>CM070770.1:44078510-46478510 GCA_036346955.1 Dipus sagitta | reverse complement strand
ATAATAAGTGAGGTATTCAGGTACAGAAAGACAAACAACACATATTCTCTTTCATATATGGATCTTAGCTTAGAACCTTTGTGTATGTTCATGTGTGTGTGCGTGCGTGTGTGTGTTATTGTCGGGACTGAGAGTGAATAGATACCCCAAAACTAGAAATGGGCTCATGACAGGGGGAAAAAAAAGAAGAGGCTGCAATGGAAAAGGGTAGGGAAGGTAAGGATCTTAAGTGATATAAAAGTCAATGGGGAAATACTGGGAGTGGGAGGATAAAAGCAGGGTAGAGGGCCAAGGAGATGTGGCAGTCAGGGAAAAGAGTTTAATCAAAAATATGTATGTGTATTCATAAAGAATCAAATACAAGTGAACAAAAGTAAGAAAAAACCCAATTCAATGAGATAGACATTTGCTGATTATATGCTAGAGACACTGCTTTAGGAGCTATTGGAAACTCCAAGACAATGTAAAACACATAGTATGAATGCATTTGCAGCTTATTAATACATCTTGGACCAAGTGCTAAAAAGTTCTTATTTCTCCCAAGAAACAGTAAGTAATGATTATCTCACAAACTTATAAACAATAGCTGTATGGGCATTTTGTGATTATCCATATTTTCTTTTTAAAAAAATGTGCATGTCTGGAAATTCAGGATAAACTTTCTTCTCAGACTTGGTAGGTATGTAGCAGCATCTTAGATCCAGTTACTGGGTGCTTTATTCCTTTTGTATGAATCTCTCTCATACTTAGCCTCCTATTCTCATGGATATTCCCCCAAGAAATGTTTTTAAAAATAAAACGGATTCAGTTTTACTCAATAGTGTTTTTCTATGATGCCTCAAATCCTTTGTAGAGTGAAGGAGCCCAGGGAGAATTCCTGGGATTCAAAGGAACAAGAAGTGACTAGCTGTTTGCATTAGGGGCATGTTCAGTTAGATAACGCTTGACGGCTGGGATCAATTTAGATAAAAAAGAGACATTGGAAGATATTTCAAGGAAAATGTGCAGAAAGAGTATAAGTGTAGAAGAGGGTACACAAGCACAGTTGTGTAACATTCCCAGAAGCATGTTAGAGCTGAGCTTTGAATGGAGGAAGAGAGGAAATGATATGAAAAAGATTGGGTTGGACCCTACTAGGTGTACTGAGTAACAGAGAATTGGAACATTATTGAGCAAAAGAAACAGAAGGATTTGTGAGATGTGGAATGACCTGAATTGAGATGCGCTGTGGGGACGAAGGAATTAGAGCTATGTAGATGTAGTGTCTGAGAATACACTCGATGAGATAGTTACAATAATGGCTTAAGCAGGCAGCAGTAAGGACCTGAGTCAGATGACGAAGGTGGGAAATGGGGTATATCTGAGAAACACAATGGAGTTTAATAGGCAAACTCTTGAAATTGGTTGCTTATGGAGCAGTGGGAAGAGTCTATAGTCATTCTGGGGGTTTGAATTTGGATATTGGAGGATGTGCAAGACCATTTTTTCCTCCATCAGAAGTAAGGTTAGGGGTTGGGGAGATGTCCTCAGTGGATAAAGTGCTTACCACCCAAACATGAGTTCCAGAGTTCGGAATCCCAGCCCTCACCTGCAATCCAGACTCTGTGGCAGGTTTTTGTAATCCCAGTCACGCCTCCAAGCAGGAGGGAGGTGGAGACAGAAGATTCCGCAGCAGGGTGAAAGCAGAAGTAAACAATGGGAGGCCCTGCGTCTCTGCATCCAAGGAGGTGGAACAAGGACTGGCATATGAAAGTTGTTCACTGACCTCCACACATACGCTGTGGTATGTGCACACCTGCACCCACAAACACACACCAAAAAAAAAAAAAGAAGAAAAAGAAACCAAAAAGCAAAAGTAAGGTTAGGAAAATGGTGTAGAGGAAGAAGAAAGTTGTCCAAAGTAGGAAGCATCTTGCTGAAGCTTTAGTCTTCCGACAGTGAGGTTTCAGATATGCCTTATTGCACACTCCAAAGTGAGTAAATGAGCAGAACTATTAATGACTTGGACCATGCATGCAGACTGAAGGGAGGGCTGGTCATTCTGGGAGACAGAGGTTGTATTGTTTTTTGTTTTTTTTTTTCTGTTTTTATTGACAACTTCCATAATTATAGAAAATAACGCATGGTAATTCCCACCCTCCCCCCACTTTACTCCACTCTCCATCATACCCCTTCCCCCTCTCAATCAGTCTCCCTTTTATTTTGATGTCATCAACTGTTCCTCCTATTATGATGGTCTTGTGTAGGTGTTGTCGGGAACTGCAAGGTCATGAGTAGCCGGGCAATTTTGTGTCTAGAGGAGTGCATTGTAAGGAGTCCTACCCTTCCTTTAGCTCTTGCATTCTTTCTTCTACCTCTTCTGCAATGGACCCTGACCCTTGGAGAGTGTGATAGAGATGTTTCAACGCTTAGCACTCCTCTGTCACTTCTTCTCAGCCCTATGTTGCCTTCTGAGTCATCCAAAGGTCATCACCGTCTGAAAAGAGAAGCGTCTCTAACCAAAAGTGAGAGTAGCAATAACATATGGGTAGGAACATTGAGAGAAGCAGGCAGTTTGGTGAGCATTGGATATACATTTATACAGACATCAGGCATGTGTTGCCTCCCATGGAGTGGACCTCCATTCCAATTACAGTGGTTGGTTTCCCCCATAACAGCATGCCACTATTGTACCTGTTGGCTCATTTGGCCTGGCTGCCGCAGACCACCCAGTGGGGATGTCTCTGCAGGGGGACCAGGCTTGGATATTCAGGTAAGGAACGGATTCGACGCGACAGACAGACAACACAGGTTGTGATTGCTGCTGCAAAGAACTTTACTTTCAGGCCTCAGTTATATACAGAAACAATCAGGAACTGCTCCATTTGGCAGGTTTTCAAAAAATGAAATCAGTACAATGACTCCTTATGACATATACTCAGTATAAACTTGCTATACCCAGGAAGTTCCTCTTTCTGTAGCTGCTGGAGGACCAGACATTTGTGGTTAATGACTAACATCTAAAGATTTCTAATATTAACATCTTACATTCACATTGGGGTCCCACATTTCATCCCAAACTCTTAGGTCTTTCAACATTCTTTCTTGACTTAAAGGGTTTCCAAATATATCATACAATCTTTTATTCCTAACAGCAAAGAATACATATACTTTCCATCTAAGTTCTTGTTGCTGTTTATCTGTCAAAGCACACCATGGGGGCTGGCTTCTCCTAATCATTTCCTATATACTCAATGAATAATATTTGATTCTCTTTCCTTTAAATGTTACCCATCTGATTAGATTCTCATCATATTTTCCTGTCCAAGGGAGTGGTGCATCAGTAGGATCAAAATTATAAGGCCCTCTATATTTAGGTGGTTCCCTCCATCTGCCATGAATCATAAACTGCAGACCGCCAAACAATTCTGTTAGTGGAGGGTCATATGGAGTTAAAGTTACATTCTCAGCAAGAATAAAAATTAGCTATTCAAGCTTTTCAGACACAGCCGGCGTCACGGTTAAGGCTGATGGGGTCACTGAGGCTAGGGCTGTCTCCATAGGTGGAAGCTTCCGTTTTTGTACTCTTAGTTTCTGGAACATCTAAAGGCCCATCGAGATTATCTGCTGAGAGCATGATTTTATCAGTATAAAGTTGAGTGGGCTTAGTTCCTAGAATCAATAAGGCAAGCACCCAGAGAAAGAACACACTGCAGAATGAGACCCAAATCACAAAACACCAAAGACTCTGCCAGGGACCTCCAGGGGGCCTAATCACGTGTGATGCGAAACCCCAGGTCTAGTAGCCATTCGAGCTGTTTAGGCTCTATGCTGCACAGACTCCACTGGAGTTGGTGTGGCACCTGGCTAGCCAAATTTAAGGCTTGCAGTGTCCGCTGTTGAGTATCCCCACTGGTGATTTCATTCTTTCACAGTGACCTGCATGCAGCATAGGTTTTTCCAGCTTTCTGTCAGCTGGTGTACAAGGAGAAGGTTTTCAGCTCAGCTCCAGCAGGATTTCTTAGTGACCTTACAGCCCAAGTATGTGGAGTCTTCAGCAATAGGGTTTTACCATCTATTCCTGGTGGGAAACCAAGAGCCTCAGGAATGGCCTGTAATGTTTTGGGCACATTGGGGACCTCCCTGGCCAACAACTCACTGGAAGGTATCCCATCCCTGGCACTGAAAATTTTCTAATAACAATCTATGGCTTCTGGATGTTCCATTGTCCAAAACAGTAGGTTACCATATGACTTATTCATTCCCTTTTAGAGTTGAATTAGCCTTCCCCCACTTCCTTTACTCAGTTTCCTCCCCTGACCTCACTTGCCGGGCTCCGCTGGCAGGGGGGCAGGTAGTGCTGAGGGAAGGACCAGGCCTGCTGGTTCCTCCCAAGGGGTTAAGGAGGAGATGAGCATCCGACAACTCAGATCTCTCCTGGCCACTGGAGAAAAACCACACTGAGTCGGGAGTCTTGTCGAAGCAGGAACTCGCTTTATTGCTATGAGCAGTTGCCTATATAATGTTGGGAACAAAGGCAGGGATTCTAGGATGGGGGGAGAGGTAAGGGCCAATAGTAAACTGTGACTATTGAAATGATAATTCTAACTCCCATGTGGAAGTAGCAGGCAAGAAGCCATTAGGCATCTTGCTGAGTCACGTCTGGCCAGAGACAGGTCGCCAAACTTTAGCTACGCTCAGGAAGTTCCACTAGGCCTCACACCTGGGCCTTTCAGAGCCCAACACTCACTTATGCCTTTCCACCCCCATTAATCTGTTCTAAATTCATATATGCAATAGCATCCTATTAAGTTCCCCCTCCCTCCCTTTCTATTCTCTTTATGTCCCCTTTCTAGCTTACTGGCCTCTGCCAAGTCACAAAGAAGTCCAATCATATGTAGCTACCTATGTAGCCACACATGAGGAAACATGTGATGTTTGGCTTTCTGGGCCTGGGTTACCTCATTAAGAATAATCCTTTCCACATCCATCCGTTTCCATGCAAATTTCATATTTTTTTTTGTTTTTTTTTTTTTTTTGAGGTAGGGTCTTGCTCTAGCCCAGGCTGACCTGGAATTCACTACAAGGTCTCAGGGTGGCCTCGAACTCATGGTGATCCTCCTACCTCTGCCTCCGAAGTGCTGGGATTAAAGGTATGCACCACCATACCTAGCTAATTTCATGTTTCTTTACCACTGAGTACAACTCCATTGTATAAATGTGTTAGATCTCCATTATCCATTCATCAGTTGAGGGACATTTAGCTTGGTTCCATTTTCTAGTTATTGTGAATAGAGCAGCAATAAATATGGTTGAGCAAGGTATCTCTAAGGTACTGAGAGAAGTCCTTTGGATATATTCCTAGGAGTGGTATAGCTGGGTCATATGGTAAATCTATTTTTAGCTGCCTCAGGAACCTCCACACTGATTTCCACAATGGCTGTACTAGGTTGCATTCCCACCGACAGTGTAGAAGGGTTTCCCTTTTTCTGCATCCTCACCAGCATTTATCTTCATTTGTTTTCATGATGGTAGCCATTCTAAAAGGAGTGAGATGGAATCTCAAAGTAGTTTTAATTTGCATTTTCCTGATCACTAGTGATGCAGAAGATTTTTTAGATGTTTATATGCCATCTGTATTTCATCTTTTGAGAACTCCTTATTTAGTTCCATAGCCTATTTTTAGTTGGGTAGTTTGATTTCTTATTTAATTTTTTGAGCTCTTTGTATATCCTGGATATTAATATTCTCTCAGATGTATAGCTGGTAAAGATTTTCTCCCATTCTGTAGGTTGCCTCTTTGCTCTATTCAGTGTCCTTTGCTGTACAAAAGCTTTGTAATTTCATGAGGTTCCAGTGGTTGATCAGTGGTTTTATTTCCTGAGCAACTGGGGTTATATTCAGAAAGTCTTTGCCAAGAGCAATATGTTAAAGGGTTTCCCTGTGGGTTCCTGGATCCTCAGGGCCACAGTTCCCTGATGGTGTCCAGGCAACTGTGGAGAGCAGGGTCTTGAGTGGCAGTGAGCGCGATGGGATGTACAAACCTGGAGATGACTTCAGAGAGTAGTTCTGTTTATTCAATAGGGAAATGGGTTTATAAGGAGTTGAGAGGAGGAAGAGGGTCCTAAGGGGATTGGTGGGTCCAAAGGTTGCTAACCAATGCCTAGGGACATTCACTCCAGCATGTAGGGAGAGAGTCAGGTGACCTACATAGTGGTGGGAAGAGGGTCGCCGTGGGATGGGCTGTGTGAAGGCTGCTGGCTGATGCCATATAAGTAGTTTCCTAGGCAACTGGCCAAAGGTCATGGGGCAATGAGTCTAAGTCCAGGTGTGCCAGTCTTGGAGAGGGGGTGGCCTCCTGTAGCCCAGGGAGGGGGTCCTTAGTGATGCCTGGCAGCTCAGGTCCATCTCCTGAAGGCTCCAGCCTGTGCCTGGCAGTGCCCGACATTTCCCCTACTTTTTCCTCTAGTAATTTCAGAGTTTCAGGTGTGATATTAAGGTCTTTGATCCATTTGGACTTAATTCTTGTTCATGGAAAGAGTTAAGGATCTATTTTCTTCCTTGTACAGATGTCCAATTTTCCCAGCACCATTTGCTAAAGAGGCTTTGTTTTCTCCAATGAGTATTTTCAGTATTTTTGTTGAAGATCAGGTATCTGTAGCTACCTGACCTTACACATGGGTCCTCTACTCTGTTACATTGATCTACATTTCTGTTTTTGTGCCAGTACCATGCTGTTTTTGTTACTATAGCTCTGTAATATAGGTTAAAATCAGATATGGTAATACCACCAGCCTTATTTTTGTTGCTCAAAATTGTTTTAGGTATTCAAGGTTTTTTTGTGCTTCCAAATGAACTTTAGGATTTTTTTCTATTTCTGTGAAGAATGCCATTGGAATTTTGATGGTGATTGTATTAAATATGTAGATTGCCTTTGGTAAGATTGTCATTGTCACAATATTGATTCTTACAATATAAGGACAAGGGATTTCTTTCCATTTCATAGTGTCTTCTGCAATTTTTGTCTTGAGTGTTTTAAAGTTTTCATTGTAGAGATCCTTCACTTACTTTTTTAGGTATAGTCCAAGGTACTTTATTATTAATTTGTTTTGATGCGATTGAGAATGTGAGTGATTCTCTGAGTTCAACCTCTGCATGTTTGTTATTAGCATATAGGAAGGCTACTGATTTCTGTGTGTTTATTTTGTATCCTGTTACATTGCTACAAATGTTTATTAGTTCTAACAGTTTGCTGGTAGAGTCTTTAGGGTCCTTTATGTATGGAATAATATCATCTCACATAATGATAACTTGATCCCTTAAGGTGAAGCATTAAATTGTTTACTTGCATTCTCTTTAATCTCTTAATATAGGCACTTAAAGCTATAAAGTTCCCTCTCAGAACTTCCTTCATTGTGTCCCAAAGGTTTTGGTGTGTTGTGTTCATATTATCATTTAATTCTATGAATTTTTTGATTTCCTTCTTGATTTCTTCATTGACCCATTCATCATTTAATAGTGTATTGTTTAGTTTCCATGATTTTGTGTGTGCTCTATAGCCTTTCTTGCTGTTCATTTGTAGTTTTATCCCATTGTGATCAGATAAAGTTCAAGAAATTATTTCAATTTTACTGTATTTGTTAAAGTTTGTTTTGTGTCATAATATATGGTTTATTTTAGAGAATGTTCCATGTGCTGTTGAAAAGAATGTGTATTCTGCAGCATTTGAATAAATGTTCTATTAGGTCCATTTGTTCTATTAGCTCATTTAATCCAGATGCTTCTCTGCTTATTTTTTCTCAGGATGGCCTGTCAGTTGATGAGAATGGGGCACTGAAGTCACCTATTACAATTGTGTTTGCTCTTACTTGTGACCTTAATTCTAATAGTGTTTATTTGATGAAATTAGAAGCCCCCATGTTAGGTGCATATATATTTACAATTGTAATGTCTTCCTGTTGGGGTGTTCCTTTAACCAATATAAGGTGACTGTGATAGTTAAGGTGTTGTCAACTTGATCTGTTTAGTAATCCATAGGTTGCTTCTAGGAAGGATCAACTAAAGGAGGAAGTCTTTCCGCCAGGGTGAGCCCTTCCCCCAGAATGGGTGGCCCCGCCCAGAGGGGGACTTGATACAAGGAAGCTCTGGGTAAGAAGAGTCCCATCCTTTCTTCCTGCCTTCCTCCCATTTGGCTGCCGGAGCTGCTTGCTACCTTCCAGCATGGATTGAAGACCAGTGCAGATGAAAGACCAGCATCAACTGAAGACCCCCGTGGATTGAAACCCAGCGGCTCCTCAGGAAGCCTCCAGGCTTTCCAGCACCATCTGCAGTGCCAGGTCGGGACTGCTGAGGCATCTGGCCACAAGGACTGAGCAACTACCAGGTTCGGTGATTCTCGGGCCTGCAACTGCTATTGGACTACTGTAAGGTGATCCAATAAATCCCCTCTTAAAATAATTCATTCTAGCAGTTCTGTTCTTCTAGAGAACCCTGACTAATACAGTGATCTTCTTTTATCTTTCCTAACTTGTGTTGGTTTGAAGTCTACCCTGTCAGATATTAGGATAATTACATCACCTTGTTTCCTAGGCCCATTTGCTTGATATACCATTTTCAATCCTCTACCCTATGATAGTGTCCATATTTTATGGAAAGGTGGGTTTCTTGGAGGTAACAAATGGCAGAATTATGCTTTATAACCTAGTCTGCAAAACTGTGTCTTTTGGTTGTCACATTGAGGCTGTTAATATTAACAGTCATTATTGAAAGGTATATCTTTATTCTTGCCATTCTTTTCTTTTTGATTACATGTGGTTGTCTATTTAAAACCATTTTACAAGTCTTCCAGTGATTTTATAGGTTTTGCTTCACTTGTATCATTTCAAAAACATAGAAACCAATACTTTTTGTGTCTTGTTAATCACTGTATATGCTATTTTAATAACTTTATTCATAGTGGAGCCAAATATATCAGCCAATAAGCAATACAGGTTTAAACTAGATCCCTGATACCTACAGCATTGACATATTCTTGGGGTTTATCTGATGCTTGATGCTAGTTCAGGTTCTGTCTCCAACTAGCTGCATGACTTAAGAAAACATGATACCACCCTAGACCTACTTTCTCGTCTACGAACTAAAGGCCTAAATATGAAATTTAATGTTTTTTATCTACATATAAAAATCCACAATGATATTCCCTATCATATTCATATACTTTTTTTGGCTTACTGAGACAAGATCTTGGACTCCAGATGTAATGTAGGATGGCCTTGAACTCAAGCCAATCCTGGTTCAGCTTCTTGAGTTCTATGGTGATGTGTGTGAGCTAACACTCTTAGCTTATTTTCATTTCTTTCAGTTCATCTTTACTTACTGGCTACTTCTTTATATATAAAGCATAATTTCTATACTCAAGTAGACACAAATTCATTCAAATATAAGCACAAACTCAAAATAGTCTATTATAATACATCTGCAATGATAAGAATGCTGCTTGCCCTTGAATTTTCATCTCTTTATTTAAAGTCAATAACAAAAATCACACTTATAAAATAAATGCATTTAAAACCACAAAAGATACACTTCAAGGACAAAAAATAGGTCACGATCAAATTTATATACTTCACTAAGGTCAACAGAATGAAAGACAATATGAGAATGTCAATCTTCAAATATATCAACAAAAACTTTCATACGCAGAAGGATCATTGAAGAACATGTATTTTCACAAATCTGGCCACCAGCTCCAAGCAAATGCAGCTCACCTCCTCATACTCCCCTTTGGTTACCATCTACCTTTATAGGTTTTACATATAGATGTTAAGAGACATTGCAAGCTAAGACCTGCTTATCAAAGAGACTATGCCATTTTATTCTTTGTGGGCTTGGTCACTTCACTTAATATAATTCTTCCCAGGTCCATTCATCTTCCTGCAAATTTTATAACTTCATTTTGCCTTACTGCTAAATAGAATTCTGATGTGTATGTATGCACCATATTTTTATTATCCATTCACCTGTTGATGGACATCTTGGCAGGTTCTAATCCCTAGCTCTAGTAAATGGGGCTGCAGTAACCATGGATATGTAAGTATCTCTGCGGTAGACTGTGGAGTTCTTAGGGTATATGCCCAGGAGTTGTACAGCTGCTTTTACTGGAGTTCTACTTTTCTTTTTTTGAGATACATTTATACTGATTTTCATAATGGCTATACTAGTTTATACTTACACTAGTAGTGAACTAGGTTTCTCTTTCCTCCCCATCCTTCCCAGGACACTTTGAAGCAACGGGTTGTCCAAATATACTCTAATGTGTTAGGTTTTGGACAAATCCCTAAGCTTCAGAAAACCTCCCCTTATTTCAGTTATGTTTAAGCAGATATGGCTCTTTTAATCAGATTAACTTGGAGGTATATGTGTGGATAGAAAGAGAAATGAGAGACACCATATATAAAAAAAGAGCATGCCATCTGGACCACATGAAGGGTAACAAGTCTTGCAGGCGGAAAAAGTGGGGGTTGGGTAGACTGATGCCTTCATTGTGTTTTCTGGGGAAAGGAAAGGCCAGGCATAACAAGGTTAGGTTTAGGATTGACTATTGTGAATGAGTTAATCCACCCCAGAGGCACAGAGGCCTGGGGGTGCTGGGTATGTAGTGACCTGGAGTATAAGACCCCAACATGGGAAGTGGTTGGGGATATAATCTTAACTGGGTACACTAGAAAGGAAACTGACCAGCTACTAGATCGAGCCTAGGGAGAGGTTAGAGGCAGCAAATATCTATTCCAGGCAAAGGGCAGAGCCAACAGCATGCTCCTGGCAGCATCACAGCTGCCCGCACATGAAAGTTTTCGTTTCATGGGGGTGAGCTGTGTTCTGCTCTTGATGGACAGTCCTTTACAGCCTCCTCAGTATGACATATGAGTCCATTTAGCCCACTTATAATTCTTACAATGTTTTGTGTTTCACAAATTCAGAGCTGCAAATATCGACCTTTTAAAAACCATTTTATTGACATATACGCAATGTACTCTGTAAATAACCTCCTCCCATCACCTTCGTTTGTCCTCCCTCCCCTATTTTCTCTCCACTCAGCCACTGTTTTTTTTCCAGATCGTCGTTCTATTTTGATGTCTTATTTTTTGCCCTCATATTATATGCAAATCTTGTTCAGAGCCACTGTGAGGACATGAATGCAAGTGCCACTCTGTGTCTGGAGTACAACTTTCCACAGCAGTCCTCCCCTTCTTTTGGCTCTTACATTTTATCACTCACCTCTTGCTTTAATAGACCTGAGCCTTGGAGAGTGTGATAGAGATGTCTCATTTAGTGCTGAACACTCACCTATCACTTCTCAGCACTGTGATGAGGTTTGAGTCTCCCCAGTAGTCACTGCTATTGCAAAAGAGAAATTTCTCTAGCCAAAAGTGAGAGCAGCATTAATATATGGACATAAATAGAATCTTTATAAGGAAATTTGGTGGGCATAGTATATCCCCTTAGCCAAACAACAGTAGTAATTTCTCCCATTAGGACTTACGACCTTTGCAATCCTATGCTTTTGAATAGGTTTTCAGTATCTGGCATGAATTTCCTCCTATGGGGCAGGCCTCAAATCCAGTCTGAGAGCAGTTGGTTATCTACACAATAAACATGCTGCTATTGTACTAGTGGGCACATCTTGCCTAAGTGGCCAGTTGTACAGCTTGTAAGGTTCACTGCTGGTTACAGATTGTTGATGACTTTTCTACCCCAGCAGGCTGCATACCTCTTTTCAACGCTATAACAGCTGAACAGCAGGGAGGAGGCTTCCAGTTCATGAGCTAGCTTTGACGTTAAGAAATCCTGGACCACATTATTTTTCTTCTTCACTTGTATTTTCTTAAGGTGAGAGGCAGCAAATCATAGGCTGTGATTGCTAGGAGGAGCCTCATCCTATTCCTTCCTTGGGAACAGGTTCAGAGAAGTTCAGAGACTTACAGAGATCATGGTGATAGATTGGTGGCTGAGTTGGAACTAGAGTCCATACCTTTTATTGCTTTATTTATTAGTGGCCAAACAGTCCTGCAATCAATGTGTTCAGTTTTGTCACACACACACACGCACACACACACACACTCTTGCACACATAATACAACTGAACTCAACACAGTGGAAATTGCAACTGTGGAGCTTTTAAAGGCTGAGCTGTATTTATTAGGGGTTATGAGAGAACCTTTTCCTTACCTTGTTTCTCGAAAATTGAAGTAAAGATTGTCCCAACTTGCATCAAGCTTCAGGCATGTGCAAATTGCTGTTGTTGGTTCAAAGAGTCATGTCCCCATTTGTGTAATGGGATGCATAAGCTTGATTTAGATAATGGCCATCTTAAATGATGACTACTCACTCATTATCTACCATGTATGTGTGGGACACTGGTTCCTTTGATCATCTTATCACCCTCTGAGCAGGGTAAGCTTGCTTGAGTACTCAGTGCAAGAAAACAGGACTTCTCTCTGAAAGAGGAATAAGAAGAAAATGAAAACACATTTACACAGTCTTCCCAGATTCAGCTTACAGGCTAATTCAGCTCAGCACAGTGCGGTAACTTTGTCATCTTGCAGAGTAATAAACCCAGTTCAATGAGGTGACCACTTGTGCCCACCCAGAATATCACACAGTTGTCTGACACCCAACCTTCCCCAGGTACTTTACACTGCACTGAGCATGCATTGCTGACAGTTTATCATTTTCAGTTTAACATTCATCTGAGAGTAAGTCATTACAGACAGCACCATTCATAGTTTTATAGATGATGACAACTACTCTGTTTGGGAATCTTCATTTGATGCCCACTGCCAACACTCTTCCAAACACGCTCTAGGTTTTCGAAAGCAAAACTTTATTCTCTCTGTCTTCCACTCATTCTCTAATCAGAAAATAACAACTTTTCTTTCAATGCCATCTTTGTGGATGTTGTCTTTGGAGCCTCCCTGTGTATTTCTTTGGTATGTATTACATTGTAACCTGTATTCTCACTTTGAAAACTCAAGATTATTTAAAATACTAAGCTATAAATTCCCCATAAGCAGAGATCACATCTCATTTATTTTTATTTATTT
This sequence comes from Dipus sagitta, assembly GCA_036346955.1. Classification (NCBI taxonomy): domain Eukaryota; kingdom Metazoa; phylum Chordata; class Mammalia; order Rodentia; family Dipodidae; genus Dipus; species Dipus sagitta. The sequence continues at coordinate 46,465,428 of CM070770.1, read as the reverse complement.
ATTTTTTTTAGAAACTCAGAATTTTATTTCAGATCCAAGACACCTGTCCCCATGGTCCCACAATTCTCCAGGTAAAACTTAAGAAAAATCTTGCCAACTTTAAACATACATCACTTTTGCCCCCATGGCAGCTGAACAGTGATTGAAGCCAAGAGCTCAGTCTCTTGACCTTGGCTTTGGTATCTCAGTATGTGGAAGTCTCCAATTCATTTACTCCCCGGAAATTCAGGGGAACCGAAGTCACAGACCAAGCGTGAACGACAGTAAAGGCAGGAAATGCTGGAAAGCAAGACTCTCTTAGGCTCCCTTATGGCCCTCAGTGTATCCATGAACTGAGAACAGAGTTGGGCAAATCTCTCATTGAGTAACACACCATCCTCTTGATAACTCTCTCTTGGGGCTGGGTACAGCTCCATGGTCTGCTGGCTCAGATTGGCTGTGTGGAGCAGCAGGTCCTTCAGGACTGGCAAGGAGATGCGGTTGTCATGGAAATTGATCCTGGTGAGCTGGGAGCAGCGGCTCAGGGCAGGTAGGAGGGTGCTGACCTGGAAGTCCTCAATCAAACAGCCCTCCAAGTCCAAGGTCTGCAGAGTGCCTGTGACTCGTTCCAGCAGTGCTAGGAAGGGCTGAGGAGGTAAAAAGAAAAATTGGACACCACTCAAGTTCAGGTGTTTTAGTTGACCAATGTTTGGGCACTCGGACAGATACCTGACAAAAAAAGTAGTCGTTTGGCGAAAGTAAGCAATTAGTGACTGAGAGGGTCTCCAGGGGAGTCTTCAGCCCCCCAAGCACATTCTCCAGGTGGTCACAGAGGAAGTTCACACCATTGAGACCCAGATGGTGGAGACAGCCGAGATGGGAGAACTGGGAGGTGAACTTGTCAATATTTGCCCTGGTCAACTTTGAGGAAGGAGGGTTGAAGCACTGCGCAGTCTCTTTAGCAGCAGTGAGAAAGAACTTGCTTAGATTTCTCATCTGATGGAGGTAAGCTCCGAAATGAGCCAGGCTTTTCATAGTCCACTTTCCTTTCAGTTCTAACTCCTCCACAGAGTCAAGCTGGACAACATCCAGATATTCTGAGAGACTGCAGAACAACAGTGGCCAAGTGTCCATCTTCTCACAGAGCAGCTGTACGGAATCTTTTCTCTGCCTGGCCCAGCGCAATATGTACATGAGGGCTTTGTCCATGTCCTGAGTGCAGGACTTGAGGCTAAGGAAGGCTGACACCTTCAGGGGCTGCTTCACCCCAGATCCTGGACGCTTTACTAAGGTCTGCTTATCAGCTATGACCTCTAAGAAGCTGCTCTCCTCCTCCGTTCCCGCCCACACTACCCAGAAGTTCTTGGACATGGTCTGCAAATCCAGCACTTGTAGTTTGCACCTCCTGGAGCGAACCTTCATTGTACGCAGATCATCAAGTCCATCAAGCATGGTCACAATGGTCTTCCAGTCAAATCTCATCATCAGGGAGCCCAGGGGGAGGAAGGGGAAGGGCCAGACTGTCACCATCGCCCTCAGTATGGTCAGTTTTCTGCTGTCAAAGGCCTCCTTGAAAAGTGACGGGTAGAGCTCTCCAGGAAGATCCTCCAGATCAGAGATGGACAAGTTCTCCTTCATCAGCAGGCTCTCCTTTGCCAGCTGCACAAGCGTTGGCAGGACCTGGAAGTTCATCCTGATAGATATGTGGGGAGGATGAAATTAACAAATTTAAAAAAGGCATATGGAAGCCAGACATGATGGCATATGCCTTTAATCCCAGCACTCGGGAGGCAGAGGTAGAAGGATAGCCGTGAGTTCGAGGCCACCCTGAGACTCCATAGTGAATTCCAGGTCAGCCTGGGCTAGAGTGAGACCCTACCTTAAAAACCAGAAAAAAAAGGCATTTGAGTGAATGAAGGGAAAGCTGCATTCAGAATCAAAAAGACTTAAATCTGGGCTAGGGATATGGCTCAAGTAGTTAAAGGTGCTTGCTTGAGAAATCTGATGGCCTGGGTTCGATTCTCCAGTACCCACATAAGGCCAGATGCACAAAGCAGCATGTTCCTCTGCAGCAGGAAGACCCTGGGCTTGCCCAACTCTCTCTGCTTGCAAGAAATTTAAAAAAAAATTAAAAGAAAGCCTTAGTCTACTCAACAGAAGAGAAAGAAATTAAAATTCTCAGTGCCACCTCGGGGTCTAATGTCTCCAGCAGAGACTCGCTATGCTGATGAGCCGAGGGGTCATGATGTCTTTGAAGGACTGTCATTTATTTTTTTAATTAATGCACGTGTGTGCATGTGGTGTGTGTGTGTGTGTGTGTGTGTGTGTGTGTGTGTGGTGTGTTTAAACTATAGGACAATATTGGTTGTCACCCTCAGGGACACCATACACCTCCTTTGAGATAGGGTCTCTCATTTGTCTGAAGCTCTCAAGCAGGCTAATCTGGCTGGACAGTGAGTCCCAGCTATCTTCCTGTCTCTACCTCTTCAGTGCTGAGATTATAGGCATGAAGGGTTCTGGGGATTGAATGCAGATCTACAGATTTGCACAGTCAGCACTTTTAGTGACTGAGCCATTAATCCAGGTTCACTCTCACTGATCTTTTGGTCCTTTCTTATCTGGCACAGTGACTGACTAACAGTGTGGGAGTAGGTAGAGATTTGTTGGATTGATTAGGGTAATGACATTGTCTTTGGCTTCCTTGTCCTATGGTTAGTCTCCTAATATCCCCAGTGTTTTCCCCCTTCCTGTTTATAGTGATGAATTTATGCCACAAGTCCAAGAGAATATCCATTAGTTATGATGTAGAACTCAGAATATCTTCAACAGAAGTCATTCTGAAGGACTTTATGCCATATTCAATGAGCCATTTACTGAGGAACATGGGGTCTAATGCATGCTTACTTTTGAATGTGTTCATTGGTTGAGGTAAAGTTAATTATTACTTATTCTGAAAGAAAAGCTTGTTTATATTCATTTCTATTCACTTTTATTTTAAGTTTTCAACTTTGAGCCGAGTGAACTTATTTTTTTCCTAAAGAATAAAGTGAATATTGTTGGAACATAATCATTAAAATGCATCACTCATATGGCTGCTAAAATGAACTAGTTGTTAATGGAAAATGAGTCTTTTATTTTGAAAGCTATAATTGTTTTTTATTGTAGTGCTAGAAAAGTATATTAATTATAATTACCATGAATTCTACCAGTTACAAAGATGAAATATTTATTTGAATATCAATCTTTAATTCAATCACATGTATATACATACATATATATATAGCTTTTTCTACAAAAGTTCAGGCACATATTTACTTTCATATACCAATTCAACTGTGAATTACACAGGATCTTCTTTACTTATATGCCTATAGAATTGTGGGGATTAGAGCTTGCTGCTCAGGTCATGTTTCTATCTTTTTTTATGTCTGTTTGTTTATTTGATAATCCACCTACTCTTCTAAATGAATGAGAAAAACTTGGATACATTTGCATTTATTTTGGGGTACAGATTATGATTACATTTTTCGCCAATTAGTTTTGGTCTTACAGCTTAGAGTTTTTGTTTGTTTGTTATCAAGATAGGTGAATTCTGCTGCTTAGGCTGACCTCAAACTCATGGTGATCTTCCTATTTTGGCCTCCTGAGTACTGGGATTAAAGGTGTATGCCACAATACCCGGCTGAGTTTAGAGTTTTGATAAAACTCAAAAATGAGTTTACTTTGTTTCTAAACTTTTAGGAATTATAGAAAATGTATGAGATATCAAGTATTGGAGCAAATTGCTAGGCAAATATGATTCCTTCACAAAGGAGATAGAGAATAGAATTTGTGAACCAGAGAGCCTTTGGTACTAATATGTGGAAGAGGTCTAGAATAAATTATTGACAGACAGTTATTGAACAGTTAGAAAGGGAAACTGTAATCATTAAGATTTTTCAAGGGTTCATGAATATTGGTTTTCTTAAACTAATATTCTTTTCTGGGTGTCCACCAGCCTTTATTTCTTAAACAATAATATGCCACTCTGCCCTATCTTCTGTCAATTTGGGCCTTTAAATATTTTCTTGTTTCCTAGTCTTGTCTATTGAAATTTATTCATTAATTCAGACAAAACAATGTTTCAGTGACAAGATCTCCAAACCTCATCAATACCTAATATAACTTCTCATTGTTTCAATAGAATAAGAGTTGTAGGGACTAAAGAGATGGCTCAGTAGGTAAGGTGCTTGTCTGCAGAACTGGAGGTTGTTTCCCCAGTGCCCATGTAAAGTCAGATGCACAAAGTGGTACGTGCATCTGGAGTTTGTTTGCAGCAGCTAGAGGCCCATTCTCTCTGTCTGTCTCTCTTCTCTCTATCTTTCTCTGTTTGAAAATAAGCAGATTAAAAAGAAGAGTTGTAGATTTATCTTTATTTCAATCTGGGGATATTTTAGTTAGTGATTACATATTTGAACTTGTCTGCTTATTGACAAGAAATCTTGCCATTGCCCTTTTGTAGTATAGAATTGTAGAATTGTGAGTTCACACATGCACTAAGTTGCTTTTCCCCAAGATAATCATTACAAACTCATTTTCCTTCAGATTCTCCTAAGTGGATAACATTATCTGTTGAGTTATTTACTTATGTACATTAAATTATTTTTACTGACAATTTTTGCATATGTATACTATACATTTTTAATCAAAATCCCCTTCAATTACCTTCTCTTCCCCCCATACCTCTCCTTTCACTGACTCCTTCCCAACTCGTCCTTCTTCTGCTTTGACTCTGTGTATGATCCATTAAACTTAATTAGAGTTGCCTGTATGAGCATGGGTGGAGGGTTATCTACCAGAGCATGCGTAATTTATTAGTGAGTGACTACACCATTGAAGAAAATCTCTCCTGCTTCCCTGGCAACAATTGACTGCCAATAACTCCTTAGGGAGGCATAGTGGCCTTATGCCTTCTCCCATCATCCATGAGAATGGTGATGGGCTCAATCTTGTATAGCTTTTATATTCTTCCCACCACCTCTTCCATGTTTCCTGAGTCTTGGAGGGCATATGTAGATGTCTCCTTTAATGATGACCACTTAACAATCACTTACTTGCTGCGATAAGTTTTGATAAGATTATAAATATGAGACCCTAAAGACTCTACCAGAAAACTGTTAGAGCTGATAAATACCGTCAGCAAAGTAGCAGAATATGAAATTACTACAATGAAGTCAGTAGCCGCCTCAATGCTAATAAGAAAAATGCTAAAAATGACATCAGGTAAATAGTCCTACTCCCAACTTCCTCAAAAAATGAGGACCCAGGTTTGATTCCCCAGAACCCACATAAGCCAGATGCACAAGGTGGCACATGCATCTGGAATTCTTTGCAGTGGCTGGAGTCCCTGGTATGCCCATTTTCTCTCTTTAATAAATAAATAAAAATAAAATGTATAAAAATGAGATACCTTGTAGTAAACCCAACAAAGGAAAGGAAAGACTTCCACAATAAGAGCTTTAAAACATTCAATTAAGAATTTTAGGGGCTGGAGAGATGGCTTAGCTGTTAAGATGCTTGCCTACAAAGCCAAAGGACCCAAGTTCAGTTCCCCAGTATCCATGCAAAGCCAGATGTACAAAGTGGCACATTCATTTAGAGTTCATTTCCAGTGCCTGGAGGCCCTGGCATGCCTATTCTTTATCTGCCTCTCTTTCTCTCTCTCTTTGTCAAATAAATAAATAAAATATTTTTTAAAGAATTATAAAAGACACTAGCAGATGGAAAGACAGCACATAACCATGGATTAGAAAAAAAAGTATTTTGAAAATTACTATCCTATCAAAAGCAACATAAAGATTTAATGCAACCTCTATTAAAATTCCAATAACATTCTTCACTGAAGTATAAAAAAATCCTCCAATTCATTTGGAAGTACAAAAGACCTTGGATAGCCAGGACACCTTTCTCTTGTACCTGGTTTTAGTGGTAATACTTTGTGTTTTTCCCTATTTAATATAACATTGGCTATAGAATTGTTACTGAAATGTGCTTGTTCATTCCATCATTTTTGTTGATTCTGTAGTGCTTGGTGTTTTCCTGTTTCTTTCTTGCATTAACTGTTATTCAAGCATGGTTCATTCTTTCCCATGGCCTCATGTATGTGCTTTACCTTCTCTTCAGTCTGAAGGATTCCTTGAAGTAGTTACTACAGAGCTGGCTTAGTGGTCATAAATTACTTTAACTTGTTTTTAGGGGTTTTGTTTTGCTTGTTTTGTTTTAAAGTGAGCTAGGGTCTCACTTTAGCACAGGCTGACCTGCAGTTCACTACGTAGCCCAGTCTAGCCTTGAACTCACTGCAGTTCTCAGGACTGCTGGAACTAAAGCCATGCACCACCACACCCAGCTAGCCTGTTTTTATCACGGAAAATTCTTTCTCCTCCAGATAGCTTTGCTTGCTGTAGTAGTTTATGCTGGCAGTTGTTCACTTTCAGAACTTGAAATATATCATTCCAAGCTCTTCTGGCTTTTAACATTCCTACTGAGAAGTTAGATGTTACTACACTGAGCTTTCCTTTATGGGTGACTCGGTTCTGCTCTCTCTGTGCTGTCAGTACACTCTCCTTGTTCTGGGTGTTCAGGAGTTAATAAATGGAGGCTCTTTTCTGCTCTTGCCTATTTGGTGCTCTAAATTCCTCCTGGGTATGTATTGGCATCTCTTTCTCTAATTTGGGGGAAACTTCTATGATTTATTGAAAATACTTACTATGCCTTTAGATTGAAATTCTCCTTTTTCTATGCTCAGAATTCTTAGATTTGACCTTTTCATAATGATCCAAATGTCTTTAAAATTCTGCTTATATCTTCTTCTTTTTTAATATATTTTTTAAATTTTTTGTTCATTTTTATTTATTTATTTGAGAGTGACAGAGAGAGAGAGAGGCAGATAGAGAGACAGAGAGAATGGGCATGCCAGGGCTTCCAGCCACTGCAAACAAACTCCAGATGCGTGTGCCCCCTTGTGCATCTGGCTAACGTGGGTCCTGGGGAATCGAGCCTTGAACCGGGGTCCTTAGGCTTCACAGGCAAGCGCTTAACCGCTAAGCCATTTCTCCAGCCCTTATATCTTCTTTTTAATTTATCTTTCTCCTTGTTGAAATATTCCAGTTTCTCTTCCTCATCTTTAATTTAGTTATTCTGTTTGCCCCTTGATCCACTTTATTGGTTAGGCTCTCTATGGAGATTTTTTTTCAACATACTGTGTTTTTAATTTCCAATATTTCAAATTTTCTTTTCTGTATGTCTGTCTCTTCATTGAATTCCTCTTTCATACTTTTCATCAACCTGCTTACTTTATTTAGATGATTTTCTGTGTTTTCTTGGGATTCCTTCAGTAGTTTGTCTTCTTATTTGATTCTTTTGGTTTGATTGAATATACTTACAATCATTCTTTTAAATTCTTTCTTTGGCATATCATCTAATTCACAACCAATGGAAGACATTACTGTGGTATTCATAATTTTTGGAAGTATTATTATTTTTTTGTTTCTTATGTCACTGCACTGGGATATTCACATTTCAGATTATTTCATTGCTTAAATTTTCTGTTTTGTCAGCTATGTTCTTAGGCATGTACTTCCGAAATTATATCCTTAGTCTAGTAGTTCAAGGTTCCTAGTGTAATCTCTATATTACTTCCCAAATATGACACTAATAATAGGTGTGACCAAAACTGGTAGATATGCTTGTTATGCATATATCACAACAGTACATTAAGAACAACAGCCTTTTGACTTCAGTAATTGTTAGTGGGTAAATTAACAAGGATAGTATGGCATATCCCAGGCTTTTGATTACTTGGAATTGAGGGGAAGATATGCTGAGTTTTTAGCATGGGGACATTGAATAAGATAGAGATCAGAAAGATATCTGGGAGAGGAGAGTTGGGATACTGTTAGGCTCTACAGATTTAGAGCTTATTCAGGCTATGGAAGTTTGAAGTTATGAGTGTAAAAAGGAGGGGATAAGGAAATGAGACTGGGTGAAAGATTGTGATGAGACAGATATGTGCGAGTTGATTGTGAGAAAAGTGGTAGAAAGTTCGTAACAGTGGACTAGGTAGAGAACCATAAAGAATAATCCCAAAATCCAGTTGAGCAATACACAAACACAAGCAAAATATAAAATAGATATGCAAGAGTGGTGATTTAAAAAAAATTAACAAAGATGACAAAAGTTACTCCTAATGTATAAGTAATCAAAAAAGTCAAAGTATCCTAAACACACCAAACAAATTAAAAAAAAAAAAAAGAAAAAAAGGAAGTATTGCTTTGGTCAGTAGGTCTGCCTTGGTTAGAGTGGATTTTAGATTCTTTCCTTCCCTGTGATATTTCCTTTTGCCACTTGCCTGGATATTGGAAGCGTACTTTGCACTTCTAGTTCAAACCTATAGAACAAGATTTGTGGTATGTATTGCCACAGTGGAAATCGTGCCATTCAACTTTAATAGTAATTTCCAGCCCACCTATGCTAAGTTGTAAAGGCAGTTCCCTCCTTGGTGCACTCTCTGCTTGGCATGACTGGAATGGCTAGGCACTGCGTGTGCAAGGAGCAAGTGGAAGCCCTTGACTTCCTGCAATGCCCATTCCTAGTACTGGCATATGGGGAGGGGAAGTTGTAGAACATGGCCTGGTGGTGTTCTCAAGGAGCTCATCCTCTCCTTCAGAGTCTTCTGATCCTTCAAGGCTGGCCTGTTTCCTCCATAGTTTCCTCTGTTTTCAGTAGCCTCAGTAGCAGGGCCCTTTATGTATAATGAGAATTACTTCTTGCTGGTGTACCTGCTTGGTTCTCACTATGTAAGCCAATCCACACTAATTAGTGGTCCTTTCCTACTTATCTGCAGTGATATCATCTAGCTTAATAATAAGTTCATTTACTGATCATGTCCCTTGTAGAAAAAGTCATATTATGATTATCTTTTCTTTCCTTGGGTTTTGTGGCTGAGGCTTCTAATCCACAGCTTTCCCAGAAGTTAATCTGTTGAATTATTTTTACTCTTTTTATTGTCTTAAAAATTTTGGGTCCCAGACAGCCAGCAGATCAAATATTGGCCAAAAATCTCAGTCTTCCATCAAAACAGAAGAAGGAGTACCTGAAAAGAGGAGAGGGCTTAATAGAGTAGAGGTGATGGAGGAAGGAAAAAATAGAGTTATAGGATGAGAATTTAATCAGATTACAGTATGCTCATGTATTAACATTCTTTTTTTTTTTTTTTTTTTGGCTTTTCAAGGTAGGGTCTCACTCTAGTCCAGGGTGACCTAGAACTCACTATGTAATCTCAGGGTGGCCTCAAACTTGTGGCGATCCACCTACCTCTGCCTCCCAAGTGCTGGGATTAAAGGTGTGCGCCACCATGCCTGGCTCACTGTATTAACATTCTTAACAAGAATATTTAAAACACAACACAACAAAACAAAACCTCTGTTTTCAGCAGAGTGGAACTTCCCACTTCTCATATAGTCTCTGTTCCAGAACTGTGGCTCATGCTAGCAAGATGTGTCTTCTAAGTCAAGTGTTGTGGCACATGCCTTTAATTATAGCACTCAGGAAGTAGTGGTAGGGGGATTGTTGTGACTTCAAAGCTGCCCTGAGACTACATAGTGAATTCCAGGTCAGCTGGGCAAGAGCAAGATCCTGCCTTAAAAAAAAAATGTCTTCTATTTCCTCTAAGTGGCTATGAAACATGGCACTGGCCACATCCTTCTGTTACTTTATTTTAATGGTATTTTCCAAAGCCCTGTCCTCTTGTTTAGGTATATCTTCATTATATAAAGGCCTATAATTTGCTTCTACTTAAAGAAACTTGTTTCTTTCACTAAAATTGAACACTCTACTTATTCACTAATTCATACAACAAACATTTACTGAGTCCCAGTATGTGTTAGGAACTGACATACAAAATAAAAAATATTCTCTGCTTCTTAGGTACACTATGGTCTTTTATCCAGACAGAGGCTCAAAGAAATATATCAATGTGGTGTTTTAAGATGTGCCTAATAGAGGCACAGAAGTTATCAAAAAGCTTAGAAACTGCTCCAACTCCGCTCTGGGGGAGAGGTATGATAGGTATGATAGGAAAAGTTTCCCAGTAGTTGTTATAGTTCAGCCAAGCCTTCAATCTTCTCAAAACTGGAGAGTATGGAGGTGAGTAAAAATGTAGTTCAGGCAGAGGGGAAGCCATGAGTAAGGGTCTGGAGATTGAAACATCATTATGTGGTCTGAGAAATATAAGTCATTTGTTGTCTGTGGTGCACAAAGTTCAGGGCAAGCAGTGTCAAGATCTGAGGCTGGAAAACAAGGTCAGATCTTGAGGAATCTCACATAGTCTTGCAAATTCAACTGCAAATCTGGATAACACTGCTAGCTGGTATTGACTGTTGAGTTTGTAAAAGAAATTTACAGAACGATTGTTAAGTACAGCTATCATTTACTAAGTTTAATTATATAGTGTGGCGGTTTGATTCAGGTGTCCCACATAAACTTAGGTGTTCTGAATGCTAGGTTCCCAGCTGATGGAGATTTGGGAACCAATGCTTCCTGGAGGCAGTGTATTGTTGGGGTAGGCTTATGGGTATTATAGCCAGTTTCTCCTTGCCAGTGTTTGATACACTCTCCTGTTGCTATGGTCCATCTGTTGTTGGCCAGGAGGTGCTGTCCCCCCTCTGCTCATGATGTTGTTTCCCTGCCATCATGGAGCTTCTCCTCAAGTCCATAAGCAAAAATAAACCTTTTTTCCCCACAATCTGCTCTTGGTCAGTTGATTTAAGCCAGTAATGTGAACCTGACTGCAGCAGTAAAGTGGTACCGAGGAGTGGGGTTGATGCTAGACACCTGACTATGTGGCTTTGGCCTTTTGGAGCTGATTTTCAAGAGGAATGTGGAAGGATTTGAAACCTTGGCCTGAGAGATGCCTTGCAGTGGTGTAAGTACAACTTGATGGACTATTCTGGTCAGAGTTGAAAGACCTGAATGCAGTAAGAACTATGGATTGTGAGGTTTGGCTTGTAAGGGTGAAAGAGAGTTTTTCCTGGATTGGGCTAGAAGAAGTTTGTGTGAGAGGCTTGCTGTTATGCACATGTCCTGAGAACTTGTGCAGGGTTACTTTATGTAGAAACAGACTGATATGAGCAGAGGGATATGGCACAGAAAAAAGAAAAAGAACTCTTTGAGCTGAAAATTCTGTCTATTCAGCTGCAATTATATAAGAGATTACAACCTTTGAGATTGGACCAGATGACCTCCACTGGGACAACAGGAAGAATGTAGACTCTTTTGAATGCTCAAGGAGTGTTCTGTTCTTCAAAGTCTGCTTAATTCCTCCCTAGATTAAAAAGTTGGTACCCTACCTGGTATTATGGAGTATAAGAAACACCGGAAAGAGAGGGTCATTGAATTTTAAACATGGTCTTGTGTTTTAGAAATGGCCATGTGCAGTGTAGCAGATTTGCTGGATTGCCTTCATGGAGACCTGATGAAGCCGTGAGGATGGATCATGGGTTGCAGTGGAGGCCCAGTGGAGATGCTGGGAACACAAGATGGCTGCTAAGGAGAGCTGCTGACCCCAGATGAAGTTTTCCAGGATGATGAATAGACTAGCTAGAGGGGTGGAATTGGAACTCCAGAGACTTGTTACTGGTTAGAATTATTGGACTTGGAGATTTGTCACTGACTAGAATTGTTGGACTTGGTGCTACAGAGTTTGATGTTTTCCTTGTTTAAATCCTGTGTTGGTTGAATATTTTCTTTGCTATGCTCAATGTCATCTTTTTCAGTGTGAGTGTTTATTCTGTGTCACTGTGGGTTTATTCATTTATTTTTTGGTATTATAGCTCAGTTAAAAGACTTTCGGCTATGGGGATTCTGAACATCACTGGGATTGATAAAAACTATGGGGACTTCTAAAGTTAGATGGATGCATTGTATTTTACATCATGGATGTTTATGGGGGCCAGGGACAGAATGTGATGGTTTGATTCAGGTGTCCCCCATGAACATAGGTATTCTGAATGCTAGGTTCCCAGCTGATAGAGGTTTGGTAATTAATGCATCTTGGAGGGAGCGCATTGTTGGGGGTGGGCTTATGGGTGTTATAGCCAGTTCCCCCTTGCCAGTGTTTGGCACACTTTCCTACTGCTGTGGTCCATTTGTTGTTGGCTAGGAGGTGATGTCCACCCTCTGCTCATGCCATCATTTTCCCCTGCCATCATGGAGCTTCCTCTCTAAGCCAAAATAAACCCCGTTCCCCCCCCCCCCCAGAAGATGACAGGAATTTGAGTTGGGTGATTTATGTCAGCAATGCAAACCTGGCTGCAACATATAGACATGCAATTAGTTACTTTAAATCAAACATAAGGATCACCCATACTCAAAACTCATCATTTCCTCAATGATTCAGTAATATTTTACTGTGTTGTACTGAGCAATTGAGCAGTATCTGTCCTCTTGGGGTTATTTATATCCATTGTTCCTGTGTGGTGGGAATACTCTCCATGTAATGGTGTGTTCCTGCTGTCCTCCCTCCACTCTGTACTCATTACATCAAATGGAAAATTGACTTTACCATGGCGAGAATATTTACACCATGAAAATCAGCAGATACTCCAAGTCAGAGTTTGATTTATCACTTTGTTGACTGTTTCAGCTTGAGAAAGTGACAGAATGAATATAAATAATGCAGGTAAACATACAAAATTGTGTATATAACCATTACATTTTGAATATCATAAAAATTGAGAAGATATTTTTGTCATCTTTGAAAACTATTTTCTAGCTTGACAGAGAAATCATGTTTGTCACTGATAAATGGGTAAAGTTCCAAAGTTTCAATATATATCTGTGTCATGCAACTTTTTTTCTCTCTCACTTGTTCACATAAAGAAAAGCAGCAACTCAAATTCATGTCAGAACTACATTCATTTGTTCTTTGCAACTATAGGTTGAATATACATATGAGCTTATCAAAAATTAGCATTAACAAAAAGCATTCTATGAGAATTGTCTCCTTGGAATTTACTATAAACAAAATTTTGTATTTTATCATTACTTATAAATTAAATGCTATAATTCTTTATATCAGTGAAATTTATTATAATATTTTATGAATATATTATATATACAATTTTCTCCAAAAGCTTATTATTAAATATTTGCCAATATGCTATGGACTAAAGTTTGTCCTGAGTCTTCCTCAGCTCATGTTTTTCCCATTGATTATTGAGTGTATGCCTTAGCATGTTTGTGCTAATAAAACAAAACATCATAGTTAGTAATTTATGAAAATTTAAAACTTATTTTCTACCAGTTCTGGAGACCAGAAAGGCAGGTTTGGTGTCCTGGAAAGGTTCTATCTTTCCTTCCAGTGTGATTCCTCAAGTCTTGCATCCTTTGGGGGTGAAGAACTCTGATCCCTCACATGTCAGGAAAGTGGAAGAGAGGTAAACCTATCCAAAATCACTTTTTTTTTTCCCAGTAGCATAACCATTTGGGCTTGACTCTACTCTTATAACCTGAGCACCTCCTATTAGGTTGCATCTCATAACACTGTTTCTTTAGGGTTCCATTCTAATATATAAGTTATGAGATACACATCCAGATCATAGCAGTACTAACTCCACAATTACTTTTTTTGTTTGCCTGTGTAACATGCAGAGCTTCCTGTTGTATTTGGGCACAATCTCTCTCCTACCTCAGGCTGTAATCACTATCACTCTTAACCATAGTGGCAACGTCTCTCTTTTTGTGACATGTATCATGGCCTTAGCCAAGAGCCTAGCATGGTTTTGCCACATTCTAAAAAAGGAAATGTGTTTCACAAAACTTCCTGTAGCCAGCTGTTTACTTTCACTTTTTCCTTTCTCATCCAAATTTAACTCTCAACTACAATTATAAATTGAAGTATAAAATCTCCACAAAAACTTGGAAGTCCTCCCTCTTCCCTCTATGATCCCACAGTCCTGACAGACGCTTTCTAGGCTTGCTCGGCAGCGTCAGCAATCTCCACGTGGCAGAGCAGAAGCAGGAAAAGGGTGTTCCATGTCCTCTGTGTTCTCCAAAGGAGGGCTGGCATGAGAGGGATAGTCAGGTTTGTGAGAACCAAACCTTTCTCACTCTTAGGAAGCTGTTATTTCAGATTGAATGCTTCCTGCTATAGGCTGGGAGCATGCTTCTTGGAGCCTTCTAGAAGCAGCATCCTTGTCATAGGAAGCCCAAGTCATTGCTTCTTTAGTGAGTATCATTTCTTCTGAGGAAGCCACCTCAGTCTGTTGTGAGGCTGTGTTGTCCCAGTTTCCTCTCACCATTTTCGTGGCTGCATTCTCCCATGTACCAGACTTCCCTCAACCTCTTGTTATCATCAGCCTTGTAGTTGTTTTAGGTCTCAGCTTCGGCATCTTGCTCTCTGAGAGTCTTGGTTAAGCGTGGGCATCCCCAGGTCTCCCCCCAGCACTACTGTTTCCTGCTCTGCTCTGCGACTGAGCCTCTTTCCTCTGTGACTATATCCAGCCTCTATCTGGTCAGATGCAGGTGCTTAGTAAACATGTCCAGTGTGGAGCAATGAGAGAATAAACCAATAACTTCTTCCACGTAGTTTGTTCTTATCTTTAATTTGAAGATAGAGATTGCTTTGCCCTTTAAACAGGGAGATCAGGTCATGTTTTTCTCATATCACTGGAAAAGTTTATGGTAACATTCTTTCACCATTTCTTTTAGCTTAATAGCAGGCGTCTTGGGAAGGCACAGGAGCTTGCATAAAAAGCCAACTTCTATTTTTCAGAGGTGAATCCTTAGTAAAACCTCAGATCTCTTCTTCATTTGCCATTAAAGTTCTTTCACTGTGGTTCCTGCTTGAATCTTGAATTTCTCTCAAATCCTCATGTGTTAAAGGCTTGGTTGCTAGCCTGTGCACTCCTGGAAGGTGGTGGAACAGGCAGGAAGTGGGGTCTAGTGGAGGGAAGTTGTGTCATTGGGAGACTGCCCTTGAAAAGGATATTGAGACCCTAGTCTCTATTTCTCTGTTTTCCAGGTGCCATGGTATGAACCGTTGTCATCTGGCACACGTTCCTTACGTGATACACTGCGCCACATATTTGATAGCATCGAGGCATAATAACCAGGGGCCAATGTTTCTGCAACCGTGAGCCAAAATAAACCTTTATCTCATTAAGTTGATTACCCCAGGTATTTTGTCACTGTAATGTAAAACTATAGACATAACCATTTAGTTTGGATATTGACAGTCAGTAATTATTATTAGCTTGCAAATGGCTTATGATACTTAGATATCTAAACGCTAAGTGCAAAAAATATACATATGATACATTTGGAAATGTAAAAGACCTAGGCAGGAGTTTCCAAAAATCTCATGATTTTTGTATTCTTACAAAACATTGATTATCTGGTTTTGTGGCTAGTAATTGCTATCTCTCTATCATTTTGTGAAATCATATCCCTGCTTATAATATTTCTTAGAAGAGAGGCCAATACAGAGACTCTTATTTAAATGACTTATTGAGGATGTTCTCTGAGGAGAATATAGTTTTGGTGGAAGACTTGCTTTCAGCTCTATAGTGGAGCACTGGAAGGTGAATAACACCTCAGGTACTGATGGTTGTTCTGGGGGTAGTTGGGGGAGTAGATGCCTTGAGACATACTTTACTGGTTAAGAGTGCTCCCAATAGGTGGAAGTGATTAGGTTAGTGTCAATAAACACTCACAGGGTTATTCCTGTGAGAAATCTCTTAGTGACCCACTGTTATATGGCTAATTTTCTATGTGCACTTGGCTAGGCCATGATGCTCAAATGTTTGGCCAAGCATCAGTCTAATGTTGCTAGGTGGTGCTTTTTTGATGTCGTCAACATTTAAGTCAGTCGATTTTGAGTAAAGCAGGTTATCGTTCATATGCAAATGGGCCTTTTAAGCTAGTTAAAGCCCTTAAGAGAAAAGACCACACTTTCCAAGGAAGAGGGTATTCCTCTTCACCATGGACTTCAGACCACAGACTGAGGCAGCTGCTTCTCCTTGGGAATCCAGCCTCCGGGCTGCTGCTGACAGCTTCATGAGTCAATCCTTAGGTGATGGAGGAAGAGATGCCACCTCCTGCATTCCATTTGACCCTAACCTTAGGACCAGTCTTCATTCTCATGCTCCTGAAGGGGAAGAGTTCACATCAGGGCACAGGTGGCATGAGCAAGTGGTCACGTTTATTTCAGCAGGTAAGAAAACAAAAGTGGAATGAAAGTATAGCAGCTTTGTTTTCTTCTGCAGCCCAGTCCTTCCTCTCTCTGGTCTGGTTGGCTAGTTCACCTCCAGCTGCAAGGTTTCATAATCTCTTCCTCAATGTTCATAACCTCACATTTAACCCTAGCATTTAACTATAATACTTAAGGCCCTTAGTTTGTGTATATAAACACACACACACACACACACACACACACACACACACACACACACACCCTTCTGATCCTGTTCCTGTTGGAAAACCCTGAATAATAGAGTTACCAAGAGATTCAAGTACACTTAGCTTTTCCTTCTCCATTAGGCTATTTCCTCCACTCCATTATGTGTTTGTCCTTGGAGCTATTTCTTTAATAAATCACTTGCATGTGAACCTTTGTTTTAGGACATGTTCTTTGAGATTTTAATTTAAAACAGCATAATAGTTTTAATCCACATGAAAATTTGAGAAATATTTTCTTTAAGGCTGTGCTAGGCAGCACTTGTTGTGGGACAGAACTTCCCCAATGCTCAGTGTGCTTAAATGATAACACACAAGTCTTCAGGTAACTAGAGTGATCTAGGCTATGTGATCTATGCTGAAATCGGAGGAAGGGGAAAGCGGCTATGTTCAACAAGTTTCTTTTTTCCCCCCTCATACTAGTAGATTAGCCTAGTCATTGTCTTTTAATGCTAGTGACAGAAATAAAACACAGCAAATAGATTTTTTTTAAAGAATTTGGTGAGGTTTGTTGAGGCTTCTCAGAACTGGCATAACTCTTGTACACCTGATTCTTTAGCCACAACAAGACATACAGACAACTTTGAGGAAGAACTTTAAAAAATTACAATGGTAAAAGCTAATCAAAAGGAGAAGTGACTTGGAGATTATTATTGTAAAAGAATGCAATAACTAATACATCTACTTTGTGTAATATGTGATGCTGGTAAACACATGGCAGGACCTACAGAAAAGTATATTAGCTAGTCACAGTGAGTAGCTCACGTCCCTGGATATTGTGTCCTACGTACCTCAGGTCTAAGTGAGGCTTCTGTGTGTTGAGAGATCTGTGAGCCCAAAGCACGCAAATGTTCTACCCTCTAACAAATAGCACATAAGAGCAAAGCACATTGTGAGTGTGCAGTAAATGTAGCCCTTTCACAAGGGAAGGATGGCAGGCACACGGAAGTTATTAGCATGCTAGAGCTGAAAACTCTCAGGGTAAATGTGGTCAAGTTCTCTCACTCTAGTATGTGTGATGGAAGGAAGGACTGTATTAGAGTCCCCTAGAGGAACTGAATGGACAGAACATAAACAAGTAGCAGAGATTCTCTAGACTGTCTTGCAAGATAGGGCCTGTATAGTCCAAGAATGAATTGCCTGCACAGAGAGGCTGAGAACCTAATAAGTACTCAGCCCAAAAGCTGAATGCCTCAGCAGCCCCAATCTGGAGCTGAAGACCTGGAAAACTGTAGTCTTTAGTCCATGTCAAAAGGCCCAAGAAGCTAGAGTCTGAGGTCAGCAGATAGACCATAACAAAAACGGAAAGACGGGAAAGTGAAGACAAGAAGTGAAAGTAGACAGGAAAGCAGCACTGATTTTTTCTTATACTTTTTCATATCTGGACCACCCACTGGGAGATGCCCCCCCCCACTCTGTGGTAGAGACTACTTCCCTAGTTAATTATGTCTGAATATGCCCTCACAGACTCACTCCAAAGCATATCACTTCATTGATTTCTGATCCCATCAAATTGCTTATCAAGATCATAGGGACATCACTAGATTAATGGGCTCCTATGCTATTGTCATGTCTCCTAGTTCATTGTTTTCTATTCCTCTTAACCTCTTCTTCCAATATACAATTCCATAAACTTGTCTGCTTCCAAAATTGAAATTGTGTGCTGGAAAGATGGCTTAGCAGTTCAGGCACTTGCCTATGAAGCCCAAGGACCCAGGTTTGATTTCCCCAGTACCTAAGCAAGCCATATGCACAAGGTGGCACATGCATCTGGAGTTTGTTTACAGTGGCTAGAGGCCCTGCACAACCACATTCTCTCTCCTTTTCTCTATAATACATAAATAAAAATAAAAATAAAATAAAATTGTTATAAGTGCTTAAAGTACTTGCCTCAACATATCCAGAGTAAACTGGAATTCATAGGCCTTTTCAGAACTTAGCAGAGACAGTCTCTCTGAGTTCATGCTAGTAGTTCATGCTGACGTAGCTCCTGGTATATTTGTAGGTCTTCTGTATATTTGGTTTGAAGTCACTCTGTGTGTCAAAGGTAATAACCAACAATTCTTACTTTCTTTCTTGGAGTTGGGTTTCTCTCTGTTGACTTAATTATTCCTATTTTGGGAGTAGCTGTTTGCTGTGGACCCATCCTCCTGAACCACACAGGAGCCCTTCTGTGCTGCTGCTGAGGTACCCATTCCTTTCAGACATTTTAACAAGGGATGTGCAAACAAGCTCTTTACTTCATCTTCACCTTGACGGTGATACCCTTGATCTTTGCTGCCAGGATTTATCTTAATTTAAGGATCTTTTTTCTGCTTGGAAAATGTGACTATATTATTTATTTTTCAGACTAGTAAATAATTGCATTTCTGGGCTGTGCTCCCTCTCAGTTTTGTCTACAAATTTATTAGTTCTTGCTTGAGTTCATCTTTCTCTTACAACACCTGATCATCAGAGCTAAACACAAAGTAGCACCTGATAATTCCAACGTCCTCTCTAGAGACCTACTTGGATATGCTTCAAAGATGCATTTTCTGTCTTCCTACTTACCGCTGGTGGTTCATGGTGTATTATATCTACATACTACAAATGTCCTTGTCTCCAGTTTCCTATAAGCTTTCTAACCATTTTTCTGGTTTTAAAAAGTGATTTCTTCTCATTGCCCCATCTCCATGCAGACCCAAATATAAAGCCAGTAATGTAATTCTCAGTATTAAATTTTATATTCACTAATGATTGTTATCATGAACTACCCTTGAACTCAATGATTTTTAAATAGTGATCATTTATTGTATTGTCTCTGGTCCACATGGCAAAGGGAATGTAATAGAGAAAGGGATGTGGAGTTGCCATGAATTCAATCTACCCTCAAAATTAAGCCCTATTACTTTGGAATTGAGGCAAAACCACATTTGTTTGTCTGTAGAATATTGGTGTTATGTTCTCCTCACACATTTTTAAATGTTTTTTTTATGTTTTTTGTTTATTTTTATTTATTTATTGGAGAGCAACAGACAGAGAAAGAGGCAGAGAGAGAGAGAGAGAGAGAGAGAGAGAGAGAGAGAATGGGCATGCCAGGGCTTCCAGCCACTGCAAACAAACTCCAGACGCATGCACCCCCTTGTGTATCTGGCTAACGTGGGTCCTGGGGAATCAAGCCTCGAACTGGGGTCCTTAGGCTTCACAGGCAAGCTCTTAACCGCTAAGCCATCTCTCCAGCCCTCCTCACACATTTAAAAAGTTGCTTTGATAAAGGTGTACGACTTTCTAAAAAAAAAAAAGTACTCAAAGACATGTTTTTAAGTCTGCAAAAGTCAGTAAATTAAGAGCGCCATGACTTAAAAATTGCAAATCTAAGCTTTAAACAACTAAGATTTCTACAAGCTCTTTCTTCAAAGGGTAGACAACTGAGCAGGGAAGCTTGATGGAGGAAAAAAAAAATCTCTTTATTGGCAAAGTCACTCTAGGAACCAACACATTTTCTTTCTTTTAAGGCTCATGGAGGAGATCTGTGGAGCTTTGAAGTCAGTTGAAGTAAAATCTTTGGAGAAATCACTCAGCGAGACAGGGCTAAGAATGCCCAAGGTGGACAAGGTGAGAAAATCTACAGACCGACATAACCTTAAGACCTGGGGATTCTGACGCTGTGAGCCAGGGAAGGCAGAGTGGAGGGTCTATCCTTCTGTGCTTTGTGAAAAAGAAAGGAAAGGTTGAGGCTCCCAATAGTAAGAAAGGTAACAAGTATAACTTGATATCTAGATTTAAAAATCTCACTCTGCATATTAACTTTGTAACCATATATTGTTGTCGGCTAACATTTGTATACCTTTGCATGCTTCTGCCAGAATATTACTAGAATAACAACAATGCTTCAATGTTGGTAATTGGGTGAATTAGTCAGGAAAGGCTAATTGCTGCAGTAAAATTCCCCCATGCTCAGTAGTTTGACATAATAAATGTTTAATTTCTGAGTCATGGAATGGGGGACACTGCTCCAGAAGTTCACTTGAGAATCTGAGCTCCTTCCATCTTGCAGCTATCCCCTATTATAGCGCTTCATTGCTTTTCTTCCACTTCGTTTGTTTAGAGTCTAACTCTAGTCCAGACTGACCTGGAGCTCATTATGTAGCCCAGGCTATCCTCACAAATTCATGGTGATCCTCCAACCTCAGCCTCCTGCATTTAGGGATTAGAGGTTTGAGCCACCATGCTAGGATATGTCCTTGTAGTTTTGTAGATGATGGAAAAGAGTGTGGTGGTTTCAAAAGTACCAGAAGGTATAATGGTCTGTTGTACTTGAGGGGTGGAATCTTATGTTATATTCTTTGAATGTGGATGGACCTAGGGGCCTACTGCTAATGGAAAAAACTGGAAATATGATCTTCTGAGACTAAATCTTGAAGGCCTTCTGATTGTTTCTCTCTTTTTCTCAAGTTTCTTACTTTGGGGGAAGCCCTCTGATGTTCACAGGATGCTTAAGGCAGCTATGCAGAACCATTCAGAGATAGGACCTGTGACAGAGAGATGCATTCACAACTACCAGCAAGGAAGCAAGGACTTTCGCCAACAGCCATGCCAGTGACTTCCTCCGAAGTGGACGCCTCAGTCAAGCCGTTAGGTTACTGCAGCTTAAGTGCACAGTCAGAGGAAACATCACATCGGACTTGTCCAAACCACGTAGGAAAGCCTGCTTGATTCCTGACTTCAAGAACTTGTGTAAACCAATACATGTGTGCTGCTTTACTGTTGGATTTTAGGGTGCTTTGTTTTGTAATAAGTAACTAATGTGTGTTAACCAGCTCTCCATCACTGTAACAATACTTGAGATAATTACAGGTTCAGTTAGCAGTCTTTTACACTTCAGTCTGTGGTTTGTTGGTGCAGTGGATTTGGATCTGTGGAAAGGCAACAGCACATCATGGTGGGAGTGTGGATTAGAGCAAATCCCCACCTCATGGCCGGGATGCAAACAGAAAGAGAACAAGGTCCGGGCAATCCCCTTTCGGAGCACCCCTTCTATTGTCCTAAGGACCTCCCACTCTTCCCTATCAGCCAAAGGTCCCACCACCTCCCAAAAGCACCATTCTAGTGACCACTTCTTAAACACATGGGGCCCTGGGGATCATTCAGGATCCATACTATAAGTGTGACGGGTAAGGTTACCCAAGTTCTACGAAGGTGACATCAGACAAAGAGGCTTGGCTAGATGTGCAAAGACACCATCGTCTCTGCAAGCCACAGAGGGAGCTCTTTCCCCTAAATCTGCGTGTCTCCATGGTTTGACAACCCACCTGTAAGCGGGGTCCGTGGGATGATGAAGAGAGCGGCTGAGCCTCTTATTTGTCATCATACCCTTAGTGCCGAGTACAGCAGGGTGCTTGTACAAGGTGTTGGCACAATATGTTGCTTATTGAAGGCACAGTCTAACAGACGATAGATGGATTTGTTTTCTTCATTCTCAGGCATGAGCTCAGTCCAAGACGTGCATCTCACCACCACCCTTTCCCATGGGTGCTGCTCTGGAGTTCACAGTCTGCTTTCTCACACTGTATCTCATGCTTGCACCCCATCAGGATATGGCCTCTGCCTGTGGCTGGAGCAGGGGGAGGCACCCCTTATTAAGAGACTTTGTCCAGTGCTAGGTTGAATCAAATCTAACAAATTCAGAGTGCTCAGAAGAGAACAATAAAAATTGATTCAACAGGCCTTCTAAAGAAAGTTTGGGAGAACTGGTATTCTTTCATCTAGAGGTACCAGTTGGGGGGATAACAGATTTTTAAGACACTAATGGATATGACAAAAAGTTTGTGGTTAGCAGTGAGTTATGTCCATGGAGGACAGGAATCAGGAAATTTGATGACTTTCCTCTTTGACATTAACAAGCAGCCTCTCCCCTTCTCTGCCTGTGGGATTGCAACAGCCTGCTGTTCCCATGCAAATTCTTTACTGGACAAGGACATCTTCTTAGGAGTGTGGTGGCTCTCAGGTACTGTGAGGCCATGAGGCGAAGCAGAGAAAGGGTATTTTAATTAAGTGAAAGGTTAGGGTATATTTCTCCCTTGACTTGTCAGTTTGAAAGGACACCATGAACTCAATTCACCAGAGGCCTCTTAAACATGACAAAGACGCTACACCTGCCTTCTTTGTCACCCTCCTCAAACTTCTCAGACCCAACTCTTACATATCTGATGAATTCCAGAAAAGGCAAATAAACATTTCACTCTTGCTCAATCATCCCGTGAAATGTTAGGAGAGCGGGTTTCCTAGATTAAATTGACATCAGTAATCATAACGAATTAACTCATTTTTCAAAGCAGTGCATTATTTCCCCCTTTCCCCCATCTCCTTGTTGCTCACGTGTGCATGCTTCTGCCGTTTGTCTGACCTCATGGACTGACTGCTAAGGGTCACAGCCTCATGGACGGAGTAGCTGCTGGATTCTATAGCTATTGTTGGATTGCCCTGCCTCTGTCTTGTGAGCTAATCCAACAAATTCTCTTTTTTATTATTTATTTATTTGAGAGAGAAAGAGGGAGGGAGGGAGGGAGGGAGAGAGAGAGACAGAGAGAGAGAGAGAGAGAGAGAGAGAGAGAGAGAGAGAGAAGAGAGACTGAGAGCAAATGAGCACACCAGGGCCTCTAGCCAATGAAAACATACTCCAGATTCATCTTGTGCATCTGGCTTGCATGGGTACTGGGTGTAAGGGTTAATAAGTCTGGGGTCCCAGCAATCATTAGAGTCACAGAAATTGTTGAGACATGCTGGCCCTGGAACAGACTTTAGTACAGAGGAAATTCTTTTGGGTTGTAAATAACTTCTCAAATCACAACCTGATAAGGTCACTGAGGGCACAGGAGCCATACAAAACTGGAGTCCTACCTGGGAAACCAAGTCGACAAAAGAAATGGCTCTGGTACTTCCCTTTCCCTTCTCCCTTCCCCCTTTCTCTGTCTTGCTTGTCCCTTTAAATGTCCAGCTGATCTGCTTCTGAGCTTGGTAACCTCAAACCTGCAGAATGGGGCTTGCTCTCCTTCACTGTTCACTTTTTCTCCAATAAAGAACACCCTCTCCGTCTCTATTTCCACGCCACTCTACTCAATCCTGAATTCTAACATCTGGTGCTGTTATCTGGTTCCCTGGGGGACCTTTCCCTCTTTATTTGTGCTTTTACTAAACTCAGCTTCCATTCTTTGGCTCCCCCATTTCATCCTTTATTCACTTTCCTATTCCCCTCCACTTCCAGCACACGTCTCTTGCCATTTGATCCTATCATCCACCCAACACCTCACCAAATACCATTAAGGTAAGGCTCAAAGGCAGTCTAGTGGCACCCTAGGCTGTCATCCTCTGTCCTCCCGAACCCCAGCGGGCCTCCTTCTCTTGCCTCCAGCTCTATGCCTCCCAGAAGGTGAAGATTGGGGATGCCTCCCCAGCTATAAAGCCTCCTCTGGTTTTCATTTTGGTACTGAGAAGGGAGTACAGTTAGGGTGACTGGACCCTTGAAGGTAAAGATAAAAAGGCAGGAAAGTTTGCACTTGCTAGAATCAGAAATGATCTGACTTCTTATCTCTTTCCTAGTTCTCTAGACTTGCTTTTCCACAAACAATTAGTACTCCTCCTGGGAGGGAGGTCTTTCATAGGATTTATACAATATAGTTTGTCAAGTTCAGTCTCCCGGAACTTAGTGTCAGGGCTAGCCTCTTCCCCTAGCCTAGCCAACCAGCTGTCCCTCCGGTTCACCCGAGCCAGAAGATAGCCCACCACTATAAGGTTCTAATTACCTTCCCAAGGGGAGGGCAGGCTCTCTGATCACTTGGGAACTTCCAGCTGTGGGCGAGTTTTTCCCTCAGTTGCGTGGGGACTGGGGCCCAGGCCCAGCTGGGTTGAGCCAAGGGGAGGTCCCCCTAGCCCTCACTCTCCAATGCATTCTTTATGCCCTCCAGCTCCCCACATGGCAGGAGATCCTCGAACATTTTTTATCTCTTTTCTTTCTGTAGTTCTTCCAGGCCCTCCATGGGAGATCTCTAGCCATGTGCCTTTCCTTGGCTCTGTACTTCCCTTAATAAATATAATAATTTAATAATTATCCTTCTCAGTCTTTTTTTTATTCAATTCTTTGATTAAAATTAGAAAGAAACCTAGGATTTGGGGCTCAAGGACTCTCCTGAACCCCTAACACCCTGTTACAGGTGGCAACTGTGGTGGTATTATCTTGAGAAGGAAAATTATGATTATTATATTAAGGGAGAAAATTGGAAGCATGTTTCTTGGCTGTGAGCACAACTTGAGGTATTTCTACTGCTTCTCTCCACTTTGGGAAAGCTGGCTCGCTTTCTCTCCTTGCTGGCATTAAGATCACTATCCCTAACTAAACTGAGGGGACTCCGTGGTGCATGGTGTTGGCAGGCAGGCAGGCAGACCTCTCTTTGGACTGGGGACTCTGCCACAGCCACCCACTTACCAGGGTTACAGATCAGCTTCTTCGGGCCCTGCTGGGATTGCGAGCTCTGTTATTGCGTGCTATTGTCTGAGACCAAACTGGGATGGTCCCAGGCGGGACTCTTCTGTAAAGGTGACAACTTTTGAAGGGAGATGCTCTTAATTGAGCTTCTCTGACCCACTCCCCACTGCCCCCTGCTGGCCAGGCCATTCTTAATAAGGAAGAACTCCTCTGGAGCTTGGGAGCTTGTTCTCCTAAGCCAAGGGAGAGGGGCCTCATGGCCACAAGGAGGCTCAGGAATCAAAGGCTACTGGCCTGGATGTATTCTAATTTTTCCTTTCTTCCTTTTTCCTTTACAAGCCACTGTGCCACAAAACACATGGTTGCCCATGGGGGGGGTGGGAGTATGGAGCTCTGATTCCTGAATATGTGCTCTGCCCCTCCTGTGGCACCAACCTCTGCCCAGTTCAACTGGAGACTTGAAATCCCACCCCTGGAACAGAGTTACTTGATAGCTGCCTAAAGGAGAGGAAGGGTGAAACTGCCCAGCCAAGCATTGAGGCTAGGTGATTGGCTGGAAAGGTTTCTTGAACAGGCCTGTGTCCTGGCCACATAGCTCCTCTCCCCCATGGAGCAGAGGCCTTTAGCTGTGGCAAGTGGGTGCAGGAGGTAACCATGCTGTGTCTCAGGAAAGGCAGAAACACAATGGGAAACACATGCCTGATAATGATGGCTAAGTGCTGTGATTTTCTGCCAGAGGGCTCTATGACAAATATACCTTTACATAAGAGTAGGTCATTTATTCATACAGGTATTATAACAAATAAAATGATTTAGCCTGATAGCATAGGTCTATTATGCTAGCTACTTAGAAGCTGAGACAGGAGGATCACCAATTCAAGGCTCCCCTGTGATAGCCTGATCCCACATTTAAACTCTAAGTGATTGCCCCTGAATCAAGGCTGGCAGTTTGCTCAAGCTGCTGGTTTCAAACAGGAGCCTAATGAAATGTCTTCCTATGGTCTGTTGGCCATTTCAGAAAGTTGGAAACATCATCGTCAATTCGTTAGGAAGAAACATCTAGGGGGAGGAAGAAAATAAAATAAAAATAAAAAACACGTGACTTTAAATTGCTTGGTAAAAATAAATACATAATTTTAATTTGAACTGTACCTGATATTTTCTCTTTCGTTTAGTCTTGAAACAAGTAAGATGTTGTTTATAGACACCTTTTGGTTTCTTTATTATGTGCAATAAATTACAGTGTGGCTCTCCTAATCCGAACAGTCCAACAGATCTTTCTTGAAGGTTTTGTTGGCATTTGATTTATTTCGTTCTTTTTTTGTTTGTTTTTTGTTTTTGTCTTTAAAAGGTCAGATTTAACTGAAGCCTACAGTAAGCTGAAATGTTATAAAAATAAGGCCATAGAAATTTGTTACATGAT
Source organism: Dipus sagitta (assembly GCA_036346955.1). NCBI lineage: Eukaryota > Metazoa > Chordata > Mammalia > Rodentia > Dipodidae > Dipus > Dipus sagitta. Next base: position 46,439,074 of record CM070770.1, on the reverse strand, counting down.
ATCATAAATATAATTATTGAGTTTATGTTCTAGGTAAACTTCAACTCACAAAGGGGATTATTGGATACAATAAAATTCTCCCTGAGGTGGTGGCTCATAATTTGCCAGGTATTTGAAAATATTATAATGTCCTATTACTTAAAAGGAAGAGGCAACTGGCCTGAGTTTCAGGCCAGCCTGCCTCAAGACAAATAGAAAAATTTGCCTTAGTTATGCTGTCTCTTTTTAAAAAAGATTAAAAAAAATTTATTTATTAGAGATAGAGAGAAGGAGAGAGAGGGAGAGAGAGGGAGAATGAGCACACCAGGGCCTCTAGCCATTGAAAACAAACTCCAGATGCATGAGCCACCATGTGCATCTATCTGGCTTATGTGGGACCTAGATAATCAAACTGGGGTCCTTAAGCTTCTCAGCCATGTGCCTTAACTGTTAAGCCATCTCTCCAACCTTAGTTACTTTTAATAAAGTAATTTCCAAGTGGGTTAGAGGTATTGATAAAGATTATCCCCCAAACAGTTGTCATGTTTTGACTGTATTCACAGGCTTATAACCTTAAAAAATGTATTTCATAGAGTTTATTAATATGAGATATTTCAAATCAATGGGTTACATAAATTTTATACATATATACTGGTATTATAAGATAAGTCTGGTTGTCAGGCAGAAATTTTTGGTGACATAAATACTAAGGAGATTGTAAATTTCTCTACACATTTCCAATAATATGATAGTTAATTAGCCCTTTGAGGTGACACTGTTTGCTTCTGTGTCAATGGGTAATAAGATAATCAATTTGGTGTAGTTTCTCCTAAGTCTTATAAGAAAGATGGTTAATTATGGGTTGAGATGAGATGATGGAAGGAACTGGGAAGGAATTTTTCAATGTTAAACATAAAATGCTTGTTAAATATGCATTTTTGAGTGGAGCTTAGATCAGAATGTTAAAATATGTGGATATAGGTTCACATATGTAGAAAGGATACAGTAGATCTATAAAGACCAAATTTTGCCTAAAATTAATTCGCATGTGTAAGGAACATAAAGCCAACTTTTAGGCCAAACAGATAAACACCATAACTAAAATTAAGGATTTCTTTAAAACTGTTTACAGACTCTTAAGGATACTCTAAAAGTTTTATATAGGGACAAAGACTTAATCTAAATTGAGCTCACATTAGACACAGGTGATGTCCTGTCCTTGGTAGGTCACAAAGTCATAAGCATAGATGTTATTCACACTCTTTGGAGGTCTAACCAGGTTAGGCATAGACAAGACCCTATCACCTTGTGTATTACAAATGGATAAAATAAATTTCTTAGGTACAAACGAATAACTTTAAAATAGGTCAAGGAATGTCAGGATGCTTAGCTCTCCACTCTGTTATTTCCTTTTGCTCTTGCTTACTGTTATATGCTATTTAAAGTCATGGCAAGCTGGACTGTGGAAAAAAGGATGGTGCCCCCTTTATCTCAGACTCCATGCAGGTTTAAGCCATGTGTCCCTTCAAGCCCATGCAGGGACAAAATTTCCAATTGTTTCTAACAATAACAACAAAAAAAGGAATGACAAACTGCATATAACTTTATAGTTCCTCTCTTTGAACACCTGAAGTCACCACTATCAGATAAAATTTCTCACTAGACAAAAGTGGTCAAATGGGTAAATTGAGCCAAGGTATTTGATTAGGTTACAAACTCCTTACATAAGACAAGCATCAGGCTTACCTAGTGTATACCTGGGTAAAAAAATATGATAGAAAGGCATCAATTAAGTGATCCCGCTCATCTATCTCTCTCAAGTATCTACAAAGGTAAGATCCCTATATTTATGGTAATTAAAATAGAGATTACCTTTAAATTAATGTAAGTAGTCCCTAGACCATTCTGTAACATTTGCAAATGGGGGACCCATATCCGAGGCTCCCACAGAGCAAAGGGAAAGTGGTCCAAGGACTCCCCTCCCACCAGATGGGTATTTAGGCTGTGGGCCTATTTTGCCAATTGCACTGTTAATATGCTATGATGTAAGACACATGCAGGGCTGGGTACTTGGGCTTGGGAGCTGGCCTTGTAGGATGTGCACGGATATCCTGTCTTGGCCTTTCCTTGCTCCAGGAGGTGCATAGACCATGATATATGTCCCTGTTTGATTGGGGAGAAAACAGAAAAATTTTGGTTAGGACTCCTGCAGAAAAGTGATTTTAAAAACTCTAATTTCAGCCAGGCATGGTGGAACATGCCTTTGATCCCAATAGTTGGGGTGCTGAGGTAGGAAAATTACCACGAGTTCAAGGCCACCCTGAGACTACACAATGAATTTTAGGTCAGCCTGTGCTAGAGCAAGACCCCACTTTGCTAATGTCCATCACTAGAAGAATGGATAACTAAGATGTGGTATATCTACACAATGGAATTCTATACAGCAGTAAGAAAAAATGACACAATGAAATTTGAGGAAAAATGGTTGAACCTGGAACAGATCATTCTCAGTGAACTTACCCAATCACAGAAAAAAAATCGCCACATAGTCTCACTCATCTACAACACCTAACCTGAATCTACCGAAGATACCTTACATACCCAGCAAGTATCTCCTAGACTAGACACTAGGATGGAAGGGGAGGGAGGGGAGGGCATCAAAGGGGTGGGAAACACAAATCTAGACCCAAGCGGCAATGATACCATAATCTTCTACTTACTAAAAGACAGACCAAATGGCTGATCCTTCACTAGGCCCTTACAGGGAACACCTGAACCACAAGACACTGGAGAGGGTAAGATTAAGAGTAACCTTAATCTCCTACATCTTCCCTCCCTCACTTCCCCTCTCCCTGTCTCTCTCTCTCTTATCTCTAACTCTTGTATATTAGTTATCCTTTTCCTCATTTTCTTAGTGGGTACTGACCTGTAACTCCCAGATCCAGCATGGGGCTATCATCCACAATGAGCTTTTGATCAGAGAGACCTACAAGGTTTCCTAAAAGACAGACAGATTTCTGTCAGAGTACTTGATGACCCACCAAAGGTTAGTGGTAAGACCCTACTGCTGAAGATACCTTATGTGATTGACATGCAAACTAGAATGGCATGGCTGGAAGTTGGAAGAGAGTCAGTCCCCAGGCAGTCAGCGCGTCTAGTGCCAGAAGGTGCTACATGGGCGACTGGGGGAAATTGACCAATATCTGTCAAAGCAACGTATGGTCTAACCTACTTAGCAGCAAATAACTTGTTGTGATGCCCACACAAGTGCAGTGGTGGCACACAGCCATGGTGGGGAACCAACTGCTCTCAATTTGGCTAACTGATCCCCTCACTGGTATGGGACCCATAGCTGGAGCTGGGAAACAAGTCAGAACCAGATCCAAATGTAAACCCACTCTCCAATATCAAGCTACCATCAATTATGGGCTACAAGAGGGCCTACACGTATTAAATACTCTATTAAAAAAAAAAGTAAGGGGTACCTCATTTGTCCTGGTGCTAACTTACTCTCCATTGGAGAATCTGCTTTGCTTTCTCAGATAGATGTAGATCCTAAGGAGAGTGCCACCCCATCATACCTCAAAAGGGCCCCGGCTGAAACTAAGAAAAACTGGAGAAACAAGCAAGGGGTCTGTTTTCCTGATGAACCGGATACCAGCACAAGGGGGAAGGAGATCAGCACAGAGAAAAATCAACTCCTACCAAATCAGAGAGCCAGAGCCTCAGAGGCCCCCAACACCTCATCACTGAAGCAGACCAAACATGAACCCAACATGGCTCAGGGAAATTTTGCGGAAGAGGGGGCAGAAAGAATGTCAGAGCCACATGTTGGGTCATGATATGCAGAGACATTTAGCTTACCCATAACTGTGGGCTAACTCCACAATCCATGACCCGTATACCTCAACAAGGAGGGGCGAAGGGGAGGGGGTAGGTCACGGATGAGCCTAATAATGGTACCAAACTGACTGTATTTGCTGAATACAGAACTGACTAATAAAGAAAAAAGAAAAAAGAAAAAAAAAACAAATAATATCCCCTAATTTCTTATTCAAAAATCTGATCAGAAGGGTGGACCTCTTCTATAAGAAAATGCAAGCCAGGACTGGGCATAACCTGACTCTAGACTCTTCACTTTCCTCCATTTTGTTTCAGATGAAACAATTGGCTTCCAAGATACCCCAAAAGTCTCTGGTAACCTGTCTTCTTAAAAACTGGGCTCATTTAGATAACAGGGAAAACAGGAATTGTCCATCACTTTTCTCCAGAGACTCTCTGGGAGATACTCTCTAATTGTCATATTTTTGTACCTCCCTTCATCTGGAAGTAGTTCAAGATCTGATGTCATCATCTCCTGTCCTCTAACAGTAAGTTTGAGTGTCTTCTTACAGGGGGGAGGGGGATACAGTTAGGGTGACTGGACCCTTGAAGGTTAAAAAAGGTGGGAAAGTCTGTACTTGCAAGAAATCAAAAATAATCTGACTTCTTATCTCTTGCCTAGTTCCTCATACCTTCCCCCACCCCCCCTATGGAAACCAGGGCCCTTCCTAGAAATTGGATTTGAACATTAGGGTTGATCACGTTCAGTTCCTGGAACTTGGTGTCAGGGCTAGCCTCTTCCTGAGACAGCCCCTAGCCCTAACCAACCACCTGTCCCTCTAGTTCACCTGAGCCAGAACACAACCCACCAATATAACATAATAAACACCTTTGCCACAAGAGAGCAGACTCCCTGGCCACTTGGGAACTTCCAGCCGTAGGTGAGTTTTCCCTTTTGGCCTGAAGATGACACATTTAGCTTCCAAATTCTTAAAGATCTTGATAATTTCATAAACTGGACAGAAAACTGACTCTATTCTTCTACCTCTGATCTCTTTTCTCAAACGCTGAGGCTCCCAGAAACCACACCTTGTGACTAGAACCTCAATGATGGACTGCAGCAATTGTGGAGAAGTAAACAGCACCAGTCCTGAGCCAATAATATTCTGAGCTATATTAGCCTTTTTAGTGGCCAATAATAATATTTTATGTACATGACCTGACATCTGTCTGTGACTAGCTAAGATATCTGTTGTTGTAAGTTAAAAAATCTCACAGCTCTACTCCTTCATGTTAAACCTACCCAATTTCTGACATCTAATTTATTCTCTCATGTGATGGAGCTCCTCCACACCCACAGTTTAGCCTCCCTGCCTCTCATTCAACAGCTTCAGTTATTCCCTCCTTGATAACCATTCTGTTTTCATAGGCTGCTTTCTAACCTCCTGTGTTTCCAGACGTGGATTTCTGTATTCTGACAAGACACAGGCTCTAACCCTTCATCTCAGGGGGACTGTGCATCTTAAGGCTTCTTGATAGTCCTTCCCCATGTTTTCTCCTTTGTGATGACCAAAGATGCTAGAAGCAGCACTGGAGATCCCCCTCCGAAACTGAGAGGAAAAGATTAAGGCTCCTTTCCTATGCTAGAGGACATAGATCAGCTACTTAATGTTACACAACCAGAGCTGGCCAAGGATTGCTGGCACTACCTCAAGCCAAAACTGCCCTTGCTATGTAGGTCTGATTTATCAGACAATAGGTCAACTCTGAAAAAAGAATGCACCTCAACACTCCCTATACCCCTACACTCACAACATATCACCCCTAATAATCTGCCTTGCACCACTCATCCTTTTTCACAGGTCTAACATCAACAAAACAGAACAAAACAAAACAAAACACCATGGACATGAGGCCAATTCAGACTTACACAGACTGCCCTGATCCAGACACCAGAGAGACAAGACTACTCTGCCCCAACTTCAGCCCATTGGTCACAGGACGCAGTTCAGAAACCTGATTCGTTGACCCCTTTCCTTTTACTTGCCTTCAGAGTCTGGGATGTAGGGGTTAATAAGTCTGGGGTCCTAGCAATCATTAGAGTCACAGAAATTACTGGTACATACTGGCCCTGGAACAGGCTTTAGCACCGAGGAAATTCTTCTGGGTTGTAAATAACTTCCCAAACCACAACCTGATAAAGTCAGAGGAGCCATGCAAAACCTGAGTCATACCTAGGAAAATAAGTCAACAAAGGAAATGGCCCAGTTACATCCCTTTCCCTTCTCCCTTCCCTCATTCTCTGTCCTCTTTGCCCCTTTAAATAGCCAGTTCAGTTGCTGCTGAGCATGGCCATCTTAAACCCACAGGATGGAGTTAGTCATCCTTCACTGTTCACTTTCTCTTCAATAAAGAACAGCCTGCTGTTGAGGTCATATACTCTCTGTCTTCTGTTTATACATCACTCTAGTTGGTTCAGCCGAGGCTCTGATCCAACACTGGGGAATCAAACCAGTGTCCTTAGGCTTTGCAGGCAAGCACCTTAACCTCAATGATTCATCTCTCCAGCCCTCTTTTGTTTACTAGATTCATTTTATTTGTTCTGTACTTCCAGAGGACCTGACATATAACTGCTCAACAATGTTAGCAATTATTTTAATATTATCAAGTCTATAAGTAGGAAAGGAATGTTCTTCCCACTCAACTAGAAGCCAGCCTTGAAGCTGCATAATTTCTTGAATCCTGTATAAAAGAGTGCATACATAGGACTTTAGTTCTGCAGAAGAGATTTGAACCAGAGAAGGGCAAGCTATGACTGAATTTCTGCTTGTGACTTACATTCTCTCACTCCTCTGGGGGTTAGAAAAAAGAGAAGAACACAGTAAGAAATTCTTCTGAAGCCCTGCAGCGACTTCACTCTTTTATGCCTGACTTCATTCTGGAACTCCCATAGAACCTCTCCAGGGGATTTAATTACTTGATCTATGCAAAGAAACTAATTATAACAACAAGGTTGCCCTGGAGTCACATTTATGTGCAATAAGAGGTCGTGAAATCTCCCCTGTTCATAGCTCCTGTTTATTTTTCAGAATTTGAGGTAAAGGAAGCTGATTGTAGCAAGAGTTTAAGGTGAGTCAAAGTTGTTTCTGGTACCTTTTCCTTTCTCTTCTCTGAAGCCCACCTCTGCCCTTCCACTGTCAAACACATCTGCTCACCACCAGGTGTAATGAAATATTTGGGACAGTATAATTTCTGAGAGTGGCTTTAGTGTCAGGCATACCTATCAATTTCAACTTAAAACCAGTCATGATGTTTATCTCCTTTATGACAACAAATTGCTCATTAAATAAGAATTCTTGATAACTATGAAAACTAATTTATATTATTAGAAATGCCAATGTAAGGGGCTAGGAAGATGGTTCAAGTAGCTAAAGGTATTTTTTTGTCTTTTTCACATTTTGAGGTAAAGTAAGCCAAGTGTAGAGAGTTTAGAGTCATCCAAAGGTCAGGTGCAGTTCAGGTTTGAACCCCTAGCAACCACGTAAAGCTGAATACAAAGTGGCGCATAGCTGGCATGCATAAGCCTATACATGCCTTCATAAATAAATAATTAAAAGTAGAAATATTAAAAATTAATATATAAAAGAAAAAATACTAACTTAATGGTTCTTGAAATGGATATATAAATCCAAAACACAGGGAGTATGAGATACTTTGAGTCAAATATCTATGACTATGGCCCAGGAATATGGATTCAGGCTACCCCAAATAACACATTGAGAGGAAATTAGGTAGCTCGTCAGGAAAGAGGGCACAAAGAGGGAATCCGGGCCAGCCTGCTTCAGCAGAATCAGAGTTCAGCATCTGATCCAGTCATCCAGTCAGCTCTCTCCACCTACTCCGGAGCCAGCCCCTGAGCCTCAGACCAATTGGCTCTCTCTCAGACTCATGTGAGCCTGATGGTAAAGCCCACCATAACAAGATTATATATGGGTCCTCACCAGGTTGGCAAGGCCTCTCCTGAACTTCCAGGTCACTGCTCTGGTAAGCACCCCTCATATTGGCCCTGCCGGCTGAGACAGAGGGGGCTTCCCACTCCCGCACGTGCTCTCTAGCCCTTCCTGCCTTCCACAATGCAGGAGCTTTCTATACTTTTCTTCTCTTAACCTAATAAAGCCTCTTTAAGTCTTCCCCTCTCATCTGTGGATTTTAATTCTTTAAATTCATAAGATAAGAATCTGGATTGCCCTAAACTTATTGGTGTGTTGGCATATTGGTATATTTCCAAGGATCCCCAAATTCCTGCTACAATGTTCTCAGGGGGAAATTGTTACATGAACTTTTATAGTCACAGAGAGGGTAAAAAAGACACAAATTAAGGCTGGAGAGATGGCTCAAGTGTTTAAGGTGCTTCCTTGCAAAGCCTAAAGAGCAGGGTTTGATTCCCCAGTATCCACAAAAAGTCAGATGCACAAGGTGGTGCATGCATCTGGAGTTCATTTTCAGTGGTTAGAGACTTAGCATGACCATTCTCTCTCTATTTGCCTCTATCTTTCTCATAAATAAATAAAATATATTTTCAAATATATATATATATATATATTTTAAAAGGCTGTAAAAATACATTGGTAGAAATATCAGGTAGACATTTTATAGCAAAGGGAAAACTGCTATAAGTTTTAGACTCATGACATTCTTAGCTTTTCGGTTTGCGGAAGCTAGTGGTCTGTTAACACATTGCAAAGATTTTACTTGGCAGACAAAAGAATGTTGTATCAGACTCCAAGGTGGGCAAAGATAGCCCAAATAATTTGTCTCTGAATTTGCAATATTCCAACTCTCCACAGTCATGAAGGTTCTAAATCAGTCTTACGTAATTTTTAACACAGGTGTAGCTCTTTTGGGGAATTTCGGTTCACAGGTCTTAGATTAAATTTAACAAAAATCACTTGGAGTTCTCATTTAAAAATGTAGATTTTTCATCCTCATTCCAAAGCTACAGCCCTCTGGGAGACTGAGATCTACATATTAAAAGCAATTTACCCAGATGTATATTAAACGCCAAAAGCAACTGAGATTGGACTTGAAGACAACAGAGGAGCAGTGACTGTGTCCTTCCTTGGTGTTTGTAGTTTGGCTTAACTTGTCACGGTGGGCTGAGAGAATTTAGGACTGTTTTAGTTTTCCATAAGCAGGAGTGGGGAAGGCTTTTCTGAACTTCACTGAGATTGAGTATCCCGAATACACCCTATGCCCACGTCTAATATCAACCTCAACCGTAATTCCACTTTAGTTGCTTGAGCCCTTAGTTTTCTCTCCCCTTTGCTCAACTGTGGAAGGGTTTTACACATCCCTTGGGCATTGGGAGCATAGATTGTTTTGGTTCTAGCACTGGCTAGCTACATCTAGACATGCAAATGTCTTGCCTTGCAGAGTTCTTGCAGTTCTGCCTAATGAAGAAATATCCCTTTTCAGACACACATCTAATGCCCCTACTGAAGGCAGTAGCAAAAGAGACTTTGGTTTAATACTGCTTGTGAAGGTCAAAGCACATTCTCCAGAGTGTCTGGGAGTGTAAGACAGTCATTTGGCGTGCTATGCAAGCCATATTCTTTTTTTTTTCTTAATTTTTATTAACATTTTCCATGATTATAAAAAGTATCCCATGGTGCTACCCTCCCTCCCCCACTTTCTCTTTGAAATTCTATTCTCCATCATATCCCCTCCCCATCTCAATCAGTCTCTCTTTCATTTTGATGTCATGATCTTTTCCTTCTCTTATGGTGGTCTTGTGTAGGTAGTATCAGGCACTATGAGGTCATGGATATCCAGGCCATTTTGTGTCTGGAGGGAGGACGTTGTAAGGAGTTCTACCCTTCCTTTGGCTCTTACATTCTTTCCGCTACCTCTTCCGCATTAGACCCTGAGCCTTGGAAGGTGTGATCGAGATGTTACTCAGTATTCCGGTCACTTCCAGCACTATGATACCTTCTGAGTCATCCCAAGGTTACTGCCATCTGAAAAAAGAAGATTCTCTACCCAAAGTGAGAGTAGCGTTAATATAGGGTATAAATATTAAGAAAAGTGCTTGAGAGCCGGGCGTGGTGGCGCACGCCTTTAATCCCAGCACTCGGGAGGCAGAGGTAGGAGGATCGCCGTGAGTTCGAGGCCACCCTGAGACTCCATAGTGAATTCCAGGTCAGCCTGGGCTAGAGTGAAACCCTACCTCGAAAAACCAAAAAAAAAAAAAAAAAAAAAAAAAAAAGAAAAGTGCTTACTGGGCAGTTTGATAAGCATAGTATGTACATTTTTCCAGACATCAGCAGAGGTTACACCCCTAGGGCTCATGACCACCCCTGTTTTAAGTTTTCAGTATCAGGGATGTATTCTCCCCATGGAACGGGCCTCCAGTCCAATTGGAGGGCAGTTGGTTTCCACCATGACAGATGTGCCACTATTGCACCCGTTGGCTCATTTGGCCTGGCTGGCCAATTATTAGGCTTGAAGTGTCCACTGTTGAGTATCTTCATTGGTGATATCTCTCTCCCATTGAACTAAATGTAGAATGGCTTCTTCCAGCTTTCTCTCAGCTGGTCTACATGAAGGAGGTTATCAGCTCAGTTCCAGCAGAATTTCTCAGTGGCTTTGCCACCCAAGTATGTGGAGTCTTCAGCAATAGGGTCTTACCATCTATTCCTGGTGGGAAACCAAGGGCCTTGGCAATGGCCTATAATGTTTTGGGGGCATCAGGGACCTCCCTGGCCAACAACTCACTTGAGGTATCCCATCCCTGGCACTGAAAATTTTCTAACAACGATCTATGGCTCCTGAGTGTTTGATTGTCCAAAACCGGAGGATTCCATATGATTTATTTGCATCCTCTTAGATTTTGATTAGCCCTCCCTCCACCTTTCCTTTACTCAATCTCTTCCCCTGACCTCACTTTGGGCCATTTCACCTGTTAATCTATTCTTCTACTTACATATATACAATATCAACCTATTTCGTACCCTCCTCCCTTCTTTTCTCTTCCCTTTATATATCCTTTTTAACTTACTGGCCTCTGCTACTGAACTTTTTCCTTCTCACACAGAAGTCCAATCATCTATAGCTAGGATCCACATATGAGGGAGAACATGTGGCACTTGGCTTTCTGGGCTTGGGTTACCTCACTTAGTATAATCCTTTCCAGATCCATCCATTTTCCTGCAAATTTCATAACTTCATTTTTCTTTACCGCTGAGTAGAACTCCATTGTATAAATGTGCCACATCTTCATTATCCACTCATCAGTTGAGGGACATCTAGGCTGGTTCCATTTCCCAGCTATTATGAATTGAGTGGCAATAAACATGGTTGAGCATGTACTTCTAAGGAAACGGGATGAGTCCTTAGGATATATGCCTAGGAGTGCTATAGCTGGGTCATGTGGTAGCAAGCCATATTCTTTAAAAAAATTTAAAAAAATTTTTTACTTTGGGCTGGAGAGATAGCTTAGCAGTGAAGTGCTTGCCTGTGAAGCCTAAGGACCCCTGTTAGAGGCTTGATTCCCCAGGACCTATGTTAGCCAGATGCACAAGGGGGCGCATGTATCTGGAGTTCGTTTGCAATGGCTGGAAGCCCTGGTGTGCCCATTCTCTCTCTCTGCCTCTCTCTCTCTCTCTCTCTCACTCTCAAATAAATAAATAAAAATGAAAAAAATATAAAAAAATATTTACTTATTTGGGAGGGAGGGAAGAGGAGTGAGAGAGAAAGAAAGGAGAGAATGCTAAGGTGCATGCTAAGGCCTCTAGCAGCTGCAAACAAACTCTACATGCATGTACCACTTTGTGCATCTGGCTTTATGTGGGTACTGGGAAATCAAACCTAGGTGGTCAGGATTTTCAAGCAAGCACTTTTAACCACTGAGCCACCTCTCCAGCCCATCAGGCCTGCTCTAGTCATGCAAAAAAGTGCCTCCAGCCCATTTTCTCTACACAGTTTCCATCTACAGGAATGCTGTCCTTCTATATCATGATGGGTGGGGGTGGAAATGGCTTCTGGTTGGAGATAGGAAATGGTTAATCTCTGGTTGTCAATTTGACAGAGTTTACCATCTCCATGGAAACAAATCTCTAGGCATGTCTGTGAGGGATTTTCTAGAATAAGTTAACTGAGATAGGCAGACCCATCCTAAGTATAGGCAGCACTATTTCATGGGCTTGGCTCTTCGAATAAAAAGGAGAAGGTTGAGAATCATTAACTATCGCTCTGCTTCCTCACTGTGACTGTGTTTCTTGCTCCTGCCAGTGTAGCAGGTAGCTCCTGCTACCTTTCCCACCACGATGGATTCTATCCCTCTGAACTACAAACCAAAACAAACCCTTCCCTCCTTATTTGGCTTCTTGTCAATTATTTGGTCACAGCAAAGAAAGGGGACTGATGCAGGAGATAAGTCTATGACAGATAGGAGACACTCCTAATAGAGCTTGAGCTCCATGGATTTTCTCCTTCACAGACCCTGTGAGTGCTGGGAAGCGCGAGGAGGTGCCAGGAGCTCCACACTGGGAGGGGGAAAGCCAGGTTTCTTCAGAAAGCATTGATGTAAACATTTCTGTCCAATTGTCCAAGGAGATATCACATGAAAGGTATCTGGATCTTCAAGGCCCCAGTAGCTAGAGTCTTCTTTTGTCATTTTGAACAAATCGTTTCTCAGTTTTGTGTTTACAATTTTGTACTACTTTTCTTAAATACTTACTCTCCAAACTGTATAAATCTCAGACTCTATAAAGCCTGAGTCTTCTTTGCTGGGACCCTTTAGCTTTGTAGAAATAACTTCCATGGGCGGTGGCTATAAGAGTTTTATGTAAATACAAATGAAGAGCCTATGGTAATGTGTTGGTGCTAGAAGTGAACTGAACATTGTGTCCCACTTCTCTTTGGCCAAAGGTAGTCTGGCAGCAGCAAATCTGTAACATTTATAGACTGCTGATTCCATTGTCATTTGAACCTACTTCAGATGTGATCAAAACCTGCAGGAAGAAGTAAAACACAATGGCTGGAATAGGAGGTCGAGTGAGTAAAGTAATGGCTGGAATAGGATGTGGGATGAATAATGGCTGGAATAGGAGATGGCGTGAGAAGAGCAATGGCTGGAACAGGAGGTGGGTGGATCTAATCGATATGCTGCAGGAGGGCTCTCAGGTAGATGCATCTACTACCTAATCATCACAGTCAATCATCACAGTATACTTCATTGGGATCTTTCCACAGGCTATGCATCATTTTGGTCTGGCTACCCATCATTTTTGTCCCAAAAAAGATGATTCTAGCTTGCTAGGGTCATTCAAAGAATCATTAACCCCTCTTGGATAACTTATTCATCTGTAATCTATAATTGCCTGCTCTTGAGTATCTAGTAAGTCAATCTCTGTGTGTGTGTATTCTCTCCCCCCCCCCCCGTATATACGTATGTAAAACCTTGGATGTCATCCTCAGGGACACCATTCACCTCCTTACTTTGGAACAGGGTCTCTCACTGGCCAGAAGCTCTCAAGTGGATACACTGGATGGCCAGTGAGTCCCAGGGATCCTCCTGTCTCCACCTCCCTATCCCCACTAGTAAGCCCACAGATGTGGTGGTTTGATTCAGGTGTCCCCCATAAACTTAGGTGTTCTAGGTTCCCCAGCTGATGGCAATTGGAAATTAAAGCCTCTTGGAGGAGTGTATTGTTGGGGGCGGGCTTATGGGTGTTATAGCCAGTGTCCCCTTGCCAGTGTTTGGCACACTCTCCTGCTTCTATTGTCCACCTTCTGTTGGCCAAGGGGTGATGTCCACCCTCTGCTCATGCCATCGTTTTCCCCTGCCATTGTGGAGCTTTTCCTAGAGTCTGTAAGCCAAAACAAAGCTCGTTTCTCTCACAAGCTGCTCTTGGTTGGGTGATTTCTACCAGCAGTGAGAACCTGACTGTAACAACAGAAAAGGAGATATGAATTAGTTTCTTTCAATTATGTGTTGAACATACTCTGAAATTTTTTTACCATCAAATCTGGAAAAGAACAAGCCTGACCCCAGCTCTCTGGCTTTATGTTTTGAGAAGCAATCCTTCTTCCCATAAGTGCCTCCAACATTGTGATGTCCTCTGATATAAGGTCCTCAACATAACCAAGCCAATGATGAGGCCTTAGCCATGAATCTTCAAAACTGAGCTGCCACAATCTCTTTTCTTTATAAAGTTATCCTACCTCAGGTATTTAATTATAGAAGTAAAATAAATAGACTAATCTATAGTCCTTGTCTCTTTCTTTTTGAATGGTGGTATCAGCAGACAATTGTGCTTACTTATCTAACACTTTATTTGCAATCTAAGTCATTTTAGTGTTAACCTGTGTCCTTTAATCTTTGGGACTAATTTGGTGGCTTAAGACCACAGGAGACAGTTTTATTTGTTGGCCATTCATTATGTCCGTCAAGATCTCCTAGATCAGATGAACAGGCCATTTAGCTGGCTAAGCACAGGGAAGATTCTGGAAAATATCCATGTTTTGTGGGTACTTTGCAAAACCATTCTTAATGAAACCAAGCATGTTGTCCCTGGAAAGAAATCTGCTGATTACATGTAATTCTGCTGGTGTTCTTAGAAGTTCTCATTGTTTCTCACTGAGCCTCCTGCCAGAGTAATTAACTTGCAACCTGCGAACAGAAGTAGGGGAGGTGGAGGGGGAGATGAAGGCACAATTGCTTCCTGTGAGGTTTTGCTTTCTTGAAAAGATTTCAGTTTTTGCAAAGTTCTCTGCTATTTTTAAATGTTCTTATTCTAATGAAAAGCAGGCCTAGCATCATGTAATGGTTGAGTTGGTATGGTAATTGCGTTACAATAAATAGCTGAGGTGCGTAAAACTGACCTAAGACCCACTGTTTTCCTTCAACAGGAGAGTCCTTCATAGCAACAGATTTTAAAGGTACAGCACTCCTTTGAACCATTCATCCAATGTAAGTGCAACCATCCTTACAAGTAAGTGAACATTTAGCTTCAAGGCCCTGTGTTGAGTATATGTTATGTCTTTATTAAGATGAGGAGTGTTATTATTCAGAGAAAATTCTGTTGACAGAATTAGGCAGAAATGATATAGGAGGCAGATAGATAAAAACAACTCTTATTTTTTATTTCAAGTAATAAATTATACTATCCTGTTATTGGGAGGAAATGAACTGAAAATTTGACTTTTAAAGAATATGTTTTTCTCTAGAATATTGTGGAAAATATCAGAATGTTAAGAGTTATGATACTGAAGTGTGAAAATAGAGTTCAAATATAATTTCCCTTATTACCTGAAATTATTAGTTTAGAGTCAAAAAGTAAGCTACTAGTAGGATCAAATTCACTGCATTCAGATCTATCTCCATGTTCCGGTTATAATGCTATCAATCTATCACTATGTAATAGAGGTTATAACCCTGTAGATACAGGGTATTTGTTTTAGCGTAGCCAGAGTACTCTTCCTTTACAGGCCTACATTGGCAAAAGTGCATTTAGAACCATGATATCAGAATCAGGTGGGTTAATTATCTGGTTTCATAATGAAACAGTATTAGGCCTAAATGAGGTGTGTCCATTTCCTAAATGAGGGAACTATGGTAATCAACTGCATCAGGAGCACCTGAGGTAGTGTAGGGGCCACAGGCCCCTGAAAGTAACTGAAAGTGGCTAAAGACAGGAGGAGAAATGTCCCCGGGCTACAGGGGAGAGGCTGGTCCTTCATATCTGTTTCTTTATAAGAGTCCTTGTGGCCTCCACTTTGCTAGAGAAGTTGGTCCTTTCCTTACCTCTTCTTCCCTAACTGAGTTATTCTTTTCCTAGATGAGATAATCACCTGCTTCCAAGAAGGATAATATAAATGAGTTTATTCCATTTCGTGAAAATTTGGTGGCACATGGACACTGATATGTGGGCTGGACTTACCAACTCAGCCCCCATCCAGTAAACTTCCATAAAAGACCCCAATAATGGTCTCCAGGTAGGCTTTTCCATTTCCAGGGACCCTTTCCTCCATTAAAGTAGGAGCTCTGCCTTGTTTCATTCTTTTAAGACCTATAATAAAATATTTCTAAACTTCATCCTCTAGTCTGTGGATTTCATTTGTTAAAATTCATAAGATGAGTCCCTGGAGGCCCTTGACTCTGTGGAAGTTTTGTGTGACTATCCAGCACCCTAATTCCTGAGGTATTGCTTATCAAGGGCTGAGAAAAGCTCTGTCACTCTCAAAGACACACCGATTCCTGTATCATGCCCCTCAGTCACGATGAAACATTTCCCCTGTGCACTGCTTAGAAGCTCTGCCCATGGCTCTGACATTCTTTTTTTGTGGATTTCTATTGGTGGCCAAAGACCCTCCAATGTATTCCCAATCTATCCTCTCTTGTTTACAGAGATTGGAAGTAGAGTAACATGGGCTAAGCAGGAAAAATGGTTAAAGAATTGTTTAAAATGGTGCATGCATACTTACGTTTAAATAATTAGTAGAAATCATTGTAAATTCACCTACTCTTTTAATGCAAGGCTATTCTATCCCTCTTAAAAATATCTTTATTTATTTATTTGCAAATAAAGAGACATAGAGAGAAGAGCAATAGAGAGAATGGGCACACCAGGGCCTCCATTTGCTGCAAATGAACTCCAGATGCATGTGCTATTTTGTGCATCTGGCTTTATGTGGGTACTGGGCAATTGAATTGAAGTCATTAGGCTTTGCAGGTAAGCACTTTAACCACTGAGATATCTCTACAGTCCCCTATCACACTGTTTATTAGGGCTGCATAAATCATGCACATTAAATTATTAAGTTTTATGATTTCTAGGCACGTGTGCTTTATAACCATCTCAGAATGCTGATGAAACAAGTTGAAGACAGGCTATTTCCATATTTTTATGACTTTCCAAAACTTGAGGCTATTCTTATATGTACTTACATGTACCTAATTTACAGATGTTATCTTTTTGTCTACTAATTTTTTTCGTGTTTTCAAAGTTTTAAATCTAATATAAACAATTCTTTTTCTTTTCAAATTCATGATTCATCAGTTATCTTGGATATTTAAAGTTGTTTTAAAAAATGTAATTGTCTCTTGTAATTTTAAACACCCTATGACTATTACAAAATAGCTAGTCATCTAACAGTGAACAGTCAGCAGGCTAGGTACTAGACATGCAATGGCAGCATTGGGGTGTTTAGGTAATCCAGGGAACTTCTAAATATACTAATTGTTCACTTCATTTGTAAGTTAAATGTTGTCCTTAGTCAGAAGAGATACTGTCTGAAGGAATAATCTGAGCCACTATAGGAGCTAATTTCCTTGGCTAGGCAGACAGGTAGGAGAAAAGGGCCCGTGGTAGGTGGCTAGATTCTGTAGTATCCTAAGATGATAACCTAAGATGGAGACCTACTGTGGTGAACTGGGTAATCCACTTCCTACTTCTTCCCGCCTAAGTGAGTTTTCGTACCTGGAGGCTAACTTGGGGGGCTCTCTAGGACCTGTGCAGTACTGGATGCATCATGGACTAACCAGTGCCTTCATCTTTGTTTAAGCTGACCAGTTACGGACTGTGGACGGGCTGGCTTCCCTCATTCAATGAATGTCTGCTTTCACTGGAGCAGTGGATCTTCCAGCTCTGGAGTCCCCTTCTCCATGAGGAGTCTGTGTTCTCTCTGTTTTCTTTACTTCTTACTTTAAAATAGACTATTCTTTTAAATACTTTCTTGCCCTTTAATTCCTTAACTGACAGAGAAAATGAACCCCAACCCATCGACAGCAACAATTCCATCAAGAAAACATCACAATTCCGAACATATATGCACTGAACAGGAGTACATTAAATTTCATAAAACAAAGAAGTAAAATCATGGATTATTCCCAGCACAATAATAGTGAATGACTTCATTTCATGACTCTCACCAATGGACATGCTATTCATGAAATAATAAACAGAGAAACAACTGAATTAATTGACATAGTGAAGGAGAGAGTTAGCTTCTTTTAGGCAGTTTCAGTTAGAAGCAGAACTCCAAAAAAGAAAACCAGGAGATGCTACCCCACATGCCAACCTGCCTTGGCACAATGGAACTGGTGTCTGATCCACAACAGCTGCAGTGCCCCCTGCTGTCCACAGTCTTGCTAAGGCCTTCACTAGGCAGGTGCGCTGGCCCTGAAACCTACCCCTTCAAATCTACAAGCCCATCACGTCTTTCCTTGGAATACCTGAATCTGAATGTGAAAATGAGTATGCTTTCAATCAGCAGTGAAAGCTATTCCAGCTCCTCCTTTTCTCATCTCTGCTTGGATGCATGTGAGTGGCGTCGCCTCTCATCAAGCCTGGCTTGTGGGGTGGGTGGCAGAATACTGCTTCTTGGTCTGGGCGGTTTTTCTGCTTGCCTCTGCTTCATACTTTGGGGTAACTTCTCACTTTAATTACACGTATGATTTCCCTATGGTCTCTGAATCTACCGTGTGAATATTTCCTTTCCACTCCAGGTCCACCGTGTGGGTGCTTTCACTAACCCCAGGTCTGAGACCTGTGTAATTTCTCTAAATGCAGGGTAATCATGACTGTGACTCTCGTTACTACTCATTTCTCCTTTAAATGTCTTGGTCTCTGTCTTGATATTTTCTCCTGCTGTTCTTCCTTAAGCCCCTGACCATTTGCCCTCTTAACTTCCTCCCAGGAGGGAGCACAGGCAGATGCTACCTGTGTTCCTTGTAAGTCTCCCTACACAAACTCCTAGCTTCTATCTTCCACGTGCTTGTGGCTCCACTCCAGTCTTTTCCTTAAAAAAAGGCTCAATTTCTCTTAAATGAGCTTTATGAATTATCCTCCATGTGCTTGTGGCTCTGCTCCAGTCTTTCCTTAAAAACCTCGGTTTCTCATAAATAAACCTGTTTTCCACACAAGAGCGTGTTTCCTACTTCCCAAGTGTTTATGACTCTGCTCTAACCTTTTGCCTAAATCCCAATTTCCCAATTTTCCTTAAATAAACCCCAATACTTGTGATTTCTCCATAAATAAGCTTAATAATTCATAATCTATCATTCTCGAGTCTGTCTTTATTGGTACTTTGTTAAAGATAGGACAAGACCCAAAATTTTGGTTCATCCATTTGGGACCCATCGTAAACACCCAAACCCTGCATCAGTAGATCAAATGGTTTTAACTGACATCAATAGAACATTTTATTTAAACACTGCAGAATAAAGACTCCTCTCAGCAGCTAACATATATTAAAAAACAAAGCAATTCTTAACAAATATGAGAAAGTTGAAGAGATTCCATTTGTGATGGTTAAGTTCTGTTGTCAGTTTGATCAGATTAGGAAGTGAGTGAGAGAGGAACATCTTGGTTGAGTCTGTCAAGGCATTTCTAGGAAGAATTAGCTGAGTAAGGAGGTCCTTCCTCTAGAGTGGGTGGCTGTTCAGGTTGGTGGGGACTGTATATAAGAAAGCTCTCCTGGGACTTTGATCTTTGGCCCAGCTGCCTGTGCTACTCATTGGTACATACTTTTTGCCTGGCTCCCCTGGCTACTTGTGTGTGTTTCTACAACTTGGCTATCCTCTGAGGATGTCGGAACCCAGATTGCACTCAGCCTCAGGGACTGTATAGCTACTGGGTTCCTTGCCTCTCCAGCCACATCCGGCCTCAGGCACTGAGCAGCCTTCGTCAGACTTCATGAATTTAGCAGCTTCATCTTCCGACTCTTCAGCTTGTAGCCAGCTATTGTTGGACTGTTCAGCCTGCATCTTATAAGCTAATCCAATAAATCCTCCTTTTAAACCATTCTATCAGTTCTGTTTCTCTTGAGAACCCTAACTGTATCCTTTTGGTATATCTAGTCTCAATGAAATAAAACTACAAATTAATAGCAAGAGAAACTATGGGACATACACAGATTAACAGAGAGTAAACAATATGGTACTGAAAGATAAAAAAGTCATTGAAGAAGTTTTAAGAGTCCTTGACCTCTGTTCATCTTCCTCTCTCTGTCCTCCCACCTGGCCTTGTTCTAACTAGGCCTGGAATTCTGAAGCTCCCTCCTGTTATGGTAATTCAAATTGCAAAGAGTTGTCTTCTTCCTCCTCTCCTTTATACGCAGACTAGGTCTGGGATCTCAGAATCCCTGCCTACTATCATGGTCATTAACTAAACCTTTGTGTGCCACGGCAGAGAGGAACAATAACAACTTATTTTCAGCTATCAACCGTTAGCTCTTCCCCAAGAGTTCAACCAGGGATCCAGCGAACCAGGCTATTGCAGGCTCCAGTCAATCCTCCTCCTCCACATCCATGAAACTATGCAGGATCTTCCCCCTTTCCTTCCTTTCCCCTAAAGGGCTTAAAGATCTCTCTTCTTCTACAAGGTGGTTGGGACTTCCCATTCACATTGTTCTATCCTTTCCCTCTTCCTCAAAGAACCTTGCACTGGTTCCTACTCTTCTTCCCTTTCACTTTGAATCTTATCACTCTCCCACCTGGCATGAAGTAAAACCTTGGGCCCAAGAAATTATCTGTCTCAGAGGTCTCAATTGTGAAGCACAGACCTGGCCAAAATCAAACAAACAAAAAAAATCAAGACAGAAATCAAAAGATTCCTAGAAATGAATGAAAATGAAAATACCACGTACCCAAACCTATGGAATACAATGAAAGCAAAGGAAAGTTTTAAGTTCTAAGTGTCCACATTAAGAAACCAGATGAGGCAGTTAGGGTGACTGGATCCCCTAAAGTAAAGGCAGAAATCCTCAAGTCTGCTCTTGTAGTCTCCACTTAGCTAGAGATCAAAGTATGATCTGACTTCTTATTTCTTGCTTAAAGGAGTTCCATAGATCTGTTTTCCCACCAACAACTGAGCCCCTTGTGGGAGGGAGGTCCCATTTCCTAGAATTTAAATCTAATCCTGGCATTGTGGTTGGTAAAGTTCACCCCCAGAACTTGGCATCATGGCTGGCCTCTTCCTGAGCCAGACCAATCAGCTGTGTCTCAGGCTCACCTGAGCTGGAAGGCGAAGCTCGCCACAGTAAGGTTAGAATAGATGTGCAGCAGGGGACAATCCTCTATCCTGGCTGCTTCTGAACTTCCAGGTTCTGGTAAGCTTCTTTACTTCCCCTCCCCCCCTGCTGATACTCTCTATGGGCTCTCTACCCCCTCCCCCTGTGTTCCATGTGGCAAGAGCTCTATGCACCTACTTCTCTTAATACAATAAATTCTCTCCAAACTTTGGTGTATGGATTTTCATCCTTTAAATTCATAAAACAAGAATACAGGGCATCCTAAATTTGTTGGTGTTTTGGCACATTGGTGTATTGTCAAGGAACCCCAAAATTCCCATTTCACGTAGACATTTCAAATGAATAACTTAATGATATATTTTTAGAGCTTTGGAAAAAGGAGAATAAACCAAATCCAAAATGATTGAAAGAAATGTTCAAGGTCAGGGAAAAACTGATGAAAACTACTACAAAGAATCAATGTCTCAGAGTGAGGTCTTTGGAAAGATAAATAAGATGAACAAACCATTGGCTAAACTCATCAAAAGAAAGAAAATGAACCAAATTGACAAAATTAGAGATGAAAAGGGAGCCATTACAACAGATATCAATGAATTTCAAAAAATCGCTAGGACATACTTTAAAAACATACATTTTACTGAGTTGGAAAAACTAAAAGAAATGGGTGAATTTCTATATACATATGTGTAGTGGCTACCTTCTCATTGCTGGAAGAAAACACATGATCAGAAACAGCTTACGGGAGGGAAAGGTTCATTTCAGGCTTCAAGTTTCCGTGGAAGCTTCACGTTGGAGAAAGTGTGGCAACTGGCTTATATCTTCGTCAGCAGTAGAGAAGGAGAGAAAGCAGGAGAGCACTTAAAGCAAGAAGCTCTAACATTAAAGTTCTTGGATTTTGTGGAAGAGGGGGCGGAAAGAATGTCAGAGCCACATGTTGGGTCATGATATGCAGAGACATTTATCTTACCCATAACTGTGGGCTAACTCCACAATGCATGACCCGTATACCTCAACAAGGAGGAGCCAAGGGGAGGGGGTAGGTCACAGATGAGCCTAATAATGGTACCAAACTGACTGTATTTGCTGAATATAAAACTAACTAATAAAGGAAAAAAAAAAGTTCTTGGAAAAGCACTACATCTGTTGCATCTACTTCCAACAAAGCTGAATGGACTGACAGAGCTCCTGTGACAACTAAGAGATGAAATGTTGCAAGCTCAGAGCCAAATTACCTTGGGCTACTTTTAAAGACAACAAAAAATTACAGACTGAATCTCGTTCATGAGTAGGGATGTAAAATTCTCAGCAAAATACTTACAAACAAATTCCAAAACACACTTTTGGTCATAATGAAATTGATTTTGTTCCAGAGATGCAGGAATGGTTCAACACACATAAATCAATAAATCAAATATATCACATAAATAGACTCAAGGACAGAAATCTTATGATGATCTTGAGAGATACAGAAAGAGGCTTTGGACAAAACCCTGCACAATAGAATTCTTACAGGCTCTTGAAATAGAAGGAACACATCTCAACACAGTAAAGGCTACATAAGGCAAAAGTATAGCCAAGATATTGCTAAAACACACACACACACACACACACACAAAGAAAAAATCCTCAAAGATTTTCTGTTAACATCAGAAAAAGACATGGGTGTCCATTATCTCCACTCATCCAATATAGTATTTGAAGTCTTAGCTAGCTCAATTAAGACAAGAACAGGGGGAGGGGAGGATATAAATAGGAAATCAAGCTTATTTCTGTATGGTATGATTCTATACATGAGACACTAAAGTCTCCACCAGAAAATGTTTAAACACTTTCAGTAAAGTAAAAGGATATTAAATCAACATGCAAAAATTAGAAACCTGGGCTGGAGAAATGGCTTGGCAGTTAAGGAGCTTGCCTACAAAGCCAAATGACTAGGTTCAATTCCCCAGAACCCACATAAGGCAGATGCACATGGTGACTCATGTGTTTGGGGTTCATTTGCAGTGGCTGAAGGCCCTGGTATGCCCATTCTCTATCTGCCTCTCTCTCTCTCTCTCTCTGCTTCTTTCTCTCTTTCTCTCAATAAATAAATAAATAAAATATTTAAAAATCAGAAACCCATTTATATGAATAATTAATATGTTAAGGAAAAAATCAGGGAAACAATCACACTTATAAATGTGTTGAAATAAAAGTGGAAAACTTCCATAAAGTAAACTTAAAACCTTTATGATAAAAATTGAAGAAGACATTAGAAGACAGAAAGACTTTCTGTGATCATGGATTGGAAAAATTAATAATATGAAAATACCTATCTTACCAAAATCAATATATAAATTCAACGTAATTTCCATCAAAATTTCTGTTTCATTATTCAGAGTATAGAAAAAGTGATGATAAAGTTTACTTGGAACCACAAAAGGCCTCAGATAACAAAAGCAATCCTGAGAACAAAAATGGTAGAAGATATCACCATACCTGATTTTAAGTTGTATTATAGAACCATATTAATATAAATAGGATGGTATTGGCACAAAACTGACATATAGATCATTGGAGCAGAATAGATGATCCAGACATAAGCCCTTGTAGCTGCAGCTACTTGATTTTTGACAAAGATGACAACAGTATTCTTTGGAAAAGATAGTCTTTTTAGCAAATAGTGCTAGGAAACCTGGCTATTCACAAATCGAGGAATAAAATTAGATTCTGTCTATTTCTCTCTCTCTCTCTCATATATATATATCCACACAAGAATTATCTTCAAATGAATCAAGGATTTTAATTTAAACCGTGAATTGCTGAAACAGCTAGAGGAAAGAGTAGAGAAAACTCTTCAAAATCAAGGGCATAGATAAGGACTTTCTGAATAGGTCTACAGCACTCAGGAAATAGGCCAATATTTGACAAGTGGAACTTCATAAAATTAAGAAGTTTCTATATAGCAAAAGGAATAGTTAACTCATTGAAGAACTCCCACAGAGTGGGAAAAGTCTTTACCAGCTATACATCTGACAGAAAATTAATATGTGGAATATTTAAAACTAAAAAATTAAGCAACAACAACCAGGTCATAAAATGGTTAAGTAACTAGACAGAGAATTTTCCAAAGCAGAAATACAAATGACCAATAGATATTTTTAAAAGTCTTCAACATCCTTATCCATCTGGAAAAAGCAAATTAGCAAATTAAAACTACTTTGAGACTTCATCTGTCTCTAGTCAGAATGGCTATCATCAAGAAAATAACAATAAATGTGGGCAAGCATTTAGGGAAAGTAGAACCCCTACTCCATATTCGTGTGAGCATAAACTTGTGCAGTTATTATGCAAAGCAGTGTGGAAATTTCTAAAAAAGTTTAAAGTAGAAGTACCATACGAGGCAGTAGTATCACTTTTGGACAAACATCAAAGGAGTCTATATCCTAACCAAGAGATACTTTCACATCCATATTTTTTTCACAATAGCAAGGAAATAGGCTCAGCCTAGATGTCCATCCATAGATGAATGAATAATAAAAAATATGGTTCATATGTGCAATTTAATTTTATTCATCCATAAAAAATAAAATTATAAAATTTGCAAGAAAATGGATGGAACTAGAATGTATTTGGTGTAGTAATCCAGGTTCAGAAAGACATGCACAGTATGTTCTCACATATGGATCTTACCTCCTAATTTTTATATATGTGTGTTTATGTTAGAGTGAGTATGTGTAGATACTCGGAAACTAGAAAGGGCTCCATCAAAGGGCACAAGGAAGAGGGGTAGGGAAGGTAATAGAACACATGTCATATTATTGTGGGGTTGAGCACCTGGCCTCTGGATGAGCTTAGAACTCACCAAACTAGTGGATTTCACATTCCTGTCTATTATTAGCAAAGGAATAAAAAAATGTAGCCATGAAGAAGGGTAATTTATGAAAGAGCAGAGTGCAGAAGTAAAGCAGGAAAACTCACAAGCTGAGGTCCTTCCACCCACAACTGGAGGGTCCCCAGAGGGAAAATCTAGGGAAAAGTTCATGGCAACCCCAATGAGACCTTTTTATTAGTATGGCATCCATTAGGGGTGATCCTTGTTGCCATGTTTAAGTGTATATGAAGGACCTTGACTGGTCAGTAGGCCCAGGAGAAGAGAGCAGACTCAAAGGGGGACAAGCCTGGAAAAAAGAGGAAGAGTCTAAAAGCTATTCTTTATTGCTATTTTTGTGAATCAGACTGAAGTTCTTTTCCAGTCTTGCCAGGCTAGGGTGGCATCCATGTCCATTTGAGTCTATGACCCTAAACTGACTACCTGCAAAAGAAAGTTACCTGGCTCTTATCTGCTATCATCTTGAAAGTAAAGTGAGGAGCATTGGGAATGGAAAGGCTTAAACAGGTATAAGGCAAGTGTTGCAGTCAGTTTCTTATTGCTGGGACAAACACCTGACAAGAAACAGCTTATGGTAGGAAAGGGCTTATTTCAGGCTTACACATTCCAGGGGAACACCATCAATGATGGAAGAAGCTGGCTCATTTCCATAGACCCATGCAGAGAGACACCACCAAGAGCAAGCACAAGAACAGCCAGAACTCAAACTGGCTCTGAACACACCTTAGCTCTGGACTCCAAAATCCACCCCCAGTGACATCTCCTGCAGCAAGGCTGCTTGGGACTCAAGTTGCAAAGTCAGTGTGAGTCTATGGGGCCTTACATTCAAACCACCACAGCCAGGAAAGTGGGGTATAAGGGAGGTAGGGAAAGGGTCAACATAACTGAGTGTGTATGAAAAACGAAACAAAAAAGAACAAAACAAAGTAGGGACTGAAAATGTAGCTCAGAAAAAAACTCCATATATTTCTTCAAGTATAATAAAATACAAATAGTACTAAAATACTTTATTGAGTACTCAGGGGATGACCTCCTTTCCTTTCAATAGCAATATATACCTTGAGAGGTGTTCATTCTTTTGTCTAGTGAGAAAGGTACCAAAGAAATCATATTGGAATTACTAATGAGCACTTCATCCATCCCCCATCTACGAGTGGAAGATGTAACTTATCTGGATGGGAAGCTTCTTTCTATACAATCTAGTGAAATAAAGTAGTCCTTTCTGTGTAAAGAGAAAGCTACTCGTTTCTCTGGGCTACCATTTGGAAAATAAAAGTCACTGGTTCCAGGTTTATGATAGGTATTGTGAAAAACAATCCTGACACTTTAGGTGACTAATTCCTTGAATAGAGATGAGTATATGAAGAGGAAAAGATGGGCTGTACAAACTTAGGATCTCAAGTGTGATGTCCTTTGGACTAAACTTAGCCCTGATGACTGGAGTCTTTATCCGTGGGAACCAATGTAGCTCATACAGGGCTCAGGGCCAACCAAGTACCTATTGACAGTTACTCTAAACTTGAACATTGGACAAAGAGAGAAAAACATCTTTCACTATAGTTCTGGAGCGTTGCTTTATAGGGTGACCCACAATTACTCAGTAATTTAGGTAAATGGATCTTTGTTTTCTATCACTTGAGGCTCAGATTCTGTGAGATTTCAGATTATCAGGTATATTAAGTTTGGTATAGTACAGATGGGTTTGTCTTACAGAAAAATACATCCAAACTAGTATCTCATTCTAACATTTAAAAAAGTAAACCCCAAGCAACCCAAGTTCTTCAAATATCTTATATCCAGTTTCATCATGAATGAGTTGAAGGAGGCTTTGCCACCAATCTGTTTACATGAGTCATGTTTATACTATACTTTGATATACCTCCATCAGCCTGACTTAGGATCTGTCTCAATCAGTGATCTTGTCCAAGAGAGAAACTGAAACAATACCATCTTTCTTGGTGGGGTAGGGAGAATGAAACTATTCACTGCACTCTCTACTACCTCCCTGCTGATATAATGATGTGACACTGACTGCTCCTGCCATACTTTCTGTGCCCTGATAGACTTTCCCTTGAAACTATAAGCTGAAAATAAACCTATTGCAATCAGTTCCTCATTGCTGTGACAAATATTCAGCCAGACACAGCTTATGGGAGGAAGGGGTTTATTTCAGGATTATGAAATCCAGGGGAACACCAGCCAGACTGAGCTGGCTCCCTTTTGTAGATCCAAGTGGAGAGACACCTCCAGACAGCCAGCAAACATCAACACTAGCCAGCATGAACCACCTGAGCTCAAACTGCTCTGAACAAACCGAGCAGAGCAGGATTTAGATCTACCCCCAAATGCACCTTAGGGCTGGACCCCAAGATCTGCTCCCAGTGACATCTTCCTCTTCCTCAGTAGGGCTCTGATCACTGGAGACTCAAGACTAAAGCTGGAATCTATGGGGCCATGCATGTAAACCACTATAGAACACTCCTTCCCTAAGTTGCTTTTGGTTGGGTATTTTGTGCCAACAATGAGAAAATAACTTATATTTTTGCGGTCTCATAACTTCTCTAGTGGATTAATCAATAGCTTCTTAACAACTCATTTTCCAGGTTCCATTACCTTCTTCTCCAGTTAGGCTGACATATAATTTGTCATCTCAATTAAGACACATTTGAGAATGGAACAGGGATGTGATTAACATCAAACATTCATAAAACAGGCATCAACAAGGGCCATCCCGGTAAACTGGGACATATGGACACACCTTTCATTTACCCTGCACAGCTGTCAGAATGTACTTTCTAATATTTGTCTCTGATCTTGTCACTTGCTCTCCTACACATGTGTCTAAGGGGAAACCACACACTACTCTTCTAATAACTGTATCATTCTGCTTTGCTTGGGTGAGTTTTTTGTTATAAATCAATTAGCTGTCTGAATCCTGTGAAGTTTGAAACATCTTAGGAATTAGAAGTTTTTTCAGGGTTGGAATATGTTTAGGCAGCATGAAGAGAGCAAAGTTCTGACTCTGCTGGGCTGAGAACCAGAACCTGTGATGTGTTGTACTGATGCAGCTCTGCTCCACTAAGCAGTGGAAGCCTTAGAAGACATCGCCACTACCGCCCTGTCTTAGTTCTCTGCTGTCATCTCTCAACTGCTGTGGGATCAATGGTTGTATAAAGCAGTGAGTGGGCAGTTTAAAAATGGCACAAAATCGTCATTAACTCTCACTAGATGCATCAGAATTTCCCACAAAACTTTCTGTTATGCATGACAAATAACAAAAGAAAAATGTTTTCCTGATTAGAATTCATTTATTTTTTTTCCTGATGAAAGGAGTTATTTTCTTAGAACTTCTCTGAGAAAACTGATTTCTTAATTGATATTTGAGATATTTCTTTGATATTAAAATTTTTATTGTATTTAAGATCTACATTTGTTAATGCAAAAATTGAAAGAATACAGAGTAGCCAAAGGGGGAAAAAAAAAATCCCATATGTCCAAGAAGGCCGGTTGCTTCCATGTCAGTTTCAAAGAACAATACCTGACTGAGCTGGACGGCAGGGGGAGGAGCATCATAGAGGATTATTATTATTTGAGACATGATCTTGCTACATAACCAGGCTGGCTTCAGACTTAAGCTTAGTTTTACATTTTTGAACAACCTGGACAACTTGATGAGGTTGGCATTTACGCATGTGTCTTTGAGCCTCATATGTGCATCAAGGGCATTTTTTATTGCAGTTTCTACTTCAATGTTGGCTTTTAGGGGAGTGGTATTACTCCCTTTATATAGTTCATGTGGCTAATATGGTGTTAATTTAACAAATGAGAAGTTTTAAAAGGCATACTGAACAGATTTTTAATTTTGAGCAGTTCTCTACCCAATATCAACACTTTGAATTAACAAGTGTTCAGACCATGGAATATCATTGAGCTTCTTCTCATTGCCCTTTGACAGAATCTGATAGTTTTCTGGACCTATTAAGAGTAAAGTTTATGTCAGGGGCTTCTGTGATGGATGTCAAGGGGAAACTGGCAGCATGACTTGGAATATTGATGGATCCTAGAGGACTGACTCTTCAAGAGAAAAATTGCCAAAAGATGCTCATAAATGACAGTATTCAAAAGACCATGCATTTCTCAAATGTAAAAGATAATGTCAAAGTGAGAGTCAACTTCCTTTAGATATTTTCTTGATAAATGCCACCTTGATTTCTTTTTTTTTTTGGTGCTCTGTATTAGTTTTCTCCTCTTAAGTTAAAAAATATATTTTTGAGACAAGATCTTGCTATATGGCCCAGGATGGCCTTGAATTTGTGAGTCCTGCTTTAGATTAAAAAATAAATAAATAGATAGATATGTATATATGGAGAGAGAGAAAAAGAGAGACAGAGACAGAGAGAGAGACAGAGAGACAGAGAGAGAGAGAGAGAGAGAGAGAGAGAGAGACTGTAGAAATATGCCTGTATGCACACTCCGTCACTGTGCACAGGAGCCTTCCCTTCCCTTTGGTTTTTAATATGAGAGTGCAAGTGGGGGCGGAAAGGGAGGGTAGGAGTTGCAGCTTTGCTTGTCCCTGTGGTGGCTTCTTGCCCTTGAATTCTGAAATTCTAAAACGATAACCTACTGGACATGAAGTATGAGAGTTGAACATGCCTTTTCTCCTTTCAGCACCAGCCTCTGAAATCTGGAACACTGACTTTATTGTGGTGTACATTTTTTCTTATTTATTTTTGACCTGTTCAAACAGGTGTACAATACATTTTGGTCCCATTCCCCTCAGTTATCTTTTCTACTTCCCCTTCTTCTCCCACTAAAATACTGCCTCTATCACCATCCTGCTTTCATGCCTTATTTGTTTATTATTTACTTATTGGTACACTGATTAAAATTAAGGTTGTTTGCATAATCATGGGTGAGGGGTTATTTACTGGAGAATGGGAACCCAAAGTGGCTGCTATACCAAACAAGGACATGATTTCCCCTTTCTTAGTAATTACTAGTTTCCGCTATTTAGCCTGGGAGATGTGGGGTGTGATGGTTTGTATTAGATCTTCCCGATGAACTCATGTGTTTTGAATGTTTGGTTCCTAGCTGTTGGCAATTTTGGAGGTGGAGCCTTGCTGGAGGAGGTGTGTTGTTGGAGGCACACTTAGGGTTGTTATAGTCACCTCCTCTTAGCTAGAGTTTGGCTCATTCTCCTGCTATCGTTTGCTGTCTGCTGTTGGCAGGGAAGTGATGTCCAGCTTCTGTTCTATCATCTTTCCCCTGCAACCATGGAGCTTTCCCTCAAGACTGTAAGTCAAAATAAGCAACTTTCTTTCCATCACCTGCTTTTGGTCAGATGTTTTGTGCCAGCAACAGGAAGGTAACTACAACATGGGGTGTCATGGATCCCTTCTTTATCTGTGGTGAAGTAGTGTGTATGCTCATTCATGTGCAGGAACTCTTAGCTGCTGTGAGTCCATGGGACTAGCAGTACACTAAAGACAGCAATCTGCGGCCCCACTTCCTGTTCTCCTGCTCTTATGCTCTTTCCAGTACCTCTTCTGCAAGGTTCCCTGGGTCTTGGAAAGGTGTGGTTTAGATGTCATGTTTAGGGATGAGCACATACTAGTTGCTTATTCTTGGTATCTATGCCATCAAGGCATCTATGTATTCACCTCTCCCCTTTGAATAAGGAAGCTTTTGTGTTTGAGGCTGTGAGCAGTACCAATCTGCAGGAACAAGCATGGATATTTAAAAGGCAGTCTGACATGTTGTCTAATTAGCACAAACCATAATAATGGGTTACTTTTTGATGGCAGAGGGAATAGCTAGCTAGTGCTATTATCTTGCTGAAAGGATTGGGAGAGCCCTCAGTTCTCTCTCTAAACTCTGGGGATTTGGAGATGTTTTTGTTTCAGTATTATGCAGTGTTTCCACTCTCTGCCATTCTGTGATAAATAGCCTCTATAACCAGCCTGCACTTATCTGTTGCCTCTACAGAAGATCTTCTGTTTCTAAAACCTATAAATTCTGGTACTTTCCTCCCAATCTAAAGATGCTGAGTATGTGAACTGATATCTAGCCCTGATCTAACTTTTAAAAGGTTATAGTCTTCAGTAGATGCAAAAGTTTACAAGATGGCAAGGCCTGAAGTGGTTAGTTCTCACAGCTCTCTGAAGAATGTTCTTTTCATCCTTTTAGCAGAAGATATACATGACTATCATGTGGGAAAAGGGGCTAGATTGGGGAGAAAATACCAAAAAAATGTGCTTAGTGAAGGCATCTCTGAGATTACATAAATCTAGTTTAACATGTTCATATTTTATACAGACCTATGTGTTTCTTGATTTTTAAAGAGTCTAAAGAGCTTGAATGATAAAACCGGAGGTCTTAGCAACCAACAATAAATATGCAAGGATTGGGGCTGCCATTTTATTAATCAGACACTTTGATTTTCAAACTCTTCACATAATTACAGTCTTTTTTTGCCTTTTGTTATTATTATTATTAATTTTTGGTTTGTAATGGTAAGATCTCCCTCTAGCCCAGGTGCTAACCTGGAATATGCTATGTAATCTCAGGCTGGCCTTAAACTCACAGTGATCCTCCTACCTTGGCTTCTCAAGTGCTGGGATAAAGGAATGAGCCACCACACCCTGCCTTTTCTCTCCTTTTTAGTTGCCAGTTTCCTATGCATATGTCAACCATTCTGGCCAGCCTCGGTGTCATGTTGTCATACTGAGAATATTTTTCTTTCTTCTCACTTTTTTTGTGGCTCTACATGCTTGTGGAGTCTTACTCAGTGTTGCAGTCAGGTTCACATTGCTGGTAGAAATTGCCTAACCAAGAGGGGTAAAACAGGTTTATTTTGGCTTATAAGCTTGAGGAAGAAGCTCCATGATGGCAGGGAAAATGATGGCATGAGCAGAAGGTGGACATCACCCCCTTGGCCAATATTAGGTGGACAACAGGAACAGGAGAGTGTGCCAAACACTGGCATGGGGAAACTGGCTATAACACCCATAAACCTGCCCCCAACAATATAGTTTATGAGGGACATCTGAATCAAACCACTCCATTCCACCCCTGGCACCATAAACTGATAACCATACATGATATAAAATACAGTACATTCAGTCCAACTTTAAAAGTCCTCATAGTTTTTATTAATCCTAATGATGTTCAAACATCCCCATAATCCAAGATCGTTTAACTGAGCCATAATACAAAACAAAATCCCCCCAAGACCCATAATGGCACAGCATAAACATTCACACTGCAAAAGATGGCATTGGGCATAGCAAAGAAATATTCAACCAGTATAAGATTTAAAATAACCAGGGTAAACATCAAACATCAAGTACAACAACTCTAGTCACTGAAAAATCTCCAAGTCCAATAATAACCAGAAACAATTCTCTGGAGCTCCTATTCCACCCCTCCAGCTAGGCTACTCACAGTCCTGGAAAACTTCATCAGGGCCGGCAGCTCTGCTTAGCAGCCATCTCACGGTCCTAGCATCTCCACTGGGTCTCCACTGCAATCCACGGTTCATTCTCATGGCTCCATAGGGGTCTCCATGCAGGCATCCAGCAAACCTGCTTCACACTGCCCAACACAAGACCGCATTGCAACTCAATGACCTCTTTCCTCTATTTTTTTTTATGCTCTGTATTACCAGGAAGGGTGCCAATTTGTTAATCCAGAGCTAATAAAGCAGATTTAAAGAACAGGACATTCCTTGAGCATTCAGGCCCCTTTAAAAGAGTCTACATTCTTCCTGTTGTTCCAGTGCAGGTCAGCTGGCTCAATCTCAATGTTGTAAAAATCTCTCAATTGCATCAGAATGGGCAGCAGTTTCACCCAAAAAATTCGTTGTTTTTTTTTTTCTGTGCCATATCCCTCTGCACACACTAGTCCATTTCTATGCAATGCAAACCTTCACAATTTCTCGGGACACAGGCATAACAGCAAGCCCCTCACACAAACTGCTTGTAGCCCAGTCCAGGCAAAGCTCTTTATCACCCTCATAAGTCAAACCTCACAGTTCATAGTTCTTATTGCACTCAGGTCTTTCAACTCTGACCAGAATAGTCCATCAAGCTGTACTTACAGCACTGCAAGGCATCTCTTAGGCTGAAGTTTCAAATCCTTCCACATTCCTCTTGAAAAT
Organism: Dipus sagitta; assembly: GCA_036346955.1. Lineage (NCBI taxonomy): Eukaryota > Metazoa > Chordata > Mammalia > Rodentia > Dipodidae > Dipus > Dipus sagitta. The sequence goes on along the minus strand of CM070770.1, from coordinate 46,406,210 downwards.
CAGCTCCAAAAGGCCAAAGCCATGCAGTCAGGTGTCTAGCAGCAATCCCACTCCTAGGTACCACTATTAGTGTTGCAGTCAGGTTCACATTGCTGGTAGAAATCACCCAACCAAGAGCAGCTCATAGGAAAAAAAGAAGTTTATTTTGGCTTATACACTCAAAGGGGAAGCTCCATCATGGCAAGGAAAATGATGGCATGAGCAGAGGGTGGGTATCACCCCCTGTCCAACATAAGGTGGACAACATGAACAGGAAAGTATGCCAAACACTGAAACATGGAAACTGGCTGTAACACTCATAAGCCTGCCCCCAACAATAAGCTGCCTCCAGGAGGCCTTAATTCCCAAATATCCATCAGCTATGAACCTAGCACTAAGAACATCTAAGTTTATGGGGGACATCTGAATCAAACCACCACACTCAGCTTCCCTGAAGCACTTTCAGTACACTTGCAGGGCTGTCTTTTGAATTTTACCCTTGCAGTGCTCTTGCCTATGCCTTGATTCTGTCTTAACACTGTTAAGAGCATGCTTATGACTGTTGGGAGATGCACAGACGCCTGCACAGGCAAATAGAAACCTTGCCATGCTCCCTTGATGATTTCAATTTCTATCAGCCCACCAGTCATACGTGTATGAGAAGAAATGCTGACCCCACTACATTGGCCTGTAACAGATTAGTTTATAGGGTTTATTTGACCTGATATATATTTATAAGGTCAGGATGGGGAAAATTTTAGATCATAAGCTATTTGTAGGGTGTGGTGGTTTGATTCAGGTGTCCCCCATAAACTTAGGTGTTCTGAATGCTAGGTTCCCAGCTGATGGAGATTTGGGAATTAACACCTCTGGGAGGCAGTGTATTGTTGGGGGCAGGCTTATGGGTATTAGAGCCAGAGTTTGGCACACTCTCCTGTTCTTGTTGTCCACTTTATGGGCTCAGTTCCACAAAATCCACAAAATTCTGGCCATAGTGGTGCATATCCATAATCCCAGCACTGGGGAATTTGAGACAGGAGGACTCCTGAGCCTGCTGGCCAGCTACTCTATCCAACTTGATGAGCTCCAGGTTCAGTGAGTGATCCTGTCTTAGTAAACAAGGTGAAGAGTGATTGAGGAAGACACCTGTCATGAACCTCTTGTCTCCACATGTACATGCATGCACACAAGTGCACACCTGCATACGCATATGAACATACTTACACGCATGAATGCACACCACACACATGTGCATACTTGAAAGAAGAGAAAGAAATTGGCTGGGCTTTGGCTCTAGTTCCTGGGAGGAAGCCTTTAAGCCATGGATAAGAATATCTTCATTATTTGTGATGGGTCTTTCAATCACACCTGTTTATGTTAGTGAAATAACTCATGAAGGGCTCCAGGTTAGTTTAGGATGGAGGCTGGCTGTGTCAGAAAGACCAACCATGTGACTTGAGGCTGTGAGCACATGATATCAGCTTGATCCCCCAGTCTCCAAGAGACTGGGTACTGAATTCAATCTTGAGACCAAAAATTTAATTTATTATGCTTATTTAAATGAAACACCAGTAAAAACTCAGAGTTTGGTGAGCTTCCTGATTAGTTATACACATTGATGTGACAGGAAGGTAGGAAACCCTGATTCTACAAGGAGAGGTCAGGGGAACTCTGTAATTAAATTCTTCCATATCTTGCCCTTTCTGTTTCTTTTTTGTGGCTGATTCTGACTTGTATCCTTGTTTGCTATAATAAACCTGGAATTGTAAGTGTAGCATTTTTCTGAGTTTGCTAAGTCATTATAGCAAATTATTGAATTCGAGGGGAGTAGTGGAAACCCCTGTAATGCAGGAGGTCTGAGAACCCCAGAGTTTAAGACTGGTGTCTAAAGTGAGGCCAGGGTAGTATGTGGAACTGCGGCCTGTCAAATCTGACCTAACTCCAGATAGTTAGCATCAGAAGTCAGTGGTAATGCTAAAAAGTCATTGTGATGCAGGAGAAAGCTCTGCACATTAGAACTCCCATACCAGCAGCTCTCAGGTCTTGGACATCACTGAAATAAAATGGTCAGCACATAATTATTTATCAAGAATATTAGTAAAAGGTTTGGAGAGATGGCTTAATCGTTAAAGGCATTAGCTTACCTAGTCTGATAGTCCAGGTTCAATTCCCAGTACCCATGTAAAACCAGACACACAAAGTGGTGCATGTATCTGGAGTTCATTGATAGGAAGCCCTGCCTGGTGCACCTATACTCTCTCTCTTTCTCTCTCTCAAGTAAATGATAAAATAAAATAAAATATTAGTAAAAGAGCTGCCAGTTAAAAAGGAAAACTTATATTTTATACTGAAATGAAATGGTTAAAATATATAATTTATAGCTCATGATATTATATCAACACATCCAGAGGAATTATACAGTTAGTTTATTATTTATTTGTACTGGGAATTGAACATAGGGCATCATATATGCCAGGTAAGTTATCTACCTTTAAGCTATAATCCCAGTTGCTTTTCACTTTAAAATTTTTTTATTTTAATTTATTTATTTGAGAGTGAGACACACACACACACACACACACACAGAGAGAGAGAGAGAGAGAGAGAGAGAGAGAGAGAGAGAGAGAGAGAGAATGGGGGCACCAGGGCTTCCATCCACTGTAAACGAACTCCAGACACATGCACCCTTTTGTGCATATGTCTAACATAGGTCCTGGGGAAATGAGCCTTGAACCGGGTTCCTTAGGCTTCATAGGCAAGTGATTAACTGCTAAGCCATCTCTCCAGCCCTTCACTTTTTTAATTATTAAAAAAAAACTGTGTCATACGCCTTTAATCCCAACACTGGGGAGGCAGAGGTAGGTGGATTCCTGTGAATTTGAGGCCAGCCAGGGACCACAGAGTGAGTTTCATGTCAGGTTAGAATGAAACCCTACCTTGAAAAAAAACTTTATTAAAAATTTTTATAATCCCCTCTCACCACCCTCCTTTGTTCCCCCTCCATGACCCCCTTCATAGAAACCAGTCTTCTTTTCTACTATTCCCACTGCTATTTTAAAGTATTTTTTTTTAATTTGGCCTTCCTCCATCATACATAACAACATGTTGACATATCCAATATTATGTAAGTTCTGTGCAGGTAACGACAGCCACTGTGAGGTTATGAATGCAACAACCATTCTTTGGCCAAAAACTCCTCTCCACATCCTTTGGCTCTTACATTCTTTCTACTACTTCTTCCACTGTGGCCCCTAATCCTTCGAGGGTATGATAGAAATGTCTTATTTAGTTCTGCACACTCATTGCTTTTTATTTTTTAGATAAGGTTTCCTATATTGGCCTACCACCTCCTACAGCCCAAGCAGGCCTTGAACTTGTGCACTTTCTACCTCAACTTCCTGAATGGTGAGTGGTGGGGATTACTGGTCCATATCACCAGGCTTGGCTGAAATAACTTATTTAATATTTTGTGAAAATAATTGTCAACGAATAGGTACTATGAATGAAACAAAACAAAAAAATGAAGATATGTAATCTAAAAGGCCTAAAATTTCATTGTGAAGGAAGAAGAATAAAGAACAATACCATTTAGCAAAGTTGCTAATTACTGGTAATAAAATAAGTTCCTATTCCTTTTTAATTGGTTTGATTCATGTGAAATTGTCAAATTACACCAATATATGAAAGAAGAAGAAATGAAACCTCCAAACTCTATAGTCTGTTTCTCAGATCAATTAACAATGTCAACTAAAATGAAAGAGAATGCAATAAAGGAACAAGTTACAGAAACTGAGCAGAGATGAACAGAGATATTTAATGTCACCACAGGAAGATGTGCCTGTGTATTTGTTTGCTGACAGGTGGTGTAAAGTCCACAAGCTTAGCACAATTAAGTCCTGTTACCAAAGGGGTAATTGCATAGTCTACTTTCAGTCAGCCTTACCTTTTCTTTCTTTCTCTTTTTTTAGTGTTTTCACTGACAACCCTCCAAACATACAGAGGATATAGCATGATTATAGTCCCCTCCCACCACTCTCTCTTTTCCCTGTCTTGAATCCTCCCCCCACCAAATCCTTTCTTCTTTCCACCTCGTCTCTCCTCTTGATATCATTAATTTTCCTCTCCTATGATGAAGCTCTTGTGTAGGTAGCATCAGCCACCGTGAGGTCAACATTACCTTTGCTTAAATAAGAGATTTGTATTGTTTTCCCCTCTGATCCTCTTTCCTCCTATCCTTCCTTTAATGCTTCACTCATACCCCTACTCATGTTGAGTTTCAAAATCTACTAATAGCCTTTTCCTTGCAGTCTAAATAGCCTTTTCCATTCTCTTTCAGGTTGTGCCAGAAGGGTTTATAACAATGTGCAACTTCCCCAATTTAAACACTCCCCATAATGGTTTTCCATGACAGCTCTTCCCATGGTATGGTCACTCCTCTAATCTCCACCTCTTCTGTCCTTGGTTTTGGTTCCTGTTCACTTTGGCGTCTGTCCTCAGCACTACCCATCATTTGAACTCATTCATTGCATGTTGTCTGTGCAGATATTATTACTCCTCTAGCTCAACTCATCTCCCCTTTCACTTGCTCCTCTGTGTCACATTGCAGTCATGTACTGGAGACACTTGCTCCAGTGCCTCCACACTCTCAAAATTGATTTAGCACAAATTGAATTTCAGATCACTGCCCTTTCCCAGTCATCTCATTTCTATCTTCAGCATTATTTCACTCTCCCAGGCAACATGAGGTCAGTAAGAAGAAAAATTAATAAATAAGAAACTGAAGTCATTATCTTTCCTCCAAATAAATTTCTGTGTTAGGCTTTTTGGTATCTTCCATGTACACAGTATACACCCTGCACCCCTGCACATACTGTGGCCTAACACAAACAATCTCTGTCTCATTTTCCAAATGTACTCTACATTCTCGATCCATTTCTCAACACTGTTTTCTCTATAGTTCATCTCCAGTGAGAAATTTTAACCATTCCTCAAGGCCCAGCTGAAGTCCTCAAAGGCCCAGAATTGCTTTTATCTAGCATTTACCTGTACTCCTGTAGCATATAAGGGTCTTCAGTGAGTAGAACTACTTCTCCCCCTGTCTGTACAGATAATAAGTTCTCAGAAAACTGAATCTATTCTCACGTTTCTTAATCCTTCACAGGCCCCAGATAATGCTCATTAAATGTTGTTTTAATCAAATGGCATGGCATCTCCTAGGCAAGAACATACGAATAATCAGACTGATCCTTGCTTAAGCATTTTGAAGCCTTTCCTCCTATTATCTGCAATTAAATGTTAATGAAGTATCATTGGAAAAATTAAAATGTATAAAGCACAGCTAATAGCATGGAAGGGATGACATCCTTGCCAGAGACATGGGCACACATTCATATCACGTGAACTAGTCCTTCAGCTAGCCCTTGACTTGCTCTCTGAATTATTAGATGTAGAAAGGGAAGAAAGTTGCATAGCAAGAATTTAATATCACCTACAAGACAATACTCGGCCAAACTGACAACCATAGTTAGTTAGAACAAGTATCTCCTGTCAGATCCTGTACCCTTCTAGATCCCTTGTAGGAAAGGCTCTGATGACAGATTGCAACTTGTGTCTTAGCTGTCATTATGAAAGAGTTGACTGATGACTATGCCAAGCTCAGGATCCTGGCAGGAATTCTTTGACACTGTGCTCTGCAGGGCTGGCCCCAAGCTAACTGTGGAGTCTGTTGCCTTTTTCCTCTACTAGTCCTCAGAGATTTCCAGAGATTCTTGCTGTTCAATCTCTCACCAACTTCTCTCCCCAGACCTACACAAGATGCCTTCTCATTAGAAGTCGAATAAGGATACAGATAGGAGATATTGGGAACTCACTAGTGTTTGAATCAAAAATAATATATGGGGTGAGAGAGATGGCTTGGTGGTTAAAGTGCTTGTCTGCAAAGCCAAAGGAGTCAGGTTTGATTCCTCAGGACCCATGTAAACCAGATGCACAATGCATGCATCTGGAGTTCATCTGCAGCGGCTGAAGGCCCTGATGCACCCATTCTCTTTCTCTCTCTCTTCCTCTCCTCTCTTGCTTTCTCTCTCTCAGATAAATCAATAAATGAAAATAATAAAAATACATATGATTTTTTAAGCCAAAGAGCATCACAAAGGTTACTAACAAACAAGAGTAATTACTCACTATTTATTTATCACTTTGTCTCCCATTTATGCCTCTAGTGACAATCACTTTCAATTACATGATGTAATGCGGTTTTAGCAGTTCAGAAAGAGTCCTTCAACTTCAATGCCTGAATTCTTGTCTGTTTTTACCAAAGAATTGGGATAAAACAAGACTGAGAAGGATAATTTGTAAACCATTACAACTTTATTTAGAAATATCAAGGATAAGAGGGAGAGGGAAGGCTCAGAAACTGAGGAAGGTGGTGGATGGAGACACCCACAGGTCTGAGAGCCCATGTGGGAGTCTCACAAACATGGGCCCTGGAAATGAAAATTTAAAAAGGGATTTTTCGAGCTGGAGAAATGGCTTAGTGGTTAAGGCACTTGCCTGCAAAGCCAAAGGACCCAGGTTTGATTCCCCAGGACCCATGTAAGCCAGATGCACAAGGGGGTACACATATCTGGAGTTCGTTTGCAGCAGCTGGAGGCTCTGGTGCACCCATTCTCTCCCTCTCTCTTCCTACATATTTTCCTTTCTCTCTCAAATAAATAAAGAAAAGTAAAAAATAAAAAAGGGATTTTTCTAAAAAGACATGCACTTTCTAAGAAATCAAAAGACCATAAAAATATTAACAAAGCTGGGCATGGTGGCGCATGCCTTTAATCCCAGCACTCAGGAGGCAGAGGTAGGAGGACCACCATGAGTTCGAGGCCACTCTGAGACTACATAGTGAATTCCAGGTCAGCCTGAGCTAGAGTGAAACCCTACTTTGAAAAGAAGAAAAAAAAATATGAACACAAATATTCCTTCCCACTCTGACAGCTTCAGAGTGGAACCAACATAATCATACTGGTGCTCACATCCAGATGTGGGGATGGAAAGAAAAAGAGCCACAAAGGGAATTCTGTGAGCCTAGGTAAGACTACTTATTTGGAGTCAGAGAATTATCTTCAGAAGAGGTTGCCACACCTGTGTAAGGTGTGAAAGCCAATTGGCCTGGGCTCAGAGGAAGGGTCCCACACCTGGGTGGGATATATGTATACACACACACACACACACACACACACACACACACACACACACACGGCTCCCATATGTGTGTGTGTGTGTGTGTGTGTGTGTGTGTGTATGAGAGAGAGGGAAAGAGAGAAAGCAAGAGAGAGAGTGAGATTGAGAGAGAGAGAGATCATATTGGATGAAATGAGTAGATGCTGAATTCCAGTTCTGCTGCTGAGGGAGGAAGAGTGACAGTGTGACATAAGGTTTCTCTTTTGTGAGCCTTCCTTATCTAACTGCCTCTTTATCAAAGCTCCCTGACTAGTCCCTCTCAATGATATATCTTTCGGCATCTCCCTGCGTAACTTTATTTATTCACTTCATTGCATATATTTCAATTTCCCCTACAATAGCAATTTAAATGTTTGTGGTATTTTTCCTTGCTTGTTCAACTTTTTGTTTTTTTTTTTTCCAAAACTAATAATTGCTATGTTAAAAATTGCTGGTGTTGCTGGGCGTGGTGGCTCATACTTTTAATCCCAGCACTCGGGAAGCAGAAATAGGAGGATTGCCGTGAGTCTGAGGCCACCCTGAGACTACATAGTGAATTCCAGGTCAGCCTGAGCTAGAGAGAGACCCTACCTTGGAAAAAAAAAAAAAAGCTGACATTTAATCCACCAACAAAATCAGCCTCCAACTTTACAAATGGATATCTCATAATGTAAGCTATCTGTTAGTTGCTTATTTCTCTTTATGGAGGACAGCCCTGTACTTTGAAGGTGTCTGCATCACTGAATCTGGACTGGCTGCTCTCAAGACCAGCCACGAAGTACTGTTCTAGGCTTTCTTTACTCTCATTTCTGGACTTCCGTCACTTCTACATGGGATTGACTATTTCCTGAATTCCTTATCTTACTTTTTTAGTTTGCCATCATTGGTGAGGCACACTTTCTAGTGTTCTCCTGAAGAATATGCACAGAGGTCAATTTTATAAGAGCTCATTTGTCTCAAAGTGCCATTATTCTACTGTTACTTTATTGCCTCCCTAGTGGACTTGTCTGTATTCTGTTGCTATAACTTGAAACTGAAGCATCTCATTCCAAAAGTTTGTTTATTGGGCTGGAGGGATGGCTTAGCAGTTAAGGCATTTACCTGCAAAGCCGGAGAACCCAAGTTCGATTCCTCAGGACCCACGTTAGCCAGACGCACAAGGGGGTGCAAACGTCTGGAGTTTGCAGTGGCTGGAGGCCCTGGTGTGCCCATTCTCTCTCTCTCTCTCTCTCTCCCTCTTCCTCTGTCAAATAAATAAATAAAATAAAAAATATTTTAAGGGCTGGAGAGATGGCTTAGCAGTTAAGCGCTTGCCTGTGAAGCCTAAGGACCCCGGTTCGAGGCTTGATTCCCCAGGACCCACATTAGCCAGATGCACAAGGGAGCACACGCATCTGGAGTTCGTTTGCAGTGTCTGGAAGCCCTGGCACGCCCCATTCTCTCTCTCTCTCTATCTCTACCTGCCTCTTTCTCTCTCTGTCTGTTGCTCTCAAATAAATAAAAAATATTTAAAAAATATTTAAAAAAATTTAAAAATGTTTGTTTATTTCAGAGTTTTGGAAGCTGAAAGTCCAAGGTTGGCTGGCCCCATCAGTTTTGGCCTCTGGTGAAGGTCCCCTTGCTTATGTCATGGCATGTCAGAGAAATAGAATGGAGACTGGCCAAGTGCATGGGGTGGGCTTAGCATTATTACAACCCACTAAAGAGAACTTACTACCAATAATTCATTTCATAAGACTATCATTAATTCCTTCTGAAAATAATATTCCTAATTTCCTTGCCTTGGGTCTCAGATCTTAGAGTGTACCACTGAACACTGCCGCCATAGGGACCTTTGGAGGACACATTCAAACCATAGTCCTAAGTTTAAAATTTTACATTGAAAATAATTTCTGCTCAGAATTATGTTACTTTTGAAGAATCTATTATTATTCATCCAGCTAGTTTGATATGTGAGCTGCTTTTTCTTTCCTCTCCAGGGCTCCATTAGAATTTCTTTCCCTAAGTCAAGACATTTCAAAGAGCAATTAGTGTATAGAATTTCAAAATTAAATCTTCCACACCACTTGACCCCTTGATTAAATTGTTTTATTATTTCATTTTACAGGAATAACTTTAAAGATCTTTTTGCTCATAGGCTTTGCTTTCAATAATTGCAACTTGCCAAAAGCTCTGAAAGCTTTTTGGCATTTAGTACTTGGCATCCTATCTCCTCAGACTGGTAGATGAAACATACTTCCTATGACCACCCCGGGTGCTGTCTTTGAAAGGGCTTGAAAGGGATCAGGAAGTGAGAGTGCTCACTGGTTATCTTCCAGATTTAGCCACCAGGTTTAAATAGAGGTCTATTTCCAGCAAGTGGGTATCACACACTGCTACTGAATGAGTGTGATGGAAGCTGGAAACAAAGTGAAGGTCAACCAATCTTAGCTAAGCTTATTCCAGGCAAATTGCTACTAAGTGTGCTTCATTACAAATTAAAAGCATCTGGAAAAATGCTAAGAGGGATGAAAGTCCAAGAAAACTGTCAAGTGTCATGAGATGGGACTCTCCTAAGTAAAGTAGATTTGTGGCTGTCCTAAGGTATCTTTAAAATCATGACAAAGAGAACCATTTCAGAATTTGTGATGGAGGATAATATACTAGACAGTGCACTTGATGTTATCTTAAATGGCTCTGTCTTGATGTTTAGGAGGAAAAATCAGAAATGCAAAGAAAGATGAAGGATTTGTGGGGTGAAAGGAGAATTACTTGTCTGGAGGAGGAGAGGATATAGACTCATGAAGATTGGGATTAGCAAGAGGTGAAATACTATGAATTAATAATGTAATTGTTTGAATAAAAATACAACCACAATGTGGGAATTTCATACCCTTTCAGTGCTACAAACAAATGCCTCATGTGGAGGAGAGCCTAGAAAATAGCAGATTTAATGAAATTTCAACTTGAAATACAGTCTTGAGTTTCCATGGAGTGAGGGCTTTTTAAATTGGTAACTTCCAAAATTGCTAAATAACACTTACTTTAAAGAGTAAAAGATGTCATAGACTCTGGGCTCAGCCTATTTGGTTCTCTGAGGTTAGCACCTGGTCCTTTTCTGGAGAGCCAGGATGGTCCTTTGTGTTTCCAAGCGTGGTAACAAATCTGAGGTAAAGGAAGAGCTTAACAAAAGGTTCTGTTCCAGTGACTTCTATAAAAAAGAGAAAATATGTTCATTTAAATTGAGCTGACAATTAGACATTTAATAAATTGGGGAATTATTTTAGGAGCATTTATTTATCCATTTCATTGTACAATATGTATTCTCCGGTTATGTCTTGGGCTCTGTACTGGTTGCTATTCTACCCAGCAAACAATATTCCTGTCTTCATGGAGATTAGGGATGAATCCAAGGAAGTATTTTCCTAAATGGAGGTAATTCTGATTCAGCACATGAGGTTTTTTTTCCTATTCTGTTTCTGACATGGGCCAGTTTACCCCCCTTTAGGCAATCTGGAGGTCTTCTGCTCCTGGTAGGTCACCATATTGACGTCATATTTAATGCGAACACCTGATAGGTGCAGTGCACTACAGCCCATAACTTGTGCACTCAAGTGCTACTCCTACCCCAGCCTTCCCAGTAGCTAGGGCTACAAATATGTACCAAGGCATTTAACAAATAGAGATAATTCTAGGGTATTGCTATTAATCTTTCTAACCTTCCAGTAAGTTATACATCTCAAATACAGGTAGGCATAAAGAACAGATTGTTGACCAAATGTTAAAAAGGAAAAAGGAATGATTGAAAAGTACATTTCTTATCAGATCCCTCTAAAGAGAGCAAATGCTAACATGTTGATATGAATGAATTAACAGCAACAACGAAACTACCACTACTATTAATAATAATTTATTGCTTCCCATGTGCCATACACTGATAGGAGCTCCACATAAATTATATCATTTATTTCTCCCAATGATCATATAAGGTAGGCATTATTGTTACTTCCATTATTTAAATAGAAAGATGGGAGCTGGGTAGATGGATCATCAGTTAAAGTTGCTTGTTTGCAAAGCCTTCTGGCCTGGCTTCAATAACCCAGCCACCCATGTGAAGCCACAAGGCATCATTTGAATCAGCAAGAGACCCTGGCACACCTGTGCACACACACACATATACACACACAACACAATTAAAATAAATAGAAAGATGGCTTATAAAAATGTAAAGTGACTTGCTTTCCTAGGTCCTTATAAGTGAGCTGAGACTGAAACAAATTATGTTTGACATGACAGCCTTAAATTCCAAACGATCCCTATTCCCTCCATATTCAGCGTAGGCAGCTTGCATCTGGGCAGCCACCAACGACGAATCTCCATAGGCACCTTTTGCACTGCCGGCTGTGGAGCAAAGGCATTGTTAAAGCCCTGAAGGGTCCAGTATCACTTCTCACCTAGCGCTGTGCTTTCCACAGGCATGATGAAAGTGATTTCTTGTCTGACTAAATGTGGAAACTGTAAGAGTTCCAGCATCTGCATACAACTACCAAAGGGTACCTAGTTAGAAGAAGAAAATGGCAATTTCAATTTTCTTCCATGTTATGTAAACATCTTATGTAAAAGCGATGCTAAGGTGCTCAGAAATGGCAGCGCACTAAATGTCAGCTGGAAAAAAGCCAAGGTGTGCTTAAAGAGTGAGATGTAAGAGCTCACAGCTTCTCTGTCTGAATGCGTGTGTATGTGCGTGTAATTGTTTGAACCAGGCTAGTGTCACAAATATTAAATTATTCAATTAGGCAGCACAAGATTAAGCCCATAAAATGTGTTAATGTGACACATCATTTCACAAATGGGATTTTAAGATGCCTTGCTAGTATTCTTCCACATGACAAAAGTAAGCAATAACTTTTACTGCAGCAAGCTTTAAGAGTGAGGCAGAAATCAGCTAGCAGTCAGGGACGAATGGGGGTGGGGCTAGAAGTCAATGTTCTTGAGCAGTGATTTTACATTGATAATTTGTTTTGTTACTTTCCTAAATTCCCTTCAGACATACAAATAAGCTGTCTTAATTACTTACTCAACAATGCATCTAATACTTATTGAGTTACATGCTGGTGGATTAAAATATGCTTTAAACATATTTGAACAAGTTTTATAGGGCTTTAGATGTAAGTTTTACTGGGAATGTGGTTCAGTTGGTTGAGTGCCTAGCATCAATACAGATCTGACTTCAATCTCTAGTACCACAGAAAGCAGGCATGGTGTTCATCTTTGACTGCATAGCCAGTTTAAGGCTAGCCTGGCATACGTGAGGTTTTATCTCCGAAAAGTTTTGTGCAGAATAATATTTATTACATACTATTTTTATAGCTCATTTCTCATTTATTTTTCATATGTTGTTCTTGCATATTAAACATTAGAAATTACCCATGTGTTCAACAATTGGGAAATGAAATAATTAATCTTGGATATATACCTTAATGTGATATCACCCAGATATTAAAATGATATTAATGAGCTTATAATATAGCAAGTGAAACAGCTATGTGCATAAGTGAATTATATCATAAGAGAATTTATATAATATAGTCTTTCTAATATAGTCAATAGAAAGAAGACTAGAGGGTAAATTCCAAAATGCATATATTATTCATTAGCTTATAAGACATGGATATAAATGTAAGTTTTAAAAAATTCTTAAAAATTCTTTTTCTCTGTTATTTTTCTGCTATTAAATTTTTGTTAGCCATAATATTATTTTTAAAATATCAATCTAAACTAAAAAAACTTATATAATCACATTTGAATTATTCATGAGTGCCAAAGCAAACTTCAAATAGCAGAGTCTCCATTATGTCTGGTTATTCAAGACTGCTTCTTTTTTGTGGGGGAAAAAAGGTTTATTTTGGCTTACAGGATTGAGGGGAAGCTCCATGTTGGCAGGGGAAAATGATGGCATGAGCAGAAGGTGGAGTCATCTCCTGGCCAACATTAGGTAGACAACAACAGCAGGAGAGAGTGCCAAACACTGGCAAAAGGAAACTGGCTATAATACCCATAAGCCCACCCCCAACAATACACTGCCTTCGGGAGGCGTTAATTCCCAAATCTCCACCAGCTGGGAACCTAGCATTCAGAATACCTAAGTTTATGGGGGACACCTGAATCAAACCACCACATTCTGCCCCTGGTCTCCATAAACTGATAACCATACATGATGTAAAATACAATGCATTCAGTTCAACTTTAAAAGTTTCCACAGTTTTTAATTAATTTTAATGATGTTCAAACATTTCCATAGTCCAAGATCTTTTAACTGAGCCTTAATACCAACCCCCTCCCCCAAAACCCATAATGGCACAGAAGAAACACATTGCAAATGATGCCATTGGGTGTAGCACAGAAATATTCAGCCAATACAAGATTTAAAACAATCAGGGCAAACATCAACCTCTGTAGCTTTAAGTCCAACAACTCTAGTTAATAACAAGCCTCCAAGTCTGATAATTCTAACCAGCAACAGTTCTCTGGAGTTCAAATTCTGCCCCTCCAGGTAGGCTACTCACAGTCCTGGAAAACTTCATCCAGGGCCGGCAGCTCTCCTGGCAGCCATCTGAAGGTCCTGGCACCCCTCCTTCTGTACAGTTCTTTCTTTGAAGAAGTTTTCTCACACTCTTCAACACTGAGCCCCCAAGTAAGGAATATTGTCACCCTTTGGCCAAAAACACTGCACTTCCCTGAGGTGCAGTTTCTACAATGCAATTGTACCATAATCTGGACAGTTGAGGTTTGTGTCTTCCAGCTACACCTTAAGCTCCTGTATCAGACAGCTTCAGGTTCACTGAGATGAACTTCCAGACCAGGCACAGTTATGGAGGAAGGGATATTTATTGAAGCTTACAGATCCAGGGGAAGTTCCATAAAAGGCAGAAGAAGCTGGCCTGCCTTCATAGGACCAAACAGAGAGAGAGAAGTACAAGCCTAAAGCCACACAGCACAGCACACTTCAGGAACTCCAGCTAGGCACACTTTGCATATCTTTAGATTGAAATCTGAAACCCACCACCACACCTTAAGATCCACCCAGTGACATTGCCTCCAGCCAGGTGGCTGCAGATGCAAACTACAAACAAATAAAAAACTGAATATATTGGGGGACATCTATTCAAACCACCACATCCCACCCCTGGCCCCCAACAGATTTATAACCATCACACATTGTAAATTGTACTCAGTTCAGTTTCAAAGGTCCCCACAGTGTTGTTAAACACTTCTGACATATAAAGGCACAGAGTAAACATTTTCAACTGGTATAAGGCACAGCAAGTAGAGACTAAAACAATGCAAACTCAACCACCATCAAACAAACATCAAACTTCAGCAGTTCAAGTTCAATATAACCAGAGACTGACAGTCTCCAGATTTTCCAATTCTGCCCTTCCGGCTGGGCAGAGTAGCCACGGGAGACTTCCGTCCCAGGCTAACAGTGCACTGCATGGTAGCCCTTGCACAATCCTGGCATATCCAAAACATCTTCGGGTCCTCATGCAAGTCACAGTCCATCTTCCAAAGGCTCTTTCAGCCTATCAGGGCATCAGGCCCTGCCTCATGCCACATCTCGGCAGCGGCTCTTGGAACTGTGTGCAATTCATGACCATTCCATGAATTTTTCATGCTTGTGAAACCAATACCAGTTGTGCAGGACACAGCCATATTCTTAATTCAGGGACAAAACAAATCATAGCCTTGAAAAGCAGGTTTCTTCTCCAGTCAACTCTTTCCAAAAGAATTTGCATTTCTATGAAGAGTCCTTCCTCAGGCATCCTTTCCATGGTAAAGCAGTTGGACCATCTTCCTTAAGATTGCTAATGTGTTTAACAATAGCAGATTCAGTAACCTAAAACCAGTCTCAGTGCCTATAAATTTAACTTGCTTAAAGTTTTCCATCTTAAAAATCTTAAATCTCTCAGTCCAATATCTCTAGCCTAAGCACATCAGTCCATAACAAATGTAACCTTGATCAAACTCTCTGGGCCTGGGCAACAGGATGCAGCCAGCCCTTATGCCAATAGCCCAGTTCCAACAAAGTCCTCTGCAGTCTTTCCTTCGCCCTAGGAAGCTCATGAGCTCGAAGTTCAATACTGTCTGCACTTAGCATTCTCAAACTCTCATCAGAATAGTCCATAAACTTGGCTTACCACTCCAGAAGACATCTTCACACCAAGTCCATGCCTATTCCTCCAAAACAAAGGTTCCAAAAGACCAACATCCACATGGCCAGGTACATCTCAGCCCACTCCTTGGTACCAACTTCTGTGGCAGACAGCTTCAGTTTCGCTGAGATGAACTTCTAGACTAGGCACAGTTATGGAGAAAGGGATATTTACTGAAGTTTACAGATCCAGGGGAAGTTCCATAATGGCAGAAGAGGCTGGCCTGCCTTCATAGGACTAAACAGAGAGAGAGGGAGAGAGAAGCACAAGCCTAAAGCCACACAGCACAGCACACTTCAGGAACTCCAGCTAGGCACACTTTGCATATCTTTAGATTGAAATCTGAAACCCACCACCACACCTTAAGATCCACTCAGTGACACTGCCTCCAGCCAGGTGGCTGCAGATGCAAACTACAAACAAAAAACTGAATATATTGGGGGCCATCTATTCAAACCACCACAGCTCCCTAGACAACAGGCCTGAGTCTATTTGATGCCTTACTGTATTTCTTTTTCCTTCTTTTGCTTTTCTTTTTAGTTTATTATTTATTTATTTGAGAGAGAGAGAGAGAGAGAGAGAGAGAGAGAGGCAGATAGAGGATGATAGATAGATGATAGATAGATA
This sequence comes from Dipus sagitta, assembly GCA_036346955.1. Taxonomy (NCBI): domain Eukaryota; kingdom Metazoa; phylum Chordata; class Mammalia; order Rodentia; family Dipodidae; genus Dipus; species Dipus sagitta. Next base: position 46,390,200 of record CM070770.1, on the reverse strand, counting down.
GATAGATAGATAGATAGATAGATAGATAGATAGATAGGGAAAGGGCATGACAGGCCTCCAGCCACTGCAAATGGACTCAATGAATGAACCACTATGTATATATGGCTTACGTGGGTATTGGGGAATTGAACCTGGGTCCTTAGGCTTCACAGGCAAGTACCTAACAGCTAAGCCCATCTCCCTAGCTCTTTTATTTTATTTTATTTTATTTTATTTTATTTTTATTGATGGCTACCATAATTATAGACAATAAACCATGGTAATTCCCTCCCCCTTGCACTTTCCCTTTGCAACTCCACCTCCACTATAGGCCCTCCTCCCTCCTTTTCTATTCCCTTTATATCCCCTTCCTAGCTTACCTGCCTCTGCTACTGAGGGTTTTTTTTTTTTTTCTGAGGTAGGGTCTTACTCTAGCTCAGGCTGACCTGGAATTCACTATGTATTCTCAGGGTGGCCTTGAACTCATGGTGCTCCTCCTACCTCTGCCTCCCAAGTGCTGGAATTAAAGGCGTGCACTACCATGCCCGGCTTGCTACTAAGTTTTATTCCAAATCATAAAGAATGCAGTATATTGCATGAGTTTGGCAGCGATGTCTTATGAAGGAATGAACCCATCAGGTTTCAGAGGTGTCAGGTGTGAATTTCAAGTGTGTAAAAATCATTACGTAATTGGAATCTTGCTTCAGGGGGAGGCCCATGAACGGTGCACGTGGAGAGTTGGTTGTGGCATGGAAAAGTGAGAATTGCACTCTCCTTCCCATGATAGTATTTGTGTGTGAATGTGTGCTTCAGTCTCAGCCATATTCTTCTAGTCAATCCGAGGCTTTGTAGCACTATAGTCTTTTGGCAGAGTGTGAAGACAATGGACTCGACTGCTGGGTTTCAATCCCAGCTACTGGACCTGAAGACACTGCATGCTAATTAATATCCCTTGGACTTCCTTTGCTAATCTGTGGAACTAGCATAGGGTTCCTATTGAAATTGCTGTCGTGCACATCAAATGCTGGGCATTTTAGCTGTTCAAAGTCTTCCCAGGTATTGCTAAAGCTAATTTTTCTGAGACAAAATTTTCTCAATGACCACTAGATGGCACTGAAGTTAATTTTAAAAATACATAGTGAAGTCCTTTTTTGAGTTAACACTATGTGGTGAAACTAGTTTCACAGACTTTGTTTTAAATTGTGATTTAATGAATAAAGTTTTGGATTACTTTATATAGAAAAGATACTAGATCATATTTGATTCAACTGTGTTTCCACTAAGACTCCTCCTCCTCTTCTCTTCTTTGAAATGGAAAGCTATTGCTGAGTTTCTAAATGAGGCTGTGAAGTATACAACCATTCAAAGCCTGAAATACAGCACTAAAAACAAAATATTTTTGTCACTGAAGTCTGATGGAATGATGTTTGACAATATGCCAGACTCTACAGAGACCCAGAGGAAAGGAGTGTGGGTTGCCTAAGCCAAAAGACAACAGGATGGTGTCCTTGAAGCAGATGGACACAGAGAAAACAGCCTGGTGTGCCAATGGAAAACCCAACCCTGCCCAAAGATGGTCACTGGGGAAGGAGTCTATCCCTAACATTTGTAGAATTTAATGAATAAACACCAAATTGCAAAAATAAATACTCTCCACTGAGTCTGTGTGGCGAATTTGAAAATTGTCTTGTTGGTTATTGAAATATTCACTTATGAATGTTATCAAATATAGAGAAGAATACATATTTATGACACTGTTAGGAGAGAATAACATAGCTCACAAATTCACTGAAGAGGAAAGATTAATTTTGTCATAATGGCAATGAACCCAAACTGGAGAAATATCTATGGTCAATATTTTTCTAATCTTTGAGGTTAATTGTCAAACAGTTCAGTTCGTTTTCAACTGTGAACTCCACAAGGGCAACAAACATTACTTCTGCATTGTTAAAGCAAAACATAGAGCCTGTAGCATAGTATGTGCTCAGTAAAAGTTCATTATGCAATGCTAAAATATCTGGATCAGCTAAGAGTCCTGATGGAGCTCACTGCAAGGAACTTTTGGTTAAGATGTTACAGTGTGCTTATAACAAAATTGCGGCTCCCAAAAAAGGGGGAACCCCGTTAGGGGCTCCTAGCTCCAACTGGCCAGCAGTCGAAGCTGTCCCTGAGGTTGCCGCACAACGTGGTGGGTGTAGTTCTCCTGAGTACCTGTGGAAGCAAAAGGTTAGTAGGGAAGGGATGACTCCAGACAAGGGATGAGGTCTGAGGCACTTTATTTCTGGGGGCGAAGCCTTTTATGCAGTTGGAGGCAGGAAGAAAGGGTGAGGGGAAGAGAAGGAGGAGTGAGAGAGGGGCGTCCAATCAGTAGTTGCCAAGACAGTCTTTTGTGGTATCACATTGCACAAGGGAAGTGGTCAGGGACCACTGACATGTTCTGCACGTACACATTTCGATGGTATGGGACCACTGACATGTTCTGCACGTACACATTTCGATGGTATGCAAGATAAGTTGTTTTCACAGATTAGTTCCCAAGAGTATGCGCACACAAAATTCTTCCTGAGTAACTGTTTAACCCATAGGAATTTCCTGTATCCAATGTTTTCTTAAGTCTGTTCTATATCATGGCCATGACTACTTGTTTGATCAGAGTGAAGGTGGGGGCAAGACGGCAACGCTTGATTTACTCAAGCCTGTCTTGTGACAGTTAAATTTGGTTTGCACACATCCTGTTTGGCAAGCCTTCAGGCAGCTGCTTGTTTCAATCTTGCAGGAAAGGCAGGCAGGAAGTCAGCCAAAGGTTAGTGGCGGAGAGCTGAGGAGGGGGAGGTCTTCATGGTTCCCGACACAAAATACTATCTTTCCATTCCAAATATGTAAGGATATAAAATAATTACGAATATAAAAAGAGATAAAATGCAAAGTCGAGTTTAAAAATAAGGCATATACACCTTCACGAAGCAGATGTGGAGCGTGATCAGAAGCTCCGAGTGAGCGCGGTATGGAAAGTTTTGCTGCCCCATGTGGAAGAGTGCACTAGGGCTGAGTTTTGTTCTCGTGGTCAGTGCAATCCTGGCACGTGCAGTACTGGATCCAGGCCCGCAGTTTGCATTTCACTCCCCAAGATCATCAGCAGAAGAATGGTGAAGAGTGCACTTTAACAAGAAAAGTGAACCCACCATAATCCAAATGTCTAGCTGTTTGTCTTAAGGCTTAGGAAAATGTCTTTTTAAAAGCAAATTGAAAAAGGAATCATTACTCATGAAAATGATTCAGATAAGGCAAGCTCCCAGACACTATGAGAAAAAATAACCTGAAACCTAGACTAGAAGTCTACTTATGAATAGCAAGAGATGAAGGAGACACTCTCTTCTTTGGTGGTGGACTACCTGTGAAACAAATCATAACCAGACGTGCGCTTAATGAGCATGTAATAAGAGCAAGGGGAATGAACTGTGTGATTGAAAAGTTTAGGAGGTTTGGAAAGCTTCTGTATTTTAGGCTCTTTGTGCTATATATCCCTGATTAAAACTGTACCAAAAAGCTGACAACACAATGCAGAAATAAGCCATGTGCCTGGTGTCAGTACACTCTCTCCTCCCCCACCCCCAGCAAGATCAGACTAGATTTGGTGCATGTGCTATGTAGTCTACTAGCCCTGATTTGTGGCATTATATCTTGCAGGTCTGACGTTTCCATGGTCATGTGAGGCATTAGCTGTCTGTACTAGCCCTTTGTATTTTTAATTTAATTTTGTGATTAGGAACTTTAATATATGAACACATTACAAATTTGTGGCTTTCCCATTAGGTTATCCCCTTATGGCCCCTTTTCCCCCACCCATTCCCCCAAGGACTCCCTTCAATGGGGTTCTGGTAGTCTCTGTGGGTTTACAGATGCACTAGCAGTTCTTATGAGGAAGGCAAAGTCTCCCAGTATGCCTTTCCTCACTGTGGCTCTTACCTTCTTTCTGCGCCCTCTTCTACAATGTTCCCTGAGCCTTGGAGGGCATGTTAGAAGCCTACTTTGATGTTGAGCTCTTGGCAGCCTCTTATTTTATGCTTTGATAAGTTTTTTATCTCTTCAGTGTCTATTGCCATCTCTCTGGAGAAGGTTCTTTGGCTGGCTGTGAGATCACCTTCACAATTGAATTGGGTTTCTTTCTTACTGTGTCTCCCTCTCTCTCGTATCTGTCTCTGTCTCTAGTTTCTTTCATAAACAGAATAAAATTTAATTCATGTGATTAGCCTTGTGTAAGCATCCATGTTGCCACCCTCCTTACGTAATCAGAAAATGTTGTATTTTACTACAGCTCCACAAAATGGAGAAATATTTGCCTATCTTGAAGTTTCTATTTCTATTTACTTTTAAAAAATATTTATTTATTTATTTGACAGAGAAAGAAGGAGAGAGAGAAAGAATGGGTGCACTACAGCCTCCAGTCATTGCAAATGAACTCCAGACATGTGTGCCCCCTTGTGCATCTGGCTAATGTGTGTCCTAGGGAATTGAACCTGGTTCCTTTGGCTTTGCAGGCAAATGCCTTAACCACTAAGACATCCCTCCAGCCCATTCTATTTACTTTTTAATAAATTTATTTTAATAGCTTTTTATTTATTTGAGAGAGAGAGAGAGAGAGAGAGAGAGAGAGAGAGAGAGAGAATATGAATGGGCACACCAGGGCCTCCAGCTACTGCAATGAACTCCAGACTCACATGCCACCCTGTGCATCTGACTTACATGGACACTGGGGAATCAGATCTGGGTCCTTAGACTTCACAGGCAAGTGCCTTAACTGCTAAGCCATCTCTCTAGCCCTCTGTTTACTTTTAATGAATATGTATTTATGTGTGTGCAGGTATTCAGGTACATGCACCTTTGTGAGTGTGGGTGCACATGCATATGTGGAGGCCAGAGGACAATGTTGGGTATCATCCTCATAAAGCTGTCCAACTCTTTATGAGACAGTGTATCTTAATGACATGAAACTCACCAACTAGACTAGACTGGCTGGCCAGTGAGCTCCAAGCATCTGCCTGTTTTTGTCTCCCCAGAGCTAAGATTAGAAGCACATGCTACCACACCTGGAAATTTTATGTGGGTACTGAGGATTGTACTCAGTTCTTATGCCTATGAGGCAAGCATTCTACCAAATGAGCCATCTTCTCAGCTCTAGCACTTCTTAGTATAAGTATTCTTACATCTATAATGCGTTTTGTCTGTTTGTTAGGACTATGATGAAACCCTATAGATACTATAAAGTTGAATTTCTCTTGAAGAATGGAGTTTACATACATATACAGTCTTTGTAATTCTACATCCCTCCATTATAACATTTCATTTTATCTGTCATGGCTCAAGAAATTGTAGGTGTTTTAAGGTTAGGTTTTGGGTTTTTGCTTTCCCATAGGGATTCCTTTTATAGTTCTGGTTACAGAGGAAACTCTCAGCAAATACTGATTGATGGCTGGTTACAATTCTAGATTTCTTGCCATTGTGAGTAGCTGATGCCTCTCAAATGACTCACTCAGTGTCAGAGTGGGATTAAGGATGCTTTCTGTCACTCCCCCTACCTCATCACATCATTAGTTTTCTTATGCTACATGAAAAACTCCCCATGTTCTACCTGAACACCAACGTTGCTTCTCATTCTATATAAGACAACAGGAGCTAATTTGGGGATGGGTAGTTTTGAAATCCCTGCTATTTTCTTACTTTTTAAAGCTTGTCTTCTTTTTCAAAAAATATTTATTATGCTCTTTTTGCCACTTATATAAGTGTATATATTTTACATAGTTTACAGTCTTGAATCCCTTCACCTCTGGTCTCCATTTCCCTGAGGGACCTCCTCAGTTGGTGTTCACTGTGGGGCAATTAGGTCCTTCGTTAGTCAGTGTGTGTGGGGGGGGGAGTGCTGTGCCTCAGGATATTTCTACCCACACTGGCTCTTACAATCTTTGTGTCCCCTCTTCCAGAGAAATCCCCGAGCCCTCATGGGAGTGTTAGCAATTGTTTATAGTGTTGATTTCTCTGTAGCCTGTATATTTCTATTGTGATATATTTCAGTTCCCCACTTTGTTGCCATTTCCCTAGCAGGCCAGCATTGGGAGCAGTACTCCTCACTGCTTCCCATGTAGATTCTTCTGAACCTGGTGAATGTGGTAGAGGGGGCACATCTCATGGTGTGCAGTCAGCTGTCTTTTCTTATTGGATTGATGGATCTTGGACCTATGCTATCTGTAAAATAAAGCAGATCCTTTAACCAAGGGTGAGAATAGTTCTGATTAAGGGGAGTATGCATGTAAATTTCAAACACAGTTTGGTGAATATACACAGTGCCAGTTATGAGTTCTCTCCCACTGAGCAGGCCTTATGTTCAACTGGAGGGCAGTTGGTTACCTACAGAGGGTGTGCCACTATTGCACAAGTATGTACTTCTTGTCCAGGTGGTGGATTGTGTGGCTTGCAAGGTCTCCTGTCAAAGCTTCTTTTCTGATAAGCTCATAATATCCCCAGACCAAGCCAAGTCACTTCTAAGAAGCAGCTCAGCACCTCTGAGGAAGATAATGATATGGAGATACAAAGGCTGGAGGTAGTGGGTTCATTTTAACAGCTTGCTAATCTGTTGCTCTATAGAGCTCCTCCCTGAGAGTTTGTGACTGCACAGAGGAGGGTCTTTGAAAGGACAAAGGTCAGCCTCACACTTCATCCATGAGATGGGTGGCTGACAGACAGAGGGATAGAAAACAGTTAACTGAAATTTGCAACAACATCTTCCAAATATTGGCCCATAAGATGTAGAAATGAGGAAAGAGGAGTCCCTAAACTCTGTACAGACTGGGGATCCAAAATGTGGAGGTGGCTCTTAGGTGAGGGTAAGGGAAGAGGTATTGAGTCAAGAAACATTTTATAGTGGGATGGAGTTAAGAGAGCCATGCTTATAGCGATCTTCCCACCTTGGTTTCTGAGTGCTGGGATTAAAGTTGTGTACCTCCATGCCTGGCACCCTTCTTTCCTTTAATATAAAAATATCAAAGAAGTACTGAAGTGAAAGGGAAATGCTTATGTAACTTTATGTCACTGACAAGTGAACAGGCTATTCACGGAGAAAGAATTATTACCTGATTTTTACAACCAAAGGTGGAACAACAGTATTTTACTCACTAGAGCATCTTACAAATTGGGCTCAATATTTTAGACACTAAGCTCATTTACTGGATTGCTTTCAGCTTACTGCAGTGAAATTAACATCTTTTAAAATCATTTTAAAGGGAAAGTCACGAGTTTTTCCTGGGGTTGAAATTTACAGTAATTTGCTCTTTAAGAGGAACTAGAGATAAGTTGAAACAAACTTGAGACTGCTGTCAAGGTGAAATAAAGCATTGATTTAGGAGGAATTATTCATAGGCTTCATAATTGACAATCCTGTATGAGATAACTAGAAAATCATCCTACTGACCACTGCCCCCTGCTCCCCTGTCAGCTTCAGGCCACCTGACCACACACTCACATACCTTGAATCACAGAACAACAAGCCTCTACATCAGATTCTTGGGCCCCCACCAGCGCCTTATGGGCTCTTTCTCTATGAGTAGGCAGGCCAATTGCCACCAGAAAAACAGTGGAAGCAAACATAAAAGGGAATAACCACAGGACACACTTCAAGGGTAGACTATAGCTCCCTCCTAAATGAAATAAGGCTTGTGCACTGTGATGGGCAGACCACAATGCAAGAGGAATAACATGAAAAATCAAATTCAAGTAAGTCTAATAAGATCGCCCAGTCCTACAATGGATGTCTCTAATCAAAACATAGAAGTGACAGTTGGATCAGAATCCCAAAATGAAGTTGTAAGCTGTGCAACCCTGTCCAAGCAAATGACAGAATTTGCAGAAAAGCAACAAAGGGCTAACAATAGTAAGAATGCAGTCATTGCTAGATTAGACCTAATAGATAAGACCCTGAAGAGGTTTCAAAGACAGTTAAATGATCTGAAAGAGAGCAAACAAAAAGAGGACCTCAATAACTAGCTGGCTAAGCTCAATGAAGACATAAAGAAATGCAAGGATGAGTTCCAAGAAGCATCAAGAAAATCAGAAAAGTGATGTGAAAAGGGAACTTGAAAGAGGGATGGAAACTATACATAGAAAAGTAGTAGAAAATACAAACCAAATTGAACAAGCCCAAAACTCTATAGAAATTCTTAAGAATGGGGTCATCCATGTGGAGGATAGAAACTCATATTTGGAAGACAAAACAGAAGAAACAGTTTAAGAGTCCAGAAGTTTCAATAAGTTCAAAAATTTCTGTGAACAGAACATGAGGGAACTGTGGGATACTCTTAAACATCCTAACATTTGGATCACGGGACTACCAGAAGGGGAAGAAATTCAGACCAAAGGCATGGAGAAGTTATCCAACAAAATTATTGAAGAAGGGCTGGAGAGATGGCTTGGAGGTTAAGAACTTGCCTGTGAAGCCTAAGGACCCCGGTTCAAGGCTTGAATCCCCAGGACCCATGTTAGCCACATGCACAAGGGGGCGCACACATCTGGAGTTCATTTGCAGTGGCTGGAGGCCCTGGCGTGCCATTCTCTCTCTCTATCTTCCTCTTTCTCTCTCTGTCTGTTGCTTTCAAATAAATAAATAAAAGTAAACAAAAAAATTTAAAAAAATTATTGAAGAAAACTTTCCCACTCTCTCTGAAGACAGGCCCATCAAGGTACAAGAAGCTAACAGAACTCCAAACAGACTGGACCAAAGGAGAAACCCTCCAAGACATGTTGACGTTAAGACTCTAAATATTGATACCAAAGACAAAATCCTAAAAGCAGCTAGGGAAGAACAACAAATTACATATAAGGTAACTCCATCAGAATTACTGCAGATTTCTCAATGGAAACCCTGAAAGCCAGAAGGGCCTGGAATGGAACAATGCAAAGTCTAAGAACCTATGGCTTCCAACCCAAACTACTCTACCCAGCAAAAGTATCCCTCATAATAGATGGTGAAAGAAAAGCTTTCCATGATAAAACTCAGCTTTCACAACTATATGAATACAAAGCCAAACCTGCAGAGAGTACTTCAGCAAATTATCCACACAGAAGAATCAAATAATCAGCCTCAAGTGCCTACAAGAAGCAGATCACAATAACGAAACTCAGAGAAGGAACAAAAAAACTACAAAGTCCAAAAAGACACTAAACCACATAAACCAACATGATATGGTAGGGATCAAATCAAACCTCACAGTCATTACCGTAAATATTAATGGCCTTAATTCACCCATCAAGAGACATAAGCTAACAGGGTAGATCAGAAAATTAGACCCCTCAATCTGTTGTCTTCAAGAAACCCACCTCACCACTAAAGACAGACACCTCCTCAGGGTGAAAGGGTGGAAAATGATATTCAAGCAAATGGGAATAAGAAACAAACAGGCATAGCCATACTAATATCAGATAAAATAGTCTTCAAACCAAAAGTAATCAAAAAAGACAAAGAAGGCCACTTCCTACTTATCAAGGGAACAATCCACCAAGAGGATATCACAATCATAAATCCTTATGCACCAAACACAGGGGCACTACAGTTCATAAGACAAAACCTACTTAACAATTAAACAGAAATAACCGCCTACAGCATCAAAGTCGGGGACTTTAATACTCCATTATCAGCAATAAATATATCATCCAAACAGAAAATCAACAGGAAAGTGAGAGAGCTCAACAAAACCATAGAACAATTAGACCTAATGGACATCTACAGAACATTCTACCCCAAACTCACAGATTACACATTCTCCTCAGCAGCCCATGGAACCTTCTCTAAAACAGAGCATATACTGGGATCACAAAGCCTGCCTCTATATCTTTAGGGAGATAGACATAATTTCCTGCATGATCTCAGATCACAATGCTATATTGCTAGAAATTAACAACAAAAGAAGCACCAAGAATCCCATCGGCTCCTGGAAACTGAACAACACACTTTTAAACAATAAATGGATAGTCGACAAAATAAAAACTGAAATTGTGAAATTTCTAGAAATGAATAACAATGAGAACACATCTTACCAAAACTTATGGGACACAATGAAGGCAGTCCTCAGGGGAAAATTCATAGCACTAATTGCCTTAGTAACAAAGACAGAGAGACCCCAAATCAATAACCTAACCATGCACCTAAAGGCACTGGAAAAGCAAGAAGAATCCAACCCCAAAAGCTCCAGATGTAAAGAAATAATAAAGATTAGAGCAGAAATTAATGAATTGGACACTAAGAAAACAAGAAAATTGATAAAACAAAGAGCTGGCTCTTTGAAAAAATATACAAGATTGACAAACCCCTGGCCAATTTGATCAAGTGAAAAAAAGAGATGCTTCAAGTTTATAAAATTAGGAATGAAAAAGGAGAGATCACAACAGACATAAGTGAAATTGGGAGAATCATTAGAACTTATTTCAAAAACCTGTACTCCAAAAAACTGGTTGAAATGGAGGAAATGGATGAATTCCTGGACATATACCACCTACCAAAGCTAAACTCAGAGCAGATTAATCTCCTAAACAAATCTATTACACCTATCAAGATTGAAAATGTAATCAAAAACCTCCCCCAAAAGAAGAGTCCAGGAACAGATGGCTTCTCAGCTGAATTCTATCAAACCTTCATGGAAGAACTCACACCAATCTTTCTCAAACTGTGCCACACAATCGAAGAACAGGGAAAGCTCCCCAACTCCTTCTGTGAAGCTAGTATCACCCTAATTCCAAAACCAGGCAGAGATGCCACAAAAAAAGAAAACTATTGCCATATTTCCCTGATGAATTTAGATGCAAGGATCCTGAACAAAATCCTCACAAACTGAATCTAACAACGCATCAAAAGCATTATCCATCTTGATCAAGTAGGTTTTATCCCAGTAACATGGGGGTGGTTCAACATATGGAAATCTGTCAATGTAATACACCACATAAATAAGCTTAAACACAAAACCACACAATCATTTCAATAGATGCAGAAAAGACCTTTGACAAAATATAACATCATTTCATAATCAAAACATTGGAGAGAATTGGCATGGATGGTTTATATCTCAACATAATAAAGGCTATATACAAAACTCCTAAAGCCCAAATAATACTTAATGGAGAGAGTCTGAAGGAATTCCCATTGTGGAACATTCAGGAATAAGACAGGGGTGTCCACTCTCATCTTGCTCTTCGATATAGTACTGGAAGTCCAAGATCAAGCAATAAGACAGGAGACAGAAATAAAAGGTATACAAAATGGAAAGGAAGAAGTTAAGTGAGCTCTACTTGCAGATGACATGATTTTGTACATAAGAGAACTGAGAGCCTCCATCTCAAAACTCTTAAAGGTGACTAACTGCTTCAGCAAAGTAGCAGGATACAAAATCAATGCACAAAAATAAGTAGCCTTTCTATATGCAAAAGACAAAGATACAGAGAAAGAAATAAGTGACATTGTCCCATTTTCAATAGCAACAACAAAAAAATACCTTGGAATAACATTAACCAAGGATGTGAAAGACCTATACAATGAGAACATAAAAACACTATAAAGGGAAGAGAAAGGGCGGGAGGGGGGACTTAATAGGATGGTATTGTATATATGTAAGTAGGAAAACAGATTAATGGGGGTGAAAAGGCCTAAGTGAGGTCAGGAGAAGAGATTGAATAAAGGAAAGGTGGAGGGAGGGCTGATCAAAATTTAAGAGGATATAAATAAGTCATATGGAACCCTACTTTTTTGGACAATGGAATACACAGGAGTCAGAGATTGTTACTAGAAAATTTTCAGTGCCAGGGATGGGATACCTTCCAGTGAGTTGTTGGCCAGGGAGGTCCCTGATGCCCCCAAAATATTATAGGCCATTGCCCAGGCCCTTGGTTTCCCACCAGGAATAGATGGTAAGACCCTATTGCTGAAGACTCCACATTCTTGGGCTGCAAGGTCACTGAGAAATCCTGCTGGAGCAGAGCTGAAAATCTCTTCCATGTAGACCAGCTGACAGAAAGCTGGAAAAAGCCATGCTGCAGGCAGTTCAATGGGAGAGAGAAAATCGCCAGTGAAGATACTCAACAGTGGACACTGCAAGCCTTATATTTGGCCAGTCAGGCCAAATGAGCCAACAGGTGCAATAGTGGCACATATGTTATAGGGGAAACCAGTCAGTATCTAATTTGACTGTAAGTCTGCTCCATGGGAGGGAATACATCCTGATACTGAAAACCTACAACAGGAGTAGTCATGAGCTCTAGGGGTGTAATGTCTGCTGCTGTCTGGCTAAATGTATGTACTATGCTCACCAAACTGCCCAGCAAGTACTTCTCTTAATGTTAATAGCCATATATTAATGCTACTCTCACTTTTGGCTAGAGATCCTTCTCTTTTCAGATGGCAGTGACCTTGGGATAACTCAGAAGGCACCATGGTGCTGAGAAGAAGTGACAGAGGAGTGCTCAGCACTAAAATAACTCAAGCACAGCTTCCATGGCTCAGGGTCCATTGTGGAAGAGGTGGTGGAAAGAATGTAAGAGCCAAAGGAAGGGTAGAACTCCTTGCAATGTGCTCCTCTAAACACAAAATGGCCTGGAAATCCATGACAACACAGTGTCTGACACTACCTGCACAAGACCATCATAATAGGAGGAAATGATCATGACATCAAACTAAAAGAGAGACTTATTGAAAGGGGGAAGGGATATGATGGAGAGTGGAGTTTCAAACAGGAAAGTGGTGGTGTAAATGGGGAGGGAGGCAATTACCATGGGATACTGTTTACAATCATGGAAGTTGCCAATAAAAAACTAAATAAATAAAAACACCCAAAAAGGAAATTGAGGCAGGCTTAAGGAAATGGAAAGACCTCCCATGCTCCTGGATAGGCAGAATTAGCATTGTGAAAATGGCAATCTTACCAAAGGCAATATACAGATTTAATGCAATGCCAATCAAAATCCCAACATTGTTCTTCACAGAGATAGAAAAAGTGATCTCAAAATTCATATGGAACAGCAGAAGGCCTCAGATATCCAAGCATATCTGCAGCAAAAGAAACACTCTGATGGTACCACCATACCTGATCTTAAGCTATATTACAAAGCCATGGTAATAACAACAGCATGGTACTGTTATAAAAACAGGAGTATAGACCAATGGAACAGAATTGAGGACCTGGACTTTGGGTCAAGTAACTACAGCTACTTGATATTTGACAAAGGCCCTAACAACATAGGCTGGAAAAAAGACAGCGTCTTCAACAAATGGTGCTGGACAAACTGGATATCCACATACAGGATGTTGAAACTTGATTCACACATCTCTCCATGCACAACAATCAAGTCCAAATGGATCAAAGACCTCAATATAAGACCAGAAACTCAGTTATTACTGGAAGAAAAAATAGGAGGAACTTTCCATGATACAGGAATGAGAAAAGACTTCCTGAACAAAACCCCAGTAGCACAGGATCTTAAACAATCAGTCAACCATTGGAATCTCATGAAGCTGAAAAGTTTCTTCACAACATACAATAAGCAAAGCCAATAGATTACCCACAGAATGGGAGAAAATATTTCCTGCTATCCAACTGACAGAGGTCTAATTCCTAGAATCTATAAAGAACTCAAAAACCTAAACAATAAAAAGTCAAACAGCCCACTCACAAAATGAGGCAAAGAACTGGACAGGCAGTTCTCAAAGGAAGAAATACAAATGGCAAACACACACTTAAGAAAACTTTCCTCATCCCTAATATCAGGGAAATGCAAATTAAAACATCTATGAGATTCCACGTTACTTCAGTAAGGATAGCAAACATTAAAAAATAAAATTAAGCCGGGCGTGGTGGCATATACCTTTAATCCCAGCACTCAGGAGGCAGAGGTAGGAGGACTGCTGTGAGTTTGAGGCCACCCTGAGACTACATAGTGAATTCCAGGTCAGCCTGGGCTAGAGTGAAACCCTACCTCGAAAAACTAACCAACCAAACAAACAAACAAAACCAAAATTAAATTAAATTAAATTAAATTAAATTAAATTAAATTAAAAATTAAAGGCAAGGATGTGGAGAAATAGGAACCCCCCCATCCACTGTTGGTAGGCATGTAAGATGGTACAGCCACTTTGGAAAGCAATATGGAGACTCCTAAAATAGTTGATTATATAGTTACCAACAGACCCAGTTATTCCCTTATTGGGCATTTATCCTAAAAACTCCATGCCTCAGTTCAGAGAGATTTGCTCAACCATATTTTTAGCTGCTCAAGTTGTAATAGCCAACAGCTGAAATCAAACCAGTTGTCCATCATTAGATGAATGGCTAACCAAGATGTGGTATATCTACACGATGGAATTCTACAAAGCAGTAAGAAAAAAATGACACAATGAAATTTGAAGAAAAATGGTCGAATCTGGAACAGATCATTCTCAGTGAACTTACCCAGTCACAGAAAGACAATTATCGCAAAGTCTCACTCATTTATGGCTCCTAACCTGAATCCACCCAAGATGTTGACATACCTAATAAGCATTTTGTGGAACGGACAATAGGGTGGGTGGGGCAGAGGGGAGGGTAAGGGTGGGGGTGGGGGATACAAAACTGGGCCCAAATAGCAATGGTACCATAAAATTCTACATCCTAAAAGACAGACTAAATTGTTGAATCTTCATCAGGACCTTAGAGGGAACACCAGAATCACAAGGCCCTGGAGAGAGTATGATGAAGACTGACCTTAATCTTCTGTTTCTCTCTCTCTCTCCCTATTACATTACCTATATTTTTCTTTCTTCTCTTCTTGGGTACTGACCTGTAACTCCCAGTACCAGCATGTGGCTAACATCCACAATGAACAGTTGATCAGAGAGAGCTGCAAGATTCCCCAAAAGAGACAGATTTCTGTGGGGTACTTGATGACCCACCAAAGTTTAGTGGTAAGACCCTACTGCTGAAGACACCATATACTGTTGGTACGTAATATGGACTGGGGGAAAATGACCAACATCTGTCCAAGCAATTCGTGCTCTAAGTTACTCAGCAGCAAACAACCTGACGTGATGCTCACACAAGTACAATAGTGGCACACAGCTATGGTGGGAAATCAACTGCTCTTGATTTGGCTAACTGATCTGCTCAGTGGAATGGAACCCATAGCTGGAGCTGGGAAACAAGTCAGAACCACATCCAAAAATGAGCCCGCTCTCCATTATCAAGCTCCCACCAATTTGTACTACAAGAGGGCTTACACCTATTAAATTCTCTCTAAAACAACAAAGGTTATCCCATTTCTCTGGTGCTAAATTCACTCTCCATTGGAGAATTTGCTTCTCTCTTTCAGATGGACACAGATTCTAAAGGAGAGAACCAGCCTATCACACCTCAAAAGGGCCCCAGCTGAAACTAAGAGTATTTGGGGAAATGAGCAAGAGTGCTGTTTCCTTGGTGAACCTGACCAGCACAAGGATGAAGGAGATAGACACAGAGAATACTCAACTCCTACCAAACCAGATATCCAGAGACACAGAGGCTCCCAGGACCTCCTCAATGAAGCAGACCTAAAATGAACCCAACATGGCTTAGGGAAATTTGTGGAAGAGCTGGGTGGAAAGAATGTTAGAGAAACACATTGGGTCATTATGCACAGAGACATTGCCTCTTACCCATAACTGATGGCTAAGCCCACAATGCATGACCCATACTCCCCAACAAGGAGCGTTCCTGCAGAGCGGGGAGGAAAGGGAGGAGGCTAACGACTGGTACCAACATGACTATATGCACTGTGTATATAACTAATACAACAAAAAGCCTATGGTCATTTTCTATGCTCATGGGCACAGACATAAGGGTTGCTCTTGGGGACAAATGGTTCGCAATATGCTGGTTTAAACATGTCATAAAAATGCTTTTACAGGAGGAAAAGATAAACTGAATAAGGAAAATTTTCATTGGAATATTGAAAGATTAAAAGTTAAAGCTAGCAAATATTCAGATTTACTGTCTATTCCCTTTGACCTGTGCCCCTAACATTCACTGCTAATTGATCAAGGCTCACTTTACACTGGGCCTGTAGCTAGTCTTGTGATCATCAGTACAGTTTTCCAAGTAGCCAGTGAGAACTACACAACTTGATATCTGAGACACAAACTCTCCTGTCCTTGGTTTAGTTTAAGTTTCTAATAATTTTCTTGGTGAAAAAGGAGTCTTTGTCTAAGTATCGGAGAAACATTCTAGGACATCATAAGAGGGGAAGAGAAAATCAGCTACCAAGAAAATCTTCCTCTAAATTGGATGTGACTTGTTCACACAGCTGACTGAACAGTGTTTATACTCAGCCTCAGGTGAATCCGCTGCAGTTTTTAAATTGTGATCGGGCATATCTGCACACTTTGGATCCTAAATGTCTCCTAAAGCCCCATGTCTTGAAGGCTTGTTCCTAGAGTGGCACTATTAGGGGGGCTGTGGAACCTTTAAGGGGTGAGGCTTAGTGGAAAGCCTTCAGGTCACTGGAGGTATGTCCTTGAACTAGTCACTTCCTCTTTCTCTCATATTCTGACTACGAGATGAGTGGCTTTGTCATTATATGGCATTTTACCACAGGTCCTAAAGAAACAGGGCCAACTAATCATGAGCTGAGGCCTACAAAATCATGATCCAAAGTAAGCATTCACTTGTTCTCAGTTGATTTATCTCCAGCATTTGTTACACTGACAGGAATCTGACTAGCACAGGTGTCTACCACACAGAAGACACTCATATTCAGGAGTGCTGGCATAAGAGGGAAAAATTCAGCAAGAAGAGAAACAAACTCTCCTCAGATAGGTGAGATGTCCTCAGCCTTGGCTAGCACCTTCACTGCAGCCTCACAGGTGACCCTGCACTAGAAGTGCTCGGATAAAATGTTCTAAATATCTCCTTAGGGAATCCCATGTCATGCAGCTACCCTTCTTTGAATTTTGAAGGAGGTAGGGCCTGAAAGAGAAGAGGGGGGAAGGTATACAAAAGGTGAAACATCTTGAGCCATGAGTTAACCAAGGGGATAAAGAGGAAGTTTTGAATGGAATCAGATAATTAAACTGGACTCATGGACCCTTCCAAAACTGGCATTACTGGGTAGATAGGAAATGGGAATTTAACACAACTTAATTAAGAAATTTAGGGAAAATTAAAATTTATTATGTTTATACTCCAAGGAGGATTATAGGTAGGTGAAACTATTCAGTAATTCACTTACAAATTTTTTAATAAAAGGGTTTTTAAAGCATACTGAACAGAAATGCTTTCTGTATTTCACTATACCAACAACCATGAACATGGTCAGACATAGAGCATGCTCGGTGATCTCTATAACCCTGAGCTGCATAGCTAGCACTCCAGAGTAAGGAAGCCATTACACATTGCACATTGGTTCTACAAGCCAACAAGTGTCAGAAGAGTTATCTGTGTTCTTCTAGACCTGTGATTTGTGAGCCTGTGGAAATTCTGTGGAAATCCCTCTATTGGGAAGATGCTGTCTCATAGTTTCAGTCATTCTAACTGAGACGAGGCATAGTGGTAAATAGAGTGAATATTCACATATTGTTCTGTGTATCTAATTTAATTTTTATGTAGTTCAGTCTGATGATGCTGTTGGAGAAGAGGGGAAGCTGGACATTGTGATGTGGACGTGCATTAATGAAACGTTTTCCTATTGGAGGTATGATGGCGTCTCTGTAGTTTCAATGTCATCATGAGGAAGAGTGTACAATAGCTGGCTTTTGCAGCCCAACTTCTAGAGATTGCTAGAGATAAGTTTCAGACACTGACAGCCTGCCATAAAGATTTCAATCTGTTTTGAGTTACAGCAGAGTCAGAGTCGTTATATTCTTTGTAAACAGCATAAAAAGTCATTCCTTTTTTTCCAGGCTGTCACCATGCTTCAGTGCCTCCTGAAATGATCTTGGGACATCCCATATGGTGGGGACAAGAGACTTCCATGGTGAGAAACATGCCCAGTGTCTGTGCACTGTAGATGTGCTGGGGCGACAGAGTCTTGTTGGGTCACAGCTCTGAAGAACAGATGGTGCCTCAAAGGTAGGGAAGAGCCTTGACAGTAATTGTTGTCACACTCTGGGTCACAAAGAGAAGCAAGGCTTGTGCCTTATTTGGGTTTGATGCCCCGAATAAAACATCCAAATAATGTTCATAAGGAACTTTCAGGTAGACTAGCTTACTGAGATATCTTTTAAAAGTAAGTGCACCGCTGAGGTTTCTCTGCTTTTACCTACACAGAAGCTTAAAAATAATCAAAAGTTTAGAAGTCTTTGACATACTCATACTAGTGAAAAGCAAGGGCCTCTCTGTAAACCCCAGGCCTTCTGACTCCCTGTTCAGCTGTTTTTCTGTTTTTCAGCTGTTTTTCTATTGCCCACTGATTTAAGGGTAGGAGCGGTTTTGGTTTTGAGACAGGGTCTTGCTCAGGATGCCCTTGAACTTGTGAACATCCTCCCACCTCTGCCATCCAAGTGCTTGGATTACAGGCGAGTGCTAGTATATATACATGGCTGGGGAGAAGATAGTTCTAAATGTGGCAATATGACCGAGATTTTGAATATGGTTCTTCCCACCTCACCCCTGCAGAGAGGTCCTGTTAGTTTCTTTAGGAAGTCAAGACTAAATGTCTTTATCTAAATTCCGAGTCTTTCTGGATGGTGTAAAGAATAACTGTTTTCTTTTGTCTTTTGCTTATTGTGATGGTTTATATTGTCAACTTAACAGGACCTACAATCACCCATGAGGAATTATGTTGATGAGGTCAATTGAGGTGGGAAGACCTACCTTAACAGTGGGTGGCATCTTGGGTTGTAAAGAAATTGCTGGCTGAGTGCCAGCACCCATCAATCTCTGTCTGCTTCCTGGCTGTTGGTCCAGAGGTGACTAGCTCCTGCTGCCCTGCCTTCCCTGCCACAGTGGACTGTAATATGGAACTGTGAGCTGCAGTAAACCTTTTCTCCTAGAAATAAGAACATATACAGTATATTGATATATCTATGTTCTTCTGTAAACGCCCCTGCCCCATCAACTTTTACCACTTTCTACCTATGTTGCTCTTTTCTATATTAATTTAAGGCACAGGAAGAGATCTGAATTTCAGGGTGGACCCATATATTATTAAGTTTCTCAAAAAATAAACTTGCCAAGTTGCCATAGATGTGGAAGCAGTGGTAGGAAAATACTTTTTGGTACTCAAATTTCTATCATTAATACTCCTTAGTATTTGTCATTATCTCTCTTTTTAATTTATTATTATTATTTATTTATTTATTTGACAGAGAAAGAGGGAGAAAGGGAGAGAGAGAGAGAGAGAGAGAGAGAGAGAGAGAGAGAGAGAATGAATGGGCATGCCAGGGCCTCCAGCCACTGCAAACAAACTCCAGATGGGTGCGCCCCCTTGTGCATCTGGCTAATGTGGGTCCTGGGGAATTGAACCTGGGTCCTTTGGCTTTGCAGGTAAATGCCTTAACCTCTAAACCATCCCTCCAACCCTTATTTCTCTTTTTAATTTCACCTAAAACTAGATACTCATTTACAATCTTAGAAATGATAATAATAGAATGGAAAATTCTAAATATTCTTGTGATGGGTAACATAATAAATTGCCACTGTTCTAGAAGATAGACTCTAAGTGGTCACACTGAACATTGAAGTATGATAATTTAGGAATGGGAACACTACCTGATGCTGGCTAATGAGATGTGATGGCAAGTCTTCTAGGGAAATTGTGGAAAAAAATTGTTTTGGTTATACTTTTAAAATCTCACAGCAACATTGGCCTGATGGTACAGTCCTGCAATCACAGCTACATAGGAAGTTAACACAGGAGGGCTGGAAGTTCAAGGATTGCCTGAGTTACAAAGTCAGTTCCAGGGCTGAACAATCTAGTGAAATCATGTCTCAAAATAAAAAGTGAAAAGAGGCTGGATTGTAGTTTGATGGCAGAGGACTTGCCTGGAATTCAGGAGGACATAGCAGAAATGGTACTCCTCTTCCTCTAAATGTTGTCTATCTGGGTGTCCTGCTTAAACTGGTGTGGCATTATATATCACATGAAATCATTCCTAAGAGTGACAGAGACAAAAGAAGAAAGTATCTAGCATCCTGGTGGCATAGTTAGGATGGGGAACCAATTGTCCTTGAAACTCTTATATTTGCTTTTTCCGTTATGAAAGATAATACATCTCCTATTGTTTAAGTTAGCTTTAGTCCACTTTTTTGGTTATAAACAAAAGCATCTTGAATTGAAAAAAAAAATGCTTTGAGTGTACCTACAGTATTGCATCCCACAAGATGGTCATAAAAACTCTCTTCTGTCTGCCTCTTTATCTCTGTCTCTCTTCCTCCCCTCTTCCCTTCTACCTCTCAGAATGGAAAGCTATAGAAAAACACTTTCAGTCAGTTTTCTAACCCAGGATAGCATCAGGTCAGCCCTTGTTGCAGCAGCCCACTGGCCAGGCCCAGGCCTGGAGGCAGCAGAAAACCCTTCCTCCCCCTCATCACAATGACCTCTGGGTGGCATTGCGAGCCTGATCCAAGCCTGCTGGGCCTAGGCTAAGCACCAGCTACGCTGCTGATGGTGCAGCTCCGTTGAGTTGAGCATCTGTGTGGTGTGGCAGGAATGGCAGCCACCTGAATGGAGTTTTGAGCTCCCAAGCAAGCAGGTCTGCAAGCGAAAGCTCAGCCTTTGCTTTAGGTCAGGGAGCCTCACAGACATGGTTCTTGGGGTGACTGATTCTTCCCAGTTGGCCAAGACCTCACCTTGTCCCAATGAGCACAATGGCAAATAAAAGCCTTTAAAGACTCTGGAGGTCAGCAGAGCCCCAGCCACCAGGAAGCTGATCTTTGGTCCACCTGAGAAGAATGACAGAGTGACATATGTGACCAATTGCAGGCGTCCATTGAAAATTTACTGGTTATATGTGGAAGGCTTGTCTGCATAGTACAAAAAGGCTGCTTCCTCCTCCCTATTAGCTAGTTGTCAGGATGCTGGAAAGAGCTATGCAGCACACAGCCTTTGGGAGGAGAAGAGTCATCAACAGTCTCATCCAGCAGTGGACTCTGCAAACAGTACAGGTGGCTTTCAGGTCACATGTACCAACTGGTGCAATGGTGGCATGTCTGTTTTGGGGGAAACCAATTGCTCTCTGATTGTATTTGAGGCCCACCCCATGGGAGAGGATTCATGGTAAGTACTGAAAATCTAGTCAGAAGCCTATAGCTGAGGATGTCATAAGCCCTAAGGGAGGAAACTACTACTGCTGTCTAGTTGAATACATATATAGTATGCCCATAAAACTACCTTCTAAACACTTGTGGTTATGCCTATGTATTACTGCTACTTTCACTTTTGGTTAGAGAAGCTCGTCTTTTCAGATGGTGGTGACCACTGGGGTGATTCAAAACTGACCAAAGTGCTGAGAAGAAGTGATGGTGGAGTGTTTAGCACTAAGTAAACTGGCACATTTTTACATTTTGTGTTAAAATTCCTAGGAAAGATTGTCTTCTGAAAGAATTTGAGCATTATAGCTCACTAGGTTGGTGGAGAAGGGAAGGGTTTAAGGCCAGAATATTGTCATTTCAAGACACTTTCAGAAGATAAGTTATTGTAAGTGTGCAGTTTATTGAATACTAGTATGTATAGAGTAAACAAGTCGAGTCTTGAAACATTTAATTCTTCATATATTAAATGTAGAAGTAGTAAAATGTCAGTTTGTCATATCTTTTTGCTAAAACTCATATGAAATTCTGTCTTTTGGGAATGGAATTGTGAAATCATGTTTCTAAGTAGCATGGTACCATTTAGTACATATTCAGTGGTTTGGAGGAGGTGCGAGGGCGCTGGTTGTAAAAGGTCATATGCTACTGTGTTCATTAGGACTTTGCAGATGCCGTTTTCCTTTTTGTCATGCTGTATTGATAGTGTATGTGATGAAAAATAGGTTCAAAACTCTCATCTAGTCTCTGGATGTTAAAACTATTTCTAATGTATGATGAAGTGGTTATCAAGATTCGCACATTGCAAAAACTTTTTGTTGAAATTCATAGGAAAGCTTGTCATTTGCAAATATTTTTTTTTGGATATGAATTGGTTTAACTACTTCTAAGCATTTTATATGCCTGTACTTGGGTACTTGTTTAAATGCACAGAGAAGAAAATGAGGAGGGAATGGTTACAGGCCGACCTTCAGAAGATATGTAAGGTGATAATCAGAGTTACTTATGCGGCTTTGTTTGCCAGTGCTTTGTAAATGGCAGGAGACTTATTATATAAGCTATCTAGTCTTTTTAGATGTTCACAGTGCTTGACGTATTTAAAATACAAGTAATATAATAGCATCTATGTTATTAGAAACTTGGGAAATACTCTATCTGGAAATGGAATTGTTAAATCACTCAAAACAGCACGCTGCCCACACTGCCTCAGTGTGCCGAGGGAGGTGGGACGGAAGGCACTGCAAGGGTTTTGTTAGTGTGTGCTTGGAAGCGTCCCTCTGTTTTATGTGTACTTCACTTAACTTCGCTATACTGTTCATATTGTGTATCTACTCAACAAATGAGTCCCGAATCTTTAATATTTAGTTTGTAGATATTAAAGAGCTGGTCAATGTATGATAAAATAGTTAATAAATGAACATATTCTTAATACTTTGTGTTTCCTGAGTAGGACGTGAGTGTGTGTGTGTGTGTGTGTGTGTGTGTGTACTTGCTATGGTGCATGTACTATAGTATGTGTATAGAGGTCAGAGGACAACCTCAGATTATTGGTCCTTGCTTTCAACCTTGTTTCAGACAGAGTCTCACACTGACTCTAAATTTTTTATTGACAGCCTCTATACATATAGACAATAAACCATGATCATAATCCCCTCCTACCATCCTTCCTTTCCACCACCTCAAATTCTCCTTCACTGATTCCCTTCTTTTTTTTCATCTAGTCTCTCTTCTATTTTGATGTCATCATTTTATCCCATTTGTTTTTCTGCTATTAATGCCAGTCTAGCTGGCTCATTAGCTTCAAGACTCTCCTGACTCCACCTTATATTGCTATAGGTATCCTGGGATTACAGATGCACATGCTACTTGTGTTTAGCTTTACATGGGTTCTGGGGTCTGAACTTGGGTCACCAGGCTTGTGCAGCAAGCACTTTTAACCAGAGAAGCCATCTCCTCAGCTCCTAAACAGACTTTTGGGAAGTGAAATTGCAAGGTCATATTTGACACAAGTGTCTGTATTCCACGTGGCTTGGGACAGAAGCATTGGAAGTCCAGAATGATCTTGTTAGAAGGCACTTTCAATATAACCAGTATTACATACATGTACTTCATTTAACGCTCCTGTGGATATAGTAGACAATCTAAAATTCTTATTTGAAACAATCATTTTGCATGTTTAAAAGTTTCTATTATGTTAAAATTCACAGTGAAATATTGTGTTTTAGAAAGAGATTGATAGAAACCACTTCTTTGAATGAGCAGCACACACTACATTTGTACTGGGGGGAGGGGAGAGAGAGAGAAAAGGGTCCTATACCGAAGTGTTATTTGATGGAACGACATTGACCACCGTCCCTATGTTTGTGCATTTTATTAAGCTTTGCGGTGCTCATGGTGTAATTAAAAGACAGATGAATCCTAACTTACACCATTGATTCTTTCTAGATGTGAGAGTTAGTAAAATAACACCTCGAGTGCATTTTGTGTGAAAACGCATAGCGAATCGTTCTTAGAACCACTTAGGAAGTAAAGTTGTTAAAATCACCCCAGTTACATAAACCTGACTACTGGATTGATCGAGATGGGAAAGGTTCTAGGCCATAATATTCCTACTTAGAAAAGCTTTCAAATGATACTCTTTGTTTGGTATGACTACTTCATGCATAATGGGAAATTTAAGTCCTTATGAAAAATGGTATTTCTAGGGTTTTAAAAGTGCATAATGAGGGCTGGAGAGATGGCTTAGCGGTTAAGCAATTGCCTGTGAAGCCTAAGGACCCCAGCTTGAGGCTCGATTCCCCAGGACCCACGTTAGCCACATGCACAAGGGGCGCATGCGTCTGGAGTTCGTTTGCAGTGGCTGGAGGCCCTGGCGTGACCATTTTCTCTCTCTCTCTCTGTCTCTTTCTCTCTCTGTGTCTGTCGCTCTCAAATAAATAAATAAAAATAAAAATAAAAAAGTGTGTAATGTGGTAAAAGCAGAGGGCTACCATAATACCCTTTAAGTATTTTTTGTTACTTCATAAGGCTAGTTGTACTTGGGGAAGATTATTAAACTTGGTGTCTTGAAGTTTAAAAAATGAAATGGAAAAGTACCCAAAATTTAATAAAGGAAACAGTCTCTACTAAAAATACACATCTGTGTACAAAATATGTCTAGGTAGAAGAACAAGGAGACATTCAGTTCATTTATTTTTGAGACTATGTGCCTTAAACTCTCTTATAAATCAGGCTCCCTGCTGCTGAGATTATAAGTATGCATACACTATACATATACCATGCCAAGCTGGGAGATGTTCTTTGATGAAGTTTGCTATTTCTGCTAATAAAATTTCATTTCAGTGGCATTTTTATAAGCACTGACTTAGTCACATATCTATTGGTCAACATGAAGATGTTGTTGGGGTTTAGTTCTGTTCCATATTTGTCTCAGCCTCCTAGGGTGATGGGTTTTCTCATGAGATGACAGTTATAGGAAGGTAGAAGCAGCACAGGGTCCTTTCACGTTAAGCTCTCTTTAACTACATTGTCCATGCCACTCTCATATCTGTGCCATAGCAGGACCTGTGACTGAGCCCAGTGTCAAAGGATGGAGATTAGGAGATTATAATATTTACTTCTAGAAAAGCCATTTAACACAGGGGAGCCATCTTGGGAAGAAAGTAATTCAAGATGCTATAATTCTCATTCCATCTATTTCAGCATACTCAGAGTCCCCAACTACTACCAAATCCTGCCTTTATAACAAGATTTGTCATGAAAGAAAGATTTGGGTGGGAGTAAGGGCCCTGTGGGAGATGATTGGCAAGTGAGAGATTACAGATAGAAGATAAAGGAGAATCTTGGTGAAATTACTTGCTTAGGCCAAAGTATCTCATAAGCTAAGGTGATGCTAAGGAAGGATCAGTATGAAAAAAGACTTAGGGGACATTATATCATTATGTGGTTGTTTGGCAGGGGAATATGGTTGGTATGAAATTGAAGGGGCTTTCTTATAGCAATTAATATCTTAAAAGCAGGGCCTCCTGGCCTGTGTTTGAAAAAAATCACATTTAGTAGGCCTAGGTACAGACTAAAGAAAGCCAAAACTCACTGAATAGTAACAAATATGTGAACTGGGCCTGGTGGTGCACGCCTTTAATCCCAGCACTCGGGAGGCAGAGGTAGGAGAATTGCCATGAGTTCGAGGCCAGCCTGAGAATATATAGTGAATTCCAGGTCAGCCTAGGCTAGAGTGAGACCCTACTTTGAAAAACAAAACAAAAACAAAACAAAACAAAAAAATATGTGAAGGAAGTAAAACCTATAGAAACCATTAAAATGTGAAGACAAAGACACGTTTTAGCAAAGTTCAAACATCAACAGTTGTCATAATTAGAGCTTCTTTTCTCCCAAATCCAAAGTTCTCACCCAGGCCACTGCTTGTGACCTGCCATCTCCCTTCATCTTATGATAGCCTTGAGTAAAGCATGAGGTCTATATCTCTCCTTGTCTTTGGTGGAAAGGGAAACTCCTCAGAGATACCGATGACTCAGTTTTGTTCTCCTTCAAATGAAAATACAATTTCCTGGTCTCTGAAGCCCTTTCCAACTAATATTCAATTGTCTTCACGTTTTAAGTCATAAGCCAAAGGTCTTAAGCATTTTGGCTAGAAACATTTGTGTAAGTAATCAACTCAATTATTTGAAATCTTTGTGTCCAGCCATTGCCTTAATTAATTAAAGTTATCAAATTGCTTTTTTTCGGGGGGTGGGTCTGCTTTTTCTGACAAGACTATATTTATAAGATACAGGCATAGGAGGATTGGATGAAAATAATGTAGGAGATAACTTGCATGTAATTAATAATTTGGAGAGGAGTGTTATATCATCATAACAATTTCTTTCCTTAGAACCTTTAAAATCACACTTGGGAGGCCTGGTTCATAACTCTGAGTGGTGCTTGAGTGGAACCCAAGTTTACTATTTTCTAAACAGCAATTTCTATTAAGGGGGCTTATTGAAGAGGTAGCAAATTTGCTCATCATCGCAGAAACACTTTCTACCAAGCATGACGACTCTTATGGAAACACTTGCTGGGCTTGGTGTGATATTTTTGTTTCTTAGTGCTATTGAGCTGCATCTACCCAGCCAGAGAGATAGAGAATAAAGGCAAGAATCTGCATTCAACAAGACCAAAAGTGTTTGTCATCCAAATAACATTGATGTTATGACTTTTTTTCTGAGTGTTCCAAGCCCAGTAGCTGCATGAACCCATCAAGTACTCTTGACTTCTTGCTTCCCCAGCTGAAGGCCATCCTATTAGTGCCCTTTTCTGATACAATTCACATTGGAATGTAAACTTGTAAATGTGACTCACCAGGCCTAGCCATACTATCTCACTCATGTTCTCTACTCTGCAGCCTCAGAATCGATGAGGCCATTTCTTTGTCATGATCAGCTTTGAGTTCTGTCTTGGTCACTTCCTGTGTGACCTTTAGGTGAATTGCTTAATTCTTAGGAGACTCTCTATTGTATTGGTATAAAATGGAGAAAATGATGATTAAAGAACAGCCATTTCACAAGCTAAGGATACGACATTCCAGGCAGGCAGTGCACATTCAGTGAACATGAGCCAGTGTTTACCATGCAAAGGAAGTTGGAGACGTCTAATAGCTCTCAAATTGAATGTGCAGGTAATCTCAGGAGATTGTTAAAAAGATAGATTTTGAAGATTATTATCCTAAAAGTTCTGAGCAGTCACTGAAGTTGAGGCCGAGGAAGCTTCACTTTTAGTCAGTTTCCAGGTAATTCTTACGCATGTGCTTGCAACTACGCTGAGAGCAAGCGGGATAAATGCAAGATCTCTTGTGGACTCCAAGGCTCTTCAGACTCCAGTCTCGTGTTCAGAAAAGGAGACATTCACTTGTGACTGAAGATGGGTCCCAGGCAACATTCTGACAGAGGAGGACTATGGCCTGGAGAAGTAGAGGCTTGTCACAGGAGTGTTATGACAGGCACACAACTCAGGTTGGAAGGGAAAGAAATGTGAACAGGGCAGAGATCTGCACAACTGCATAAGAAAGTGAGCATTGGAGGGCAGAAAACGTGAAGAGTTAGCCAAGGAGCCTGAATGCACATGAAGACGGCTGGGAAAACATTGTGGCATTATGTATGGCAGCCCAGAGGCTGGCATATTATCAGGGGGAAGCTGGTAAGCTTCAGGCCTATGCTAATTGGACTTATACTAGGGTGACAGCTATCTGTATAGAAAATGAACAACAATACCGCTGGGGTGTTCTGAGTTTCTCCTTACAACACTGTAGGAAGTGTTCAACTCAGGGCTGGGGAGCTGCATGGGACCAAAGTCGCTGTAAGCATGAGCATTTCCGACCAGGTAGAGAACAGGGACTTGGCTGAGAACCACCAAGCATGAAGTACCCAAGTACTGGGAACAGCTCAAAATATTTGCCCAGCACAATTGTTATACTGAAACAATGGAGAAGAAAGAAGGTTCTTTGACTTTCTGTGTGTGTGTGTGTGGGGGGGGTGCTGCTTGCATGTGCCTTTTGCTTCAGCCAACTGGGAAAGTTTCAGGGATAATGATACTGAAGCCCATGGCCATCAGTCTGTGTGGAGCGCTGGCTGGTTCCATCCTGGGGCGTGACGAACTGAGCAGCTGTGAGACACAGAGCTCCTGCTCATCTGCTTGGCCCTGGGATGTATTCTTAGATGTAACATGGAAAGGGGTGGGAAAATCCAAGTAAGAAAAAAAAATGGGTTTTTAAAGAGGAAGATGGATTCTCGGGTTTGATTGTGCCTGCAGCCACCCTCTAACTGGCTATGGGAACAAGCCGTCCTTGAGACAAAGCAGGAATATATTGATATTAATTTCATACTCCAATGCAGCATTAAAACTCTGTAATTTCTCCTAAATGCTTTATTTTTCTAGTTCCATCATGGACAAAATGTTTAGAGAACATTATTATTGTACTTGTGAGTCATATTTTTCAATTTTTAACTGCGTTTGCCTTTAATCTGGCCAGGGACATCTTCAAACCAGCTTAATTGCTGCTTTATCGCAGACCTCTACATAATACCTCCCCTGTACTTTAATCTTCTCTCCCATTCAATTTATGTTGCTCTGCTAAACATAGCTCACTTTCTGCTTTGCTTTTTGCTTCCCTTATTTTTGTTTGGAAGGAATCTTAGAATAGGGAAAAAGTTTAGGGGAAGAATAGAATAGGTGATATAAAAGGTCATTTTTAACCTTGGCTTTGTAAAAAAAAATGTATGGGTATTTATTGTGATTTTTTTGTCATTGCAATTCAAGTAATGCTGTCAAATTATGAAATTGACTAATGTAAAGTTATCATTCTCCACACAAAGGACCCAAGAAACATTAGTCATATGCAGCACAAAGGATGCCTTATCTGACTGATTCCTTCAAAAACGTTCCATTTAATAGAAGCAGCAGCTCAGGAAAGTTAGATACTTTATCTAAAGTAAGCGGTAAACTGCAGTCTCTCAGTATTTGATTTATATCCTGCCATGGGGGAACTCTAATAAATTGTGAGTTATCATAGGCTGTTGACTCTGTATTGTTTCATGGAATTCAGGAGCTGGAAAAGATCAAAGGATGGAATATATTATTTTATGTGAGTGTAAATCAGGTGGCAGCAACCGGGCAATTCTGTGGAGACCACAGTTCACTTCAGAATGCTATGCTAAGTAGTTGTAAACTGAAGGCATTGATCTCTGATGGGAGGTATGTGGCATTTTGTGAAATGACTGTCTGTTCAGTCTGCTATAACAGAATTCCTTAGACTAAGTAGCTTATAAACAAGAGACACTTCTTGCTCACAGTCTGTAGGTTAGCTTGTCTTAGACCAACGTGCCAGCAATCCATTGTTTGCTGAGGGCTGTTTCATCACTTCAGAGATGTTGCTTTCCATGTCTGCATGTGGCAGAAGAGACAAACACCATGGTATTCATTGCTATTTGTTTGCTGTGACAACATGCCCTACTAAAGTAAATTAAAGAAGAAAGTATGTATTTTAGTTCATGGTTTGAGCAGAGACAGTCTGTTATGCCTGGGAATCACGGCGCTAGGAATGTGAGGTGGCTGGTCACATTACGTCTGGTCAGGAAGCAGAGGTGAATGCTAGCACTCAGCTGCCTTCCTTTTTTTTTTTCTATTTATTTTGGGACTCCCCGCTAATGGGGGGTAGTGCCACTGACATTCAAAGTGGGATTTCCCTCCTCAGTTAAACTTCTCTGGAAATATCCTCAAAGTTCTTCTCAGAGATGTGTCTCCTAAGTGATTTTGAATTCAGTAAAGGTGATAATGAGCATTAACTATCACAACCATGTGCTCCTACACAGAAGGGTGTATGAGAGGTTGTTTGTGACTGTTTTATATGGGCAATGGTCCTTGATGAGGCTGGAGTTCTCATGACTTCTTAGACTGTGCCTCTTAATATTATTGCATTGAGTATTGTATTCCAAATTATGAATTGTAGAGGGCTTCCATGACTCAGATCATATCAGGCAACTTATGAACCTTTGCGTGAACCTGAAACAGATCAATAATACCTCAATATCTTGAAGAAAAAAAAAAAACTCCTACTGTGAATGTGATGCTAGTGAAGTGGGAATACTGGAATATTCTAGAATCTTAGGACTGAAGTAGGAATCTGAAAAACTACATTGGAGAAAAGCATAGCAGAAAGCTGTTAGGCCCTGAGAAATCAGACTCACAGGTGAAAGTGGCTGGCTTAGCCAAGACACAGCCAAATGTCAATACCATGATAAGAGCACATCGAAGATGGAATAGTTGAATGCCACTGAGTGTATATGGGACAGCAGCAATCAGTTCAAGGTTAGCTCTTCTCTGAACAGCCTCAGCTACATAGCAAGTCCTAGGTCAGCCTTGGTGTCGTGATACCCTATCTGAACTAACAGCAATGGAGCATTAAAGTGAGAACGTCGATGGAGCCAGGGACAAGACTGGAAGGTTGATAGTGATTTGAGGCCCATACACATGGGTGGGCTACTGAAGATTGTGATCATTCCTGGGGTGCTCTTGTGTGAGTAGCAGAGAAGCAACCTGGAAACGTTCTTGTGTCCTGAGGACAAATATATTATGATAAGTTGTGCATGCAGTCTGGATTTGCCAGCACATTTGTCAGAGACTAGGACAAAGTAAGATTTTAGGAAGCTTTGTCTTTGGGCCAAGCTATGCTCATCTTGGGAAGAGCACAAACAATTAGAGACAATACTGGCCTGAGCTCGATGAAGGACAACGTGGGCTTAGATAGAGGGTCCTTACCTATCACATCATTCCAGTCTGCTCTCAAAGGTGTAACGGATGCTCATAGAGTGCATGAAACTAATTATAGCGATTTTCCCTCTCCGTTGTACCTTATCCTATGTTTTATTTTCTTGTTTCAATCCCATTCCATCTCAGCTCTTCTGCCTCTTTCCTTGCCCAAGACCTTCTTTGGTTTTTGAAGTTTGGCTTCTTCCCTCTGGTAACACACTTTCAATAGTATCCCCATGGGTTATGGATAAGATATAAACATGACCTGCATTTCACTGCAGAGCACACAGAAGTTCAGTTCTGTAACTGTATTTGGGAAAGATTGTCTCTGTTTGTAATTATACTTCTGAACAGTCCTATTTCCTTTGGGCCATTCTGATCCTGGCTTCCCCACACTATATTTGACAGTGCAGCACATTCTAGGATGCTCTAGGGAGTACTGGTCCTTTGAGATATTCTGGGAAAAGCCTTCTGTGTCCAAACAGGTTTGGGAAATGCCTTGTTATATTTTGATCTTGGTGGTATATCACAGATAGTTCGGACTAAGTGCTCAAGAAGTCCTGCCAAATAACAGTTCAAAAGCATAAAAACAAATTGTTAAAGTTACATGACCTGACACCTATAAAATTATGCAGAATAGGATTCCAAAGAGTAAATTTTGGGAAATACTGTCACCTAGCCAGTGTGTTAGGCTTTTATCTAAGTTGTTAAGGCAAGTGACAGTCATCATGTATAACTTAAAATAAGATACACATTTTCTCGATATGACATATTTATGTAGGAGATTTCTTAAAATTCTATTTGTGATTATGTCACAATGAAAGGAGAATAAATGAAACCAGGTGTAAGTATATGATAATTTTCTTTCAGAATATTCAAAGATGCTTTTGTTTTAGAAAACACAAAGTAGAATATGTACTGAATTTATTTTAATTTGAAATACATAATGAAGTAGAAATAACATTATACTAGTTAGCATTATCTGATTGTAACAGTGCTGATTCTCCAAATTAGCGAATTTTTCAGTTGTTTGGCCAGAACAAGTTAGACTTCTACTCCTGGCAGCTAGTGATTACAAGACAAGTAAAACTAAATAGTGCTTCTTGTATTGTGATCTGAGGGGAGAGAGGTTCCTGGAGGGCTGCATGGGTACATTATTATACCAGTGTTATGGAACAGAGGGGCAACACAGTTTCACAGTGCCAGTGATTTTACTTCCCATGTACACAGTGTCTGCCTGGGTAGAAAAATGAATGGAAGGTTTTAGGAATCTGCTTGGTCCTCATTCACCAAAGCCCTCTTCCAACATGAGCACTGGGGTAGGGAGAGGTGGAGAACCAGTGCTTTCCCTTCCTCATGCAGGATGGCCCCACCACAAGCCAGCCTCTTAGGCAGGACTTCAACTGCACAGCCAATGGTTTGTTCTTGTGGACTTATGAAGAATACCTTCCAAGGGATTTTCAAGCATAGTTTAGTTCTGTGAAGTTTTTGCTTCATGTAGGAGGGGAGCCCCTCACCTTGGGAAGCATATTCCTGTCCTTCATGACTCCTCTACTTCCCTCCTCAAGATGGAGACTTAAGGAGAAACGGAGTCAAAGTCACTGAAGACACATTCATGAGCAGCAGCCATATGGATCAAAGAATTCTGTGGCAAGACAGGTATTTCCTGGAAGTCAGGTGGGGTGACTGGGACCATGGAGAGCTAGTGCTACTTCTTCTTTGTCTGTAAACAAGAACATCATCATTTATAAGTTGCTTGATTCGCTATCATAATTCCTCTACTCAAGTGTCAGTATAGGGGAAGTGGATGTAGTAAGTTCATTCATCTTTGTGTGGAACTTTTTTTTTTTTTTTTTGGTTTTTCGAGGTAGGGTCTCACTCTGGTCCAGGCTTGCCTAGAATTAACTATGTAGTCCCAGGGTGGCCTTGAACTCTCAGCGATCCTCCTACATCTGCCTCCCGAATGCTGGGATTAACGGCGTGTGCCACCATGCCTGGCTGTGTGGAACTTTTAATTAAAACTGAAATACAATTTAATGTTTTTAGGAAAAGCAAACAATGACAACATACAGATGGGCCTGACATGATGGTTTGGCTTACAATTTTTCAACTTCATAATGAATCAAGAGCCATATATTTGGTAGAAAAACGTGCTGCGAATTTTGAATTTTCATCTTTTCTTGGGTTAGTGATATGCAGTTGGAGAGTCTCTTGTGATACTGGGCCTAGCACTGAGCTGCAGCCTTCAGTCAGCCATGTGACCATGAGTCAAATAACCAGTACTCTGTAGTGTCCAAGCTGTCCAGTGGATTAAGTGTATTAATACATTTATGATTTATAATATTTTCAATTTTGGATGGTTTTATCATAATGTAACCCCCTCATAAATTGAGACATATCATTTTATGTCTGGTACTTTGAAAATTCTAAATTAATTTATAGCTATAAACTTACTATAATTCACTGTGGTGGTGTCTGCTTATAATGGGAAAACAGATGAGAACCAATTTTGAAGTAGATGGCTTGTGTATATCTGCATGAAACTCGTTGACCATGGCCACAGATTTCTGTCTGATTGTGTGTAAAATGCAGTTATTTGTTTTGATGGTCCGGTGCTTTGCAGTACAAGGGTTCTCACAGTTGCAGAAAGAACAATGGTTACTTCTGAGAAGACACTCCAGGAGGCGAGTCTCTTTGTGGGGGAAAGTTTGAATTTTTAGGTTAAATTTTTTTTCAAAAAAAAATTGAAAAATAATCTCAAAGATTTGGTGAGGCTAATCTTCCCATGGCTCTAGGCTACCAGAGGAGAGTGGAGAAGAAGGCCCAGCAGCCAGACACCAAATAATTGCTTGACAAACTGGCATTGTATAGTGGCTGGCAGAGCTCTGAGAGGCTCACTGAGTCAGAGCCATAGGTAATGAAGAAAGCCTACAAGGCCCAGGAAATGCAAATCTATTCCTGGACTCTACCCAAGTGGAGGAACTGCAGGGTACCAAGAAGGGAAGCCCTTTCTTTTAGCTGTTGTTTTGTGTAAGAAACACAAGGTCATGAAATGCATAGTTAAGCGCATGTCCAGAACTGTCAGAATGCGCTTCATCCTTCCTCTCCCACTTTCCCTTTCCTTTCTGCGGGAGAATTACTGAGAAGTTCACAAGGTGAAGCAGGAGGCACAGGAGGTCTCTGAGCTTAGAGAGCTGGAGGCTTTCTTCTGGGAACAGCAGGAAGGCTCCCATAAGCCAGCTTTTATTCAGTGCTGCTGACTGACAGAATACAGCCTCGCCTGCTTTTCACCTTGGTAGAGTTTTCTTTTCTGCTGTCTCTGCATGTCTCTCTTCACTGAACATCTGTGATATTATCTCTATTATTTCTACAGGCACAATGTTTCCCCCAAGCCTTCAGGCAGCAATTCAGCAACCACGATTCCGAATCTGGACTTTTTGATGATTGCGGAAACTTATCTTCAGATTCCATCCCTGGTTCACATCCATTTCCTTTTCTCCAAACACCTACCAAGGGCATTGGGACAGCGTCAAGGGGAAGACAGTGAGCAACAGGCCTGCGTACGGCATTCACTGCCCTGTCCCTCCCAAGTTCGTGTGTAATGTGATCTTGTTATTTCAAAGACTCTGTATGTCACTAGGGGGAATTCAGGGGCATTTGGTGATGCTTCTGGGCAGGGGTGAAGATGGCATATGGGAGAGTCAATGAACACTGGGGCTGCAGGAGGTATAACTGTAAAGGTTATAAGGAGGAGGGAAGGAAGAAAAGGAAGGGACAGCAGTCATCTACTGCACATACCACCCTGGCTGCTGTACCTGTGTGCAGGGCTGGGTAGGCAGGCTGACTCACATCCAGCCTCAGGAGGACCAAGTGTGACTGAAACCACAGGAGAGACTCCTCGACTGTTTAGGTTTTCCCAGTAACTAAAAACAGGGGCCTTGGGATTTTGGTTAGAGCCATTTGTTCCTTGGTCTATGAACTGGCTGTGTGATCTCGGACAATTCCTAAACCTCAACTCCGTCCACGAAAGGATGGTTATTACAAACACACTGTCGCGAGACGAGTGAGATGTGTGCGATGCCCTGCGCAGAGTGGCATTCACAGTTGTGAGGCACACGCCAAGCCATGGGCAAACGGGGGAAGCAGAAGGCCTCTCTTCAAGGTTTCGGAGGTCTTTGCCGTGACCTTCTGGTACCCCTGCTTCCTGGCTCTGTGCTAAGAATAAAGCTCATTAAAGAAAATTCTCTTGACAAGATGATCCAGGAGAGGATTTTGAACCAGCTGACAGTGTTCTGAGAAAGCAGGGAGTGGGGTGGCTGCAGACATCCAACTGGCTGAAGGTTTGTTTTGCACCCCTGATTATTCATTTTCTGTGATCCAGAAATTGTCTAAATGTTTTAATTATGTTCTTTTCATTGTATTCTAATGGGCTAATGAATTCTTTCACCCACTCCTTATCAAACAACAGCCCAATAATTATAATACCCAGAAAATCTTTTTAAATTGCCAGGAATCAAAATTCAATGGACCCCTTTCTACGGTGGTAGAATGAATGTGCTAATTTCTGCAGTTAACAAGCATCTTTAAACACCCACTGTGCAGTGAGCCCTGCACAGGAGGAGAGGGAAGAGGGATGCAAAGCATCAGAAGCCTACCTAAGCTTCTTTAGAATGAAAATTCATCTCTTCTCATTTATTCGCCATTGGTGGAGTACACACAGCACTTCTGGCACTGGGCAGGGCATGCCATATTGGGATTGCAAGCAACTGGAGCCCAAGATGAGAGACATGGATTAGAAAGAGATGTGCTTGTGGTAATTGGGCCAGGTCACAGAAAATTTATATAGAAATCAAGTTGGTAGCTTTAAACAGTATGATGGGGCAGATTCATATGTCATAAAATGACTTTGGCTATGGATGAGGGAACTAGATTAGAGGAAGGATTACTAATTATGATAAGGTGTAATGTTTTTAAAAAATATTTTATTTATTTATTTGAAAGAGTGAGAAAGAGGCAGTAGAGAGAGAATGAGAGACAGAGAGAGAGAGAGAGAGAGAGAGAGAGAGAGAGAGAGAGAGAGAGAATGGGGATGTTAGAGCCTGTAGCCACAGCAAGTGAACTCCAGATGCATGTGCCACTTTGTGCATCTGGCTTAAGTGGGTCCTGGGGAATGGAACCTGGGTACTTTGGTTTTTCAGGCAAGCACTTGACCCACTAAGCCATCTCTCCATCCCAGGTGTAGTGTTTTTATAGGAGAAAATGAAGTCAATGAAAGCAGAGGTTGACAGTGGATATGTAAGGATTCCTCTCTTCTTTTTCCATATGTTCCAATGTGTGTGTGTGTATGTATGTGTGTGTGTGGGGGGGGGTGGATTATCTGTGCCTTTGCTATTAGTGGGCATCTATGTGGTTGTGGAAAGCTGATTTAACTATTCCCTATGTGGGTAGAGGCATGACTTATGCTGGGTTTGGGAGGATAGAATGTGTTGATTAACATAAATTCAGCCATGTGCTTAGCCCCTGGAGAGCTTAAGAAAAGTTTAGAGATGAACAAGTTGCCTAAAGGAGTCCAGTGAGAGTAAACATCAAATTTTCTATGGATTCTGTGGCAGATAGTCTCTCTTGCTCTGAAAAATTTAATGTAGGGATATGCAGTGAGACTCACTGGAGATTTGAAAAACTAGAAAGAAGAGGCCATTATTTCCAAAGCCAGCTACATGCAGATAGATACAAGGGTACATGTGAGGATCAAAGCCACTTCCACAGGGACTTCTGAATATTTCCCATTGAAATCAAAATAATCAAAGTGCCTGCTGAGCAACTGATGGATGGCTTCCCTGGCCTCCTCTCTCCTCGTGTCTTCCTAGGTTGGTTGTTGCCTTTATTTAAAACTATCATATTGGAAAATAAAATCGTTTCCTTTTTCCGTAACTGATGTCAAAATGGGTCAAGGCAATAGCTAGATCCATAAGGAAGATTGATATTGCTTGAGAAAATGGTCTAAAACCGGGAGTGGCAAGCTGTACGTAAAACCTCAAGAAACGTTCATGTTGGGAATCAGTGGAGGAAGAACATAAAGGAGACCAGAAATT
Source organism: Dipus sagitta (assembly GCA_036346955.1). Classification (NCBI taxonomy): domain Eukaryota; kingdom Metazoa; phylum Chordata; class Mammalia; order Rodentia; family Dipodidae; genus Dipus; species Dipus sagitta. Next base: position 46,353,551 of record CM070770.1, on the reverse strand, counting down.
GTGTGATAAAATGAAAGAAAACCAAGTGAGTATAATAGTATAGAATTTAAAATATTAAAAAGCTTTAAAGAAGATGAAGAACCCTCAAATGAAGTAAGGGGACTGGACAAGATAACACCTAAAGAGTGGCTGGAAGGTTTTGGAGGGGAATAAATGGTCAAGTGTAACGTTAGAAAGAACAGTTTCAGTAAAGCAGGGCAAGATGAAACCGTGGTGCAAGGTTAGCTGGAAGAAATGACCTAGACCATTTGCTTGTGGGAAAAGAGACCAAGAATTTTCACTAACTATATGTATTTTTTAAACAAATAACTATGTTTGGAAATTTTCTAAGATGTCTTGGCAGAAATCGGATGTTTTTTCTTCAACTCTTATTGCTACTAGAATACAGACATGCAACTTGGGCCCTTGCAAACAAAGGTGCTCACTTGAGATTTTGATTCAGAAGGTACTTGAAGAAGGAAGCACAGTACGGCACAGGCAAAGTGCTGAGTCCCCTGCCAAAAATATTAATGATACTATGTTGCATGAGCAATAAGATCTCTGAACTCTTAATGTAGTAATCTCACTGTTGAATATCAGAAATAATCATTAGACACAAAAGAGATATACTCATAAAGATGGTTATCTATGAAAAGAAGATGGAAGTGAGCTAAAGGTTCTTCCTCAGTGGAATGATGAGTAAAGCATGATACTCAAGAGGTTATTGTTCAATCTGTAGCTTTCATGCTAGTGCCTATCATGGAGCAGGTATTTATTAGAAGAATGAGTTATTAAAGTGAAAATGATGGAGATGGTGCATGAAAAAAATTTCTTATTTATTTATTTGAGAGTGACAGACAGAGAGAAAGAGGCAGAGAAAGGGAGAGAGGGAGACAGAGAGAGGGAGAGAGAGAGAAACAGACAAAGAGAGAGAGAGAGAGAGACAGAAAATGGGCATGCCAGGGCCTCCAGCCACTGCAAATGAACTCCAGATACGTGTGCCCCCTTGTGCATCTGGCTAACTTGGGTCCTGGGGAATTGAGTCTCGAATCAGGGTCCTTAGGCTTCACAGGCAAGCGCTTAACTGCTAAGCCATCTCTTCAGCCCATGAAAAACTTTCAAGATTTGTTGTGATATTAAGTAAAAGTGAAAATAAATTTCACACACACACACACACACACACACACACACACACTTGGAAAAGTAAGAATACATGAGCCTATGAATTTAGACTCAAAATTATAATAGCTGAGCTAGAGAAGATAAAGCGACTTTTGTTTTTCTTAACCTTGCTATAATGTAGGTGATTTGTAAGTATTAGAAATTTATTTTTCACAGTTTTGGAGTTGGAAAGTCCAAAATTTAAGTGCTGGGAGACTTGGGGTCTGGTAAAGGCCTGCTTGCTATTTGTAGGTGGGCATATTTTTGCTGTATTCTCACTCTGTGGAAGGGATGAAGGCAGGCTCTGGAGGGTCTCAGACAGGAGCACCAATTCCACCGGCGAGGGCTCCATCATCATGATGTAATCACTTCCCTAAGGTCGCACCTCTGAGTACTATCACATTAGTGATGAGGTTCTAATACATGGATTTGGGGGGGGGACCGTAAACATCAGTCTATAAAACATTGCCACTATGTTATTACACTAAAATAAGTTAACTTTTTAAAAATGTCAAAAACAATCAGATAAATCCAGTATTATACTTCCCTTCCAGTGGGCTGCAATTGTCCTCAGGCAATCCTGCCATTTTCGGCAACTCTATTAACAGGCTTGAAAAGGAATGTTTCTATTGATTAGCCACTGGACCGTAGACAGTATGACTCAGATCTCAGGAAGCTGGCTGCTTCTTTGACATTGCAATCCATCAACACTTTCTCAGGAAACTCCTACATCCCTGTGTCTTCAGAGAGCTCTGAGAGAAGGCCGAGCAGGGTGAGCCTGCCCTGGGAGCCATCCTCTGCTTTCCTGACAGCTTTAATTGGCATCTGAGAAGCAGTAGGAACTGCCAAGATGAGCCTTTGAAATCTGAATCAGCTGAATTGTGTTCAGGTGTGCACAATAGTAAACCATTCCCCGAGTGGCTTACATGTCCAGCAGCCCTATCATTTTCCTTTTATTTTCCACAGTCTGGAGACAGGCATTTCTGAGTGAGCATCTCACTGAGAAAACCACTGATCCAGGCCTGACCCAGTCTTCTTGTCTGCAAATGGTTTGCATGCTCCTTCATTGAGACAAAGGCTTGCATGCTCAGGTTCTGGGATCCTGGCAAGAGACAGCTGCCTTCAGAATTTCACTTGCATCCCCTTGGCCGGAGCTACGTGTCACAGAACTAAGCTTAGCTCCAGGGAATGCATTCACATCGAGTTTCAGTTGCGAATCCAGATTCTCTCCTTTCTTTTCTGAGCTCCTTCCTCTGGTTGGAAGGATCCAGTAAGCCCAGCCCTTGGAACACAGAGGGCACTCATAAACTAGATGATATTTGGACCACCAAGGAGCAAAAACATAGGGTTGTATTCAAATGAGATATACATGTGATTTTGGAATATGAATTTTTTCTTTTTAAAAATCCAGCTGTTTATTTTATAAGCAATGTATGTACATTGAGAAATAAGAAAGAATGAAATAGATAATGCCTGATGTTTACACTTCCTTCAAACTTTAGAAACAACTGCTAGAAAATATTTTGGGGGTGACAAGGTTTCAGCAAGTTATGACCTGATTTCTAAATGTCTCTATTGATATATACCAATATCTCAATATTATTATTTATTGTAAAGTGGCTGCTTACCAACTATTGAAAAGTAATGAGAAGAGAAGGTGTTTGCAATGCTATCTTACACTCCAGCACACACATATACTTCTCTGTATAGTTGTATCACCAGCTTGCTTAAATCATTATTTACTATAACCTTATTATTAGTCAGAGGTGAGTTGTATAGTTCCTGTGATAACTAATTTCTTGTCTAAAGTTAAACTCATTTAAATTTGCTTGACTGAAATTAAACATTGTGTCATTTTTTCTGTAATTTTGCCTGTGTCTATCAATAATTTATACTAAAGTCTGTCCTAGAAGTGTGAATCCCCTCTCCATAGGTTAAAACACTCCCAGCTGGTTCAGCACCATTGTTTCCTTTTGAACTTCTGTTGTTTGGATCTGGATTTCTGCAAAGTACTGATCCTTACAATTTTTTTTTTTTTGCCCATTGGCCAGAAAATTCTGTTCATTGCTCTCTGGGGAGAATCCTTGATTTTTGGGTGTACCTCTGACTTCTTGTATTCCTTCATTTTTATGTCATGAATCTTGCATGAATTTCTGGAGAAAGAGCACCTGGAAAGTAAATTAACTGAAAACTTGCATATATAATAAATTGCCTTTTCCCTCAGTTAATACTTTAGTTGTACATAGAAATCTATTGTCTGCCTTACTTGTGAAGACTTTGAGAATACTGTTTCATTATCTTCATTGTCAGCCTACTTTATAGCGTCTCATGTTGTAACTGAAAAACTTGGTAAAATTCTGATTATGGGTCCTTTCATGTGACCAGTTTCCTTCTCTAGACGAGCTGAGAATATAGAAAGCTAGAAAAATGGCTCAATGGTTAAAGGTGCTTTCTTGCAAAGTCTGCTAGCTTGGATCCAGTTTCCAAGCTACCTACACAAGTTGGATGTAGAAAAGTGGTGCAAGCATCTGGTATTTGTTTATAGTGGCAAGAGGTCACACACACACACACACACACACACACACACATGTGTAAACAACTTAAAACATAAAAGAGCTGAGTTTGGAATTTACTTTGCAACCTAAATCCATGAACTTAAAAAAATCCGGTTATTTCCATTTATAGCCTCTTGTTATTTCCCTTTTATGTGCTTTTTATGAGTATATTGTGGTAAGTTTTCTTTTGTTTAATATTTCTGCCATTTCTTAGACTTTTAAAATGTTTATTTTAGTATCTATTTTTCATGTACAGGAGTCTTCTGATTTTTACCTGTACTGTCATATTTAAGATTGATGCTCCACAGAATAGAAGATCCAGATATAGCCCCACACAGCTATAGCCTTCTGATCTTTCCCAAAAATGTCAAAAGTACTCACTGGAGAGATTTCTCAGTGGTTAAAACTTCTTGCTTGCAAAGCCTGCTGGACCAGGTTCGATGTGCCAGTGCCTACATAAATCCATATGCAAAAGTGGCACATGCATCTGTGATCCCAAAGCACCTGTGACAATGGGAAGCAGAGGCAGGAGGAGAGTCTGAAGCTCACTGGCCAGCTAGTCTGACATTTACAGACGGCAGCTCATTTGCAGTAATAAGAGAAGCAACCTACCTTCTTCTCAAAGAAGTTGTACTCAAATTGATTTCCACACATGTGCCATGGCATGTGTGTGCCTGTGCACACACACACACACACACACACACACACACACAAATAAAAATTATAAAAACCACTCACTGGAAAAAAAGGCATTCTCTTTAACAAATAATGTTGGGAAAATTGAATGTCTATAAGTAGAAGAATAAAACTAGATCCTTATCCCTCTCTATGCATAATAGTCAACTGCAAATCAATGAAATATGTTAGCAAAAGACCTCAAACTCTGAAAATACTAGAAAAAAATATAAGGCAAACAACTCATGATGTAGGCATAGGTAAGGACTTTCTGAACAGGACTCCAGCCACTCAGGAAATAAGGCCAATCATCAACAAATAGGACCTTGTGAAATTAAAAATCTTTTGTACAGCACAGGAAACTGTTAATTGATTGAGATCAAAGGCTGACTACAGAATAAGAGAAAGTCTTTGTTTGCTATACATCTGACAGAGGATTAATATGTAGAATATACAAAGAACTAAAAAAAAAACCTAAACAATAAGAAATCAAACAGCCCAGTGAAAAAAATGGGCTGTGGAACTGAAGAGAGAGTTTTCAAAAGTAGAAGTACAAATGGCCAGTAAGTAATTTTAAAAGTGTTCAATATCCTTAGAAAACAGAGAAATGCAAATTAGAAATCCTCAGTGACATCACTGGGAGGTATCATATCCTTGGCACTGGGAGTTTCTTATTACAATCTATGGTTTCTGGGAGCAAGATTACCCACACACCAGGTTCTTCTTCTTTTTGCTTGTTTTATGGTTTTTTGAGGTAGGGTCTCGCTCTAGCCCAGGCTGACCTAGAACATGGAAATACTCCTACCTCTGCCTCCCAAGTGCCAGGATTAAAGGTATGTGCCACCATGCCTAGCTTAAATTGTATTTTTTAATTAGCCAACAAAAAGTAGGTTTTCATATGGTTCTTTCTTATGTCTTTAGTTTTGGCTAACCTTACCTTAATTAACCACCCCTCACTTCAACTTTACCACCCTCAGTCTACTTTCCCTTCCCCTTAGCACTGTCCCCCTTCCCCCACCTTCTCATGACCCCTTTCTAGCTCACTGGCCTCTATTGGCAATGCTCTTGCTTGTCCAGCAGAACCAGATTTTTAGATGCTATTGTTGAAGATACTAAGCTGGGAGCCTCCTCCCAGCTGACTAGTGATCATGGTCCTTGAACATGCTATGCAGGCTCCTAAGAGAGAAAAGACATCAACATTCCTAACCAACAGTGCACCCTGCAAGCTGTACACCCTACTAGTCAGGAAAGATGTGGCTGGAAAAGATGCAACAGTGTCATGATTGTTATGGGGTTAACCAACTGCTTTCTTATTGAATTTGATGTGTATTCTATGGGAGGGAATTTATTCCTAGTACTGAAAACGTAGTCAGAAGTCTAGTGCTGGGAAGGTCATGGGACCTAGTGGTGAACTACTATTGTTTGGCTAAATGGATACGTTGTGCTCATTCAATTACCCTCTAAATTTTTATGTTTGTGCCCATAGATTCGTGCTGTTCTGAACACTAATCTCTGGTCAGAGAAGCTTCTGTTTTGTAGTTGGTGGTGACTACTGGGGAGAATTGAAACTTGTCAAAGTGCTGAGAATAAGTGACTAGTGAGTGCTCAATGCTAAATAAAATACCAACATTATCCTTCCCCACCCCAAGGCTCAGGGAATGTTGCAGAAGAGGGAACAGAATGCTTTTAAGAGTCAGAAGATAGAGAGAAAGTGTTGTGGAACACTGTCTTTGGGACATGACATGGCCATTGCATTCATGAGCTCATAGCCACTGTTATCACCTATACAAGACTTGCACACTATTGGGCCCATCAACATTTCAACAAGGATGGTGGAGGACAAAAATATCAAAGTGGAAGAGGGACTAGTTGGAAAGAAGAAGGGGTCCAGTGGAAGGCAGATGGTTGAGGGGGCACAAGAAAGTTTGTAATGGGAGGGGTTATGATCAAAACACATTATATACATGTTTGAAAACTGTCAGTAAAGAATTAGAAGAAGATTAATATTTTACAAAGCTTAGGAATAGTGTTATGAATATGTGCTTGTGTATGCATGCACGGGGTTGAGGGTTGGATAGCTTTGCTATAAGGTTGCTGCTTTGTTAGGTAGTCTGAAATAGCATCTCTAGATCTTTTCTCAAGATGGCCACTTTACATATAGAGCTCCTACCACCCAGGCCAGGAGGTATAGGTCCTTGTTGCCATCATTCTGTGGGCATCGATAGGCTTTCTTTTCTTTTCTTAAGCCACCTGGATTTTTGGAAGATAACCTCCTTCCTTATCTTACCCTACCTTACCTTACCTTACCACCTCAAAGTATCCTCTCTAGGAGAGCAAGTCCTAGTCTTTTGTGAATGAAGGAGGTGTGGTTGGTTGGCTGGCTGATTATCTAGGAGAGGTGTTTTGAGATTCTGTCTGTAAAAATCATTTTTTAAATATTTTTTGTTTATTTTTATTTATTTCAGAGTGACAGACAGAGAGAGAAAGAGGCAGATAGAGAGAGAGAGAGAGAGAGAGAGAGAGAGAGAGAGAGAGAGAATGGGTGCGCCAGGGCTTCCAGCCACTGCAAATGAACTCCAGATGTGTGCACCCCCTTGTGCATCTGGTTATCGTGGGTCCTGGGGAATCGAGCCTCGAACTGGGGTCCTTAGGCTTCACAGGCAAGCGCTTAACCGCTAAGCCATATCTCCAGCCCTATAAAAATCATTTTGAAGCATTTATGGAATCAGAAGATATAGCCATAATTGAATTTAACTTTCTGTAATGTAATCAATAGTTATTTATAAATAACCCCCCTATCAAACATGTGCACACATGTGCACACACATGTACATGCACACACACACACATGTGCATGCACACACACTCACAGAGCAGCAGCAGCAGCAACAGCAGTGACAACAGCAGAAGCTTTGATACCACACCTCCATACTCCTAAAGAAAGTACAAAAATGTCCAACAGGTACACAGAAAGGCTTTCATCACTAATTCTCAGGGAAGTACAAATCAAAATCACAATGAAGTGCTGCTACACACCTGTTAGGATGAGAATTATCAAAATGATAAGAAATAAATTGTTAGAGCAGGGGGAAGGGGAACGCTGATTCGCTTTTCATGATAATATGAATTGATACAAAGAGTGAGAAAGGTCCTAAAAGATTTAATTTAGAATTGTCATATGATCCAGCAATCCCACTCCTGGAAAACAAAATCAGTATTTATAAGGATGACTGCACTCCCATGTTCATTGCAACATTGTTTATAAGAGCCAAGACATAGCTATCACTTAAATATTTATTGACAGACAAATTGATAAAGTAAATATGGTGTCATAGTGATGTGAGTGTAAAACATCCCACATAGCCTGCCGTGTTTGTGTTTAAGCTTCATGCTTCATCCTAGCTGGTGGAGCCTTTGGGAGGTAGAGCTTGGCTGGAGGAAATTTTGTCAGTGTCGTGAGGACAGAGTTGGTCACTGGTACTTCCCAATACCACATTTACTATATCGTTTTTTTTTTCTCTGCTTTTCACCATTATTCATCTCTTTTATTGGCATATTGGGACATCTGAGCCTCATCTGCTCGGACTCCCAGAGCTGGGGCTTTTGACCTAAAACTCTAATATTTTTACTACCTCTGAGATATCCTCTAACCTCTTTGCTTGGTTTTATGGACTCTTAGCAGCTCCTTTTGAACCAGCAAATGCCTTGGTTACAAAAAGTATTGCCAACTCTCAGGCTCACCTCTGAACTTCCTTCTATCTATAATCATAACTCTGTACGCACTTGTGGACCTGATAGCTCTGAAATACTTTTAGTAGGTTAAGAAAAAAAAATTATTTAGTTTTTCTAAATGTTCTCCATGGAGGGTTTATCTAGCAGGCTAGTCTGGCATTTCCACGTATACATATTTACTGGTGTTTTTATGCCTAATTTTTTTCTTTTCTTCTTATTCTTTATTTTGTAAATATATTTTCAGTTTGCAAATCTAAAGTTAAAAAAAGAATCACGACAACCAAAATCTGTCAACAAGACAAGGATAGCTGACACCCTGGCAGGAGATGAAACACCCTTTGCATAGTAGCTAGGGCGTAGGTGAAGCCACAGAGGAACTGGTGAGATAACAAGAGTGCTGCTTCCAAAGCGAACCTGACGCCCTGGGCCAGGGTGATGCAGACAGACACTGGGGGTACTGAGAATGCACCAAAGCAGGAATCCAGAAGCTGCTGAGAGCTCAATACTACAGTAGACTTCAAGCACACCCACCAAGACTCAGGGAATTTTGCAGAGGAGGGAGTGGAAAGAATGTAAGAGCCACGGGGGGGGGGGAGGGGAGGGAATATCCAGAGAAATTGCCCCCTCTGCACAATGACAGACTGTTGCTCTCACAACTCATAACCTACAACTACATGGTGAATACAGCCACCCCACTAAGGAGGACCCTCAGTGGAGTGGGGACAGGGTGGAACATATGACATGTCCATACAAAGTTTCTGCTTAATAAAAGTTTTCTAAATTATAATCTAATTCCTCATAATTTTTTGTTGTTTCTTTTTCTTTCTTTATTAGTTAGTTTTGTATTCAGTCCTCATAATTTTTATAATTTTGAGACAAAACATTTCTTCTAATATGAATTATATTTTCAGTTTGCTTCAGGAATGCTCTCTTTGATAACTTTATAGCTTTTAGAAACTTTAGGGAATTAAACTCAGACTTTAAAAAATACTATTGTTTATCCTAGAGATCCTGTTCTTGATTTTTTCAGTAATATAGACGAGTTGACAGTAAAATGTCAAGTATTTTTTTACATGGAAAAAATGGTTTGCCTCATAAAAGCAAAGTTCTAGTATATGCTCACTTCCTGTTTCTCTTCCTAAATAAAATCAATTTGTTGGCATATGTTAATAAAAAAAGAAAGATTTGGGTTGGAGAGATGGCTTAGCCTTTAAGGCACTTGCCTGTAAAGCCAAAGGTCCCAGGTTTGATTCTCCATGTAAAACATATGCACAAGGTGGCACATGCATCTGGAGTTCATTTGAAGTGGCTGGATGCCCTAGCATGCCCATTCTTTCTTTCTATCTGCCTCTCTCTTTCTCTCTCTTAAATAAATAAATATTTAAAAATGAATCCATTTCCCAAAGGAGATGTCCTGCATTTCAAGATCTTCTTTATTAACTCATATTTATTTACATAACCATTTTAACATTTATCTCAATTGCATTAAATGATATAATTAGTTGTTTAATATTTCTAATATTTCCAAGGTTATTAGTTTCCCAAGGCTGCTGTAAGAAATGATTACAGACTTAGGTGGCTAAACACAAAATAAATTTATTCTTTGCAGTGCTGAAGTCTGAAGTCTTAAATCTATTTCACTGGGCTAAAGCCAAGCTGTTGGCAGGGCTGGTTGGCCCCTCGGTGTTGGTATCCCCTTCTTTAGCTTCTGCAGGACACTGGCCTTCTTTGACTTCTGACCTCCTCCCAGTATCACTCTATTTTACTTTTGTTGTCATGTTTTCTCCTCTCTTTTCTTCTTCTTTTTCTTTTCTGATTTTTTAGGCAAGCCCACCAGACTGAGAAAACGAGAGGGAGAAAGAGAGGGGGGGGGGGAGAACTGGCATGCCCGGGACTCCAGCCACTGAATCAAACTCCAGATGCATGTGCCCCCTTGTGTGCACGTGTGACCTTGCATGCTTACATCACTGTGCATGGCTTGTGTGGGACCTGGATTGTCAAACATGACTCCTTAAGCTTCACAGGCAAGCACCTTGACCACTAAGCCATTTCTCCAGCCCTCCTCCCTTTTCTTATAAGGACCTTGTCATGCAGGGGATCATCAGATAATTCAGAACACTCTCCCAATCTCCAAATTCTTAATTTAACCACATATGTGAAGAGCTTTCTCCCATTTAAGGTAATAATGCCTCAATTCTGGGAATGAGGAGGAGAGCGTCTTCAGGGAGATTTGATTCACCTTACTAAGGAATTGTAAACACCAAGACCAGAGCTTCTTTCCTGTTCAAAACTGAATCTTTGTGGCAGCATTTGGATATTTTCACAATGAATCCTTAATTTTAGCCAGCCAACAAGACATGTGTTTCATGCAGTCATAGAGGTTTTCTCATAAATCCTGTTTTTGGGATGACAAAGATGTGTGCTTGGCATTGAGCTAGGAGTTTACATTATCACTTCCTTTAATTTTTACAAGAGGCTTGTGAGGTGAGCATTGCCACAGTCATTTTGTAGGTAAAGAAACTGAGGCTCAGAGAAAATAGCGAACACACCCACAAGTTCACATAAATGATCTATGGAAGAGTTACAGCTTCAGTGCAGCACCACCTAAGCCCAAAGCTATCATTCTTTGTCAGGGAAACAAATGATCATTATTATGACAGGGCTCTGTCAAGGCTCTCTTCTCATGCTGGCCAATGGGTAAATTAATTTTAAAGCCAACAACTCATTCATGCTTGAAAATGTATGCTGGTTGTACTATTTAAAGTCAGAAGAACAGACTATTTCTGGTTCTTTCTACATGTGAATTTTGTGGTATGGATGGCTATAATCCTGATTTGGGAAAGCTTTTGTCACAGGATCTAGAAAGCTCCAATTTTTTCTGCCATATCATGTTGTTTTGGAAGAAGTGTTCCCAGAGGATTGAATTCATCAAACTAAAAGTCTTCTTCGGAAAGATCTGCAAAGCACCCCCAAATGGATCCTTGAACAGCAGATGGTAGGAGCCTCGGCCACTACCCCTGTCATATGTGAGCATTGCCTTTTGCAGAAGCAATGACAACTTCCCATCTGCCTGTCTGACAGCCACAGTCAGGGTAAGAGCCCTCTTGGAATTATGCCCGTTTAGTCTAGAGCAAACAAGGGCACTGTTTTTTGCACAGGGAAAAGCGATGACAAAACATCCCTCCACAAGTTTTTCATTCTTTTCACCACCTCTTTCCTCTGGGAAAACTCAAGACTCATCAAAGTGCTGAGAACTGACAGTTAAATTCTTAGCGCCAAATGAGACATGCCTATCACACCTGCTAAGGCTCAAGGAACATTGCAGAAGAGATGGCAGAAAGAATGTAAGAGCAGAAGGATGGGGAAGAATGCTTTGGAACATTATCTTCTGGATATGAAGAGCCTCTGCATTCATGACCACATAGTAGTTGTTGTTATCTACATCATACTAGACTCATTAACATGTCATCCTGGATGATGGATGAAGGGGAAAAAGACATCAAAAGAGAAGAGGGGCTTGAAAGAAGAAGGGGCTTAGGGGCATGGTGGAGGGGGGTACAAAGAAAGTAATGGGAGGTGATTATGAATAAAATAGTCAATAAAAATTTCAAACCATAAGAGATTGAATGGATCAAAGTCAACATGTGTGTAGGTTGGGCATGCATAGGAGGTGGGCCTCTTCTTTGAGATACCCAGGGAGGAGAAAGGGAGAGTGCTGACATTCAGGATTGATTATATGGGCTTAGTGAATGCTTTGTTTGATAGTTTTAGTTTTCTACAAGAGATAAGAGATGTGAGCTGCTTGAGAGTGGGAATAGGAAAGTTAGGTAAGGGAAGAGCTCAGAATAATAAAGAGGGGCATCACAGGGTTCTAGGAAAACATTGCATGCCAATTTGAAGGTGCTCATTAAACATTTATTAATAAAATATGAGTTATGATGCAACATCCATTGTGTGACATTTTTCTAGTAGGATTTAGCTTTTCAGATGTGGCTTTAATTTAAATAGAAAGCTCAGTATATTGAGGGTTGGAAATTATGTCATAGAGGGATAACAAAACAGAGAGGCTCATAAGAGTGCTATTAAAAGAATAGATGAGGGCTGGACAGATGGCTCACAGGTAAGTTGTTTGCCTGCAAAGTCTAAGAATCCAGGTTCAAATCCCCAGTACCCATCTAAAGCCAGATGCATAAAGAGACACATGCATATGGAGTTCGTTTGCAGTGGCTAGGTGCCCTGGTGTTGTCATTCTCTCTTCTCTTCTCTCTCTCTCTCTCTCTGCTTGCAAATAAATCAATAAATAATAGATGATTAGGGCTGTGGATGTAGCTCAGTTGGTAGAGTGCTTGCTCAGCATGTAAGAAGCACCACTTTCAATCGTTAGCACCATATAAGGTGGGTGTGGGAGTAGAGGCCTGGAAGGTTGACATAGAAAAATCAGATCATGAAAAATCAGATCATGAATTATGATCATCCTTGGCTACATAGTGAGTTCAAGGCAAGCTTGGGATACATGAGATTGTCAATTACAAGAAACCAGGCAGGTGACTGACTGAAATTTGAATACTAAGAAGGGGGGAAAGTATGAGCTAATTGGGGGATATTGCAAGAATTGATAAGCTGACAGTCCCATTCAGGTCAAGTGAACAAAGTGGGAAGAGTAGATAAATGCAAAAGGAAAGCGGACAAATGATTAACCACCGAATGTAGAATAACTTTTATGATAACAAAGGTTATGAAAATTTATGAGTTATAAAATTTGTGAATAGTGATAGTGAGTGGATAGAAGCTAAAGGAATAAGAGCTTTGGACAGGTGAATATTAGAAGGGCATATTACAGCCCATCACTATTTCAGATGGGCTTGATTGGGAATTAAAGTGCTGCCCCATGTTTATATTACATTTGCTATGCTATGCTATGCTACGTTATGTACTATGCTATGCAATGTGTAATACGTCATCACAAGGGAATCAGCCAGTGTTATACTTGTTAACCTTCACTGGACCATGAGAAAGACCCATTTTGCTCATGTTGTAGAATTCTCATTTGAAAATAAAATACAGTGATGCTGATTGGAAGGTTGGTGCAGTGTTGAAAACACAGACTTTGGAGTAAGTTAAGACTGAATTTGAATACTGATGACACTGGGCAATTTAACTCACCCTTTAAGCCTGAATTTTTGAATGACTAAAATGTGATTTCTAATGCCTGCCGTATGGACATGCTGTCAGGATAACACCAGATAAAAGCAACATCAACCACTCCTGGCAGAATGCCTGTCACCTGACATGTCCTGAATAAAGAAAAACTCTTCCTCTATGAGGAGTCTCACCCAGGGAAACACCTCGTCTGGGAGACGGGTATAGTCTGTGAGCTGCCCCATTGACTTTGTGCAGCAAACGTAGTTTAATAAATGATAATTTTGAACAAAACAGACAACAAGTAAATGAACAGTTTGTCAAGGTGGCAAGACACTTTACTTTTTGAATTCCATTGTAATATGGAAATTTACTTTCATTCTCTGGTAATTACAATTCAGCCTCTGGAGAAAATTATATCTAATTGTGATATTGTTATGAATAACTTCGGGGAGAGAGAGAGAGAGAGAGAGAGAGAGAGAGAGAGAGATGCAGCTAAACAATGTGGTTGATCACCTGACATTTATAGCACTCAGAGAAATGACAAAAATAGGTCAGAGTTCTTGGCTGAATATGGATTACTGAATAAAACACAAGACTCTTACTGAGATTCAGAGGACATACATTTCTTCTAGATGAAATTAGGCTACTGAGGGCAAATAAAAATTAGTGACTATGCTAACGACTTGTGGGGTAACTGTATGTATACTTTATTGAGTGTAACCACATACTCAAGAGCTTTCCAAGCAATGGCTAAGCCTTAGTCATATTGACTCCCACTCTCCATATGAGGAAGCTGAGGCGGGAGAGGGTAGAATCTTTTCCAAGGCCAACGAAGCCAGAAGGCTATCTGGTCAAAGATGCAGGTTATTTTGTTGTCCTATACAACTGACTGGATGGGCCCATCCACATTATGGAAGACAGCCTGCTTTCTCAAATGTTGTTCATAATGCTAACTTATGTTCCAAGTGGACACACCGAAGTAACTGGCACAGAGGTTTAGGAGACTTGGCTTTTAAAGGAGGTAGCATTTAACAGGCACTGGTGTAATCTCCTGCTTTAGTGCACAGTTGAGCCTTCTTAATGGCTGATGGAAGATTACACAGGTTTGGTTGTGCTATAACTTTTAAAGAACAGACAATAATTCATAGATTCATATCAAACAATGTTCTAAGAATCCAGTCTCTGAGATTTATTTTGAAAAGGTGCCACTCTTGTGATGAAAATAGTCCCTTTAGGGCTGGAGAGGTGGCTTAGCGGTTAAGACACTTGCCTGGGAAGTCTAAGGACCCACGTTCTACTCTCCAGGTTCCATGTTAGTCAGACGCACAAAGGTGAGGCAAGTGCAAGGTCGCACATGCCCACTAGCTGGCACAAGCATCTGGAGTTTGATGGCAGTGGCTCAGGCCCTGGTATGCCAATTCTCTCTCTCTCTCTCAAATAAATTTTTTCTTTAAAAAAATAAAAGTTCCTTTAGGCTATTTTTTTTTACAATAATTGTAGTAATAATGGAAAATAATAAGTAGTAATAATAATTATCAATATTTTTGTCTGATTCTTGTGCCAGATATAAGTCCTGACTATGTTTCATGCTTTTGTGTTATTATTTGTTTGTCTGTGACAGTCTTTGTAGTCTATGCTGATCGTGAAATCACAGTCCTTCTATCTCAGCATCCTTAGCACTGGAATTACCAGTGTGTGCTCCTACGCCATGTCGCCTGTCTTATTAGTCTCAATACTAAGAAGGTCTCTTCCTCCTCATCCTCCTCCTCCATCATCTTTGTCTTTTTTTTTTTTTTTGAGATAGGTGCACACAACATAGCCCAGGCTGGCTAGAACCCTTATGTAGCCCAGGCTAGCCTCTTGATCTAGCAACAATATTCCTGCCTTACCCTCCCAAATGCCAATGTTATAGGTTTCTTTTTTTAAATTATTTATTTATTTATTTATTTGAGAGCGACAGACAGAGAGGGAAAGAGGCAGATAGAGAGAGAGAGGGAGAATGGGCACACCAAGGCCTCTAGCCACTGCAAACAAACTCCAGACACGTGCGCCCCCTTGTGCATCTGGCTAACATGGGTCCTGGGGAATCGAGCCTCGAACCGGGGTCCTTAGGCTTCACAGGCAAGTGCTTAACCGCTAAGCCATCTCTCCAGCCCCCAGTGTTATAGGTTTATGCTGCCACATTGGGCTCTTTATTCTTTTATCCCTCTAGCATATGCATGGAAAGAGCCTCAGGGAAGTTAGTAGGCTGTCCACAATAGAGGGAAGGTGCAGCATTTAAAGAAAGAAGGCATATTTTCAACATGTGTTCTGTATAGAAGAGATTCAGGGCACCAAAGTATACTTGCTCTCCAATATCTATGAGTTGTCACATGTTCAAGCTGTGAGAATTAGAGAAATCAAAACAATGGAAGTGCAGAGAGTCAACACTTAGTAGTATCTGTGTGTCCACAGATGAGAAAGACAATCATGATGGACTCCTTAGTGTGACAGAGGTTTTAGACTCCCTGATGAAGCAGAGGCTCGGGGCTGAATTGCTTCTACTTTTTACCATTTTGGCATATTGTTTTCTTCTATCCAGGCAGTGTAGGGAGTAGAAACCCCCTCTCTTCAGTTGAATTTAGCTGTTATCTGAACATTTGGCATTGCTTATGACTTTTAATCATATCATGCATTTGCTCTCTAGTTATGATGGTTTGGTTTACATTTTTTCAACTTGAGGACAGAGTGGAAGTGATGCTATACATTTTGAATTTGGATTATTTTCTGACAGGTGAATATGGGGTGCAGTGGTCTCTCCTGATGCTGGAGTGGCAGCTCATGGCAGTCCCAGGATCATGCAAAGGCGCACCTGAGACTCTACAGTAGACAGTGTCCCTGTAACACGATGTTGAGTAAGTCAGAGGTGTTTGTTACATTTTTGTCTTAACATATTTCCTCCTTATGATTGGTTTATTGGGATGTAAGCCCAGTGTAAGTGGAGGAGCATCTGTGCTCTTCTGGTGGGTTGACTTGGCAATAAGTGAAGTTTAGAGGAATTGATCTGCATACTGTTCAATGGATGTGTCTAAAGGGAAAAGGAGTCCAGCATTTCTCATCATCTTTCTGATGTCACTTCCTGCAGTTTTAAGCGAGTCATCTTAGTTCTCCTTGCAGACTTGAGCGGGACAGACACAGCGGCCTTGGGAGATTTGCAGGGCTCTTGTGTACTTACTACGGCTGTATGCAACAATGCAAAGGGCCGAGAGCCGTGCTTTGGTGAGCGCTCTGCAGCTCATGGGGCATACGGACTGCACAGCTCTGTTCCTCATGTTCCAGAAAAATGTGAGCTTCACAAAGTCTACTCTGTCATGGGTGGATTCCCAGCCCCTGGTAGGGAGCCAGGCACATTGAAGGTGTTCAATAAATCTGAAAAAAAAAGTGAATGACCATGCCAGTCACTATGATCATTTCTTCTGTCAGTTTCCATTTCAAATTGCAGAAGTCAAACTAGGTGATTTTAGATATGCCCTTAGTACAAAGAATGTGCTTTTGGAGTGGGACAGAGCTAATTCTATGACAACTTTGCCATTTACTTCAATGTGAACAAAATTATTTCACTTTGAAGGCTTAATTTACTACCTTGATTCTAAAATGATACCAGAGGCCCAGTTCATATTTTCATAATCTTTTCTAATCACCTCCACATTACCTGCAAACAGAGAGGCAGCTAGAGAGCAAGGTAGACAATCTAAGAACAGCCTTTACAACCAGTGAGATTACCTTCCCACATCTCAAAGAAGAATGGCAGGCATAATTTCAAACCAGCTGTGTGGCATCAGTGTCTATGTAGGAGAATGTCTGGTGGACATAAAAACAGGACAACTCCCAAAGAGACAACGAATATTCACTGCAAAGCAATGCATGGGGCTGGGCCCATTGCTCAGTGATGGACAGCTTGTCTTACATGAATGAGCCCCTGGGTTCCTTCCCTAGCACCACAAACAACAAACATTCCAGGATGATATGTTAATAGCTGCTCAAACAAGGAGGAGTTTGGAAGTGGATGGATGTAGAAGATGGATTGCTCACCATTAAGTTTATATTTCACTTTCCTTACATATTATTTTGTACTGTTGCCTTAACAAATTGCCCCACACTACTTGTTTTGAATCAATCCAAATTTATTATCTTATAGCTTTATAGTTTCACAGTCCGACACAGGCCTCACTAGGCTAAAGGTGTTGACAGCGTGCACTTCTTTCTGACTGTTCTGGAGAATCTATTATTTGGCCTTCTTCAAATTTAGAGGCTAACCACCTTCTCTGCTCCTGGTCCTCTTCCTACTTCTCAAAGACATATTTTCTCATAATACACCACTGCAAGATTCCTCTTTCCTCCTCTGCCTTCCTTTGCAATTCTTATTTATATTTGCCCCATTTGGATAATACATGATAATCTTCTTATCTCAAGATGCTAACGTCAATCACATTGGCAGAGTCTGTTTTGTTATTGGTAATAACATATTATTACAACGGTGGGGACTAGAATATAGACCACATGATGAGAAGCACAGTAGTGCTATCTATGAAGCATTTTCAACCCAAGATGGGATTCAGCATTCCTCCTGTGAGTGCCCTTAGATGCTGTACTGATCACCTGGTGACTTGCCTCTCAAGTGTATAAAATGTGATGCTCTGGCTAGAGAGATGGCTCAGTCTTTAAGACACTTGCCTGTGAAGTCTAATGACCCAGATTTGATTCCCCAGTACCCATGTAAAGCAAGATGCACAGAGGCCCATGTATCTGGAGTTCATCTGCAGAGGCTCTGGTGAGCCCATTCTCTTTCTCTCTCTTTTCTGTATCTCACTCTGCTTGCAAATAAAAATGAAATAGATGTAACACTCCTTAAAGACAAGCCTGTGTCTTCTATGCTCCAACTTTTCCAGTTGGGTTGGTGCTTTCCAACTTCAATATAATTAGAGCCACATATGTTATCTTCAATTTTCTAGCAGTCACATTAAAATAAAGCAAAAATAAGCAAATAAAACAAAGTTTATGACTATGCTTTATTTAATTCAGCATATAATCAATAGATCAATTATTAACTAAATGTTTTACAAAGACTTTATTTGAACTAAATCTTTAAGATTCGGTACGTATTTTCACACATGCAGCCAATCTCCATCAAGATTGGCCACCATCCAAATGCTCAGTGGACACATGTGGCTGGTGGCTACTAAGTAAGACAGCATAGCTCTCAGTCCACACCCCGGGCATAGCAGCACCCTGTGTGTGTTTGCGTAACAATGCAGTAGTTGGACAGCAGTAGAGGTGGTGGGAGCGTTCACTCCTGGAGCTAGGAATGTCAGCTCCAGTGTGCATGCATGCATATGGTTTAAGCTTTAGAAAATTTGCATAAAAATCAGAAATAAACACCTCTTGAGCAAATCTATTTTTGTTTCTAATTTGGCAATCTCAAAGACTTGGATTAGGCACTGTCAGTTTCCTGTAATAAGTGAGCATCCACTACAGTAAACATTTACTGGAAGCTCTTTCAGGGCTCCTGTGAGTGGGAGGTAATTAGCTGGAGAGGCAAAAAAAAAAAAAAAAAAAAAAAAAAAAAATTTTTCAAACATTTCCAAAAGTTTGCCTTTGCTTTCATGTATAGTTTCTTTCAAATATTGTCCCTAAAACACAATTTAAAAACTGACCCTGCTAACCTTGGTTTCCCAAACCTCTTAGAAGCTGTGGAACCATCTGAACATAAAGCATTTCTTTTCAGTCTGGTGACAAAAAAAAAACAAACACACATCCCTCCTACAGGGAGACCCCAGCCTTTGAGCTTCAGAAACGTGGTCTTCTAAACAAAGAAGCCTGGCTGGTGTCCAGGGCTCTTGGTTCCGTTGAAATTGCTCCAGGACAGTTTCTGATTTCTCATACTCTTTCAGAAAGCCACTGTCACCCCCTTCACACAAGCACACATTTCTCAGAAACAGTGCGCATGCAAAGTTCTCTGAATTGAGCTTACAAATAGAGCACTGTGATTGAACAGGATATTAAACTATAATCAGAAACAAATTGCCATTTTCCCTTGCCAACAGATGGTCTATGAAGGGAGAAAATCACATAGCCACTGTCCTGTGTTGTTCCTTGTTTGAGCACCCAGCAGCTAGGCAATGAACCAGTCACAGATTTGGGTACTAAATGGTGTCAAGTGAATGAATGCTGTGTATTCTCTCTTGCTCAGACTTGCAGGAGGATCAGATCAGAGGAAGGATTTATTATTGGGGTGTTGCGTTACACCTCCATAGAGAACACCAACAACAGACCAGAGAACTGATTCTATTCAAGTCTAGTAGTGAACCAGTGAGTTTTCTGAAGTTACTCACAGGAGTATTCCATTCTCTAGAGAGCCCTGGCTAATACCCAGAGAAGTGGTATCATTGCAGCTGGAAACCTGACTGCATGGCTTTTGGGTTGGAACTGCTTTGTAGGAGGAATGTGGACAAATTTGAAATCTTGGCCTACTAGACTCCTTGCAGTGCTGTAAGTACAGCTTGATGGCCCATTCTGGTCAGAGTTGAACAACCTGAGAGCAGTAAGAACTATGTACTGTGAAGTTTGTTTTATGAGGATGAGAAAGAGCTTTGCCTGGACGGGGCTAGAAGCAGTATGTGAGAGGCTTGCTGTTATGCCCATGTCCTGAGAACTTGTGCAGGTTTGCATTGTGTAGAAAAAGACTGGTGTGAGCATAGGTATATGGCACAGAAAAAAAAAAAAAAAAAGCCTTTGGGCAGAAAATGCTGCCCATTCAGATGCAATTGTTTGAGAGATTACAACCATTAAGATTGGGCCAGCTATGGGAATAAGCACAAACGTTTAGAAGGAAATTTGGTAGGCACATCACTTCCATTTAACAAAGCAAGAGCAGTAGCCTCTCCATTGAAGCCTATGACCTCTCCAGTCACAGGCTTTTGCCTAGGCAAAGGAGATTCCAGAGGGGAATCCCCGTCTGTGGAGCAGACCTTAAATGTGATCTGAAAGTAGTTAATGAGAGCCATAATAGCAATGCACTGTTGCACCAGGGAACCATCTTACCTGGCATGTTGGTACCTCGTCATTTACCAGACTCTGTCCTCTTTCCTCATCCTTAGTGCTTCTGGCACTTCAGGGATGCTGTGCATCTCCTCATCCCCAGTGGTCTCAGTGGGGCTGGCTTGCATTGCTCAGTCCAGCTTGTGCCCAAGGGCTGCCCTGCTTGTTGCTGGAGACTGCTCCGGTTTTGACAGGTTCTGGGCGAGCACTGTGGCCATTGCCTTTCCACAAGCTACATCTGGCTGCTGAGAGGGCCTCAGGCTAGGTGAATAATCTCCACTCCCAGGATACTTTATATCATACTCTGGAGGGAAAACTGCCTACCCCTATGTCAAGCTTAATCTCTTCTTTTGTGAATTGTTGCTCAGGCTTTCAAGTCTTCCAGAAGCTCACTTACATAGCATTTTCCCTAGGCTCAGCTTAACACAAATATTGCTACATTTGCCTTCAAGTGGCCTAGATGTACCTCTTTGTCTATTCTTTCTTTCTCTCCTCTAGATTGTTTCACCACTTTATGGAGCCAATTCACATGACAATGTAAGTCAACTCAGATGAGCCAAAGTTTCTTCTTCCTTGTAAAGACCATACCTCACAAAAGGGCTCATCAAAGTCACTAGAGACCAATACCAGTCCCAAGGTCACTGCTGAGTCAACCTCTTTTTTTTTTTTTTTTAAATCTCTCCTGTGAACACAGTTCTATCTTGCCTAGAAAACTGGGTATCAAACATAGCCTCTCTCATACCTAGGTACCTCAGAAATGCCTGTCATTCCTTTTCTAGTCCCTGATAATCATGGGGTTTTCAGCTGGTGATAACCACGTGTCCCTAATGACTTGTGTGAGCCAGTCCACCAGAGAATGATTTTCCTCATTCTGTCTCAGGTTATGTAGCCTTTGTCTCAAGGGGAAAGAATAATTACATTATTCAATTTCTCCACTTCCACAGCACGTAGATTAAGTCATGTCCTCAAAAGTCAGGCTGTGAGAAGTTCTTTCACTTCTTGCTTAAAAGTCGTTCCAACCAAACAGTTCAGAGGCACAATACTCCTTGACTAGCATGGACTCCTGAACTAGACCATTAAGACCCTCATCTGCATACTGAATCATGCAAATTTCTCTTCCTTTCTACTGAAAGTTGGATCTGAGGGGTGTCTTCTAATACTTTCAGCTCATTCTCTTCAACCTCACTCTGTTTTCTTCCATGGATTCCAAGTGTCAGGATCCCAGGAAGGACTTATTAGCATAGGTCTAGCAGTGGTACTCTCTTTCTCTTGTATCCTTCCAGCTATAAAACAAACAGACAAGCAACAACAACAACAAAACCAGCAAACCAACATCTCCATCTCATCCTCTCTTTTAGCCAATTAATCCCCCAAATCAGGGGCTAGTGCAGAGGACACCGGCATGTGTCCCTTTCCCTTTGTAATTCCTCCTCTGCAAAAGCAAGTCCCTTCTGGAAGCTACCTCAGCCTCATTTGCATGTCTTCTCACATGGAGCAGCTACCAAAGAAACCACTGCCACGTCGTGTTGACAGTCTTGTTCCATATGTACTAGTTTTGAGGACTACAGCATGTGCTCTATCCTTCAACTATTTCCAGGGTGTTGAGGACCACGTTCATCAAACAAGCATACCATTTCACACCACACAGAAGAAGATGGCCACCATGGGGTTCCCTCCATGGATATTCCCCTCACAGACTGCTTGTCGTTGGCTGCATGTCCTATCATTCATCTCAGGGACCATGCAGCTAGCACTGCAGCAAGGAGGCATACCACCTCAGACCACTGGGTGTCCACTGGGAACTGTAGCCCATTTTATAGACAATCCACCCTCATGTGGACCAGCTTCAGCGGGGTGTCCCAGCACCCACTGCAGGGGCCAGGCAACCACTCCTCTCCAACTCATACTGTGTTTCTTTTACATATTATTCAAAATATTACCCTATGGTTTGAATATGCACAGTTACATATGAATAAATAAATAAGCATTTAGCTGTTTTAAAATTGACAAAAGTTTTAAAAATTCCTTTCAATGAGTGCTATAGTGTGATTTCTGTTCCCTTTAACAAGCTTCTGCTTGATTTTCTTGGGTTCCTTGCTCTACAGAAGCATTCCTGGGGACATACATGCAGGTTTCTCTGCTGTGAGCAATCCAAGCCGGAAGCAGAGGCCATGTGTATGCTATACAGTTGACAGTACCAGCTGAGCCCACTGTTTAGTGTCCCCATCCCAAACACCATGTATGTGAGTGAAGAAGGCACCATTGACCCCCACTGTTCTAGAGCCTATATTCAGGTCACAGCAAGCCATCTGAATCTTCCCATTTGAAGACTCTAATGTCACAGAGCAGGTTTCTACTGTGCATTTGTATGTATAAGCAAAATAAAATAATTGTTTTATACCAGTAAGTTTGAAGTGATATGTTGTATGAGATGTTATGTTATGGGACAATTGGTGCCCAGGGTGAGAAACACAAATGATTTCTTGAAGTAGAAGGCTAACTCATAAATGTAGACAGAAAGGTGGAGTTATAAAAGAAAACCATTTAGCAACTACTCAAGGACAAGTTATTCAGAAAACAATCACCAAAGAATGCTAAAACTAGTGAGTGAAAATCTGTCAAGGTATAACTTATTAAGTCCCTCATAACCCCAGGTATCATCCTACGAAATACTTAGCAACTGTAAAGGGAAAAAGTGTAACTTTACAGTGGGTGCACAACAGCTTCAGCAGGCAATATTACCAGGAATGGGACACACAACATCATGTACCCTGATATGATATGCTAAGAAGAATAGGATACTTATCAACAAGTGCATGTAATCACAGGAAAATTACATTACTGAGGCACGTGCTATAAGACATCTGACCTGAATTTGTTCTATCATGATTAAACAAGGTAAAATAACTGAGGAATTTCTCAGATTAAAAATGGACATCAGGGCTTAGCGGTTAAGCGCTTGCCTGTGAAGCCTAAGGACCCCTGGTTCGAGGCTCGATTCCCCAGGACCCACGTTAGCCAGATGCACAAGGGGGCACACGCGTCTGGAGTTCATTTGCAGTGGCTGGAAGCCCTGGTATGCCCATTCTCTCTCTCTCTCTGTCTCTCTCAAATAAATAAATAAAAATGAACAAAAAACAATGGACATCAAAGGAGCTGGAGAAATGGCTGATCAGTTAAAGCACTTGCTTGTGAAGCCAAAGGATCCAGGCTTAATTCCCCAGTACCCACATAAGACAGATGCACAAGGGGGCACATGCATGTGGAGTTTGTTTGCAGTGGCTGGATATCCTGGAGCACCCATTCTCCCCCCCTCTCTCTCTCTTTGCTTTTTTATCTCTCTCTCAAATAAATAAGTAAAATATTTTCTAAAAATAGACATCAACAAAGTTCCATGTATGATTGTGAAAAGCCATAACAAACCAAGCCACTTTTTGAAATATGTTACTATTGCTACCAACGACATTATTGGAAAATTAGTGAAAATGTAATAAAATTATGGTTTAATGATACTATTTCACCAAATAAAAATATCTTGATTTTGTTCATAGAACCTTTGCAAGAGAATGCTCTTGATATTAAGAAACACAACAAAATATTTACAGGACAAGAGGGGGGCATCCTGTCTATAGCTTACTTCTAAAGTATTCAGACAAAATTATGTATATGTGGGAGTTAGTTGTGAATAATTGCAAAAAGCATATAAGTTCTTTGCTCTATTTGCAAACTTTCTGTAATTCTATTATTTTAAAATAAAAATTCATTAGTCAAAAAGGAATCAATGATAAGAAGACATTAAAACATATTGATCATCATAAGAAGGAATTAGTAACAAAATTATTAATTTTGAAGTTGAAAACAGAGTAAGACTAAAGTACTAGAATATATTTCATGGTTGTCATTGAATTATACTCATTTAAGAATATATCATAAAATACATATAAAGCAATGCATAAGAAGAAAATAGTACAGCTAATAGGTAGAAATTTTGAGAAATCGTGAGGCCCAAAAGACTTAAGAGATACATGTTTTTTCTTTTATTTATTTATTTGTAAGGAGAGAGAGAAAGGGTGTACTAGGGTCTCTAGCCTCTGTAAATGAACCTCAGTGTAAGCCAGTGTAACTGGCTTTATGTGGGAACTGGGGAATCAAAACCAGGTCATTAGGCTTTGTAGGCAAGCACCTTAACCATTGAGCAATCTCTCCAGCCCAAGACACACATGTTTTGAATAACATAATTACAGACTTTATTTAATAGGAACAAGCACATAGAAATCTGTGTCAAATATATAGAAAAGTTTCATTCTTTTTATAGTAAGCATGATACCATTTTAAAAAAATGGATAAGGGCTGGAGACATGTCTTAGCTGTTAAGCACTTGCCTGTGAAGCCCAATGACCCCGGTTTGAGGCTCGATTCCCCAGTACCCATGTAAGCCAGATATATAAGGTGACACATGGATCTGGAGTTCGTTTGCCCTGATGTGCCCATTATTTCTCTTTTTCTCTCTCTCTTTGTCTGTTGCTCTTAAATAAATTAGTAAATTAATTAATAAGTAAAGTAGGTAATATTTTCAAGCACAAAAGAAGTTTCAACAACTTCCAAAGACAATTTTCCCACTGATTTTAATCCAAATGTAATAATTCATAATGTTTTTTATAGCCAAAATAATACCTTCCCTCTATCCTTAATGCAGTTGGAAACTGAGGAACACAATTTTAGATACTTAATTGGTCAAATAAGAAAGCTTTATGGGATTTTTGAAATATTTAACATTGATTGGAAATAAGAACACAGCTAAAATGAGAATGCAGCTAACGTCATTTGGGAGGAAAACTTTATAGATTTGAAAATACCTTTTTAGAAACAAGAATATTGAAGAGTAATTAACTAAGTATGCAATTCAGGAAGCCTAAAAATAATGATAATATATACTCAAAGAAAGGAAGAGAAATAGGAAAGTGTAGAAAAAACATAAAACTATGGAGAGGAGGATTGGAGCTAACCCAGTTGGGAAGCTGTAACTTTTCTATATATAGTGAAACTGGTGTGTGAAAATCTGTGTTCCAGTGAACATCCATTTCACTCAAGAATATATATATTGACTAGATAGTGGGCTTTGTGATGGCAACTTCTAGGCAGGGACACAAAAGTTTAGGAGATCTTCAGGTAGAATCTTGCATTATCTTTAGATCAGAGAGTTAGCAAGGTTTGCTTCTTACCCTCTGACATCCTATTGACCATTGATTAATGAATCCTTTGAGTGTCTTTGCTCTGGACTGTGGTTTAGAGCATCCATCCTTTCTTTTTCACCTCCATGACCAACCCTAGTGAACTCTAGCTGTGAAGCTGAACTATGTCTCTGGGGTGTTTGGTTATCTAAGTGTGAAACTATCCTTGACACTGGGAATTCTCAATTCCCCTCTTTTTGCAAGGTAAATATGTGGGTTTTATATTAGAACTCAAATTGAGCAACATCTGCTTTTTCAGCAGAGTATTACTAATAAAAACATTTGGCTTCCAAAAATAACTTTACTTCAGGGTTGGATTTCACTACAATTTCAGTGACTGAGAGAATACATCAAACCAGATGTTATTATGTTCAAGTTTTGACACTTTATAGACAACAGTTTTAATACACAAGGAATGAATAAATCAACGAATTTAATTCATTTTACCAGGGTTATGTTTTCACCACTGTTCAGAAATATATGATCTAGCGCTGTTGCCTAATATACTCCAAGGCTATTGTTTCCCTCTGTGTTTTCTGATATACTCTAGAAAAAAAAAAAAAAAACAGAAGCAAACACAAATCTGTCATTCTATTTTTGTTAGATGCAAGGCACTTATTATTTGGTTTGGGAGAAATAAAGGCAGCATTTCAAATTTGGAAAATATCCCAGACTAAAAAGTAATATTTCACAGTGTGAAGAGCAGAGCCAATGTGGTATCCTTTGTGTGTAGGCAGAATAAACCAGTTCATTTTCAGCTGGATTTTCTGTTATGTAGTCAAATAAATCCCGGTCATGTGTGCAGGAAATGGAAAGCATACTGGCAATCAATGACAAGTAACCTCATTTTGACAGTATGTTGTGTGGGAAGAGCTCATCAAGAGTTAGTATGGGGATCAAGAGGTTGCTCAGTTGTTAAGGCAATTGTCCACAAAACCTAATGACCTGAGTTTGATTCCTCAGTACCCACAAAAAGCCAGATGCACAAAGTGGTGTATGCAACTGGAGTTTGTTTGCAGTGGCTGTCTGTCTCTCTTCTATGTTTCTCTGCTTGCAAATAAATAAATATAGTTTTTCAAAAAAATTAAAAATAGTTTTGAAAAAAGAGTCAGTATGGCATTAGACACAGCTGAATCTCAATCCGTGACTGAATCTTAAAGGTATGGCTGTATATTCATATCTTTAAAATGTGAGTGACAATAGTGGTGGTGTCATTACTTGTCAGATGAGACTGATGTGGAGTACACATGCTGGTCCAGAGTGAAACCCTCTTCTCATTTCCAAAAGCACAGCTAGCATAGAAAAAGAAAATCAGAATCAAGCCAGAACTGATGGTCCATACTCAAGAGACTCAGGCAGGAGGATTGGCACATGTTCAAGGCCATATGTGGGGCACATAATGAGAGCCTATCTCAAAAACAAACAAATGAAACAAAATACAATAAATAAACAAAACTCTCAGAACTGTTCCACAGTTCATGTAAAACTCCAGCATTTGAGAACTTTTGCTGAGCTTGAAAACAGAAAATAAAGACAGTAGAAACACCAGTGGGGGTGGCATTGGGAACGGAGGTATCTGGTTCTATGAATAAAAAAGAAAATCTTGTTACTGAAGGGGCCACTTGAAGGGAATCTGTGTCCTCTAAGTAGAACAGTTTGAGATGACTGTGGCCTCCTATAGGCCCTTCTTGTGACATATACTTTGTTGATTTGAATTACACCCTCACTCGTTGCCAAGCTTGACCCACAAACTATTACCACCACCCTCTACATGCGTCCCAAGTTGTCTACAGACCAGACTCTACTTGACTTTCTTGAGATCTTACTCTTTCTGGCCTCTGTGGCTTTGTTTTCTTTCTGTCTACCAATCATCCTCCATGTTCCACCCAAACTCTAACTTCTCCTTTCCATACTATGGCAGTAACATTTAATATCTACCTCTTTTGAATTCCATTAGCACTTTTTGGTACTTTGACATAGGGTCATTTTGGATTCTAGCTAGTAAAATCATCTCCTTGTTTCTTCCTAACTTGTACGTGAGTTGGTGAGCAAACATAGTCTTACTTGTCATTGCTACCCCAGCATGGGATTTGTGGCATGGCAGACGAAATTAATGGCTGTTGGTAGGATAGTCACATCACAGATGCATTTGGGAATGGACTGCTAATGTGATCCTAGCTTGTTAAAAATTACAGAAACATTTTACTTAGGATCCAGTTTGTGGCAGGCACTGAGCTAGATTCTGTGATCAGTCTGGGTGAAGTAAGTAGATTTTAGTTAGTTTGTTTAAATGGAAGGGAAGGCTAGGCGAGAGGTAGGAAGAATTAGGTTTCAATGAAATAGCTTATTTCTTAGGAAGGAGAAAGCTATTGTTAAGATGGAAAATTTCAAGTGGATTAATTTCTGAATTCTGAAAGTCCCTGTGCCCGTGACTATGTAGCTGTGATGCCACAACATGCCGTGTGGGCCACTGGGGCTGCTGCGCTAGGGGAAAAGACGTTGTTTATAAATTCACACTCAGTAATGACGGAGGCCGGCTGGGAAGTGAGGATCGTTAGCTGGTGGAAGCAAGGCACTAATGCAGTATAAAACAGACGGAGGCCTGCCATTTATTATCCCCTTGGCTGGAATAAAGTGATTGTTGAGTTATTGGCTGTAGCAAAGATGGTAAAGTGACATAGTAGCATAATATATATTATGTACAAATGCAGACACATACATGCTGAATATATACATAAGTTGCCTCTATTTTATCCCATTCCTTTAATGCAACTTGATGTTAGGATATAGGTCTTAAAGCACAGTAAATCATTTAAATTATTTCAGGATAGTTATGTCTCTCCAATGCTCTCTCTTTGGCTTAAAACCACTCTGATTACTCCCAGTACTTCTAAGGGGAAAGAAAAGAACACTTAACCAAATGTTCCCCACTCTCTTGAGATTTATCTTTGTAAAAGTAGGTGCTATAAAAATTGGCTTTGAATAATACAATGGTACCTCAGGATTTTAATATTTAATTTTAATAGTTTCTGTGAATGTGGAAAGAATTTTGGCCTGTGAACAATAATGGACTTTTGCATTTTATTTCCATTTTACCTGAATTTATATCAGCCTGCGAAAGTTGGGAACATTCTTTGGGCAAAGTACGTGAAAGTAAGTGATAGCTTTTTTTCTTTTTTAAGTTAAAGTGATTAAGCAACAAAGCCAACCCAAGCAACCCACCGAGTTTGCTTTCTTGGGGTTGATTGAAATGTCTACAGAAAACTATAGAAACTTCTTTATAGTCACAGTAGAAGGACTGAATGAAATATTAATGCAGTTAGGGTATTTACTGTATAACATAGTAGATAATCACATAGTTTCTGAAACAGTAAGGACCTGTTTTCTAATTCTTCTCTACTATTTATGAGCTCCGTGAACATAAGCTACAGAATTTTTTAAAAATATTATTTTTTATTTATTTGAGAAGAGAGAGAGAGAGAGAGAGAGAGAGAGAGCCAGGGCCTTTAGCTGCTGCAAACGAACTCCAGAAGTATGTGCCACCTTGTGCATCTGGCTTACATGGGTCCTTGAGAATTGAACCTGGGTGCTTTGGCTTTGCAGGCAAGTGCCTTAACAGCTAAGCCATCCCTCTAGCCCAGTTACAGAATATTTTAAGTCTTCAGTTTACTAGTCTGTAATATTTAAGCAGCATGCCTACTTGATAGAGTTGTGATTTAAAGGACTAATATGAAAAAGTACTTAATATGAAGCTTAATGTATGCTAAATTGTCAACAACTTAATATATACTAACTTATCAAATAATAGAGGCTATCACTACTAATCATCATTTTATTACCTTTTACTCTTCCTTTACCTGGGAGCATGCATCCAGAGAATAGCTCTAAAAACAAAACAGTAGAAGGCACTTTTGATACTTCACAGTTTTAGAAGTTAGTGAATAAATACAACTGTCAGGCTTCTTTTGGTTGCAGGCAACAGGAACCCAACTTAGTATACCTAAAGCAAAAATGGCATTTTTTTAGGAAAGAGCAATGAGTAGTTTGTGGAACTAAACACACTAGAAAAATTAGTTCTGGAAACCACCAATTACATCTTCCCCAATAGTAGATGCGTTAGCCTATGATCTCCCTAGCCATGGACTTTTGACCAAGTTTACAGAATTTCCTCCTATGGAGGGGACCACAAATCCAATCAGAAATCAGTTGATTACTCCCTCAAGTAGTTGTGCCACTATTTCATCACTAGTGCACAATCTTGCCTGGCTGGTTGCTTGTGAGCACTGAGTCCTCTGCTAGGTAAGGCTCTTGATGACTTTTCTGCCCCAGGAGCCTGTATGACACCTTCTAACACTATCAAAGCTAGACAGCAGGGAGGAAGGATCCTCTGAACTTATATGACCCCTAAACTGGAATGCACTGAGGAGGTGCCAGAGGAAGACTTGGGAGTGTGGCAAAGTTTCTATGGAATAATACTGTTAATAAATGACATAGTTAAGATAGGTATGCAAATATGATGAATACAATTTACACATTATGCCAGTGTTTGGACTGAACTAGGTGATTTTTGAAGTCATATTAATTTTGTAGTGAATGTCATGTCTCTGTGTCCTTGGTTCTCCAGGGGAGGGCTATCATTACAGATAATTAGGGGTTCTTTAGATAGAGTTTGAGAAGCACTAAGGAGCAGCATTGCCCAGAATTTAGTTCCATACTATGTAGGAGAGAATCACCACACAGAGTCTTGAGTTCTTTATCTAGCTTATAAAGCCAGGAAAGAATTTAATCTGAATGATTTCTTTACTCTTATTCTTAAACTAAGTACTTTACTGCATGAACAAATCACATGTTAGTCCCATTTCCCTTATGTTATCCTCTTACACCCTCTCTTCCCTGATCCCCATTCCACTGAGGGCCTTCAGTTGGGTTACTGGTATTCACCACAGGGTTATGAATGCATCAGTCAGTCTCTCTGTGTGTTTGGGTGGGGGACCTTTCCACCCTGTGCCTCTTACAATCTTCCCACTCTTCCACAATGTTCCCTGAGCCTTGGTTGCTATGTTAAAAAAAAGTTTACTTTAGTGTTGAGCTCTCTGAAACCTCTGGATTTCTTCTTCAGTGGGTTTTCAGTGTCCTCTGCGTCCATTGCTGTCTCCCTGGAGAAGTTGTTAAGACAGCAGTGAGAGCAGCACTCATGTTTAAGTCTATATCCAACAGAATCAGCTCTTTTCTTTCATTAATGTTTCCTAAGAATTTTGGAATTTTTTTTTGTAATTTTTTCTCCACAGGTTGTTTAATCTATATTGGCATGTGTCTTATCTAATTCTTTTATGTATGTTTTTCACTTTAAAAAAATTCTTTTGAGATAGGTTCTTACTGTGTAACTCCAGCTGGCTTCAAATTCAAGATCCTCCTGCTTTAGCCTGATGTGTACTGAGATTACAGGCATCTGCCACAACATCTGGCTTCTTTTACATACTCTTAAAAACAAAAGTTCTTTAAAAATTTATGGGGTATATAGTTTGATGTATGCTTTTTATATAGCACTATTTTTTAAGCTGCCTAAAAATGATTTTGCTTTCTGGAAGATTCAATGTATGAATGTTATTTATTTATTCCTTGTTTGTCATATTGCTTTATATTTTGTGTATTACATTAATACATACTATATGTTAAACATATCCAATGAAGTCTTTCATTAGATCAGAACTTTTATTTCTTGTTCTGTGGTATATTCTTTTAAAAGTTATACATTGTTTTGCTTCCAGTGAATGTCATTAGATAAATACTTTTGTTATAGAATACCTTTAATTTTAATTATCAACATGATATTTAGCTATCTTCTCTTACTTTTCTATTGAAATCAGTTATTGATTATTCCTTCCCCTCTTCCTCTTTTCTGCCCACTATTTATTACCTGAGGTTTTATGTTTGTGATTTAAAATAAATGTTTCTTACTTGATCTTTTGCTGTCAACTTACATTATTTTGTTTCCATCTAATAATCAGTAACCAAGGACTTAATTCTAGTTTATATTCATTGACTTTTTGTTTTTCCATTTATCGTCACTTTAATGACTTGTGCATTGTAAGGACATCTAATATTTACTTATAGCTTTGTCTTCCTTTGGTGCGTTTTTTTAAGGTTTGGCTATTTGTTTACCTATATTTAATACTAGTAGCAACATTAGGCACTGTGCTTATGGTTTGCAACTTCCATTACAATTTTTAAGTCTCCTGAAATTTGGCCCATGAAAGATTACTGAATGCTCATACATGCATGACTATGGCCTTTATAGTTAAACATTTTCTATTGGCTTGAGGGTTTAACCTAGAAAAAACATTGATTTTATTCCATACTCATAAACACTTTGCCCTCGCTTGAACTTGAATGTTCTCAAGTTTTGCTAATCAGTCTCAGAACATTCAACCAGCACTTCTACTCAGAAAAGTGTTCTACACTTTTAGAAGGTGTAATTTTTGATATTTTTGCATTTCTGCACCTGTCATGTTGTTTGTCTTGATTACTGTTTTTCCTTTCTTGGCCCTGTTGCCACTCACATATTGATTTTGTGTAGATTTTACTGTTCTTGGTATGTTAGATACCCTCAGTCATATTCAGAGCTCTCACACTTCTCCATTACCTGATGATATTGATGGTATTACCTGAATCCTGTTTGTATTTTAAGAGAAAAAAATAAGCCAAGTCCATGACAATGTTACCAGACCTTATAATCTATGGTCAGAAAATATACAGCATTGTTATCAAAAGAATCTGGCACTTACACATCTGTGACTACAACTGAACAAAATAACCTTTTAGTTCAATGAATTATCTGCTCATAGTAGAAATACACACACATATGAATGTATGTATGTATGTGTGTATGTATGTATGTATGATTTCCTCAAAAGCATAGAAACATTTTGGAGCATGCATTTTGTAGAGCATTTTTTTTGGAGTTCAAGAATAAAAATTTGAGGGGATGGAGAGATGTCTTAGTGGTTCAGGCACTTGCCTTTGAGGCCTAAAGACATAGGTTCAATTCCCTAGTGCCCACATAAGCCACATAAACACAAAAGCACATGTCTGGAATTTGTTTGCAGTGGCAAGATGCCCTCTTGTGCCCATTCTCTCTCCCCTCCTCCCTCCTTCCCTCTCTTCCTTTCTCTATGCTTGCAAATTAAAAAAAAAACAAAAACATTTTTATAAAAACAATACAAATATGTATTCATGTTTATTTTTACAATTATTAATCAAAATTTTCATGTACTGAGTCTATAATTACACTGGCCCCAATTTTTTTACCCTAATACACTCAATAAAACATAGGTTTCCATGTAAACTCTTATAGCTTGCTGTACTTTTCATTTTGACATTTCACAAGAATTGTAATTATAAGTAATTAGTTTCCTATTGCTTCGGTAACAAATTATTTGGTGGCTTAATTTTATTCTTTCACCATGTTGGAGGCCAGAAGACTGAAAGCAGTGTATTGGCAGGCCCATATTCCCTCTGGTGTCTGAGGAAGAATCTGTATTTTGCCTTTCTGCTTTCTGGTGGTTTGTAGCCTTCCTTTGTTCTGTGGCTTGTGGCTCATACTCTTCCATTTTGATGTCACCTTCTCCTCTCTGTGTTAGTCCAGTCTCCACTTGTCTCTTTTAACTGTGCATATAATTGCATTTAGAGTCAACTCAGCTCATTCAGAACAAACACTTCCCCTCAAAGTCTTCACTGA
Source organism: Dipus sagitta (assembly GCA_036346955.1). NCBI lineage: Eukaryota > Metazoa > Chordata > Mammalia > Rodentia > Dipodidae > Dipus > Dipus sagitta. Next base: position 46,320,261 of record CM070770.1, on the reverse strand, counting down.
ATCATGTTTTCTACTATGAAATGTAATGTGCACAATTTCCAGGGATTGAGGCATAGGCATATTTTGGAAGACACCATTTTGCCCATTACAGATACCAATCCCTCCTATCTATATAACTGTCTCCTTTGCTAGTTTATATACCCTGTGAGGTCAAGATCCTTTTCTTTCCTCTCCAGATTTGTCTCTACTTCCCAGCCCAGAGTTAATTTACAGTATAGTTGGTTCTCTGTTTCCACAGTGAATGCATTCTCAGATTTGACCAGCTATGCATGAAAAATATTTGCAAAAATACTCTGCACTGAACATGTATGAACTTTTTCCCTTAATGGTATAACAACTATTTATTTATATAGAATTTGCTTTATGTTGGGAATTGTAAATAGTCTAGGTATGATTTAATATTTTGGAGAGTATGTATGAGTAACACACACATATTCCCCTATTTCATGTACATGTAACCATCTGGAAGTCTTGCAACCCACAGAGGTCTTGCAACTAATATCTATGGAATACCAAGGATACTTTAATTAATAGTAAATAACCAAATAATTCCATCAGTTGTGTGCAATTGAGTCTTTATGTTTACAGTTAGTGTCAGATATTATCTTGAAATGACCTGTTCTACCTGTAATTAGAGTCAGAAATGTAAGTTCTAAAGCATCATACCAGCATTTGTATAAGAATGTAGCATGAAGAGTGGAATAACTCCTAAGAAATTGCTTTAAGTGCTTTGTAGAATTCAGGAAGCATTTTGTCTTGACCATACTTGAGAGGTGCTAGGGATTAGCAATTTACATGACCTGAGGCAACTGTTTGAGTTCCTGTTGTCATCTATTCTTCCTTTATTCCAGCTATGGAACTGTATTAAGACAAACATTGCTTCAGGATTGATAGACAGACTGTCTCAGTGGTCAGTTTGTTCTATTACTTGTATTTAGCACTTCTTTAAAAATAATCCCATGGAGACCAAGTTTATGGTCTCCAATGACAAACTCCCACTATTTTTTGGCCAAAAAAGGGGTTACATCCATCCAAACCTCTCTGTTAGGTCAGGACAAAATGGAGTCACTGAGGACAGCTGGAGGGTGGACAGCAGGAGGGTGACAGAGACATAAGGAAGTGGGTCATCCACATTCCTCAAGGAACCACCAAGCCATTATCCCTTCCTTGCCTAACAATGTCCCAAGTCTAGGTTTCCTGTCTCCTTATCTCCCACCTGGTCTCACACCCTCGCTATATCCTCACCTTTCCCCAACTGAAGAACTCTATATAGCCCACTATCTGTAATCTCAAAGTTGACTGCTCTACTCTTGAGAGTCAGACCTGGCAGATCATGTTTTTCTCTAATAAAAGCTTCATTCTTTGCTTCAGAGTGGTCTCTGTGGTCTTGGTCACTCCTGAACCTTACACTCTCCAAGTTAACAATACTTATCCCACTTAACTTATGCTGACTTCATTCGCTATTTGAGAATCTGTTCTTTTTAAGGAGGAGAAGATCTGAGGAGATAAACCACCCCTCACTCCTCAGCCAATGCCCAGGTGAAACCACAGAGGATTTGATGAGATGCACAAGAGTGCTGTTTCCATGGTGAGCCTGGTAATATGCACCAGGGAGATGGAGACAGATGCTGAGGCTACTTAATACATACTGAAGCAGAAATCCAGAAGGTGCTGAGAGCATAACACTGAAGTAGATTTAGACTTAAAACACACCACCAAGGCTCAGGGAATTTTGCGGTACAGGAGGCAGAAATATTGTAAGAGCCATAGGTTGGCATTCCCCCACAATGAATGTCTTCTGCTCTCACAATGCATAATGCACAGCCCCACTGAGATGGGCCCTCAGAGGGGGAAGGATCTGGATCTGGATCTCTGGTTTGGTAGGTGGTTAGTGTCCTCAGTGTCTATCTCCTTCACCATTGTGCTGATATCAGGTTTACTGAGAAAGCAGCAATAATAGCAACAGCTATCATTTTCACAATTCCTCTGTGGTTTCAGCTGGGGCCATGGTGAAATGTGATGTGTCATTTATCTTCTCAGGTCCCACTTCCAACTGAAAAAGAAAAGCAGATTCTCCAGTGGAGAGAGAAGTCAGCACAGATTAAATTGGATAGCCATTAGTAATTTAGAGAGAATGTAATGGGTGTATACCCTCTTGTAGTCCAAGATTAGTGGAAGCTTGATATTTGAAAGCAAAATCATTATCTGGATATGATTCTGACTTGTTTCCCAGTTCTAGATATGGGTTCCTTTCCACTGAGAGGAACTGTTAGTCAATCCAAGAGTGGTTGGTTACCCACCATGGCTGTGTGCCACTATTGCACTTGTGTGAGCATCACGCCAGGTTGTTTGCTTCTGAGGAGCCTAGTTGGTAGGACAGATGTTGGGCACTTTCCCCCAGTAGCTCATGTAGCACCTTCTAATACTAGATGGGCTGAGTGTCTGGGGTGTGGCTCTCTTCTATACTCCAGGCAGGTCTCTCCATGTTCTATACCAATAGCATATGGTGTCTTCAGCAGTAGGGTCTTACCATTAACCTCTGGTGGGTAATCAAGTGCTCTGACACAAATCTGTTTTGTTTTGGGAAACCTTATAGGTCTCTCTGATCAACATATCACTGTGGGTGTTATCTGCATCCTGGAACTGGGAGTTACAGGCCAGCGCCAAGGGAAAAGGAAGAAGAAAAAGAAAGAAAATAGTAAAATTGAAAAAAGAAAGAAGCAGGAGAAATTTAAGATTAGGCTTCATCTCACACTCTCCAAGTTTCCTCGATTCAGGAGCTCTCCCTAAGGTCCTGTTGAGGATTCAACCTTTTAGTTATCTTCCAGGTTATAGGATTGTATGGTACCAGTTCCATTTGGGTTCAGTTTTGTGTTCTCCTCCACACCCTTCTCCTCCACTCAAGCCCTACCTTCCCTATTGTCCAGGACTCGAGATGTCTATTAGGTATGTCAGCAACTTGGGCTGGTTAAGAGCCTCAAATGAGTGAGATCATGTGACAATTGCCTTTCTGTGATTGTGTGAGTATGATTTGTTCCAAGTTCAACCATTTTCCTACAAATTTCACTGTGTCATTTTTTTCTTACTGGTGAGTAGATATACTGGTCATGTAGATATACCACATCTTAGTTATCCTTTTGTCCAATGATGGGCACCTTGGCTGATTCCAGTTCTTAGATATTATGAATTGAGCAGCTATAAACATGATTGAGCAACTATCTCTGAACTGAGGTATGGAGCTTTTAGGGTAAATTCCCAGTAAAGGAATAACTGTGTCTGTTGGTAACTCTATAGTCAACCTTTCTAGAGGAGTCTCTGTATTGATTTCTATAGTGGTTGTACCATCTTACCTTCCCACAAACAGTGAATGAAGGTTCCTACTTCTCTACATCCTTGCCAACACTATGTATATTCTTAATAAAATAAACAACTAGAAGGAGGGACTTCTGGTCAAGATGGCAGCCTCCTAACCATACTGGGGTAATATTAGGCAAGATCTGTGGGCCTCCAGGTTGAGTCAGTCTTAGCAGACCTCCAGTGGACAGGGAACTCCAGTGAACTGGCACAGAGGAGCACAGTTGGGAATCTGCAGATTCCCACGTTCTCAGGTATCCCACTAGACCCTCGCATCCCCCCAACCACTTGCCCTAGCTGCCATGCCCCTCATTCTCCAACCAGGTTCTCTGCTGTGCTACCTGCCAGCTCAGCTGACTGCACCCATGCCCTGTGTGCCTCCTTGTCTTGTCCTGACCAAGGCCCATACACTCCCCTGTGTCCCATTGAGTTACCCACAGGCTCCTCCTGCCACTTTGTCTTTTGGTTGGTCACAACCTACCACTCTTGGATTGGCTAACAGATCCTCTCAGTGGAAAGGAACCCATATCTGGAACTGGGAAACAAGTTAGAATCATATCCAGACACTTCCCTGTCTCCCAGAGGCACCCCCATTGCATCTGTTTGTGGCCTGCACACCTCCCTGTCTCCAGGAGTCCCCCACCACACTTCATCTGTCTGTGGCCTGCACTCAATTCCATGCTTTCTGGAGGCACCCCCCCCACTGTATCCAACCTACAGTCTCCCACCATGCTCCCACAGGCTCTACTGACTGGGCCCAAGCCCTCTCACACTCTTATCTCACCCTGTGCTCCTCTGTTCCCTGCCACACTCTCACAGGCTCTGCTGACTGAGCCCATGGCCCATGCTCCTTTGTCTCCTTCCCCCTGCCAGGCTCCCCTGCCTTGCCTCCTTGGTGGGTTTGCCTACCTGCTGCCTTGGTTCCCCCTGCTCACAGATCCTTCACACCCTGTGCTGCCTACAGGTGTCTTTTTGTATGCACCTTGGACAGTGTCCCTGTCTCCCCTACACCAGCCAATTTCCTGATACAGCCTGAGCTGTGGAACCTAGTGACCCCTACCATCTTTCTTATGGCCTGCCCCACTCCCAGTGACTACTTGGGGTATCACCTCAATCCCAGAAGGGGAACATAGGAATATCTGACAATCACTTGCCAGGGGAAAGTTCTCCATAACCTGCACATTTGGGTCTATAGGAGAGTGAGAGCAAGGGCTATGGACCTGCAGCCACAGGGAAGACACAGCTGAGACTAGTTCAAAGGGATCCCACACCTCCAACCCCACTTTGGTAGTAAGTACAAGCCCAGAGCTGCTGGTGCACCTAAGACCTCCACAATCTGTACATCTCAAAATACAAAGCCATTATAAGCCTATTCTATTCAAACATAAACTGGAACAATGGAACAATCACTGAAGACAATACAAGGGAAAACTCTCACTTCCTCCTTAATCAAATAAGACTCCCACACTGCAATGGGCAGACCACGACACAAAGGAAACAACATGAAACAACAAGCTACGAGATCTCCAACAAGATTGCCTTGTCCCACAATGGAAGTCTCCAATGAAAACATAGAGGAGGCAAAATGAATAGAACCCCAAAGTAAAGACACAAGTTATGTGACCCTGATCAAAGAAATTACATAACTGGTCGTAGTAAATCAACAAAAACCCAACAATCACATAAATGAAATGCATACAGCTGTCTTCACTAGGCTTGACCTAATATGCAAAAACCAGAGAGAACTCAAAAGAAAGATAAATGAACTGAAGGTGAGCCAAAAAATAGAGGATCTCAATATCCAGCTGGTTAAGCTTAATGAAGACATAAGTAAGTGCAAGAATGAATTCCAAGAAGCATTAAGAATATCAAAACATAACTTGAAATTTGAACTCGACAAAGGGATGGTACTATGGAGAAAAAGGAAACAGAAGATACAAACCAATTGAACTAGTGAAAACCGTCTCTAGAAAGCCTCACAAACAGAGCTAAGCATGTGGAGGACAGAACTTCAGAGCTGGAAGACAAAACAGAAGAAACAGTTTAGGAGTCCAAAACTGTTAATAAGTTCAAAAATTTTGTCAACAGAACATGGGGGAACTGTGGTATACCCTAAAATGTCCTAACATTCAGATCATAGGTATACTATAATAAGAAGAAACTCAGACCAAAAGCATGGAGAAATTATTCAACAAAATTAGTGAAGAAAACTTTCCTACCTTCTCAAAGGAGAGTTCCATTAAGATACAAAAAGCTAACAGGACTCCAAACAGAGTAGATCAAAGAAGAAACTCTCCAAGGCACATCATCACTAAAACTTTAAACAACAAAAACAAAGAGAGGGTGCTAAAAGCAGCAAGAGAGAAAGAATACATTACATACAAAGGCAATTCCATCAGAATTACCTCAGATTTCTCAATGGAAACCCTGAAAACGAGAAGGGCCAGGAATGGAGCACTTCAAATTGTAAACAAAAAAAAAAAAAAAAAAAAAAAAGAAAAAGTAAACTATGGCTTCCAACCCAAACTACTTTAATAAGTGAAAGGAGTCCTCATAATAGATGGTGAAAGAAAATTTTTCTATGGTAAAAGCCAGCTCTAAAATTGTAAGAACACAAAGCCAAACCTACAGAGAATACTTCAGGGAATTCTTCACACAGAAGAGTCAAACAACCAATCTCAAGAGCCTACAAGAAAAATATCACAATAACCAAAACTAGAGCAGGCTCTTAAAAAATGAAAAGTCTTGGGCTGGAGAGATGGCTTAGTGGTTAAATGCTTGCTCCTGAATCCTAAGGACCCTGGTTCGAGTCTCGATTCGCCAGTACCCATGTAAGCCAGCTGCACAAGGTGGCACATGAATCTGGAGTTCCTTTGCAGTGGCTGGAGGCCTTGGTGTGCCCATTATCTCTCTCTCTCTCTTTGTCTGTCACTCTCAAATACATAAAAATAAAAAAAAATGCAAAGTCCAAGAAAACACCAAACCCCTAAAGCACCCCAATATTGCAAGGATTGAATCAAACCTCACAGTTATAACCTTAAGTAGTAATTGTCTTCACTCACCCATCAAAAGATAGCAGTTAGTAGGGTGGGTTGGAAAAACAGGCCCTTCAATTTGCTGTCTTCAAGAAACCCACCTCACTACTAAAGATAAACATACCTCCTCACAGTGAAAGGACAGGAAATGATATTCTAAGCAAATGGAATAAGAAACAATAAGAAAAAATAAGAAACAAGAGGGTGTTGCTATACTAATATCTGATAAAATAGACTTCAAACAAAAAATAATCAAAAGGAACAAAGAAAGCCACTTATTATTACTCATCATGGGAAAGATCCAACAGAGGACATCACAGGTGCACCATAGTTATAAAACAATACATAGTTGACAACCAATTGGAAATAAACACTAACACCTTCATAGTTGGGTAATTCATTACTTCACCCTCATTAAGACACAGATCATCTAAACAGAAAATCAACAGGGAAATAATAGAGCTCAATGACACCATAGATCAAGAATACCTAATGAACATCTATAGAACTTGCCATCCCCAATTCTGCAGAACACACATTCTTTTCATCAGCCCATGGAACCTTCTCCAAAGTAGATAAAGTATTACTCCATAAAGTATACCTCCATAAATTCAGACAAATAGATGTAACTTCCTGCATCATATCAGATCACAATTCTTTAAAGCTAGAAATAACAACAAGAGACTCATAAGGAATTCTATGAGCTCCTGGAGACTGAACAACACACTTTTAAACAATGAATGGGTAGTGGGAGAAATATAAAAAGGAATTTTAAAATTCTAGAATTGAATGAAAATGAGAACACAACTTACTAAAACTCATGCAAACATTGATGGCAGTCCTAAGGGGAAAATTCATAGCATTAAATGTCTTCATAATAAAGAAAGAGAGATCTCAAATTAACAACCTAACCATCCACCTAAAGGTATTTGAAAAACAAGAGAATCCAACCCTAGGACCTCCAGACAGAAAGAAATAATTGAGATAGAGTAGAAATTAATAAAATTAATGATATGAAGAGCTGGTTCTTAGAAAAAGTAAACAAGATTGATAAACTCTTAGCCAATTTGATCAAAAGAAAAAGAAGCCCCAAAATAACAAAATCATAAATGAAAATAAAGTGGTCACAGCAGAGATCAATGACATTGGAAGACTCACCAGGAAATACTTGCAAGACTTCTACTGCACAAAATTGGATAATCTGGAAGAAATGGATTAATTCCTAGCACATATCACCTACCAAAACTAAACTCAGAGTAGAGTAATCTTCTAAACAAACCCATCATATTCATCAAGCTTGAAAAGATAATCAAAAACCTTCCCCAAAAGAAAAGTCCAGTACCAGATGGCTTCTCAGCCAAATTCTATCAAACCTTCATTGAAGAACTGAAACCATTTTTTTCTCAAACTGTTTCATATAATCAGAGAATAGGGAATATCCCCCCCACAACTCCTTTGTGAAGCTAGCACCACCCTAATGCCAAAACCAGAGTTACAATAAGAAAATAAAGCTATATGTCTAAATCCCTGATGAATTTTGAATAGATCCTGAACAAAACCCTTGCAAACCGAATTCAACAACGTATCAAAAGCATTATCGACCTAGGGTAGGCTTCATCCCAGAAATGCAGTGATGATTCAAGATATGGAAACTGGTCAATGTAATATACCACATAATAAACTTAATCATAAGAACCAAATGATTATTTAAATAGATGCAGAGAAGGCCTTTGATAAAATGCAACATCACTTTATGATCAAAATGCTGGAGACAATAGGCATGGAGGGTTTATATCTAAACACAACAAAGGGTATATACACAGCAGTGAAAACCCAAATAATACTTAATGAGGAAAGACTCAAAGACTCAAGGAGATTGGGAACAAGACAGGGGTGCCCACTCTCACCACTGCTCTTTAATGTAGTACTAGAAGTCCTGGTCCAAGCAATAAGACAGGAGAAATAAATAAAAGGGATACCAACTGGAAAGGAAGAAGTCAAGTTAGTGCTTCATGCAGATGACATGTTCATATACATAAGTGACCTGAAAGTCTCCATCCCAAAACTTTAATGGTGACAAATTCCCTCAGTAAAGTGGCAGGATACAAAATCGACACACAAAAATCAGGACTCCTTACAACGTGCTCCTTCAGACAAAAAATGGCCTGGATATCCATGACCTCACAGTGTCTGACACTACCTACACAAGACCATCGTAATAGGAGGAAAATATGATGACATCAAAATAAAAGAAAGACTGATTGAGAGGGGAAAGGGGCATTGGAGAGTGGAGTTGCAAAGGGAAAAGTGAGGGGGGAGGGGGGAAGGGAATTACCAGGGGTTATTGTCAATAAAAAAACAAACTTAAAAAAAATTAAAAACAACAACAAACAAACAAACGACAATAACAAAAAACCCAAGGCCGAGAATGGTGACACACGCCTTTAATTCCAGCACACAGGAGTCAGAGTTAGGTGGATCACTGTGAGTTCAAGGCCACCCTGAGCCTACATAGTGAATTTTAGGTCACCCTGGACTAGAGTGAAACCCTACCTTGAAAAACATAACAAACAAGCAAGCAAACAAAAAGCAAAATAAAAGAAAAATAAATAAATCAGTAGCCTTCCTATAGGCAAAGCACAAATATACAGAGAAACAAATCAGTGACATTGTCCCATTTTTAGTAGCCACAAAAATTTAAATACCTTGGAATAACACTAATCACTGATGTGAAAGACCTATAAAATGAAAACATAAAAACACTCATGAAAGAATTTGAGTAGGACTTGAAAAGATGGCAAGACCTTCTATGCTCCTGGATAGGTAGAGTTAATATTGTGTGAAAATGTCAATTCTACCAAAAGCAATATAGAGATATAATGCAATACCAATAAAAATTCCAGCATCATTCTTCAGAGATAGAAAAAATGATCTCAAAATTCATATGGAATGACAGGTGGTCTCGGATATCCAAACATACCCTCAACCAGAGAAACACATCTGGAGGTATCACCATACCTTATCTAAAGCTATATTACAAAGCTATAGTAACAAAACAGCATGGTACTGGCATAAAAACAGAAATATAGACCAACAGAATAGAATTGGAGACCAGGACCTCAGGTCAAGTGACTACAACTACTTGATCTTTCACAAAGGAGCCAATAACATAGGCTAGAGGAAAGACAACATCTTCAACAAATGGTGCTGGACAAACTGGATGACCATATGTAGAAAAATGAAACTAGACCCACTCATCTCACCATACAAAAATTAAGTCCAAATGGATTAAATACCTCATTATAAGACCTGAAACTCTTCTACCACTGGAAAAAAAATAGGAGTAACTCTCCATGATATAGGTGTGGGGAAAGACTTCCTGAACAAAACCCCAGTAGCCCAGGAAATTAAACAACTTCTCAAACAATTGGATTTCATGAAGCTAAAAAGCTTTTACACAAACTTATCATACATCTTATCATAGCCAATAGATTACCCACACAATGAGAGAAAATCTTCACCAGCTGTACCACTGACAGAGGCCTAATATGTAGAATTTACAAAGAACTCAAAAAAAACAAACAATAAAAAAATCAAATAACCTACTCCAAAAATAGGGCAGAGAACAGAATAGGGAGTTCTCAGAGGAAGAAATACAAATGGCTAATACACACTGAAGAACATATTCAACATACCTAACCACCAGGGAAATGCAAATTAACACAACTATGAGATTCCACTTTACTCCAGTAAGGATAGTAATCAATAAAAAATCAAACAGCCACCAATGTTGGTGAGGATATGGGGGAAGGGGAACCCTCATCCACTGTTGGTAGGAATGTAAAGTTGCACAACCACTATGGAAATTAATGTAAAGATTCCTGAACATGATAAAGATAGAGCTACCAACAGACCCAGTTTTTTCCTTACTTGGCATTTACCCTAAATATTAATAGAGAAATGTACTGTTATTCAGGCCACAACATAATATTATGTAAAGAGGGGCTAACACTGCCCTTTCTGAGGTAAAAAATGTCTATCACCTTATAACCACAGAAGCTACCTGCCAGGGCTCTTGGCTAGTTTCCATGAGTCTTGGTAAGATATTAACCAGCTTGCAATCCTTGACTTTCTTGTTTAAGATGTTATTAAAATGTCTATGGGGTAAGAGGTTCATGAGTTAAGCAGAAGTAGGGAATATTGTGCAAGATTTTTTAGAGAATAGAGGCCACATGAATAAGATGCTATGTCTTGCTTGCAAAAAATATAATGTATAAAGTAGCAGAGTTTTGCTCTGTGTCTAATATGCTTCATACAAATAATTTCCTCACAACACAACTCCACACATCCCTTTGAGTTCTACAACCCCACTAAGGCTGGACCTTGGAAGATAACCATTATTAATTTAGAGAGAATTTAAAGGCTGCAGACCCTGTTATAGCCTGAGATTAGTAGGAGCTTGAAAATGGAAAGCAGAATCAATATCTGGATGTGATTCTGACTTGTTTACCTGGTTCCAGCTATGGTTTCCTTTCCATTGAGCAAATCTGTTAGCCAATCCAAGAGCAGTTGGTTACCTGCCATGGCTATGTGCCACTATTGCACTTGTGTGAGCATCACATCAAGTTGTTTGCTTCTGAGTTGCTTAGACTTTGAGTTGCTTGGACCTATATTGGCCACTTTCCCTCAGTAGCTCATGTAGAGCCTTCCAGCATTAGATTGGCTAATTGTCTGGGGACTGGTTCTCTTCCAGATTCCAGCCAGGTCTCTCCATAGTCCATTCCAACAGCCTATGGTGTCTTCAGCAGCAGGGTCTTACCATTAACTCTGGTGGGTAATCAAGTGCTCTGACAGAAGTCTGTCTTGTTTGTTTTGGGAGATCTAGTAAGTCTCTCTGATTAACAGCTCATTGTGGATATAAACCACATTTGACACAGGCCAATGCCAAAGGCAAAGAAAAAGGAGAAAGAGAAGAAAGAGAAACAGGAGAAATTTAAGGTTAGGTTTCATCTCACCCTCTCCCAGGCCCTTCAATTCAGGTGCTCCCCCTAATGTCCTCTTGCTGACATACCTGAATAGCATCTAGAGGCTTGGACAATAGGGAGAGTAGGCTTTGGAGGAAGGGGGTTGCTGGGAGAAATGTATTTTATTAAAACAACAAAAGTATCTAAAATCCATTTTATCCTTTAAACTGGAAACTCCTAGCCTATTTAGTATAACTGTAGAGCAATAGGAAGTCCACAGCTCCAGCAACTATTTAATTATGTGCAGAAGAGATTTGGGACTCTCAAATGGGAGTGGAATTTGCCTAGAAAATACTTTAAAAGTAATTCTGCTCTTGAGTTTTTAACTGGTTTCATTTTGGATTTAGTTTTGAGGAATACTGGGTTGAGTGAATGAAGAACCTATCGCTGTGGTGCAGTTGTAAAGCAGAGGAGTAAAGCAATTATGTAAATATGTAAGATCTAGTTTAACCTATTTAAATACTTACTTTAATTATCCACTAGTCAAGCATGATGAATTCCTCAGGGACTTGACTTATCTAGTTGGGTTGTTTGTCACGATTAAATTAATTAGATGAATAGATGTTCGTTATTTTCTTAGTCTGTTGCAATGACCTCAACATGTATATTTTTATAAATGTCTCTTCTAAACATTCATAAATAAGCTAAATTAGTAGAGTGGAGAATTTCTTTTTTGGTTATTCGAGGTGGGGTCTCACTCTAGCCCAGGCTGACTTGGGATTCACTATGTAGTCTCAGGGTGGCCTCAAATGCACAGTGATCTTCTATCTCTGTCTCCCAAGTGCTGGGATTAAAGGTGGGCACACTATGCCTGGCAGAGCTTCTTTTAAAGACGATTTTCTTCATTCCTTAGTCTATGGCCAGAGTTGTTCTTAGAGGTTTCTACCAGTTACCTTTCTGATCAGCTTGAGTAGCCATTGGGCAGGGTATCCATTTACCAGTGTTACAGGTTGAGGTGTATATCTGTTTCTGATACTATTGCTTATTACCGTTTTTAGTGTGTGTGTATGTGTGCGTGTATGTGTGTGTGTGTCTGTAAGTTCAGGCACAAGCATACCACAGTGAGGTAGATGACAACTTTGGATGTGTTTATGTGTGAATGTGTGTGAGTTTAGTTATATGCATACAAAGATGAGGTAGAGAATGACTTTGTGTGTGTTTGAGTGGTAATGTGTGTGAGTTCAGGTAAATGCATTCAGGTACATGCATACCATGGTGAGCATGTGATGGGGAGAGGACAATTTGGGGTGTCAGTCCTTGCCTTCTACCTTCTGCCTTAACACGGGATTTTCATTACTCACCACTGTTTTCACCAAGCTAACTGGCCACAAGCTTCCAGGAGACCCTCTGTCTTTACTTCCCTTCTTGCTGGGATTACAGATGCTATCACTACAGTGTCAGGCTTTACATAAGCTCCAATGATCCAAAATCAGGTACTCACGCTTGCGCAGAATGAGCTTTATGCAATGAGGCAGTCCCCAGACCAACTTGTCATTCCTGAGTCTGACCTTCCCTCCTTTCATAGACTCCACATTCCATTAGAGCAGTGGCTGTTACTGACATCCCCTTGGTGTAAGGTGGAGAGGGATCTTTCCCTCATTGGTTACCCCAAAGAATTACCTGCATTAATCTCTGCAGAGGACCCATGGAGGCCTTTTGGTTTATGTTCACCTGGTTTAGTGCTTCTAGATAGGTGATATGGTATAAGAGAAGGGACATTGTTTTATCCTGAAAGGTAAACTCCCACATACTAAGGCATCCAGGTAATAATCTTACTGTACTATGTGTTTATGTGTGTGTGTGTGTGTGTTTGTGTGTGTGTAATATGTACAGATACATGTATGTGTATTCACAGTGCCAGTGTTGTAATGCCAGTATGTGGTCTCTCTCCAGTCCACTCCAAATGCTTAATAGAGAGAATCTGCCATCTGAAGAACTAAATATATCCAGACAAATTAGAAGATATGTCTTTGGTAGTGTTGGACTTCAAATAGTGGTTGTATCTTGGGCCAGCTTCTTTTGATGGGAACCTCATCCTTCTGGAAAGAGACTAATGGTTAGATACACAGAACAAGATGGCAATGATTTTGGTCACTGAAATCCACAGTTCTAAAAGGATGCCTTAAGGAGTCATCTTCTCAAACAAATTAATGGCAAAAGGCAGTTCATTCACCAAGAGCTCAGAGTTGAATTATTTTTTCAACTGTTCCTTAAGGATCACCTCAGTGGAGCTTATCGTGATCATCTCATTTCAAATCAGACTCGGCCCCCCCCACACAACTAATTCTTCTTAGCCAACTGTATATAAAGTAATTAACTATATAATGTACTTAACTTGTGTTTGATTTCTATTGTCTCTCCATTAGGAAGTAAATTCTACAGCAGAAGAGATATTTGGTTCATGAAAATTAAGTTAAGGCACTTATAATAAAACTTCCCCTGTGGTGGTGGTGCTATCTCCAAGGAATGTAACACAATCCCTAGCCCATAGGGGTTTTCAATAGTGTTAACTGAAAGACGGATAGTAAAGAAGCATGGACTGTGCGCGTCTGCAGTATGACAAGAAACTGAGAATGGTTGAAATTTTTCTTAACCTCTTCCTGGCCCTTCTAGAGAAAGGGCTCATTGATCTAGCGTGTCTGAAGGGTATGAAGATTGTGGGAAGCTGGCAATAGCTACCTGCACCTCTTTCCAAGGCTCATTTCAAGCATAGCATCCTGTTTTGACCACCAGTCTGGTCTTCCTTCCTCTGGCAGTTCCATTCCAAGTAATAATATATATATATCTCATCTACATGACCACCTTTCTTTATGTCTTGATTCTTCTGTTTGCTCTCCACAGCTGATCGTTGTGACCACTCCTCTGACTGAAGCTTCACTCCTTTGCCCATGGCTCCCTTCTCATACCCTCCTGCCATACCCTTCCCTTCCTCATACCCTCCTGCCATACCCTTAGCCATGCTTATGATCACTTCTTCAATGTCACTCAAGTCATTGAATAAATTACTATATTTTTTACTGGGAAACCAAAGCATAGAATAAAAAGACTTGTTCAAGGCACACAGCTAAAAATGATAGTAATTTTAATAGGTTGGCATCTATTAGCAGTTGTTTTGTGGCTGGGCCAACAGAAACAAGATGTTGCTTAAGTTTTATGACAACCCTCTTCCCACGTATATTAATATGATAAAGTTCAGGGGTGTTAAACAAATTGTCCAAGGTCAGTCTGTTGGCCAATTGCTTCTATGTCAACAACTGTTTATTGAGTCCATAATGTTTATAAGCAGAAGTGTACAGGTAAATAAGTGGTAAGCAGAATGGACACACCCAATAGTTATGGACAATATTTATTAAGCTCTTCCAAGGTCCTAGTCATTGTTTTCTGTGATGTAGGTAGAGATTGAATCATAATTAGATACTTCCGCAATGACCCATTTCTGGTAGATAAACTGGTGAGGGTTGATAGATGAACTCATAAAATATAGCATCAAAATTCATTCTTCTTATCACTTTGCTATGTTTCTTTCTGGGCATTGAAATCAAGTTGGAGGGGGGGCTATAGAAGGACTTTACCAGAAAGCCACAAGGAAACATGTCAGTTTGTTAGAGTCTTCTAGGACTTTTGAAAAGATAATCTAGGAGCAGCTGACCTCTTATTGCCCTTCCCATAACATCACCTCCTCGCCTGCCATCTCTATGGGAATTATGTTCTCAGTGGGTCAATATTTGCTAGGTTGTTCATTCTTATAATTTGCATGATATCAAGCAAATCAATTTTTATATAATGATGTCTATTGAATGAAAAAAAACCTGTCAAGTTAAAGAAAAACAAAAATGCTTATGAGCATTCCAAACATTTGTTTTGTATTGGCTGGAGTTGGAGTCTAAATAAAAGCTGCAAGTGTGACTAATAATTATAATCTAATTTAGTGCACTGGATTGGAAAAGAGTAATTACTGCACAGGATTTTTGGAGTGAATAATTTATGGCTGACCTAGAGTAGATTATAAATTTGGAAAAGGTTGGAATTTTAACTCAATTTAATTAAAGTTTGGAGCCCTTTCTGATTAGGTTCATAGAATAGTGGAAAATTCCAGAACTTCATTTTATATGACTGAATTTGGACATGGGATTAAGATAAACAGTGTATTGGAGTCTGTAGGGTTTGGGTATGAAGACATAAGCTTTGTGGCAAGTCTATAACTTCTCTATCTGATCAGGGAAGTGCCTAAGAACAGCTAAGGTTTTTTTCTTTCCAATAAGAAAATGCATACAGGTCTAGGAAGGTGGTACAGTGGATAGGAGCACTTGCTGTGCAAGCATACGTGCCCAAGTTTAAGTCCCCAGCACCCATGTAAAATGCTGGATGTGGGCTACAGTGATGGCTCAGAGGTTAAGATGCTTGCTTGAAAATCCTAAAAAGCCTTAATGGCCCGGGTTCAATTCCACAGTACCTACATGAAGCCAGATGCACAGAGTGGCACCTGCATCTGGAGTGTGCACTGGCAGGGGTGGCTCTCTCTCTCTGCTTGCATAGAAATAAATAAAATATATATTTTTTAAAAGTTGGGGCAGGAGAGATGTCTTAGTGGTTAAAACTCTTGCCTGCAAAGTCTAATGACCCAGGTTCAATTCTTCAGTCCCCATGTAAGCCAGATGCACAAGGTGATGCATACATCTGGAGTTTCCTTTGCAGTGGCTAGAGGCCCTGGAACTAACTCTCTCTCTCTCTCTGCCTTTTTTCTTTTCTTTTCTTTTTTTTTTTGGTTTTTCGAGGTAGGGTCTCACTCTAGCCCAGGTGACCTGGAGCTCACTATGTAGTCTCAAAGTGGCCTGGAACCTACGGTGATCCTCCTACCTCTGCCTCCCAATTGCTGGGATTGAAGGCGTGTGCCACCATGCCCAGCCTCATTTTTAATAAATAAACAAAACCCAGACAATTTGGTAAAATCATAAAAATAATTTACAGCAGAGATTGGGCTACAACCTAGGCATCTGAAGGGAAGTGGAGACTCAGGTGATATATGAAAAATACTTCACAGAGACCTTGACTATGTTGCCTTCCCTTCTTTCCTTCCTTCCTTCCTTCCTTCCTTCCTTCTTCCTTCCTTCTTTCTTTTAATTTTTTTTCAAATGTCACCCTTTTATTTGCACAACTTAGAGTTTTGAGTACAAAGGAGTCTTTCAAATTTGAGTCCATTAACTCTAAAACATACTGAGATTTCAAAATATGTTTCTTAACATCAAAAAGAATTAGACCCTAGGGTTGTCACTACTTCATAATTATGCATAGAAGTGTTCCTGCCCACACAAATGCTTTCCCAGCCCATCACCCCACCAGCAAGTAGAGGAAGCAATGAACCCATGAGTTTTCTGTTCCCTCCATAGCCGGCGTGCTCAGGTGCTGGGGGCAGGCCTGTGGGTAAGGTGGAGCAATGACAGCCAGTTTTGGATCAGAGCTTTGTGCTGGCCATTCCAGCCAGCACCATTATTCAAGTCCACGTGAAACGCAGTGGGATTCAATCTGAAATTTCTGCTCAGTGGGTGCTACCCATGGAAATCAATGTTTTCTCTACAGTAGATAGGTATGTGCTTTCAGAATCTGTTAGGCTGAAAAAATCTAATAGAGAAGGCTGCATAATTAGCTCTTACACTAATCTTGCATTTGCCATGAAGTAAGAGGAAATTCAGGCTGCAAAGCAATTTCAGATATTTATACTGCAGGGGCAACAGTTCAGGCATCTTAGTGAAATTTTCAGATCTAGGGAAAGATGTGTATTCTCCCAGTAAAATGTCTTGGGAGGTCTTCAGGCTTTTGGAATGTAGCAATTTCCTGGTGGCAAGTGAGTTAGTTTAGATAGTAGCTTGGGATGTTGCTGAGTTGGAATGAGTGTGTTTACAGATTGTCTATCTGGGCTTAGGATGCCAACTACAGATGCAGCTAGTGAGCAGGAATGGAACCAGGAGGGGAAGCAATGGGCACAGTGGGCTGCAGCGTCTGCAGGTAAACAAGGTCCACCTGGTGATGAGAGAAGGTGAAGGAAATCACATCAAGATGTGAAAAGACAGCTGAGTACATGGTTTTAGACACTTCAGTTGGCTTTGGTAGAAAGAATCACTGCACCCAGAAAGCCCATCTGTAGTCAGACACCCGGAGTTCCAATTCTAGTTCTCAATCCTAGCGACTGATTGTGCCAACTGGGATGAGTCATCTAATTCCTGTGCTGTTTTGCCCTTGTTGTAGGATGGATTTACAACAGCAGCCACCTTATAGAGTTGTGTTTAAGTCATATCTGAGATGATTCCCAGAAAGATTTAAACCTGGAGGAGACACATAGGTGGTACTCACTGGGTATTGGTGCAGCTATGCAGCCTGCCTTCTCCTCTCACCATAGGATGACTAAGGCTCAGGACACACAGCAGCAGAGCTGGACTCCTTGTCTTCTAGACCCAAAGACTCCTACATGCATCACATAGCACCTTCTCACAATACTTTGGGAAGAGATGTGACATGACAGGACTCCGTCACAGAGTGAGTCTGGCACAGGGAAGACCAGATTTCAGAAGTCCCAGCACAAATCCCTTCTCAAATGAACAACCTGATCCTTCGACACAATGACAGCTGGGAATATAAACTATTGCTGGAAACAAGGCCAGAGTATACATCTGCTTGTGCCATGCAGGAGACTAGGTACATATATGCTTAGGGTAACCTCAGAACAAAGCAGAGGACTCTAAGTGCCTTCTATGGGGGATATTTCTACTATATTATTGGTATTATCACACTTTTAGATGAAGCAAAATAAGAATCCTAGCTATCTACTTAGGTTTATATGTTAAGTGTGTTTTGATTGGTATTATAGTTCATTGACTTGGTCAGATTAATAAAGCTTTTCACCAATCCACATGCTCCACCCATAGGTGCATTCACTTTCACCATTGAATAGGCAGCCTTTTGGAGTACAATAAAACAGTTCACCAAATGGTCTCCAGGCTTTCTTTGAGAAGTCATTCTGTAGTGAAGACGATGAGAAGCAAAACTGCTTCTCCCACAGTAGGGACACACAAGAGATGTGAGGCTGGCAGAGAGTGAAGCACCCACGAAAGGACTCGGAATGCAGCTGTCACGTCCATGGCCTCTGGAGGTCAAGCTCTGCCCCGGTCTCATGAGAACCAGCTGCGTTCTTTCAACTTTCCTCTATCCGAGCGTTTACCCTTGCAGCTCTCAGCTCAGCCCCATCATAATTTGGGGAACCATTTCGATATCACCACCAGCCACCTTCATCTTAAGAAAGAGATAGCCTGGACATTGGCATAGTCTGTCATGTGCTAGGGTAGAAAAGATGAGGGACGGGTGGACTTTTCTGTCTACTTTCCTCTTTTAAAATGCTCAACTTCACTTAGTATGATTTTTCCCGTTCTATCCACTTTCTTGAAGATGTCATAACTTCATGTTTTCTTTATAGCTAAGTAAAACTCCATGTGTATATGCACCACATTTCATTATCCAGTCATTCTTGGAGGGATATTTAAGTTGACTCAATTTCCTGACTATTGTGATGAGAATAAACATGGGTGTGCAAGTATCTCTGTGATAGGATATAGAGTCCTTTGGGAGTATGCCCAAGAGTAGTATAGCTTAGTCCTAAGGTAATTCAATTTTTAGATTTTGAGAAGCCGCCAAACTGCTTTTCCTAGTGGCTGAACCACTTACACTCTGACTGACTGTGGATAAGTGTTCCCTTTTCCCCATAACTTCACCAGCATTTGTTGTCATTAGTTTCCTTAATAATGACTAAGTCATACAAGCCTAGAACCACAAAAACTACACGTTCTCCTTCATACGTGGGTTCTAACCTTTAATGCTTGTACTTATGTAAATATGGAGATGTGAAACTGAGTATAGACTGTAAGTCACGATAGTAGACCACAAGAGGGGAACAAGAGGTGATAAGGGGTCAAAGAACAACAGGAAATATGTACTATAATAACAGTAAGGAGACCTGGGCATGGTGGCACACACCTTTAATCCCAGCATTCAAAAAGCAGAGGTAGGAGGATTTCTGTGAGTTCGAGGCCACCCGGAGACTACATAGTGAATTCCAGGTCATCTTGGGCTAGAGCAAGACCCTACCTCAAAAAACAAACAGACAAAAAACAGAATGAGGCTATGTTGAGGAGAGGGATGTAGAACTAGATGTGTAAAAGGAGGAAGGGAAGGGAAACAAAAAGAATTATTTGAAAACACTATAGTGAAACTTAATTCTTGAATATTTTTTCAATTTTATTTATTATTTATTCGTAAGGAGAGGGGGAGAGGGATCATGGGCACACCAGGGCCTCCTGCCACTGTACATGAACTCCAGGCGCATGTGCTACTTTGTGCATCTGGCTTTATGTGCGTACTGGGGAATCAAACCTGGGCTATCAAGCTTTGCATGCAAGTACCTTTTACAACTGAGCCTCTCTAATAATTTTTTAAATGCTCAATTTGAACAGGCCATGCTGAGATAAGAGCATTGAATTAGAGCAAGGTCAATTTGCTCCTAATGGGATGGCATTTGCAATAAGACTGTTGCACATCTGGAGTGTAAGCTCTTCCAGAAGTTGAGAAAGAAGCAAGAGCCCTTGCTTTACAAGACTCTGAAGAAAAGCTGAAGGTGAGAGGTAAGGGACACTTATAGATGAGCTGACACTTTGTAGTAATTTGGATTTGAAAAAAATGCCACTTTTTTACCTGGCAGATAAAACAGATCTTGGCAACTCAGTACATTTCCAATGTGACTACTTGATTTTAATATACTAATATAGGGAGATGACCAAAAAGGTTCTTTAGGTCCTTTAGGGTACCTGTGCCTTGGAGGAAGTCACTGGAGTTTAGAGTCTGGCCCTTAGTTCTGCAGATGCCAAGCACGGGCTTTCAACAAGTCTCTATACTAGTCAGAAGTCTGTACAAAAGGAGACAAGTGCTGGCTTCTAGGATAAGGAACCCAGAAGCCAGCGGGGATCTAGCACTTTTCTAGGCACTGTGAATATGTTCTTTGACCTCTGTTTCAAAAGCACAGGATTTGAAGCAGAGTTTTCCTGGGGCAAAACTGGTTTCAATAATGCAGACAAGGACATTTAGAACTATGGATCATACTGTGCCCAGGCTGAGCACCAGACCTCTCACCAAGAGGAGTGTCCATGTATTCTATAAAACATTTGATCTATGTTGTTTGTGACCTGTAGGGACATTTCAAGCATGGGACAGGAGGTGTTAAGTTCATATTGATGTTGAACAATAATATTATCCTTGTTTTACAGACAAAGAAATATGCTGGGCATGGTGGTTAATGCCTTTAATCCCAGCACTTGGGAGGCAGCAGTAGGAGGATCGCTGTGAGTTCGAGGCCACCCTGAGATTACATAGTGAATTCCAGGTCAGTCTGAGCTAGAGTGAAAGCCTACCTTGATAAACCAAAAGAAAGAAAGAAAGAAAGAAAGAAAGAAAGAAAGAAAGAAAGAAAGAAAGAAAGAGAGAGAGAGAGAAAGAAAGAAAGAAGGAATACAGCTAGTGAATTAAAGAAAACATTTGAATCCAGACTCTTACCTGGAAGTCTGTGCTTTTAACTAACACACAGTACCTTCTGAATCATGCCTGTGTCACTTCTACTACACTTAACTTCCCTGTTGTGCACACATTCCTTGGACCACACGTAGCCACAGCAGGCCCCAGAACAAGTGGCCTGTGTATATCCAAGACAGTTCTGGTAACTCACGTGCCACTCTCAGCTCTCCTTCAGGCACATACACACTTTTCCATGGTGTTTTATTAATTTTATAATGTTCATTATGCAACCTATTGTTTCAGGGGCCTTTAAAGCAGTCTTTTAATTTTGCGAATCGTATAATCTTATAAATTAACATTCTTGTTGACAAAATTCAGCTTCCATCACCTATTATTAAAGGACACAGAGACCAAGTAGAACTCAAGTTCTTTGGGGAATGCTGTTATGGAGACACAAACAAAGAGTTGTACTTAGAACGATAGCTCTGCAGAACATGTAAAGCTAAAAATACAGTGTAGCTCTTTAATTTACAATATGTATAACTACATAACCTATTAAAGTTAATTTAACACAATACACAAAATATTAACAGCAGTTATTTTTGATTTGATAAGCACTTTAAGTGCATAAATGTTGAGATTACAAAACTATGCTAAGTATCTTTTTGATTATTGAGTCTAGCTCACTGGTTTAGGCTGAGCATTCATTCTCTCAAGTACTTCAGGTATATAGGAGATAAGGTTAACAGTTCTAATCTGTTCTTCCAGAAAATGAGAATTCAATAGTGCCAAATAATGTGTGAAAAGGATCTACCTTATCTCTGGACTAGTCTATAAAGTTTTTTCATCTTGATATGCTAAGATACAACTATGCAGTTTCTCTCTACTGATCCAATGAAGCCTTCTAATTATCTTCCTAGAAGCCAATATTCACTCTGGGTAACACACATCTGGTAACTTCTCTGGTCTTCCATTGAGTCCATCTGAGGGGAATTGCCATTCAAAAAAAACCCACCAACCAAGTAAAGTAGAATTCTAGGCAAACATAGATCGTCTGAACAGTATGAGATTCAAAACCTGGTCAATAAACAAATGTCCCATTAAAGTTTACACAGGACATATTAATAACACCAGACTTGCTTGACAAAGTCAAAGTTGAGAGCCCACAAAATTTCTCCCTGAAAGTTTCCATCAAGAGAACCATCTTCTTTCTATAGACTTTAAACATATTCCCCAGCGTCATTTATATCAATAACTTATATACAGAGTAAGTATCTGCAAGGCCTTGAGTGTACCAAAGGTGATGATCATGTACAACACAAACATTTATTACTCCATCCCTGTGTTGGTATGACTTGATAAATGCTAGAATCTTCTCTACTCATGCAAGGAAGGTATCCTGTGAGATCCATGTTGGGCCTCAATAGATGCCACTCATTCTCAGGTGTTCAGACACACAGTGTTCATAGTTATCTTTGAGCCACAGGACACAGTATGGTCTGTATATTTCTCCAGTACTAAAATGTTTAGTGCATATGACTAGAAAGTAATACCCTTTATTGTTTTATTAATATTATTATTATTTATTTGAGACAGGGTCTTGTCCAGAAAGGATGTTGCTAGGTTCAGAGAAAGGTATTAGTGAATCTACAGATAAAGTCTTTGCTTTCATGGATTTGCTAGAGGGAAATAGATAATGAAACCTATGGCAGAGAATTTTTTAAACATGTTTATTTTCACTAAAGAAACTCATACTGTAGCATACCTTTTCTAAAATATTAGCACATCAAGCATATCAAAAGAAACTCTGAGACAGACTTGGTGGGGCTTGCCTTTCCTCCTAGCACTCAGGACATAGAGGTAGGAAAATTGCTGAGTTCAATGCCAACCTGGAACTACAGAGTGAGTTCCAGGTCAGCCTGGACTGGAGTGTTACCCTACTATGAAAAAAGAAAGAAAGGAAAAAAACTCTTTTGGACATTCAGAGGACAATCTGCAGTCTCTTTTGTTCACTTTCAAGAAAATAACTAATCTAGAAGACCCATTGATGGGGAAATAGAATTATAAATTCATCTATTCCAGAAATCCTCTCCACTAATGTAGTAGTAGAGGCAATAATAGTTTCATTACTGAACAAACATTCAACCAGAATGTGGTTGGTGTGTGTACCATGGGCCACCCACTAAGAGCTTATGATAAACATTGAATGACATCACACATTTTTATGGCCAAACAGATGCAACTGGTTACGGACATGTGTTCAAGACCATCCACCTAGTAACAGAATGTCATAGCACTGTTTGTCATCACATTTCATCTTAAATTCACCGGGAAATTGCCTAATCATCTGTAGTACTATCTGTCTCTGTTCAGAGGACAAACAGCCTCTGTATGTCTTTATGGTTTCCACTGAAGTTGGCGCCTACCCTCTTACAGAGCGTGGGAGGAAGGAGATCATGTCTCCCTTGATGTCTGAATTTCAAAGAGATGGATAGTGAGGTCTCCCAGGTCATAAAACAAACAAAAGATTTGCTTAGCTCTTAAAAATATTTAAATATATACTTCAACGAGACAGTTAAGAATTCACATATTTTTTTCTGAAGAAAATTTTTTCTAAGGAAAGGGGGGAGCAGTAGAGTTTTCCTATGTAACAAGGAACATTAAGCCCGTTATTTAAAATTTATATTTGTTCTTACAACATTGTATTGCTTACTTTTGTCATTTTTGTTGTGAGAAAATACCTGATAGAAACACCTAAAGAAAGGGAAACTTTATTTTGTCTGATGCTTTGAGCGGATACAGCCCATCATGCCAGGGACTGGTATGGTTGGAGGAGGCCATAGCAGCAGGAGGCCCTTACCGCCTCACATCTCAGCATCGCAGTAGGCAGAGAAAGATACTTGGGCCAAATCTGAGTCAGGTTATAATCCATAAACCTACCCCTAATGACTACTTCCACCAACCAAACTTCATGTCTTTAAGGTTTTACAGCCTCCCAAAATAGCACCACCAGATAGCTGGGGATCAAGTGTTCAAACATATGAGCTTGTGGGAGATGCTACACAATCAAACCATAATAGCCATTTTAGACAGAACTACCTGAATTTTGAAAGAAAGGCAGAATGCAAAGAGAAAAAAAATACTTTGTTTTTCTAATTAAAATGCCTGATTTGATGTTTTGGAAGAGATGAGCTTGCTGAGAATTTCCTCATGACTTCAGCTTAGATCGGCAGGAGTCCAGCAGATTTTCCTAACCTAAGACTCAGTTTGTGATAAGCCTGCTTTAAATCTTTAGTTGAAACTTCTCAGACAGAGATTACATAAATGGTGAAGCCTTCTTTTCTCGGCTCTGAGAACTCTGGCTTCTGGGTAATAGGTAAATTCTTAGAAACATTAGCAAATTCCATGAAACTAGAAGAAAAGAGTCTAGAAATGATTATTAGCTAAGATCCATAGACTGCTGAAGTTCAAAGGTTCCTTGGAAACCATGGAGCCAATATGCTTGTTAAGGCACAGCTATAGGCAAGGTAAGTTAATGCATTGTGTTACTTACTTTGCTATCAGATACCTGACAAAAAGCAATGTTAGGGAGGGAGACTTTATTTTGGCTTAGAGCTCATAGGAATACAGCTTACTTTAGTGGTGGAGGCATCGAGGCAGGAGTGGGAAGAAGAGACAAAGCATTGCCAGTGGTCAGCTGGTTTTCTCCTTTTCCCCTGTCTATTCAGTCCTGGTTCCCAGCCCATTAGATGGTGCTCCCCACATTTAGTGTGAGTCTTTCATCCTCACTTAAGCCTCTCTGGAAACACCTTCCCAGATGCACCCAAATATGTGCCTCCTTAATGCCCCATGTTACCATTAACCCAATCAAGTTGCTAATTACAACTAACCATCATGTGTACAGAATATGGTACTAGTAGAAGGCAGGTTATTTCCTGACCTTAAAAGATATTCTGCGACCATGTGCTTTGTCTCTGATCTCTAGAGAATGTAGGGGGAAAACATCCCATGATGCACACAATTGCATTTGCAAGTCAGCAAGTCACTACTTTCTCACTGTCATTAAGCACCACAATAAAGCCACGTTGCTTGTTGTTTTTAAAAAGACAGTGACATCAGAATAGTTTCATGCTGTGTTAGAAAGCCTAGTAACCATTATATAAACCAGAAAAAGAAATATCAGTAGAGTTAAAAACCTAGAAATGCTTGAGGGATATTGTCCACCAACCCCTTGTCTTTTACACATGGGGAATGAAGAGTAAACATGCCCCACCCCCATTGTGAAGGAAAGTGGGCCACTTAAAAGGATGTGAAAAAGACCTAGTTTGCAGAACAAGTTCGTTTGAAAAGCTCTCTAAAGTTGATCATCTTCCCTTGAAATATACTCACGTTTTCTTTTTTAAAAGACATTTAAAATATTTTTATTTATTTATTTATGAGGGGAGGGGTTGAGAGAATGGCACACTAGTAACTCTTGTGATTGCAGGCATACTCCAGATAAATGTTATACTTTTTACATCTGGCTTTATGTGGGTACTAAAGGATTAAACTTAGATGCCAGGCTTTGTAAGCAAGCACCTTTAACCACTGAGTTATCTTCCAGGCCCTTTGTATTCTCTTTACTTTAATTTATTCCCAGGTGATATTGGACTTGGATTAAACAATGTCCACAGGTTTGGGCTGCAGTCATGCCTTATGCCATTCCATGATGTCAACCAAGCTTACTCGATACATCCCTGACTGTGCTCAGTGCTGGAGATCACAAGTCTAGTTGGTTATTAGAAGTAAGGATTTATGGTATAAGAAAGCATCTTGTAGTGCTCCTGATTCCTGAAAATGATTGACAGTATTAGTTCTCACACTGTCATTGATTCATAGGATGGTCTTCTAGAACATTTATGCTTGGGAAACTTAGGAATTTTTTTTTCTATTCTACCCTTCAATTTAATTTGTTTTGGAAAAATATTGGCTCCTTCCACATTTCTTCAGCTGTTGTTTACTATAGTGAACCAGCCTGAATTTCTCAAGTCACATTATTTCTGTTTTCCTGCCAGTACGCTAATGAAAAAATATAGCCTTCTTGGTCATACCATATTGAGAAGTGTTGAGATAAAACGGACAGAATGGTTCTGTGAAGGGAAGCATGCCTGGTATTGACAGCATGCTACTATGTGTCAGGCAAGTAGGCTTTTCTCTTTGGCCTTTTAACACAGAGCTTAACTTCCTTAGTTAGGCAGCCTCTTTGCCCTGGAAATGTGGCAGGCTTCTAGAAGCTGAGCTTTATTATTCATTCCAGAAAGACTCAGGGTGCCTGACTCAAAGTTCCTGTCTGCCACTTCTGAGTTCATGGTGTAAATTCTTTCCCATGCTTTCTTTTACATTTTGTATTTTGTGCTTAGAAAAGAAGCCTATTTCCAGATAAGGAATAGAATGGTGTTCTTTACTTCACCCCCATGGTTCACTCTGAATTTTAACCAATTTGATATTAAAAATGAATTTACCAAGCAGACAGATTTGAAAAAACTTTTCAGCAGACATGGAAAATAATTCTTTAACATTTCTATTTAATTTACTAACGTGTCTTGTCACTTTTTTGGCCAGCAGTTGTTATCACCTGGACTATATTTGAGCACCCAGCACACAGATGTCACAAAATTTAATAGTGATCCCCATGTGAAGGTTAATCTTAATACTGCATTCTGGAAGCAAACAAGATTTCTAAAACTCAGAGTCAAACCCTTCTGAACCTTGGTAGTTTCCCTGTGATGTAGACCAAAGATCTCCCCTCCCTGGTGTTTCTGTAGAGTCCATTCCTCTTCCAGCCTGCAGCTGTTATTCCGCTGCTAGGACCCAATTTGCTGTCAGAGCTAAGCAGCATCTCATCCTGTTTGGGATCTTCCCTCCCCCGTATCAGCCTGCTCCCAGTTTCTGTCAGTGTGGATGCTCTGATCCCCTGAAGGACCCCAGTGGGAGAGAGAGCAATCCTATGAGATAACTGTCCCTGCACCAAGCCCAGCAAGCCCTTCTCCTCTACATAGGAACTTTCACTGCTAATGTTTGCCCAAATGGGTGTCGACAGTAATAGTTTCACTTAGGAAAAACGTAATCTTTTCTGGTCAAGTAAGTTTGGGATCTGCTGACTTAAAATTAAATAAGTTTCTTTATTGCAGATTGATTCCAAGCTTTTAATTTGCTAATGTGCTCTGTGACTCACTTAGAGGTCTGTGCTGTATGCACTTCCCAGCTCATTTTACTTCATTTTTTTTTCCTGGTAACACATTTTAAGACTAATGTTTTATGGAATATGACTTGTCAAAACTCATTTAAATTTTTCTTTCATATATTCCAATATTTTCCATCTTTCATTTTATTCTGATATCACTTTAATAAAGCTTGCCAATATTTTCCTTAAGTTCACTCATTGTTTTGAATTTTATTTATTTGTGTGTGTGTGAGAGAGAGTGGGGGTGGGGAGAGAGAATGGGTATGTCAGGGCCTCTTGCTTCTGGAAATGAAGTCTAGACCCATGCACGACTGAGCAATCTCTCCAGGACTCCACTAATTTTTTAACTTAAATAAATTTAAAAATAAACTACAGTAAATAGAAAATAAGGGTAATTTTCCATAAAGTGACTAGGAAAATACATAGTTTGAAGAAATGTTCATTTAAAACATTTAAAAAGTAAACTCAAAAGCAAATAATGGAGTATAGTAATAATGTATTAAATTAGTTTATAAAAATACATGTCTGAGTGTAAGTTCTGTTTGAGGAGAATGGAGTCAATGATAACCAAAAAATAGCATATGCAATTTAATCTCTGTTCCTTGTTTGGAATTATAATGAATATTCATCAGTAAGGGTATTGTTTGGGTTATATAATTTGGTTCCACTGAGTACATAGTCAATCTGACCAAAAGATATTTAAGGACATTCTAAGAATGAATTAGATACCAAGAATATATTTCTTTCTCCCTCCCTACTTCCTCTGTTTCTTTCATAAGGTCTTATTATGTAGCCCAGGTTGTTCATGTACTTGCAATTCTCCTGTCTCAGTCTCTTAAATTCTGGGATTACAGACACATGACCTTGCTTTTAAAAAAATTTTTTTTTGTTTGTTTATTTTTATTTATTTGAGAGCGACAGAGAGAGAGAGAAAGAGAGAGAAAGAGGCAGAGAACGAGAGAGAGAATGGGCGTGCCAGGGCTTCCAGCCACTGCAAATGAACTCCAGATGCATGTGCCCCCTCGTGCATCTGGCTAACATGAGTCCTGGGGAATGGAGCCTTGAACTGGGGTCCTTAGGCTTCACAGGCAAGCGCTTAACTGTGAAACCATCTCTCCAGCCCTTTTTTATTTTTTTTTTCTATTTTGCTAGTATATTAGTCAGGGTTTTCTAGAGGAACAGAACTGATAGAATGAATTTTATTAAAAGGGAATTTATTGGATTAGCTTATAGCAGTCCAACAATAGTAGGTTGCAGGCCTGACAGTCAAGGAAGCTGGTAGCCACTCTGTCCACAAGGATGGATGCCTCAACCTTCCCAATCCAGCACTGAAGGCCTGGAGGCTTCCTGGAGAGCCCCTGCTCTTCAGTCCAGGCTGGAAAGCAGCAAGCAGCTCTGCAGCCTGGTGGGGGGAGGGGATCCTTTCCTTCCCAGAGTTTCCTTAGATAAAGCCTCCCCCCCCCCCCAGGGGCTGCCCACTCTGGGGGAAGGGCTCACCCTGGAAAGGATTCCTCCTTTAGTTAATCCTTCCTGGAAGCAATCTCAGAGACCCACTTATAAGGGGTGTCTGTGGATTCCTAAACACATGAAGTTGACACAAACTTAACCATCACAGCTAGTCATTTTGTTTCTTTTTCTTTCTTTCTTTTTCTTTTTTTTTTTTTTTTTTTTTTTTTTTTTTTTTTGGTTTCTCCAGGTAGGGTTTCCCAAGTTCTGGGATTAAAGGTGTGTGCCACCACACCCGGATTTTTGTTTCTTAATATTTTTTTTCCTATTTAATGAAACCCTTTAAGCATAACAATGTAGAAGGTCACTAGAATAAATATACAAATGTACAGTGCATATAGTCAACGTGTATAAACACAGTGGTCAGTATTCTGCAGTACCATTAGACTGTGTATATGCATGTGAGGGTGCATGTGGGAATTGTCTTATGCAATTATGAATTCTGAGATAGAGTACCCCAATATGTCATCCACATGCTCAAGAAAATGGTGTATTTCAGCTTGAATCTGAAGACCCCAAAAGCAGGCAACCCTTGGTGTAACTCAAACTGAGGCCACAGGCCGAAGATCAGGGAAGGGTTAAGGTGGAGTGTAAAGTATTAGTGAAGGAGGTCCCGGTGTCTGAAAGTTCAAAACCAGGAGCTCCAGCGCCAGGGAACAGGAGAAAATGGATGGCTTAGCTCAAGAAGGAGGATAGCCGATTCATTCTTGTGCAGCCGTGCTGGACAACACATGCTCACATTAGTGAGCTCTCGTGTCCTAACCTGGTCCCCTGAATCAAATGCCCATCCCTTCCAGTGTTACCTTCAAAGACACACTGAGATGTAATATATCACCAAGAATCTGGGCATCTCTCAGCTCAGTCAAATTAATCCATAAAGCTAATCACAAAAAAATTATCATTATCATCCACATTTTGCTCCATTTCTCAATTGAATTATTTCCAATTTTTTGAGATATACATTATCACAGAGTTTTTAAATGTAAGTTAATGTTGTTATGACACATCATGCCTAAATTTTTTCTCATGAATACCTTTGAGTGGTATTTTCATGTAGAGCTACACAATGAGACATAACAGTGGCAATTTTCAACATCATCTCTCCACTCATATATAAACCTGCTCCACAATTTTTAAAAGAAGGTCTTGAATAATTTTAGATGATATTTTTTTTCTGGAATCCAGAAAATGATGAAAGGTATACATTTCATTCCCTCTTGCCCTTCAATATGGAGAAATGCTAGTGAAGATGTTCCAGAATTCTTTCCCGTATCACTTCATAGCACTGAAAATTCTTTTAATGAGTTTTTCAGATAAATTTTTAAATAACCATTTCATCTATCATGGTCATTTTTGTTTTTATATAATTTTAATAAGACTTTAAAATAAAAACTTTATTTTTTTACCTAATCCTTTTGCATACTCTTTTCCTGTCCCTCTTCCCCAATTCCCTGTCACTGAACCCCCACTTCTTTCCCATAATTCTCTTTTCTGTTTTGGTGCCCCTTTTCTTCCTTGCTCTCTTCCACCACCCACGACAACCAAGTACTATTCAGGTATTGCACAGATAATGACAGCCTCTGGGAAGCATGAGGATGACTGTGCAGAGCACTCCTCCCCACCTCTTGGTTCCTACAATTCCAAATTGTAATTGCCAAAGCTCTACTTCTGGATATGTCTGTGAGAGTGTTTCCAGAAGAGACTGGGATTTTCTTTAGTGGGCTGAGGCAGAAGATCTGCTTAATCCAGCATGGACAGGCACCACCAGTTAGCTGAGAGCCCAGACAGAACAAATAGACAAATGAAAGGTGATTTTTCTCTCCTATTCTGCTGAAGCTGGGACCCCCTCTTCTCTCCTTGGATGTCAGAACTCCATGCTCTTTCGCCTTTGAAACCAGCATTACTATCAATAGCCCCCTTCATTCCCAGGCCTTTGTCTTTGGGCTGAAGATTACAGCATTGGTTCAGCTGGTTCTGACGCTTTCAGATGGTAATAGGCCATACTAGCCTGGTTCTCCTGCTTGCAGATGGCCTGTAATGGGACTTCCAGACTCCTTAGTATACTTTCAGTTTACAGATGGATGATGCTGTTGCTTCTAGGCCTGTGGCAAGGCAAACACATGTGTGAGAGGCATGGTAGAGGAAAATTCCTCACCTTATGGTGGCTAGGAAGCAGGAAGCAAAAGAGAGGAATGAATTGGATATTTAGTCTGCAAGGGAGACTACTCCAGGGAGCTACTCTTCATTTAGGTCCCCCAAATTTCCTGAATTTCCATAATCTCCTAATAGCCCATAACATGTATCACTGGGGCTAGGAAAATGGCTCAGCAGTTAAAGGAGTTTGCTTGAAATGCCTAATTGATTGGGTTTGAATTGCTCACACTAAGCCAGATGCGCAAAATGGCACATGCATCTGGAGTTCATTTGTAGCAGCAAGAGGTCTTAGAGCACACATACTCGTACTCTTGTCTGTTTCTCAAATAAATAAATTAAAAATATTTTAATGTGTTATTGGATTTCTCTACTATTAAAGTCATAACCCTCTGTATCCAATCATTTTTCCCAAAGCCCCAGATATATAAGCCAATTTCTTTAATAAATACCCACTCTCAGTGGTTAGCCTTTTGTTACTGTGACAAAATACCTTAAAATTAAAACAACAACAACAACAAAGAAGGAGGAAAGAAATGTTCTAGAGATTTCAGCCTATGGTCAGTTGACGTTGTTGTTTTTAGGCTGTGGTGAGCACAGTAACAGGGAGAAGAACAGAACAAAGTCATTCACCTCATAAAGATGAGGAGGGGAGAAAGGAGGAGAGAGAGAGTGAAAGAGAGGGGGGAAAGAGGGAGAAGCTAGGAGAAAGAAACACCCTCAAGGGCATGTCCCCTGTGTCATACTTTCTTCAACTAGACTCCACTGCTTAAAGTTTCCGCCACCTCTCAACATAGCTAATCCTTCAACATGTGACTCTGTGGAGGGGACATTTCACTGTCATCTATCTATCTATCTATCTATCTATCTATCTATCTATCTATCTATGTATCACTAATCTATCAATTATCTATCATTATTTGTCATCTATTTATTATCTATCATCTAACTACTATCTGTCTATCATCTATCTATTTATCTATCACCTATCTATGCATTTATCTACTTTATCTATCTGTTTATCTACATTATCTATCTATTATCTATCTATCTATCTATCTATCTATCTATCTATCTATCTATCTGTGTATCAATCACCTACCTATCATATCTGCCATCTCTTATTAGCTACAGCTGTTTGAAGAACTGCAACTGATGCATCAGCATTAAAAATCCTCAATGTGGCCGTAGACAATATCTGTCAAAGCAACGCATGGTCTAACCTACTTAGCAGCAAATAACTTGGTGTGATGCCCACACAAGTGCAGTGGTGGCACACAGCCATGGTGGGGAACCAACTGCTCTCAATTTGGCTAACTGATCCCCTCACTGGTATGGGACCCATAGCTGGAGCTGGGAAACAAGTCAGAACCATATCCAAACATAAACCCACTCTCCAATATCAAGCTACCATCAATTGTGGGCTACAAGAGGGCCTACACGTATTAAATTCTCTATTAAAAAAAAAAAAGTAAGGGTTATCTCATTTGTCCTGGTGCTAACTTACTCTCCGTTGGAGAATCTGCTTCTCTTTTTCAGATAGATGTAGATCCTAAGGAGAGAACCACCCCATCACACCTCAAAAGGGCCCTGGCTGCAACTGAGAAAAATTGGAGAAACAAGCAAGGGGGCTGCTTTCCTGATGAACCGGATACCAGCACAAGGGGGAAGGAGATCAGAACAGAGAAAAATCAACTCCTACCAAATCAGAGAGCCAGAGCCTCAGAGGCCCCCAACACCTCATCACTGAAGCAGAGCAAAAATGAACCCAACATGGCTCAGGGAAATTTTGTGGAAGAGGGGGTGGAAAGAATGTCAGAGCCACATGTTGGGTCATGATATGCAGAGACATTTAGCTTACCCGTAACTGTGGGCTAACTCCACAATGCATGACCCATATACCTCAACAAGGAGGGGCCAAGGGGAGGAGGTAGGTCATGGATGAGCCTAATAATGGTACCAAACTGACTGTATTTGCTGAATACAGAACTGACTAATAAAGAATAAAGAAAAAAAAATCCTCAATGTTTTTTGGTTAATGAAATGGAGGAACAAGCTTAGACATAAAAGAATAGGGTTCTGCAATGCTGTCTTGTGCATAGAAATAATAAAACATGTTGTTCTTTGTGAGTGCTTTCCACATGCCAGGAATCAGGCCAAGTGCTTTGTGTATATTATCTCAGTACTCCCAAAGCATCCCATGGGGGTAAGTACTATATTGTAGTATATTGTTTGCAAGGAGGCTGTACACAATTATGCAGGCAGGTAAATTGGGGCTCAAATACAGCTTGCATTCAAGTTCTGTGTCCACCAAGATTTTCGAGGGCCTTATCCTAATTCACAAAGCTCTTTCATGGCTTGTTTGAAGTCCTGCCAAGTTTTTATAGCCAAGGCATGTGAGTTACATGATAAGACATAAATCTATGCCTCTATGTCAGCTCAGCCATATTTCCATTACTATGATAAAATGCCTGAGAAAGTTAACTTAAATGAGAGACTTATTTTCATCATTATCTCAAAGGTTTCATTCCATAATTGGATGATCCTGTTGCTTTTAGGCCTGTGGCAAGGCAGTACACAGATGTCAGAAAGGCATGACAGAGAAAAGCTGCTCACTTCATGGTGGTCAGGAAACAGGAAACAAGGAAGAGAGAGAGAGAGGAATGAGTAGGGCCAAGTTATGGCCTCCAAGAGCTTATCCCTAAAGACTTACTCTTCACCTAGGTCCCACCCCCTAAAATTCCATAATCTCTCACCAGCCCATTTCTACCTGAACACTACCCCAAAGCCCCAAATCTGCTAACTAAACCTCTAGCATATAGCCTTTGGGGTGCATGTTAAATCCAAGATAACAGAGTCTTACCAGAATCATCCTTGTAAATGTATGATTTTCTTATTGCTTCCTCAAAATCTGATCTGGAATCAAAATTGTTTTTGGGAGCAGTGGAGAGGAAGATACTCAAAAAAATGTTATAGAACCTGATGAGGATCCATGCTTACTAAATACAGTTGTGAAAAAAATGGACTTCTCTGTCATGGGCCTTTTAAGCATATGCCAGTGTAGATGCAGTGATCGGTGGTCAGTTTTACCAAGGAAGAGGTGCAGGTTGTGTTTGCTCTGCACCTAAGCACATGGAGACTTGAGATAAATGGATTACATGTGTGAATTAATGGACGTTCCAAACAAAAATAGATGGCAGCTACCACATTAGGAGCTGTTGGAGGTAGGGAAAAGGGCATTCGAGGGAAAGGGAAGATAGATATTCATCCTGTATGAGGGCATGCTGCAAGTAACAGGCACGGCATCTTTGCATTGGTGTTTAGGGCCAGCTGTGAGTGAGCACAGGGTTCTTCCAATGATAGGCAGAGGTTTGGCACTTTGGGGACCAGGACAGAGAACATGAAAAGCTAAATATGCTGGGTAAACCCCAAATCGTGAACATATTGCATTCTGTTTCTCCTCCACAGAATGGGGGGCTTAGTTTTGCTTTCTTTGAAGAAAATTCAGACAAGTCAGGGAGGAATTTACTTTGCTCCCTCCCATCCCTTACTTTCAACCATAACATGAAAAATACCCAAGAAAGAATTCAGAACCAAGTTTTTGGAAGACTTTGATTCCATGTTATGTGTTAAAAGGACGAGGAAGTTATGAAATCAGGTTTGTTCAGAAAGGGAACCAGAAAAAAATTTATTTAAATATTTCATGAAAGTTTTCATAACCTAAAACTGTTTTATAAGCATACTTTTAGTGTAATTAATATGAAAGCATGACATAAGAAAGTAAACTAAAGATTGTTTTCCCCTTAAGTCTAGCTCAGGGCTCAGAAAGGTCTAAACCAAACTCAGGTTTTTTTTTTTTTTTTTTACAACCTTTGGCCATTTCTTCACTGAAACCCTAATTTCATCAGTTTGCAATGGAGTGATGATAGAACTTATTTCTTGGACTTGTGAGGATCACATGAAATTCTCTGGGTGAAGTGTTTACAGCACCTAAATGCTTGGCAAAGGTTGATGCCAGAGGACTTTCAGGGCTTCCACCCAGCATGTAGTAAACCATCCTATAGGTCTCTGCCAGGGGTCAGCATATCTAAATTTCCAATGGGGATGTCTGAGACTAAGTCAATTTTGATTTGCTGAACACATACCATGGACAAGACTGTTGTAGATGACGCCGGAGGCATAAAGCTGAGTCAGAGAGGCCCAGATTTTAAAAATGTTTTAGCAAGAGTTACAAACTGGCCAAATAGGACAAGAGAAAATGTATCTGGCTGGTTTTATTCTTTTAAAGTTAGTTTTTAAAATTAGTGTACATGTTTTAGCTATTGTATATAATCTGCACATCACCACTCCCTATTATTTTTTAAAAAATTATACTCAGTCCAATTACTGGCTCAGACAGATATTTAAGATGGAGAACTTTGTTCTACTAATGGAGTCACTTGGAGAAAAATGTAGACAAGGTGAAATAATATCTCAAGAGCTGAATCTGCAAAAATATACACTGACTGGAAAAGGTAAACCCCTGTCTTTGGCCTACATAACAGCTTTGCTAAGGCCTGATCAGAGCTATCTCTTCTGTCAGCTGCATAAAATGTTTCTTGTTCTGTTCACTCAAGGCCTAAAAGGGTCATAAATTATAAGAAAATAGAAAACACTGATTGTTTATAAGACTTTTGAGATGAAAAAGCTGAACAGTGAAGTGTGTTGGTAGCTCCAAAATCAAGCCTTATCTGGGACACATTAAGAAGTTAGAATTGTGATATAGGGCTACATTATCCAATCACATATCCTGTTTTCTTGCTCTTATTTCAATGGGTGCAAAGAGAGACCTCACCTTTACAGTTATAAAGTAACAGTATTGGAAGGGAACTAGATTTTATAAATGGGTCTATTGAGTGAGTAAATAAATAATAACTTTTCCTAGGCCCCAGAGATTGTAGAAAGTGGTAGTAGAAAAACAGAAACCCTCACTAACCAACTTCTAGTTGGTCCTTTCACTGTACAAAATATGATGGAAATGACATTGCACGGGACCTAAAGTTACCAATAATCATCACTTCATGTATTCTTGACATGAAGTTTTGGGCCTTTGAATTCTGGGGATATGTGTGCACATAAGGAAAGTTTTAACTATAAAACTAGTTACTGTTGCAGTCAGGCTCACATTGTTGGTAGAAATCTCCCAACCAAGAGCAGCTTGTGGGAAAAAAAGAGGTTTACATTGGCTTACAGGCTCTAGTGGGAAGCTCCACAATGACAGGGGAAAATGATGGCATGAGCAGAAGGTGGACAATAGCAATGGGAGAGTGTGCTAAACACTGGCAGGGGGACACTGGCTATAATACCCATAAATCCGCCCCCAACAATATGCTGCCTCCAGGAGGTGTTAATTCCCAAATCTCCATCAGCTGGGAATATAGCATTCAGAACACCTAAGTTTATGGGGACATCTGAATCAAACCACCAAACCTAGTTTGTATATTCACAGAAAGTGAAAGAAAGCCCATGTTGTAGGTCTCCAAGAAAATAAGTAAACTATTTTTTCACTTAAGAAATTCAGGGAAAAGGGCTAGAGAGATGGCTTAGTGGTTAAAGGCACTTGCTTGCAAAGCCAAATAGCCTGGGTTCAATTGTCCATTACTCACATAAATCCAGGACGCACAAAGTGACGCATACATCTGCAGTTTGTTTACAGTGGCAAACATTTTCTCTTTCCCTCTTTCTCTTCCTATGTAGTCTTCTCCTTCTCCTCCTTCCTCGTCTTCTCTCTCTCTCTTTGTTTGTCTCAGATAAATAAGTATTAACAAAAAGAAACTTAGAGGGTTGAAGAGATGGCTTAGCAGTTAAGCACTTGCTTGTGAAGCCTAAGGACCCCGGTTTGAGGCTTGATTTCCCAGAACCCACATAAGCCAGATGCACAAGGGGGCACACGCGTCTGGAGTTTGTTTGCAGTAGCTAGAGGCCCTGGCGTGCCCATTCTCTCTCTCTCTGTCTCTGTCTCTGTCTCTGTCTCTTTCTTTGTGTCTGTCACTCTCAAATAAATAAATAAAAATAAACAAAAAATTTAAAAAAGGAAATTTAGAGAAAATAAAAATAATTTGCTACTGAAGAAAAAGAAAATGATGTTCAAATTGATTCTTGACATTGGTTTAACCTATTTAGTCTTTGCCTACTTTTTCTCTTCTATAAAAATGGAGTTAGGGCTGGAGAGATAGCTTAGTGGCTTAGCGCTTGCCTGTGAAGCCTAAGGACCCCGGTTCGAGACTCGATTCCCCAGGACCCATGTTAGCCAGATGTACAAGGGGGTGCATGCATCTGGAGTTCATTTGCAGCGGCTGGAGGCCCTGGCTCACCTATTCTCTCCCTCCCTCTGTCTCTCTCTCTCTCTCCCTCTTTTTCTCTCTGTCGATCGCAAATAAATAAATAAATAAATAATGGAGTCAAAGTCCTAAAGCTACATCAGGACTAACCAGTTTAAACTCTCCAATCAGTGGAATCTAGTCTGACTTAATTTAGAAATTCCATCTTCCAGTGGAAGGTTTGAGAATGAACAAATCCACTCTGAAAGCTTTTCTCATGGTCAGCTCCAATTCTGTTTTGTGTTTTCTGGTCACCAAATATATCTCAGCATAAAGGAGGAGAGACATAGATTATCTATACAGAATTTCCCATGCTTTGAAGAGTGTCGGATCTCATTTAATATCTAAGCATGTGTGATTTATTACTCTACTTG
Source organism: Dipus sagitta (assembly GCA_036346955.1). Classification (NCBI taxonomy): domain Eukaryota; kingdom Metazoa; phylum Chordata; class Mammalia; order Rodentia; family Dipodidae; genus Dipus; species Dipus sagitta. The sequence goes on along the minus strand of CM070770.1, from coordinate 46,282,686 downwards.
ACTTATAAACTTGAGGTGAGGCACGGTTTTGCCTGGCCTTGGGTTGTTTTAATTCAGTCCATGACATAGTGCAGAACAGGAGCACGTTGGATAAAATAAACTAGGTACTTGTTAAATCTTCATTTTTCGTATGTGTAGCATGGTGTATGTCTATGACAGTAATTTTTTGCACATGAGTGGAAGACATCAGATAATTATATGAATATGTAAAAGACTTCTAATCTGTTTTACAAAACCAGCAACATATATCACAAAGGATTTTACGAGGGTATGTTTCATATTCTCTTTATTCTGTTTGTGCAGGAATGACTAGTTTTGAATAGTCTTTGAATATGTGGAGGAAATATTTGTAGCAAGTTTACCGTATCCCTTTTCTCAGACTTTCTTGACTTTGTCAAACATCTTCCTTCTGATGCTTGAGCTTGTTTCTCAACAAGTCTGTATTTTTTTTCAAGTGCATTCAGTTCATCAGCCTGAAGCTGACTGTCAATCACTCATGCTATTCTTATCACAAATCTCATAACACCATGGGTTCAAAAATCAAATAATCAGATGGACAGATCTTGAATTTTCCTGTCAGCTGCAATGTCTCATGGGTAAAACCAAGTCCATTTTAATACCTAGTTTTTTATTTTTTTATTTTTTTTTTTTTATTTTTTATTTTTTTTGGTTTTTCGAGGTAGGGTCTCACTCTAGCCCAGGCTGACCTGGAATTCACTATGGAGTCTCAGGGTGGCCTCGAACTCACAGTGATCCTCCTACCTCTGCCTCCCGAGTGCTGGGATTAAAGGCGTGCGCCACCACGCCCGGCTAATACCTAGTTTTTATGAAAATCATTTTGTACATTTATGTGTAACTACTTTGTAAAGACAAGGAAATGTAACATTTATGAAAAAGTTCTTAAGGATATGTAAGTGAACCCATGAGAGTTCAATTTTTTGTTATGGTACATGTGTGTTTGCTGTCTCAGCATCTTTTACAATCAGAACACTTTGGAGATTAAAAGATGGAAGAGTTTGTGCAGAGGACGGCTTGGGGGCTGAAGTAATGGTTCAGGAACCTCATCATTTATGCCTGTGCCCATGGGCTCAAGCTTTGCCTGTTGTCATGTAAAAATTAGTGAGGTTAATGGGCTAGTTTCAGCCGTATTCCCCAACCTGTCAGGGAAGTCTAAAGTCAGAATTGGAAGGATGCATATTACATACTTTACTGAGTCTGTCTGCATTGTGTGTACACACATACCATGAAGATAAGATGGCTTCAGAAAGTCCATCAGGTCCTTTGGCTAATTAGAAACAGTAAAGATTCCCAAAACAGAAGCTAGCGTTAAACTTAGAAAGTGTGTTGTCCATTTTCATGTTCAAGATTTGAGAGAAAGGCATTCTATTATCACACAAATGAGAAAACTGAGATTCAGTTGGGTTCTGCCAGTTACTTAAAGCTGGCATTAGAGCAAAATTATTTAAACTCAAAAAATCTGACTCTATGCCCACACTGTTAATTTTTAAGTTATTTTCACTGTTGGAATTCCACTCCAAGTTGTACATGATCCTTAGAGATTATGCTCACATTCTCTGATAAAGTAAACTGTCCATAGAAATGGATTTTGTTTTAGGTTCTAGATTTTTAGTACAAGCTTGTGTTTGAACTTTCAAGCAAGAGAGCCGGGTATAATTAAGTACAATATCAATGTCTCCTGAACAAATGGATAGGATATGCTAATGTAATTCTCTTCCTTATTCAAGCTCCATTGAAATTTTCATTAAACCTTCAGTTGGATTCAGGGTTGTATATACACAGTGGCTTCTAGAATATCACTCCTTTCTACTCAGATGCTATCTAGAAAAGAAAAGCATTTGGATATGAGCATTACAGGGTATTTCCTACACACTATATTACATTTGTGACATTGCTTATTAATTTTTCTCCATCTGCTGCCATTTTAAAAGTCACTAGGCTGTGATTATAAAGCAATTACTGGCTATCTTTGCCTTTTGTATCAGCAACGCTGGATGCATAATTAAACCATGTGTTCTGGGGAAAGTCACTTTTACATACTGAGGTAACAGCAAGATGTTGTCTCAAATATAGAGCAGAGAAACTAATTTAAATACACAGTTAATGTTGGTATATTAATGTCAATCTCTATTTTGGCAAGGGAAACTGACTTGAATGCTTTGTTTCCACAGTGCTTTATTAATATATTGAGAATGTATTGTTGAAATCTAATAAGAAGGTTCTCAGTCATGAGATCTTAGCATATTGTAATAAAAAATTAGAAAAATTCAGAATCTTTTGATTATTTAGATGCAGTAGTTATAAAAATAAAAAAATATTGATGTGAATTCAGCGGATAGTGTATCAGATATTGCAGTGTATTTTTTAGGCATGTGTAGCTTCAGATAAGACACAGACATTCCTGACACACAGCAAGCACAGGATGAGCAGACACAAATTAATCTAAATCCCCTGGAAGTCATTTTGACAACTTTGGCAATTTCCCATTTCATAAATAAGTGCATCCTATTCCGTTTATTTACATTTTGCTGCAGGCTAGTCGGGGAAAACTATTTAACAAAATCAGGCTCAACTCTGCTCATTTGGCAGGTTACACCTCAGGGCACAACAGTGATGAGCTAGAAATATGAGGCCTAGAGAGAGACCATGCTTGAAAAATACCCTCTATGATTCTCCAACCCTCCATTGGTTTTATTGTATTCTACTCATCATGAGCTAGAGTGCAGGTTTGGGGTTTTTACCCGTTTTTCCCTCCTCCGTGGCTTTTCATACTGGGAACTTGAGTCAACACTGCTGTCCTTTGTAAATCAATTTACTCTAAGAAATGAAATGCGTATGTGGCACACATTTTGTTCATTTGGAGAGCCTTCTACAAGCAGCTTCCATGGCAAATGGAGTGACATACATTTCATAAAGGAGCAATGATACATTCTGCAGAAGACTTTGACCTGTGTCTCGTTTCTTTTCTCACAAGTTCTGAATTGTCTTTGGCCCGGAACTTAAGAACTTATGCTGGCAAATGAGACATTACAAAAGTGGAGCAGCGGCTATGATCACAGGGGCAGTGCTTAGCTGTTTTGTTATTTTCAATGCCTTTTTGTTTACAGCTGTCATTAAAGTGTTGTTTCTATTTCCACCCCGAGGTAGTCTCCCCCGAGGTAGTCTCACTCTATCCCAGGCTAACCTGGAACTTACTCTGTAGCCCCAGGCTGGCCTTGAACTCATAGCAATCCTCCTACTTCTGCCTCACAAGCACTGGAATTAAAGGCATGTGTCACCATGCCCAGCTTTGTTTCTAGTTTTTAATCTTAATTTTATCTTTTGAATTTTCATGCAAAGGTATATGGTATGTTGAGTGTACCTTACCTTTCCTATCCTTGCCCCTCCTCTATCAATCACCTATATTCCCCTCAACAATTTCACTTCTATTTTCATGTAATATACATGCATGATTTTTTTTTAAAAATAATATTTATTTGAGAGAGATAAAGAGTATAGGCATGACTGGGCCTCTTTCCACTGCAAATGAACTCCAGATGCGTGTGCCACTTTGTGCCTCTGACTTTCCGTGGGTACTGGGGAATTGAATCTGGATTGTCAGGCTTTTCAAGCAAGTGTCCTTAGCCATAGAGTCATCTCTCCAGCTTATGATTTTATGTCCATACGGAAATCTAGGAAACACAACTGAGAGCAAATGTATGGTATCTGTCTTTATGAGACTGGCTTAATTTGCTTAGTATGTGATATTTTGATTTTAACAGATGACAGAACCCTGTTGTTTAAAAGGTCCCAGTTACCCATTTCCAGTTTTCCCACATTGGAATTTCAGTAAATTAGGGCACTAGTACAGTGGTGTTCTAATAAGAGCTTGTAAAGTGATTAAAACTTTACATGGTTGTGAGAATTGTTAACCGATGATGGAGTTGAAGGCAAAGGCTTCCCAGTTGGTTCATCCAAGTTATTTGTCCTCCCAGTCTCAAGTCTAGGCTGTGGCAAGTCCACTTAAGATATGTTAGTGCTGAGAAGCGAGAGGTGGGAGTAATTGTCCCTATGCCAACAGCTTCAACTAGCTGATTTCAAACAGCTAAAGATGTCTGGTCTGAATTCTGCAAGCTGGCTGTTAGCTTTGTTCAATGAATTCATTTGATGCAAGTTTCTTTCATGTTCTTCTGTAGCCTTGACAGTTACTAGAGAGAAAATGAAGCCATGGAAATATGGGTTCTTTTAGGTAGTAGTACCTAGTCCTTCTCTTTTAGTTCTCATGGGCATTTAAGGTTCTCTAGTGAATGAATAAAAGAATCTTAGGTGATTTAGTTGGCTTGATTTTTTTTTTTTCTATGCTGGGGGCTTAGAAAATGTCCATCTCCAGGGCAGCATGCTACAATGCACTGACAACCTCTTCTACTCCCCCAGTTCTTCTACCTCCTCTGCCTTTCTTTGCATCATGACAATCCATATAACAAAAATGCTATCTAATCCAGAAATCCTGTCACACTCCGAGTTTTCCTTATGATTTGTAAAGCCATTAATAGATCCAACATATCAATGTGGTTGGTTTTCATTAAAAACCTGATGGCAAGGGGACATTGTCAAAGTACTTGATTACCTACCTGATGCAAAAGGCAAGACCCTATTGCTAAAGACACCATATGCTTCTGACAGAGAACATTGGGAGATCTGGCTGGGATCTGGAAGGAAGCCGGCTCCTGGATGGTTACCCTATACAGTGCTGCTGGGGGAAAAGGGCCAACAACACTGTGAACAAGCAGAGGACACTGTTATATGAAAGCAAGCAGCCTGACAAGATGTACACAGCTGTGCAATAGTGGCACCCAGCCTAGGTAGATAACCAATGCTCTCTGATTGCCTAAGAAATCTGCCCAGTGGAAAGGAACCCATAGCTGGAATTTGGAACCAAGTCAAAATCCCATGGAGACCAGGGTCATTGACTCCAATGAGAAGCTCCCAGTAGTCTTTGGCCAAAAGAGAGGCTACATCCATCAAAATATCTTTAAATTAACTGTACCTATCCCCTTTAACCAATGCTGATCTCACTCTCCATTGGAAAATCTGGTTTTCTTTTACAAAAATTAGCAAAAACTGAGGACAACCAAAATCTATCAAGATAAGAAAAGATAGCTGACTCCCTATCAGGAAATGATCCACCCCTCACACATCAGCTAGAGCCCAGGTAACCAGAGGAACTGGCAAGATGAGCAAGAATGGTGCTTCCATGGCAGGCTGACCTGTGCCAGGTGATGCCAATAGACACCGAGGATACTCAGAATGCACCAAAGCAGAAATACCAAAGCTGCTGAGAGCTCAAAACTAAAGTAGACTTAAAACACACCCACCACTGATCAGATAATTTCGCAGAAGTGGGAGGAGAAAGATTATAAGAGCCACAGGGTCAGAGGTAATATCCAGAGACATTGCCACCCTCCCCACCCCACAATGACTGCTGTTCTCAAAAATCATGACCCACAACCCCATGGTAAATACCAGCAACCCCACTGGGTGGGACCACAGTGGAATGGGACAGAGAAGAGGGAAATGGTGGTATCAGCATAGGATGTCTCCAAACAAAGTTTCTTCTTAGTCGAAAATAAATAAATAAATAAAAGAAGAGAAAAGCCAATTTTCTATGGATTTAGATGCCAAGAAAATTTACTTGTATTACTTTAATTATAAATACTAATATGACTTTAATCAAAGTACCCATTCTGTATATTGTTCACCTACAGAATAATCATTATATTTTCTGAAATAATTAAAATGTTTGTTACTCAGTTTTTGAATAAGAATTTCAAGTTTGTTCTACCTGGTTATGGTTTGACCATTTACTAAATTATGTTTCTTAGTTGAAAAGAAAAGAAAGTTTATGGTGAAAGTTGTCTTTTTAACAACAACAACAAAAAAAAAATGTTGACAACCTCCATGCATATGCACAATGTCCCCTGATCATAATTCTCTCCCACCACCTTCATCTTCCCATTCTTCTTCACTGAACCCTGTCTTCTTACTAACTAGTTTTTCTTGTACTATGTCTTTCAGTTTTGCCCTCCTTCATTGTTCATTAGGACATATGGTTGGGCCCAATGTTATGTAGGTCTTATGCAGGTAACAATAGCTGCTGAAGTCATGGATGCACTCGGCACTCCTCCCCATCCCTTGGCTCTTATATTCCTGCAGTCGCCTCATCTACAATGGTGTCTGGACCTTGGATGTGCTGGAGATGTTTCGCTGAGAGCTGAACCCTGCAGCACCATCACCTTCAGTGTACTGGTAAGGTTTGAGTCTCCCCAGCAGTTGGTTACCACCATCTGCACAGAGAAACTTCTTTAATCAAAAGTGAAAGCAACACGAATATATGGTCATAAACATAAATACTAAGAGGGCAGCTTGGTGGGCATAATATATCTATTTAGCCAAACAGTAGTTAGTGGCTTTCCTTCTAGGGCTTATGACTTTCTAAGACATAAGGTGTTTGACTAGGTATGAATTCCCTTCCATGGAGTAGGCTTCAAATACAATCAGAGAGCAGTTGGTGATCCCCATAATAGACACTGCACTAGTGGGCACATCTTTCCTACCTGGCCAGTTATATAACTTGCAGGTTCCACTGCTAGTTAAGACTGTTGATGACTTTTTTCCCCCAGCAGGCTGCATAGCACCTTCTAGCACTTATGACGGCTAGCCAGCCTAGCTCTGTTCTAACTTGACTTTTTTCAATGTCCAACATTGGAAGCATGGGATTTTATTCACCAACAGGATCTTACCATCTAGTTCTACAAGGCAACCAAGATCCTTGGAAATACCTTGTACTGTTTTGTGGGCCTAAGGGCTCTCCTAAAGTAGTTTTAAGATTTAATTTCTTATATTAAATTAAAAGGGGCTGAGAGTTGGTTAAGCGGTCGAGGCACTTGCCTGCAAAGCCTAAGGACCCCAGTTGGATTCCCCAGTGTCCACATACAGCCAGATACACAAGGTGACACATACATATGGAGTTCATTTCAGTGGCTAGAGGCCCTGGTGCATCTATTCATTCTCTCTCTCTCAAATAAATAAATATATATTTTTAAGATGTTTAAAAAGAGCTTAATTTAGAGCAATGGAAAGAACATTATATAAGTACCTTGCAGAGCCTTACCAAAGAGCAGGGAGGCATGTTGACTTGAAATTGCTTGGCTAGCTCACCTATGTGACGTTCTTATAATTAATAGCTGGGCTCGGCAGGATTTTTAATATTATTCCTTAAAAATAATTACCTATTCCATTTAAGAATTTCAGTTTAATGTTGGTGACTGCATAATCACTAGCCAGTTTCTCAGCCCCCTATTTTGTTTGCTTTGGGAGGCTTTCAGAAGCAGCTTTTGCTACAAATGGGGTATTATGCATTCCATAAAGAAGCAATAAAATGTTCTGCAGATAACATAGAACTATGTCTCATTTCCTTTCCTATTAGTTCAGAATTCCCTTTGGCCCAAAACTCAAGAACTTATGCTAATTTTCTAGCTGCTCCAATAAAGGTCAATTTTGTCTTCCAATAGTTTCACTCAATTAGCCTTTTTGATCTTGATGAATAGATGAGCACTTTTCCTACAATTTATTAGTGTAATTATTTCGTCCAATAGCTTTTTTCTATGGAAAAAAAAGAGGCAGAGAGAATACTGGAAACAGAACAACAATCTTCACAGATTAGAAAGATTTTAATATAATACTCAACAAGCCCAGGAGCTTCCGTTTCAGAATTTTATACACATTATCTACCACTGGATAGCACAAGCTATGTTCTTTCCTTAAGCCTGTGAGAGGGTATGTTAGTTGGTAGGGATGGCGACTTGTGAATAAATTTGTTGTCCTATTCCTTTCCCATATGATTTTTGTAGATCATTAGAAGACTAAAAGAAAAGGACATTTACATGTGAAATACTTCACATTTGTTCTGTACCACAAGATGGTGAAAAGTTCTAAACTAAATTGGATATCACATATTTAGTATTAATTTTATGGCATTTATTTTCTAATCAAACTAGCATATTATAGGACATTAAAAAATAGAAGGGAGCACTTTGTTATATGACAAAAGTTACTGTTGAACAACTGTGCACATCAGTTAGCCTCAAAATACCATCTGTAATTTCTCTTGTACTCAATTTTCATATTTTTTCCATGGTTTGTGTGTATGTGCCGTGGTGCCAGTGTCCCCGACAAAGAACAATCTCAAGCGTTAGTCTCATCTTCTCCCTTGTTTTGAGTCAGTGTCTCTTGTTTGTAGCTGCATTTGCCCTTGCAACTGGCACTTGAGTTTGGAATCCTCCTGTCTCTGCTGCCCTTCTCTTTGAAGGCTTACTGAGATTACAGACACAGTTTTTGTGGCTCCTGGGATCTAAACTTGGGTCATCAGGTTTCTGCAGCTACTGCATTGTCCTCTTAGCCATCTCCCCAGATCATTTCTTTTTCACGCACATGCACGTGTGTGTGTGTGTGTGTGTGATGGTCTAGTGTGGCATCCTAGTTTGAGATGGCCAGAGCAGAATGCTTTCAGTGTCCTGCTCCATTGCTCTTCTGCCCAGTCCTGTTTTGAGCCAGATACTCTACAGATCGAGAGACAGTGGGGCTGTGATGATTCTCCAGTCTCTGTTTACCTGGAGGACTGTCATAACAACTGTTTATGTGGGATCTAAAGGTTCCAACTCTGGTGGTCTCATAACCCCTCTAGTCTTTATGCTTACGCAGGAAGTGCTGAACCATCTCTCCAGCCCCCATTATTTTCTTAAACTGTTTTTTTATTGACAGCTTCCATAATTATAGACAATAAGCCATGATAATCCCCCCCCCACTTTCCCCTTCACAAATCCACTCTCCATCATATCCACTCCCTTTCCCCATTAATCTCTCATTTATTTTTATGTCATCATCTTTTCCTCCTATTATGAGGGTTTTATGAAGGTAGTGTGAGGCACTGCAAGATCATGGATATCAAGGCCAATTTCTGTCTGGATGACTGCATTGTAAGCAGTCCTCCCTTTCCTTGGGCTCTTACATTCATTCCACTACCTCTTCTGCAATGTACTCTCAGTTTTGGAAGGTGTGATAGAGATATTTCAGTGCTGAATACTCCTTTGTCACTTCTTGTCAGCACTATGGTGCCTTTAGGGTCATCCTAGTAGACACCGCCATCTGAAAAGAGAAGTTTCTCTAACCAAAAGTGAGAGTACCATTAATATATGGGTATTAATGTTAAGAAAGTGCTTATAAGGCTGTTCAGTGAGCATAATATATGCATTTAGCCAAACAAGAGCCTATTGGACCACGTAGAGCTCATGACCTCCCTTGCCATTGGGTTTTAACTAGGTTTTCAGCACTATACATGCATTCCCTCTTGAGTGGGCCTCTAGACCAATTAGAGAGCAGTTGGTTTCTCCAATAACAGACATGCCACCATTGCACCTGCTCAGTTGTTTGGCTTGGCTGGACAAACTTAAGGCTTGCAGTGTCCACTGTTTTCACCATTGATGACTTCTGTTTCCCATAGGGTTACATGCAATGCAGCTTTCTTCCAGCTTTCTGTCAGTTTGTCTACAGGGAGAAGGTTTCTCAGCTCAGCTCCAGCTTGGTTTCTCAGTAACCTTGCAACCCAAGCATGTGGAATCTTTAGCAACAGGGTCTTACCTTCTATTTCTAGTGAGAAACCAAGAGCCTTGGCAATTTTCTGTAAATGTTTTGTGACCCCATCATTATTTTTATTTCAGCTTTAACTAACTTCTCTCTCTTCCTCTCAGCTTGCTTTCCTAGTTTTGTTTTGTTTTGTTTTTTTTTTCCCTCAGCATTTTCTGCTCTGGTTCTGACTTCTGTATGCTGCCCACCTCTGAGGACTCTCCCTCCCATCCTGGATGGAAGTTATTACTTTTTTTTTTCTTTTTTGCATGTGTGTGTGTGTTTTATACACAAGTAAGTACTAATACACTTCCCTGTGCTAAGCCTGAAGGGAACAATGGGTGTCCTGCTCCATCACTGTCTTCACCTTATTGGAGCCAGAGTCTCTTACTGAGTCTAGATCTTGCCATTCACATTCCAGGTGAACCTCAGATTTCTACTCCCATCTAGGACTGGAACTACAAGCATGTTTGACCATTCCCGGATGTTTGTGTAGGTCCTACAGATTTGAACTTGAGAGGTCTAGGCTTCTACTGCTGATCCAGCTCTGTAGCCCATCAAATGTATTTGAATAGATAGAAGGTGGCTTATTTGTGATAGCCAGAAACAGCTTCTGTGGGTGGTTGGCCTTGCTTTGAAGAAGGGCCAAAGATCACCTGTTCTAAAAGCAAAGGATCAGTCCTAAGGTTTTAACCAGCTTTTGATCCCCTCCCTGGTGCCCTTGGCTCCCTTGGCATCTGTTTGCTTTCATTTCTGCACTCATTCAAAACTCTTGCCTGCTTTCCAGTGTTACACATTATCCCCTTCCTTTTGTCTTTAACTTATATGTCACTTGCTAAGAGAGACTTTCACTAGCTATCAAAATATATTATGCTGATGTGCTTCATGAGTAACACTGCCCCTTCTCACAGCACTCATTACAATTTGTCAATATGATTTTCAGTGTGCTCACTTTTGTCTGCTGTAGTAGAACATAAATTTTATGAGACTGGGCATATGTTTGAATTGTTCATTATTGCATCTTTATGACTCATGTCTGATGCATAGCTACTGCTCAGCAAATAGACAAGAGTCCTACTGAATGACCTCATCTAGTTAGCTCATTATACAGCTTTATTGTGGCTATCTATGTATGTTAAAAGTTGCTTGGCCTAAACTTTATGGTATATTTTCTGAATTTGCCTTTGGTAGAATGCAACTTGGAAACAAATTTGTTAATTTTTTTTTTTCGAGGTAGGGTCTCACTCTAGCTCAGGCTGACCTGGAATTCACTATGTAGCCTCAGGGTGGCCTTGAACTCATAGCAATCCTCCAACCTCTGTCTCCCAAGTGCTGGGATTAAAGGTGTGTGCCACCACACCGGCAAAGTTGTTAAATTTTGAATTAGCATGACTTTAAGTGGTTTTTATTTTAAAACACCAGCAACAATGCTTTATATAAAAACTATCATAATCGAAATATATTTTGATTCAGAATTTGGAAGACAGGTACAATGAAGAGAATGTAAAACTTCTGATCATCAGATAGTGGTAAGATATATGAATCTCCAGCCTTCAGAATTTGTTACATATAAGTATATATGTGCATTTAGAAATACTTGCATATCAGTGTAATAAGAAAGCAGAAGAGTGGAGGAGGCAGGGAGCCAAAAAGCGGGTGGAGAGACAAGGGGTAACAGTGGGAGACAAATAAGAGTAAAATACAATGATATATGTGTACCAAAATCTCATAATGAAACTCATTATTTTGTATGCTAACTGAAAATAATAAAATAATACAGAATCTGTCATATACCAAAAACTTTAGGAATGAACAAGAAATTAACAGAAGAAATACAAATACCACAAATACTCAATGATATATGAAAATATATGATCCAACCACAATAGCTAAAATGACATTTGTACCCAGGTTGGCAAAAACACAGGTTTAGTCATATCCATTATGAGAGAAGATTTGGAAAAATAAAGCTGCCATGAACAACTGAAGAGGATAATGGATAGAGTCTTTCTAGAGAGAAATTTTACTTCATTAAAAAAATTTACTTGCATTTTCTATAATCTATCAGTGCCACTTCCTACATCTTTTGGGCACTGCCAGGCACAGGCTGGAGCCTTCAGGAGAGGGGGCTGAGCTTCCAGGCAAGGCTGAGGACCCCTAGGCCTCAGGAGGCCACTCCCTCTCCAAGCCCAGCACACCTGAAATTAAGTTTTTGGTATATGACAGATTCTCTATTATTTTATTATTTTCAATTAGCATACAAAATAATGAGTTTCATTATGAGATTTTGGTACACATATATCATTGTATTTTATTTGTCTCCCACTGTTATCCCTTGTCTCTCCACCCACTTTTTGGCCTATAGTCCTGTGACCTTTGGCCAGTTGCCTAGGAAACTCCTTATCCACCAGCAGCCTTCACACAGTCCTGGGACCTGACTCCCTACATGCTGGAAAGCACATCCCAAAGCATAGGCTAGCAAAATTTAAACCCACCAGTGCTCTTAGGGTCCTCTTCCTGCCTTCAACTGCTTATAAACCCATTTCCCTGACAATAAACCAAGAGAGCTGTTCACCGAACAAACTATCTCCCAAAAGTCTTTTACTTTCACAGGCTACCCACCCCTGGTGCATGGGCATCTTTGGGGGGACCATGATGGCCATGGAGCAAGAACCCAGGAACCCACAGCTGGCACCCAAACAGGGACACTATGAGACAGACAAGGTAGGTGAGTGCTCTCCCAGAGGGACTGAGAGACATCAGCCCATGCGGCCTTGCCTCCACATTTTTGAGGGCTGGCAGGTTTCCCTTTTTCCACCTTTATTTCTGGTTCATGCCATCGCATGGGACCAGAAACAACGAACCGGCAACTCTTGGCAGAGGCCACTCTTTGGTATTGACTAAAAGCCAGAAGTCCTCTGCCTAGGCTCCGACAGCCTGTTGGGTGTTGGCAAAAACCCTCTATCTATTTCTCTTTCCTTCATCAGATGGAAGCTATTTTTCTCTTTTTCCTCCTTTAATATCGTCTCCCACCAAGAAAGAATCACAGATTCATAGACTACAGGCTCTTCTGAAAGTTAAGAGAATTAAGCTCTCCCATAGGGATGCCGGCTTCTTTTGGGAAGTCCTCCAGGTCGCCCCCTGGATGATTTCTGGGCATCCATGGGGCCCAGACACATGGAGCCACATAGCTTATCTGGTTAGGAAATGAAAAGTTCAGGAAGAAATTTACCTTCACTCCCTTTAAGCTGGGAAACTTCAGGCCACCTTTGCAAGTGCTCCAAAGTGGCTTGGGTCAGACGGTGGGCTGACACATGCCCAGACAATGGCACCTTGGCCTATGAAGGCACCATGTCACTGCCTCCTTCTCCAGCAGTCCTAGATGGTCGTGGGACCCCCTTCTTTCCCAGCAGCCCCTCATGGGACCCCTCCTTTCCCAGTGGAACCCCTCCTTTCCCAGCAGTTCCTTGGCAGTCCCAGGGACACCTCTTTTCTTAGCAGCCCCCAGTGGTCCCAGGGTGCCCCCCCTTCCTTCTTTCCTCTTCAGGTAGCCAGAGGACATGGGCTGCAGGCCAGCAGTCATCTCCACCATTACCTCCACATGTACTAGACTGGACGCGGGGTGAGTGCGTGGAAGCAGGGTGGGGCTGAAGCCAGGTGGGGCTGATCTAAGGTGTACGCAAGCCTTGCCCAGCCAGAGCAGCACTGGCACCAAGAAGCAGCAAAAAAAAAAAAAAAAAAAAAAAAAAAAGAGGCCATGCTTAACTAAAGCCTATGGTGGACTGAAGTTTTACATAATCAATGTTGTACTTTGTTGCATGATATCATAAGTATAATTATTGAATTTATGTTCTAGGTCAACTTCAACTTATATAGAGGATTATTGAAAACAACAGAATTCTCTCTGAAGTGGTGACTTATAAGTTTTCAGATATTTTCAAATGAGAAAAAACAGATTGTAATGTCCTGTTACTTCAAAGGAGGAGGTCAACATAGTGCTGAGAAGAAGGATATGGAGGAGTGTCCATTACTGAAACATCTCACACACTCAAAGCCTCAGGGTCCATTGCCGAAGAGGTGGTGGAAAGAATGTAAGAGCCAAAGGAAGGGGACCACTCCTTACATACAAATGTCCTGACAAAATTTGGCCTCAATATCCAAGACCTCACAGTGCCTAGCAATACCCACACAAGACCCTCATAATAGGAGAAAAAGATGATGACATCAAATTAAAAGAGAGACTAATGGACAGAAGGAGTGGGTATGATGGAGAGCAGAGTTATGAAGGGGAAAGTGGGGGAGGGGAGAGGATGGGAGGAGAGGGAAATACCATGGTTTGTTGTCTGTAAGTATAGAATTTGTCAATAAAAATTTAAATATATATATATATGAAACTGACCTGACTTCTAGGCCAGCCTGTCTAGACAGGAACAAAGTTTGCCTTAGTTACTCCTAATAAAATCATTTCCAAGGGTGTTAGAGGTATTGACATAAAATTGTCTTTCATCTAGACTATTTGCTTGTCAGTGAGTAATAGGATTAATCAATTCGGTGTAGTTTTTCTTAATAGTCTTATAAGAAAGATGGTTAGTTATGGGGTGAAATGAGTGGAATGAAGGAACTGGGAAGGAGTTTTTCCATGTTGGACATATAATGCTTGTTAAAAATGCTTTTTGAGTGGTACTTAGATCAAAATGTTAAAGTGTGTGGATAAAGATGTGCATGTGTAGGCTTGTGCTGACACAGGACAACAAAATTTTGAAAGGTTGGACAGAATGATTTTAGAAGCTCTTGTGCCATTCTTTAACTAAATCTATTTCAATAATCAAATGTGCTCTATATGTACATGCATCCAGGCTGGTGTAACTTCCTTTCTATGTGTGTTAATTACCTACATAGAAGCCAAAACCAATTTGAATCATCAGAGCAAAAAGGGCCAATATTTTAGCCTGTACTCCCAGGTCATGAGGCCACTGGAGATGATGGGACATTTCTACACTGGCCCCCTGGTAAGTCACCTGTCTTCCTGAGCAGGGAGGATACGGAAACCCAAACAAAATTGGTATACAGTCTGAAACAGGAAAGTCACAATTGAGGAACTATGAGTCCTCCTGACTTCCCAAAGAAGGGAAAACTACTTGGCCAGCATGGGCCTGACTCATCCTAACAGAAAGAAAACACCAATAAGCTATAGGGCTACTTCTGGGTCCATAAAGTGTCTTTGGAGAGCCATTAGTGACCTCCAAAGTTAATCCTTAATTAAATTTTGGCTATCTGCATGGTCTTAAACACTCAGAGAGAAATGTATAACCAAAGATAAAAAATACTTTAAATATATAAATGGCCTGTTAAATAATACAACAAGAGCTTTCCAAGAGGAGAAACAAACAAAACCTTAAGACATCTTTTCCCCATAGTTCTAATTCTATAATAAAGAAAAACAACTATAGGTGTCAAAAGGGTTATTCTCAAATCTAGAATATATAAATAAGTTCTGAGACCAAAAAAATATATTTGCACAGCCTTTAATGAACCCAATAGCTCTCTATTATCAAGGCTAAATGTTGCATATATGTTCCTGATAATTCTGCTGATATCTCATCTGTTTTACAAGCCACGCCGAATACTACTATGCCATTTGATGAACAGTTTTGAAAGAAAATCTCAGCCAGCTCATGCTCAGATGGTTCTGAGACAATCCAAGCCGGTCTACCTGGATTCCCTTGACCACAAAAAGAAACCAGTTTGCCGTATGCTCCCTTCTCATTAACTCATCACTTCTATTCTTTCTCCCCAGTGTTCTCTTCCAAGATTATCTTTGTACACTCCGGGGTCCATTAGAATAGTTCCCCTCTCTGGGACAGACCCTCTAACTGCCACAAGCCACAACTTCACGTCCCCTTCAGCAGGAAGTAGTAAGTGATTCATCTTATATCTTCATCTTTTGTCCTCTACCAGCAGTTAGAGTGTCTTCTCATGAGAGGGAGAAATAAAGGAGGATAGAATTAGGGTGACTGCACTCCTGAAAGTAAAAAGGACAAGAAAATTTTTCTTATCTCTTGCTCAGTTCCAAAGAACTGTTTTTCCACATGTGTGCTGCATACCTGGCTCTGCAAAGGACAGGCCTTGCCCTTTTTGATGCCGGTCAAATTATGTCTCTCTGCCCGTCCAGCTCTAATAAGGTGACCAGAGCTAGATGCCTGCTCAATATTTCCATAATCAGGACCAATTGTGTCAAGACACCCACTCTCCTTTGGTGCAAAAGGTGTAACCACCCCATGCATAAATATTTCCTCTCCCACTTATTGTTCCCCAGTCTTGATTGTTTAACAGGTGTATCTCTACAAGAAAAAATCAGCCTACAAATTCTACCTGTGCCAACCTCCAGTGCCAACCAAAAGAGATCTTCATCCTTCTGCTGGTGGGCCTTGGTGTGATGCTGTCTCTGGGTGCCTTTGGTGACCAACAGTCTTGAATCTCTCCAGAGACAATTGAACTTTCTCATGGGTGTGGTACTTTAAAACCGTCTAACCTTAGACTTCATTACTGCTGAACATGGGGGGGGGCATGTGTGGTCTTGAAAAAGCATACTTTTTTTTGTTGTTGTTAATGAATCAAATGTTGTTAAGCTGCTTGACTGCTACAAGCCTGAGGACCCTACCAGCAGGTTTTCTAATCTTTTTGTTACTTGGCTTCTCCTTAGCCACCTCGTTACTGTAGGAACTCCATTGCTTGTAGCCCCCTGTCTCATCAAATTGCTCAGATACCAAATAACTAATATTGCTAAAGTTGCTACAAATCATTAGGACCTCGTACACCACCTAACTCTATCTGGACCTATGGTAAATTATAAAGAACTCATTGGGGATGACACTGCCCCATTACAAAAACAAAGGGGGAGTTGTCAGGCATTGCCAGGCACAGGCTTGAGCCTTCAGGAGAGGGGCTTGAGCTGTCAGGGACAGCTAAGGACCCCAGGCTACAGGAGGCCACTCCCTCTCCAAGCCCAGCACACCTGAACTTAGGCTTTTCCCATACCCTATGACCTTTTGGCCAGTTGCCTAGGGAATTCCTTATCAGCCAGCACCTTCACATAGCCCATCCCCCTAAGACCTAAGGTGTTGGGGACATCTGGGGCTCTGGCTCTCTGATTTGGTAGAGTTGATTTTTCTCTGTGTTGATCTCCTTCCTCGGAAGAGGGCGGGGTCTGGGCCAGTGAACCCATTCGTCACAGCTGACGGACGGGAAATTGTTTTTTACTTTTCTAAAAAAAAGAAAAAAAAAGAAACAACAATTTTAAAGAGTTTAAATTTCCTTCACCTCCAGGGTGTATAGTACAAGGTGTCATAAGCTAAAATGCTTGAACAGGCTTGTGCTAAGAAAAAATAATGGAAATTCAATGTCAGTCAATAAATATGGCGTACCTATAGTATGAGAGCATAAAAGAATGAAATAAGGGTGAGGCGACAGCTTGGTGGGTGAAATGCTTGCTGTGCAAGTGTGAGGACCTGGGTTTGATCCCCAGCACTCCTGTAAAGCCAGACATGGGAATTTGTGTCTGTAATCCCAGTTGTTCCTATGGAGAGGTGGCAGGTAGAGATATGAGAAGCTCTAGATGCTCATGGGCCACTTAGCACCTAGCACCAAATAAAAAGAGACCCTACTGTTTTCCTAGCTCCTACCACCAGTTAATTTTTTAAAGATAAGTTCTTTCCATGTGGCCCAGACTGGCTTCAAACTGTAACCCTCCTGCCCTAGACTCCCAGTTACTGGAATAACGTGCATAGACCAGCCTTTTTCACACTGGTCTTTATTGTGGACAATGTCAGTGCCACTAAATATTGCTGAAAGTATTACAAAGGGCCATATGGTGATCAATCCTATGAATGACCTAGTAGTTATCAGCCTGGCTCAGAGTTGAAGGCATGATCCCAGCAATTGAGGTCTCTCCTGGGATTGTTCATGACTAGTACTGGTAGAAAATACTCCTTTCATTTACTTTAGAACTTTGTCACTTCAAGAAAGTAGTGAGAATGAAGTCAACACGAAGAGAAGTGCAGCAAGCAGAGACATACACAAAGAGAATACCATGGTTTACTTACTTTTGTATCCACTCCTCTCTAGGAGCAGTTTCACTCTTCTTGTCTAAGTGAATTGATTTCTTGTCTCTTTGAGCATAAGTGGGCTGTTTGGGATTGGGCTTCAGTGTCGTGTAAATTAAAGAAATTTTTACCTATATCTTTTCTTGGTGAAAATCTTGGCTAATTATAATGGATATTTTGAAAATCCTGTATCTCATATACTAGTCTGGAAATCTATATCTGTCCCTTCATAGAGACAAAGTTCTGTAATGCTGAGATGTTTAACAATGGCCCTTGAGCTCATAAATTAAAGTTCTTTAAAAGAGAGTCTATATAGTGTGTTGTCTTGTGCTGGAAAAGGTGCTATTGATGATGGGGTCTTTTCATTACCCAGTGTATTTGAAGCTAGAATCACAGGGAGAATGAGTTGACTTTAAAAAGCACTCCACAGTCTGTTGTTTGTTTCTTTGATTTGATAATTGTTATATTCAATATAATATTACATTCAATTCACCAGGTTGAATATTTTATAGAAGAAAATCCAGTTAACTTGGCAACAGAAGTAGAAAAATGTAATTGTATCTTTATTATTTTTGTTTTACCCATATAGTGTTTTACATACTATTTGTCCTTCTATGTTTTAACTACCAGCATCTCTTCTAATGGTTTGTACCATATTACTTATATCTGTTTTAAATTATTTCCTTTCTTTGATATTTTCAGCTGTTTAATGCAATAGTGACCATTAGGACAACAATTAGCTTCAAACGGCTTAATTTCTATAATAATCATCATAAAGCTATTAAATTTCTAAAAGAATTGTCACCTGTAGGAATGTCTTTGTAGACAATTATATTATGTGTCTTTGTTCCTTTGCCAAGGTATTTGATGTAAACATCTAGCTGGTCATATTTCTTCCCTATGAGCAAGCTTGGCAGGGGGAAGTCTTAAGATGCACTGACATCTATATGAGAAGCCATCTTCCATCTATTTTCCATGCCGGCAAAAGAAAGAAATGTTCAAAGAGATTCAAGGATGGAGAAAAAAACATGGGTGGGTTTCTTGGGTACTATTTGTTGTTTCAAATACCTCCTGAGTCTACTTATCATTGAGCTCAGTGCCCTACTTAATATCCTCTTAATAGATTTATTTTCCTTTTCCTTAAACCAGCTTGAATAGCTTGCTGTCTGTTACCATTATAAGAATGGAGGCTAAGTCATGTTATTAATGATAGACGAGCCTCCTATAGAGCCATTTGGGAGCAGTAAATCTCTCTCCATGTTTCACCTTGTTTCTCCTACAAATTACATTAATATTTTCTCTTTGCCACCCTTCATAAGTAACATATTGTATCACATGAGTTTTGGGGCCCTATTGGTTGCATCTTTCTATTGTTAAAAATATTTTTATTTATTTATGAGAGAGAGAGAGAGAATGGTTGTGCCAGGACCTGTAACCACTAAAAAGGAACTTCAGGTGCATGCATGTGCCACCATATGCACCTGGCTTATATGGGTTCTAGGGAATCAAACCTGGATTGTTAGGCTTCACAGGCAAGCACCTTAACCACTAAGCAATCTGTCCAGCCCCACACTTTTCTATTTTGGATGATGTTCGTCCTAAGTTCAGATGAATGATCACAGACTATGAAGTATTCCTCTGAGCATGCTTCTCTTTTGGTCTCTTGTTGACTTGGGGCCTCCCTTAGATCCAGATACCTCATACTCTCAGCTTATTGTTCTCAATGGCTTTACCTCACTCTATGTTGATCTCTGCATCTTTTGTACCCTTGTCCATTCTTCTTTCTGGGTTTTGGGAAAGTTATACCTACTAATGTAAATATTTTGTTTACTATTTGTCCTGCAATAACAGTTCTTCCCTTACTATTTTCTTATGGCAGCCTTTATTCATTATTTGATTCTTCTTCTTTATCTTTAACTTAATCCCTTCTTTGAAGATAGTGTTTTTGTTTATCTAACTGTTCCTTAAGTCTTATCCTGCTGCCTTCTTATTGTCCAGTGCCTTTTCCCTGCATGTCCTAGGTCTAAGACACTGAGATCCTAGCTCATTCATGTGCTCTAGTCGGCCTCCTTAACTATGGATGGCTCTTGGGAAATTTGTATAAATGTGACTTTTGTAAGCAAAGAAATTGAAATGGATGAGACAATTTTAATTTAAGTTCTTCTATATGTATGCCTATATCTCTTACATCTACATATATCTATATCATAGAATCTATGTTTATATATTTCCATATTAATTTGCATACAAGTACATATTTTGTCAAAAGAAATAAAGAAGGCCACTTTATACACTAAAAGAGAGCAATTAAATAATAAGATATTATGATCCTAAACATATACACACCAAACAGAAGTATACCAAATTTTATAGAACAAAATCTACTAGACATTAAATCAGACACAAATCCTTCTAACAAAATAATAGTGGATGACTTTAATACCCCACTATGGTCAATAGACATCTCATGTAAAAAGAAAATAATTAGAGAAACAGTGGCACTTAATGACAGCATCAATCGAACGGACCTAATAGACACCTACAGAACATTCCATCCAAGCTCTACAGAATACACATTCTTTTCAATAACTCATGGAACTTTCTCCAGAATAGATTATATATTAGAATACATAACAAGTCTTCACAAATTTAGGTAAATTGACATAACTCCTTATATTATATCTGACAACAATGTAACAAAGCTAGAAATCAACAATAAAAGAAACAGAAAAAAACACCAACTCCTGGAGATTGAACAAGATACTATTGAACAATGACTGGGTCATTGAAGAAATCACGAAGGAAACAAAAACTTATTAGAACTGAATGAAAATGAAAACACAACATACCAAAACCTATGGGACACAATGAAGGCAGTTCTAAGAGGGAAGCTTATAGCTCTAAATGTTTACTTTACAAAAATAGAGAAATCTCAGATAAATAACTCAATGATACATCTGAAGGTTTTGGGAAAACAAGAGCAAACCAAACCTAAAAATGCCAAATGGAAAGGGATAATCAATACCAGGACAGAAATCAATGAATTAGGAATGAAGAAAACAATTTTTTTTAAAAAAAATTTGTTTATTTTTATTTATTTATTTGAGAGTGACAGAGAGAGAAAGAGGCAGAGAGAGACAGAGAGAGAGAGAATGGCACACCAGGGCCTCCAGCCACTGTAAATAAACTCCAGATGCATGTGCCCCTTGTGCATCTGGCTAACATGGGTCCTGGGGAATCGAGCCTCGAACCAGGGTCCTTAGGCTTCACAGGAAAGCGCTTAACCGCTAAGCCATCTCTCCAGCCCGAAGAAAACAATTTTTAAAAATTTATGAAACAAAGAGATGGTTCTAAAAACATAAACAAGATTGACAAAACCCCCTAATCAACAAGATTAGAGATAGAAAAGGAGATGATACAACAGAGAGCTATGAAATTGAAAGCATTTATGACATATTTCTAGAACCAACAAATTGAAAAAATTGGAAGAAATTAATAAATTTCTTGAGCCATATTATCTACCAAAGTTAAACCCAGAGGTGATAATAGTGTTAATAGAGTTATAACATGTAATGGAATTGAAACAGTAATTAAGAACCTCCCAACCATCAAGAAACTTGGGTCCAGATGGAGTCACTGCTAACTTTTACCAAACCTTTATAGATGAACTGAAACCATAGGGGGAATGGAGTGAGGGAGGGAAGGGGGAGTGATACACAAAACTAAAAATGGCATGGCATAGAAATCTACTTCTTTGTTAGATAATTAGAAGATATAACTCTTTTGAAATTGGACAGGTTAGCCTGGGCTAGAGCTAGACCCTACTTTGGAAAAACAAAAGCCCTAGAATATTTTAGTCTAGCATGGTAATACATGCCTTTAATCCCAGCACTAGGGAGGTAGGAGGATTTCTGTGAGTTTAAGGCCAACCTGAGAATACATAGTGAATTCCAGACCAGCTTGGGGTAGAGTAAGACCCTACCTCACAAAACCAAAAGAGAGAGAGAGAATATAGTTTGTGCCAAAGTACCCTGCTGCTGTGGAGAAAGGTTTACCTTAAAACAATACCTGTTGCTGATAAATCCAAGTGCTAGAATTGGGTCACCCATCCACAATGAGATGTTAGTCAGGGAGGCCCATGAGTTACTTAAAACAATGCAGGCATTGCCAAAAAACTTGGTTACCCACCAGAACTAGATGGTAAGACTCTAGACCCTATTGCTAAAGTCACTACAGGCTGTCATCACAAAACATTGAGAAATCAAGTTGGAACTGTGATAGAAGCCAGGCTCCCTGATGTTTAAATCTCATAGTGTTGGAACATGTTATGTGAGCCATTGGGGGATAAAGATCACCAACAGTGTGAACAGCAGTGGATCCTGCAAGCTATGGAATCAACCAACCAGGCAAGATGTACCCACTGGTGCAGTAGTAACACATAACTTATGGAGATTATCAACTCTTTTCTGATTAGATATGAGGCCCACTCAGTGGAAGGGAATTCATTCCTGGTACTGAGAACCAAGTCAGAAACGTATGGCTTGGAAGGCCATAAACCGTAGAGAGAAACTTTCACTGTCCTTCAGCTAAATGGAGAGGTTATGCTCATCAGAAACCCTCTAAGGTATATGTTTATCCCCTTTGATCCATGCTGCTCTTGCTCTTGGTTAGAGAGCCCGTGTTTTACAGATGGTGGCAAATACTGGGACCCAAGACCCATCAAAATGATAAGAACAGAAAATCAAATGTCTAGTACTGGATGAGTCATCTTTTTTTTTTTTTTTTTTTTTTTTTTTTTTTTTTTTTTTTTTTTTTTTTTTTGGTTTTTCAAGGTAGGGTCTCACTCAAGCTCAGGCTGACCTGGAATTCACTATGGAGTCTCAGGGTGGCCTCGAACTCACGGTGATCCTCCTACCTCTGCCTCCCAAGTGCTGGGATTAAAGGCGTGCGCCACCATGCCCGGCAAGGATGAGTCATCTTTATCACATCTTTCCAAGGGCCCAGGAAGCATTACAGAGGAATTGGCAAATTAAATATGAGTTCTTCTGGGCTGGAGAGATGGCTTAGCAGTTAAGCGCTTGCCTGTCAAGCCTAAGGACCCCAGTTCAAGGCTTTATTCCCCAGAACCCACGTTAGCCAGATGCACAAGGGGCGCATGCGTCTGGAGGTCCTTTGCAGTGGCTAGAGGCCCTGGCGGGCCCATTCTCTATCTGTCTATCTGCCTCTTTCTCTCTCTGTCTGTTGCTCTCAAATAAATAAATAAATAACAAAAAATTTTTAAAAAATATGAGTTCTTCTATAATTGCTATCAAGAGAACCTTCTTCAGGGAGATGTCCATGGACACTGAGAAGATTCAAACTACTCAAAGTAGAAAGTTGGAGGCTTCCAAGAGCGCACCACTAAAGGAGACACAATGTGCCCACCAAGGCTTGGGAAACACTGTGGAAGAATGGTCAGAAAGAATGGGAAGTGCATTTATTGAGAGGTATTGTCCTTCTAACAGGAAACAGTTGGTGCATTCATGATTCCACAGTGATTACCTAGAACCCCACTGAGGAGGGCAGGGGGAAGGGGACAAAAGGGGATAACCTAAAGGGAATACAACCAATTTGTTCCTATAATAACATTTCATATATATGAGAAGATTTCTCTTAGGCTGAGTCTTAGAGAAAGAGAGGTCTTAGGCAGGTGTTGAGGCACTTGTGTGTATTTGCCTAGAACTGAAAGGCCCATGATGAGGACTGTGGTAGAAACCAGGAAGTCAGTAGATCATCAGTGAGAAAAACACAAAAGCAAACAAACAAATAAGCAAAAGGCCTCTTAGTGTTAAATGGAATAATTTTATACAAAAAAATAATTTTGGGTAAGGATCCAAGTATGATTGTATCCAACTTTATCAGAAACAGTGAATGACAAGTGACCCGTGAAAATGTAAAGAAAGTCACAGTATATGCAAATTATAATTAAAATACGTCAGCCAAACATTTTGAGGTCATTGACACCAGCAGTGCTCCTGAGCTGATGTTTGACATATTAATTGTTGTTTTTGTATTTTTTGCATTTGTGTGTCTATGTGATGTGCGTGCATGTATATTGCATGTGCATGGTTGCAGATGTGTGTGTACACGTGTGGAGGTCAGAGGCGATGGCAGCTGTCTTCCTAGGTCGCAGCTCATCTTAGTGACTGAGGCCGGGTTTCTCACTTGAACTGAAGGCATGCCCACTCAGCTCCTTGGGAATACAGAATGGGTAGCATACCCACCTGGCATTTATGTGGGTGCTGGGGATTCAAACTCCAGTCTTCATACTTGCAAGCACCCTATCTACTGAGCCCTCAGCCCCAATAGCTTTTGAAAAAGCTCAGATACCTTTCTATTGGCTGAACCCATCTTTGTCTGACTAAACACACAGACTTCTTACTGCATTAGGATAAGGGGATCCTCCTGTCTTGTTGCCACAGAAGACACATTTTGTAAGTCCATAATAAATTGCGCTTTATGCAGTCTTACATCTGTCTTCAGTCTTCCAAATCCTTGTCTTTTTGGTGACTGGTTCTTATGTCTAAGATTTTTTTTTTTTTTTTCTGAAACAGTACAACGGCAATGTTTCCTTTGTCCCTATGCAGTTTTCAGATGGTCCTCAAACCCCAAATATGGCATATATGCACTTTTCCTAACATCAGTTTTCATCTTGGACCATTGAAGAGGAAGTATCTAGTGATTATTTTCCAGTATACCTTTGCAGGTTTTCATTTCCAAGTTCCAATATCCAGCCTGTCATTTTTTCCCGTGAGGCCGGGTTGCCCATTATAATATCTTTAACAACTCTCACAATGCCTCCTATGGCAATTGTTTGCTCCCTGGAGAGAAAAAAAAATATCTGTTTTTAACCTTAGCTTTCAGAGTATGATTGCTTATTGGGTCATTCTTTATCTTTTCAAGCTCTGTTCAAATTCAGCTTTTCTAATTATCTGCGGCTCCCTCTGAGTGCCATGCTTCCGGGGGATTGCACGGCAGCGCTCAGGCCTCGGAATCCCGCCTGGCAGAATCAATAACCAGTAGGCCACCATGAGACATCCTGCGAGGGTCTTTACATTAGGATGGCCTTCTGCCTTTCTCCGCCAGAATTTTCCTTTACTTCCTATAGAGAAGCCAGTCAGATGTGTCAGTTTTCTTCCATTTTTCTTATGATCACCTCTGTTGTCTTCTAACTTACTTTTCTTCCAGCTATTTTTCTTTTTTTTTAATTGTTTTAATTTGTTTATGAGAAAGAGAGAATCACTGTGCCAGGGCCTCTAGCTACTGCAGACAAACTCCAGATGCAAGCATCCCCTTGTGCATTTGGCTTACTTGGTACTGGGAAATCGAACCTGGGTCCTTAGGCTTCGCAGCCAAGCACCTCAACTACTAAGCCATCTCTCCAGGCCATGTTCCAGATATTTCTGCCTGGTCAGTCTTTTCCGTTTCTGTCTGTGGCTGGGAGCTGACCTGCTCACCTTGAGCGCAGTATGGCCTGCTCTGCAGGATATGCTGTTCTTGGGCTCCTAACCCTGCAGCCGCCCCTCCATTCCTTCCCATGACCTGGATCCCCTGCTCACTCTGTCATCACCCTGCACTCTCTCATTTCCTGTTTCCCTGAGATGTTCTCTGATCCCCCAACCTGCTTGATAGAAAGATTCACATTTGAGCCTCAGAGGTCTACAGTTTTGTTGAATTTGATCAGCGCCAGAAGGAAATGGCACCTATCTAAATAATTCTAGTGGAGCCATTTCATACAATTACAGGCCAAGTTAGCACACCATCATGAGTGGAATGGTGCCATTTAAAGTATTGATGTGCGAATATTGTATAACACTGGTACAAAAGCTTTATTCAACTTGAAAACGTTACCTACTCTGACCTAGAAGGCAACTTCAGTGGGAAGTGGAGAGAGAAAAAGGAAATGAAATTTTACTCTAGTCTCATGTAACTGACAGATGTCCCAGATAGATCACATTGATATCTGAGAAAGAATTTCTTTTCACGCACTCAAACAGGAACAGTGGTAATAGAAATCTTGGACTGCTGCCTCTTTCTCATGTGGGTGTTGTAGAAAGGATCGAGTTGAGAGGAAAATACAGAAACCTTGGGTTTTCTTTGTGATGAATTTCCCCTTAGAACTATGACATGTCAATCTCTACCTTTCCAGGTTACAGAGTACTCGCCTGTGAAGAGACCCATAGCCCTTGCAAGCCATACCTCTCTTGGAAACTTCTTTGCAAGAAATACTGGAGCTCTAGACCCTGCTGCTACTTTGATCCTTCTCTGTGATCTGAGAAACCTGCAGAGGGAAAGGTCAGGGGACGCGGTTCCGGCTCTGGTTGAGTTGCTGCAGCCAATGCGGCACACCTCCGGCTACCACTGCTTCCAGAGTCAAGGTGTGCGCACCAGGCAGCCTCTGATACAGGGATGTGTTCTCTGTCTGTGCTCTTCATAATATTTTAAGTAAGCAAGGAACCACTGTTAGAGCATTTTAAAAATGAAGAAATGAAACAAAGCGTGGTTGTGTGTCTGGCTATAAGAAACACAACCACCAGCATAGCTACTTATTATTGAGAGGAGTTGGCTCCACGAATCCCCTGTTCCTGGATAGAAGTCATATTATTCTATGCAGAAAGGAGAAGCTACATTAAAAAATGTTCTATGCGTGTAGTTGGCTCTTCGGCCTCTGAGCTGATATATTTATCTAGTCTGTACAAACAACATTCTGACTTCATTGTGTGTTGCTAGAATCACATTCCAGGGCTCTGGTTGATATTATGCAATGCCTCTTTGCCAGTTTCTGCTCTGCCAATTTTTTGGAGCTAGCTTAATTATGCAAATGCATCAGATAATAGATTATTCATTTTACTCATGCACAATTATTTACTTTTTGTGCATGGTCCCAATGACCTGGACAAGCTCAGTAACAGCTCACTTCATATCTAGTGAGGAGACAGCACAGTTCTGATGCAGGTCAACTACTCTGATGAGCACCAAGCCACTTCAGGGAGAGTCACATATGAGGCAAGGCCAACTATTTGTAGGAAAAATGCCAGCTGTTGCTGCATACCAGCTGCTTTCAGAGTTAGAGGCCATGCCGTGGGGCTGTAGAAGTGATGGCATTTACAGCAGAGAGAACAGAGTTGAAATGATGGTTTGGAAGTAGACGGTAAATAGGGCTGTTTCCTTCTACGGGTTCCTAAACTGCAATGGTTTCCTATTTGTGCCACTTCTACCTTGAGGAACAATAAAAAGGATGCCTGGAAGGGGAAGCCGTAGAGGCAAGGAGGAAGAGATATTCCAGAGTATTTTGGCCTCAGGATAAATTTAAAGAAAATAATTTTATTGATCAGAAATAGAAAGGCTAGCTATCTCTAACAAGTTCCATTTTTCCATGTCGTGATCTTATTGCTACTGGGCTTTTGCGTATTCTAACTGGTTTTCACTCTAGTCTTGTACTATAGTTATGTGTTTAGAGGCATCTCCTCATAAGCCTTTCCTAAACACTTCCTCTCCTGTTTTACTCTAGAATAGATTAGATCTTTTTATTATATACTTTTATAGAATCAATTGCATTATTTATCATGCTATTTACTTTACTTTGTGGGATTGCTTGCTTGATTTCTGATTCCCCACCTATGAAAGTAAAGACCATGCTTTACACAGACACATAGACAGTACTTAACTCAGCACTTGGGAAATGGTAGTCACATGATAAATATGTGCTGAATAAGTGAATGAATGAATGATATGAGGTTGTAGTGGGGAACCAGGCTTTGTTTTTGTCCTTCAATGCCTCACTGAGAAAAATAAAAGGCTTATGTAACTTCATGGTAACATCAAGCTGTCTTTAATGGTAGAATACAAAATCTTTTCTGCTACACAGTAGTGTCAATTTGGTAGGTGGATATTGAGAATACAGTGAACAATTGCAGCTGTTATTTTATGGAAATAAACTTTGTTTTAATCTTTTTCATGCTGATATACTCTGTTTCTTCCGTTCTCTCCATCTATGCCTAACAGATGGGAATAAGGTCGCTTAAGCTTGACCCCTAATGGCTCTACCCCTAGATTGTCATAAGAAGAGCATATTCTCCTCCATCGTGGGGTTATGGACCTGGAGGGTTTAGATTTTGGACCTCTGACAGCTGCCTTGTTAACTTTCTCAGAAAGAATCTGTAGACAAACCAATGCAACTGAGCAGAAAGTCAGAGATCCAGGGTTCCTACTCTTGTATCTCTTTGTTTTCGTGACCTTCCCCAGGATACAGTCTAATTATGAAGCCAACAGAATATTTTTCCCCCTCAATTTCCTGAGTTCTGTTTCTTGCTACTGAATTAGATCTGGCTAATTTAGTGATTTAAGGGTATTTATCTTTAGGGACAATCAGCTGAGGTCAGGGGGAAGCATAACATCTGTTTTCATGTCGAAATGGGGATTCTGATTCCTAAAGTGCATAGAGTTCTAATTGACAGAAATTGTCACTGCACCAGATTTCAGGGTTATATTTCGCCAACATTTCTGAAGTTAGTGACTAAGTAGTCGAGGGTACAAGACACTTAACAGAACAGTACCTAGCTGAAATTCTAAAGAAATTATATTTACCACAAGCCTCAATCCCATTAAAGAATGTTCTATATTGCTTTACCCTTTAAGGGCCTTACCACAGCTGTAATAACAATAGGAAGTGGATAACGCATCGCTACACAGAGAACTATCTTTATTCTGCCTCGGGCTTATCCATGGAGGCCGTGGCTGAGTGAGACATGAAGGTGGGCACGGTGGCTTGCTCAAGGGTTCACTTTTTGACAGGAGTGGCTGGCTCTTTACATTCTGGTTTGGAAATGGACTACTTGCAGCACGGACCAGGAGTAGCTGCTGTTGTTTCTTCTTCCTGTGGAATTCCAAATAGGAGTTTTATTGCAGGCATTGTGTACTTGTCCATCATTTTATATTATTTATTTTGGGGTGATTAAATGTATTACTTGGCAAGGTATATGGACATTTGGGATGAGATATGTAGCAAATCATGTGGTGTGGGCAGTCCTTTTGGACAGGTGTGTGAGCTGTGCCCTGACAATTGAGCAGTTTTAAATGTCGGGTGAGGGTACTTTGAGTCTGCTGGGATGTTAAAGGTGGACTGTGTTAACCTGTGGTAGCCGTGCAGGTCATAGTGCTTAGCTATTTTCTTCTGTAGTAACACACTTTTTCCTTTCATTCCCCTGTCACTTCTCACCACTGCCATCTTAGCCACGAGGATGGCCTTGTTATTTGTGTCTGTCTAAAATTGTTTTCTGAGGTTGACAGATCTCTGGAGGGAAAAACACAATGTTTGTTACTAGATTTACCTAGATAGGGAATATGAATCTGAGGCTGCCAAAAACTAGAGAGGAGGCAAGGTAGAAAGGAAGGCTTTCTGGGTTTGATTCTTCTTTTCTGAGGTGCCACCAACCTGGACCTCACTGTCACTCATTCAACCCAAATTCTATCCTAGCATCTTATCCACCCTCTCTGATCAATAAATTCTCTGTTCAACTTAATATGAATTAATTTCTATTGTGTTCATCCAGGAGTTGCGAGAGCTTACGTCCTTAAAGAGTTCTTTGACCACTCTAGCCAATTTAATTCTCTTTCTGCCAATTGCCATGTTGTATATCTTTCCATTGTTTTATATTTTAGAATGTATACTGCTCTGTGAAATTAAGTTTATATGTATAACTTTTAGTGTTTCTTGCTTGTATACTCCTTCATCCTGCCACCTACTAAAATATGAACTTCTTGTGCTCAGAAACATCATGTGTTATTGATGTTGGTACAGAATTTGGCATGCAATGGTTGTTTCCCCCACAAATAACTAATTAATAACTAATTAAATCACTTACTCCCACAGATATAAAGACCAAGAATTGGCAAAACAAAAGGAATCCGCAGGAGGAATGACCACCTACATATCTGTGTTGATCTCCTAGTATTATTCTTGCCTCTCGGTGACAGGCTGAGGCCACACCATTCCCCCTTTGCCCTCCTTCTTTTGCAGCTCCCAGAACTAATTCTAGAATAATTTTGTTTCCTGAGCATTAGATTCATTAAACCCACTGCGTAGTTCTCTTGTATTTGAAAAGATTAGGAGCCTGAACTTGGTAAAGGAAATTGCATTTATTTATAGTGTGCCCAATCCAGAGAGAGAAAGACTTCTAGTTTCTCTCTGCCTTTCTATAGCAGTGTTACAATTTTGTGAAACGATGAACAAAAGCCTAGAAATATGCCTATGATGACTTAATGTGAAATCTCTTCCTGTAAGTCAAGTTCCTCCTCTGGCTGGTGCCAGGGCTTTAGCCTTTCTCTTTCCCCAGTAAGGTGGGATATCTGGGGAACTTTAATTCTTTGGTACTTATTGCTTCAATAGTCTGATAGTGAAAGGATAGGGCACATGTATGTCTTTCACTTCCTGTCAGCGTGGGGACAATTCTCTACCTCTTGAGACAAAGTCCTTTATTCCAGACCTTGCTGTTTTCATGATCTCCAGTGATGTTTCAGTCTCTGCTCCCCATAGGACTGGGATTACTGATATGCGTGGCCACTTCCAGTCATTTATGTGGGCTCTAGGGAATCACACTTAACTATCTCAGGTTTCCCCAATCCCTTTGCTTACACAGGAAGCTCTCTTAACTGCTGAACATCTCTCCAGGCCCTCTTGTTTTCAGATCTCAATCTTGAGGGTTTGGGGTGATATTTGGAACTGAGTATAAAAATTCCTGAAATATTCATGTGTGCCTAAAACAGATATCACAAACAGAATAAAAATAGCGTCAAAGGATAGAAGATAATTTAGCTAGTATCAGGCTTCCATGCATAAGCATTATCTCTTTAATCTCTCAGTTATACTGTTATACAGCTACTACAGTTTTGCTGGCTATTTTTGATAATTTCTTAAATTTATTTGTATTTATTTCTATGAGAGGGAGAGGGAGAGAGAGAATGGACACACTGGGACCTCTAGTCACTGTAAACAAACTCCAGATACAAGAACCAACTTGTGTATCTAGCTTATGTGAGTACTAGGGAATTGAACTGGGGTCCTTTGGCTTTTCAGGCAGGCACCTTAATCACTAAGTAATCTCTACATCCTTGCTGTTGGCTTTGAGATCTCTCTGTATTGCCCAACTTGTCCTTAAACTCTTGATCCTCCTGCTTCAGCCTCTTGTGTACAAAGATCCAAGCATGTGCCATCAAGTCAAGTGTGTCTTTATTTTGATTCTGAGAAATTCCCCCTTGTCTCTGAATAATTTTCTCCTAAGATATTGCTAATTAACTATCTTGTGGTATGGTTTAATTTGTTTTGTCCCTTATTACTAGGAAAAAATTTGTCTTGGTTGGTCTGATCTGACCACCTCAGAGAGAAAATGTCAGGTAACAAGGATTCAGTGCTAATAGAACTTTTTTGGGCCACATTCAAGCAACTAAGAGGTGTACAAGTGATTCATAGGAACAGAGACCAAGTAAGCTAGCTGTGCTTAATTCTGTCTGCTCTTCGTGTGTTATCACAGCATCACAAACACTTCACAGGTTATTTAGCTAGAAGCTGTATTTCTGCAGAATATCAACATATAGCACTTTCCGAGTTTTATAAGAAAAATATAAAACACAACTAACAACAGAAAATATTTTTAAACAAGTAGTTTGTAAACAAGGTACTTGCTTGAGTCATTTTCCATGGATTTGATTGATTAAAATTCTTTTTTTCTTTCTTTCTGGTTTTTTTTTTTTTTTAAAGTAGGGTCTCACTGTAGCTCAGGCAGACCTGGAATTCTCTATGTAGTCTCAGGGTGGATTTTAACTCATGTGATCCTCCCACCTCTGCCTCCTGAGTGCTAGGATTAAAGGCATGTGCCACAACACCAGTTTATGATTGAAATTCTTTAGAGAAGGGTCAGAATCACACTGACAATGATTTAGAATAGCCATGGTTGGAATTATACAAAAAGTGTAGCAATATTTCAATCACATAAAGCATTTTAGCAGAAAAATTATAATTGACAGCATCATGTCAGGCCCATGAAACTTTTCCAATTTTTTTTCTTGAAAATACATTTATTTTTTTTCAGTTTAAAAATGTCATAATTTATCAAAAATATAGTATATGCATACATAAATCTCCACTTAATTTTGTCTTGTAAGCATAAATGAAAGTTCTGTAAATAAAGTAGAATGTACATGTTTGTGTTTGTAGGTACTCCTTTGGTGAGCTAGTACAATACCTTTACTTTTTTGGAGACTCTGCTGGAGTGCACAGTATTTAGACATGACTAATTATCTTTGCTTAAAGATGATAGTCATGGTACAATTAGGAGCATGTGAACAGAGCCGGTAAAAGCTTAACACCAGTAACTAATTTAGTTTGTGGACATTGGCTTGGTTAAAATTTTTCCTAAGCCTTGTATTCTAGGTTTACATATTTGAGGGACATAAATACATTGAACATACAAAAAAGCCCATGACAACTAGCATGATGGCTACGTGGAACTTATATCCACATAAATACACTATATATGTACATATGCAGAAGTCATATATATGTTTACACACACTTCACACACATATGTGTAGGTGCATGTGAATATTTGTGCACGTTCATATGAAGGCCTGAGGTTGGCCTCAAGGGTCTTCCTCAAATGCTCTCCACTTACTTTTTGGGACAGGGCTTCTACCTGAACCTTCAGGTCATCAGTTGGGCTAGACTAGCCTAGCCAGAAAGCAGCAGGGCTTCTTCTGTCTCTTTTTCTCCAGCTTTGGGTTTATAGATGTGCACCACCATGCCCAGCATTCTTACATGGATTCTGGGGATCCGCACTCAGGTCTTCAAGTTTGCATGACACTTTAGCCACTGAGCCATATTCCCAGCTCAGCTTCTACTTTTGAAACAAAATTTAGAAACTTTGGCTTAGAGAAATGTTAGGCCTATAGTACTGACAAAATAAAAACTTTAGCATTCTTATAAATTTAAGGGACAGTGCTAGTGAACTGTAGTGTTGGTGTATAAATGCAGCTTAGGTAGATATTAACAAAATGCTCAGTAAAGATAAATATATGTGGGCCAACTTTTAATTATTAGGACCACAATGCTAGGTTATTATTTTTTTTATTTTGTTTTGTTATTTTGAGGTGGGGTCTCAATCTGGCCCAGGCTGACCTGGAATTCACTACCAAGTCTCAGGGTGGCCTTGAACTCATGGCAATCCTCCCACCTCTGCCTCCCAAGTGCTGGAATTAAAGGTGTGCACTACCACATCAGGCTCTAGGTTATTTTTTTTTTTAAATCCAGTTGAGATTACTTAAAAATAACAAAGACAGGCTGGAGAGATGGCTTAGAGGTTATGGAACGTGCCTACGAAGCCTGAGGACCCAGGTTCAATTCTCCATGTCCCACATAAGCTAGATGCACATGGTGGTGCATGCATCTGGAGTTCATTTTCAGTGGCTAGAGGCTCTGGCACACCCATTCTCACTCTCTCGCTCTCTCTCCATTTCCCTCTGTCTCTAATAAATAAAAATAAATCTAATTTAAGAAAAATGTATTCTATTTTTAAAAAAATAACAAAGATGTCAAACTGTTGGCTATTTTATATATTGAAAGATTAGATGTAATACTGAAGAGCACGTATTGGTCACCTTGCATATATTAAGCTTACATGCCTTTAACTTGTAAATTTTTGCAGTATAGGATAGGTTCAGAGAGTCATCTCTACATATTTCTAGGCACAGATATATAGGGCAATAAGTGTACTAGAGTTACCTAAAATACTAATTGCTCATGAGATACTCATTATAAAGCTTTCACATGAGCAGGTACTTAAATGAACTTTGACTTTATTAAAATTCAGTTTTCTAAGTAGTCCAAAGCCTAACAAAACCAGCAGAATATAAGCAACTATCTTGTTATCTAAGCCAACTCTTTTTGCAAAAGTTACCAAGAGTAGAAGGCTATGTTAAAGAAAGTCATGGGGATGGGGAGATGGCTCAGTGGTTAAAGGTGCTTGCTTGCAAAGCCTGCTGGCCTGGGTTTGGTTCACCAGTGCCCATGTAAAGACAGATGCACAAAATGGCACATGCATCTGGAGTTTATATGCAGGGAGGCCCTGGTGCACCCATTCTCTCTCTCTCTCTTCCTGCTTACACATAAATAAAGAAAAATATTTTTTATAAAAGAAGGTCTTATTGCTTGAGACAGAAAATTAGGTTCCAGTTATGTGTGATTGCATGTTTTTTGAAAAGATTATTTTACTTATTTATTTATTTGAGAGAGAGAGAAAGAATGCGCACACCAGGGCTTGTAGCCACTGCAAACAAACTCCAGACACACGTGCTACCTTGTGCATCTGGCTAACATTGGTACTGAGGAATTGAACCCAGGTCCTTCAGCTTCACAGACACGTGCCTTAACTGCTAAGCTATCTCTCCAACTCCTGCATTAAGTTTTGATCTTTAGAAAATCTTTCAGATAAATTCGCATTTTGAAAAAATATTTTGTAAAATATTTTGAAAATACTTGTCACTTACTATAAAGTATATCTCACAGATATGATACTTTTATTTAACTAGAGCTATAAAATGGTCATTAAAAGATTTAAACCTAAACAGAAATTTCAGTGAGCCCTGATTTTTTTAAAGCCTGCCAAAATTAACAGGAAACATAAAACACTAAGTTCCTGTCTTTTAAAGTTAACCTTTTGTAAATTTAATAAAATTAGTTCAATATTCTCTGGAAGTCTAATTGCTTTGAACATTAAATACTAAAAGAAAAACTCTTATGAACAGTAGTTTGGTTATGTCAAACGAATTACATATAAGTCTTTTCTGAAAAGATTTATTTTTATATGCATCATATAAATTTAACATCTATATTCCAGACAAATTATGGGTGCCACTTGTATATGTACTCTTTAGATAGTCATTAAAAATTGAACGTATCTGAAGATAAAAAAATGAACAAAATTTCTAATGACATTTTCATTATGTTACATCTATTAGAGGCTTATTTATATAGCATCATATTACATATTTCATAAGATAAATGTTCTGTTACAAATATAAATAATTGGGTCTAATGGTCCAATGAACACAGACTAAATCTTACATTGCCTTTTAAAAAAATTGTTTCTTTTTTTTACTTGAGAGTGACAGACAGAGAGAGAAAGAGGCAGATAGAGAGCGAGAATGGCTGCACCGGGGCCTCCAGCCACTGCAAATGAACTCCAGACGCGTGTGCCCTCTTGTACATCTGGCTAATGTGGGTCCTGGGGAATCGAGCCTTGAACCAGGGTCCTTAGGCTTCACAGGTAAGCGCTTAACCGCTAAGCCATCTCTCCAGCCCTAACATTGCCTTTTTGTGTATGATGCATAACAGCTCTAGCACAAGAGGAATCTTGTCCCCTACTCTTTTATTACCAGACTGTTGAAATAATGGACCCCAGAGAATAAAAATCTCCCCAGGAACCACACCATTCTTGGGGAAGGGAGAAGCAGAAGCCCTGGTGTCACTGAGATGAGGAGAGGAGGAACTTGCCTTCAGAAATAAATTTCACACAGTTCCAATAAGTTAACCTATACATACATTCTGCTTTTGTTTCAAGTTTTCTATAAAATTATTACACTGCTACAGAAGGGGCAGAGAGGAATGAATCATTTTTCTCCCTACAGTTTGGTCAAAGTGTCAATAAATCCATTTTCTTTGCTTAATTGGCTTCCTAATTTCTTTTAAGAAACAATGGGTTTATGAACTCTATACCAATAGTGGTTTTATCTTAATCATTTTATAGTGCACATGCACACCAAATTACAGTATAGGCTATTGCCAAAGCTCTTGGTTGCCCACCAGAACTAGATGGTAAGACTCTTGCTGAAGACACCACATGCTTCAGTTGCAGGACACTGAGAAATCAGGGTGGCACTGAGGTGGAAGCCTAGTCCCTGCTGACTAGCTGTCATAGTGTTGAACAGGCTACTGGTGGTGGTGGTGGGGGGGGTGTCATCAGTAGTTTTAACTAACATACTGAGAGCCACAGTCAGGCAACGTGTGGCTACCGATGCAATGGCGATGGCATAGTGAGCTTCATGTTGTTTGGATGAACCTCCAGACCATAAAACGTTTATAGGAGGAAAGGATTTTTATGAAGCATACAGATGCAGGGGAAGTTCCATAATAGCAAAAAAATAAAAATAAAAAATAAAAAGCAAAAACCCACTACCAAAAGCAAGAGCAAAAATTGGCAGCCAAACAGCAGGGAACCCAGGCAGAACTCAAGCAATCTGCCTTAGGCTACCTTAGGCTAGTATCAGATCCGCCCCCAGTAGCCTTAGGGTTGGACCTTAGGATCTGCCCACAGTGACATTTCCTCCACCCAGGTAGCTGGAAATACAGGTTACAAGCTTGAATAAAACTCCTGAATCTATTGAGGGACAGCCATTCAAACTACCACAAGTGGCGTAAAATGTTATGGGGATAGCCAACTGCTCTTTGATTGGACTTGAGTCCTGCTCCATGGGAGGGAATTCATGTCTAGCATTGAAAAAGTAATCAAAAGCTTATGGCTTGGATAGTCATAGGCCCTAGGTGGAAAACCAGTACAGTTGTTTGGCCAATACTATATCCTGTGCAACAAAGTATCCTCTAAATATTTTTGTTTATGCCCATGTATTAGTACTGTTTTCACTTTGACTAGAGAAGTTTATCTTTTCAGATGGCAATGATTACAGGGGACTCAAAACTCACCAAAAGACTGAGGAGTGACAGTTCAGTGCTCAGCACTATGACATCTCTGTTACACCCTCTAAGTCTCAGGGACTATTGTGGAAGAGGTAACAGAAAGGATGTATGAACCAAAGGATAGGGAGGAGTGCTGTGGAATACTCTCTTTTGGACATGATGTGATAATTGCATTCATGACCTTACAGTGGCAGTTGCTACCTGCACAAGACCTGCAGAACACTGGGCCCATCAACATATCATCATGGATGATGAAGGAGAGCAAAAACCAAAATGGCATCCAAGCAGAGGAGGGACTAGGTGGAAAAAAAGAAGAAGGGGTTCAGTGGAAGAGGGGTAGTGGGACAAAGGAAAGTAATGGGAGTGAATTATGATCAAAATGCATTATATATATGTATGAAAATTATCAATAAAAATTTTAGATAAAAAAATCTAATAGCAGGCTGGAAAGAAGGCTTAGCGGTTATGGCGTTTGCCTGCAAAGCCAAAGGATCCCGATTTGACTCTCCAGGACCCACGTAAGCCAGATGCACAAGGGGGCACATGCATCTGGAGTTTGTCTACAGTGGCTGGAGGCCCTGGCGGGCCTATTCTCTCTCTCTCTCTCTTTTTCTCTCTCTGCCTCTTTCTTTCTTTCTCTCTCATAAATAAATAAATAAATAAATAAATAAATAAATAAATAAATAAAACTAATAGCAATGAGAAGACAGACATGACTCCACATTGTGACTCTTGGCAATCTGATAGGGACCTCAACTCAGGTAAACTCAGGGCTTGTGCTCTTCTAATGTGATTTTCCTTATGCCACTGCTACTTATTATAAGGCCAAGAACTCAACACCCTATGAAGACCTTAGTCACCTAGAGTCATCCTGAGTGAGCCACGGGAAGCATTTGTCTCCTTTCTTTAGCATCCAGGACAACTCCATGTAGATAAATATGTAAAGAGACTTTTGCTTCTTTCATCATATTTTGTTTTTTTTTTAATTTTATTTATTTATTCATTTGCAAGCAGAGAAAGAGGGCGGGGGGAGAATGGGTGCACCAGGGCCTCTAGCCACTGCAAACAAACTCCAGACACATGCATTCCCTTGTGCATCTGGCTTACGTGGGTACTGGGTAATTGAACCTGGGCCCTTAGGCTTTGCTGGCAAGCGCCTTAACCCCTAAGCCATCTTTCCAGCCCCTCCATCATATTTTCAATTTTCATTAAACCAGTTCTCAAGGACAGAGACCAGCACAAAAATAACACATAAAAACAGTAACATTAATTGCAAGTTTCACCCTAAGATCACAAAAACAATGAATCATCAGAAATTGTCTCTAGGTGCCACCAAGGTGGTATAGATTTATTGTTTCCCATAACTAATACAAAGTAAAATAGTAGTTGCTCAAAGGTTTACTCAAATTCAGATGTAAGCAGGCAAGTTTCCTAAGAATCTTAATCTTTATCTCACAACAAAGGAAGAATCCAAATGTGCATTTAAGCCTCAGACAACAGAGATAATTTATCTCCTATCTGCTGCTACTGCAGAGTGACAGGAGATGAGTCTAAATGGCTTTAGATTAAGATTAAGCCAAAATTTAAAGACAATGTCAAACAAGGCTCTACACAAAAACAAACAAATGGATGCTCTGCTAAATGAAACTTGGACTTTCCAGTCACCAGCCACCCAGCAAATGGCTCAACTGAGTCTTTAAAACAATGGGCAGTTCAAATGTACCAAAACAATGGGCAGTTCAAATGTACCAAAACAATGGGCAGTTCAAATGTACCCTTACAAATCGGTACCAAGAGCACAAAGCAAACCGAGATAGTGTCCATGAGAGCTCACTGGGAATCCTTCAAATCAGGAAACTATATAGCTCCATGATGGGTCACAAATAAGGTCAAAACCAGAAAATCCCTTTTCCTTAACCAATTCATCAATATGTGTTTATAGGCAACTGACATCTCAGGGTCAGGAAGCCAGGAAACCCTCCCAGGAGCTGGGAGTTCATTTGCAGGTCATTCCTTGGTATTTAGCTATGGGTTTGCCACCTGGCTGGTTTTGCCAAAATTGTTAAGAGGCACTTAGATTCATTAAGCCTTCCTCATAGCTTTTATTTATTTATTTTTCACCTGTGCACATGTGTACTAAATATGGTGTGGTGGCTGTATTTGTGTATGTGTGTGTGTGTGTGTGTGTGTGCACACGCACACACGCACGCACGCATGTGCAAAGGCCAGAGGAGAACATTGGTTGTCCTCATCTAACACTAATGGATGTGTTTCCTTGAGACAGAGTCTCTTACTAATTCCAATGCTGGCCATTGGTTTGCAAGCACCAGTTATTCCCTGGTCTCTGATCCCCACAGGGCTGGGGTTACAGGCATGTGTGGCCACACCTGCCTGTTTATATGGGTCCTGCAGAATCAAATGGAGGCACCCTCAGCCCCGCTCTAGCCCCCATGCCTGCTTTTATCCAATGAGCCATCTCCCTGGTCCAGTATCCCTATATTTTAAAAGACTGGGAGACTTACATTGATAAAGGAAAACGGGTTTATTTACAGTCTGGCAAAACTAGGTAGAGAAACATGTTGTATTTCTTTTCCATCATTTCTATAGCAGTGTTAACAATTTTATAACATGACGAAACAAAAGCTAGGAAATATTCATATGTTAATGGGAAATCTCTTCTTGTAAGTTAAGTTCCTCCTTTTACTGGTGCCAGGGCTTCAGTCTGTCATTCCACCTCCAACCCCACCATGGTGGGATTCCTGGGGAAAATGTATTCCTTTGGGATCCATTGTTCTACTAGTCTTATGGTGGGAAGAAGGGAGTATGTGTCTCTCTTTGGAATATTTCCTCTCCTCCCGGGGTGGTACAGCCTGATTATCAGACTACACTATCATTTTCCATCACTTGCCTCTTTTCTGCCCCAAAGCATCAACTTTAGTCCATACCCATGTTGTAAAAGTAGTTCTATATCAGATGATTTGATTGGTAAAACCATTGCATTTCCTTTTGATCCTTGACCCAAAGAATTTGCCTCACCACAGAGGCTGAGTTTTTATGACTTGTCTGAATAATTTTATCAAACTTTCTGTAGGAAGAAGGTGATTAAGGGGGTTATTTTCGTAAGTGTGTGCGTAAGTATGTGTGTGTGTATGTACAGAGATTTTTTGTTTTTCAGTAAAAGCCAGGGTTCTAGCAGCCTCAAAAAGTTAAGCTCATCCACTCATCCCCAATGTGCCTTATAACTAGAGAATTAATAGTGAAAAGCAAAGAGATGGTGTTTATTCAGTGTAGTACCCATTGGGAAGAGGACTAGAGAAGGGATCCAGTGACCTCCAAGTCCATCAAACACGATTTAGGTTTGGCAGGAAGAATCAGGACCAGGGGAAAGAGATATTCACAGAATCAAGGCACCCTGATCAAGATGTGGTCTGGCTGGTAAGTCTCAGGGACGTTTCCACCAGACACTCTGAAGAACTTACTGTTGTCATCCTGTAAGAGGAAATGTGTTTCCTATCAGATGATCTCTTCTGTTCCCAGGGTTATCTTTGTCTTCATGAAATTTGTTCTCATCTAGGGATGGGTTGTTCTGAGAGGTTCTGCTGTCCCAGGAACTCAAGGTGACTCAAGAGGACCGGAAAAGGATGATAACATACCTGTATTTTAAGCCAAAGTAAAAGACAGACACAAAATTAATGCAGAGATGAAAGGCTTTCATTTTGCTTTCAGTCACCTTGTAAGCCCAAGTGAGCAGTCAGTGTATTTTAGCACAAGCAGCTTCTAAGGGTCTGTTTTAGGAAAACCTTCCATTGAGATGAAAAGATGTCACAGAGCAAGTTACACTGCAGAGTTTAGGCCACAAAGCAGTTGTGATCCATTTTACTTGATGTTTAAAACAAACCAGGAGGTCAAGGCTGTATCGCTAGTCAAAGTTTCATATTAAAAAATACTGCCATTTGGAATTTCTTATGGTGCTATCAAATCTCAGCCACAAAGGGAGAGAAAAATGTCGTTTTGGAACAATTTGCATTTTTCCCATTTTAAGTAAAATCCAATGCATCAGAGGCCCAATGACATTTTAAGAGTTTCAAGTCTGTAATGGCTGTCATGACATGAATCATTTAAACAGAGGCCACCATCCTGAGCAATGACTCAGAGTAAACAGCTTGAAGGGAGAAAAATACTTTCCTCCCTCTCCTTGGAGCGTTCATTCAAGTAATGAAACAACACCAAAGCTACAAATATTTACCAGAAGGCTGAGGTTTCTCCCAAGTTCTCAGCAGGGGCATTCTCTTAAGGAAACCGCCCCCCCCCCCCGCCCTAAACTAAGAATGGGAACCTCCAAGAGGTATTTCCTTATCTACAACTGAAGAGAGGGGAGGCCCTATGCAGGTCTTTTTACTTATCATCACTTAAATTTCATCACTTATAAAATGAGAGGATTGGACTCCACAGGCTTAGGTCCTTCTGGTTCAAGTAATTGTTAGCTTGGTCTTATTTTGCTCTGTGATGTTCTGGTGGTGGTGTGATGGATGGCAGGTGTCTTCTTACCTACTAAGAAATGCTATGACACCAAGTCGCACAGCACAGGATGCGGCAGTGCAGGCTGGTGGGGTTGCTTAAACTTACATGTGGCTAAGGAAAGCCGTTAAACAGAGCAATCACGCGTAGTGAGTACTTTCCTGTGAACCAAGATGTTTACATACCCTGGGGAGAGATGCTAGGTTCTTATTTAATGTCTTATCAGAAAGTCTCTTTTTTTTTCTATTTGGCTCTGGCCAGTACCAGAAATCAGTTATTACCCACATTGAGCTGTTGGTCAGAGAGACCTACAAGGTCCCCAAAACAAGACAAGCTTCTGTCAAGGAACTTGATTGTCTGCCCGATGTAAAGGTAAGACCCTATTGCTGAAGAAACCACATGCCGCAATACAGAAGGCAGAGAAACCAAGCTGGAATCTGGAAAAGAGGCAGCCCTTAGATGGTTAGCCCATTTAGTGCGGGAAAGTGCTACATGAGCTCCTGGGGGAAAGTGGCCAACAGTGTTGTGAGCAAGCAGGGGTCTAAGCTACTCAGAAGCAGCCAGCCCGACTTAGGCTCCTGTGTAACGGTGGCAAACAGCCTTGGTGGGTAACCAATGGCTTTCCAATTAGTAAGAGATCTGCTCAGTGGAAGGGAGCCCATTTATGCAATTGGAAACCAGGTCAAAATCCCATGGAAGCCAGGTGTGGTGGCGTAAGCCTTTAATCCCAGCACTTGGGAGGCAGAGGTAGGAGGACTGCCATGAATTAGAGGCCACCCTGAGACTACATAGTTAATTCCAGGTCAGCCTGGGACAGAGTAAGACCCTACTTTGAAAAAAAAAGAAATCCCATGGAGATCAAGATTATGGTCTCTAATGAAAAGCTCCTATTAGTCTTTGGCCAAAAGAGGGGCTATATTCATCAAATCCTCTCTAAATTAACAATGCTTATCCCATTTAATTATGCTGACTTCATTCTGTTTTTCCTTTTCAGAAGGCAGTGAGAACTGAGAAGATAAACCATCCCTCGCACTTCAGCCAAGGCCCAGGTGAAACCACAGAAGATCTGGTAAGATGAGCAAGAGTGCTGCTTCCATGGTGAACTTGACAATCAGCACCAGGGTGAAGGAGATAGGTGCTGAGGATACTCAACACCTACCAAAGCAGAAATCCAAAAGCTGCTGAGAGCCTAACACTGAAGTAGACTTAAAACTCACCACAGCTCAGGGAATTTTGTGGAAGAGGGGCCAGAAAGATTGTAAGAGCCACAGGTTGGGGAGGGCATACAAAGAGGTATTCCCCTCTTCCCCACCAATAACTGACTTCTGCTCTCACAGTGCATGACCCACAACCCCACGGGGAATTCCAGATATGACCCAAATTCTGAATCCTGAGGCCAAAGTCACTGCATGATGGAGGCTTTTGTTAACTGAAGCATTACTTTTCTTTAGTATATCTTTTTCTAGGGGCAGTGGCTGGGGAGTTTAGGGAATATGCTAAGGGAACCTCTGTTCCCACTGTTTCAAAGTCCCAGTGGAAAACTGTAAATCTTTAAAACAATTGAACATTTTTTTTTTTTTACCATTCCTTAATTTCTACTCTGTCCCTTATACTAAGGTGGAATGGAGAAATTAAGATATCAGACAGGACTTAGCTCTTATCTGTAGTGTCATGTTGGGTGAACTTTAAGTCTACTTCAGTGATGGGCTCTTAGGAGCCTCTGGATCTCTGGTTTGGTAGGTGTTGAGTGTCTTCAGTGTATCTCCTTCACCCTTGTGCTAATATCAGATTCACCAAGAAAGCAGCACTCTTGCTAATTTCCCCAGTTACTCTGTGGTTTCAGCTGGGGCCAGGGTGAAGTGCACTGGGTTGTTTATTTCCTCAGGTTCTGCTCCCATCTGAAAAACAGAAGCAGATTCTCCAATGGAGAGTGAAGTCAGCACTGGTTAAATGGGATAACCATTATTAATTTAGAGAGAATTTAAAGGGTGAAGACTCTCTTATAGCCCAAGATTAGTGGGAGCTTGACATTGGAAAGCAAAATCATTATTTGGATATGATTCTGACTTGTTTCCTAGT
The DNA here is from genome assembly GCA_036346955.1 of Dipus sagitta. Classification (NCBI taxonomy): domain Eukaryota; kingdom Metazoa; phylum Chordata; class Mammalia; order Rodentia; family Dipodidae; genus Dipus; species Dipus sagitta. The sequence continues at coordinate 46,239,525 of CM070770.1, read as the reverse complement.
TCCAGATATGGTTTCCTTTCCACTAAGCAGATCTGTTAGCCAATTCAAGAGTAGTTGGTTACCCGCCATGGCTGTGTGGCACCGCTATTGCACTTGTGTGAGCATCATGTCAAGTTGTTTGATCCTCAGCTGCTTAGACTTTGAGTTGCTCAGACAGATGTTGGCCACTTTGCCCCATTAGCTCATGTAGTGCCTTCCAGCACTAGATTGGCTAATTGTCTGGGGACTAGTTCTCTTCTGAATTCCAAACAGGTCTCTCCATGGTCTGTGCCAACAGCATATGGTGTCTTCAGCAGTAGGGTCTTACCTATTAACCTCTGGTGGGTAATCAAGTGTCTCTGTCAGAAATCTGTCTTGTTTGTTCTGGGAGACCTTGTAGGTCTCTCTGATCAACAGCTCATTGTGGATGTTAACCACATCCTGATATAGGTAATTATAGGCCAGCACCAAGGGAAAAGAAAAAAGAAAGACTGAAAAAAAAAAAAAAGACAAACAGGAGAAATTTAAAGTTAGGTTTCATTTCACCCTCTCCAGGGCCCTTTGATTCAGGTTTCCCCCTAAGGTCCTGTTGAGGGTTCAACCTTTTAAGTCTAACTTCCAGGATGTAGGTTTCTATGGTACCAGTTCAATTTGGGTTCATTTTTGTGTCCTCCCCCTGCCCTTTCCCTTCCTCTTCCCCAATGCCCTATCCTCCCTATTGTCCAAACCCTGAGATGACCTTCAAGTGTGTCAGCAACTCAGGCTGACCCAGGTTAGAAACCACAGATGAGTAAGACCCTGTGATGATTGTCTTTCTGTGATTGTGTGAGTTTGCTTTGTATGATCTGTTGCAAGCTCAACAATTTTTCTCCAAATTTCATTTTGTCATTTTTCCTTACTGCTGAGTAGAATTCCATTATGTAGATATACCACATCTTGGTTATCCATTTGCCCAATGATGGGTACCTGGGTTGATTACAGTTCTTAGCTATTGTGAATTGAGCAGCTATAAACATGGTTAAGCAAATATCTCTGAACTGAGTTGTGGAGCTTTTGGGGTAAATGCCCGGTAAGGGAATAACTGGGTCTGTTGGTAACTCTATATTCATCCTTTTCAGGAGTCTCCATATTGATTTCCATAGTGGTTGTACCAGTTTACATTCCCACCAACAGTGAATGAGGCTTCTTATTTCTGTACATCCTCACCAACATTTGTTTTCATTTAATTTATGAGTGTTTGCTATTCTTTCCATCTTCTCAAGCCTTCCTCGATTTCTTTCTTGAGTTTTTTTGTTTTCATTATATAGGTCTTTCACATCCTTAGTAGTGTTATTCCAAGGTATTTAATTTTTTGTTGCTATTGAAAATGGGACAGCTTCTCCAATATTTGTCCTTTGCATATAGAAAAGCTACTGATTCTTGTGCATTGATTTTGTATCATACCATTTTCCTTTAGGTTGACAGTTTATTAATTTGGGATCTCTCTGTGTTTGTAATGAAGGCACTTGGCACTATTAACTTTCCCCTTAGGCCTGCCTTCATTGTGTCCTATAAGTTTTGGTAGGTTGTGTTTTCATTATCATTCAATTCTAGGAATTTTACAAATTCTTTTTGATTTCTTGCATGATCCATTTATAGTTTAAAAGTGTGTTGTGTAGTCTCCAGGAGCTGGTGCAGCTCTTGATGTGTCTCTTATTGTTAATTTCTAGCTTTAAAGCATTGTGATCTTACATGATGCAGGAAATTACTTCAATTTCCCGGCTTTATGGATGCATGCTTTATGGCCTAATATATGGTCAATTTTGAAGAAGGTCCCATGAGCTGCTGAGAAGAACATGTATTCTACAGAGTTGGGGTGGAAAGTTCGGTAGATATTCTTTAGGTCTAGTTGATCTATGATGTTGTTTAGCTCTAATATTTCCCTGTTGATCTGCTTGGATGATCTGTCTATTGATGATAGTGGAGTACTGAAGTCTCCAACTATGATGGTGTTGGTGATTATTTCTGTTTTGCTGTCACGTAGGTTTCCTTTTATAAACTGTGGTGCCCCTGTGTTTGGTGCATATGTAGTTATGATTGTGGTGTTCTCATTCCCTTGATGAGTAAGAAGTGACCTCCTTTATCCCTTTTAATTAGTTTGCTTTGAAATGTATTTTATCAGATATTAATATAGCAAAACCTGCTTGTTTTTTTTTATTTTCATTTGGAAATCATCTTCCATCCTTTAACCCTGAGGAGCTGTCTGTCTTTAGTGGTAAGGTGGGTTTCTTGAAGACAGCAGATAGAAGGGTCCATTTTTTTTTTTAATCTACCTGGATAACCTCTGTTTTTTGATCTGTGAAATAAGACAGTTAAGATTATTAATATGAGGCTTGAATTAATCCCTGCTATCATGAAGTGTTTATGGGGTATGGTGCTTTCTTGTATTTTGTACTATGTTGAGCCTGGTCTATTTTTTTGTTATTGTGGTCTTCTTCTTGTTGGCTCTTGAGATTGGTTTTTCAACTGTTCTGCATGGAGTATTCCCTGAAGTAGTTTTTGTAGGTTTGGCTTTGTATTTACATAATCATAGGGTTGAATTTTTTTTTTTTTCAAGGTAGGGTTTCACTCTAGCTCAGGCTGACCTGGAATTCACTATGTAATCTCACAGTGGCCTCAAGCTCATGGTGATCCTCCTACCTCTGCCTCCCAGGTGCTGGGATTAAAGGTCTGCACCACCACACATAGAGAGTTGACTTTTTTCACGGAAAGTTTTCCTTTCACCATCTATTTTGAGGGATATTTCTTCTGGGAAAGTAGCTTGGGTTGGAAGCCATAGTGTTTTAGACTTTGAAGTATTCCATTCCAGGCCCTTCTGGCTTTCAGAGTTTCCATTGAGAAATCTGGCATAATTCTGATGGGATTGCCTTTTTATGTTGTGAGTTGTTTCTCTCTTGCTGCTTTTAACAGTCTCTGTTTTCATTGTTAAGAGTTTTAACAATGATGTATGCGTCTTGGAGAGTTTTATCTTTGGTCCTGTCTGTTTGGTGTTCTATAGGCTTCTCATATCTGGATGAGCCTCTCTTTTGAGAGATTTAGAAAATTTTCTTCAATAATTTTGTTGAATATGTTTTCTATGCCTCTGTCCTGGATTTCTTCTCCTTGTGGTATACCCATGATCTGGATCTGGATGTTTGGTTGTTTTAGGATATCCCACAGTTCCCTTGTATTCTGTTCACCTGATTTTTTGAACTTTGCAAAGTTTTTGGCCTCCTGACCAACTTCTGATGTCTTGTCTTCCATGTTAGAGGTTCTGTCTTCCACATGAGTAATTCTGTTAGTGAGGGGTTCTAGAAAGGGTTTTTTATTTATTACAGTCAGAGAGAGAGAGAGAGAGAGAGAGAGAGCAAGAGGGAGAGAGTGATAATGGGTGCACCATGGCTTCTAGCCACTGCAAATAAACTCCAGACACATGTGACACCATGTGCATCTGGCTTATATGTGACCTGGAGAATTGAATCTAGGTCCTTAGGCTTTGCAGGCATGCACCTTAACTGCTAAGACATCTCTATAGCCCATAGAGAGGCTTTTATAAGTTCTATTTGATTTTTGTTTTCTGTTTTGTTATTTTGCATTGTGTTCATCTCTTTCTTGAAGTACAATTTCAGTTCAAGCTCTGACTTTCTTGATGCTTCCTGGAATTCATTCTTACATTTAATCAAGTCTTCCTTAATCTTAATCAATCGGTTGTTGAGATCTTCTATGTCTTGACTCACCTTCAATTCATTCATATCTCTTTGTTCTAATGTTTTCTTCAGTCAAGTTAACCCTATTATCAAAAGCTGAATGCTCTAAGAGACAATTCTATTCAATTTCATCGAAACAATTATTGGTTCTTTGGTAGGTTGCTTTCAGTTCAGTGATTCTTTTGATCAGGGTCTCATTGGTTGTTGTGTTTTCATTTTGGCACTGAATTTCTATTTATTTCTCTACGATTTCATAAGAGGCTTCCATTATATCACTAAGCATCCTTGGTGGAGATCTCTAAGCTTTCTGACTTTCATTGGCATTTTTGAATTGTGGTCTACCCATTTTAGGGACACTATTTTATTGAGGAGGAAGCATGATTTTGTCCTTTGGCCCATGTACCCTCTGACTCAGGTGAACAGGGATGTTGGTACCCAGTGGCCAGTCAGGATACCAGAGCAAAAGTCCTGATTTCACAGTTCACACAGAGACCAGGCCTCCCCAACCAAGGCACAGTGGAACATACTGGGACCAGGGATCTGGCCTACTCACTCAGGGCCTGCCCACACAGCCTCTGGTTCAGGGAACTGGGACCAGGGAACTGGGAAGAGCTGGGGAGCAGGCATCTGTCCTATTCACTCCACACCTCCACGCCCATATGCACACCCTCCAGTGGAGGGAACCAGGACCAGGGAACTGGGCTAATTAAGTGTATTTTATACCCACAGATATTTTTAACATTGATGAGTGAGACAATTAGAAATGAAATAAATTTATAGGCCCTGTTTTTCTTGCAGAACATCTTGCAGAAACTTCAAGTTTCCTCAGGGATTTGTGTGCATAAGTTAGAAGTCATGGAATAGCCTAACTAAATTTTGTAATTGAATCACCAGATGAAAGTCAAAAATGCGTCTTGGAGGATGCTGAAGGCCTGGCTCATTATATCACCAGTTCCAGGCCTTTAAGTGAAACTCGAACTTGTGGGTTCAACATGAAAAGCTACTGATTTTCTTCTTTCAAGTTTCAAATTATCTTTGGGAAGCAGAATTGTATGAACTAGCCATAACATTGGCTGTCGGAAAATTGGGGTGCAAGTGTGTCATTTTCTTGTGGCAAGCAAACAGTGCTTCATGATGTGTATTTTATATCAGCTTCCTGCATAGCTTGATTTTATTATTTGCCTGCTATTTAATTCTCTTGCTTCCTTCTAAGATTATCATGATGTATTTTATATATCTTTGAAAGATAATTAATATGTTTTATTCAGATGTAACTGGATATAGCAACAAATGAAGTTAAGTGACTAATGTGAATAGGGAGGGAAAGGCACAGATTTGATGGTTTCTTGAATAGGATGGATCTATGACCATTTGTGTTGAATCAGAACTTCCTCGAAAATTCTGTCTGTCGATAGGACTGGTTTAGCTGGAAAAAAAAAAAAATTCACAAGAATGAGAGGGGATTCTGTGATTTACTTTCAGCTTTGCTATCCAGCTAGATTGCTTTGCTGGAGGAATTTTGTACATTTATTTTCTTAAGTGTGAAAGTTGGATCAATATGAAAACAAAAAATGCCTTATGTTCAGGAGCCCGAGTGAGGAAGTGGGAGTGTGAAGCTCTGCGTGTGAGACGAAGGTGTGTGTGTGTGTGTTGGGGGGGGGGGCTGTGGTGGTGGAGAGCTCCTGTTCCCACCTACTAGAAGCATTCCAGCCTTTAAATGCTCAGGCCATCCTGGCAGAATGGCCTTAATTTGTCCATTGCCTGATAGATCTTTTCTCCCTTTTTATTTTTCCTTTTTTTTTTTTTAACCTCTGGTCCTAGTGACTCTGCAGGGCCCTGGAAGTTCTGACAGTTGGTGATGATAAATGCATTGTTCAGTGCAATGTGCTCTTTCAGACTGGGCAAGTGTGAAGAATGAAATGACAGCTACGGTGCAAGCTGAAGGGGACTCCAAGCAGGGAGATAGAGAAACTTTTTCAGAATTCACTGACAGCCTCCAGCACTAGGGCATAGCTGCAGGTGGCCAGGGAGCAAGTACAGCCAAGAGAATGACCTGGTGGGCTGCTGTGCGGAGAGAGCTGCCCTTCCTGGGTTCTGACTTTGGGCTGACCATGAATCAAACAAGCAGAATCACAAACAGTGACAGGTGGTAATAAATATCTCCTTCACTCTTGGCTTCCTTATCTTCTCTCTTAGACCCCCCAGGCATGCAACCCACTTTGCACTCCTTTGACAGCTTTCTTATTATATTCTACACATCACTCAAGTGCAGTTCACATGCCAGTTCCTCCTTGAAAACCTCCTCTGGAGTTGGCAATTCTCCTCTGTGCTCCATCAGTGTTCTGTTTGGAGTTTACTGTGAACAGGATGTAGCCGGCCACGTGCTAGTTTTCCTGTATTTACAGATCAGTTATCCCCCTGATGGAAGCCAGGCTGCCACAGAGGAGAGAACTGCTTCTTCTCCCTCTCAGTGCCTACAACAGTGCCTTACCCACAGGCGGTGTCAATAAATATTCAGGAAATGAGGTGGAGAAAACCTAGGAATTACACTCTGTTGCCACAGGTGCAGGTTCAGTCAAGGCTGCTGGGTATATAGCTGGGTGGCTTTGGAGCAATGATCAACACTTTTAAACTACCATTTTATAATTAATGAAGTTTGTTTGCCATTTTTATACTGATTTTTTTTCCCTTAAGGCTTGCATGATGGCATGATAGTTAGTTCTCAGCAAAATAAAACCTGGTGCCTCTTAACACTGAGTACATGCTAGCAATGATGTTGTTTTGTGTTGATTATATGTTTGCATGTAGTTTACACATAGCCACACCTCTTCCTTCACCATATGAACACTACAGTTAAACAAATTCATGCCAAAAAGGCCTCTGCACTTTATGGTTTTATGATGGACTGGGAATGTACTGAAAAGATGGAAGGATACGGAGAGGAAGTGACTGACGTTGGGAAGTAGCAAATGCAAACTCATATAAAAACAGAACCTGAGGTGAACAAAATAAACTCAGTGAAGAGGAACAGTTGTACCACCTGTCCAAGTTGACACGTTTGGTTTTTACAGAGAGAGGGAGGAAGGGAGGGAGGGGGCAGTTGGGAGAATATTCTTTGGTATCTGCCCAAAGACTGGGCTTTATTGAGTACAAAGGGGTCACATAGTTCCTACATGTGGCTTTCTGAAGGCTGAACATTGTACTTGAGGCTCAGTGCTGAGTCAGGCTCAAAGAAGTCACTCAGGGTCTCACAGAAAGGACCAGGGGTGATCAAAGCTCAGGAAGGGCAATTCCTCTCTTCCTGGGCATCAAAAGCCTAGATCAAAAGTCCCACTGACCTGCTGAAACATGCCAACTTCAAGGTAATGACTGAGCCATAGACCACTGAATGTCCTTTGGAGACAGGATTTTCAAAATTCATTATAATGCAGAAATAGTGCTTGGTTTTTAAAGTGTGCATGCCAAAAAAAAAAAAAAAAAAAAGGCATACTCCTCACTTCAAAAACAAAATGAGAGACAAATAGGAGTAACCGTACCCCAGGAACACAGACTTAGGTCACCCCAAGTACCATGCTGTAAAGTGATAACTGTTTTGTATAAGGTAACAGGACAAATAAAGTTATAAATCCAGACCCTTTTCAAATACATTGCTAGAAATTGGTTATGTTGGTTATAGCAGAGTGGGCTAATCTCTGATGCAGGCCTCAGATGCTATCTGTTAACATTCCTAACCTTGGAGTTAGGGAAAGTTTGTGGTGTGTTTGTATTCTCCAGAAGGATTTATGAAGTACTTATGAGGATGAATGTCAGGTCAAACACAGTTGTGGGCAACACATGTCTCTTAAGGGGACTATAGTTAACCCAAAATAAGTTGGTTCTGGTTCTGCCATCAGAGAAGTTGTTAATCAGTCTCATGGAATCTTGAACACAGGTGTGATTTTTTTTTTTTTTTTTTTTTTTTTTTTTTTTTTTTTTGCCACCTGAGAACTTCAGGTCACGAATGAGCCCTGTAGAATGAACTGATGTTGCAGTAATGGAACAAATGGAGAGTGGATGGAGCTTCATGGGAAGAAAGATAATCACTTGCTGGACATGGAATTAAGCTACTTTAGTTCACTCTAAGTATCACTCTAAGATACAGATATCAAATTTTCGCATCTTCAAAATTATGAATGAGTTTAGACCACGGTAGCTCTGCATTCAAAAGCACCAGTGTTGAAAGTTGTAAAATGAGTCATCAACTTGAGAGATGTCTGGAGACAAATGGAGATCACTATTCTCAGAAATACTACCTTGCCATGATCATGAGGAGGTAGAAAAGGAAATTAGTGCCCAGGAAAAAAAACAAGTGAAAAATCAAGTTTGTATCAAAAGAAATTTTAGACATTTTTATTAACTGATGCTTTTAAATTTAGTGTAGTATAGAAATAGAATGTAAAATGTCATCAACGCATATTTTATTCTAGGTATGCTACTCATTTTTCTATCACTGCACCAAATACTAAGATGAAACACCTTAAGAAGAGGTTCATTTTGGCTCATGGTTGCAGAGGTTTCAGTCCGTTGTTTCCTGGTCTCATAGCTCTAGAGCCTATGAAACAATGTATCGCAGCAGGAGTGCACAGGTTAGGGCACTGCTCACTTCATGACAGTCAGGAAGCAGAGGGAGAGAGGAAGAGGAACAGATGTAGTCCCAAGAGTCCACCACCATGGCCTAACTTCACTAGGCTCTCCCTTCTAAAGGTTCCACCTCTTCTTGTTTAGTCCAGACAAGAATATTACAGACCACCACGCTTTTGTAGCCAATTGGGAGTCCTTTTTATTAAGCCAGGGACTGACAGGGGTTTCATGCCAGAAAATGCTCTCAACCAAGAAGGTCAGGGGTTTTCAAAGGCAAAAGACCATAAAAATAATGACATTAGTGTTAGATGTATGTCTGGGCAACATCAGAAACACAGTTGTCTCACTTGTCCTGGAGTTGTCTTTGAAGTGCAGTTGTCTCACTTATCTTGGAATTAACTTATTTACATATCTGAGAATTGTGTGGGGACATTGGAAGTGTTGAAAGTGTTATCAATGCAGCTGTGGCCCTCCTGGGGAATTAGGGAGTTTGCAACTGAAAGGCACCCTGGCAGGAAAAAGTGTCAGCTATTTTATTTCCCCAAGGAATGTAGTCAGACCTATATATCCCAGGACAAGATGGCCCTATCTTTGCTATTACACTTCCAACCACATGCAAGGATCAAGCCTTCAGTGCATGGTCCTTTGGGTTACATTCATTGATTTCCTTTTTGTATGGAAACCTACCATGCATGATTTTGTATCTTCGTGTTTTGGTCAGCTAGAAGATGTTAATTTAATGAGCCATGCAAATCTACCAAATATGGATACACTTGACAGATCAAAAAATCACATTTGCTAATCTAAGTTTTCAAAAAAAAATAAGTAAAAAATTATTTAGTGTGTGTGTGTGAGAGAGAAAGGGTTCACCATTGCCTTTAGTCACTGAAAACGAACTCCAGAAGCATGTGTCACTTTGTGCATCTCACTTACTTGGGTCTTGGGAGATAGATCCTGGGTCCTTAGGCAAGCTCCTTAACCACCAAACCATCTCTCCAGCCCAGTTTTTGAATATTTTAATGCTTTCTTAAAAGCATAAATTTCAGCATTGACAACAAATAACTCCTTTTCTTTAGAGAGAGAGAGAGAGAAGAGAGAGAGAGAGAGAGAATTGGTGTGCCAGGACCTGAGCCACTATAATTGAATGCCAAATGCTTGAGCCACCTAGTGGGCATGTGCGACCTTGCACTTTCTCATCTTGAGATCTGTAGAGTCAAACATGGGTCCTTAGGCTTTGCAGACAAGTGCCTTAACCACTAAGACATCTCTCCAGTCCTGCTTTTGTTTTTTTTAAGTGAGAGTGCCTGGTGAGTGAAGAATGCAGTGGTTATGCACAATTTGGTACCCAAGGTTCTGAGCCTGCTAAGACAACCTTTCTGCTACCCAGGCTTACTTTGGTGCAACAGTACTCAGTGTCATTTTAAAAAGGTTGTGGCCTTGTCTGCCTCCTTCATGGAACCCGAAGGGCTTTGGATAACACTGACAGCCAGTGAAGCCCTCCCCTCCAGCTTAGCCTTTCAGGGGCAGAAGTGGCATGGAGATATATGAGGTGTAAATTTGGGGGCAGTGGTAGGTGAAGTGAAAATAAACAAAATAAAACCTATCCAGTGCTTCAATTTAATATTGAAAATACCCATTTTAAGAAACACTTACCATGGTATAATTATGACTTGCTTTTATTCTTTTAGTGACTTACTTCTACAGTCATGCTTTAAGGGAAGGCCAGTATCATCCACAAACCACAATTTCTTGGGTTTACATCTCCAAAGAAAATTGCGACCCAGGAGTTGTTCTTCATTTGAAGGGGATTAGAGCTTCAGCAGATATTGGACTTTCTTATTTGTTTCTATAAATTTTTAACAGCCCAAAATGGGATTAAACTCTGTGGAGAGCACAATGTAATGCTGCTAATCCTGTTCATCTCACATTGCTTACAGAGGCAGGAATAGCAATAAATCCTTTTTATGTGTAAATCAGCAGCAATGTTAGCCATTTCTCCACAAGGACATATCTTATTACTGGTACAGGCTGAAATATTTTAGACTGCAAGTATTACATTTGAAATGCCTTTTTTTCTTCCTCCTTCTAGTCCAATGATTTTCTTTCTTCTGCCACTTTCTCTTCCTAGAATAATTATATTGATCTATCTATCTATCCATCCATCCATCCATCTATCTATCATCTATCATCTTCTATCTTTCATTTTTATCTATCATCCATTGGTTTGACATTTACCTGTTATATTTTTATCTATCAATCTATCTATCATCATCTATGTAACCATCCATCTATCTGTTCATTAAACCTCACTGCTTAGCAATTCTAGCATTTTAGAATATATTCTTATAGAGCCTTATGACAATTTTTAAAAATATTTAATATGACCTTTATTTAATTTTAACATAAATATACCAAGTGCTATCTTAACATGAAATATTTGCTTAATTCATAATTAACTTCACTTCCACTCTTTAATTCTCAGATCTTTTCTCATTCAGTTGGCTTTAAATGCTTGATTAAAATTTTCGTTTAACATGGTATGGGAGATGATTGATAACAGTCTTATTTTTCTTCAACCAATTCCTTGCTGTGTCATACCATTCCAGCTGTAGACTTTCAAGAGAAAATTTGAAGAACATGGTTTCCACTGGGCCAATGTACATCAAATATTGATAATTTTTTATACTCAAAGTTTTTATTATCCCAAAGATCACTGGTCAGGAAGATGTGAACAAAGATCAGCATATGGCAGGAAAGTTTCTTCCAGCTTACAGTTCCAGGTGATAGTCCTTATGAAGGGGAAGACATGGTGGCATGAGCTTGAGGCCGTTGACACCAAGGAAGCTGAAAGTGATGGATGCTTGTGACAAGCATTTTTTGAAGAAACAAAGTAAAACTTGATTCTTGGTTTTCAACAGCTTTCAGTTTAGTGGGAAGTAAAAGCCAAGTGCAAAGGCTGGGACTGCCTAGTGGTTAAGTGAGCGGGCTCAGTAGTTGGTTCGGGTTCTCTTCATGTCACTACTCTCTCCTACTTTTGTCCCCAGTCAAGTACCATGGCCTTTCTTAACATGGGGTTTCTCACCTGCAATACAAACCAGCTACTTAGAGTTATGATGACTAAATGAAGCATGAAGTATTTAGCACAATGATGTCTATTGTCATGTTTTCATGATTTTGTTAGTATATGTTGATTATACATAATGGGTTTCTTATTGATGCTTTTGTGCATGCATGTGATGTATTTAGGTTATACTGTAGTCACTTTCCCTCTGGTGCCCTCTTTTTCTGTCCTACTTCCATTTATTCATTTCTTCTTCTGAACAAACCTCTCTTCTACTTTCATGTCTTTTTTGATGAACCAGTGGGTTTTGTTTCATATTTACAATGGAAATTTATGCTCAAAGACATGTGTAGGCAATGACCAAATTGAGCTTTAAATCATTGTTAAATAGGCAAAGTCAAGAACACATTAGGATACAGAGAAAACAGTCAAAATACATTTGTTGCTTATAGAAGAATACGTACACAGTGGCTGGTCATTCTAGGTATGTGGCCTCCTCTGTTCTGATTAGTTCTGGGTTATGTTGGCTGTGTGGGTTGCCGCATGGGATACAGCGATGATGAACAACTGTCCCCTTCAAAAGCCAAGTTGGTAGAACTTGTGTGCTTTGGGGTCAGATACCAGATCTTACTGTAATTGAAAGACCATAAAGCAATAGCAGACGCTGACAAAAATTTCTACCTACTTAAATCACCTGAATTCTTTAGCTATTTCTTTAAGGACTGACAGCTTGCAAAACCCATGCTTCAGTGAAAGTGCTGGGATTTTTCTCATACCTATACTTTGTTTTATTCATATCTAAAGGGTGAATAATCTTTATTTTCTTTTGGGGAGCAAGATTGTTCTAGAGGTTTGGGAGATTTCTGTGGAGTCATGTGTATATTATAAAATGAAGCTCTCTCTTTTTCAATCCTTTCCCTTACTTAAACAGAACTATGTCATTGAAACTTTTTCCTTATTCGTTTTTAGAACAAATCAGAAGAAAAATGGGAAGAAAACCTGCAGAATGAATCTTCTTGGACACTGCATCCCAGATCACAAGAATACGACTGCTGTACGTGGTTGTTGGAAATATCCAATGGCATTGTAGTTATTTTCCCTACAGTTTCAAATTAACTTTTTCTCTCAACACTTTCCTCAGAGGCTGGGAAAACTAAAAATAAAAATCTAATGAAATGACCATTTAAATGTGCTAGACCATTAGGTTAAAAGAGAAACAAGGATGTTTTGAAGCATTTCTCCTCTGAACCAGTGATTTTTTTTGAGTTTTATCTTTACTTTGCACATTTCTTTTTTATAATTGACAATTTTCTACAGGTACATAAAGGATATTGTTTATAATCCCTTCCCATTAGTTCCTCCAACCAACCACCTTCCACTGGACCCCCTTTTTCTTTCCAATCAGTCCCTTGTCTATACAACTAGTCCCTCATCTATGTGGATGTCATTTTAAGTAATATTTTAAAAATGATTTTTATTATATATTATGAGAGAGAAATAGAAAGAGAGAGAGAATGAGCAGAACCATGGCCTCTTACAAATGAACTCTAGATGTATGTACTACTTTGTGCCTCTGACTTTACATGGGTGTTAGGGTAACAAACCCAGGCCCTAGGCTTTGTAAACAAGCTCCTTTAACTCCTGATCCATCACCTTAACTTTTTTTTTTTCCTATCAACCATGAAACATGTTCATGGACCCAGTATTGCACATGTGACCACAGCTCTGTGAGGTCATGAATATCATATCCATTTTGTGTCCAGAAGACACCGTTCCAAAGAACTCTACCCCATCCTTTGGTTCTTGCATTTTTTTCTGCCACCTCTTCTGTCATGTTCTCTGGGCCTTGTCAGGTGTCATAAACATGCCTCATTTAGTGCTAAGCACTGAGTTGTCACTTCTGCATCTTCCCAGTAGTCACTATCATCAGCAAAAGGAAGGTTTTCCAAACAAAAGTGACAGATATACTAATCTCTGGACTTAACATAAATAGTTAGAGGGCAATTTGGCAGCACAACAAATCTATTTAACCAAACAATAGTAGTAGCTTCTTCTCTAGGATTTTAAGTAGGGTTTTAGTAGCAGGCCTAAATTCCTGCCTGTGGAATGGACCTCAAATCCAATCTAAGGGTTGTTGATTACCCCTGTATCAATCATGCACTATTGAACAGGTGGAGATGTCTTGCCTTGTTGACTTGTTGCATAGCTAGCAGGGTCAGCTGCTTGTTAAGATTGGTGATGACTTTTCTCCCTTAACTACCTGAAGTTATCAGCACTTATGACAGCTACTCAATAGGCGGGAGGCTTCCAGCTAAATTCCGTCTTCATTTCTCAGTGCCCTGCAGTTGAACCTTGTGGCGCCTTCAAAGGTAGAATCTTACCATCTACTTATGATGGACAACCAAGAACACTGACAATGGTCTGAATTGTTCTGGGATGCTCATGGGCTCTTCTGACCAACTCACAGGGAGGCATCTCACTTCTTGCATTAGGATTTTCCTGTAACAACCTATGGCTTCTGGCCATGGTATTAACCTCCCCAACAAACTCTCTCTCTCTCTAAATTATATTTTTAATCAGTAACAAGGGAATAGGTTTTTTTATGGCTTATTCATAACGTGTTTAGTTTGCTTAGCCCTCCCCTAACTGCCTCCTCTCCTCTGTCCCCCCCTTACCTTGCTTAGACCTTTATTGTATAATGTGAATGGTGAAGTGTATGAGTACTGAAGCAAATCATTAAAAATCTGTTTTTAGGGTAAATTTTTCTCACCAAGAAGTTTTACACATGATTTGGCATAAATTGTAACCTCTTATGAGAAGGTTGGTGAGTAGAATACTCTAAAATGTGCTAAATTGTTATAAATTGGTTTAATCTGGAAAGAGTTGAATAATATTCTTGTTTATACTCAAGAAAAAGGAAAAAAATCACTCTCAATCTTCAGGTAAGCTTTGTACCATCAGCCACTAATGAGATCTTGTGCAATGTGAGTAGCACAAATTAAGATGAGGAAATAATGTCCAAGATTACAAAAGCCACACCTTGGAGGTTAGAAATCTCATATTTTACAAATGCAAAATTTGAAACAAAAAGAAAGCTAAACCAATTATTACTGAGGCATGATAGAAAGACTGAGAAAATTAAGGAGACATGGGAAGGGACAGGATGTCCTCACTCTGGAGTCTGATAAGTCTGTCAGCTAAGAGTTAAGAATTTGGCACAAATAATGGGTTTCCTTATGATATTTTCCTACATGTATTATTTGGTCATATTCAGTCCCTCATATAACCCTCAATATACTTGTGTGTATGTGGCGGGGGGGAGGGGTGAATGTGTGTATACGTGTGTGTGCGCGCGCATGCATGCATGTGTGTGTGTGTGTGTGTGTGTGTGTGTGTGTGTAGGCTAGGTGTCAACATTAGATGTCTTTCTCAATTGCTTTTCTAATTTATTTATTTTTCCGCCATAGGTTTTTGACTAGGTTTTCAGTACCATGCATCAATTTTTTCCTTTGGAGTGGGCCTCAAATCCAGTCAGAGAGCTGTTGGTTACCCCTGTGACAGTCCTGCCACTATTCTACCAGTGGACTCATCTTACCTAGGTGGCTGGTTGTGTGGTTCACAGGCTCCACTGCTGGTTGAGTCTGTTGTTAACATTTCTCCCTTGGCAGATAGAAAGATAATACTTCCATGCACTATGGCAACTATCCAGCAGGTGAAAGGCTTCCGGCTCAGTACCAGCTTGATTTATCAACTCTTAGAAACTGATGCACGCCTTAGTGTTTGAGAGAGCGTCTCTCACTGAGCTGCTTAGGGTAGACTAGAGCTGGCATGGCAGGCACACGTCACCATACCCGGCTTTTGTATAGATGCTGGTGATTCAAACTTAAGTCCTCATGCTCACACGGCATGCACTTGACCCATTGAATCATCTGCCCAATATACGCCCTAATAGGCTTTTGAGGCAGGAATCAGAGAGTATTTTTGCTACAAAACATTAACTCCCCATTGTATCCCTCCCTTTAGCTAGAAGGCTATCATCTTTTCCCACTTGTCGTATTAGTGAGTTTAAAAGGAATACCTAAGTCTGGAGCTTGAAGTTGATGTCTAAATTAAAAGACGTACATTCTTCACCTTATCACAGTCAAGGAGTTATGGACAATGAACTCTGCCAGGCCTGGAATAGGGTGGGGATTCTGCCCCTGTAAAACTGATTCTTTGCTCTCTTGCTCTCAACTGCAGTAGCAGTGGGAGGGGAAGACACATTTATGATAATGATTCTACAAGGCAGATTGGTGATTAGAACTCTTGATTGTGGGGCATTAGAATATTGCAGATCCATAGCCAACCCATCTTGGGCTGTCTTTAGTCCAGTTATTTACTTACCTCTAGGTCTGACCTAACATTTGTGACTGTCAAGTGAAGTCTTTGGGGATATATTAATTTAGCAGACCACTAACTTTCACCAACCTCAAGGCTGAGAATGTCATCACAAAGCATCTAAGATCTATAGCAGAGATTTCTCCATTTCTTTGTAATCTCTCCACCTGATATTTTTACCAATTTGTTTGAAAAACTGCTTGCTTTGTAATTTTGTTTTGTTCTGTGATTATAAAATCTTCATGAAATTACTTCCATGTTGAGATATATAATCAGGGGTAACCTTAATTTATATTCTCAGGTTCTGTTCATGCATCTATGGCTCAAAATTAAACTGCCTCTTATTCCACTGAAGCTGAAAACTGTGTTTTGCATCAACATTCTCAAAATAAGGGATTTTTGAAAGTTTAATTTCATTTTTTTTTCATATGCATGTGTATAAGGCATGTATGCATGGGAATATATGAATGCAGATATGTGTGGGGCACACATGTGTGTACATGCATGTACCCATGCATGTGAAGGCCAGAGACTGACATCAGGTATCTTCACCAATCATTCTCCACAATGTTTTTTTTTTTTTTTTTTTTTTTTTGGTTTTTCGAGGTAGGGTTTCACTCTAGCCCAGGCTGACCTGGAATTCACTATGGAGTCTCAGGGTGGCCTCGAACTCACGGCAATCCTCCTACCTCTGCCTCCCAAGTGCTGGGATTAAAGGCGTGTGCCACCACGCCCGGCTCCACAATGTTTTTTGTTGTTGTTGTTGTTTACTTTTATGTATTTATTTGAGAGCAACAGACAGACAGAGAAAGAGGGAGAGAGAGAGAAGAGAGAGGGAGAGAGGGAGAGAGAGAGGGAGAGGGAGAGAGAATGGGCACATCAGGGCCTCCAGCCACTGCAAAAAACTCCAGATGCCTGCGCCTCCTTGTGCATCTGGCTTACGTGGGTAATGGGGAATCAAACCTTGAACCTGGATCCTTAGGCTTCACAGGCAAGCACTTAACCACTAAGCCATCTCTCCAGCCCCGACAATGTTTTTGAGACAGGGTTTCTCACTGAACCTAGGGCTCACCAATTCAAGGAAACTACCTAGTTAGCAAGCTGCAGGGATTGTCCTTTCTTTTCCTCCTCAGCACTGAGGTTATAGGCACACACTACCACACCTGGTTTTCACATGTATGTGGGGGCTCTGAACTCATATCTTCATGCTAACTGAGCCATCTCTCCAACCCCCAAATATGAGGTTTTTAAAACTATTTTTCTCCACGTGGATTTAAGTGGGAAAACTCTCAGAGAAAACCTGGAACCCAAGTCTACTTCCCCCAGGAAAGGATCAATTAAACTATCTCACAGCTAAATTTGAATGTGTTTTAGCCTTTGTCTCATGGCCTTCTATAAGTTGTGAGATGGCTACAGGAATAATGCGAATATTCTTTTTTCCCTCTTATTTGACCAAATTGTAAATAAATTCATTTTCCTTAATCAATTTTGTTTTCCTAATTTCTTTTAAAATACTGTGGCAGGTTTAATGAATATATATGTCTAGTAACTAAGCCATATTATGCATCTTCCATCCTTTCTCTATTTTGTATGTCAGTTTGATAGAGTGGATACTTTGTAGCTCTTTGTCTGATAATTTTCCATGGAACATTATTTTTAATTACGACTATGCCTAATGCTTCAAGTTATGTTTCTAGACTTCTAGCTCTCTTGACCTCCTAACATTTACCAACATCAACCCTGTCTGCCTAGGTCCTTACAGGGGAGTGAATCTGGAATTAAGGTCATTGTATTGAGAAATAATTTCTAGAACAGTTAAATTATAGTAACTTGCTTTAGTGTGAACTACATAGAAGTTTATTTGTCTGGCCTGGTTCTATCAGTTAATGAGTATTATTCATGCCAAAAGAATAAATTAAAGACCTTTTTACTCAAAATTTTGTAGACTTTGTATTCAGCAGTCAATTATTCTACTAATTTGGTATTAAAATAGAAACATGCTATCCTTAGGAATTCTCAAAAAGAGAGTGCCTCCAAAGTTCTTAATGTTCTAATTGGTAAAAGTGCCACACTACCTTTCTTAAAGTGCCTATAACTCGAGTTTTAGGGTAAAAGCCTAGACTCTGAAGGTAGTCCCCTAAAGCCAGGCTAGAACTCCCATTCCCAGTATCCCAAGAAAAGAGAAGTAAAAATTTACTCAGTAGGGCCACATTGAAAATAGGAACAGATAAAGGAATGTAGTGACCCCAAATTTATCATCAAGGTATTGGCATAAACTTTGGGTTTAAATACGGAGAATTGTGACAAGAAACCATAGGTATGCATTACTAAGCAGTAAGCAGCTGTGGTCAAAATATGGTCGCATTGATCATCCTTCCAATCCTGGCCCTGAAAAGTGGTCCAAAGAAGCCCTTCTTGCTTGAGAGGACAAGGTGAATATCTCTTCTGCCCCAGGATACAGCCTTGCCTCTTGGAAAATTGCCCTGGTCTAGGGAGTAGCTTATTCTAGGGGGTTTTGTTCTTGGAATCCAAGGTGATTGAAGAGTTAGGACAATGGCTTATCTCTGTGCTTTCAGCCTTTAAGGAAGGTGAAGTAGGTTAGACAGAGGCTCCTTGAGTAATTAGCAAACAAGTGTTCCATAGTAAAGGTGAATGACACCTCATGAAGGAGGAATGTGACAGGCTTTGATTGCAAAGGCATGTGAAGAATTCATTCGTTGTAGCAAAAATAGCTTCTAAGAGCATGTTGCAAAAGTATATTAGGGGCTGGAGAAGGAGATGGCTCAGTTGGTAAAGTGCATGCCACAGCATGGGGACCTGGGCTTGACATCCACTTCAAAGCAGGCAGTGCATATCTGCAATCCGAGTGCTAGTATAGCCCACTAGGAGAGTTCCAGGTTCAGTGAACAGCTCTGTTTTAAAAACATAAGGTGGAGAGTGTTTTAAAAATAAGTATGTGGGCTGGAGGAATGGCTTAGTGGTTAAGGCACTTGCCTGCAAGGCCAAAGGACCCAGGTGAATTCCTTAGGACCCACGTAAGCCAGATGCACAAGGTGGCGCATGCATCTGGAGTTCATTTGCAATGGCTGGAGGCCCTGATGCCCCCATTCTCTCTCTCTCTCTTTGCCTCTTTTTCTCTCTCAAATAAATGAATAAAAGTAAAAATAAAAATGTTTAAAAATAAATATGTAAGGGTTGGAGAGAGGGCTAATCAGTTAAAGGCACTTGCTAGCAAAGCTTGCTGACCTGCGTTCAGTTCACCATGTAAAACGTGGCACATATGTCTGGCATTACACACAAACATACACACGTGTGTGCACACACCCACGTTGTTGTATAGCAGATTCCTTCAAATTGAAGAGAGAAAGGAGGCTTTGGGGGTTCAGGAGGTCATGTCTGGGAGACATGAAAATTAAAGGTCACACAACCACTTCCAAAAGTTTTGTTAGCTAGAAATGAAAACATTTCTTGGTGGGGTGGGCAGGAAGGAAGTTCCAGAGACTTGGGAAGTCAACAAGTCTGGGAAGGTTTATAAGACCCTGTGCTAAGGCTATATACAGGGGAAAACTGCTCAGGGATGAGACTCTCAGCTAGAGCTCTCCGCAAGTGGTGCAGAGTGCTCCAGAGATGCCGCTTCCTTCCGTCGTCACCTGTGCTGGGGTGGGCTTTCTGGTGGTGTGATGCAGCTGCATTTGAGTCCAAGCAGCTATGGGAGGTCATCATCCAGGGTGGGATGAGGCTTCTCATGGTGTGGATGCATGGGAGTCTTCTATCGCTCCTGTAAGCAGCCCCTCACCCTGCTCTGGAAGTAACCAATAAAGTTATTGGTTCACCAAACTTGTTTTGATATAATCGTCCTTTGGTCTGTCGTCTAGGCCCTATCTGGGGCAAAGATACATGTTTGTATCACCTTAGAAAAAAGATTTCCCATGGCATGTCCAAATTAAAACAAAAAAGTTTTCAAAAATGCTAAGGTGGAGAATAATAGAGTAATACACTCAATGTCAACCTCTGACCTCCCCACACATATGTCCATGCACATCTTCCCATACACATGCTCATGAACACATATATACACTATGCCCCTCCCCCAAAAATGTAGCTGAATTACAGAAGGTAATGGGGCATGTGGTAGTTTGATTTGTATCTCCCTTATGGGGACACATAAGTTTATGCTTACATGTTCTGAATTATAGGTCCCCAACTAGTAGAAATTTGGGAATTGTAGCATCCTGGAGGCAGTGTATTGTTGGTGGGAAGGTTTATGGGTGTTATGACCAGCTTCTCCTTGCCAGTGTTTGGCACACCCTTCTGCTATTGTTGTCTACCTGATGTTGGCCAGGAGTTGATATCTAGCCTCTGTCATGCCATGTTGTCCCCTGCCATCATGGAGCTTTCCCTCGTGTCTGAAAGCCAAAATAAACCATTTCCTCTTATAAGCTGCTCCTGGCCAGGTACTTTCTGCAAGAAACATGAATCTGACTGCAACAGAGAGTTGGTACAGAGAGTGGATTTATTGCTACTAGAAACCTGATTCTGTGGTCTTGGCCTTTTGGAACTAAGTTGCAGAAGGAATGTGGACAGATTTGAAATTTTGGCCTAAGAGACGCCTTGTGGTGCTGTAAATACAGCTTTATGTAATATTCGGGCCAGAGTTGAAAGACCTGAATGCAGTAAGAACCATGGACTATGAGGTTTGGTTTATGAGAGTGAGAAAGAACTTTGCTGGGACTGGACTAGAAAAAGTTTGTGTGAGAAGCTTGCTGTGTTCTGTCTGCTGGTGTCCTGAAATCTTGTGCAAGGTTGCATTGGGTAGAAATGGGCTTGTATAAGCAAAAGGATATGGCTCAGAAAGGAAATCTTTGGGCCTAAACTGCTGCCCATTCCGTTGCAATTGTTTCAGAGATGACAACCATTGAGACCAAGCTAGCTGATCTGTATTTTGACAACAAGAAGAATGGAGATTCTTTTGAAGGAGCCCAAATGCTGAAGGAGTGTCCTATTCTTCAAAATCTGCTTTATCCCCTCCCCCCAGATTGACAAGTTGCTATATCACCTGGTACTATGGAGTACAACAAATGCAGGAAAGAGGAAAATCATTGGATTTACAACATTTTTTTTTAATGGCTAGGGGCAGTGGGAAACAAGCTTGTTGAATTACCTGCATGGAGACCCAATTGTCTCCTGAAGGTGAACTGTGGGTTGCCGTGGAGACCCAATGGAGATGCCAGGACTATGGGATGGTTGACAAGGAGAGCTGACAACACCCGATGAAGTTTTCCCAGACTGTGAGTAGCCTAGCTGTAAGGGCGGAATTGGAACTCCAGAGACTGGTTAGAATTATTGGACATGGAGACTTGTCACTGGTTAGAGTTGTTGGCCTTGGAGCTTCAGAGCTTGATATTTTCCCTGTTTGGTTTAAATCTTATACTGGTTGACTATTTCTTTGCTATGCCCAATGTTATCTTTTGCAGTGTGAATATTTATTCTGTGCCATTATGTTTTTCTTGTTCTGGCATTACAGCTTGGTTAAGAGACCTTGGACTATGAGGATGTTTAAAAAGCTTTGGGACTGATAACAAATATGGGGACTTTAATAGTTGGACTGAATGTATTGCATTTTACATTATGTATGGTTATCAGTTTATGAGGACCAGGGTCAGAATGTGGTGATTTGAATCAGGTGTCCCCAAACACTTATGTGTTCTGAATGCTAGGTCCCCATATGGTAGCAATTAGGGAACTGGATCCTCCTGAAGGCACTGTATTGTTGAGTGTGGGCTTATGGATGTTATAGCCAGCTTTCCCTTGCCAGTGTTTGGCACACTCTCCTGCTTCTCTTGTCCACCTGATGTTGGCCAGGAAGTGATGTTAAGCCTCTGCCCATGCCACAGTTTCCCCTGCCGTCATGTAGTTTCCCCTGAGTTTGTAAGCCAAAATAAACTTTCCTCCCACAAGCTGCTTTTGATCAGGTACTTTCTACAAGCAATGAAAAGCTGACTGCAACAAGGGAGATAAATATGATCAAAGTCATCATGTACAAAAATATAATGAAACTATGTATAATATATATATATATATATATATATATATATATATATATATATATATATAGTCAACTTCTAAATGCCTGTTTCATGTTCAGCTCTTCCAAGTACCTATCTCTCCACCCAGGCTTTCTTCCTTCATTGTACCACATTATATTGTAGTAGTATTATAAAAGTGCTAATGATATTTTGAAGTGATTGTTTTGTCTGCTTTCTCTTAATATATGTTGAGTTAATTCTTTTTTTTTCTATTTACTATTAATATATTTTCAGTTCCTCCAAGGACAATAATTTATTGTATATCCAATGTCTTAAATTCCAGACAATGTGTTAAACCTTTGCAGTGAGTGAGGAAATAGTTATAAGATTCTGGCATTCTCCTTATGAGGAAATAATATAGGACAGGATGGTTTACTATTAGCAATAACCATATGATTGGGATGGTGGTGATATAAAGCAAAAAAAAAAAAAGAAAGAAAAGAAAATAGTGATATTCTTATAAAGCCTATTTAATGAATGTAGAGCCAGAAACAAAGCAGTGCTTTTCTCTAGTATATAAGTCAGTTCCATAAAGTGGATAATTTAAAGCTCTTTGATTGTTGTGGCATTTTTATGCATATATAGTTATGGCTCAATCTCACCAGATAACTTTTGTTTACAATAAAAGTTAAGGTAACTTCTGCAAGATGTTGATATCATTGTGATCACAGAAATCTTACTATAAGAGCTGGGAGATGGCTCAGTAGCTAACAATGCTCTCTTGCAAAGGCAGCCAGCCTGGGTCAATTCCCAAGTACCTGTGGAAAGCTAGGTATACAAAGTGACACATGTGTCTAGAGTTTATTTGTAGCAGCAAGAGTGCCAGGGCCTTTGCATACCCATACTCAAGCTCTCTCTCACTGACTTGATAAAATAAATACAAAAATATTTTCTAAAGGAGAAATCCTCCATTGGGTCACAGTCTCTGTACCCCATGCTCATCAGTACCTCCAAGCTTTCCTGAGGCAATAAACAGCATAATTGCAAAATTTACTTCAAAACTGTAATGTAATTGAATGAGCATTTTTTTTTTTTTTTTTACTTTTGCAAGAACTAGATAAAATGCCAAATACATGGGCTTAGCAGTTAAGGCGCTTGCCTGCAAAGGCAAAGGACCCAGGTTCAATTCCCCAGGAACCATGTAAGCCAGATTCCCAGGGTGGCTCATGCATCTGGAGTTCGTTTGCAGTGGCTGGAAGCCCTGGCATCACCATTACCTCTCTCTCTCTCTCTTTTTGTCCCTCTCCCTCTGCCTCTTTATCTGTCAAATAAATAAAATATTTTTTAAATTACAAATATGTCATCAATAAGAAAAATAGATTTCCTGTGTTTCTCCCAATTCCATTCACATTTGTTAATTTATACAATCTGTGGTGCACTGGCTAGTACACAAGATTTAAGGGGAAAATGTGGTATAGTGACAGAATCCAGGAATTCCTGGAAGTTCATATGGTTAAGCACATTGAGTTAAAAAGTTATCTTTAGCTCTAGGGTATAAAGGGAATAAGCCAGAACTTCAGCACTTCATTCTTAGAGGTCAGTATGACAGTAAAAGTGCGGTAAGTGCAAATTAAGTGTCAAATAATGCTTCTGCCTCCTGGTGGGTGTTGGAGATAGAATGAGGAATTATTTGAAGTGAGTTTATTTAGGAAGTCAGTGTAGTGGGGGAAAACAGCATGACATATATATATAAATGTCCACAGGGAACCTTAGGTAGTTTTTCAGTGATACCCTGCACCTTTGACTCCAGATCTTTTCTTGATCTTGAGGTAGTATCAGTACCTACACTGAGACTACAGCAAAGATTCCTAGATTTTGAAATTGATGCTTTAGCTTAGTTTATTGAGTGCTTCTGAGATGGTTGATCCAGACTCCCTCTTTATCTTTCTGTAGATCCAAAGCACAGCAGTAGAGTCACACAACTCTCTTGGCAAGTTGCTGAATGCTGCTTACAGGGACTTATTTCAAAAGGTCAGCACATTTCTTGTGGTGCTACGGACCCCAAAGAGAGCTTAAGCTCTCCTTCTCTGGCTGCCACTTTTTAAAGCAATTATAGCAAATTAGATTCAGTAGAATGGAAATTTAATTCAGAGCAGTTCTTATTTATTCAGTGAGCATTTTACTCAGCACCTTCTGTGTGCCAGGCATGGAGCTAGAAATTAGAAATACAGGATGCTCCCATGCAACTGAGAGTCAAAAGGGAAGGCTGTCATGTGCGCAAGACACTTTGAAGGAACAGAGAAAGATCTTCACAGGAATGTTACATGCCATCTGGGTCTTAAAAGACAAGCCCTTCAAGAATTGGGAGAAACATGTTCAAGAGAGCTGTGATGGCAAAGAATATAGTGTAATGCAGTGACTGTGAGAATGTGTGTGTCTGCAGTGGCTGTAAGAATGCAGTGTAAATGTTAAAACACAGTGTGACTACAAGAACGCAGTGTGATTGTAGCGACTTTAAGAATGCAGTGTGGCTGCAGTGACTGTAAGAATTAAATGTGGATGTAATGACTGTGAGAATGCAGTGTGGCTGCAGTGACTGTGAGAATGCAGTGTGGCTGCAGTGACTGCAAGAACGCATTGTGGCTGCAGTGACTGTGAGAACGCAGTGTGGCTGCAGTGACTGTGACAATGCAGTGTGGCTGCAGTGACTGCAAGAACGCAGTGTGGCTGCAGTGACTGTGAGAATGTAGTGTGGCTGCAGTGACTGTGAGAATGCAGTGTGGCTGCAGTGACTGTGAGAACGCAGTGTGGCTGCAGTGACTGTGAGAACGCAGTGTGGCTGCAGTGACTGTGATAATGCAGTGTGGCTGCAGTGACTGTGACAACGCAGTGTGGCTGCAGTGACTGTGAGAACACAGTGTGGCTGCAGTGACTGTGAGAACGCAGTGTGGCTGCAGTGACTGTGAGAACGCAGTGTGGCTGCAGTGACTGTGAGAACGCAGTGTGGCTGCAGTGACTGTGACAACGCAGTGTGGCTGCAGTGACTGTGAGAATGCAGTGTGGCTGGAGCAACTACTTCAGAAAGGAGAGAGGTGAAATGCTCAAGGGATTGACAGGCTATGGAAGTAGAATATTTTCTTTCTTGGACATTTTCTGATGTGCTTTTCATTTCCATAGTGGAGAACAATTCCTACTTCCTCTCTTCACCCATGGTCTGTGTTTTAATCATTTGTTACTCTCACAACATTAAGTTTAATATGTTAGTGGATGACTATCAAATATCTGACCATGATGCCCAATTTTATTAGATGGTCTCCAGTTGATCTGAAATAGTCTAATTATTTTTCAAGGTTGGGTCTCATGTTAGCTCAGACTGACCTGGTACTGACTCCACAGTCCCAGGCTGGCCTCGAACTCAAAGTGATCCTCATACCTCTGCCTCCTGAGTGCTAGGATTAAAAGCATGTACCACCATACCTGGCTGAAATTACGTAATTTTTAAGAAGTAGAATTTACATAGCAATTCACATTTAAGGTGTAGCTGAAACATTTGGTGCATTCTATCCATAGTTTTACTATCATATACCACTCAATCTGTACACAACTGCTTGAGTGATATGCTTCACACGTCTAAACTAATCCTGAACTCTATTGACTTTAAGGACAGCCTGTATGAACTTACATTGGAATACTGAAATTGGTTCTCAATGTAAGCATTCATACTTTGGGGACTGAAGTTCCTCAAGATTAAAGATCAACATTTGACTAGAAAGAAGGACCATATCAGTAGTTCTCAAGTCTGAATATGTACCAGAATCATGGCTAGAACTAGAAAAAACAAGCAGAAATGAGTGCTGAAGCATAAGAACCTAAACTCAGTTCCCAGCATTCAAGTAAAAACCCAGGTGTGGCCGCGCAGCACATCCCTGTACCCCAGTGCTGGAGAGGAGGAGACAGGAGAATTGCTTAGGCTCTCTGATCAGTCAGTCTAATTAAAAAAGGGGAGCTTCCAGTCCATTGAGAGACTATCTCAGGGAAATAAGGTAGAAGCGAGATAGAAGAAGACTCTTGACATCTTGCTCTGATTTCTGCACTTGTGCAACATCTGTGAACATCTGCACATACATGTGCATATGCCCCAGTACACTCACATGTATACCATACATACTATTACTACTACTAGTACTCATACCCAAAAGGAAAAAAAAAAATCACAAACAAAGAAAAAAATACAAAGAAAGAAAGGAAGGAAGGAAGGAGGGAAAGAAGGAAGGAGGGAAAGAAGGAAGGGAGAAGCTTGGTATACAACCAAAATTGTAATTTTCAGGATCTGATAACTTTCTTACTCATACCCACTCATAATTATTCTAATTAAATAAGTGATAAAAATACCTGTCCAATATTATGAATTGTATATGAAAATAATACGTTTGACTAGGATGTTTAACATATTTTCGTTCTCATCTTACTGCTAAT
Source organism: Dipus sagitta (assembly GCA_036346955.1). Classification (NCBI taxonomy): domain Eukaryota; kingdom Metazoa; phylum Chordata; class Mammalia; order Rodentia; family Dipodidae; genus Dipus; species Dipus sagitta. The sequence goes on along the minus strand of CM070770.1, from coordinate 46,213,261 downwards.
CAGATATAACATAACATAAGTCAGGTTCACTTGGTATTTCTGATTTTTTAATTGACAAATTTTATATACTTATGTTATATAATATGATGTTTTGATATATGTATACATTGTGAGATGACTGAATCAAGTTAGCTAATATTTTCTGTTCTTCTCACTCCTATTGGTAATTCCTTCATCACTTTTGACTGCCAACTCATGCAAGTCTTCCTTGCTTAGCAAACAGAAGTGGGAATATACTGCTGTCACATGGAACTGACTTCTCTTGGTGGAGAAAGACATCTTCATGCTGCACAGCATGTACAAGGACCAGAAAAGAGTAGATTGACTTACTGACTTACTGTGGATTTTCATGTGTTTAATTAATTTAAAAATATATGAGGGCAGAGCTGGAGAGATTGCTTAGTGTTAAGGGACTTGCCTGCAAAGCCTAACTAGCAGTGGGTTTAATTCTCCAGCATTCATGTAAAACTAGATGCACAAAGTAATGCATACATCTGGAGTTTGTTTGCAATAGCTGAAGGCCTTGGCATACCCATTCTCTCTCTGTCTCTCTCCCTCTCTCTTTCTCTCTCTCTCCTTGCAAATGAATAGACAAAAATATTTTTAAAAAATATGAGGGCTGTGTTGTCAAAGTATTTGACCCAAACCTATAAGATTGGTAATAGAATATCAAGTTAAGCATGAATGTTTGAATAACATAAAATCAATTCTATGTATTTCTTCATTTTACTTCAAGGGTGTGTCTGTTGAAGAGAGAGCCAAATTGGTGATATTTGGATCAGTGTTCTTCCTCTAGAGAGGACAGGGACAGAGGAAGGGGCAAGTATTCTGGTAACCCTGCCATACCAGGAGAAGTGAGAGAGGGATAATTGTTTTAAGCTGAGAAGAGTGTTGTCATCAGAAAATAGAAGAAAGGGTACTGGGAAGATTAAAAATAATATAGATCTCTTCATTAGGTTGTGTTGTTTAATTGCTTTCTCTGAAACTAAAATCTAAGCAGAGGTACAAGAAATGAAGCTATGAAGCTATTTGATTTGGCTTTATTTTTTAGTCATGTTTAGAATAAAGCAATACATATATTAGTCACTTAAATACCAGAAACAAAGAAAAGAAGGTAGATAAGTAGATATGCCCTTTCAGGAAACAATTGTGTTGACATAAGTCAAAAAAGAATTTTGTTTCAAATTTGTGCTATATTTAATGCAGAAATAACCATTAGGCAGCACAGTTTTGTATCAAATCCCAAGGCCTGTATACCAGTAGTCATTGTTTTGGCTGATCAATTGCATAGCTATGTATATCAAATCTATTTTTTAAGTAAACAAAATCCAAATCCAATGTATCAGTTCTGCTCAATAATAAATTCAAAAGAAGTTACAAGTTGTTCTATGCCATACACATCAGTAGTTTGTATTGGCAGCATTTCCAAAACCCAGCAATTTCCCAGTGGTAACAGTTTATATACTTATTTGATGACTACGGTGCCAATAGACCCTAAACCTATTTTACTACTGTAGTCTGCTCTTCATGCTCTCACTTTGATTTGTTTTTCTTTCTTTATTGTCTCTTCCCATTCCACCCAATAAAATTAATCCAATACCCCCCTCTTTTCCCTTGTTATATCCCCATTTTCCTATAATACTTCATCTCAATGATTCCATTTTCTCATTATTTTCATTCTTCCCCCCTGGCCCTTTGTTGTTCCCCAGTTTCCTGTTTCTTGAAGGTAGAGAGGAGAACTATACTGGACAAAGGCTTATGAAAAATGAAAAGAAAATGAGGAGCACAAACAAAATAGCCTAAAATAGAGAAGAGTATTACTTTAAAAGCAGAGACTAGTGCAGGACCTGGAGACCCAGGCAAACTAAATGGAAAAGAAAGTGGTCACAATTATTTGCAAATTGCTAGAGCCACCATTCTCTACTGTGAAGGTTCCCTCTAGAAGGCATAAAGTGCAGAGGGATCCCTCCATCGCCTGAAGGGCTAGAAATCATTCTGCTTCCTCTCCATAAGTGGGGAGTAACTTCATTGGAAAGGAAGAGGTACAAAGAACCAAGTAAATACAAAATTGACACTGACCCTGCTACCGGTGGAGCCTGCCCCCTCCCTCCCTTCCTCTTTCCCTCCTTTCTCTGAGTGTTTCCAAGTTCTTGACATCTTACTCAAAGAACTGAAGAAGGTGCACACAAGTAGTTAAGCATTAAAATACTTCATAAAGAACAAAGTGAGACACTGTCATCAGGTAGTAGGCTAGCCCAGCAGAGAATAAAGGCACCAGGAAATGGTCTGGAGCTACCCTATAGGATAGGAGGAGAGGGTGAATAGTTTCTAGGGCTGTTTAGGTGGTCTTCTGATTTGATTGACAGATTTGGGTTATATAAATTTTCCTCTATTGCTCATGTTCTTTCCTATGATGCATCTGATTTTAATCACATGTATGCCCAGCTATATACACATTCAAAAGATACTAAATAGGGGGTTATACCAACAAGTTCACTTAAAGGACATAGGACACAGGTGACTTTACTGAGCATGCACCTCAAACCAGTCCAGACTGGATGGCTGCCTGTAGCTCTGATCCTAGATCTAGCTAAGAACATGATTAATTAGGTATTGCTCATGAAAGATGATCACTAAGGGGAAGAGAAACCAAGTTCACTGTTTAGCATGGGATGCAAGTACCACTCAGCACAGGGTGAGGTGTCAGGTTCCCAACAGCTTTTGAGGTGTATTCCATGGAAGGGCTTGTTTAGTGGTCAAGGCAAGCAAAGTCAACGTGTGAATAAACTATTCCCTCTGCTTGCCTGCCTCAATACTAGAATTAAATTTGAACATGAAAACAAAAACAAACAAACAAAAAAAAATACCTAACAAACACTGACAACTCCTATTACCTGGGGCTGTATGCAAATCACAGTTGTGAATCTAGCTTAGATAGGTGTTATTTAGATATCCTGTAATTCAGTTACTTAGTAATTGGCATGCATTTTTTAATAAATAGAAGTAAACATAACTGGTAATCTAAATTTAGACAATGATTATGAAGCACAATCACCTTGAACTCTTAGGACTTTATCAACTCTATCACGCTTGGTGGAGTTTGTAAAGAGGATGATTTACTGACCTGAAAGAAAAAGGCTTAGGTTTTATTTCTAACTGTAATGTACACTAATTCTATGATTTGAACAAACTATAAATCCCACATGCAATCTTACAACCAAACAAGGAAGGATATACCCCTGCCTACTTTAACATTTGAGCAGAGGTAAATATATTTATCAACAAAGGAGATTTTGATAAATTAATACAATTTTATTTTTCAGGGACTCTTACATATCCAAGATATGTTTTCACATTAGATGTTGTTTTTTTTCAAAATCCCTTGTTGATTATGTTGCATTGCTTCAGGAAATTTGGCACATATGGCTACTGTATTATAGTGTATTGAGATTTTCTTTCTAGACTAACGTGTGTGTGTGTGTGTGTTTGTGTGAAGCTATCATATATACATGCGAATAATATTTATTTTCTGCTGAGTATAGTTTAATCAAGTTTGGTGATTGCATTATGTTGATCAGAAACATGCCCCCCTCCAGGCTCATGTATCTGAACACTTGGACCCCAGCTGGTGACACTGCTTGGGAGATTGTGGATCTTTGGATGTGGCATCTAGCTGGGTACAGTGGGTTGCTCTAGCCAGCTCTTTCCTGCTTTCTGTCCGGTTTCTGCTTCATACCCTGCACTGATGGAAGGAGGCGAGGAGTCCCAGCCAGTTTCCCCACCACAATGGAGCTGCCTGCTGCCATGCATTCCCCTTCATAATGGACTGCAAACCTTCAAACAATAACACAAAATAAAAGTTTCTTCCCTTAAATCACTTTGGAATGCATTCAGTTACAGTGATGAGAAAAGTAACTAGTATAGTGTGTGAATTGTTCAAATAAAAAGCTGAGAGTGACTTACCTTGTTAAGATGAGTGATTACTACTATTCATGCCTAACTCAAGCCCAACTTTAGCAGCCTTGACCCTTTACAGTATCCCATATGTTACAGGTTACTTTTCCTTTCAGTGACACATTGGTACATCCTTTAAAAAAAATCTCTGGGGCTGGGGAAATTTCTCAGTGGTTAAAAGTACTGCTTGCAGAGCCTGATGATCAGGGTTTGAATCCTCAGTACCCATGTAAAGTGAGATTCACAAAGTGCTATATGTGTCTGGAATTCATTTGCAGCAGCAAGAGGCCCTAGTATGCTAATTCTCTCTGTGTGTCTCTGTCTCACTGTCAAGCAAATAAATAAGATTGTTTAAAAGTAATCTCAGAATCTTAGGATGACATCCTTTGGTCTTCAGAGTTTAAGGAATTCCCTTTTCTCAGAATAAATGGGAAAAAATATTTTTCTTATTTTAATTTCAGCTTCATTTATAGCATTGCTCATTTTTTTTTAAAAGATACATTTTCTCCCACAAAAGCTCCAACTGTGATCTGATCTTCATGACTAAGGCAAATACAATATTCAATGTGTTTGTTCCTGGGAGGTTCTCAGTCTGTATCAAATGGTACAGCTCTCTTCCCTTTTCATAGTCTTCCTCAGCCTACTCCTTCTTTGAAAGAGGTTTTGTGTAAGAATAAGACAAAATCACTAAAATGATGGCATAAAATGAGTGAAATTATAAGGGGTAGAGAGTTAAGGCACTGTGATATTCACTATACAGCAAACCTTGCGGGAATAAGAAGAGCAGCATTCCTTGACCCTGTTAAATAGCTATTAATTTGCATAAATTTTATATTTGCTTTTTCTAAGCCCTATGTTGAAGACATATTTTTAAATGTGTAGCTTTCCCATTGTTTCCCAATAATAATAATAACTATTATTATTATTTTCATTTTATGATCAAAAGTGTTTCTCATTTATTATTTTTTCAAATATGGACTTTGAGACCATGTTATTACCAAGTTCAGTCTAATTACAGTTACATAAAACTTCACACTGGCTTGAAAATCATACACTTTCTCAAAATAGGCAGACCATGACAGATTAATTCTGAAAAAAGCCTAAGTAACTCTATGAGGTAAGCATATGTTATATGTTAATCTCTACTAATCATTACTTAAGTCCATGATGAATTAGCCTATGAAAAACACCTTTTGAAAAGTTTCATATCTCCCCAATAATCAACGCCAACTGCAAAAAGAAGCTTCTCTGACCAAAGATGAGAACAAGATATATGGATATAAATATAAGTATTTAGAAAGCAATTTGATGAGCACAACATCTATTTAGCCACACGATGTAGTAGCATCACTACTATGTCCTATGACCTGCCAAGCCATACATATTTGAGTAGGTTTTCAGTACCAGGAATGAATTCCTTCTGGTGGTGCTGACCTCAAATCCAATCAGAGCAGTTCATTACCCTTATAATAGTCATGCCTCTATTTCCTGGCTTGTCAGTTATGTAGCTTGCAGGTTCCATTGATGGATAAGAATGATGATGACTTCTTTTCTTCAATAACATGCATATCACTGTCCAATACTATGGCTGCTAGCCAGCAAGGAGGGGCCTTCCAGCTCAGCTCCCACTTGAGTTCTTAGTGTCCTGAGACTGTAACAAGTGATGCCTTCAACAATAGGGTCTTACTGACTAGTTCAGGTGGGCAACCAAGAGCAGTGACAACACCCTGTATTGACTTGAGGATCTCAGAGGACTCCCTGACCATTAACTCTACACTTGGTATTGTGACTTTCACATAAAAACCTATGGCTTCTGGGAGCAGAAATATCCCACACAGAGTACTTCTATTTAGTCTCTCTCTATCTACATACATACATATATATATGCATGTATGTATGTATATATGTGTGCATGTATGTGTGTTATATGGCAAAAAGTAGGTTTTCATATGTTGTTTTCATAAATCTTTAGCTTTAGTTAACCTTCCCCCTCCTTCTCTCTTCTATCCCCACACCTCTATATCTACTTAAATATTTCTGCCCTCATATATTTCCACACCCTATATTTCACCTTTCTACTTTTTTTTGAGCACACGTAAAATATTTTTGAGTACTAACCATTTGAACCATTTGCAAGTGCACATACAGTGATTGAATACATTCATCCTAAGCCATCATTATATATACTGTTATCTTAATACAATGGGTTAAAATTATTAATTATTAATTAAATTGCATTAAAACCTTACAACTTACAAGATGAATAAAACATTAATAATGGTTTAGTTAATTAAAAAAATATAAATGAGCCAGTGTGATGACACATTCCTATAATCCCAACACCAAAGAGGCAGAGACAGTGGGCTTAAGAATGTGAGGCCAGCCTAGGCTATGTAGCAACTTTTATATCACATATTTCTCTCCACTTCATAGCTCTTTTACATGTAGTGTTTTTCTTTCTGAGCCTGAGTTATACCACTTAGTATATTTTCCAGATCCATTCATTTTCCTGTAAACTTTATAATTTTGTTTTTATTTACGGATGAATGAAACACCATTGTGCATATGTACCACATTTTCATTCATTTGATGGACATCTAGGTTAATTATATTTCCTGGCTATTGTAAATAGAGCAGCGATGAACATGAGTCTCTGGAGCAGAGTGTAATCCTTAAGGTATATGCCAAGGAGTTGTATAGATAGGTCATATAGGAGTTATACTTTTACCTTTTTGAATTAACACCATAGGGATTTTCCAGTTTGTACTACCACCAATAGTCAATAAGGGCTTCTCTTTGTCTACAGTCTTACCAGCATTTATTGTCATTTATTACTGATAGCTATGCTGACCAGGGTGAAATGGAATTTCAAGGTAGCTTTAATTTGTATTTCCTTGATGGCTAAAGATGTTTACTTTTTCAAATATTTATTGGCCACTTATACTTCTCTTGAAAACTTTCTTTTCAGTTCCATCCTCATTGTTTTGATTGTGTTGTTTTGGATTTTTGTGTTACTTATTTTTTTTGAGATTTAAAAATCTATTGTAGATATTAACCCTGTCAGATAATAGCTGGAATTTTTTTCCATTCTGTAGTCCTCCTCTTTGCTCAATTGATAGTTTTCTTTGCTGTGTAAAAGCTTCTTAATTTCATGAGGTCTCATTTGTGGATTATTGACCTTATTTCCAGAGCTACTGATAGTTTACTCAGAAAATTCTTACTTTTGCCTATGTTCTGAAGTGTTTCCACTAATTTGTCCTCTATCAGCTTCAGTTTCTTATCTTATGTTAAGGTCTTTGATCCTTTTGGAGGTGATTATTATGTATGTAGAGAAAGAAAGATATAGCTTCATTCTTCTGCATGTACATATCCAGTTTCCACAACACCATTTGCTAAACAGGTTATTTTTTTTCCAGTGAGTATTTTTGTCATTTTTGCCAAAACTCTTATGGCTATAGCTGTATGCGTTTATATCTAGATCTTATATACTGTTACCTTGGTCTAATGACTGTTCATATGCCAGTACCATGGTGTTTTGCTACTATAGCTCTTCAATCTACTTTGAAATCAGTTATGGTGATACCTGTAGTTGTGTGTGTATGTGTGTATGCACACACGCATTTTTTGGATTGTAATGTCCTGCTTTTGGAGTGTGCCTTTAATCAATATAATGTGACCTTCCTTATCTTTGCTAATGAATGTTGGACTGAAGTCTACCTTGTCAGATATTAGGATAGCAAGTCCTGCTTGTTTTCTAGGCCCATTTGCTTGAAACACCATTTTCTAACCTTTCACCCTAAGATAGTGTCCATCCTTTGTAAAAAGGTGAGTTTCTTGGAGGCAACAAATTGATGGATCCTGCCTTTTAACCCAGTCTGTAAACCTATGTCTTTTTTGAGGGGGCATTGAAATCATTGATATTAAGAGATATTATTGAAAGGTGTGTATTTATTTTTGCCATTTTTTTGTAGTCCTTCCAGTTTTACCTTTGCTCTCTTGTATTAACAAGTATTTGAGAATAGTTTGTTTTTTCCAGGTTCCTTATATATGTGCTTTTCTTTCTCTTCAGCATGGAGGATTCTTTCAAGTATTTTCTGTAGAGCTGGTTTTATCTTCAAATATTCATTTAGCCTGCTTTTGTGGTGGAATGTCCTTATTTCTCCATCTATTTGAATGGATAGCTTTGTAGGATAAAGTAACCTTGGTTGACAGTTGTTATCTTCTAGAACTTGGAATACATTGCTCTCAGCCCTTCTGGCTTTTAAAGTTTGTGTTGAGTAATCTCCTGTGATCCTGATAGGCTTGCCTTTGTATGCAACTTGATTTTTCTCTCCAACTTCTTTCAATATATTTTCTTTGGTTTGTATGTTTGGTAGTATAATTATAATATGGCGAGGAGAGGTTCTTTCCAGGTTTTGTCTGTTTTGTGTTCTAAAGGATTCCTGAATCTGCATTGGTATCCCTTTCCCAATTTTGGGGAAGTTTTCTTCTATGACTTTGTTGAAAACACCTAGTATGCCTTTGGAGTAAAAATCTCCTTCTACTATACCCTGAATCCTTATGTTTGATCTTTTCATAGTGTCCCAAATATCTTGAAGTTCCCATTCATGCTTTCCTATTAGTTTGTCTTTCTTTTTATTGGACTATATTAGATCTGTCACCTGGTCTTCCAGTTTAGCTATTCTGTCCTCTCCTTTATAATTTCTACTGGTGAGACTTTTTACAGAGTTTTAAATTTCATTAACTATGTTCTTCATTGCTAGTAATTCTGACTGGTTTTTCTTTATTTCTATTTCCTTATTTATGTCTTATATTGACCTCTTTATTTCATTAAATTGTTTCCTGCATCTTCTTTCATTCCTTTGATTTCCTCTTTGACTTCTTTGAGCATATTTATAATCATTCTTTTGAAATCTTTCTCAGGCATTTCCTCTAAATCATTCTCACTGGAGGTCATTTCTGATGCATTAATACCTTTTGGTGGATTTATATTATCTTGATTTTTGGTATTTCTTGTGTTATAATGTATATACTTTTGCATCTTGGATTAATTTAATGCTTGTATTTTCTAGTTAGCTGCAGCATTTTTAGAAGTATCAATCAATCTGATGTTATATATCTTCAGGGTAGGAGCTTAAGTTGCTAGATGTGGCTCTTAAGACTCTCAGAGTATCTACAAAAATGACTCTAGATGTTGGGTTTGCTTGTTCTGAGAGAATTCAAGTAGGCTGAGTGGAACAAAATGCAGGCAGATTGTAAAATTTACCTAAAAAATGTACACATTCGATTAGAAACAGTGCAGAGTATTTATGAAAGAGTAGATATTATGACAACCAGATCCTCTAACAAAGTCACATTCCCTTAGGATGTGTGCTGCCCCACACCCTTAATCCTGCCAACTAGGAAGCTAAGATTTCTGGTCTGTTGAGGGTTCCAAGTCAGCTTGTGAACAAGTGAGATCCTGCCCTAAAGAACAACAGAAGAATAAACAAAGGCACTATAAATCAGGAAGCAACAAATGACAAGTACAAAATATAGCTTATTTAAGAATGGCAAATCCAACCATCCATCAGATTTAACATATAATTTTTCCTGATATGGAAGGTACAATTATCCCTTCTGATTCAAGCCTATATACCAAGCTGGTTTGGCAGGTACTGACCTGGTGTAATCCCAGTTACCTTTTGATATGATTTTGGTCTCAGTTATGCTGAGCTCCTGCTTAGGTCTCTTTTTGCTGCACTGTGGGTTCAAGTAGGCTGACTGGGTTGCTGGATAGCTACTCTGGTCACTGGTCCTGGGTACTGTGAGTTCCATTCCCCAGGCCTCTGGTGCTTTCTGGCACTTGCACTGGTGGTGGGGTAGAGGAGGCTGTGGATGGTGGCTGAGGTTTTCCTGCTGGTCCTTCCTCATGAGCTGCTCCTCCTTTCTTTCCTGTCATCCCTCTTCATGTTTCTTGAGTTTGCAAGGAACTTCAGTGTGAGTGGAGAATCCCCTCACTTGGCTTTTCCTGTGGCTCAGTCCAAACCTTGTAGCTGTGGCCCCACGGATCTGGTGCTGCTGCTGCTGGAGCTGCTTCTGCTTACCTATGTGGGCTCCAGATGCTCTGGATCTCTCCTACTTCCCTACTGTAGTTGGTAATTTTTTATACACCTCACTTTTTATTAGAAGAGTGTATTTTGCTGGGTTTTTTTCTTTTTTTTTTTTTTTTTTTCTTTTTGGCTTTTTGTCCCCTAAGCTACTTTGGCATGGTTCCTATGCCACCATCTTAACTGAAGGTCTTCTTGAGTACTTTTTAAAGTTGTCATTGTATGACTTTGACATCTTTGGTTAGACTTACTACAATCTATTTTTAATGATAACTGGCAATGGAATTGTTTCCCTCATTTCATTGCTATTGGCATTTAAGAAAGCTACCATTTTTTGTGTGTTAATTTTCTGCTACTGCTGAACGTGTTTATCAGCTTTGACAGGTTTCTGGTAGTCTTTAGAGTATTTTGTATATACAGTATAACACGTGAAAATAAGGATAATTTTATTTATTCTTTTCCCATTTGTATGTTCCTTCCTTGGTGCACTGTCAGCTTGGCTTCACCTGGCTGGAATTGTTGCTCTGGGGAGAGGGGAGAGGCATGTGAGAGCCCATCATTTCCCAGTCTTCAGAGTTCTTAGTTCTGACATATTGCTTGAGGAGGTTGTGGAATTTTGCCTGGTGGTTTTTACCACAGAGCTCACATGGTCTACCTAAATCTCCCCTTCAGGTTCTTCTGTTATTATAAAGGCTAGTGTGTGGGGACAAATCTTTCACCTGCAGTGTCCACCAGGGCAGAGATGTCTTCAGTGAAGAGACACAATTCATACCAGCTAGCCAGAGCCCATCCACATAGCAACTCCCTCCTGCTTCTCCATGGCTTAATAACTTCATTTACATACCTTGTTTTTGGCTAAAAAGAAAAGGGCATAGTGTGTTTATCTTACCTCTTTTATTTCCCCTGGTTTCTTTGGTAAGGCTCCTATTCTGACATCTTTCACAGAAGTTAAACAAGATTTAGAAAGATAAATAGCACATTTTCCCTATTTATTTGTCATATATATATGTCATATATATACATAAGTGCATATATATGTATATATTATCAACAGAGACTATGGGAAGGGATGAAGGGGTTGAAAAGGAAAGGAAGGGGAAATGAAAGACAGTAATGGGGGAAAGAAAGGCAAAATTATCACATGTTTTCTTTTCTATGTAGACCTAGAACATAGGTTTAAATATCCCTCCCTAACACACACACACTCTGCACTTTTTGGTTATCTCTTTTTACATTTATCTTGTTTTTTTTTCTTTTTTTATATATTATTCTGTCTCATTGTCTGATGTTTCCATTTCTGGAGTTAAGCAATAATACTTTTACAATTTTGACACCTTTGTAGACTTTTCCTTATATTTTTCTCACATTCCCAGGGCATAAAATTTAGGGTGAGGAATCCAAAAATAATTAGACAATGCAGCTAAGAGATATATGAGTCTCTTTTGTAAGAGGGGCTTCTCAAGGTTGATTTCTCACAGAATTTGTCTTCATCTTTGTAGCCAACCAATCATTTTTGTAGCACTGGAATCTAAACAAGCTTGTGACAAGGGTTCAGAACAAAAGGGTTCATTGGTTATTTCTGTGTACAAGAGCATACACAGTGTCACTCACGGGAGCGACTACTGAATATCTCCCAACTCAATGGTTATCGTGTCCTCTAATGTGCTGGAGTGCTTCTACAGATGACGAATGAAATTAGTGGTATGACATCCCAGCTAAAAGTATAAATTCTGGATTCTGAACATACTGGGAGAGTAAATGTTATGAGAATAACTATTTTTGAGACCTTCAGAACAATTAATCTTTCTGAGGTAAAGTTTGCTTCTTCATGTTGAAAATTGTTGCTAACCTTTTTAGGTTTGCTATAGAAATGATGTAATTATGGACACAGATAAAAGAATCATGTCATTCTAAAGCACGTGTTCTAATAGTCTGATATTTATTTTATCAAAATGAGGGAGTGTATGACCTTTCTTTCTCACCTGGATGGAATGCAGCAAAGTGACACTGTGTGGTTTCTATGTCTAACATTGAAAAGACCATATAACTTCTAATTGTTTTTCAGGACCATTCTGCTTATCATCAACCACTAAGTAAGAATTTATAGTCAGCCTTCAATGGTGTGTGAAACCCCAAGCATGAATCTAATTGAGCTTGGTTAACAATAAGAATCTAGTGACATAAAAATAATAATCATAACATATTATATTATAGGTTACCTTTTTTTTTGAGGTAGGTTTTCACTCTAGCCCCAGCTGACCTGGAATTCATTATGTAGTCTCAGGGTGGCTTTGAACTCATGGTGATCCTCCCACCTCTGCCTCCCACGTGCTGAGATTAAAGGCATGTGCCACCACACCCAGTTTAGGCTCCCATTTTTGTTTATACAGCATTCCAATACCAGAGTAGAGCTTACCACCTAAGTTAGTATTCTAAGTCTTTCAAACTTATCTCATTTCGTCATCATAATGCTATTATTTTTCCAATTCCACATTTTGGACAGCTGATATACAGAGTAGTTAAGTGTATCTCTTGGCTTTTTTTATGTGTGGCAAATACCCCTCAGATCTAGTAGTGTAAAACAACAATTCTGCTGATCTGAGTCTGGCTTTGCTGATCCTTAGCTGACCTTACTCATATCTACGCAATTAGCTGTTGTCTCACTGGAGGTTTGGTGTCTGTGATGGTCTCACTTGCATTTCTGGTCATTGATTCTTTGTCTGGAGATTCCAGATTGATGGGGCTATGTCTTACCTTATTCTCCAGAAGGCTAGCCTGAGCTTGTTCATGTGGTGATGGTAACATTCCATGAGAATAAATGAAGTATGAAAGGGCTCCAGAGCCAAACCTTGGAACTGGTACAATATTTCTTTCTGCCTTATTTTGTTCACTAGAGAAAGTCACTATGTTATGAGGAGATTTCAAATTTCCTCTGGTCTCAACCCCAGCAGCAGACTTTTGTTCTTGTGCTCTCAAAGGAGTTGAATTCAAATGGGACACAGTAATAGAGCAAGTAATCAGAGTTAACTGTTAGCAATCAAGGCAGCAACAATATGCTCCTTAGAATAACAGTAGGCCAAGCAGAGCCCAGGCAGCAATGGCGCTATTTCTGACAGGCAGCAGCTTATATTTTTCTTCTTCCTGTAATCCCTTCCCTTGTGTCTTCCTGCCCTCCCCCCACCCCGGGAGGCCCTGGAGGAAAAGGACGATGTTTTTGGAAGCCCATTTTATCCAGACTTCCATCTAAGAAGATGTTTAAGATGCAGCAATATGTATTGGGGTTTTAAGTGCCTCTAACATTAAAAAGTTCATGAGGAAAGGAGTACTCTGCACATGCTTCTCTGGTGAGGAAGTTCCTAATGCCAATTGCAGATGATCCAGCTACATCCACCACCGACTGTTGTTCTTTATATCCTGCTTCATTCACTAGTACCAACTAGCTGCACATCTTATTTTGGGGACCTGAGTTGGCCCAGGTGGAGTGACTACCATCTCCTATTGTTCTTTTTTTATATTTTATTTATTTGAGAGAGAAAGAGAGAGAGAGAAAGAGAGAGAGAGAAAGAGAGAGAGAGAGAATGTGTATGCCAAGGCCTCTAGCCACTGCAAATGAACTCCAGGTGCATGCACCACTTTGTGCATCTGGCTTTATGTGGGTGCTGGGGAATTAATCTTGGGTCTGTAGGATTTGCAGAGAAGCAGCTTAATTGATAAGCCATCTCTCCATCCCTTGTTATTGTTCTTTATATCCCCTTTTGGGGAATAAATCATTAGTCAGTTCCCTCTGTAGCTAACCTCTTGCCAAACAATAAGGATCCCAAGATTTCAGGGGTGAAGAAATTGTATGTTTCTTGCAAAATTACAAGGGTGTGGATAGTAGATGTGAAAGTGAAGCTTTATTGTCAGCTTGACTGGATTTAGAGTCCCCTAGGAGACACATCTGTGGCCGTTGTGTGAGAGTGTTTCCAGAGATATTTAAATGAGACCCATTGTGAATGTGGATTGCCTATCCCAGATGGAAGAAAAACAAACCAACAGAGGAAGCCAGCTAGGTACCAGCATCACCTCTCTCTTCCTGACTGCGGATGCAATGTAAACAGCTGCCTTGTACTGCTGCCATGACAGCCAGGAGCCCCTCACTCTTGTCACCATGCCTTTCTTACCATGAAGGAATATGCCCTCCAAACAGCGAGGCAAAATAAACCCTTCCTTTCATAAGTTGTTTCTTGTCAGGTATTTAGCATAGCAAGAAGACAGCAACTAATACATCAGGAATAAAGATTTTGTAACAGCAGGTGACCTCAGTAACTTGCCCATTATCATATGGGTCAGAAGTGGCAAAGCCAGGATCTGAACTCAGGCAGCAGGACTCCCAGAGGACATATTCTTCATTTCTATTTTTTTTTAACACCTCTGGGTATGTGACAGATATTGTGAGCACTCAGTACTTCTACAATAGTTAGGAGCCACAGGATTTCACAGTATGTCAATGCATATGACTTGAGTCTTTGCTTTGCAACTTGCAAGTCTTTTCTTGGATAAATTACCTGAATTTGAATCTCAATTTTCTCATATGAAAAATATCATTTTTGTAAGAATTGAATAAGATAATAGGATACCATTTTTGTTGCAGCATAACATAGATATTTCTAAATATCAGCATACTATGCAAAATACCACAAGGAAAACACTAGATTTATGGGAAAAGGGGGGAACTAGAGGTACAGTATGAAAACATCAATGAAACACACTTAAAAAGAAGGTAGGGTACTAATGAAAATGACTGCTATGTGTTTTTTCCCTATGTATGTTAAGTGGTTGGGAAACATATAACTATTGAAGGAAACATGACCTAGAGCTAGCTTATAGAACTGCTTGTCAGAAGGTCTGCAGATTGGGACTTTGCTATGAAGTGGAAAGTGAAAGATCATTGGAAATTGGCTAAAATGTTCCAACACTGCAGATGGATCAATGAGACTCAGAACATCTTTGGTAAACTGAGCTAGCTGGTAGATTTTTGAAAAATATTTTGACATCTTCTGTGTACCCCTAAGCAGTGTCCTAAATGCAGTTTACTGTGTTTGCCTGATGTTTCTTGCAAGAAATGCAATATGCATTATCTTCAAATTGTTCCCGAATATATTAATCATTTTGTAAGAACTTTATCTTTCTACAACAAGCATGATAGCATCCGTCTAGGCTTTATTACCACCCCATATTATTTATTACCTTATTAACACTTAGAGTGAAGCCTCCCTCATTGGCTAGAAAGACAGAGACATTCTAATTAATCAAATTTATGTACACGAAGAGAGAATGTATAGGTATGCAGCAAGGAATCTAGAGAAAGGAGGCCCAGTGAGAGTTATTGGTGTGTGTCTAGCACTAACCAGCAAATCCAAGTGTGTTGCCTTCTGTCTTCTTGGCAAGTAAGTCTCCACTTGAAGATGGATGTGTCCGACCTACATGACACTGGTTATTAAAGTCATCCAGCTGCCTCCTCTTGCTCCAAGTCCTGCTCACCCAGCAAACTTCCACTTGTGATTTACCTCCTCATGTCATGAGGAGGCTGCATTCTCCCGCTGACTTAAACATTCCTAACCACATGGCAGTTACATTTTTTTTAGTGTAAATTGCTAAATTGGCACTCTGCTTTGTACATCAGTCTCTTGTAAATTCCCAGGGATTAATCAAATGCAAGCAAACTGACACAGTCCGTTTTCTGAATCTGCAAACCTGGTGAGCAGATGCTGGAGTGCCATGACCTGCAAAGACACTGTGCCCTGTCAGGCCTGCCAGCTGTCTCCTCAGATGACACATTTACCCACCTGCTGACGTGAGATGCTGGTGCATAGCTGCATCACCTCGGGACGTGTGTGGGGGCAGAGGGATAGCAGGCTCTTCCTCAGGTCCCACTTCTCAGAGATTAGGGACACTTTCTCCTTTCATGAGGGATCAGTTTCAGTAGCTGTGCCCTGAACTTCAAGCACAGCATTGAAGCTAACAACTTGCCTTTTGAATAGATGGTTTTGAATGAATTTGTACCTGGGAAGACCTATTTTCCTTTCTTCAGGATGTAAATTCCCCAAGATAGAAAAGGACTGTGATATTTAGCAGCCTACTATTTATTCCTGAGCAAAATCTAGATTAATTAAAATATCTATGATGAGTGTCACCACAGAGAAAAACTTGCAGGTAAATTGATTTTTATTTCATGTCTAAAATTTATCAGGAAGGGCATGTCATTTTTATTTCATGTCAAAAATTTTGCTTCATGATAATGCTATCAGCCATCTAAAAGTTGGTGACTGAAACATACTACTTTTGCAGATGGTAAATCTGTGGGCTTCATCCATGGGCAAGCACAAATGCCAGTCCCAACAAACCAGATATTTGTGGTTGCTTGTTGTAGTTTGAAGGCAAAAACAACTGGCCAAAAGGTAATTTGATGTCATGTGAAGTATTTCCAAACTTGTAAAGCTCAGTAACAGTACTATTCATTGCCTGAGAATGTCCATGTTTGAACTAATTTGATGGCAGTTCTCATATTTCTAGAGTAAAGCTCTAGTTCTCTATGGTTATATGCATATTCATTGTCTTGGAGTAGTCTCTCAGTAACTTCCTTAGGAGACACTTATTTGTTTAACAAACATTCGATGCATTAATTGAATTTCAGATGCTACATTGTGTGCTACAGATATAAAAATTGCATGACCCTTTTACTTCAAGAGCTTGAAGTCTGGTTGATACAAAGTACAAATAC
The DNA here is from genome assembly GCA_036346955.1 of Dipus sagitta. Classification (NCBI taxonomy): domain Eukaryota; kingdom Metazoa; phylum Chordata; class Mammalia; order Rodentia; family Dipodidae; genus Dipus; species Dipus sagitta. Next base: position 46,196,455 of record CM070770.1, on the reverse strand, counting down.
ATAAATATTTACTATACAATTTGCTTTTTTTTATCTAGCAAATCATAAGGACAATTTAAAGTGCCACACATTCATGTAGACATGGAGAGTACAACAATGAACCTGAGAGACAAGGTCTTTCTTTGCTATGGTGAATTGACCATTCTAATGTGGGGGATAGTCAATAAATAAAGAAAGAGGATAATTTCAGATGGCTATGAAAGAGATGAAAAAATAAAGCAGGGAGAATTGACACGGAGCAGGGAAAACAGTGCAGTGCTCAAATTTGGGATTATTGCTGAGGGCAGTACTAAAGCTGGGATGGTGAGGGTGGCTTTTCTGAGTGGGTGGCATTTGCACACGGTGACTGGAAAACAGGGAATGACCAGCTGGGGGGAACTGAATGAGGGATTTTTCCAAGGAGTGCAGCAACAGTTACAAGAGCCCTGAGAGACAAGCTTGGCCTACCTCAAGCATACTTTTAAGTCCGTGACTGCCCAGGAGGCAGAGGTAGAAGGATTGCTGTGAGTTCAAGGCCAGCGAGGGACGAAAGAGTGAATTCTAGGTCAGCCTGGGTTAGAGTCAGACCCTGCCTCAATAAACAAACAAAACAACAACAAACTAACTGAAAGGATATAGGCAGGGCATCAAAACCATGACAAGGCATTAAATTGTCATTCTAAATGTGATTGGTGCTAGCAAGGAGTGCTAAGCATTGGAGTACCCTGATTCACATTTTCACAGTATTGCTATGGCTGGAAGTTTGTGTGCACAGTTAAATAGGAAGAGTTCCACTGTGGATGTTTTCTCTGATGAGGGAGGCTGTGGTGAGGGCGATAAGCTCAGCCATGAAGAGAGTTGGTTGTGATTGGGATTATAAAAGCTATATATAAAAAGATCCAGGTGTGGGGGGGTCACTTGTTGCTTTGAAAAATTGGAATTTTATCAGGAAGGGCATGTGATGGGCTACATCTGGCACTAGAGCAGGTGTGGCTAACTTCTATAAAGCACTGTATCTCCAACTTTGAGAGACAGATGGATGGTATCTTCATAATTCAATTCTATTGCTATAGGTCAAAGTAATTGTAGGTTGTATATACACTAGTAAGTGTGATTTTGTTCAAATTAAACTAGTAGAATCAGTCAGCTATCAGATGTGGTCAGAGACAAATTATGTCTAGCTATCAATATCTTTCTAGTCCTTCTACTGGTCAAACTTAGATATAAGCCAAAGACATGACCCATGACATAAAGCCAGCCATGGTGGGGAAGAGGAGTGAGGGAAAGGAGCCGAGGATCTGCTCATCATCGCTTGCTTTCGTCACCACTCCTGTTCCTTACATATGATCACTGTTATGACATCTTGGTGGGTTTCCAAACTTCCCTAATTAATTTGTCAAGTTGTATTTCCCCTCTTATCCATAAATTCAAAGATAAGAGAATTTTTGCAGGATGTTCTCACTGGCAGCCTAAATTGTATTGCTGAGTGTCTGCATACCTTTATTATGGTAGCCTTAAGTTCTTGTTACTTCAGTCACAAATCTAGGGTAGGGGATCACATGGACAAAGTGGCAACATTAAACCACAGGGGCAGCTTTGGAAAAAAATTGTGTACGTTTATAGATCTATTGAATTTAGGATCCTGGATGGCAGCCTAAACCCTATGTGCAGAAATGTGAGAGGAATTTTGAGTGCGGTCATGCTCTCCAACATTGCCCACAACCTTTTGCCACAAGGCATTTTACAACTGACAAGGTACTTTCACAGATTTTTTTTTCAACAGGATAGTACATTTGGGGATCTGTTGAAGAAAATTATCAAGCAGCCAATTAATGCTTCCACATTGGCATGTTGACTCCATTACTAACCTGGTCTAAATAATTTGACAGCATAGAGTGCCAACAGTTCATGACCCAGTGGATCACTTTAGACAGGGAAGAAACTAAGTTACCCTTCAAATGAGTTGATGAGATTGAAATATGTAAAGACAAGCAGTTTTCTCCTTAGGAAAGGTCTACTAGTATGTTTGAACCATAACAATGTAGACCCCTAGAGTAAGAAGATTAATAATCTACTTTAATAAAATGATGTCCCTATGCAGTGAAAGAACTGGGAAAATTCATGGATATGGTAACCAAAAAATCTGATGCATATTATCTGTGTGGGTATGGTATTGGAATAGATATCCTATTTAATGCCCAGGGAAAGTAACATTTGCTAACACACACACACAAACACACACACACACACACACACATACTTCATACCAATTTCCAAACTAAGATTAATGTGCCATTTATGAACTTCATCTCATTTAATCTTTTCTTTTAAATATTTCATTTTTTATTTATTTGAGAGAGAGGCAGACAGACAGACTGAGAGAATGGGTGTACCAGGGCCTCCAGCCACTGCAAACAAACTCCAGATGCATGTACCACCTTGTGCATCTGGCTTATGTGGGTGCTGGCGAATTGAACCTGGATTATCTGGCTTTGCAGGCAAGTGCCTTAACCACTAAGCCATCCTTCCCGCCCTTAATCTTATCTTTGTAAGTTTATGGGTCAAAATGGAAGTTTATAGTAATCAGGTTCTTGTTGCTGGGATAAAATGCCTGACAGAAGTCAGTTTAAGAGAGGAAGGGTTTATTTAAGTGTACTTTGCCAGGTTACAGTAAATCATGGTATGGAAGTCACAGTGGAAGGAGCCTGGGAGGCTGATCACATTCAGCATGGTGAGGAAGCAGAGTGAAGAATGCTATTCCTCAGCCAGCTCTCTCCAGGATCCAAGCACATGGAGTGATGCCACCTTAATTATCTTACTCAATCTTTCACTAGTGATTCTAGGTCCTGTCAAACTGACAATAATTATAAACCATCACAAAGTCCATTGCTAAAATTATAATTTCCTCTATTTAAGTTGCTTCATTTTAAAGGAACTTTTGCTCCTGATAAGCATATACAAAATCTTTTGTTTACTATAATATTAGATTTTCTACTGGATATTTTATAGTGTAAATAATCGTATCCATTTTATCTTTGTAAAATATTGCTTTATACTTCTTTTTGCATATGTATGTCATGTTTATACATGTTCATATGCAGGTGGGTGCACATATATATGGGTGTGCATGCATGTGTGCTTGTGTGTGTAGCCCCAAAGTTGATGGTATTGGGTATCTTCCTCAATTTCCTTCCTCTTTATTTATGGAGGCAGGGTGTATCAGTTACTTTCTTATTGCTGGGACAAAATACCTGACCAGAAGCATGATATGTAAGACAACAGTCCATTTTGGCTTACAGTTTTGAGGGACCTGTCCATACGGCAGGGAAAGCTGGTAGGAGCAGAAAGTCATCACATCTTCACATCAGCAGAAAGCAGAGATAGCTGAATGGGGCTATTTTATAACACCCTGTGGTGGTCTAAATGGATGTCCCCTAATAGATTCAGTTTTATTAAAACTTCTTAGATTTCTAGCTACCTGGGTGGAGGAGGTGTCACTGGGTGGATCTTAGGGTCCATCCCTAAGGTGTGGTGGTGGATTTGAAATTCCAGTCTAAAGATATGCACAGTGCCTAGTTCTGCCTGGAGTTCCTGAAGTGTGCTGTGGCTTTTTTCCCCCCTCTGTGTTTGGTATTGTAAGAGAAGGCCAACTTCTTTGGCCATTATGGAACTTCTCCTGGATCTGTGAGCTTCAAATAAATATCCCTTCCTCCATAATTGTGCCTGATCTGGAGGTTCAACTCAGTGACCTCAAGCTGTCTGCTACACACCCCAAAGTCTGCTTTCAATAATATACTACCCCCAGCAAGGCTCCATCTCGCAAAGGCTCCATAATGTTTCCTAATAGGGCCATAAGCTGGTGATGAAGTATTCAGATGCATGAGTCTATGGGGACACTTTATATTTAAACTACCATACAGAATCTCTCCCTTGAGCCCAGGCTCACCTCTCTTGCTAGTCTAGGTAGCTACTTTGCCCTGGAGATCTCCTGTCTGTCTCTGCCTCCTGAGTGCTAGGATTACCTGCAGCCTCCAAATCTGCTCAGCATTTATGGGGGTGTTAGGGATCTGAACTCTAGTGGTCATGATTACCTACAAAGCTATTTATCCACTGAACCATCTCCCCAGCCCTTGTTTAAGTCTTAAAACCTTCATTCTGTTATGCATGAATTTGTTAGGGGACAGACATTACAATAGTAATATTGCTTTCTGATTTTTGTTTTATCATAAAAATCTTCATCCTAATGTTTATTTTCAGTACAGAAAGTCTGAATTATCTAAAAGCTTATTGATTTTCACTGGAAAAATAAAATAAAGATTTGTAAAAGATGAGCAGAAAATATAAAAAAAACATATTATAACCTTTTCATATAGTTGCAGAATTGAGAAGTTCATGAATTTTATATTTTTATTTTCTAGATAATCATTTTAATTTTTTTCACATTGCATGTTTTATTTGACTTTTATAAAATATTTCCATCAGTTGTAAATGTTTTGGGCATCCCACTTTTGCTTTAATGTATATTTCTCACATGCATAGAAGTAATCTTTGCATTGCAGCAATGGTACATGATCTCACTTTTTTGTTTTAAATAGATTTCTTAATCACTTATTCAGTAAATATATTCTGTTCATGTACTACAAAATAAGTACTATGCTAGATCTAGAACTAGTTATGAATGTGATCAAATTATATACAATGTATTTAGATATTTAAAATAATTTTAGTTGCCTTAATCACACATATTTTTTTCAGAAGAGCTGGAAATTGTGGGATGAAACTTAATTTTATTAATTCAGTGTATGTCAGTCTTAGCTAGGATTAAATGTTTTCTTCTCATTTAGTTCATTTCCTTGTAGATTCAAATTTTCTTGTATAGTCCCAGTTTTTACCAATCTCTAACTGAAATATTCTACCCTTCAGTGTCACTGGGTGACTAACTTATCTAATAATAGGTAGATAGTGAAAAGTGCATCCTATTCTGTTGAGACAGGCAATATTTCCAACAAACACAGCCATGTCCTACTGACAGTTGTCAGCCTGACCCATAGACAAGAAGACTCTCCCTCTGCCCAATTTCAGTGACCTTTGCTGGGCATGTTGATTGTACCAGAAGCATCAGCTACCTGGTTATACCCTGTGTGGCCCATAGGGGCTACTGGTAACCTCAGTATAAAACTTCCTGACCAGACACTATTATCTGCTTCTGCTTCCACTGAGGCTGCCTTCTCTTTGAAGATGCTCTCCCACCAATCTTTGATGAGACTTTCTCTCCACACCATATTTGGGTTCATTATATTATTTTATATATTCCTAGTGGGGCCAGAGAACAGGGTGGAGAGGTGATGTGCATGTCTCCTCAGTCTCTAGATCCAGAAAACATTTCATAGTTTCCCACAATCAGATGGGTCTTTCCTCATAGTGCATTGTTGTCTCCTTATACTACGGATTCTAGCAAAATGTTTCTTCAATAAAATGAAAAGATGAATTAGGGAAACTTTGAAGGATATTTTTCTTTCTCAAGGAAATTTATTTTCAGAATAAATGCTGTGCATCCCAAGTTGTACAGCCGAGTAAAGTTCTTGTGAGGCAGGAACTTAGCATGCACTCTTGAGGCTGCAATACCATGGTTGTCTGCAGCTGGTGACCAGGGATCTTCAGTACGTCTCTGCCTCTGTGTGACCTTTCCTGTGGAAACTTGCCCTGATCCTGCATAGTGACTCTTCTCAGGTGTTAGCATCCTTACTCCTCCAAGCCTTTTATATTACATCCACTCCATCCTCTTTAATTTTCTTCTTATAGACTTTAAGTCATTGTAGGGTTATAACAACACCATGAGATTTTGTGTTGCTAGCTTATTCCCTCACTTGTTATGTTTATTTTCTTTTATAGATGTTGGAGAGAGAATCACCTTTCCTGAAAGCAAGGACCCTCTATGAATGGATATATTCTTGTGTCTCCTAGTAATGTAACTGATGTGAGGCAAATAAGGTGCTGAGTTTCCATAATGGACTGTAGCATCAGAGTTACCTTGCATGATAATAAGAGACAAAAGGTGGAAAGAGGGAAAGGGCCAACTCTCTAAAATTTGTTGCAAACTTATATTACCAAATAGAGAATACATTCTGCAAAGGAGAAAAAGATTGCTGAGATGTAAGGTCTCTGTTTTTAAGTATTTCTCACTTTTTCACTTACAGAATAGGAAAATGACTCTCTGTCTTTCTCCCTCCCTCCCTCTGTGTGTATGTGTTTGAGTGAATATAGAAACATGTTATTTCCTTGAAGTCTCATGTTTTATTTTAAATATGAGTGAAAATTTACACCAAATGCACCTTTACATAATAGGAACCCTCATTCACCATTTGTGGGAATGTAAGAATGTAAGACAACTAGTATGGAAAGCAATATGGAGACTCCTAAAAAGGTTGACAATAGAGTTACCAACAGACCCAGTTATTCCCTTACTGGGCATTTACCCTAAAAGCTCCATGCCTCATTTCAGAGATATTTGCCTAACCATGTTTATAGCTGCTCAATTCATAGTAGCTAAGAACTGAAATCAACCCAGATGTTCATCATTGGATGAATGGATAACCAAGATGTGGTATATCTACATAATGGAATTCTACTCAGCAGTAAGGAAAAATGACAAAATGAAATTTGTAGAAAGATGGTCGAAATTGGAACAGATCCTACTCTGAACTCCCCCAATCACAGAAAGTTATCACATGATCTCACTCATCTGTGGTTCCTAACCTGGATCAGCCCAAGATGCTGATATAACTAATAGGCATCTTGAGAACTGGACAATAGGGAGGGTGTGGCAGGAGGGGAGGGCAAAGGTGGGGCACAAAACTTGACCCAAATGGAACTGGTACCATAAAATCCTATATCTTGAAAGACAGACTAAAAGGTTGAATTCTCATCAGGACCTTAGAGGGAACATTTGAATCAAAGGGACTTGGAGAGGGTGAAATGAAGCCTAACCTTAATTTTCTCCTGTTTCTCTCCCTCTTTTTTTTTTTTTATATTTTCTTCTTTCTTTTCCCTTGGCACTGGCCTGTAACTCCCAATACTAGGATGCAGTTAACACCCACAATGATCTGTTGATCAGAGAGATCTACAAGGTTTCCCAAAAGGAGACAGATTTCTGTCAGAGCACTTGATTACCCACCAGAGGTAAGACCCTTCTACTGAAAACACCATATTTTGTTGGTATGGAACATGGAGAGACCTGGCTGAAATTTGAAAGAGAGCCAGTCCCCAGACAGGTAGCCCATATAGTGCTAGAAGGTGCTACATGAGCTACTGGGGCAAAGTGGCCAACATCTGTTCAAGCAACCTGTGGCCTAAGTTACTCAGAAGTAAACAACCACATGTGATGCTCATAGAAGTGCAATAGTGGCACACAGCCATGGTAGGTAACCAACTGCTCTTGGATTGGCTAACAGATTGGCTCAGTAGAATGGAGCCCATAGCTGGAACTGGGAAACAAGTCAAAATCATATCCAAATAATGAGTTCACTCTCCAATATCAAGCTCCCACCAATCTTGGGCTGTAAGTGAGCCTACATGCATTAAATTATCTCTAAACTGACAATCGTTATCCCAGTTTAACTGTGCTGACTTCACTCTCTGTTGGAGAATCTGCTTCTCTTTTTCAGATGGACCTGAGGAGAGAATCAGCCCATTACACTTCACCAGGGCCCCAGCTGAAACCATAGAGGAATTGGGAGAGTGAGCAAGAGTGCTGCTTTCTTGGTGAACCTGATATCAGCACAAGGGTGAAGGAGATAGACACTGAGGACATTAGCTTCTACCAGACGAGAGATCAAAGATACAGAGTCTCCTAAGAGACCACCACTGAAGTAGACCTAAAATGAATCCAACATGGCTCAGGGAAATTAGCAGAACAGGGGTTGGAAAGATTGTTAGAGCCACAAGTTGGGACATTATGCACAAAATATTCCCTCTTATTTACAACTGATGGCTACCCCCATAATACATGGCCCACAATCCCCATGGGGATAACTGGCATCCCCAACGAGGAGTATCCCTTTGGAAGAGGGGGCAGGGATGAGGGTAAGGATGGTACCAACATGTGCTGTTCACATACTAAGTATGTCAATAACTAATAAAAAGTGTATCTTTACATAGACTGTATCCATTTTAATAGAAAAAAATCACCACAAATAAAATTAATTTTGCATGTAAATCTTTTGGTACTATATGAGCTCCAGATTGAGAAACATTGCCTCATTCACTTTACTGAAGACAGAGAGGGGAATAAATAGTTGCCAGCACGTCATGATGTAAAGAATTTGTGGGGAATGAACTATTGGACACTTTTCACCAATAACCTCCACATCTGCCCTCCCCATTTACATCTTGACATGGGCACATGATTATTTTTGTCAATTGAGATGTAGTAAGAAGAAGCATCTGCTCTACACACTGCTGAACACGGTGGTTAGGAAGCAAGTGCACCTTCACTTTTGTCCTCCCGATCAGCAGTATGCTTGGAAACATTGTGCTGAAGTGGGGCAGGCCTTGAGCGGTATATGTTGTCCTGGGGCCTCTACCGCTTTCTCTCTGCTACTTGGCCACTACAAGGCAAGCAGCTTCTCCTGCTATCCACACCTGCCACAGTGATATTCTGCCTTGTCTTGGGCCCATAGCAATGGTTTTACTCAACATTGGACTAAAATGTTGTAAACCATAAATCAAAATAAATGTTTCCTCATTTAGTTTGCTAGGAATTTGTCACAGTCTTACTAATATAGTAGTAAATTTAACAAGGACACACTCAGTTATTTTGATGAATTAACAATTATCTATGGACTTTTAAACTTTGAAATTATTTCTGCTAATGCTATAACATAGGACCCTAAGTATGATGAAATAAAAAGCCATATGGGAAGATGTTCTATTTTCTTAGAAATTAAATTGTCACATTATTATTTATAGGACATTATAGTGGCATCAAGCATATAAATACATGCAACATTTGTGTTGGCATTTTGAGAAAGAAAGTCTTACTGATTTAACAAATGTCTATGAGTCCAATTATAGAAAGATTTATTAACAAATTATTGATAGCTATAAATGTGTAATTGCTATCCCTTGAAAATGTCATGTGGCCAGTTTACAAATGAAGAACTTAATAAATGACTGCATGCGATGTCTGCTGAGAAATTATTCTTCTATAATCAAGTCTATAATCAAATTTGGCATTTTTAGTTGCTATCTAAGATTTGGTAGAGTTTTCAAGATTTATGCTTCTCTTTTATACTTGTGTATGATGGCTATTGATATGGCCTAATCTCCTAAATATCAATTTATATAAACTATCTAAATGAAATGATAAGAATATTATCTGTTAATTAAACATGTATTTCTAAGTTAGGATATGTTATGTTATATGATATAGGTATATGATAAGTAATATATTCCTTATTAAGTCTTTATATGAAACAACTTTTTGTTTAAAGATTTTTATTTATTTATTTATTTATTAGAGACAGAGAGGGAGAGAGAGAGTGAGAATGGGGTGTTCCAGGGCTTCTAGCCACTGCAAACGAACTCCAGACACATGCACCACCATGTGCATTTGACTTACATGGGAACTGGAGAATTGAACCTGGGTCCTTAGGATTTGTAAGCATGTGCATTAACCACTAAGCAATCTGTCCAGCTCTGAGACAGCTTTTATGACAATATGAAGACTAATACTAGCTCTCATAAATTGAGCTGAGGATGATACAGCTCAAAGACAGATTAAGCATCATTCATGAGCCACCACTGAGAAGATGCTCGGCCAATATTCATGCCACATTATGGCAAGACAAAGAAATATTCTTATACTTTCTTAACCACTGAGGTTTAGGTATTTATCTGTTACAATAACTCAAGTCACAATAAATAATGAAAGATGTGTGTTTAGGATCCAAGCACTGAAAAACTGCAGAAAATTAAATGGGTGCATGGGAAAGTCAAATTCTACACCAAAAACTCAGTATCTGTTAAACTCTGCCTCAGCCACCTAGAAGCAAGAAACCATGAGAAGCCAATTTACCACAAAACATACCATAAGCTGGGAGGCCTGGGAGGCTCATACATCATGGAAGTTTATTTACTGCAGTTATAGAAGTCAGATGAACAAGAAGAGGGAGCCAGCATGGGCAGGTACTCATGAAAGCCCTCTTCCAGGTGACAGATAGCATGTTTTCATTGTATTCTCATGTGTGTGAAAGAGGAAGAGAGAGAGCTCTCTGGGACTTCTTCTTCTTTTTTTTTTTTTTTTTTGTTTTTCGAGGCAGGGTCTCACTCTAGCCCAGGCTGACCTGGAATTCACTATGGAGCCTTAGGGTGGCCTTGAACTCACGGTGATCCTCCTACCTCTGCCTCCCGAGTGCTGGGATTAAAGACGTGCGCCACCATGCCCGGCTTCTGGGACTTCTTTTACAAGTACAACAATCCCAACATTGATGGTTTCCCCTCTTTACCTAATTCTCAAAGTCTCTGCCTCTTTGAAGCAGGTAAGCATAGTGGCAACCAGGAATACCACTTGGGCTTGAGCAATCAATACCCTTTCCCTAACAATGCACCTAGCAAACTGTTGGAAACCTGGGACCCTAACTTGCATTGACTGACACATGCATCTCCCTTCAAAAAAGAAAGTAAGGGACTGGGTACATTTCTCAGTGGTAAAAACCACTTGCGTGCCAAGCCTGACCACCTGGGTTGACCCAGGGTTGGTACCCCAGTACCCACATAAATCCAGAGGCACAAAATATCACATGCATCTGGAGTTCATTTGCAGCAGCAAAAGGTCTTGACCCATCCTTGCTCACTTTCTGACTGTTTGCCTATCTGTCTCTCTCAAATAAATAAATAAAAATATTTTTTTAAATATAGTAAGTATTTCTGTCCCTAGAAGCAGTTATTAACATTGTGTTTGCTATAAATTCAAATATGTTCTAAAGTATATCTGGGATTGGAAGATAGGAGTAACATCTTACTTGGACTGGTTTGGGTCATGCACACTAAGGTTCCCCAAATGAACTTTTAGGGACAATCCCCTATTTACTGTATTATGCTTATGTATAATTGCACATACATATGATTAAAATCAGATGCATCATGCTGGGCGTGTTAGAGCATGCCTTTAATCCCAGCACTTGGGAGGCAGAGGTAGGAAGATCGCAGTGAGTTCGAGGCCACCCTGAGACTCCATAGTGAATTCCAGGTCAGCCTGGACTAGAGTGAAACCCTGTCTCAAAAAACCATAAAAGAAAAAAAAAATCCTAAGGAGAGAGCCACCCCATCATACCTCAAAAGAGCCCCAGCTGAAACTAAGAAAAATTGGAAAAATAAGCAAGGGGGCTGTTTTCCTGATGAACCGGATACCAGCACAAGGGGGAAGGAGATCAGAACAGAGAAAAATCAACTCCTACCAAATCAGAGAGCCAGAGCCTCAGAGGCCCCCAACACCTCATCACTGAAGCAGAGCAAAAATGAACTCAACATGGCTCAGGGAAATTTTGCAGAAGAAGGGGCAGAAAGAATGTCAGAGCCACATGTTGGGTCATGATATGCAGAGACATTTAGCTTACCCATAACTGTGGGCTAACTCCACAATGCATGACCCATATACCTCAACAAGGAGGGGCCAAGGGGAGGGGGTAGGTCACAGATGAGCTTAATAATGGTACCAAACTGACTGTATTTGCTGAATACAAAACTAACTAATAAAAAAAAAAAAACTAAAAAACTAAAAAAAGAAAAAAAAAAAGAAAAAAAAATCAGATGCATCATGGGAAGGGACGTGTACAGTAGATAAAAGGTTATATAACTCAAGCATTTCAGTCAACATAGAGAACTACCCAGACTATGCCCCCTTGGCAACTGGTCATTCCTTTTCATGAACTCTTTACAAAGAAGCTACAGGTAATAATAACTCAGGACCCTTGAGTGTTTTCTCATTCAAATAGCCCATTACTCTCTTTGTTTTTGATAAAGTTTATTGATGGTTTACTTTGTGTGTGTGTCTTTTCCAGTTGTTTGAATAAGATGCCACAGAGCTGGCAAACACCCAGACAGAGACCACCAGTAATATTATTAGGTCATCAATTGGCAATTAGGATTTCAACATCCGAATCTGGGAGAGACAGAAGAATTCATCATTTGCACAGCCATCTATTTACTTTTAAAATGACAAATTATTGACCAAATAGGAAAGGAGATTTTCTCAAGATCAGATTTCTCACTTGTGTCAGTGATAAGAGGGGGCACAAATCTGCTGTCTCTGACTGCAATTTCCATTATCCAGTGAATCTGCATGACTGATCATGTATTAACAGGGGATGTGGTGATATTTCAGGTGGCATTCATAACAGAAATCATGCCAATGTCATTTCTGATAATATCTCTACAATTAAAAGTCTGCTATCAAAGGGAATATGCTATAGAATTTCTGATGGTTAATTTTTATTGCTATCTTGACTAGATTTGGGATCACCTAGGGTACATACCTCTGTACCTGTGTGTGATGGTATTTACAGAGATATTTAATTAAGGAGGTAAGACTTGGCCGGAATGCAGTAGCATCATCCCATGGCCTGATGTCCTTGACTGAATAAAAGGAGAAAACAAGCTAAGCAATGTAAAAAGCTGCCTCTTATTCCTTCTACCTTGCCTTCCACACTACGTTGGTCTGTAGCCTCAAACCATTAGCCAAAATAAACTCTTTCTCCCTTAAGTTGAGTTTTGTCAGGTATTTTGTCACAGTAATGAGAAAAAAAAAAAACTAATTCAGGATCCTATAATAATTTAAATATTCCTTCAGGAAAAGGTTTCTTTCAAGGAGAAAGTAACAGTTTTGGGAGTGGGTACAGGGTCTTATCTATTCTTGGTTTGTCTCAAGCTCACTGTGTAGCCAAGGATGTCCTTGAACATCAGATTCTCCAGCCTCTGCCTCTGGACTGATAGGATTACAAGCATATACCACTATGGCCAGTTGAAACTAGCATCTTTGATAATGGGTGAATAAAAATTTTGAGAATCATATTCTTTATTCAATATAACTACCCCTAGGCTGTTTCACTCTCTTAGGCAGGTGATGACTTCCTTATAAGTTTGATAAGTGACTCCACAAGTAAGATCATCCAGTCACTGTCATACTAGATGACTTTATATTAAGACTTTAAAAATCTATTCAATTTTAGAATCTCAGTTGCCATGTTCTTAATATGTGTGACTACCCTGTGTAATATAAGCCAGTCATCAATAAAGCAAAGATCCATCTACGCACATGTCCTGGCAAGAAACCCTGATGGAGAAGCAAACTAGATAAAGATGCTTTGGCTTGTTCCAATTCATTAACAGCACCTCCACGTGAGGCTGGTGGCTCTCAAACAGGTAAGTAGGCAGACAACACAGATTCTAAACACAGCAATAGTCTGTAGCTGGTGTTTGAATAGCAGTTCTAATATGAGCTATGTTGACTTGGAAAAGTTGCTTGAGTTCTTTGAATCTCAACTGTCTAGTTTTTTAAACTGAAGACAATAGTAGTACTTATACTATATGTTTGTGTATTTGGAACACAGAGAAAATATCACAGAATGTATAATTAGTGTGTGGTAGAGTTAATCACTAAATAAATGTTTGTAGTTAGACATTATTTTACTAAACAGTGCATTTTTCATCTTCTTTCATTTCCTACTTAGTTTAAGAAGGACCCATGTGTTAAAACATCTGGCAGAGTAAGAGTGTTGCAGTCAGCTTCACGTTGCTGGCAGGAAACCAGAAAACACCTGACCAAGAGCAGCTTGTGAGAAGAAAGGGTTTGGTTTTGTTTGCAGCCTTGAGGGAAACTCCATGATGGCAAGGAAACACAATTGCATAAGTAGAGGATGGACATCAGCTCTTGGCCAACATCAGGTCAACAACAGCGGCAACAGCAGTGTGCCAAACACTGGCCAGGGGAAGCTGGCTATAACACACATAAGCCTGCCCCCAACAGTACACTGCCTCAAAGAGGTTCCATTTGAGAAATTGCCATCAGCTGGGGACTAAGCATTCAGAACACATAAGTTTATGGAGAACACCTGAATCAAACCACCACATGCCACCCTTAACCCCCATAAACTGATAACCATCCATGATGTAAAATGCAATGCATTCAGTCTAACTATGAAAGTCCCCATAGTTTTTATCAATCCCAATGTTGTTCAAACATCCCCATAGTCCAAGGTCTTTTAAATGAGCTGTACTACCAAAACAACAATAACAGCAAAACAACATATTGGCACAGAATAAACATTCACATTGCAAGAGATGGCACTGGGCCTAGCAAAGAAATATTCAATCAATTCAAGATTTATACCAAATAGGGCAAACACCAAGCTCTGTAATGCCAAGTCCAATAATTCTAGCCAGTGATGTCTCCAAGGTTAACAAGTTACAACTCTTTGGAATTCCAATTTCACTCCTTCAACTGGGATAATCACAGTTTTGGAAAACTTCATCCAATGCCAGCAGCTCTTCTTGGCATCCATCCCATAGTCCTGGCGTCTCCATTGGGTCTCCACTGCAACCCAAGGTCAATCCACATGGCTCCATTTGGTCTCCACACAGGTAATCCAAAAAGCCTGCTTCACACTGCCCATGGCTATATCCAAAATAGAAAACCATGTTGCAAACTCAATGACCCTCTTTTTCCTGCATTTGTTTTATTCCTTAAGACCAGGTGGGCTGCCAATTTGTTAATCCAGTGGGAAATAAAGCAGACTTTGAAGAAAAGGACGCTCCTTCAACATTAAGGCCTCTTACCTCAAAAGAATCTATAGTCTTCCTGTTGTCTTAATGCAGATCACCTGGCCCAATCTCACTGGTTGTGATCTCTTAAGCAATTGTAGCTGAATGGGCTGCAGTTTCACCCCAAAGATTTAATTTCTTTCTGGGCCATATCCATCTACTCACACAAGTCCACTTTTATGCAATGCAATCCTGCCCAATTTCTCAGGATGTGGGCATAATAGCAAACCTCTCACACAAACTGTTTCTACTCCAGTCCACACAAAACTCTTTCTTCTCCCTATAAGCCTAACCTCATAGACCTTAGTTATTACTGCCTTCAGGTCTATCAACTCTGACCAGAATGGTCCATCAAGCTGTATCTATGGTAGTGCAAGGCCAAGGTTTCAAATATGTCCACATTCCTCACCAATCAGCTACAAAAGGCCAAAATCCACACAGTGAGATTTTTAGAAGCAATGACCCCACTACTCTAGTACCAATTTTACTGTTGCAATCAGCTTTAAGTTGCTGTCAGAAAATCTCTGACCAAGAGCAGTTTGTGGGAGGAAAGGGTTCATTTTGGCTTACAGACTTGAGGGGAAGCTCCGTGATGTCAGGGGGAAACAAGGCATGAGCAGAGGGTAGACATCACCTACTGGCCAACATCAGGTGGACAATAGCAACAAGAGAGTGTGCCAAACACTGTGTGGTGGTTTGATTCAGGTGTCCCCCATAAACTTAGGTGTTCTAGGTTCCCAGCTGATGGATACTTGGGAATTAATACTGCCAGGAGGTGGTGTATTGTTGGGGGCAAGCTTATGGGTGTTATAGCCAGTTTACCCATGCCAGTGCTTGGCACACTCTCCTGTTGCTATTGTCCACCTTATGTTGGCCAGGGGGTGATTTCCACCCCCTGCTCATGCCATCGTTTTCCTTGCCATTGTAAAGCTTCCCCTTGAGCCCTTAAGCCAAAATAAACCTCTTTTTCCCACAAGCTTATCTTGGTTGTGTGATTTCTACCAACAATGTGAACCTGAGTGCAACACACTGGTAAGTGGAATCTGGCTATAACACCCATAAGCCTGTCCCCAACAATATACTGCTTCCAGGAGGCTCCAGTTTACAAATTGCCATCAGCTGGGGACTTAGCATTCATAACACATAAGTTTATGGGGAACAAACCACCACAAGGGGTCTATTTACTATATATTTGGAAAGTAAAAAAAGGGTAATATTCAAGAATAGGTTATGGGTAATCTTTTGTTCAATTTTGCTATTTTTCATAGTAAAATTGCCATGCCCATACAGTAAAGCTGGTCAAACAAGGAAGTTCAACAACAAAATATGTACATTTGCTGGATCCACAGTGCTAAATTACACTACAAAAAGCTTCACATATTTTTCAAGTCTAATTATTTTCAGAAAATTTCAAAGAATTCAAATAATTTTCTCCAAGTCATGTAATTCGTTTGAGTCAGGTGGACTTTGAAATCCAGTCTATTTAAATTGGGAAGGCTATGGCATTTCTTAAAAAAAAGAAAAAGCTGGAGAGATGGCTTAGTGGTTAAGCACTTGCCTGTGAAGCCTAAGGATCCCAGTTTGAGGATTGATTCCCCAGGACCCATGTTTGCCAGATGCACAAGGGGGCACACATCTGGAGTTTGTTTGCAGTGGCCAGAGGCCCTGGCGTGCCCATTCTCTCTCTCTATCTGCTTCTTTCTCTCTCTGTCTGTTGCTTTCAAATAAATAATAACAACAACAAAAAATAAAAAACAACAAAAAATGTCACCCTGACTTGTACCACACAAAACCACAGAGAGGGAGGCAAGCACAAGACTTAGCATTACTGACATTATGAGTTTTGACTTTCAGTTTCCATTAAAACTGCAATGGCTGTTGTCTCCTTCTTGGCCACAGATTCCAATGGTGCTCTTTGAAAATTTAAGCCCACAGTTCTCTTCAAATCAGGCCCTTCTGCCTTACCCACACTGGCTGGGCGATTCAATGGCACCCTTTTGTTGTCTCTCAGCAGTGCTGCATCTTTACACAGTCTAGACTAGACCAAGACAATCAAACCCAAGGTGATGACATTGAGATGGACAGATCTGAGGTCACAGGACTATGACTGGCCCCCTTCAGAAAATTCAGAAATTTTCCTGAACATTAGAGGGAAACAGCCAAATCAGACACCCATCAATTCTATGTTGCATGTAAGATTGAAGTAATCTACAAAAATGTTGGTAAAATTTTGAATGCTTATTTTGTAATCATTTGTTTTGGGGCTCATCACTGAAGGGAAGGCCACTTGGTCATTGTAATTTAGCCTTGTGCTGATTTTTTTTTAAATTTATTTATTTGAGAGCGACAGTCAGAGAGAGAAAAAGGCAGATAGATAGAGAATGGGCAAGCCAGGGCCTCCAGCCACTGCAAAGGAACTTCAGACGCATGCGCCCCTTGTGCATCTGGCTAACATGGGTCCTGGGGAATCGAGCCTCGAACCAGGGTCCTTAGGCTTCACAGGCAAGCGCTTAAATGCTAATCCATCTCTCCAGCCCAATTGTGCTGATTTTTTGAAATGCAATGCTTTTATCGTTTCAAAGAGGAACATGATTCCTTGCTATTTGTATAACAATTTAAAAGCAATTCTAAGCTCATAAAATGTTTTTATGTTCTTTGTCAACAGCTGAAGGTAAATAAAAATAGTATTTGAATAATCCATGCTAATAGAATTTCCAAAGGGAAGAGTAGTCATGATAGAATTGAAGAATTAATGCCATCAAACCATATATATATATTTAAAGCTCATTCTCATAACGTATTATTTTTTCAAGGACTGTGACATTTGAAAGCTGCTTGAATGTCTTAAGCCCTTCTAAATTATATGACGTGAGAATATTAGATAATTAGTTTTTTTTTAAAAAAATTGTCTATAACTAAAATAGGAATAAGAAGAAAAACAATTATGCAAATGAGCCTGCTGACTTGCTAAAGGACCACAAATCACAAAATGCTGTCCAGGTGCCCATATTTTATAGTATAACCATTTCTGGCATAATGGAAAATGGGTCTTTAATTTTTCCCAAAGAAAGCTGAGAGTACATTTGAGCTTTCAGGGCTCTGAATTTAGAACATAGGACAAATGCAGAACTAGAGGAGGGCATTTTTCCATTCCTCCAAACAAAGGGGAGAACCAGTGTTGTGCTATCAGGGATAGTATTGTGCAGATATTGTTTAAATGAAAAGTCCATATAAGCAATGAACTAGAGGAAAGTAAGTCAAATTCATCCCTTTATTTTCAGGGAATAGGGGAGTCCTGAATTTCCAAAATTATTTCCCAGATTTTTCTTATATTTTGTATGAGACAACTATCTTCTTTTTTCCTTTGAAACCAAACATCTTTTGGACTTTTACAGCTCATTTGTTAATTTCTTTCATAGATATACATAAGTCTAATGAAGACAGTCATTTGTAAATACAGCACATGGAGTGGTTAAAGACAGAAAAACAAATTACCCTTTAATTTTCTAAACTCAAATTTTCTAAATACAATAAGTAAACAAAGGAACATGAGCTGAGAAACTCAGGAAAAGAGATACAAATTCTGTGCTATAAATGTGAAATAGCATGCTAGCTGGAACAAAACCAAGAAAAAAAATCATATTGCCAATTTAAAATAGTAGAAGCCAAGATATGGGATAGATATTCACATTCAAGTAACATTTGCTGCGTGTGTGCTGCACACAGGGACCCATGTACTCTGCATAGATCAAGTCCTTCATGTCCACAGTGGTTCCATATAACCCAACAAGAAATACGGATTTTCTTAAAACAGGAGGGCACTTATGTGTTTAGGGATTAAATGACAGGTTTCAAAGTTTCATAGCTTTTGTACATGTTCAGAACAGAATTTTCTAACTGTGCTCTAGGTAGTCGCTGCGCTACGTTTTCCTGGGAAATATACACAAGCATCGATAGTCACTGATGGCAGACGAAAGGAATGATTCCACCCAAATCTATCGTGGCGACCCAGTGAGTTTATTTGGGTTACTTGTGGGAGTATGAGGGAGGACAAGGCATCCATATTGCTGAAATCCCACTCTTTTGCACAGTTTTCAGACAGCTCTACTGTTTGTTGGGTATACAACCTTGGGGAGAGGTGTTGTGAGTCTCGCCTAAACTGTGTAAGTCATTGAGACAGTTAAGGGGTGACAGGGCCCCAAAAGAAAGCTGAGAAAGCCCTTGAGCCTATAAGGGAGAATCTGTTTTTTTGTTTTTTTATAATTTATTTTCCCCTAAAACCTTACTCTAGGAAGTAAACGAGTACTTTTGGTCTTGTATCTTTCTTCATTAGAAAAGAAAGGAATATATAGGGATCTCTTCCTTTCTGAGAACCTGGAGACAACTGGATACCTGGTGTTAGGACTAGATGGACTAGTTCTGTTCTCATTAAGTAGACATCCCTAAAAGGCCCTAATCTGAGTCTCTAGGTGGGTTTTGTGTTGTGCAGGAGCTCTATGTTCTTGCTTTTTCTTAAGCTCTCTCTCTCTCTCTATTATAAAAGTGTATTAAACTTTATCCTCTGGTCTGTGGGTTCCAGCCCTCCAAATTCACAAGCCAAGAACGCGGAAGGCCACTAATTCAGTGGAAACTTCTTGTGACTGAGTATCTGGTACCCTAGCTCTTATTGCCCAGCCAAGAGCTCAGAAATACCCTGATGCTCCCCAAACACCCCAAATCCTCATATTATTATGAGCCTTCTACCACCTTCCAGGAGGGAATATTTGAACTTGGAGGAAATAGCTACATAATAGTAGTGTTTTCAGAAGTAAACCCTCAGCCAGGGACTTGAACACATAATCATTAAGAAGAAATCATTCCTAAGAGAATCTGGTAAGGAAATAGGGAAGCTGGATAGGAACAAGTAGGTACCAAGCAAAGTTAAGATTTGACGTGAAGCTTCAGGTTTAGAATTTGCTTTGGGGAAAAGAAGTTAAATTTTGTGCTTCCACATCAGTTATTCTGTGGCTGGCCCTGACACCCTTCTCTCCTGTCCTCATAGGGAGGAGGCTTTAGCAGGAAGACAAGCAGACACAGCCAGTGCATGGAACAGAATGCGGACACCCTGATGTCCACTACAGATTTCAAGGTTGTTCTTTCATTGTATAGGAGTTTCATAAGGTTAAGTTTAGAACAAAACAAATTTCCTAAATCACAGAAACAAAAATGTAGTGTAAGAGTAGCACCTTCCACATGATAAACATAAGGCAGAGAGATTTTCCAGGCAGCACCTTTGAGAATTGCATAATGGTGCAATTTCTTTGGTTTCAATCATAGGCCTATAGAGCCTGTCACAGCAGAGTGTGTGTGATACACAGCGTTCTCACTTGAGCTTTCTTAGGACTGGAGCTGGGAGGAGATTTTTGTTGATTTGTTTCCTCTCTCTCTCTCAATTTTACATTTTTGTGAAAGTTTATATTCAAATGCACTAAGAACAGTTTTTGTCTGATAAGCCAAGCAGGACCAATTCAGTGTTTCTTGAAAATGATTACTAGTACTTATAGCTTGCTAAAATTTTAAGAGTTTCTCCTATTTTTCTGCTCCTGTTAACTTCACTTTTTACATCTTTATTTCTAATGGTCTTATGATTTTTTTTGGGGGGGGGCTCAAGTCTCTTTACTGCAATATTGGGAATTAAACTGTCACATACATGCTAGGAAAGCATTCCACCACCACACTACATTCCCAGTCTTACATATGTCTGTCTGTCTCTGTGTGTGTGTGTGTGTGTGTGTATTTTATTTATTTATTTGAGAGAAAGAGAGGAATAGGCAAAGGAGAGAGAGAGAGAGAGAGAGAGAGAGAGAGAGAGAGAGAGAGAAAGAAAGGGCACACCAGGGCCTCCAGGCATTGCAAACGAACTCCAGATACATGTGCCCCTTTGTGCATCTGGCTTACATAGATACTGGGGAACTGAACCTTGGACTTTTGGGTTTGCTGGCAAGTGCCTTCCCTATATATTTTTCAAGTTATAAGGATCAATAAATTGAGGTGAATTAGTAACTGGAGAAAAGATGATATATATTAGGCTCCTGAACATTCATTTCTCATAAGTGCATTTTTCTATCAAATGATTCTGATCACTTCCATTGTAGAAGAAGCCAAAATCTGACAATGATTTATTCTATAAGAATTTTTAAAAAGATGCTAAAATCCTGTATAACTCATTCTACCCTCAACTGGATGGAGCAATAACTTCCTTTTCTCATATTGATGCCTTTTTTCACTCTTCTGTAATTATGGAACATTTCATGGGATGTTGGTCATTTCCATAGGCATATCTCCAGGCAATTCTGTTGCTCTGGGCCAAAATTGACAACAAACTTTTTGTTTGTTTATTTATTTGAGATAAAAGAAATGGTAGTGTGGGGAGAGAGAGAAAGAGAGAGAGAGAGAGAGAATGGTGACAGAGGGCCTCCTGCCTCTGCAAATGAACTTCATATGCATGAACCATTTGTGCATCTGGATTTTCATGGGTACCAGAGAATCAAACCCAAGTCATCAGGCTTTACAAGCAAGCACTTTTAACCACTGAGCTATTCCCTCAGATCCACAACAAACTTTTTAAAGAAGATTCAGTTGTGCTGTACTTAGTAAATTACAGTGGTAGTGGCAGAGTTCCTTAGCATAGTGATAGTTTGAAATCCAGGCAAATTAATAAAAAAGAATCAGGAGAGTAAAACCATATACTGCTATGTCACTTCAATGGAGCACTGAAAATGGTTTAACCTGAACTTATGAAGCAACTCACTCAAAAGAAAGACCTTAAACTTGAATATTCTTCGTGAAGATAATGTTGAGAAAAGAAATGACGATGCTTAGTGTTACTGTCATTCATCTGCATTGTAGATATGATGAGAAATGACTTAGTGTGGGGCAGAAATAGATGCTTCTGAGGCAGAGTCACATTTTTATGCTTTTTCTCAGTGTTCAAACTTTAGATGAATTTATGGTCATATCACATTTTAACTTTCAATATCACTAGGATTTCTGAGCTCTATCAGTGCCCTTTTATACATTAATTAATAGTGAGTTTCATATTCTACAATTTCTAATACAATCAAACCGAACCAATCCTAAACAAACAAAAATCCTTTCTTTTATCTAACCTCTCCCATACTCACTGAGGACATACATGTGAAGTACAAGAACGTAACAAGTTTCCTAAGGATAAAACATGACTTTGATTCCCCTAGAAAAAAGTAGTATTTTGAGTACAGACAATTACGCTCAACAAACCTGAGTTAGGATCTCCAGCACATTTAGAAAATGCCAGGTGTATTGACATGTGCCTGAAATCGCAGTGCTGGGTAGGCAGATAGAAGACAACCTTTTACTCTAGTAAGTGTGCATTAGGTTCAGTGACTAACCCTGTCTCAAAAAAGTAAGGCAAAGAGAGATTGAGAATAACACCCAACTGACTTCTGGACTCCATAATCACTTGCACACACATGTGCCTCCAGACATATATGAGCAGGTATACATACTCACAATAGACCATACATGCACCTAAAATGTGTCATTAGAGTAAGTGAATTAGAAGTGCCTTGTAGTGATCACTAAAACCTAACCATGAAAATATTTATCATTTTTTTAGATTAGTCAACATATTTACAAGCAAAGCAGAGTAAATTATTAAAAAATAAAAACAGGGCTGAAGAGATGGTTTAGCAGTTTAGGTGCTTGCCTGCAAAGCCTAAGGACTCATGATCAACTCTCTAGGTCTCATGAAAGTCAGATGCATAAAGCGACGCAAGCACACACAGTTGTACACGCGCACAAGGGGATGCACACGTCTGGAGTTCAATTGCTGTGGCTGGAGGCCTTGGTGCACCAATTCTCTCTCTCTCGCTCTCTGTTGCCTAAAAAATAAAAAGGTCAGCCTGCTGGGATTGCCTCAAAAAATAAAATAAAATGAACACAAAACCAAAATCTACTTCCTCAAAGAAGTCTTCAGTGTATGCAAGGCAATGAGAAATCCCCTCTCTTCTTGGTGTATAAATACTGGAGAACATTCTATGAAAGCAGACCTTTTTCTGACGGACTTGCACATTAGTTTAGAAGGAGCCTATGGAGACCACTGAGATTGGTGAGGAGATATTCCAGATAGGACATTAATAAAAGTGAGTATTCCAGACTTGAATTTATTAAAAGTGAGTTTGCAAGATAGAATTTCATTAGCAATCACTAAATAAAGGGGAAAAAAAAAGCTATCATGTATCTTTCAATTTATCCCTCCAACAATCTATGTAATATATTGCTATAATTGTGTAAGAAGAAACTGAAGCTTTGGAGCAGGTAAAAGAGATAAATGGATATACTTTTGGAAGCATAATCTGGGAATTATCTGTCATATATAAGTATGTATGACTCCTCCAGAAAGGGTCCAACTTCTAAAGGTTTCACAACCTTCACAAATAGTGTCATAAACAGGAAACCAAATGTTCACACCCATGAGCCTATGGAGGACACATATATTGTCCTTAACTGGGCTATGATACAGCTCTGTGAGAAGGACATCAACTTGTAGAAAATTCACTATTTTTAGATATGCAGTTTTTTTGTGCAGTACAGAATATAAATATCTCTAAATGAAACCTTCATTTGGATCAGTTCTAGCACATTTATTCTCTTATTAATATGTCAATATTTTGACACATGCTAATTTTATATCAATATGATATTCATAATTTATATATATTTTCAGAAAATTATCCCTTAAAAATACTCAACAAGGGATCTATTTTCCCCACTAGAGATAGATGATCCTGGAAGACAGGAAATCTTGACAGTAAAAACAGAATAGTTTGGCAATAGCTATTTACTATTTTGGAGAATATTGAAAATTGTTGAAGTATGGTAAGGAATGGGAAAGGCTGGAAAGTATTGAAGTTTGGGGAGCAAAAAGCAATATATATATATATATATATATATATATATATGTGTGTGTGTGTGTGTGTGTGTGTGTGTGTGTGTGTGTGTGTGTATTTAAAGAGGGATGGAAAGACACAGACAGAGGGATAAAAGAAAGAGAGAAGATGAGGAGCAGGAAGAGAGTAACTTTGTTTTTGTTTTCTTAAACTTTCCCCTTATCTTTTTTATTCTTCCTGTGGTTTGAATATAAATGTCCCCCATAGGCTCATGTGTGTGAACATTTGGTTTCCAGTTTGTGGAACTGTTCAGGGTGGTAGTGAAACTTTTAGGAGATGGAGCCCTTCTGTGGGAAGTGAGTCACTGGTGACTGTCACTGAAGTTTTATAGTCTGTCTCTGTTTTCTTTTCTTTTCTTTAAAATTTCTTTTTCAAGGTAGGGTATTGTTCTAGCTGAGGCTGATTTGTATTTTACTATGTGATGTCAGGCTAGCCTTGAACTCACAGCAATCCTCCTACCTCTGCCTCCCAAGTGCTGGAATTAAAAGTGTAAGCCACCATGCCTGGCCTGTCTCCACTTTCTGATCATCCTCTCCTTCCTGACTTCCAATGTGACACTGGCTTCTGCCGCCATGCTTGGAAATGTAAACTAAAAATAAACCCCTTCTGTTGTCCGTGGTCAGGCATTTGTTCAGTGCAATCAGAAAGTAACTGATACACTTCCTCACTTAATCTTTCTTTTAAAAAAATTTTTATTTATTTTTACTTGAGAGAGAAAAAGGGAGGGAGGGAGAGAGAGAGAGAGAGAATGGGCACTCCAAGGCCTCCAGCCACTACAAACAAACTCCAGATGCGTGTGCCCCCTTGTGCATCTGGCTAACATGGGTCCTGGGGAATGGAGCCTTCAACCGGGGTCTTAGGCTTCACAGGCAAGCGCTTAACTGCTAAGCCATCTCTCCAGCCCACTTAATCTTTCTTATACACTTTAAAAAATGTTTTTCCTATAAGGTATATTACAGAATGTGATGTATATAGGATAACACACACATATTTGCATATGTATGTGTGTGGGGGGGGTCCATTGTGGAAGAGGTGGCAGAAAAAACGTAAGAGCCAAAGGAAGGCTCCTTACAATGCACTTCTACTGCGTAAATGTACCACATCTTCATTATACATTCCTCCAATGATGGGCATCTGGGTTAATTCCAGTTCTTGGCTATTGTGAATTGAGCAGCTATGAACATGGTTGAGCAAATATCTCTGCAGTGAGGAGTGGAACCTTTAGGGTAGATGCCCAGTTGAGGAATAACTGGATCAGTTGTTAGCTCTATTTTAATTTTTTTTCAGGAATCTCCATAATGATTTCCATAGTGGTTATACAAGTTTGTATTCCCATGAGCAGTGACTGGGGATTCCTTTTTCCCCACATCTTTGCCTATATTTATTTTTACTTGATTTTTTAAATAATTGCCATGCTGAATATAATCTATTTCTATTTCTTCCTTTGAGCATTCCATATTCAGTTCTCTGCTCCATTTTTGAGTGGATTGTTTGATTTTTTTATTTCTTGGTTGTTTGAGTTCTTTGTAGGTTCTAGATATTAGACCTCTATCAATGGTTTAGCTGGTGAAAATTTGCTCCCATTCTGTGGGTTCTCAGTTGGCTCTGTTTGTGGTATGTTTGTCTGCAAAAAAATCGTGTTAGCTTCATGAGATCCCAACTGGTTGAGTGATTTTTTTTCCCCCCTGGGCTGCTTGGGTATTATACAGGAAGTATTTCTCAACTCCTATATCATGAAGAGTTCCCCCTATTTTTCCTTCTAGTCATTTAAGAGTTTTGGGTATTTTATTGATGTCTTTATTTCATTTGGACTTGATTTTTGTACATGGTAAGAGGAGTATGTCTAGTTTCATTTTTCTACATGTGGTTATTCAATTTGTTGAGCACCATTTGTTGAATATGCTGTCTTTTCTCTAGTTTACATTGTTGCCTCCTTTGTCAAATATCAAGTAGCTGCAGTTACTTGAACTAAGGGTCAGGTTTTAAATTCTGTTTCATTGGTCTATATGTCTGTTTTTATGCCAGTACCATGCTATTTTTGTTATTATGGCTTTATAGGATAACTTTCAGTCAGGTATGGTGATATCTCCAGATGTGTTTCTTTTTCTAAGGCTAGATTTTTGGAAATCTGAGTCCTTCTGCCATTTCATATGAATTTTGAGATTATTTTTTCTATCTCTATGAAGAATGATGCTGTGATTTTTATTGGCATTGTGTTGAATATGTATATTGCTTTTGGTAGAATTGTCCTGGTGCATGCCTTTAATCCCAGCACTTGGGAATCAGAGGTAGGAGGATCGCCATGAGTTCGAGGCCACCCTGAGACTACATAGTGAATTCCAGGTTAGCCCGAGCTAGAGTGAGTCCCTACATCAAAAAACAAACACACACACACACACACACACACAAAGGAATTGTTATTTTCACAATATTAATTCTACCTATCCAGGAGCATGAGAAGTCTTTCCATCTTCTCATGTCCTCTTCAATTTCTTTCTTTACTGTTTTTATGTTTGCATTATATAGACATTTCATCCTTGGTTAGTGTTATTCCAAGACATTTGAATTTTTGTAGCTATTGAAAATGGGATAACTTTGCTGATTTCTTTCTCTGTACATTTGTCTTTTGCATATTGGAAGGCTACTGATTTTTGTGTGTTGATTTTGTATCCTGCCACTTTGCTGAAAAAATTAAGTAATCACTTTTAGAGGTTTTATGGTAGAGTCTTTCAGGTCACTTACATATAGGGTCATGCCTTCTGCATATAGGGCTAGTTTGACTTCTTTCTTGCCAATTTGTATCCCTTTTATCTCTTTCTCCTATCTTATTGCTTGTGCTAAGTCTTCTAGTGCTATGTTGAAGAGCAGTAGTGAGAGTGGGCACCTCTGTCTTATTCCCTATCTTAATCGGAACTTCTTGAGTCTTTCTCCATTACGTATGATTTGGGAGTTAGGTACTTTGTATATAACCTTATTATCTTCAGATATAAACCTCTATGTCTAGTCTCTCCAGAGTTTTGATCATGAAGTGATGTATTTTTTCCCCAAAGGCCTTCTCTATGTCTATTTAAATGATCATGTGGTTCTTGTGTTTAAGCTTATTTATGTGGTGTATTACATTAATTTCTGTGTATGGAACCATCCTTTCATCCCAGCAATGCTTGTATTTATTATGTCTTCATTAAGTTCAATCAGCTTGTTATTGAGATCCTCTAGTAGTTGACTTACCTTCAATTCATTTATCTCTCTTGTGAAATCTCTCTGGTTTTCCTCAGTTAACATAAGCCTAGTGACGAAAGCTGTATGCTGCAAGAGACTATTCTGCTAAATTTCATTTATGGGATTTTTGGTTTTTTGATGATTTGCTTCCAGTTTAGGGATTCACTTAGGGTCACATATCTTATTGTGCTTTCATTATGGAATTATATTTCTACTGTCACCTATATGTTTCCATTGTAAACTTCTACTGTGGAACTGGGCAATCTTGGTAGAGATCTCTCAGTTTGTTGTCTGTTGTTAGTTCTTTTGTACTGGGGTCTACCCATCTCAGGGCAAAAGTCTTATTTTATTAAGAAGCAAGCAAATATTTCTGTGGAATGGGGTGGAAGTGTGGGCCTGGATTCCTCACTGGGTGTACCTGCTTAGAGGGTTGGACCCTTATCTGTGTGGGGGAGGTGTGGAGAAAGTTGTTGGAACTTCTCCTTATGGGGTCCCAAACATGCCTGTAATTAGCACTTTCTTACCCACCTTGGGCCAGTCCCCAAACACTCTTGCAATCCTGCTCTGAGTTCATAGACCCCAACCAAGCTGACATCTCACTCCATCCAAGTGCATAGGCCCCCAAACATGCACCTCACTCACACCAAGCACATAGGCCCAAAGCAAGCTCACAGGCTCCAGTACACCTGCATTTCATATGCCCTGAGCCTCAGGCCCCAAACATGAGGCTCCTCACCTGGATCAAGCACACAGGTCCCAAGCAAGCTGGCATGTCACCTGGTCTGAGCTTCAGGCCTCAAACACACCTGCACCTCTCCTAGTCCAAGCACACAGGACCAAATGCATTGACACTTTATTCAGTCCAAATGCACAGACTCCAAAAACCTATATAAAAGCTTCTTATTGAAAAGAATTTCACACTTATGGAAAACACATACACACATTAAATTATTTGAGAAGGTGTAGTATTAAATGTTATAACCCCCTAATTGCTGGGAATAAGAATAGTCTATACTGAATAATAATAATACATTTATCAAATGAAGAAATTTAATAGTGACATGAAATCACATTCTAAAATACATTCCATATTCAAGTTTAATTTGACCCAATAATATAGAAAATTATCTTTTTTGATTCAAAGTCTAACACAGGATTTCATGAACTATCATATTTCTTCAGTTTCTGGGTCAGGTTTTACTTTTCATTGCATCAAATTAGACAATTTTGAAGACTATGGAGCAACTGCTATGTGTAAAATTCTTTAATCTGTTCTTGTGTGATTGTTTTATTGTTATCCAATCCACGTGATGAATTCTGTAGAGAAATGCCATGATGCGTCCTCCTGAGGACATCCCATGTGGAAGTACATGGTATCACTGTGTCCTGTTGTTGACAATGCTAGCCTTGATCATATAGTTAAAATGAATACAGTGGGGACTATGGCAGCTGATTGAGAAGGAAAAATACAGAAACTATATGTACTTCAACAAGTTTGTTACTGAGAAAAATGTGAGGAGATACTTTCAGAATATGGAAGCATCTTATTCCCTGAGCAGTATTTTACCTAATTGTTAACACCCATCAGTGATTTGTCATGCTGTCAGTTACTAACACAGTGGTTGAAAGTCACACTTTTCAACTGTTTCATTTAGTGTGCAACATAGTTTTTAGAATTCTGTAATAAGAAATATTTCTTTTCTTATTCTTTTCCTGTCTCTTCATACCCCTTCCTTCTCCTTATGATTACACTGTTTATATTTACTATGAGTATAGATTCTTAAGCCAATGTACTATGCTTGTAGGTGTGTTGGGTGCTCAATGGTGTTTGTGTTGCATCATTTCTAGACTCTGTTAGTAGACAAGATCTAGACATATATGTCAGTGATCTTTAAAAAACATTTAAAATTCTGATTTATCAAGCCCTCAACTGAAATCCACACATATATCATTTTAAGTGATGCTTGGTGTTCTCTTCCCTCCTACTCTATCTGTCTCATGAGCTTTTGCTTTGTTCCATTACAATACATCTGATAACTAGGCCTTGTTAATATGAAGAAATGCCTGATACCCCAATGCAAATGTTTGGTTAAATTGGATTACAGAACATAGTTTAGACTTAAAGTTAACCTGTAAACTCATGTGATTGACTTCAAATCCAGAATACTTAAGTTCATATTAGGTAAAATAAAAATCCTGACACTATCCCTCTTGTTCCTATTATGTGGTAGAAAGAGGATTTGTATTTTGTGGAGAAATGGATTGCCTAACGTTCTATTGAAGAAATATAATGTCCCACCAGTGGAATTTAGAGAATGTATTACCTTCAGGCTATGCCTGTGGTTTGAGGGGCACTACTGCAGAGTAAGCCCTAGTTGTCATTTCAGATG
The DNA here is from genome assembly GCA_036346955.1 of Dipus sagitta. Classification (NCBI taxonomy): domain Eukaryota; kingdom Metazoa; phylum Chordata; class Mammalia; order Rodentia; family Dipodidae; genus Dipus; species Dipus sagitta. Next base: position 46,167,081 of record CM070770.1, on the reverse strand, counting down.
AACATTTATATTCTGGCAAAGTATAGTTAGAATGACCATTCAGTTCAAACATAACTTGACAATCAACATCAGAAACACAGTAGAAGTCTGGCAGTGGCTGTCTAAATTTTTAAATCACTTATTTTTAATTTCCCTTTAATATGATATTTAGAATTTACTAGAAAAAAATGAAGAGGGGTGAAAAAATTTCTAGAAATCCACTATCTTCAGTATTCATGTATGTTATGAGTTAAATAATGTTCTAAGAGATATTCTGAAGTCTTATCTCTGGACACTAAAAAATATAAACCTATGTGGAAGTACAATCAGTGTTGCTAGAATTAGTTAACATAAGGTCTTACTGGTGTAGCATAAGCCCTCAATCCAATATGGCCAGTGTCCTTATACATGCAAGACCTTACTAAAGAAGAGGATGCTCAGTACCAGTTAGTCACATACAGGGAAAACGTGAAGATGGAGAAGGCAGACATTAGAGAGGTACATTTACAATCCAAGCAACTTGAAGATTTGTCAGTAAACACTGTAAGAGTAGGATTCTTCCTGAACTTTTCAGAGGGAGCCTGACATTGCTTAAAACTTGATCTTAGACTTGTAACTTCCAGAACTGTGAGATAATTCATGTTGCCTTATACTTTCTGTTTGCGGTACCTTGTTTAATCTTCTAGAAAACCAATATAACATATAAGCTTCAGTAAGTAGCTTCATAAAAACCTTGTGAAGTGAGAATAAATTAAAAAATAATTCACTGCCATTAACATTTGACAATTTATAGTGTCATGTATTCAGAGTTCCTATTTCTTATTCCTCTAATGTTATCATCCTCACTATAGATATGTTTTTGAAATTTTATTCTCTAATTGCTTAATATTCTGTTGATAATCCCCATGTTAATGGTTACCTAGAACCATGCAGATAACAAAGGATTTGGGGGAAAAGAATCTTATCATATTTTTCATCTCTATATCTAGCAGATCTTGTATTTCTCTAAATAATAGTTACTTTTATTTTGGCAGTGAATCCAGGACCTTACCCATGCTAGGCATGTAATTTACCACTGATCATTGGTTAAAAAATCCTCCAGCCCATGCAAAAATTTTATTTGTTCATTTACTTAAGAGAAAGGGAGAGAGAAAGAAAGAAAGAGAAAATGGGGACACAAGGGTTTGTAGCCACTGCGAACGAACTCCAGACACATGTGCCACCTTCTAAATCTGGCTTACATGGGTCCTGGGCAACTGAATCTGGGTCATTAGGCTTTGCAGACAAGCACCTTAACCACTAAGCAATCTCTCCAGCCCCAATTCAAACATTTTCAATTCATCTGAAAGAGAAAAATACATGTGGTATATAACCCATTTTCCATATACTTACATATTTATATAAGCTTTAAAAAGTTCCTTGACATTATTGAATTTAATATATATGAAATGGATATTTTTTGTTCTATTTTTATGGTGACATTCACTTTGTAATTTATTTCAGTACCTACTATTCACAATCCACAGTTTTCCTGTGTAGCCATATTTTACTCTAAGTTTTTGAATCATAATTTCCAGAAGTTTCTGCTGAGCTATATGTCATGTTTTCTCTTATTCTGCTACTGAAATAGGCACATAACACCAAAACTTTGTATAATGTGGTGATAGGACTGAGGAAATATTATAGGAATATTTCTCAAAAGGAGAAGAAAAATCAAATATTGTCTCTCACCTTCAAATGAAATATTTGTCCTATGAAAACAAGTTTAAAAGTATTTTTACATAGAGGTGAAACTATACTAAATCATTGCTTCTTAATATTTACAAAAACTGGTTACATTGTTTTAGTGGGGTATTAAACATGGAGGCCATTTGCATGTGGAATTATTGGATTATTCATTATGAATTTGTTTTCTGGTTATTTAAAAAATATTCAATTTCCTTAACCATATTCACTGGTTTTCTTTCTTTCCTGAAATAATTCATTGTTTGAGTGAATTGACCAAGTAACAGCTTGTATTTTGAAGATAATGTCAGTAAATGCAGAGCTGATGGCTAATCTAGAGGAATCCATCTATTTTGGATGAATCTTAATGTGTTCTCAAGAAAAACAAACATCAGAAACTAACCCCTGGCAAAGTAGCTAATGATTTTAAGAAAGAAAAGACAATTATTATTCATGATTCCCTTAATTTTAGCTTGTTTCTTAATACTTTGGAGCCACTTGAAGATGATTGAAACAGATATTCTCGTGATCTCAAAAAAAATATATTTGGCTTCCTCTAAAATAATAAACTTTATTGGCATTAACGTAACAAAACAATCCATAGAATATTTTAAAAATAGTTATCTGAGAGAATTGACTGGTAGCAATTACTCAAACATGAAATTAACATTTTTATCTAACATCCTTGACTATATCATTCAGTCGTGCTATATTCCACTTAATATATGTGTTATTCATTAAGCTTTTTTTTTTCCTTTTGTTTTTTTCAGGTAGGGTTTGCTATAGCCCAGGCTGACCTGGATTTCACTATGTAGTCTCAGGTTGGCCTCAAACTCGTGGCCATCCTCTTATCTCTGCCTTCCAAGTGTTGGGATTAAAGGCATAAGCCACCATACCTGGAAGCATTTTCTTTTTTATGAGAGAAAAAGAAAATGAGAATTGGCATACCAGGCCTCCAGCCACTGGAATCAAACTCCAGATGTGTGTACCACCTTTCGGGCATGGGCGACTTTGAGCATGCATCACCTTTTGCATCTGGCTTACATGGGATCTGGAGAGTTGAACGTAAATCCCTAGGTTTTGCAGGTAAGTGCCTTAACCTCTAAACTATCTCTCCATCCCTCATGAAGCTTTTTGTATGGTGACTCTAAGAGAAATAAGTGATTCCCACTTGATAATTGCCTGACCTATAATCATTGTGACCATACTCTGGTTTGGAGCCATGAACCTATATAGTAATTTCTAATTTGTTGGTACTCACTTAAAAATCTTTGACAAGCTAACAATGATCAATTGCAATCAATTCATGAAGGTACAGCAGTCTCCATGCAAATAGTAGCCTTGGCTGGAAGTTATAATATTCAGAAGACATTGATCTCTTTTTATTTTAAACACATCTGTAAGACCAAGGAACTATCTTTCATGGATAATACAAAGTACAGGGACTCTGAATGCTTTTCATGGGAATAAGCTGATACTTGAGTTTTTACCCAAAGTTCATGCCGGTTTGATCTATAGCCTGCTTCTCCATTTACTTGAATTGAAGATAATTATAAGATTAAATCACAGTAAATTAGTCTGTATATCTGCATAGGGTTAACATCGATATCAACATTTGCCTCCCATGTTTGATTAAAGAATAGGAAGAGAACTTACTTTTCAGTTCCCAAATGAGATAAAAAGTAATGACTAGATGTCAATTCAAGCTAAGGAGATGGAATGCCCAAGTTTGTCCACAATTGCCTATTTTCTTGCTGTTGTTCTAGTGAAACTGTTAACGGTGCTTCCTTCATTGTTTCAAAGCATATCTGGGCTTTAAAGACTAATTATAAACCTTACCACAAGACCACCAACTCTGCCCCATTTAGTGTTCACAAAGGGAACTAGAGCCTCCATTCTCTTAGAAACAGTTGATCAGTATTTCAGAAACTCTAAAACAACTAAAAGAAAAAACAAAAAAAAACACTCCATGATATAATCGTAGGGAAAGACTTCCTGAATAAGATCCCAGTATCACAGGAAATTAGATCAACCTCTGTGACCTTGTGAAACTAAAAGCTACTATACAGAGAAGAAAATAAATAACTAGGTCAATAGACATCATACAGAATAAGAGAAAATTTCCACCAGCCATACCTCTGACAAATGTCTAATATCTAGAATCTATAAAACCTCAAAAAACTAAAAAATAAAATATCAAACAACCCAATCAAAAAATTGGGTAGACATTTGAATAGAGAATTATCCAAGGAAGAAATACAAATGAGCATTACACATTTAAGAAAATGTTCACCATTTTTAGTCATCAGAGAAATGCAAATCTAAATAACTCTGAGATTTCATCTCACTCTAGTCAGAATGGCATTCATTAAAAAAATCAAAAGATGACAAAAGCTGGCGAGGCTACTGGGCAACAGAAACCCTTACCCACTGCTGGTGGGAGTGAAAACTTGTACAACCACTGTTGAAATCAGTATGGAGACTCCTGGAAAAGATGAAAGTAGATCTACCATTTGATTCAGCTCTACCACTCCTGGGCATATACTCCACTCTTTACTAAAGAGATACTTGCTCGGCCATGTTTATTGCTGCTCTGTTCACAATAGCTAGGAACTGAAGTTAGCCTAGATGCCCTTTGACTGATGAATGGGTAATGAAGATGTCGTAATATACACAATGGAATTCTACTCAGGGGTAAGGAAAAGTGAAATAATGAAATTTGCAGGTAAATGGATAGAGGTGGTGGGAAAAAGTCATCCCAAGCAAGGTCATACTGGCATAGAAAGACAAAATGTCACATGTACTCTCTCATATGTGGTTCCTAACTAGGAGCAATTGGAAATGAGTGCAAAGAGTAGTCAGCACCAGTAATATGGGCCTAAAACTAGAATGAGACCAGAAGAGAGAATAGGATAAGAAGAGAGAAGTTACCTGACAGGTTAGGAGAGCACAGAATATTGGGGATGCAAGGGGCTTGGAGGAATAAGGATAGTGAAGAGAGAATTATACAAAAGATAAGACAACATGAGAGAACATTCTCAATTTTAATAAACTGTTATGATACATAGCTCAAAGTGTAACAGAGTTTTATATATGAATCCTTAAGCTAGTGACATAAAGATATTTGGATCATAGAAACACTTATTTATACTCCAGTATCACTGTTTGAAATTTTTATGCACCTCTAAATGACTTTAAAGTACAACTGTATGCATACATAACATCTTTTTCTCTCCCTGAAATACATACAAATCTTTAGCATGTATTCCTTGTCCTGTACAGCACGATGCCATACCACATGACAGAGTCCAGATGCACTATTTTTTTACAAAAATTTTAGGCTAAAGAAAGCAGATACTTAAATTTGAAAATAAGATATTCTGGAAGAACTAGAAAATTGCAAACCCACAAAACCAGCCATCTTTTTAGCCTTTCCTTGACTGGTGAATTGTACAGAAATGATAAGGATCAGTTCAAAGATGCATGAATTTCTTCTGCCATCTCTGAATGTTGTGTGGGGGTACTAATTCTGTCTACTATATGATGACAGCAGGAGCAAATAAACAAAGTATTTATTATTTTTTTATTCTTGCACTTGCAATGAATTTTGCTTATTACCTTCCTCAAAATACAATTGAGTGACAAGTGATTTTTTTTTTTTTTACTGAAAAAGTATAAATGTATGACATAAGGAAAAAGCTACAAATGAATGGCAAGAAAAAGGGTTTTTTAAACATTTTGTTCATTTTTATTTATTTATTTGAGAGTGACAGAGAGAGAGAGAATGGGCACGCCAGGGCTTCCAGCGACTGCAAACGAACTCCAGACACGTGCACAGCCTTGTGCATCTGGCTAAAGTGGGTCCTGGGGAATCGAGCCTCAAACCGGGGTCCTTAGGCTTCACAGGCATGCGCTTAACCACTAAACCATCTCTCCAGCCCTGAAAAAAGGTTTTAATCTCCAACATCAAATTCCCAGTCAGTGAGCTCAGACTTGTCCAATAGGGCCTTGCTTCCTAAAGGATGTATCTTTAAGCTTGAAAAGTGCTGATTTCTGTTTGTTGTGTTTGCAAAGCTTCTTTACCATATAAATCTGTTAAGACATTAATTGGGATTACTTTAACTTAATTGGCATACTGATAATTCCCTAGCCATTTTGCACAGTCTTTTAGGTATATGCTTGTGAAATTAATCCATGGACTTTATTCTACTGACTTTACATATTTAGTTGTTTTAATTAAATACTTTTATCTTTACCTCCTCCTTCATAATAAATATTTCTCATCAGCTAAATAATGTTTAAAAATGTGAACAGCATTTTTTTTTTGCTTCATTTGCAAGTGATTAGCTGGAATTTCACTTTAGGTGTCTCAGAAAAGTGATTGCAGTACTACTCAGCTTACACACACACAGTGAACTCGTAGTCATAATCACTAAGGAAAGGACACGATAAGTTAAGTATGACAGGTAAGTGAAAATTATGCTATACACATCCAGAAATTATGCAAAATTGCAAGTACTACATAAAGGCATAATTTCAACTTTTCTTGACCCCATAGGGAATTTCAGAATCTTTATGTGGCTCAAATTCCACCAATTAACTCATTGCATCTTTGAGCATAAAATTTGTATGTAGGAATGCATGTACAATCAGCTCAGTTTTTCCATCCAATGGTATCACCATAGTTGAAATCAGTATCATCTCTTGACAGGATTAATTAATCATGCCTCCACCTGATAACTTAAATTGCCTCTAATTCATTTTCCTTCTGAAACCTGACCTTTTTTTTCCCTGCTCTCATCTTGTAGGCTATGTCTTCATTCAATTAACCATTTCCTTTGTTATACAGAAGTTCTTTAAATTTAATGAGGTCACATTTGTCAATTGTTTGCATTATTTCCTGAGTGATTAGAGTCCCTTTCAGAAAGACTTTTTGCCCATGCTTATACCTTGAGACGTATCTTACATGTTCCTCTCACAATTTCACAATTTCAGGTCTTACATTATAGAATCTTATCCATTTGGAGTTGAGTTTTGGTATAGGGTTGAGAGATAGTGATAGATTTTCATTTTTGTACACAGACCTATCTAGTTTTGCTAAAACCATTTATTGAAATGTCTTGATTCCAATGTACACTTTTAGCATCTTGGAAAAACACACAGGTGGCTGCAGCTATGTGGGTTTATAGCCGGGTCTTTTGTTGTATCCCATTGATCTATGTGCCTGCTTTTGTGCCAGTGCCATATTGCTTTTATTACTAAGGCTCTGTCGTATATCTTGAAAGCAGATGTCTCCTGCATTATTCACTTTGGTCAGGATTGCTTTGGCTATCTATTCAGCCCTTTGTGCTTCCAAATGGATTTCAAGATTGATGTTTTTTCCTATTTAGGGTTTTCCCTAGGTATTCATTTTTTCTTGAAGCAATTGAGAACAGGATTGTTTCCCTGATTTCTTCAGCATGTTTGTTAACTTTGTTTACTACCAGTTTGCTGAAAGTGTTTATCAGCTCTAACAGTTTCATGGCAAAATATTTCCTATTTTTTATGTATTGATTCATATTATCTGCAAAAAAGAATACATTGGCTTTTTGTTGTCTACTTGCATAACTTTTATTTGCTTCTATTATCTTGTTCTTCTAGCTAAGACTTTAAATATTATATTGAATAAAAGAGGAGAAAGTGGACACCCTAGTTTTGTTCCTGATTTTAATGGAAATTTTTGGAGCTTTTCACCAGTTAAAGTATAATGTTGGCTATAAATTTGTAATATATGATCTTTATTATTTTGAGATATATTCTTCAATTTTTAGTTGTGTCAGTGTTTTTATCATGAAGTAATAGTGAATTTTGTTAAAGGTCTTTTTGCACTTACTGAGATAATCACATTATTTCTGTCCTTGAGTCATTTATGTGATGTATTACACTTATTGATTTGCATATGTTGAGCCATTCCTGTATTTTAGGGAATAAATCTGACCATGATAAATGATCTCTTAGACATGATCTTGAAATTTGTATTTGATTGAGTAGTTGTACATCTATGTTCATCAGGGAGATGGTTTTATAATATTATTTCTTATTATATCTTTATCTGGTTTTAGTATTAGGGTGATACTAGCTTTGCAAAAAAAGAGTTTGGTAAGATTCCTTGCACTTGTATTTTATAGAACAATTTGATAAGCTCAGGTATTAGTTCTTTGAAGGTGCTAGACTTTAGCAGTAAAACTATCTGGACCTGGACTTTTTTAATGAGGAGATTTTTATTACCTCTTCAACATTGCTTCTGGTTACAACATCTGTTTAAGTTGTTTATCACTTCTTGGTTTAATTTTGTTAGGTCCTGGGCCCATTTCTTTTTCTTTCTTTCTTTCTTTTTTTTTTTGAAAAAACATTCCTAATAAAGTGGAAAATAAGTCTTTAGGGTACATTCTAGTGATTTTTCTAAATTTCATTTGTATTTGTTGAAACATGTTCCTTTTCTTTTATAATTTTGTTAGTCTACTCTTGTTTTCTTTTGGTTAGTTTGGCTAAATATTTGTTAATCTTATTTATCTTTTCAAAAACCCAGCACTCTTTATTTTACCGATTGTTTGTTATTTTATCTATTTCCACTTTATTAATTTCTATCCTAGTCTTAATTATTTCCTTACATATACTGATTTTGGGTTTGGCTTGTTCTTATTTTATAAATAAACTACAGTACAATGTCAAACTATTTATATGTGATCTCTTTGATTAGTTTTTAATGTAGGCACCTGTGGTTTTAAGCTTCTGTCTTTAAAGGGGTTTCATTGTATCCTATAGATTTTGATATATTATACTTTCACTTTCATTTGATTCTTGATCTATTTACCATTCAATAGGACGTTATTTAATCTCCATGAGATTTTTCATGTCTTCTAGTACCTTTTGCTGTTGACTTCTAATTGTATCCATTTTGAGGACATAGAATACAATAAATTATTTCAATTTTTTATATTTGTTAAAACTTGATTTGTGTGATATCATATGATCTTCTTTAGAAAAAGTTTCATAGGTTTTTGAGGAAAATGTATATCCTACAGTGTTTGAATGGAAGACTCTTTAGATGTCTCTTTAGTGCATATGTTTTTTTTGGAGATATAACCTGTCTATTGGTGAAAGTGGGTTATTGAAGTCCCCTACTATTATGATGAAATTAACCTTTATCTTTACATCTACTAGCCTTGGATTTTTGAAATTCAGTGTGCCCATGTTCACTTTACATAGTTTATAACTGTAATGACCTCAATAAGTAGTCATCTTAATTAGTATGAAGCAATCTTCTTTATCTCTTCTGATTCATTTTGATTTGAAGTCCATTTTACCAGACATTATTAGAACAGTGACAAATGATTATTTCCTTCTTCCATTTGCTTAGACTAGCATTTTTCATATTTTCAGCCAAAGGTTGCATCTGTGTTTGATGGTGAGAGTGGTTGTTCAAATGTAAATGTCACCCATAGCCTCAGGTTTTTGTTTGAGATTAAGCTTCCTTATTAAGTTTTCAGCAGGCAGAACCGTAATGGAAGAAGTGTGCCATTGGAGTGTAGATCCTGAGTCTATCCCTAAAATGTTGAAAGCCAACTTGTGCTTTCTGGTGCTTGGTGTAGTCTCTCTCCTGTGGATGTATGATGAAGTGAGGCAGCTTCTTCTGCCATGATGAAGTTTCCCTTGGAATTTGTAAGCCTGAAGTCAACCCTTTCCTCCAATAAGCTGCTTCCAGTTGGGTATTTATCCCAGCAATGAGAAGATAACCTCAACAGTGAAAAATGCTTCTTGGAGGCAAGAAATAGATAAACACTGCTTTTAAATCCAGTCTGAGAGCATTACCATTTAGAGTTATTATTGAATTCATTCATGTCAATTTGTTGCCTTTGTAGTGGGTGTTTTCTATTGTTCATTTGATTAACCACTGCTTCAGTATGTTTTATAGCCCCTTTAGACTCTTTTTATTGTGCAAGCGTCCTTTCTCCTTCAATTATATAGATAATTCTTCTCTCTTTTAAAAAAATATATACATACACACACACACACACACACACACACACACACACACACACACACATATATATATATATAAATTGACAATTTCTATACTTACAGGCAACAAACCATGGTATTTCCCTCATCTCCCCCGCTTTCCCCTTCATAACTGTGCTCTCTGTCATAGCCCCTCAGTCACTCCATTAGTCTCTCTTTTAATTTTTTTTTCTTTATTAGTCAGTTTTGTATGCAGCAAATACAGTCAGTTTGGTACCATTATTAGGCTCATCCGTGACCTACCCCCTCCCCTTGGCCTCTTCTTGTTGAGGTATACGGGTCATGCATTGTGGAGTTAGCCCACAATTATGGGTAAGCTAAATGTCTCTGCATATCATGACCCAACATGTGGCTCTGACATTCTTTCCGCCCCCTGTTCTGCAAAATTTCCCTGAGCCATGTTGGGTTCATTTTTGATCTGCTTCAGATGAGGTGTTGGGGGCCTCTGAGGCTCTGGCTCTCTGATTTGGTAGGAGTTGATTTTTCTCTGTGTTGATCTCCTTCCCCCTTCTGCTGGTATCCAGTTCATCAGGAAAACAGCACCCTTGCTTGTTTTGCCAATTTTTCTTAGTTTCAGCCGGGGCCCTTTTGAGGTATGGTGGGGTGGCTCTCTCCTTAGGATCTACATCTATCTGAAAAAGAGAAGCAGATTCTCCAACGGAGAGTAAGTTAGCACCAGGACAATTGAGATAACCCTTACTTTTTTTTTTCAATAGATAATTTAATAGGTGTAGGCCCTCTTGTAGCCCACAATTGATGGTAGCTTGATATTGGAGAGTGGGCTTATGTTTGGATATGGTTGTGACTTGTTTCCCAGCTCCAGCTATGGGTCCCATACCAGTGAGGGGATCAGTCAGCCAAATTGAGAGCAGTTGGTTCCCCACCATGGCTGTGTGCCACCACTGCACTTGTGTGGGCATCACACCAAGTTATTTGCTGCTAAGTAGGTTAGACCATGTGTTGCTTTGACAGATATTGGTCATTTTCCCCCAGTTGCCCATGTAGCACCTTCTGGCACTAGACGCACTGACTGTCTGGGGACTGACTCTCTTCCAACTTCCAGCCATGCCATTCTAATTTGCATGTCAATCACATAAGGTGTCTTCAGCAGTAGGGTCTTACCACTAGCCTTTGGTGGGTCATCAAGTACTCTGACAGAAATCTGCTTGTCTCTTAGGAAACCTTGTAGGTCTCTCTGATCAAAAGCTCATTGTGGATGATAGCGCCATGCTGGGTCTGGGAGTTACAGGTCAGTGCCCACTAAGAAAATGAGGAAAAAGATAACTAATATACAAGAGTTAGAGATAAGAGAGAGAGAGACAGGGAGAGGGGAAGTGAGGGAGGGAAGATGTAGGAGATTAAGGTTAGTCTTAATCTTACCCTCTCCAGTGTCTTGTGGTTCAGGTGTACCCTGTAAAGGCCTGGATCAGCCATTTGTTCTGTCTTTTAGTAAGTAGAAGATTATGGTACCATTGCCGTTTGGGTCTAGATTTGTGTTTCCCACCCCTTTAATGCCCTCCCCTCCCTCCCCTTCCATCTTAGTGTCTAGTCTAGGAGATGCTTGCTGGGTATGTAAGGTATCTTGGGTAGATCTCTTTTAATTTGATGTCATCATTTTTCTACTATTATGAGGGTCTTATATAGGTATTTCTAGGCACTATGAGGTTTTGGATATTGAGGCCAATTTCTGTCCGGACAGTTGTATGTAAGGAGTGGTACCCTTCCTTTGGCTCTTACATTCTTTCCACCACCTATTCCACAATGGACCCTGAGTCTTGGAGGGTGTGAGATGTTCTGGTGCTGGACACTCCTCCATCCCTTCTTCTCAGTACTATGTTGCCTTTTGGGCTATTCCAGTGGTCATCGCCATCTGAAAAGAGAAGCTTCTCTAACCAGAAGTGACAGTAGCATTCATATATGAGTATGAACATTAAGTATAGTGCTTTTAGGGCAATTTGGTGAGAGTAATATATACATTTATCCAGACAAGAGCAGGCTTTATACCCTTAAGGCTCATGACCTCCCCTGCCATGGGCTTTTGGTTAGGTTTTCAGTACCAGTCATGTATTCCCTCCCATAGAGTAGGCCTTCAACCCAATTAGAGAGCAGTTGATTTCCCCCAGAGCAGACATGCCACTCGTTCAGACATTTGGCCTGTCTGGTCAAACTTGAGGTTTCCAGTGTCCACTGTTTTCACCACTGATGACTTCTGTCTCCCATAAGATTGCATACAGTGCAGCTTTTTCCTGTTTTCAGTTTTCTGGGCTAGTGGGAGGTTTTCTGCTCAGCACCACCTTGATTTCTCAGTGACTTTGCTGCTAAGGCATGTGATGTCTTCAGCAATAGGGTTTTAACATCTCTTTCTCATGGGAAACTAAGGGCCTTGGTAATAGGCTATAATGTTTTGGAGGCAATGGGGACCTCTCTGGCTAACAACTCACTGGAAGGTATCCCATACCTGGTACTGAAAATTTTCTAGTAACAATCTATGGCTTCTGGATGTGCCATTATTTAAGAAAGTAGATTTTCATATTCATTTGCAGAATATCTTGGATGTTAATTGACCCTCATCCCCACTCTTCTTTTATACAATCTATTCCCCTGATCTCACTTAGTCCTTTCCCCTCCTGTACTCTGTTCTTCTACTTACATATATACAATAGCACCCCCTAAAGTCCTTCCCTCTCCTCACTAACTTATATACTTTTCCCAGCTTATGGACCTCTACTACTGATTTTTGGTTCTGGCTCATACACAAGTCTATACATTTATAGCTAGGATCCACATATGAGAGAGAACATGCAACATTTGGCTTTCTGGGCCTGGGTTACCCCACTTGTATAATCCTTTCCAGATCCATCGATTTCCCTGTGAATTTCACAATTTCATTTTTCTTTACCACTGAATAGAACTCCATTGTGTAAATGTACCACATATTTATTATCCATTCATCTGTGGATGTACATTTGGATGGTTCCATTTCCTAGCTATTGTGAATAGAGCAGCAATAAACATGGTTGTGCAAGTATCTCTACGGTAATGAGAAGAGTCATTAGGATATATTCCTAGGAGTGTTATAACTGGATCATTAGTAAATCTATTTTTAGCTGTCTGAAGAACCTCCACACTGATTTCCACAATGGCTGTACCATATAACATTCCCACCAGCAGTGTAGGAGGGTTCCCCTTTTACCGCATCCTTGCCATCATTTATTGTCATTTGTTTTCTTGATCATAGCTATTCTGACAGGAGAGAAGTGGAATTTCAAGATAGTTTCAATTTGCATTTCCCTGATGGTTAAGGATGTAGAACACTTTTTTAGATGTTAATATGCCATCTGTATTTCTTCCAATGAGAACTCTCCATTTAGTTCCATAGACCATTTTTAATTGGGTGGTTTGATTTCTTATTGTTCTGTTTTTTGAGTTCTTTGTATATTCTTGATGTTAACCCCCTGTAAGATGTGTAGCTGGCAAAGATTTTCTCCCATTCTGTAGGTTCTCTCTTTGCTCTATTCATAGTGTCTTTTGCTGTACAAAAGCTTTGTAATTTCACGAGATCCCAGTGGTTGATTAGTGGCTTTATTTTCTGAACAATTGCATTATATTCAGAAAATCATTACCTATGCCAATATGTTGAAGGGTTTTCCTGACCTTTTCCTCTGGCATTTTCAGAGTTTCTGGTCTGATATTCTAGTGGTCCCTGATCCACTTGAATTTTATTCTTGTGCGTGGAGAAAGACAAGGATCTATTTTCATCCTTCTACATATAGATATTCAGTTTTCCCAGCACCATTTGTTAAAGGGGCTGTCTTTTTTTTCAATGAATATTTTTTGGTATTTTTGCCAAAAATCAGATGGCTGTAGCTGCCTCGATTAACTTCTGGGTCCTCTATCCTGTTCCATTGATCTACATATCTGTCTTTGTGCCAGTACCATGCTATTTTTGTTGCTATGGCTTTGTAATATAGCTTAAAATCAGGTATAGTAATACTACCAGCGTTATTTTTGTTGCTCAAAATCATTTTGGTTATTCTAGTTTTTCTTTTTGTGCTTCCAAATGAATTTTAGGATTGTTTATTTTTCTATTTCTGTGAAGAATGGCATTGGAATTTTTATGGGGATTGCATTAAATGTGTATGTCCCTTCTGGTAAGATTGACATTTTCCCAGTATTGATTCTTCCAATCCAAGAACATGGGATGTCTTTCCATTTCCTTGTGTCTTCTTCAATTTCTCACTTGAGTGTTTTAAAATTCTCATTGTAGAGATCTTTCACTTCCTTGGTTAATTTTATTCCAAGGTACTTTATTTTATTTTATTTTTTTGAGGCAATTGTGAATGGGAGAGATTCCCTGATTTCATCCTCCACATGTTTGTTGTTAGTATATAGGAAAGCTACTGATTTCTGTGTATTTATTTTGTATCCTGCTACATTGCTAAATGTGTTTATCAGCTCTAATGGTTTGCTGGTAGAACTTTTAGGGTCTTTTATGTGTAGAATCATATCTGTAATTAGTGATAGTTTGATGTCTTCATGTCCAATTTGTACTCATTTTATGAGTGTCTCTTGCCTTATTGCCATAGCTAAGACTTTCATTGCTATATTAAATAAAAGTGGGGACAGTGGACACCCTTGTTTTGTTCCTGAATTTAGTGGAAAAGCTTCATTTTTCTCCATTTAGTATTATGTTGGCTGTAGATTTGTCATCAATAGCTTTCATTATGTTGAGATATGTTCCTTCTATTCCCAGTTTCTGCAATAGTTTTACCATGAAAGGATGTTGGACTTTGTATAATGCCTTTTCTGCATCTATTGAGATGATGATGTGATTTTTGCCCTTAAGATCATATATATGATTACAAATATTGATATGCATATGTTGAACCATCCCTGCATCCCTGTGATAAAACCAGCTTGGTCAAAGTGAATAATCTTATTGATATACTCTTATATTCTGTTTGCCAATATTTTGTTCAGAATTTTTGCATCTATGTTCATGAAGGAGATTGGTCTGTAATTTTCTTTTTTGTTTTGTCTTTGTCTGGTTTTGGTATGAGGGTGATGCTGGCTTCATAGAAGGAGTTCAGTAGAATTCCTTCCTTTTCTATTTTATGGAAAAGTTTGAGAAACAGTGGTGTTAATTCTTCCATGAAGGTCTGGTAAAATTTGCCAGTGAACCCATCTGGTCCTGGACTGTTTTTTTAGCTGGGAGACTTTTTGTTCTTAATAACTGCTTGTTTTTCTGTAGTTGTTATGGGACTATTGGATTGGTTTATCTCATCTTGATTTAATATTGGCAGGTCATATGAATCAAGGAAATCATCCATTTCTTTCAGATTTTCAAGCTTAGAGGCATATGTATTCTTAAAGTATGTCCTTATAATTTTCTGAATATTTTTGGTATCTGTTGTAATGGTACCTTTTTCATCTCCAATCTTATTAATTTTTGTCTCTTCTCTCTTTCTTCTGTTCAAATTTGCTAAAGGTTTATCAATCTTGTTTATCCTTTCAAAGAACCAACTCTTTGTTTCATTGATTCTATGGATTGTTTTTTTTGTTCCTATTTCTTTAATTTCTGCCCTAATCTTTGTTATTTCTTCTCATCTACTGATTTTTCATTTGCTTCTTCTTCTTTTTCCAAGGCCTTAATGTGAAGCATTAAGTTGTTTATTTATGAGCTCTCTAATTTCTTAAAATAGGCACGTAGAGCTATAAATATCCCTCTTAGAACTGCCTTCATTGTGTCCCGAAAGTTTTGATATGCTGTATTATCATCATCATTTGATTCTATGAATTTATTGATTTCATTTTTTATTTCTTTTTTGATTCAGTGAATCATTCCATCATTCAATAGTGTACTGTTTACTCTCCATGATTTTCTGTATGCTCTGTAGCTTTTCTTGTTGCTGATTTGCAGTTTAATCCCATTGTGGTCAGATAGAATACAAGGGATTATTTCAATTTTCCTGTATTTGTTGAGATTTGCTTTGTGTCCTAAATATGGTCTATTTTAGAGAATGTTCCATGTGCTTCTGAGAAAAATATATATTCTGCAACATTTGGATGGAATGTTCTGTAGATATCTGTTAGGTCCATTTGTTCCATGACATCATTTAATTCAGATATGTCTCTGTTTAATTTTTGCTGGGTGACCTGTCAGTTGATGAGAGTGGGGTATTGAAGTCACCCACTACAATTGTGTTTGATGTTATCTGTGACCTTAAGTCTAATAGTGTTTGTTTGATGAAACTGGGAGACCCCATGTTAGGTGCATATATGTTTAGGATTATAATGTCCTCCTGTTGGAGTGCTTCTTTAAATAGTATAAAATAACCTTCTTTATCTTTTCTCCCTAATGTTGGTTTGATGTCTATCCTGTTAGATATTAGGATAGCAACCTTTGCTTGTTTCCTAAGCCCTTTTGCTGGAAATATTGTTTTCCATCCTTTCACCCTAAGACAGTGTCTAACTTTTATTGAGAGATGAGTTCTTTGGAGGAAACAAATGCCAGGATCCTGACTTTTAATCCAGTCTGTAAGCCTGTGTCTTTTGGTTGGTGCATTGATTCCATTGATATTAAGAGTTATTATTGAAAGGTATGTATTTATTCATGCCATTCTTCTTACTTTGTTGTGTTTCCTGTTTTCCCTTTACTCACTTGTTTTAACTGTTATTTGAATGGGGTTTATTTTTTCCTATTTCCTCCTGTTTGTGCACTGCTTTCTCTTCAGCATTAAGAATTTCTTCAAGTATTTTCTGTAGAGCTGGTTTAGTTGTCATAAATTCCTTTAGCCTGTTTTTGTTGTGAAATGCCCTTATTTCTCCATCAATTTGGATAGATAGCTTTGCAGGATAAAGTAATCTTGGTTGACAGTTGCTATCTTTCAGAACTTGGAATACATCATTCCAAGCTCTTCTGGCTTTTAAAGTTTGTGTTGAGTAATGTGCAGTTAATCTGATGGGCTTGTCTTTGTAGGTGATTTGCTTTTTCTCTGTAACTGCTTTCAGTATATTTTCTTTGGTTTGTGTGTTTAGCAGTTTAATTATAACATTGTAAGGAGAGGTTCTTTCCAGGTTTTTGTCTGTTTGGTGTTCTAAAAGTTTCTTGCACCTGCATTGGCATTTATTTCCCAATTTGGGGAAAATTTTCTTCTTTGATTTTGTTGAAAACACCTACTAAGCTTCTGGACTGAAATTCTTCTCCTATTGTACCCTGAATTCTTATGTTTGACCTTGTCATAGTGTACTGGATATCTTCAAATTCCTATTTGTACCTTGATATTAGCTTGTCTTTCTCTTTGTATTAGTTCTGCCACCTGGTCTTTGAGTTTAGATACTCTGTTCTCTCTTTCATGTGTTCTACTGGTAAGACTTTCCACAGAGTTTTTTTATTTAACTGACTGTATTCTTCAGAGATACAATTACAGCTTGGATTTTCTTCTGTACTTCTATTTCCTTACTCATGTCTCGTAATGACCTCCTTATTTCATTGAACTGGTTTCCTGTGCTCTCTTTCAGAAGTTTGTTTCCTTCTTTTATTCCCTTCATTTCTTCTCTGATTTCTTTGAGCATAGATACCATCATTTTCTTGAAATCTTTGTCAAGCATTTCATCTAAAACAGTCTGTGCTGGCTGTGCTGCCACTGGAAGCTGAAGGCTGGAGGTTCGCAGTTATGATGGTGGGGGATGGGAGGGCTCACACTTCTGGAGTTGCTCATGCAGTTCCACTGGTGTCCCTTCCAGTAGCTCTTTAGTTGTTCTCAGCTGTCTTTCCTTCAGATTTCTTAATTTCGCAAGGAGGCAGATGAATTTGAAAAATCCTCTTGTTTGGTCTCTGCTGCTGCTGACGCTTGGCATACCTGGTGGGGTGGTGCCAGGCAGATGTGTGGATGGCACAGTGCCTCAGTGGGACTCTGGCTCTTGTCCTCCTTTCTGGTGGATCTCAGTCTCTCTGGCTTCTCTGCTGTGTCTATGAATAACCTATACTCCTTCGCTTTTCAGAAGATTGTATTTTGCTGGGGTTTTGCTTAAGTTCCTCCCTAGGCTGGTTTGGCATGGCTCCTATGCCACCATCTTACCCAGAAGTCCCTAGATAATTTTTCTACTTATATAGCTTAGTTGGCAGCTGTCTTTCAGAAGTTGAAAATTTTTACTCCATCCCCTTGGTTTTTAAAGTATCTGTTGAGAAATCTGCTATGATTCTGATAGATCTGACTATTTATTTTTGTAGTTTTCAATATGGTTTCTGCATTCTGTTTACTTAGTGTTTTAACTATACTATAACATGGTCTTGTGTGTTTAGAGATTTAACTGTCCCCTGTGCACAGATGGGCATCCCTTTATCTTGATCTGGACATTTTTTGCTATGATTTTATTGAAAATGTTTATTGTAACTTTGGCATTAAATTCTCCCCATTCTTCTATGCCTACAATTTGTAGAGTTGGTCTTTTCATAGTGTCCCATAGATTTCAAATATTTTGCTTCATTTTCTAATGAATTTTTGTCATTGTTTGAATGTTCCAATTTCTCAATCTTGTCTTTAAACCCTGATATTATGTCCTCTTCATGATCCAGTCTATTCTGATGAGGCTTTCTCAGAAGTATTTTATTTGATTTATTTACCTTTTCATTTCTATTGTTTCAGGTTTTTCAGTATTTCTCAGTGGGATCCCAGAATCCCACTTTCATATCCCGTGTTAAATGCTTTAAAATGTTACTCAGCTATTTATACTCTCTTGGAATTCAGTCAATATTTTTCTTATGTCCTCTTTGATTTCCTTGAGCACCCTTATATCCATTTTTTGAATAATTTTTCTCAGGCTTTTTTGAGTTCACATTGATTGATTATCATAACTGTGGAATTTGTAACTTTTGGAGAAGTATTTTTGCCTTTTGCGGGTGGTTTCTTCTGATTTTTCATTGAGGCTAGCACATTGAACTTAGTCACAGGTTGGAATTTTTTTAACATTACTCTTATTCTTTTAGTGGAAGTATCTGCAATGTTCAAGAGAAATTAGGTTATTATAGGGTGGAGGTGTCATTTTTATCTACTAGCCTAGTGAGCAGGACACCCGGCTCAATCCTCAATACTTCCCAGAAAGCTGAATAATTTCTACTAAAATTTTTACTATGAAAGCACAAGAACAGTCAAATTAAAACAATTACCTTTAAAATTCCAACAATATTAGGAAGCAAAGGAATATTAATAGTTCTGTGTGAGCAATGATGTTAGTTATTAGTGGAAAAGAAAAAAAAATTAGTATTTAGTTGGTAAAGAAGTTGAGGAGTGAAAAGTAAACAGAAAGGTATGAACAGTAGGCATAAGTGTGGGTGTGGATGTGGGGTTGGGGAGAGAGGCAGCTCAGACTAAAGGTACAACAAAAATAGAGAAGTAAAGAAATGTTAACACATAACCTAAAATAGTCCCAGCTTTCAGTCGGATGAGACACAAAGGCTGTAGAGTAGGGAAAACTATGTATTTTGAGTAGCCTATCAAAAGGAAAAGAGAGAAGAATAAAGAAGAAAAGCTCAAAAAAAAAAAAAAAAAGGAAAAGAGAAAAGGAAAGTGAAAGCAAGAGAGTATGAGAATAGAGCATAACATTTGTCTCTTGACACTGAGCATGAAATAAAGGAGATATAAAGGTGACAGGCAAAGAGATGGATGGGGTATAGTGTCTGAATTTGTTCTCTTGCCTGCTTGCTGCTTTTAGTCTCCACTCTCAGTGGTCCTTCCTGGGTTACCAAATGCCTGTCTGTTGTACTCATGTTCGTGTTGCTGGTAGAAATCACCTGATCAAGAGCAGCTTGTAGGAAATAGAGGTTTATTTTGGCTTACAGGCTCAAGGGGAAGCTCCACAATGGAAGGGAAAACTACGACATGAGCAGAGGGTGGACATCACCCCCTGGCCAACATAAGGTGGACCATGGCATCAGGAGAGTGTGCCAAACACTGGCAAGGGGAAACTGGCTATAAAACCCATAAGCCTGCCCCCAACAATACACTGACTCCTGGAGGCATTAATTCCCAAATCTCCATCAGCTGGGAACCTAGCATTCAGAACACATAAATTTATTGGGGACACCTGGATCAAACCACCACACTGTTGTACCCCTGTGTAAGCCTTTGTCAGTTTAGGTCACAAAGGCCAGACATGTCTCTGGGTGGTCCTTATGAGGTTAGATTGAGAATACTGGTCATGCCCCTGAGAAGTGCTTCCAAATGTCCTAAATGCCACGTGGAACATGTGTGAACATTCTCCTCCAGACTTGATAGCAATCAGTTTCACCTATGCTCCAGTTGTGTGCTAAGCAGAGTTTTCCTATCATCTCTCTTCTGTCTGCCACTGTCACCCACAACTTTTGTCTCCCTCCCAACCTGTTTCTTTCTCTTTAAAATTCCTGCTGCTGGTGGTTCAGTGTTGATTTTCTGAGGTTCTCTGTTAGCCTTAAGGGTTTCTGGTTATTTCCTCTCTCTGGCAGGAGAGAGCTCTACAAACATGGCAACCCTCTTGAACAGACTATGAACTTGCATTCTGTTCTGCTCTTTAAAGGTTTCTAGTTTACTTTGTTGTTAAACTAGAGTTTTTTGGGTGTCACTCAACTCTACTGATTGCTTTCCATCTTTTCTCAGTTTATTCCCTGGAGATTCTAGCAGAACATGCCTGCATATTGCCAATCATTTCTGAGACTCCTCCATTTTGCTAATGGCAGTTTCGTTTTTTTTTTTCTATGAGATAAAAAGGGGTAGCAAAAAAGTGGTTTTCACTGAACCGTTCATTCACTGTAATTGGTGAAATGCATGGTCTTTGTAAAATTAATACTCAGTGTTAGCATGTTTCCTGGTAACCTACAGTTGTCATAAAATGAAGGTGCGGATTGGACATGAGCAGAGTTGGTTAGATTAAAAATATCTAGCTACCCTACATAAAGATGAATATAAGACTGCTTATTTGCATGCTATCAATTACAAGACAAGATGGATTGCGGGCTACATCCTCAGAACAAAGATTTCCAAATGAGAACGACAGGATATATGCACAGAGAACAAAAGATGTCATAAATAGATTCTCAAGTCTTGAAAAATTATAAACTAAACATAGTAACACATGATAAAACTCTGAGAATCTAATCAAGCAATTACTTACAATAAAAGTATTTAATTAAGAGGCAATCAACAGGATTTCATAATGTTAAGGAATAATCAAACTCAGATGATATCATCATCCAAGAAAGCATCTTCATAAAATGTTGACAAAGAATTGGTAATTCACATCCTCAAGGGCACAGCAGAAGGCTTGAATACTGCTTGAAAATGCCTGAGAGAGCTATCAGCTATGCTAAAATGAAATTAATTTTCTTTGGTGACTAATGAGTCCCAAAATCTCAGTGGTTTCCAACCATGAGAGCTTATTTCTTACATGTTTCATGTTAGCTATGAATCAACTACATTTTTGTTTTAACATTTTATAAATTTTTATTCAAGTTCAAGCTGAAGGAGAAGCACCTCTGTGAGACTTCTGGGAAAAGATCCACAAGAGGCAGTGTTTAAGCAAAATACTTGCTTCATCTTTTTTGTAAAATTATTTGTTTTTAAAATTAGCCTACAGAAATTAGGTCTCATGTTGTATTTCAAACAAATATTGCTTTCTGCTTCCCTTCCCTCTACTTCCCCACTCCTTTTCCTACCTCTTCTGCCATCCACACAACAGCCCGCGTTCCCCTTTCATATGCTGTTTCCCTTGTCCCCAACCTCCCTCCACCTTTCTCATTACCTTTTGTTCCTCTCATGGTCTCCTATGTCAATTCATAGTCTATACTCATGTCACATCCCCTTGTTTACTTATACACAAACATAAAACGTTTGTATTAGCATATGAGGCAGCATGTGTGATTTTTTAATATTTATTTTTATTTATGAGAGGAGAGAGAGACAGAGAGAGGAAGAGAAAGAGGGAGAGAGAGAGAAAGAGAATGGGTGCAGGACCTCCAGACACTGCAAATAAACTCCAGATGCATGCACCACCTTGTGCATCTGGGTTATGTGGGTATTGGGGAATCAAAAATGGGTCCTTAGGCTTCCTAGGCAAGCACCTTAACTGATAATCCATCTCCCCAGCCTACATGTGATTTTTGTTTTTCTTTACCTGGGTTACCTCAGTATAATCTTTTTGACTTCCATTCACTTTCCTGCAAATTTCATAATTTCATTTTTCTTTATATACAGTTGAATAAAATGCTATTATGTATATGCACAACATTTTCATTATCCAGTCTTCAGTTGATGACATCTAAATGGACTCCATTTACTGGTTACTGGGAATAAAGCAGCAATGAACATGGATGTGCAAGTATCTCCATGGTACAATATCAGGATCATATAGTACTTCAATTTTTAGCTTTTTGAGAAACGTTCACACTGATTTCCATAGAGTCTACCAGTTTATAATCCTACCAACAATGAATAAAGGTTTCCCTGACCACACAACCTCATTAGCATTGGATGTAATTAGTTTTCTTGATAATAGCCATTCTGACTGGAATAACATGAAATCTCATAGAGATTTTAACTTGCATTTCCCTGGTGACTACAGATGTTGAACATTTATTTCAAGTATCTTTTGGCCATTTGTGTTTTCTCTTTTATGAACTGTCTTTTCATTTCTATTGGCCCATTTATTGATTGGCAAGTGTTTTGTGTTTAATTTTTGCAGTTCTTTATATATTCTAAATATCAGCCCCCTAATACCTGGCAAAGATTTTCTCCATTCTGTAGCTTCTGTTTATTCTGCTAGTAATTTCTTTTGCTGTAAAGAAACATTTCAATTTTATGTAGTCCCATTTGTTGATTCTTAGAACTATCTCCTCTGATACTGTAGTCCTGTTTAGAAAGTGATTATCTATACCTACCACTTCCAAGGCATTTTCTATGTCTTACACTAGTATTCTCAGCATTTCTGGTTTTGAGATCTTTATTAATTTTGATTTGATCTTTGTGCAGTGTGAGAGATATGGATATAATTTTATTTTTCTACAGATAAATATCCAGTTCACCCAGCACCATTTGTCTTTCCAGTATAAATTCTTTGAGGCCTTTGTAAAAATTTAGATGACAGTAGCTTTGTGGGTTGATTTCTGATTCCTCTATTTATTCCATTGGACTATATATCTATTTTTATGCCTGTACCATGCTACTTTGTCACTGTTACTCTGTAATATAATTTTAAATCAGGAATTGTGATATCTATAATCCTGTTTTCTGCTTAGGCTACTTTGGCTAGGAGTGGTCACTTTTGTTTCCATATGAATTGCTGGATTATTTTTTCTAATTCTGAAGACACTCAAACTTTGATGGGAATTGCATTGACTCTATAGATTACTTTTGGCAACATGACAGTTTTCACAATACTGATCCTATCAATTCAGGAACATGGAAGGCTTCTCCAATATCTGGAGTCTTTGTTTATGTCTTTCTTGTAGTGCCTTAAAGTTTTATTTTAGCAGTATTTCAAGTTCTTGATGAGGCTTATTCCTAGATGTTTTTTTTGAGCAATGGGAGTTTTTTTTTATTAATTTCCTTGTTAGCATTTTAATTTTTACAATATTTGAAAGTTACTCATTTTCATTTTTATAAATTTCTATTTTATTGACTTATTTGAGAGAGTGAGAGAGAAAGAGGAAGAGAGAGAGAAAGAGAGGGAGAGAATGGGCAAGCCAGGGCCTCTAGCCACTGCAAATGAACTCTGGACACACGTGCCACCCTGTGCATCTAGCTTATGTGGGTCCTGGGGACTCAAACCAGAGTCCTTTGGCTTTGCAGACAAATGCCTTAACTGCTAAGCCATCTCTCCAGCCCAATTTACTCATTTTTGTGTGTTGATTTTATGTCCTGCAACTATGCTGGAAGTGTTTATTAAATCTCAGAGTTTCATTGTGGTTTGTATGTCACATATATGTAGACTCATATAATAGGGATGGTTCTGTTATTTTCTTTCTTTCTTTTAATCCTTTTATGTAATTTTCTTGTCTTATTGCTCTAGCTAAGACTTTGAGAATTATATTAAATAATAGTTAAGAGATAGTGGGCACTCACCTCATTCCAGATTTTAGAGGAAATGTTTTTATTTTTACCCCATTTAGGATAATGTTGGTCATAGGTTTCCATATGTAGATTTTATTATATGAATGTTATGTCTATTCTATTTTTTCTAGAACTTTTAATCATAAAAATAGAATTCAAGAACACATTCCAATTATTATACACACTGACCAAATTTGTTTCATCACAGCATGCAAAGTTGGTTCAACATATACAAGTCAATAAATATAATTCCCCACATAAAATGAATTTAAGGACAGAAAGGCATGTGGTAATATTGATGGATGTAGAAAAGGCATTTGACAAAGTCACTTTTAAAGATTCTTCTCAGAAGTGGCATATGTCATAAGGGCTTACACTTGATTGGTTAGCAAATCATTTATATAAGCCTATGTTAGTTTGAGAAGCATCTGAGACCAACATTAAAGCTCTGAAAGGGACATTGGGAAAGTGTTATAAACTTTTCTTATGAGAATAAACATGGAAAGTAGGGAAAAATAATGCCATATGAACACTCTGAGTTCGCATACACAGGGGACAGGTTCATAATTAGAGTCATTGTGAAAATATGGAATTAGTGTTAAAATGAGGGTATTTAGAACATAATGTTTTTGAATCTTATGACTTTTTCATTTTTAAAAAAGAAGAGTTACTAGAGGATGAAAGACCTAGGTGTACAGATCTCAGATGGCTCTGGGTAGTATCTGGATTCTCATTTTTAGTTTTGTGACCTAGAGTCTCTTTTTTTTTTTTTTTTCAGATCGTTTTATGTTCACTAAATCTCAAAGAAACAACTACATGCTTATTCAGATTTCCTCACGAGTGTGATACAGTATGAGTGTTTCTGGCTAACAGGCTATGAATTCTTCCATGCATGTCTCTTATTATCTGCTATGAGATAACCATTTTCTTTTCTACAGGACTGAGATTGTTAGCTAGCTTCTTAATTATCTTTCCCAGAGTGCTTTTCTGGGAAACAAACAGAAATGTATGTGTATGTACAACTTCTATTTAATGCTTTCTGAATGTCAACTGAACACATTTTTGTAGGTGAATAAGGGCTTGGTTCTATCACCCTCACTCTCTTTCTATAGAGGAAGGGAGGGATTTAAATTGTCATTCCAGGATACACAGCTAATAGATGGAAGACCCATGGTAAAGATATCTATTTCTATATTATCATATTGATATCTATACAAGGACCACATATGCATTTTTAGTGCTAGGTTATTCTTAAATACATTGTTATTTATTTATCTGAGAGACAGACAGACCTTAGAGAGTGAGTATGAGTGTCCCAGGGCCTTGTGATGCTACAAATGAACTCCAGACCCATGTTCCACTTTGTGCATCTGGCCTTATATGGGTACTGGGGAATCGAATCCCAGACCAGCAGTCTTTGCAGACACCCTTAACTGATTCCTCTCTCTAACCCCATAGTGCTAGGTAATTTGAAGATTATTTAGATTATTGTCTTTTCATATTTAAAACAATGCTTAAACACCAGGCCACATGCTCAGGTTGTAGACTGCACAGGAAAGGAGGTTTCTTGTACACACACATATTCTAGGTAGAATTCTTGTAATGATTCAACTTGGAAGCAGTATTTGTTTATGTTGACCTAATTGTTGAAGGGAATCTTCTGATCAGCTTGTATTCTCACTGGATTATTTGCAACACAGTATAAAATACAGTGCCCTATGCCCAACAGTGTTAGAAAGTCCAAACTCAAGGCTTGAAGAATTGTCTGTGTATTTTTTCATGAGATAATGACAAAATTAAATACTTTTCTTTCCTATTCACTTCAATTTATGTGGTGAATGATAACTTCACTGTCTAAACAATGAATTCTTACATTAGATGAGGTCATTTGGGCACAGAAAGAAAAATACCACATGTTCACGCTTATGTGGCAAACTTAGCTTAGAACCTTTATATGTGTATTTTGTAGTGAAGACACTGTGCAGTTACCAGGGGACTATAAAGGGGCTTATGGTTGCTGGGGAGGTGAAGCTTCAATGAAGAAGGATAGGAAAGGAGCAGATCTTAAGTAATAATAATAAATTGGAAGGTGAATGCTAGGAATGAGGAGGTGAGAGCTGGGTGAAGAGGCAAAGAGATGGGGAAAAGGAGGGAGCAGGGTTTACCAAAAGTATGTTTGTCTATCAATAAAGAATTTTAAACAAGCTGGAGAGATGGCTTAGTGGTTAAGTGCTTGCCTGTGAAGCCTAAGGACCCCAGTTAAAGGCTTGATTCCCCAGTGCTCACTTAAGCCAGATGCACAAGGTGGCATATGCTTCTCGAGTTTGTTTGCAGTGGCTGGAGTCCCTGGTGTGCCCATTCTCTCTTTCTCTGTCTGTCACTCTCAAATAAATTAACAACAACAACAACAAAAACATTTTTAAAGTTTTTAAAAGGCAATATGTTAAATAAGGAGAAAAAGATATGAATGATAAAGAATTGACTTTCAGAGAATTAGTTGGCTGAAGTTATTATTAAAAGAACTCTTCTTAGACACCTTCAAAAGGAATAGAAGTTCTTTTAGGTTCTGGGAAGGGATCCTAGGCATATGTGACAGTCAGTAGCCACTGACAACTGGATGTACTTGGGTGGTTTTAAGAGAATGAGGTAATTTTGCCTCCCAGCAAAACAGATATCACATTTTCATCCACAATACTCCTGGGTGATAAATCACACAAAAAGCAAAGACTTGTTGGTGGCATGACAGATCACTGGGTGTTAGATCCTGGAGGAGATGCTATTTTTCACAAGTTGCTCTTAAAACATCACTCACTCTGCCAAAACCGATCCAGGCTTATAGCCTTACAGCCACTATTCTCACTTGTTGAAGCCAGCACTAAGGAGGATGTCCACCACCATGACTGAAATCAACTTTATTTTATTTTTTTTTTTACAAAAACAACATATTTGAAATTATAGTATTTGCTTGGCTTATTTCTCTTATGAGTTGCATTTAACTAATTTGAATTTACTAAATAGTCATCTTTAGCTAGTATGGTTGCAAAGTGCCCACATTTTTCCTTTCTGTTCTTTAGGAAACTCTACTTTTCTATTCCTTATGATTCATCTTTTTCAGCCACACAAGTCCTGAAGAGACTTGTCCATTTGCATTTAATATACAAATGTGTTTATGTTCTCCTCATGGAACAGTTTGTTCTCTTAGCACTGAGATAAACGTGGAAAATCTTAGCCTTCATCTTGTAACTGTATTCCTGCTCCTCAACATAATCTATTGCTTTTTATGTCAATTTGGTCTTTTTAGGTACCCAACTATCATGCTCATTACTTAATAAAAATTTATCACTAAGTTCCCTTATGCTGTTACCTTAAAATACCTGCACATTGTCTACATATTTTAAATAATTAAGTGAACAGATTAGATTAGCTATTTGCCACTTGATCAGTAAGTGACTAATATAAGATTGACTAATCATATTTTGCCCTAAGGCAAAGTCTTAAGAGGAAATGGTTATTTAATTAATGTATAACATATTTATTTAGACAAAACAAAGCATTTATAAATGCAATTATAATATTAGAGATATTTATTTTCCTTATCAAGTTAGAAAAATATAAACTTTAAAGTCATTGAAAATTACTATATCATAGATGATTTATTCATCTCACAAACATTATTGAGGACCAGGTAAGTATTATGTATATGCTAAGTGTTCTCTGGTATATGATTCATAGTTCTTGTCTCAAGATAAATAATAGACATTTGAATTAGATACCTTAGTAAGAAAATAATTTTAATAGAACATGGCAAGTACAAACCATATATGATAAGGAGAGGAAGAACTGAATTGTTCTTTATGCCTTTCAGAAGTCATTATCTGGGTATGTAAGAGAGGAAGCTATATTTTGAAAGATCATAGGTATGACAAGGTAGACAAAATGGTTTATTACATTGGTAGCATAAAAACAGTAATGAGTTCAGCTCCAACTCACATGGACAGTCAGACTTAAACTCTAACTCTGTGGACTCCAGAATCCTGGCTTTCCAAAATATATGTATATGTGACTTCTGTCAAAATGTAAGTATAATCACAGATTAATTCAATTCATGTTGGTTACACATTTGGTTTTGAGTAAATAAAGTATAGAAATTAGTTAGCTACAAGGAAGGTCAGTTTAGGGAGAGCAAAAATCAGACACTAGATTAGTACTAACAATGGCAATTTGGGGGGATGTCATACTTGGCTGTAAACCACAAGAATCTTAGCCCCTTTGATGGTGGCTTACATATTGTTCAGAAAATATAGAGATAAGTCTAAACTATATTCTACATTTATTGCTTTTCCTTCCCATTTATTACTGTACATCTTACTTTCATCACCAGCAATATTCCTATTAATCATAAATCTTGTTCTCTATACTAGCTGTTCTTGCTGAGGCTTTTGATCCATCAAATACTTTATTAGCTTCTAAGAAACTATAGTCACTTCAGTCATGAAGATGTTAGTGACCTTACTGGATAACAACAGGCCTGAAGTAAAGAAAGAAGCAGATGCTCTGATATAGTAATATAGACTTGAAATCAAATTGACACCTGTGGTGGGGTTAACTTGATGCAGAGATATTTAAATTAGTCAGGATTTTCATCTTCTGTCATCAAATATAGTGAGTGGCTTAGACGAGGGAAGCAATCTAGATATATATTCAATTTGCAGGTGGAGAAGTTTAATTAAAAAAAGAGAAAGAAAGTTTAACTCTCAGTTCTGCCTATACTATTCTATTTCTCAGGTTGTCCAAGTATGAAAATATTATTGCGGTGGTTTGATTCATGTGTTCCCCATAAACTTAGGTGTCCTGAATGCTAGGTTCCCAGCTGATGGAGATTTTGTAATTAATGCCTCTTGGAGGCTGTGTATTGTTGGGGGTGGGCTTATGGATGTTATAGCCAGTTTCCCCATGCCAGTGTTTGGTACACTCTCCTAGTATACTCAACCTTATGTTTTCCAGGGGGTGATGTCCACCCTCTGCTCATGCCGTCATTTTCCCCTGCCATCATGGAGCTTCCCCCTCCAGCCTGTAACCAAAATAAACCTCTTTTTCTTTCTTTCTTTCTTTTTTTTTTTTTTTTACCACAAGCTGGTCTTGGTTAGGTGATTTCTACCATCAATGCGAACCTGACTGCAACAGTAAATTGGTACCAAGGCATGGAGTACCTGATAGACACCTGACTGTGTGGCTTTGGCCTTTGGAACTGATTTTCGAGAGGAATGTGGAAGGATCTGAAGCCTTGGCCTAAGAGATGCCTTGCAGTACTGTAAGTACTGCTTGATATACTATTCTGGTCAGAGTTGAAAGACCTGAATGCAGTAAGAACTACTGACTATGAAGTTTAGCTTATGAGGGGAGAAAGAGCTTGGCTTGGACTGAGCTAGCAGTTTGTGTGAGAAGCTTGCTGCTATAACCATGTCCTGAGAACTTGTACAGGGTTGCAGTGCATGGAAATGGACTTGTGTGTGCAGAGGGATATGGCACAGAAAAAAAAATGAAATCTTTGGGTGAACTGCTGCCCATTCAGCTGCAATTGAGAGATTACAACATTTGAGATTGGGCCAGATGACCTGCACTGGGGCAACAAGAAGAATGTACACTCTTGAAGGGGCCTGAGTGCTCAAGGAGTGTTCTGTTCTTCAAAGTCTGCTTTATTCCTCTCTGGATTAACAACTTGGCACCCTACCTGGTATTATGGAGTATAAGAACTACAGGAAAGAGAGTGCATTGAGTTTGCAGCACAGTCCTGTGTTTTGGAAATGGCTACGGGCAGTGTGAAGCAGGTTTGCTGGATGCCTGCATGGAGACCCAATGAAGCCAAGAGGATGAACTGTGGCTTGCAGTGGAGACCCAGTGGAGATTCCAGTACCACGAGATGGCTGCTAAGGAGAGCTGCCAGCCCTCATGAAGTTTTCCAGGACTGTGAGTAGCCTAGTTGGAGGGGCGGAATTGGAACACCAGAGACTTGTTGCTGGTTAGAATTATCAGACATGAAGATTTGTTATTGACTAGAGTTGTTGGACTTGATGCTACAGAGTTTGATGTTTGCCCTATTTAAATCTTGTACTGGCTGAATACTTCTTTGCTATGTCCAATGCCACTTTTTGTAGTGTGAGTGTTTATTCTGTGCCATTATGGTTTTGGGGGGATTTTTTGGTATTATGGCTCAATTAAAAGATATTGGACTATGGGGGTGCATGAACATCATTGGGATTGATTAAAAAATATGTGGACTTTTAAAGTTGGACTTAATGCACTGTATTTTACATCGTGTATGGATATCAGTTTATGGGGGCCAGGGGTGGAATGTGGTGGTTTGATTCAGGTGTCCCTCATAAACTTAGGTGTTCTGAATTCTAGGTTCCCAGTTGATGGAGATTTGGAAATTAATGCCTCCTGGAGGCAGTTTATTGTTGGGGGCAGATTTATGGGTGTTATAGCCAGTTTCCCCTTGCCAGTGTTTGGCACACTCTCCTGTTGCTATTTTCCACTTTATGTTGGCCAGGCAGTGATGACCACCCTCTGCTCATGCCATCATTTTCCCTGTCATCATGGAGCTTCCCCCTCAAGCCTGTAAGCTAAAATAAATCTCTTTAATAAACCTCCTTTTTTTCCAACAAGCTACTCTTTGTTGGGTGATTTCTACCAGCAATGCAAACCTTACTGCAACAATTATTAAGCTTAAGAACCACTAGAAACTTATCTTAAAACAAAAAATCACAAGAAATGAAAGAAAAAGAATCTTCCATGTAAGTTTGTCTAAGATATCCCCAAACAGCAACATTTACAAAATGTTAGAATTAAATTGCTACTCACTGTGAGTCTGTAGACCAACAAAACTCATTTACATAGTAGAGTATGTCATTCAACAAAGCACCACATTATCGTCCAGAGTGTGGTGATTTGATTCAGGTGTCCCCAGTAAACTTGTGTTCTGAATGCTTAGGGTCCCAGCTGATGACAATTTGGGAATTGAATCCTCCTGGAGGCAGTGTATTTTGGGGGGCATGCTTTTGGGTGTTACAGCCAGCTTCCTCTTGCCAGTGTTTGGCAAACTCTCCTTTGCTGTTCTCTACCTGATGTTGGTGAGGAGGTGATGTCCACACTCTGCTCATGGAAGTGTTTTCCCCTGCCACCATGGAGCTTCCCCTCTAGTCTCTAAGCCAGAAAAAACCTTTTTTCCCACAAGGTGCTCTTGGTCAGGTGTTTTCTGCCAGCAATGTGAATCTGACTACAAAGGCAAAGTTGGTACTGAGAAGTGGTGTTATTGCTTCTAGAAACCTGAATGTGTGGCCTTTGGCCTTTTGGAGCTTATTTTTGTTTTATTTGAGAGAGAGAGAAAGAGGGATGGAGGGAGAGAGAGAGAGAGAGAGAGAGAGAGAGATAATGGGTATGCCAGGGCATCCATCCTTTGCAAACGAACTCCAGGTGCATGTGCCACCATGTGCATCTGGCTTACATGGGTCCTGAAGAATTGAACCAGGATCCTTTGGCTTTGCAGGCAAACTCCTTAACCTCTAAGCCATCTCTCCAGCCTCCTTGGAGCTTATTTTTGAGGGAGGAATGTGGAAACGTTTGAAATCTTGGCCTAAGAGATGCCTTGCAGTCCTATAAGTACAGCTTGATGGACTATTTTGGTTAGAGTTGAAAGACCTGAATGCACTAAGAAGTATGGATTATGAGGTTTGGCTTGTGAGGGTGAAAAAGAGCTTTGCCTGGATTGGGCTAGAAGCAGTTTGTGTGAGAGGCTTCCTGTTATGCCTGTGTCCTGAGATTTTGTACAGGGTTGTATTGCGTAGAAATGCACTGGTGTGAGCAGAGGGATATAACACGGGAAAAAATGATATTGTTGGGACAAAATTGATGTATGGTCAGCTGAAATAGTATGAGAGATTACAACCTTTGAGATTGGGCCAGGTGACCTGCATTAGGACAACAGGAAGAATTCAGTCTTTTTAAGTGTCTGAATGCTGCTGAAGGTCTGCTTGTTGCTATGTGTTATCTGGCACTTACAATGAGGCCTTATTGTCCTTCTGTTAAACATGAGCAGTTTCAGAGAACATTAGCATCAGGCAAGGGTACTGGGAGCTGTGCACACAATAAACCAGGGTGAACAAGACTACTCCATAATCACGTCTGAACACAGGGAAAATAGAATATTATTCTAACCACAGAAATGACCAAGCATTTCTTTATCATCCCTAGTGAAAGTGGCAGGTGTTCCCCCTTTTTACCAATTATAGCTTTGTCTTGGCTTAGTCCTGTCTTCTTGTGGTTGGGATTCATTGACATGAGAATTTAAAATTACTACCACTTCCTGGTATCACTTGATCCAGAACTCATTATATTTTTTCCAACAACTCCATGGTTCAACTGTATATGTTTTCTTTCAGTGCAACAAGTGATAAATTTGACTTGCTTTTTAACTATGAGCATATTCCTGATGGTGATTGAACAGAAGGCATTGGCAGGAGTTTTAATAATGCTTACAGGTTGCAATGTGATCTTAAATTAGGAAACATATTTTATAATCACATTTTCTTGAGGTAGTGTCTCACTCTAGCTCAGGCTAACCTGGACTTTACTTTGTAATCTAGGTTTGCCTCAAACTTAAACAATCCTCCTAATTCTGCCTCCCTAGTGCTGAGATTACAGAATTATACCAGTACACCTGGCAAGAAACATGTTTTGCTAAATGTATCAACTTGTGAAGATATGGCAGTGGGAAATATACTGTGGTAGGAAAATTATGGTAACAAGACCTCTTATCATTACAACAAATTCTAGATGCAAGCACTATTTTGTGGGTCTGGCTTCATATGGAGACTAGGGAATCAAACCATCCAGCTTTGCAAGAAAGCACCTTTAACTGTTTAGCTACCTCCCCAGCCCCCAGTGTGTGTGTGTACATGTGTGTATGATAAAAACAACTTAGAAAGCTTATTTAATACATGAGAGGGGAGATCCACATAATTTCCATACCCAATTGTGGCCTGAGTGAGGGAAGAGCTAAAATCTCATGTAGTCATTGCATTTCCTCTGGATACTGATAGGGTCACAGTTTAAAATTCACCCTACCCACTCAGGTCTGGGTCAAGTGGAAACCAATGATATTTTTGAAGCAAGATGACATGAATCACTCAGATTTCTGCACTGTTACTACCTGTGTCCTTTTGTTGTAGACATGGCATTCCAACATGATGCTGAGCATCCCCAAAAGGCAAAGTGAGAAGGTCGTCAGGCCCCCACTGAAGCAGGCTGAAAGCACTCTGCCCTTTCTTCTGAAGGATGCTCATCTTCGTGAGATCCTAGGTCACCAGTAACTTTTACTTCCATAGCTCCCTTTAATATCTAGTGAGTACTTAAAAGTCTTACCCTTCTTCGAAGGGAGGAATCTGATAGGGATCTATGGGACTCTTTAAGCCTTTTCTCAATTTAGGACCACAGTTGAATACTCAGTGGGTACATAGAGCTACATACATAGATTGTCATAGTTCATATGGTGACATAGCACGAAAAGGATGTTTTGCTTGGAATTGTATTCAATTTACATCAGAAGTTATGGTGCTATTTACTCACATAATTTAGAAAATCAATGCATTTTGTCAATCTTACATACTTATCCCAGATTTTTTATGTTAATTAGGTTTAGTCCATTCAAATTTAATCAAAACATTATTAGTTTTTGCTTGAAATAGCAATGTATCTTTATGTTCTCAAAAACATCATTAGAAAATCTTTCCAGAAAAAAATAATGTTATCATTGGAATTGAATATTTCTTTGGCTCCTTGTTTTCCTCCCCTTAATGAAACAATTATTTTTACAATGCAATTTTTAATAAATGGGATGCTCTCTAAGTGACATCTCTCAACAGCAGGTACATTGTAGCAGAACATGCAACATGAAACTCATTTTAAATTATGGTCAGAGATTAGTCTATGATGACCTTTTCTTTTTCCTTCTTGCCAAGCTATTTCATTTTCAAATACTAGTTTTAGCAACAAATTACTGGCTCCTAAACAAGTGCTTTGATGGGGAAATTTTAGGCATGTTCCGGTGATTTACTTGTATGTCATTTTAACTAATTACAAGCTAACTCAGGTCTATCTGACAAATGGTTGTACTGGTACTAAAAGGGAAGGAACATTCTGCCATTATTAACCAAGACCTTTGCTTAAAAGTGTTTCTTGGTGTTCTAGCAGAAAGTGGGCTGAGAGAGTGGTTCTTGGAATAAGTCCATCTTTACTGGGTGCACAGAGTTGAGAATATACTATGATCTCCTGGGGCATCAGTGAACAAGAGTGGATGGGGTGAAAGGCAAGAGTAGGTGCTTAGGGAAGATGGGTAAAAAGTAAGCAAGCCAAAATTAACCCACTTCCTCCTTTGTCTTTGAGCTCTCTAAAACCTTGTGTTTTCTATAATAGCAGTATTTATAATAATGAATTAAAATTAAGTGGGAAAAATAATTGTGTCAGTTTGAATTCTTTTAAAAATAAGCTTAAGCTAAACAACTCTTTCTAATTCTAGAACACTCTCTCTTGACTTGTTACATGTGAAGATTTTCTTTCCCAGTATCTCTTCTAGGTTTACAGTAAAAATAGAGGAAAGTACAGAGATTTTTCTGTATTCTCCCTGCCTTAGTACATGCATAGCCTCCCCCATTATTAATCTTCCCCAGCAGAGTAAAACATTTGTTGCAATGGATGAATTACATAAAATAACCAACGGCAGTCCATGCTTTACAATGGAGTTGACTCTGGGTGTTGTGCCTTTTATATATTTTTACAAATGTATAATGAGTATATACTGTCCTCATCATTGCAGAACACAGTATTTTTCAGTGCCCAAAGGACCTCTTTGCTCATCATCTTGGTCTGTCTGTCATCCTGACTCCTCCTTCTATTTCAGAAGACTTGCAGCTAATTTAACTTTGCAGGACATACCTGGGATCCAGAAAGCTCAGGAACATGTTATGTTTCTGCTGTCACTGATCTTATCATTCCAGAATATGATTTTAGCCCTGGGAAATCCAATTATGTTGACAGAAGAACACATTTCTTTGATGCATTAGACTTACTCTCTGGGCATGGAAGAATATATATTTGTATCTGTTCTTCTCAATCGACATAGTACACAGCAAAGCTAATAGGATAAACACAATGCTATTTTTCTCCTATACAGTGATTCCAGTGGAAATTGAAATTCCTGGTCCTATAACAAAGAACAGTTGATAGCAGTTCTGATTGTCACTACCCCATGAACTATGTGCTTCTTAAACTAAGTTATATGTGCGTTTACTTGTCAAAGTATAAGAATCTTCAGCAATCTCCTTCCACTTGTTGTTTCATGTTCTATTAAAATTTCTACGACTAAAGAGTCATTATTTCTTCTTAAAGTTACTTTCCATTTTGTTTTATCACTGAAACTCCTGTGTTTGACAAGTACAACATTCTACTGTGTATTTATAACCCAGCATGCAGGAACACAGACGCCTCATTTGGGGGGGGGCAGTTTGAGTCAGTGGACTAGTTAGAAAGATTACTTCAAAATTCCTCCTTGTTACCTACATATGCTATCATTGGACAGGCCTATCTGACAAGCAACCAGTGCTTCATTTTCCTTTTCTAACAATGTAGAGATCATAAGTCTGCTATGCAGTGACTGTGAAGATTATGTGCACAGTCATTGTGAGGATTAAGATGATGGGAACAGTGTGAGTGGAACATAATTAGATGCTGACTAACGGTGGTGTTAATATGAAAGCATTTTTGTGTTAAGTCTTAACTGGGTCTCTCTGACCACAAACTCATTGTGGATGATATCCACCTGCTGGTACTGGAAGTTATAGATCAGCACCCAAGAAGAGAAGGAAGAAAAATGTAAGGTGATATAAACTAGATAGAGAGATGAGGGAGAGAGAGAGAGAGAGAGACAGAAACAGAAGGAGATAAAGGTCAGTTTTCATTGTATCCTCTCCAGGGCCTTGTGAATCAGGTGTTCCCTCTAAAGGCCTAGTGAAGATTCAACCGTTTGGTTTGTATTTTAGGATGGAGAGTTTTACAGTACCATTGCCATTTGGGTCCAGTTTTGTGACCTCCCCTGCCTCCCCACCCTCCCTATTGTCCAGTCCTCAAGATGCTTGCTAGGTATGTCGGCAACTTGGGTAGATTCAGGTTAGGAGATGCAGATGAATGAGACTATGAGGTGATTATCTTTCTGTGATTGGGTGAGTTCACTGAGAATGATCTGTTCCAGGTTAGACCATTTTTCTTCAAATTTCATTGTGTCATTTTTCCTTACTGCTGTGTAGAATTCCATCATGTAGATATACCACATCTTAGTTATCCATTCATCTAATGATGGACATCTGGGTTGATTCTAGCTCTTAGCTATTATGAATTGAGCAGCTATAAAGATGGTTAATCAAATCTCCTTTGGAGTATGGCCACATTTACTGCCTTGCTTCCAAAGCATAGGATATGATAAAGGTGTACTCTCCTTCAAATCTGTTTAGTTACTTGCTATGGAAGAAGCCAGTTACCATGTTGAGGCATTTATAGTGGGTGGGCCTGCATGGTAGTTGACAAAAATCCTGCCAAAAACCAACTGAATGATTATGAACATAAATTGTGCATCACACATGAGCATCCAGATCACATATAGCATCTAGTTGACACCTTGACAGCCTTCATGGAAGACACTACACAGCTGGGCTATGCCTAGATTTCCAATCTACAGAAACTGTGAGGTAATTAAGGATTTTGTTTTAAACTGCAAAATTTTAAGGTGGATCATTTAAGGTAATCATTTTTACATGACAGTACATGACAAATATGTCATAAAAACATAGTAGATGAATTTTAGAAAAAATATTTCTCTTCCTTCCTATAGAAATTATTTTGATAATTTATAAAGTAGAGTTATATATAGTTCATTTTAAAGCTCTATCTAATTGTATAGGTGACAAAGATATAGGAGGGGGAAATCTGAAGCCGTTCTCAGACTTAGATCCTAGGCTAGTTTTGCTTTTCTGAAGGTGGTCATAAATCTTAAGGTAGGTCCATGGGGTACCACTGAGCTTTGTGAAATGCTTTGAGAAATGAGGAAACTAGGTTCTCATTTGTTTGGGAAAACACCCATATATTCTTTCACTTATGGTGCATCACAAAGAACATATTACATCACAGGATCAGATAGCTCAAAGTTCTCAAGATTTCTAATAGGTTAATAACTTGGTATGGTCTGAGTATGTCTCTCTAAGTTCATGCATTGGAAACAATCCCTGATGCACTACTTCTGGAAAGTAGGACATCTCGGGCAGCATGTAGGTCATGATGGCTCTGCCCTTGTAAATGGACTTGAGAGCCCTTCTTATGGTGCTGCACAAAGGGCTTACAGTGCTGAGCTCACTCTCCTGCCTTTGTGTTTTGGCCTTCTGCCATTTGAGGGTAGAGCGAGAGAAACCTCATCAGATGTTGTCCTGGAACTTCTAGCCTCCACAGGTGTAAGAAACACACTTCTGTTCTTTATAGATGATATAATCTCTAAAGGGATTAAGAGAAGCTTTACTGGGCTAAGTATCCCATCATACGCTTTTGCAGATCTTGGCTTTGACCAACAAAACACTGAAATCCTTTCCTGATCTTCACAATGATCTGAACTTGGCTTTTGAACAGCTCTGTCCAATCTGTTTAACCTTGCCTCAGCCCCAGACCCTAGGAGCTCAACCTTTCCCCAGAACAAGTGTATTGTTATGAAATAACAAGTACTCAGTGTCACAATCACCAGATGGTAATAGCTAAGCAAGTTCTAATCTGACAACTCAGAAGAAATTGTTCCCAATATCATTCTGTTGATTCAATTTTATCATTTATCCCTGACTTGTTGGATTTATTATTGCCTGATTCCAATAATTCTTCACATGTTCAATAAAGGCTAGTTTCTAGTGTCTTCTTCAAGAATATATATCTTTCCCATTAAAAATCTTTGGCTAAAGCACAATTTTATTCTCCATGGAGGACTTCTCTTCAGTATGACATGTAGCATTTCTGCTAAATATTGTATAATGTTTCTGCAACATATTTAAAAATTCCCTGAAAATGTTTGCATATCTCTTTAGTACCTTTTACAGCAGTGCTTGGATGTTACTATGACAACTACCTTTAAAATTAAAAACAGAAATTAAAAGTTTGCATAATTAAAAGGACTGTCTGACACAAAGTTTAAAATGGTAAAAATTTTAATGTAAGCTATATCTAAGTGTTGAGCTTGATTTTATTAGGTCATGATCTTGCAGATCAGTGGAAATGTTATTCTATCAAATTTTCTTTCCTAATGTCAGTTTTACTAATATCATGGTCAGAAAATTTTTATGACAAATTCCTTAGATTATACATTTCATGTAATGTGTCTGGTAAATTAAACTAATTCTCTTTTCTGAGCACAGATAACAGTAAAAACTGGGTGCCTATAGGCAGCAGCAGCCACTATATCATATATATATACATATATATATATATATGAAATATTTTATACAAAATTATACAATACATAATGAAATTTCCCTTTAACACTAATCCTACAAAAATAGCCCCCATCATCCCTATTTTACACATGAAGAAATGCAGCTATACAATGACATGTTTAGGGTCTTAAAGCCAGTGAATGGCAAAGCTAATATTCACACCCATATTTATCTACTTCAAATGGTGGCTTCTTAATAATTACACTGATGTATAAAGGTTCTTATATACTTTGCTTTTAGTTTTCCATTCACTGCAGTTCAATCACAGTGGTTCATGGCATGGTGATTGGCAGAGAATAATAAAAGGAGGGCTCTCTAAGGCAATGCCAAGACTCTCCACATTTACAGCTCAGCCAGGCCCGTGCTCTTTTCATGGCCTTCTTAGAATAATCAAGAAATCTTTACTGTAGGGTCTAGACAAGATCTGAGTTTTCTTAGCTAGAATGTAGGTTCTGACAGGGTAGAAGATGGAGGGCAAGAGAAATGGTGCTTTCTGTTAATACTAGAACCTGCTGCCTAGTAACAGTGGCACTAGCCACAAGTCACATTAGGATACCCACATGGCTTAGTGCAAATGAGCGTTTATGCTGGGAGTACAACCCAGTGGGAGAGCACTTACCTAATGCACATGGGCCCTGCGTTTGATCCTCAACCTGCAGAAACCAAAATACATTGTATACGTAACATACACATACCTCTCTTTAATACAACATGAAAAATGTCAGCTAGAAGCTATATTATATGCAATGCGATTTATGTATAATGGGTTAAATAAAATGTATCATGAAAATAAATTGCTCCTGCTCTTTCACTATGCTTCTTTTAATGTAGCTACTACAGAATTTACATGTGTGGCCCACATTTGTGGTTTTTAGTAATTTTCTTAGCCCATGTTATCCTGGAGGTGGGGCTGTCAGTGCTAAAGGTTTCACTTCATGGTTGTCTGGATCTATTGCTTTTGGGCTAGTAGCAAAGAAGAAACATCACGGCAGGAGGACATGGTGGAGGGAAGCTACTCCCCTCATGACAGCCAGGAAATGGTGAGAGACGAAGGGTTGTGGACAAGATCTACCCTTCGAGTGTATTTCCATATGACATACTTTCTTGAACTATATCTTCTTCCTAATTAGTGCATTCATTCAGCTAGGAATACAACTGAGGGCTAATCCATTGATAATTTTAAGCCCTCATGATTCATTACCTCTTAGCTTTTTTGTTGCATGTGTATATAGAGTATGTGTGGTATGGTGTGTGATATGATGTGTGTATAGAATATGCACACATAAGTGAGATGCATGTGCCCTATGCACATGCATGAGTAGGCCAGAGGAGAATGTCAGGTATTCTCCTTTTGTTCATTTGCCTGCTTTCTTTCAAATGAAGTTCGTCACTGAACCCAGAGCTGCTGTGTGTACTGTTTTGTTTTGTCAGTGAGCCTCAGCAAT
Organism: Dipus sagitta; assembly: GCA_036346955.1. Lineage (NCBI taxonomy): Eukaryota > Metazoa > Chordata > Mammalia > Rodentia > Dipodidae > Dipus > Dipus sagitta. The sequence goes on along the minus strand of CM070770.1, from coordinate 46,127,220 downwards.
TGTACAATCTCTGGACCCTCCAGGACAGGGTTACAGAAGTGCATGGCCACCCCCAGTTGTTTTTTGTAAGTGTTGGGAAACCAAACTCAGGTGTTTTAGGACCCTCTCATCCTTGTGCAGCCAGTGATCTTAACTGCTGAACATCTTCCCAGCTCCTTGAGCCACTTTCCTATCAAACTATAACATGGCCTGTGCAGTCTAGCTTAGTCCCCTATGTTTCCCTGGTATATTATTAGCTTTCATGACTTAGATATAGATTTTCCTTTATGTAGACTTCTCTATCTCCCCCATAGCAGTATTCCCTTGCATTTCACCTATGAACTTCCCTCTTCCAATATCTTTTTCTGCCATCACAGTATTAGTGTGGTGGTTTGAATATAAACGGCCTCATAGCCTCAGTTGTTCATGATTGAACTTTCTGCTTAGTGCCCACCCTGGAAGAGTCTTTGGGTGTAGATCCCTGTTAGGGGAAGTGTGTCATCAGGGATGGATCTTGGATTGAGTGCAGCTCTGTGTATTCAGAGCCAGCTTGAGCTCTGGCTATTTTTTGTTCTCTCTCTCTGCTATGGATGTATGAGAAAGTAAGACAATGTCCTTCACCATGATGAAGTTTCCCCTTGAAACTGTAACCCTTTCCTCTCATAAGCTGAATTGGTCAGGTGTTTGTTCCAGAAATGAGAAGCTAATTACAACAGTTTGTCATCATCATTTGACTGAGCCCTGCACATACTTCTGGAAAGTTTCTTACTAATGTCTTTCCAAAGTAGCGTATGTTCTCTAGAAAGTTTTTTGCTGTTGGAAAGCTGTATATTTTTATAAGAGTTATACCCACTCTTTAGAGAATTGACCCTTAGCCTTTGAGGGTCATTTTATTCTGAGTTCCCTTCTTCCATGTTTTCCATTAGTCATTTGAAGCTACTTTCTATAATCACTCTTTCCGTATGTCTTAGAATTCTCTTTTAATGATAGTATTTTTTTTTTTTTTTTTTTGGTTTTTCAAGGTAGGGTCTCACTCTAGCCCAGGCTGACCTGGAATTCACTATGGAGTCTCAGGGTGGCCTCGAACTCATGGCGATCCTCCTACCTCTGCCTCCCGAGTGCTGGGATTAAAGGCGTGCGCCACCACGCCCAGCTTAATGATAGTATTTAACAAACCTTTTAAAATTAATAATTTTTCATATACAATGATACTTCCCCTCACATCAAATTACTGCTATTATTTCTCTTCACTGGTAGCTCTTAACTGGTAAAATTATCATTTAATGAACTTTCTCTTCTGTACCTTTGTACGTTTCACCTAATTTGGGAAAATGTTTGCTATACCTTCTATTTCTTCCAAATGATTCTCTTGACCCATCTTGTCTTTCCTTCTTGTTCTGAAAGTCCAATGACATATGATTAATCTTTCTGATATTGTCATATAGATCTGTTAAGTTTTCTGTTACTGTTAAGTTTAATTTGTTAAGTTTTTTAATTTTGGAAGTTTATGCATAATTTCAATTTTAATTGCATGTATAATTAATCTTCAAGTTTTGCTCCAAGTTATCTTGTTTTAGGATTAAGCAGGAATAGTGAACTTTATTTTAAATGTTAAGTTTTTAGCTTTTGACTCCTCATTTTGCATGTTGTAAATAGTTAATCATGTTTGCTAATAATTTTGATCATTTCATTCAACACAATTTTATTTTTCTTTATGATAGTGCTTAGTTATAAGAGCTGCCTTAAAGAAACCTGTCTGCTAATTCTGTCATTGGAGTTACAAGAATAATTGTTGCCCTTTTTTTGAAACACAGAAACATCTTTTCTGTTTCTTCATATACTAAGTAATTGGAGACAAAGTATTAAACATTGTGTACATCATATGGTGGCTCTGGGGTATATCATATTCTTTGAAGAGGGCTAGAGAGCCATTTACTTATTTTAATTTACTAGCCTATTAACTGGATAACTGTGATTCCTATGTCTCAAATTGATGAGCTAAAAGATGTCATGTGCTAAGAACATTTTGTTTCTGAGTTTACAAGGGCTTTGGAGAAGAGATTAGTATTTGAATTGGTAGTGAGGAAGAAGTCTGTCCTTACAGTCCTGGCAGGCTTAATACCAACCACTGAAAGCATATATCGAACAAAAAGGTTGAAGGGCAAATTGTCTCTGTTAGTTGAATATTGTGATGGTAAATCTTCATGGTCAACTTCACTGGATTTAGATTCACCATCACCATGGAAACACACCTCTGCTTATGTCTATGAGAGTGCTTTCAGAAAATTTAACTGAGGAGGTGTGGTGGTTTGATTCAGGTGTCCCCATAACCTTCTGGTCTGAATGCTTAGCTCCCCAGCTAATGGCAATTTAGGGAACTGAATTCTCCTGGAGGCAGTGTGTTGTTGGGGGTGGGCTTATGGGTTAGCCAGCTTCCTTTTGCCAGTGTTTGGCACACTCTTCTTTTGCTGTTGTCCATCTGATGTTGGCCAGGACATGATGTCTATCCTCTACTCATGCCATCATTTTCCCCTGCTACCATGGAGCTTCCCCTCAAGTGTATAAGCCAAAATAGACCTATTTTTTCCCCACAAGCTGCTCTTGGTCAGGTATTTTATGCAAGCAATGTGAACCTGACTGCAAGAGGAGAGAAAACCAATACTGAATATAAATCACTCCATCATATGGGTTGGGGTCCCAGATTGGATAAAATGAGAAAGTAAGATGAGCCAGAAATAGATTTTTCAGAACTTGGAGGGTCCCATTGAAAAATACTATCTGGTGCCACCTTATTGGTTAGCTATGGTTTCTAAACTATCTATACCATCTTGATTGGTGTAATTGTCACAGGCAAAAATTGTTGTCTAAATATTGATACGAAGAACTTTTGTTAGGTGTTACATAGTGCTTAATTCTCATTTCTATTCTGAGATATGGGTCATTATTAACTTAAAGGGCATTCAGACTTAGCTTTCTAAATTTAAAAGCAGCAAATCATCATAGAGGTAGGGAGCCTACTTTGAAGGCAGTATATTTTTATTTACAGCAGGCTTTGACTAAGTTGTTATGACTAAGAGGTCCTTAGGTTGAGGGTTGTTACAGACACAGAGACAACAGATTTCAACATCTTCATATGCCATATTTTTAAGTTTCTTTTTTCTTGTTCACGTAGCGACATTCATTGGCTCTCTTTGAGTCACTATGTGTGGTAGTTTGAATGTTATGTTCCCCATACACTCAAGTATAACTTGGGTCTCCAGTTGCCAAGCTGGAAGAGGGGTCACTGATGGTATATCTTGGGATTCAGCCCAAATATGTGCTTGGGGGAAGATCTGATTCTAGTCCAAAGGTGTGAGAAAACAAGTTCAGGTCTGGTTGGTTTCTGTGCTTGCTGCTTTTTGATATTTGCTGGCTGTTTAGGTGTTTCTCTCTGGTTGAATCTATTAAAGGGAGATAGCTTCTTTTGCCATTGGTGTAATTTCCCTGGGTTCTATATACGTGTTATAAATCCCTTCCTCCCCTAAACTGTGACTGCTTTTGGATGTTCATCCCAGAAGTGTAAATCTGTCTACAACAGAATTGGGTACCATAAGAGTGAAGTGCTGGTATGCAATGAATTTGACCACATGGATTTTGTTCTTTGGGAATTTATGTGCTGGAATAATATGTATGGACTTGGTACTTTGACTGCAGAAGCTTCATAATGTGGTAAGACAAATTTTATGGGCTATTCTGGTGAGAGGATGAGCATGCTAAATGCAGAAATAATTCAGTTTGGAGGCTTTGCTTACCAACCTTCAAAAGGGAAGGAGAGACTGCGGAGAAATTCGTTAGAACTGGGTTACTGGCATAAAGGCTGGCTGCATTCTGCTGTCTATACCCAGAGAGTTTGGTTAAGGTTGAAATTAAAAGTATGGGCAGTTATACTTAGCAGAAGATATAAAATTAAAGATGTATTTGTTAAAGTTGGAAAAATTCAAGCAAGTTTAAAATTACAGGCATAGAAGCTGGTTTGAGTTTACTGAAGCTACTACTGTAAAGCAGATTTACCACCACTAAGCATGGCCAACTACTTAAATTGAAACAATGGAAAGATGCCTGAGGAAGTTTCTGTGCAGGAAAGACTGAATGAATGTGAATTCAATTTGTTTTGAAAGGAATGACTGAAAAGAAGAATTCTGAAAGGTAACATGTTCTTCCAGACATAATTTTTTCCTCCCTGGATTAACAAATTGGCTGTGTTGCTGCACACCTTGGTATTGATTTTAGAAACATGAAAAAGCATAGAAGTGGGTCATGGAGTACTCATGGTTTCAGGAGCTACTGCTGAGAGGTGGCATGTGAAGCAGTGTGATGTTCCTTTGTAGAGAGGCCAGTGAGGCCATTGTAAGATGGTTCGCAGTGGAGACCCAAGGTGTTCTGGATATTTTAGGACTGAGCATAGGTTCCCATGGAGCACTGTTGGCTCAGGATGGAAGTTTTCCTTGGCTACTCAGCCCAGCTGGAAGGATGAAAAGTGGAAAATCCAGAGATGGTCATTACTGGTTATGGAAGTTGGACTTGAACTACAGATATTTGATGTTTACGTGATCGTTATTAATTTTGCATCGATCCAGCCTCTCCTTGTTAAGCTTTATAGCAATGAAAATGTTCCTCTGTGCCATGAAATGTTGGAAGCATGTAACTTGTTTTGTGTTTACAGAATCCACACTTAAAGGTCAGTCTTAAAGTTGGTAAAGCCTATGGGAACCTTGGAAGTAGGACTGAATTCAATTTACAATGTGAGATGTTCATGAGTCTACGGAGGCCAGGGATGGAATGTGGTAGTTTGAATATATGCCCCCCATAGACTCAAGTGCTTTATTAAAGCTTGTTACTTAGGTCTCCAGCCACCTGGTTAGATTAGGTGTCACTGAGGGGTGGATCCTTGGGTCCAGCCTGAAGGTGTGTAGGAGAGAAGTCTGAATACTGAAAGATTTTTTTTTTTGCTGCATTTTAGTGTTTCTTGGGTGTTTGGTTGTTTCTCTCTGCTTGGATCTATGAAAGTGAGTCAGCTTCTTCCACCATTGATAGAACTTGCCCTGGATCTATAAGCTTGAAATAAATCTCTTCCTTTCCTAAACTTTCTGGTTTGGATATTCATCCTGGAAATGTGAGGCTGTCTACAACAGTGTGTCTTTCTAGAAAGTAGATCAGTGTAGCAGGTTCCTCAGGCCATATATGAAAAGTCAACATAGAGGAAGTTGTTTCATTAATACAGGTGTGGAAAGTTTCTTTTTTAAAAATTCTTTTTGTTTATTATTTATTTATTTGAGAGTGACAGACAGAGAAAGAGACAGAGAAAGAGAGAGAGAGAGAGAGAATGGGTGCGCCAGGGCCTCCAGCCACTGCAAACAAACTCCAGACGCGTGTGCCCCCTTGTGCATCTGGCTAACGTGGGTCCTGGGGAATCGAGCCTCGAACCGGGGTCCTTAGGCTTCACAGGCAAGTGCTTAACCACTAGGCCATCTCTCCAGCCCTGGAAAGTTTCTTTATGGTAGTAGCAGGGATGGAATATAGGGCATTTCACATGCTCTCTCACTGAGCTCTGTACAATATCCTTTTTTTTTCTGTGCATATTCTCACTAAATTACCCAGGCTGGCCTTGAACTTTTAATTCTCCTGAACACCTGGGATTACAGATATGGACCACTAGTTGTGGCTGGGAGTTTTACCACTAATATTTGCACAAATCTTTCAAGTGTTGAGTTACTGTTTTCTACAACTTGTCTGATATCTTATCCGAGGTTTTCTAAAGACCCACCTCTCAGACCTGTGTTGACAAGTCATAATTTCCTAAGAATAACTCATATTTTTGCCTTATACTATGATATGATAATTTCTTGTGGTCAGTCTTTAATTTCCCATAAAATATTAGCAGGCAACACAATGGTAAAAATGTGCTACTTTTATCCCAATGTGTGATGAAGTAAAGTACTTCTAGTAATTGGAGCTGCGGTTAACTAACACTCTTCAATTGAACAATAGATTGCATTCAACAAACAAATACGATGCTAGCTGACCCTTGAAAAAATGCCAGACATTTCATGTTGCTGTTCTACAGTTCATAAACCTACGTTGCACTTCTTTAGTGTGATTTGTAATAGCTCTTAGGTTTTTTTTGTATTTTTTTTTTCAGCTGAAGCATTTTTCCTTCTTTTTTTCTTTCTATTTTTATCTTTCCTTTCTTCCTTGCTTTTGTATTTTTTAAAAGAACTATTCTCATTTCACTACAATTCTTTATGATACTGAAGATATTCCTGATTATATGCTATCCTAGAAGGAAGAGGGAACTTTCTATTGTTAAGATGAAATGACACAGAGAAGAGCTTTCAGTTGTTAAACAAAAATCATGCATATTTGAGTTTCCAATTGTTATATTTCATCCATACTTGAGTTGAATGGTGAAGTATTAGATCATTTGAAACTGATTAAAATTTATTTAACAAATTTAAGTGATGAAAACAAGCCTTTCCCTCCCTCTCTCAACTTAGTCAAAGCCATAAAAACTACCAATATTCAGTAATTTGGACTTATGAATATGATGATTTTCTCTGTAGGAATCTGATAAATTTGGTTTCTATCATTGCTATAAGAAATATCTTAAAATGTGGTATTAGAATAAGGATAGACATATAAGCAAAACACCAAAAATTAATGTAAGTATCTATGAAAAAATGATTTTGGCAAAGATCAAGTCTATTCAAAAGGGTAAAAGTTAATTTAACAAATGGTTTGGAGACAAATGAAATTTTACATGCAGAAGAATTAAGTTCAACTCCTACTTCTCATCATAATAAAAATTAACTCAAAATGTATTAGTGACCTAAATATGAGATGAAAGGCATAAAACTTCTTCAAGAAAACAAAGTTAAGTCTTCATGACCTTAAGTTTAATTAAGAATTCCAATATATGAGAATGAGATTTAAAAGTATACTAACCATACTGGACTTTATAAAAATCAAACATTTTGTGCATCAAGAAATTTCATCAGGAAAGAAAAAGCCAATCTAACCCAATGACATGATAAAGGCTTAATATCTATATATGTATTTTTTTTGGTTTTTTTTTTTTGAGGTAGGGTCTCACTCTAGCCCAGGCTGACCTGGAATTCACTATGGAGTCTCAGGGTGGCCTCGAACTCAAAACGATCCTCCTACCTCTGCCTCCCGAGTGCTGGGATTAAAGGCGTGTGCCACCACGCCCGGCTATATATGTATTTTTAAGATATTTAATTTATTTATTGATTGATTTGAGAGAAAGATTAAGAGGCAGATAAGTAGAGTAAGAGAATGGAGATTAAGAGGCAGGAGGAGAAAGTGAGAGAATGGGCAGGTCAGGGCTCCAGCCACTGTAAACAAACCAGATGCATGTGCCACCATGCGCATCTGGATTACATGGGTTCAGGAGAATCAAACCTGGGTCCTTAGGCTTCACTGGTAAGTGCTTTAACTGCTAAGCTATCTCTCCAGATTCCTTATAAGTATGTTTTAAACCCTGAAACACAACCATAAATGACAATTAACTTGATAAAAAATGGACAATCTGGGCTGAAGAGATGGCTCAATGAGTAGAAACACTTTCTGCAAAGTAAGCTGCCTTCACTTCAGACCCCCAGAATCCACATAAATCTGTATGTGGTAGTGCTAGCAGCCATAATTCCAGCACGAATAGGACAAGAAGGGAGGTGAAAACAGGAGAATTCCTGGAAAATTGTGTGCAACTAGCTTGGTTTATACAGCTGTGAACAAGGACCCTTTCTCAAACAAGATAGAAAGTGATGCCTGACATCTGTGGTTGTCCTCTGACCTCTACAAGCATACCAGGGCATATATGCACTCACTCCCTGCTCCCCACACATTAATGGGCAAACATCTTATTTAGACTTTTCTACAAGAAGTAATAGAGGTCAATAAGCACACCAAAAGCGAAAATCACTGATGGACACATAAAAGGTGCCTAATATCACTTATCATTAAAAAAATACAAAACAAGGGCTGGAGAGATGGCTTAACAATTAAGGCATTTACCTGTGAAGCCAAAGGATCAAGGCTCGATTCCCCAGGACCCATGTAAGCCAAATGTTCAAGGTGGTACATGTATCTGGAGATCTGGAGTTAATTTACCATGGCTGAAGGCCCTGTCATACCCATTCTTTCTCTCTCTCTCTCTGCTGTTTCTATCTCTCTCCCAAATAAATAAAATAAAATAAACTTAAAAGCTTTAAAAACATGAAATAAAATTACATGAGATGCCACTTTGCACATAGGATAGTTAAAACCAGGAAGAAAACTAAATAAGTGTGAGTGAAGACGTGGAGGCATGAAACCCCGTGCACTGCCAGTTTGAATATAAGGTGGTGCCGTTTCTGTGAAGATACTTTGATGATTCCCTGAGAAGCTGAATGTGGACTCACCAGGTGTCTAAGCATTTCTCCTCATAGGTATACATCTCAAAACTTATACTTCACAAGTCCTGAGTGGCACATTTCTTATTCATAAGAGAATTGAAGTTCTGACATAAGCTATAACATGTATGAACTTTGAAAACATTGTGTCAAGTGCAAAAGCCATGCATAAAAGGGATGACTTATAATATAAGTTCACTTACATTAAGCATCTATTAAGAGTAAACTCATAGAGACACAAAACAGATCAACAACTAGGGCTCAGGGGAGGAAGAAATGGGGCCTTATTATTTATAGATTTTCTGTTTATGAGAATGGAAAAGTTTGAGAAATAGTTGAATGATAATAGTTGAGTACCATTTTATGCAATAATTAAGGCTATTGGATTGTGCAGTTGAAAGTGGCTAGAAGTAAACTTTTGTTACATAAATTATCTCATAATTGTTAAACATCCAACTGTTTTGAGTATAATTACTCTCCAAGCTTACCTCAGCAAACCTGCTATAGCTTCCTGTTATCCAGCTGTGGGTATATTTAACTTTCTGTCGTTATTCTTTGCAGCATATAGTCTGTCCAAAAACGTTTCTCAGAGGTCTATAATTAAAATTATGAAGAGGGGCTGGAGAGATGGCTTAGCGGTTAAGCACTTGCCTGTGAAGCCTAAGGACCCCAGTTCAAGGCTTGACTCCCCAGGACCCACGTTAGCCAGATGCACAAGGGGACGCATGAGTCTGGAGTTTGTGTGCAGTGGATGGAGGCTCTGGCACGCCCATTCCCTCTCTCTCTATCTCTGTCTCTCTCTCTCTCTGCTTGCAAATAAATATATAATTTTTTAAAAAATTATGAAGAATTATAAATCATGTTTGTAGTTTTTTGTTTGGGCATTTTTGCTACTCAGTTTTTACTTTTCAAAGTTCAGATTCTTGGGCTTTAAGAGATGGCTTAGCAGTTAAGGTGTTTGCCTGCAAAGCCAATAGATCCCGGTTCAATTCTCCATGACCCACGTAAACTAGATGCACAAGGGGGTGCATGCATCTGGAGTTTGTTTGCAGTGGCTGGATGCCCTGGCATGCCCGTTCTCTCCCTCTCTCTTTCTCTCTCTGCCTCTTATTCTCTCTCAAATAAATAAATAAAATATATTTTTAAAAGTTCAGATTCTCTTTTAAAATTTTTACTTATAATTGTCATACATGTACATAATATATTTTGATCAAAATTCTTGCTCATTACCTTCTTTTGTTCCTCTCTCTTTCACTGAGAAGTTCAAATTCTTAAGGACAAAAGTCAATTCATATGTTTCCTCATATTCCCACCATGTCTGGCATGTAGCATTTGACAAATGTTAACTGTGCAAATTAGTAAATTTCAGTTCTATTGTGCCATCTGCCCAGTAATTTGGGTAAAACTTGTTGCCTGCTTGGTGTGTTGGGTGCAAGATGCTGACTCAGTGACTTTTATGTCTGGGAACAGAGTCTGCATTGGTAGACAGATAGGAAAGAAGATTTCTGCATGACTGGTGTGTTTGGCAGTAGGTACAGTTAGAGACAATTGGTAGCAAGACTCAATCTGTTGATTTCGCCAATTCTACTCCTGCATCGCTTGATAGGAAAGAAATAAATGTAGAAATTCCATAATTCCTATAAACTATCTCTATTGGTATTAAAAGTAGATTTAAAAAGCTGCTTTTTCCTTCAGTTTTGAAATTGCATGGAAGATCCTACAGCAGACTGTGGAAGTGTGTGGGATGTTGTTTAGAGAGCATCAGCACTTAGACAGTCAGCATACACATGAAGGTTTCTGAAGGATGGTGGGTCTGGATTGTCCAGGGCTGAGGCAGAGTTGGGGACAGGATATTAGAGTTGCCTTGAGTGTTGGTGCATGAGGACTCATGCTCTGTAGTGAGAAAAAGGTGTTTACATGGTTATTAAACACAATATGAATATTTGAAGCAGCAGCTTTTTATTTTATTATTTATTTGAAAGAGAGAAAGAGGGAGAAGGAGAGAGAGAGAGAGAGAGTGAGAGAGAGAGAGAGAGAGCATGCGAGGGTCTTCAGCCACTGTAAATGAACTCCAGACACATGTGACACCTTGTGCATCTGGCTTATATGAGTCTGGGGAATCAAACCTGGATTCTTTGGCTTCACAGGCAAGTGCCTTAACCACTAAGCCATCTTTCCAGCCCCTAAAGCAGCAGTTTTTAAGGCAGAAATTGAGAATTAATATCCAAGGTAAAAAAAATGAGGGAGATAGGAAGATATGAATGCAAGACATAGTCAGCAAAGCAGGAAAGAGATGGACAAAATTCAGGAGCCCAGCTTTTGTCTCTGCCTATTTAGGACGAGCAGATTCCTTTCTGTAAGAAGGCTAGCCCAGTGCATGCTGTATTATAGGGGTCAGATTTTTGTAAGAGGGCTACCATGAAGCATACCATGGTCTAGATGTCTTCAGATTCCTGTCAGAGGGCTAACATGGAGTATACTGTAGTAAAAATATCTTTAGATTCCTATAAGAGGCTGACATGGAGCATACTGTAGCAAAGATGTCTTCAGATTCCTGTAAGGGGGCTAGCATGGAGCATACTGTGGTATAGATGACTTCTCATTTGGTTGTTCTTGCTGAGAATCATCCTTGTTCCCTTCCCAAGGTCAAGACTCTCTGTATGTGTTTCAAACTGGCCCGATACTCACAAGCATATTTGCTCAGGAACGTTAGAGGGAGCTTGTGAATATGACAGTGCTGCTCAACTCCAACCCCGGCTCTGCAGCAGAAGAAACCAAAGATATTTTCATGAGTCACACTTGCCATCTGCTAGTGGAATGTGATTCAAGTTACAGATGGATCCTGCCTTGGGATGGTTCAGCTTGGGAGTTTTCAGTATTGCAATGGTGTGAAAGTGATGTGCGTTGAGAAGAAGCCGTACTTCACATTTTAAAGTTTGATTTTTCCCCAGGGGCTTGTAATACACATTATAGTACTCTTACGATTCTCAGCAGGAGCAGCGAGCTCTTCTCCCAGTCAGCCATATGACCAAGAGAATAAACTCTAGTATATATTTTTGATAGTTTAGAATTCATTTTAAATATTGACTTATAATATTTTCAAGTGGTGATTAGTTTATCAGGGCACAACTCCATTGTAAATTAAGGGCAATCTATACTTTGTTCTTCTTTTTTTTCCAGTGGTCTACTTAGTTTGGCATTGGCCAAGTACTTCAGAAACATAACCAGAGTTCCTCCAGTTCACTGAACTGAAGAACTGAAGTGGAAACATTCTGAAAATGTTTGGTCAGACCTAAGTTGCCTATCAATTTATGTATGACACTGATTGTCCTTTGGATATCACAAGTGTTTGGATATTAAAATTTCAATCATATACATTGTAACTATATGCTCATTGAAAATCGCCACCGTGTCTGGAAATCTGAGGGAGCCCAAATTAGAGGGCCATTTTTTTTTCATCTTCCTTGGCATTCTAACTTTACTCTACAATAGGCAATATCTTTTAAGATTCGATTTCTTTCATTATAAGTAGTTCAGAGTGACACAATTCTTTACTGTAGTATATTCCAAACAGACTAACTACATTCAGATATTTCTATAACCTTTAGAATTTGTGTGTGTGCGTGTGTGTATGTGTGTGTGTACGCATGCACATGTGCATGTGTGTGTGTGGTGGTAAAAAAAAAACAAAAGCCCTGGTTGAGGTAATTAAAAACTGCTGCTTTTTAAGAAAAAAAAATAGAAACTTTGAGTTTGTTACTTATTTCTCTGAATTATAGTTCTTCTTAACAAAATTGGCAAAATAATGTTAATTTACTCACATTTCTGGGTTGTCCAAACGCTGAAATGAGGGTACAGGATAGAGATAAGGCTCTGGATAGCAAAGTAAGACTCTGAGAGAGACTGACCTAGGCATCACCAAGGAGTTCAGGAAGCTTCATTATTTGCTCTGTGCTTCCACACAAAGAGGACATACTCTCTTCAGACTTGAATAATCAGAACAAGCCCATGTTAAAGTGGGCAGACCATTAGCTTGAGGAGAGGGAATATGAATAGCGAGAACTGAGCAAGAAAAGGAGAAGTGAATAACTTCAAACCTCCAAAGAAATAAGGATTAAACAAAGGATACATAGCCTCAGCCAATGAAGAAATACTCTAGAATTTTCTGTACTCAAGAGCAAAATCCTTACAAAGGAAATTGAGAAAATCCAAAACCTGACCTTATGTCCAACACTTGCTCTCTCTTAAGTGGAACCAGGCTCCCTGCCAGTTTATAAAGGTCCTTTCCCTCCAGTACTGTATAGGGGTCAAACAGCTGTGCTGAAAATCTCACAATAACTCAATGCTCTTTTTCTAATCAACCCTGTTCCAAATTAGCTCATGAGCATAGATAAGCAGAATTATCATATACTTGAAGTGGGGGAAATAGAATAAAAGAGAAGGACATTGGTCAATTAAAATAACTGATACCAGAGGAAATAGGAGAAAGGAGTGTAAAAATGATAACTGCAGCCGGGCGTGGTGGTGCACGCCTTGAATCCCAGCACTCGGGAGGCAGAGGTAGGAGGATCGCCATGAGTTCGAGGCCACCCTGAGACTACAGAGTGATTTCCAGGTCAGCCTGAGCTGGAGTGAGACCCTACCTCGAAAAAGAAAAAACAAACAAACAAACAAACAAACAAAAAACTCTGATAACTGCTATTTATATCAAGGGAATATATTTTTGTGAAATTCAAAACATATTTTGTAAGGCTGAAGATATAGCTAAGTCCATAGAGTACTTGCCTATTATGCATGAGGCCCTGGGTTTGATTCTCAGCACTTCAAGCAAACAAACAAGCAATTACCAGATTTTTTTTAAAAAAAGTAAACTTTCATTCATTTTATGACATGACTTTAACACATCTTAAGTTAAACTTTCTAAGAGTCCACAAACATAATGCAAGATTTATAGGCTTCTCTGTGAATTAATATTGATTAAAAATAAATATACGAATATAGAGTTTTCTCATATGATAGCCAATAGACATGTGTGGCTATTGAACACTCATTATGTGGTCAGTTCAAATTGAGATATACTACAAGTATATAACCCACATTGAGGGCTGAAGAGATTGCTTAGTGGTTAAAGCACTTGTCTGTGAAGCCTATGGACCCAGGTTTAATTCCCCAGTACCCACATAAGCCAGATGCACAAGGTGGTGCATGTGTCCAGTTTGTTTGCAGTGACTAGAGGCCCTGGCAACCCATCCTCTTTCAAAATAAGTAAATAAATAAAATATTTTTAAAAAACACATTTTAGATTTTTAAGGACAATATAAAAGAACAATTGAACAATTACTGGAATCTTGGGGTTGGGGAAATGACTCAATGGTGAAAGGCTGTTACTTACAAAAACTATTGGCCCAGGTTTGATTTCTCAGTTCCTACATAAAGTCAGATGCACAATGTGGTGTATGTATCTAGAGATAATTTGCAGTGCTGAAAGGCCTGGTTTCACCCATACTCTCCTCCATGTTTCTCAAATAAATTAAAAAATCAAAATTATTGGAATATTAATATTGTAGACATATTCAGTTAAATAAAATATATGATTAAAATTGACTTACGGGCTAAGAAGATAGATGAGTCAGTAAAGTAACTGTCATATAAACATGAGGACCTGAGTTCCGTATCAAATCTCATAGAAAAAGAGCTGGGCATGGTGGTGTGCATTTGGACTCTCAGCACTAAAGGGGCAGAGTCAGGCGGTCAGGTAGTCAGGCAGATCACGGGGCTCACTGATTAGCCAGGCTCATCTACTTCATGAGCTCCAGGCCAGTGAGATACCTTGTCTTAAAAAAAAATGGATGGAAATGCCTGAAGGTGTCCTCTGGCCTCTGCATACATTTGTAAAAATATGTATGTGCATACATGTGTATGCACATACATGAGTAACCACACTCACATGAACACATACATGCATTTCTTTTATTGATGGCTTTCTAATGTGGCAACTAGAAATTTTGAAGCTAAATATATGGTTCTATTAGATTTTTATTAGTACAGAGAATCTAAATACCACAAAATATAATTTGACCTACTAGACGTATCTAATTAAATATTATCTTTGCATTACTGAAAGGAAATGAAATAAAAATTTTTACAGAAGTATATGAAGTATTCTGTCTCTTAAAAATATTAACATATAAAAGCTTTTTTTAAGTCATAGAATGAGTTTATGGCCTGTCAGTCCCTAGATACGTTTAAAACATGAAAAGTCAAAACCAAATTTAGTACCCTAATCCAATTAACATCATAGCTCATCAGAATTGTAAACCACAGAATATTGACTATTCACCTCCTAAGTATAGAGCCAGGAGTTAAAGCTACTTCTACTGCCCAGCCTCCTGTGGAATTATTGCAAAAGTATATCAATAGTCCAAAGTTAAAATATAGTGCAATGTTGCTACTAATTATTTCTCACTTTTGCACAGCTGTACAGTCAACAAATCATTAGTCAAACTATTAAGGAGGTGAGTATATTTTTTTCCAAAGACAAAATGAAAATTAAAACATATTGAGAAAGCAAATATAGTTCCCCAAAAGCATAATATGAATTCTTATCTAAATAATCCTCATGCTTAAGTAATAATAATAGTCATAATAACTCACTTTTTAATAACACAACCTTGATTCCATCCTTCCTTTCTTCTTTTTTGCTGGTAGAATCACAATTTAGTTCAAGCATTCCTAGAACTCATGTTTTTTCTGTTTGGTCCTCCCCTGAGTTGGGAATTACAAGCATGTGTCACCACATCTAGCATACTGATTCATTATTACAAACCACCTTGACAACTAGTTTCAAAAAGACTTGGTGTTAATGATAGCAGAAAGCAAACTCAAGGACAGAATATGTATAATTGTCTGGACTTCATCCACCTCATCTTCCCAAACAGGACCATGAGGACAGAGCACCTGCAGCTTGAAGTTAACTATGAAAACCAGTATACATTCTTTTTTTTTTGTTTGTTATTTGTTTTTTCAAGGTAGGCATTTCGCTCTAGCCCAGGATGACCTGGAATTCACAGTATAATTTTAGGGTGACCTTGAATTTACAGCAATCCTCCTACCTCTGCCTCCCAAGTGCTGGGATTAAAGGTGTGCATAACCATTCCCGGCTTCAGTATGTACTCATTTATCATCACAAATATCGCATTTCCTTAGTCTTCCACATTCAACATCAAAGGTACTGAGCATGAGACCTAAATAAGGTCCCAAGTGGCACATAAATTAGGAGAGGAGAGGCAGTTTGGTCCAGAGTTCAAAAACCTGGAATTCAGCCGGGCATGGTGGCGCACGCTTTCAATCCCACCACCAGGGAGGCAGAGGTAGGAGGATTGCCGAGAGTTCGAGGCCACCCTGAGACTACATAGTGAATTCCAGGTCAGCCTGAGTCAGAGTGAGGCCCTACCTTGAAAAACAAAACAAAACAAAACAAAACAAAACCATAAAACAAACAAACAAACAAACAAAAACCCTGGAATTCTTCACTAGGAAAACTTAGACTTTAAACTCATCTTTTCTTGATATAGAACTTAAACAATTTTCTTAATCTTTATTAGACCCAGTGTCCTCACTCATAAAAATAAGTATAATAAGAGAAAAGTTTGTATAGTTCTCATAAAGGATGTAGCCCAGGGCCTTGCATGGAGTACTTATTCATCAGAAAATGGTTTCAGTGTTCATATTATTAGGTATTTTTAAAAATATTTTATTTTTACTTATTTGTTTGAGAGAGAAAAAGAGGTAGAGAGATAGATAGATAGAGAGAGAGAGAGAGAGAGGGAGAGAGAGGGAGAGTAAGAATGGGCATGCTAGGGCATTCAGCCACTGAAAACTCCAAACACATGTGCCACCTTCTGCATCTAGTCTATATGGGTCCTGGGGAATCAAACCTGGATCCTCTGGCTTTGCAGGTAAGCTCCTTAACTGCTAAGCCATCTCTTCAGCCCTCTCTCTCTCTCTCTTTTTTTTTTTTTTTTTTTTTGTTGTTATTGGTTTTTCAAGGTAGGGGTCTCACTCTAGTTCAGACTGATCTGAAATTCACTATGTAGAGATCCTCCTACCTCTGCCTCCTGAGTGCTGGGATTAAAGGCATATGCCACCACACACGGCTAAGTATTTTTTTTTTCTCTTTTAAATAGGGTCTTGTGTATCCTTGGCTGGCTTGAACTTACTCTGTAGATCAGACTGGCTTCAAGCTGGCACCAATCCTCCTGTCTTCTGCACCTGAATGCTGAACTTACAGGTATGAGCCACAATGCCTGGCAATATTAGTGTTCTTTTGGGAGTTACAGTAAAACATCAAGAGAATTTTGGTCAAAAAGAAAGAAACCAAATAAGAAGCAAAGTGGTGTTTTAGGGGCACTAAAAGTCACTTTGGAGTGGGGTGCTAGAGGTTCAGGAAAGTCTTTGAACCCCAAACTCTAGATTTGTGTCTAGTTTTAACCAAATAATTGAATAAAATAAGACTGGAAAGTATGATTATTAAATTATTATATTGATTTTTTGGTACAGAACCAAGGGAGGGAAAATGAATAGACCCATGTGGCTTGACAGCCCATATGGTGGGCCTTGAAAAACTATGAAGAGGACAGAAAAGAGTACAAAGAGCTCCTGCCAAGGAGAGGGTAGAGAGCCCACGTGGAAAGTAAGGGATATGAGGTACTTCCCTTGCCTTGGCCCAAGGCCAAGATGAAGAGAAACTCACCAGAAGCTGGAGGTTCACCAGTGGTCAGGCAGCCCAGAGAGAGCCTGCTCTCTCCCCAAAATGTGCTTATAACCTTGTGGAGGTGGACCCTACCTTCCAGCTCAGGTGAGCCAGGGGAACAGCTATTGGTCTGGGCTAGGGGCTGTCTCAGGAAGAGGCCAGCCATGATGCCAAGTTCGGAGGTCTAAGCTTGACCAACCATAGTTCAGGATTCTAGAACAAGATTTCCCTCCCAGGGAGGGACTCAGGTAAGTAAAAACAGGTCTAGGGGACTAGACAAGAGATAAGTCAGATCATCCTTTGATCTCTAGCAAGTACAGATTGTGAGGGCAGACTTTCCTACCTTTTTTACTTTCTGGGCCACCCTATCTGTCTAACAAAGCTATTTGACTCCCTCTCATTTCCTACTGTCTTGAGAAGACACTCTAACTGCTGTTAGAGGAAAGAGGACAATGACTGGCCAGTCTTGCTGGCTGAATGGGGGTGTAGAAATATGGCAGTTAGAGTCTCTCCTAGAGCCAGGAACTATTTTCCTGGAGGACCCTGAAAGTGTTTTGAGTGCAGGAAGATAGTCCTGGAATAAAATGTTGGGGAGAAAGAATACCTTTACTTTAAGACTCAGTTTCCCTAATAGTTAATGCCCTGGCAAATAGAGAAACATAGTTAAATTGATTGAGTACTTTAAAGGCAGTTTTTACAACCCCTAAACCAGGAAAATATAAGCATCAGTGAGCTGTTAATGGATGAACTTTAACCATAGACTCAGTTTCTCCAATAGTTAAAACCTTGACAAGTAGAGTAACCTAATTTACATTACTGAGAGCCTTAACACTTAAATCATGAACAAATTAACATTAGTTGATATTTTAGCCCTGATATCCTGAGCCTGTATGAGGCCTCCAGACAGGGTTAGAAAGTTAGGAGTGACTGAGCCAGAAACTGTAACTGGAGTAATCAGGTCTAGCTGGTAGTCAGTGGCCAGTTTAGATGGTCATAGAGGTAAACAAATAGCTGTACTTTAGGTAGTTTTATCTATCCACACCCTTTTTCTTTCTTTCCTATAAGAAAAAGATCAGGTGGAAGAATTATGTAGTATTTAAAATTGTCTTGGAGTGGCCAAGTCTGCATATATATATATATGTTAGAGGATATTGTGATTAGTCTCTGTTTCTCTCTCTGTCTCTCTCTAAGTTTTCCAATGTCTCAGCAGACAGATTATGGGGTCTTTTGCAGAACTTTAGAAGTAACTGTTCTCATCTGTAGGGTAATTGAGAGAAATATGAGCCTAGCTACTCTATCTAGACAGCTCTAAAAGAGCCTTGACTATCCCCTGAAGAAGTATCTCTCTTATGAAGAGATATCTCTTGCCCCCATTCCCATGGTCAGAGAAAAGGGCAGAGTCTACCAGTGTGGGGCTTCCAGACACCAGGGTGACTTGTGTATTTCCTCATCTTAAGTTCCACAGCTTTAAGTCCTCACCATTGAGTCCCCAGGCAAGTTTAACTATATTTGGGAACTATGGAATTAAACTCTTACCAGATGAGACTGCTTCCCAGTGCCTACAGATATGAATCCTCACTAATGGGCCCCCTATGCCTGTTCCCATGTAGACATTTAGCCACACATTTGGGTTTTGAGCATTCTCCTGTCTAAAGCAATTTTGACAACATGAAACCTTAGGAGTAAACAAAATGTTAAGCAAAAACCTTTGGAAATATGTAAATCATTCTATGTGACAAAGGAAACAATAGGTGAATTTTTTTTTCTAAAATTAGGAGCAGACCGGAAAATACCAAATGACTATATCCACTGGAAATTATCTCTAATTACTGATAAATCTTACCCTAATTTATCATCCTTAATATAGAAACCTGTATGTAGAGTGTATCCCCCCTTTTTGTTTTTTAATTAGAAGCAAAGCAGGAAATGTGAAGCATTTGCAGTTATTATCATTGAACATCTGTTTAGCTTCCAGATGGAAGCATTTGTTAGAAGAATTTTTAATTGACTCAGTTTACCCATTTGACCTTTTCTGTCTAGTGAGAAAGTTCATTTGACAGAGGTGACTTCAGGTGTTCAGAAGAGAGGAAATATAAAGAGAACCAATGTTTGTCACTCCTTTTTCCTTGTCAGAGACAATTGGCTATTTTGTCCCTGGACAGGGTCTGGAGAACACATGGTTTAAATCTGCTTGGGTTCTGAAATAAAAGGGGTGCCAACCCTTTTTCCAGAGTCCAGCTTGCCATAAATTTAAATAGTACTTAACAGTGAGCAAGAACAAAAGGAAATGACAGAACAGAGAGCTAAGCATCCTGAAATTCCTTGTACGATTTTGAAATTGTCTATTTGTTTTTACCTAGGAAATTTATTTTTCCCATTTATAATATACAAGGCGATAGGATCCTGTTTATGTCTAAGCTGGTTAGACCTTCAGAAAATGTGAATTTAAAATTTTGAAGCATTTTTAAGAGTCAGTGAGCAGTTGAAAAACCCTTAAATTTAGGCATGGTGTTCATCTATGTGTAGCCTGAAAAATTATCTTTATGTTCCTCATAAAAGGAAAATAATTTTAGGCAAAATTTGTAGGGGTGGCAAATAGGGACCCGATTAAATAGGGGATGGCCATAGCATTGAGAAGCTGCAGATGACATGTTAAGGAGCTCAGACTGTATGAAGTGATGGGTAGTCTTCAAAAAGTTGTCATGATAAGGAAAACTGTTGAAATCTGTAATCACCAGGACAAATTTGCCCTTTAGGAATTTGATTGCACACTACAGTACATGCATTGGAGGATATCAAAATCTCTGCAAAGCATAATAATTAGTAGCAATGGTGGTGGCTTACAATTCACTAAGCATTGACAAAGGAATGGTGGTTTAGAAATAAAATGAAAGAGGTATAGTTGATACACAACCACACAGATGCACACATGATAAAATGAATAAGAGCTTTCAGTATTTTTAAGAGGGAAGGGAACAGAAAGTAGATCAAAGAGTTCAGTATATCTATATCAACAATTCTTCCACCTTGGACAAGAAGGAGACTGCCAGCGTCTACAATAGTGGTCACAAATACGTTAGGAAGAGAAAAAAGTAGCCAAGACCTAAAATTTGGTCATGTTAAGTTTCAAATGTCTGTGGGTCATTTGACTCCAAAAGTCTAGTAGGAATTTTGTTAGTAGGACCTGAAATTAAGGGAGGGATGGAGGCATTGATTTGTAAGTGAATGGCACATTTGGGAGGACAAACATCAGTATAGAGCTTAGTGGAAGGGATAACCATCAAGGATACTAAGAAAGTGTGAACAGAAGGATGAGAACCAGAGTCGGATGCAGCAGGAAGTGCCACAGCATTTTCAAGGGGAAAATAGTTTTGTCTAAGGCAAAAACTAAAATGTCCACTAAGAGAATAACTGACAAACATTCTCTCATTTGAAGAAATTTTAGCCTCATTAGATTGTAATAGTTTCAAGGGAGAATTTTAGTATAAATAAAATCAGGAAATATGTAAATATGTAGGGAAAGGCAAGTATAGTGGTGGCTAGGGTGGAAACTAAATTGAGAAGAATGTATGTGTGCATGCGTGCATGTGTGCATGCATTGTTGTGTGTGTCTGTGCATGCTTGTTCATATGTTTGGATGAGGGTGCATGTGCATACCACAATGTTTATGTGGTGGTCAGAGGACAATTTTCAGGTGTCAGTCTTTATTTTCCACCTCATTTGGGGTGGGATCTCTTGTTGTTCATGTGAACCTGCAAGTTTCAGGAAGATTTTCGAGTCTCTGTTCCCATCTTGCTGCTGTAGACATGTTGGGATTATAGCTTCTGGCTTTTTATGTGGGGATTGGAGTTCTGAAATTGGGGCTCATACTTGCACAGCAAGGACTTTATCCACTGAGAAATCTACCCTGCCCGAGATTTAAAAAATAAATGACTAAACTATAGCTTTCTGCTAATCTCATTAGTTCTTCCATGAGAGTAGTGAAGTCAGCATTCTCAAGCCTCAATTCATCTCATTAAATCTTTTGTCTGGGACTTCAGTATATTTATAGAATGAGGAGAAGGAACATGGAGACAACAATGTTAAAAATACAGAAAGAAGAGAGACAAATGGTAGAAAACTATCTGAGAAGTGATGGGAGACATTGGTGCCCTGATCACACTGAGGAGGGTTTTTCCAGCCACAAAGGGAGATAATCCAATCCTGAGAACACAGAGGGAGGAACATGATGCTGGCAATGAATAAGGCTTTGTTGTAGGATGAGGTTTGTTTGAAACTTTTCATGAAAGTTATATAGTCATTTTTTGAGAGCAGGGAGTATTAGGTTAGTTAAGGGATTTAAGGAGAGAGATGAATGTTTAATATTATTTTTGAAGGATTAAGAGGAAGGAAACTTTTCATGAAAGTTATATAGTCATTTTTTGAGAGCAGGGAGTATTAGGTTAGTTAAGGGATTTAAGGAGAGAGATGAATGTTTAATATTATTTTTGAAGGATTAAGAGGAAGGAAAAGGAAAGGAAAGAAATATTGAATGGGTCTGTCCATGAGCAAAACATTCCCCAGTAGCACCAAGCACTTAAGTTCAATGGAGAGGACTCTCACATGGTTAAGTGTTGTGAGTGTGCACAAGCACAGGCATCATGTAGCTCAGGTCCTGGTGAGAAGGTGCCAGGAGGCTGAGTAGAAGCCACATGCTCTATGCATGAAGATGTATAAACATAATCCAGGAGACAGTAAGCAAGAGATATAATACTCTAGTGACACGTGATCTTAAAATACAGGTGTGGTAAGCTCAATGATGGTTCCCCCAAAGACATCCATGTACTAGTTCTGGATCTTGTGACTATATTACTTTACATGGTAAAGAAACATAGCTTGCTGATGTGATGAAGTTGAGAATATTGAGATGGAAAGACTACCCTAAGTTTTCCACATGAGCCCAGTGCACTCCTAAGTTTCCTTCAAATGAGGAATCAGAGTCAGAGACAAAAAGCTGATGGTAGAGGCAGAGGTCAAGATGATGTGAAGACATGATCCAAGGAGGTGAGTAGCTTCCAGCGGTTTGAAAAAATGGAAGGAGCAGCTTTGTTCCAGACCCTTCTCCTAGAGGGTATACAACCCTGCCAACACTTTGATTTTCAGACACCCAAACTACCCAATTGTAAAATAATACATTCATGGCTTCTAAATTTAATGTCAATGTTTTAGTTGGCACACAGAAATTTAGATACCATACATTCTGATATTTTCAAACAATAATTTGTTACAGTGATTCTTGTTCCTCCTTCATTTTTCCAACCCCCTCCCAACACTGTCCCCAAACCCATCCCTTCTAACATCCTCCCCCTTTCTGTCTATGAGCTTCTTTTCACCCTCCCCTCACCCCTCTTCCAGCTCATCTTTTTATACTTGCACTTGGTTACCATTTCACCTTTATAGATTTTACCTGCATTTGCTCCCCTTTACATGCATACGTACAGATATTATAAGCCAGGATTTGCATATCTGAAAGAACATGTTGTTTTGGTCTTTCTGAGTTTGGGTCACTTTAACTAATGTAATTCTTTCTAGGCGCATCCTTTTTTTCCCCTACAAATTTCACAATTGCATTTTTCTGTACTGCTGAATAGAATGTCATTGTGCACTTGCACTGCATTTTCATTACGCATGTAACCGAATGTCTTAACCCACTGAGTTTGTTGCAACAGCTATGGAAAACATTTGGAATTGGTTTTGTTCAAATTCATCTGGGGAGGTGACAAAAGCCTTTGCAGAGAATATTGTCACTTTCACTGGAGGATGCCTGGCCAGAGTGAAAGAGAACACCTTAGGGGAGAAGAGGCCTGAGACAGCACAGTTAGCATGGCTCGGCTCCCTGTCTGGATATGACGGATGTACTCCTTGGGGTCAAGTGGATTCATCTGTTGTGATTCAGTGTCAGCTTCTGTCTCGGTGCTCAGACAAACCCTTCTACGGTGGCTTCTTCCAGTCAGCTTTACTTTTCAGATCTCTTGGCCTTTTCAGGGAAGACTTTTCTCTTGGGGTCTGCCCTCTATCAAATTGTCCTTTTCTCTTTCTCCCTCTCCTATGTTAAAATAAATGAAATATTTATCACTTCCAAACCGAAGTGTTCTCTCAGAATAATCTGGATAGGCTGTGTTCTTGGACAACAGAGTCCTCAAGAAACCCCCTTTTTTTTCTGCTTCTGAACTAGTTTTAATGATTACCAGACATTTTGATTACATAGATTTCCATCTGACTAAATGGTTGGCAGGCACAGGAAGAGACGTGAGAGCCTTGTAAATAATAGGTTAGGAAAACAAGACAGTTCTGGGCAGAAGGGTGTGAGAAGCTCAAAGCAGGTATCTGGTAATGCACACAAACGTTGAAGTCAGAGGGCAAGGACACTTGCTATTTGCTTCATTCTGAGGTTTTGCAGAGCAAGAACTTGTCCCAAAGTTCGGTGATGACAGCAAACAGGTAACTGTGACTAGAGCATGAGAGAGCAGGGGACGAAGTAATTCTTGACAGGCTGATAGTTGTTTACATTCCAGCTAGCAGAGACTTTCAACTGTGCATCAGTAATGTGAGAAGCGCCTATGAGCCACAAAATACACTGGTGATGACCGAGCTCGGCACATAAACCTTACAGATCTGTGCTGAGTGCTTTAAAGTGCTAACAATCAATTCCCAAGGTAGAGATTAAACTATACCCATCTGACAGACAAAGAATCTAAAACTTAAGGAATTTAGGAATCTGCCCAAAGATACGCAGCTCAAAGGCAATTCATAAATTTTTAAAACAGAACTCAAATCCCAAGATGAAAGATTCCAAAACCCCAAATGCATACTGTCTTAATTTCTATCATATTTTTCCTAAGCTGTCTCAGTGTAAGTTTCTGTAACTATATAAGAACCACCACTGAAATAAAAATCAAGTAAAGTTTCATTGTAATGCTTATTATGAGGAGTCACAGACAATCAGTGTTTTAATTTAACATTCAATATATTTCCAGATGATATACATGGATATTTCCTCTTAGAAACATGGGCAAGCTTTTCATCTCCAAGTGAAATATGTCTATAATCTCCCTAGGTTCTGATTATTTCTGGTTGGCAAGGCATAGCCCAAATCACACTGCTTCAGTTTCTAATTTAATGGAACATTAAACATCCATTTCTTTTACCTAAATTACACAGTTTCTGTTATCTATACAGCTTACATGTGGAGTGTTTAACTGAAAAATGGAAATAAAAATAGGAAATGGGTGAGTGCCTGCTATCATGTCTCATAAGCAATCCCATAATATTATTAAGTCTAGTAAGTGATGAGTGTAAAAAATATAAATTTTAAAATTAAGACTTATTTCCTTTAGTTAATGAGCTTCTTATTTACCTTTTGTGCTTCAAACACGTGTTTCTAGAAATACCTAAGTCCGCCATACTCCATATAATATCATTTAGGCATCATAGATTCTTGATAGTGGTATACAAAGACATCTTCCTTCTCCTCTCTTGTCCCCCCTTCTTTTCCTTTTCTCTCTTCCCCTTTCTTCTTTCCTTTCCTCTCCTATATTCTCCTCTCCTGCTTCTCCTCTCTTTTCCTTTCCTCTCCTCTTTTTCTCTTCCCTATTTTCTTTCATTTCCTTTCCACCACTGTCTCATTTTCCTACCCCTATATCATTGCTATGATATAAATACTAGAAATGGATTCATTGGAAAATTATTTTTTTCAAATATAGCTTCAAAATTCCCTAATAAAAGGAAACATATAATTTGAATGCTGCCTTTTCTTGAAGTCTTTCAAAAGACATTTGCTTACTTTTATTGATCTTTAAACACATGGAAAACAGAATTCTTCTTGATAGATTCAGAAATGCAAACAGATACTTCCTGATAAGATCAATATATGGATCTTCCTAGAAGGAAAATAATCTGACATCAGATTTATTAACTGTTTATTAAGAAGTCGAGACTGACAGATTCTTCGCTTTCATACCACATACAAGATCAGGCATGGTGTCACCAGGTAAGGTCCCAAATTCCTCTTTCCATGTGCCTGCAGCCGTGCATGGATATTACACAAGTATGTTCTTTTCTGCATCAGGATCTCCCACTAGACACCAGCCCTAGTCCTTCACTTCCCCAAAGAACCACACAGGCTTTCCTGAATCTTTGTTTCATACTAGTTGGAAGAATACAGAATGCTTGGGAGTCCCATCACTCTTTTGGCTGCTTCTCTAAAGTGAGATTCAGCAACTCACATGCTACTTGGCTCCTTCTCATTTTACCAGTTCTCCTCCTACACCACCCACTCATGCACTTGGGCTTTTCAAGCTTAAAGTTCTTCCTACTTTATTATGCAGAGTAATTATTGGTTTCTCCCTCAGTATCTTCCCATGCTGACCATGCCACACAGGTTTTTGTTCTTTGCTAAATATAGTGCTTTGCACACAGGAATTCTGTAGCCAGAATTAACTATTTATTAGACTAGTCATTCTCTTCCTTCTATCACATTTCTGACATAATTTTACCTTACAAAATGCTTACAAGTCAGGCAGGACTTAATATTATCCCCATTATATGAACAAAAAGATCTGAGTGTCAGAGGGTTGGTGACTTGTAGATATAAAATTATAAGCCTAGAACTAGAATGACACTTCTGATACCAGGAGTTAGATAGTGGTAGAGTCATCTGCCCTAAGTAGAAGAGTAAAACATCCTTTCTTTCATGTAGATAACAATGCAGTGCTTTTCAGGAGCAATGGTTGTGGTTCATAGAAATATTTGAAGCTTGGCTCCTCCTTGATCATAGCTTCTGAAACTCACAACATACTTTCATGAGCAACCCAAGACAAAAATGAGGCACTAGATAACACAACTATGTCTGAGAAGAAGACATCAGTTTGTCCCCAGCTTTTTCAGACCATGAGGACCAATAACCAAGAGGCTCATATTTCTTTTTACATACTGGGGCAATGATAGCTTTCCAGCTTCATCAAGATGGGAATATATTTTCAGTTTAAAGGAAGGAATTCTCTCGAGTTTTTAATTTAATTCTTCTGGATTTGTAATGGTCAAGCATCCGTGCCATCATGTTGTAACTATAGGTCTGAGAAACATTGAAGATAGCTCCTATTTAACTCCTCCAGTTGGCTTGTAAAGTCTGAAGCCTAGCAAATGGGTATTATCACTCTGTAATGTCCACTGAGAGGGAAATCAAAGGAAAAAAAGGAGAGAAGAGGGAGTTCTGAGAAGTTTAGAAGACGTGAATAATTTTTATAAAAAACTTTAGGATGCTGTTTCCACATTTAAAGTCATGTGGTGAAAAAAAGCTGAAGTGAATGTGGTGAGTCCAGATAATATGTATCACTTTTTGGTGAAACATTATTTGCCATGGTTTGAATGTCTTGTCTTGTCCAAAATTTATTTTAAGACGTAATTTCCAAGGGCATAGCATTAGGTGGTAAATATTTTAGGAATTGATTTGACCATCCTGGCTCTGCCTTCATCAGTGGGATCTATGCCTTTTAAAAGGGAATAAGAGAATTAGTTCAGCACTTTGTACCCTTCTGTCCCCTGCCATGTGAGGACACAGCAGTTGCCTTTCTGACAGCCTCCAGACTGTGGAAGGTATATTCCTTCTCTTCATCAACTGCCCAATCTAAGGCATTTTATTATAGGACCACAAATGTACTAAGACAGAATTTATCCATTGACTCATTCATTGAACAATTTATTAGGTTACTGATACACCTAGGAAATACAGAAAAAACACAAAAGATATACACTATTGATGGGTTCATAGAATAGAAAGTGAGAAAGTAACATTTGACAGGTCATAAATCATATAAAGTTGGGTTAGAAGCTTGGAATTTATTCTACATATAGTAATGTAGCCCTGGGAATCTATTGCTCTATAACTTATAAGTGCTTTAATTTACAGACAATGTTTTGATTGCATAAACTACCATCTTCTCCACTGGGTGATAGGCATAAAGAGAGGTGAGAACCTGTCTTTAAATGGAAAATATTTATGCTGGGGAGATGCCCAGGTAGTAAAGTGTTTGCCTTCCAAGCATCAGGACCTGAACTTGAGCTCCAAAACCACATAAAAATAAAATGCCAGGTATGGTGGTACAAGGAAAGTGGATACAGGTGGATCCCTACTGGCCAGCTAATCTAGCCCACTTTGTGAGTTCTAGAATGGCCCATGAGAGAGAGAGACCCTTTCTCAGAAAAGAAAAGTGGCTTAAGGAATGTCACCTGATGTTGCTCTTTGACCTCCATATGTGCATGCACACACAGGCATGTGATCACACACACATACACACAATGAAAGTATTTATTAACTCTAGTAATAAATTTCCAAAGTAAGGTAACTCCATACATAGTTAACTTAGTGCCTCAATATTTTCCAAGACCCACATAATTTAGGTCTGCCTGGTATGTCATCTCTAATGTGTTGCTTTCAGCTGCACAGTGGAAGAATGGCTACCTAAATCATATTTTGTAACCTGAAGATATGAAATATTTTAGAAATATAACAAGAAGAAGGTTTGAAATAACATGAATAAAAATGGCTTAAAGGTGTAGGCCCTCCTGTAGCCCACAATTGATGGTAGCTTGATATTGGAGAGTGGGCTTATGTTTGGATATGGTTCTGACTTGTTTCCCAGCTCCAGCTATGGGTCCCATACCAGTGAGGGGATCAGCTACAAGAGGGCCTACACCTATTAAATTCTCTATAAAAAAAAGTAAGGGCTATCTCATTTATCCTGGTGCTAACTTACTCTCCATTGGAGAATCTGCTTCTCTTTTTCAGATAGATGTAGATCCTGAGGAGAGAGCCACCCCATCATACCTCAAAAGGGCCCCGGCTGAAACTAAGAAAAATTGGAGAAACAAGCAAAGGGGCTGTTTTCCTGATGAACCGGATACCAGCACAAGGGGGAAGGAGATCAGCACAGAGAAAAATCAACTCCTACCAAATCAGAGAGCCAGAGCCTCAGAGGCCCCCAACACCTCATCACTGAAGCAGACCAAAAATGAACCCAACATGGCTCAGGGAAATTTTGCAGAAGAGGGGGTGGGAAGAATGTCAGAGCCACATGTTGGGTCATGATATGCAGAGACATTTAGCTTACCCATAACTGTGGGCTAACTCCACAATGCATGACCCGTATACCTCAACAAGGAGGGGCTAAGGGGAGGGGGTAGGTCACGGATGAGCCTAATAATGGTACCAAACTGACTGTATTTGCTGAATACAAAACTAACTAATAAAGAAAAAAAATGGCTTAAAGGATAGGAATTTGTTCCTTTGTACAAAGATATGTAGAGTTAAGTGGTCAGTGGCTTTATAGTGTTTATATGAAGCTGTTAAATAGGCTCCTTCTAAGTTTATTCCCCATTTGTCCCAGGATGCTGAGCTGTCCATAGAAATGACATAACTACTGAGGTTCCAGATATTTTATTTTCATCCAAAGAAGTAAAGAGGAAGGAGAAGGATCAGTGTAACTTTTGATTGTTAAGATGACATCCCAGAAAAATTCTGAAAATTTCTTTCTAAATTTTATTAGGTAAAGCTTAATCACAATTCCATGCTTGGAATAAAATAATCTGTGAAGTGTGATCTTAGCACAATATCTATATACCTAGGTAATAACTAGGAGTACACCAACAAAAATATGGAGAAAGTGAGTATGAGAGAGAAACAGGAAGTTCCAAGTGCTGAAAAAAAAATGTTTTCCTTTTCTTCTTTCATAAAGGAGAGAAGAAAATGAGAAGAATCAGAAAAAATAAGTTAGTTGTATAAGATCTGAAGTTAGGACAAAATGAATGAGTCAGAAAGCACTGACTTCAAATTCTAGCTTTGAAATGTATAAGTGTTACAACTTACATAAGATACTTCAGCTCTCTGAGTTTCACCTTGCTAGTAGATAAGAAGGGGATGCTAAGTTTATAAGTTTTTTGAGTAATGAAACTATGTATAGCAACAAGCGATAAAAGTATGCTCATAGAAAATGTCAGTAAGATACCCTGTCATGTACAATTGATATACACTGAAAAGGTGACTTGAGAGCTTCATTTTGTGGCTGAGACCATCCTAGTGACTAGGATTGTCCAGCAGTTGACTTGAGATTTTCTTTGAAGAATCAGTGATCCTGGATGGACTTCATTACCAGTTACTGCAGGAGGGGATATTGATTCAACATCACTATCTTGACCGTAAATTTGAATATCAGAACTTGACCTTCAGGCTGTGGAAGACAGATACTTTCTTCTTCAGAATCCATTGGTTTTATTTTCCACTTCTCCTCAAGGACACTGGGACAGTTTAAAATTGTCTTAAGTTGGAAACTCAGTTGCAAAATGTAAACTTTAACATATGGTATGGAGTACAACTAATGTGAAAGTTCCAGAAAAGAAGATGGAAATCCAAAGGAACTAAAAATATTTTCTTTAAACAACCCTTTCCAGTGCAGCTGCTTTTTTGTTAGAGCTGCTGCTACAATCCCCAAAGGGTATTTCTCACATGGGACTGTATTTGTTTTTCGATGATTTAATTCTTGTAGCTCACACTGAATTCTTTTGGTGAAGTATTTTTAAACTTCTATCACAGAAAGAAATAGAGTTTCACTGAGAAGAATAGAAGGCTGAGGGGGATTTGTGAAAATTTGAATATATCTAACTCAAAGTAAGACGCTAAAGAGAGGGAAGCTAGCAAGATCACTGAGAAGAGTGGAAAACAAGTATGTTTTCAATAGACAGTAACTTTAAATCTAGAAACGTAGGATGTATTCAACCTACAAGATTAAGTAATTCTATATCATGCTGACCAAAATGCAGAATGTCTCTCACATAAGGATAGCACACAGCAGTAGATGGTAGGACTTTAGGCTCCCCATTCATCAAAGGAGTGGCTTTGCCTTCAAGATGGTTATATAACATCTTTGAATCTCAATGTCTTCATTTTTATAACAGAAGTAGTAACAACAATGTCTATTACATTAGTGTGGTAGTTTGAATAGATGGCCCCCAATATATTCAGGTTTTTTCTTTATTAGTTTGTAGTTTGCATATGCAGCCACCTGACTAGAGGTGATGCCACTGGGCGAATCTTAAGGTGTGGTAGTGGGATTCAGATTTCAATCTAAAGATATGTAAGGTATGCCTAGCTGGAGCTCCTGAAGTGTGCTGTGTTGTGAGGCTTTTGGCTTTTGGTTTGTGCTTCTCTCTCTTCTTGTTCCTGTGAAAGCAGACCAGCTTCTGCTGCCATTATGGAACTTCCCCTCGATCTGTAAGCTTCAATAAATATCCCTTCCTCCAGAATTGTGCCTGGTCTGGAAGTTCATCTCAGCGAACATGAAGCTATCTGCTACAATTAGATAATATTGAAAGTTCATTGAAGCATTAATATATGAATATGTACATTAAGTGTAGTTCATTCAGGGCAATTTGGTGAGAGTAATATATGAATTTATCCAGACAAGAGCAGGTTTTATA
Source organism: Dipus sagitta (assembly GCA_036346955.1). NCBI lineage: Eukaryota > Metazoa > Chordata > Mammalia > Rodentia > Dipodidae > Dipus > Dipus sagitta. Next base: position 46,096,533 of record CM070770.1, on the reverse strand, counting down.
CTCCTAAGGCTCATGACCTCACCTGCCATAGGCTTTTGATTAGGTTTTCAACACCAGGCATGTATTCCCTCCCACAGATCGGCCGGCCCTTCAGTCCAATTAGAGAGCAGTTGGTTTCCCCCAGAGCAGACATGCCACTAGGGTACTTGTTCAGTCATTTGGCCTGTCTAGCCAAACTTGAGGTTTCCAGTGTCCACTGTTTTCACCGCTGATGACTTCTGTCTCCAATAAGACTGCACATAGTGCAGCATTTTCAGCTTTCAGTTGGCTGGGCTACAGGGAGAAGGTTTTCTGCTCAGCACCACCTTGATTTTACAGTGACTTTGCTGCTCAGGCATGTGAAGTCTTCAGCAATAGGATCTCACTGTCTCTTTCTCATGAGAAACCAAGGGCCTTGGCAATAGGTTATAATGTTTTGGAGAGAACAGGGACCTCCCTGGCCAACAACTCACTGGAAGGTATCCCATCAATGGCACTGAAAATTTTCTAGTAATAATCTATGGCTTTTGGATATGCCATTATTTAGGAAAGTAGGTTTTCATATGCCTTATTCAGAATATCTTGAATTTTGATTGACCCTCTCCCCACCCTTCTTTTATACAATCTCTTCCCCTGACCTAGCTTAGGCCTTTCTCCTCCCAGTAATCTTTTTTTTTTTTTTTACTTACATATATACAATACCATCCCTTAAAGTCCTTCCCTCTCCTCCCTCCCTTATAGCCTTTTTGTAGTGTATGGACCTCTGCTACTGATTTTTGGTTCTAGCCCACACACAAGTCTACACATTTGTAGCTGGGATCCACATATGAGAGAGAACATGTGACATTTGGCTTTCTGGGTCTGGGTTACCTCACTTAGTATAATCCTTTCCAAATCCATCCATTTCCCCGCGAATTTCATGGTTTCATTTTTCTTTACTACTGAATAGAACTCCATTGCGTAAATGTACCACATATTTAATTATCCATTCATCTATGGATGGACATCTAGGCTGGTTCCATTTCCTAGCTATTGTGAATAGAGCAGCAATAAACATGGTTGTGCAAGTATTTCTAAGGTAGTGAGAAGAGTCATTAGAATATATGCCTAGGAGTGTTATAAATGGATCATATGTTAAATCTACTTTTAGCTGTCTCAAGAACCTCCACACTGAGTTCTACAATGGCTGTACCAGATTACATTCCCACCAACAGTGTAGAAGAGTTCCCCTTTTACAGCATCCTCGCCAACATTTATTGTCATTTGTTTTCTTGATGGTAGCCATTCTGACAGGACAGAGATGGAATCTCAAGGTAGTTTAATTTGCATTTACTTGATGGCTAAGGATGTAGAACACTTTTTAAGATGTTTACATGCCATCTGTATTTCTTCTGATGAGAATTCTTTGTTTAGTTCCATAGCCTCTTTTTAATTGGGTTGTTTGACTTCTTATTGTTCTGTGTTTTGAGTTCTTTGTATATCCTGGATAAATCTCCTGTCATATATGTAGCTGGCAAAGATTTTTTTCCCATTCTGTAGGTTGTCACATCGCTCTATTCATAGTGTCCTTTGCTGTACAAAAGGTTTGTAATTTCATGAGATCCTAGTGGTTGATTAGTGGTTTGATGTGTACAAAATAGCTAGGCCATTGTCTAATGTAAATCGACCAAATGATAAAATTTAATGATTATCTTTATGATTTATTTTCTTCATAAAGACTTCACACTTGACTGATGAAGTCCATATTAGAGCTGTGTGCCACATCTATAGGCTTTTGCCGTCCTATATTTGAACCAAATCATACATAGTGACATCAAGTGGCAATATTCTGTTGGGAATGTATAACTCAGTCAAATTAACTAATTTTACATTCTGAGCACCGATAACCTCAGACAGAGCAAGTGGAGCACCATGTTGGATGGCACATGAGGTTGTAACATGGTAAGTTTAAGGACCTAAGGCTGATATCTCTGGTTCCTCCCCATCATATCCATTGAAATGATTGATGGAGAGCCTCCATTCCTCAATGACAGTCCCCTGAGAGCCTTGTAATTCATTGTCACCAGTGGGACCCAGAGATTTAGAACCCAGAGAAGCTCTTGCCTATTCTCAGGGATTTTTAAAAAAATTATTTATTTATTAGAGACACAGAGGAAGAGAGAATGGGCATGCCAGGGCCCCTAGACACTGCAAACGAATTCCAGACACATGTGCTACCATGTGCATCTGGTTTATGTGGGACCTAGAGAATTGAACCTGGGTCCTTAGGCTTCGCAGGCATGTGCCTTAACTTATAAGGCATCTTTCCAGCCCTCTTGAACCAGTACCTTGAGATAGATGTGCAGAGATTGCTAAACCCCTTCTCAGCCTCATTCTGTTGATCACTACAGCAAAGGAGGCAACAAGAACAGTCACTAAAACCATGCCCACCCTGCCTTATTGGACCAAGCTTCCTGTCAAATAAATTCCAACCCCTGGTCCCCTCTTCTGGTCTCGTCCTCATCCTGTGCTCTCGAGACTTTGATCCTTGGAAGCAGTTTATTGGAGAAGAGAGGTACAGTTGGACAGAAGAAATGCTTGAGGATTTCCTAAATCAAGTGAAAGACAAATTATTAGGTTCAAGAAGATCTGCAAACCCCAAAGAATAAAAACACAAATAAAATAACAGGATTATACCACAGTCAAACTTTAGAAAGATATACCAGAGAAAAATAACACCCTAAATCAGACAGAAAGCAAGACAGAGGTGACTGCCAACTTCTTTTCCTAGTCAAGAGGGGGTAGAACACAGGGAACAATTTCTTTTTTAAGTCTCAAAATTATAGCCATCTGTCTGGCATGGTGGTGCATACCTTAAATCCCAGCACTTGGGAGGCAGAGAGAGATAGGAGGATCACCGTGAGTTTGGGGCCACCCTGAGACCACCTAGTGAATTCTGTGAGGGTAGACTTGCTATTCTCTGAAGCCATGAGTTATTTTGCAAGAAAACCTCAATGCCAGGGGTGGGATATCTTCCAGTGAATTGTTGGTCAGGGAGACCCATGAGGTTCCCCAAACAACACAGGCTATAGCCAAGGCTCTTGAATGTCCACCAGAACTAGATGGAAAGACCTAATTGCAGAACAAACCATGTACCTGCTGCAGGACATGGAATAATCAAATTGGGACTAAAACCTCCTCCATGTTGGTTAGCAGTCACAGTGCTGCAAAATGCAATCCAGGCTGCCAGGGTAGAAAAGTCACCAACAGTCGTGTATGCTGGTAGACCTGACATGGGTGCCACACTAATAATCCACTAGGCAAGATGTGTTTACTGGTATAATAGTGGCATGACCATTTTAGGGGCAACAAACTGCTCTCTTTATTGGATCTGAGGCCACTCCATGGGAGATAATTCATGCTTGGTACTTAAACACAGGCAAAAGTCTGTAAGGAAGGTCATACACCCCAAGGAGAAGCTACTACTGATATTTGAATAAATGGATATCATTATGTTTAAAATTTTATTTATTTCGAGCAGCTGGAGGGAGGGGGGGGGAGATAATGGGTGCACCAGGGCCTCCAGCCATTGCAAATGAACTCCAAATGCATGTGCCACCTTGAGCATCTGGCTTTACATGGGTATTGGGGAATTGAACTTGGGTCCTTTGGCTTTGCAGTCAAGAGCCTTAACCACTAATCCATCTCTCCAGCCTAAATAGATATTATTTTATTATGCTATGACCATAGATTAGTGCTTCTATCACCTTTGGTCACAGTAGCTTCTTTGCAGGAGATAGTAGTTAACATCGAGAATCAGTACTCATCGAAGTATTGAGAATAAGTGACTGCTGAGTGTTCAAGGCTTAATGAAACATCTCTGTTACTCCCTCCAAAGCTCAAGAAACACTGGAAGAATGGGCAGAAAGAATCTAAGAGCCAAAGGATGGGGAGAGATACTTTGGGGTACTATCAGTGAACATTAAGTGACTTTTGCACTCATAATCTCATAGCAGCTATCAGCTTTTATTAAATCCACAAGAGCTGCACAATTTTGAGCCCATCAACATTTGAAATGATTGATGAAGGAGGGACAAAAAATCATTGAAATAGAAGAGGATCTAGTTGGAAAGAAGCAAGTTCAGTGTGGGATGGTGTGGCAAAAGATGGTAATGGGAGGGCATTATGATTAAATTACATTATGTTTATATGTAAAATTTGTCAATAAAAAAGTTGAAAAATAAAATTCGGAGTTCTGCAACTACTGTTATTTGGCTAAATAGAGTACTTATGCCCATCAAACAGTCTTTTAAATGTGTATGTTTAAGCCCTGTGATTCATCCTATTCTCACTATTTCTTAGAGAACCTTCTTTTTACAGATAGAAGAAAATACTGGGAGACCCAAGACTCATCAAAATGACAAGAAGAGAAAGTGCAGTGCTTAGCACTGAATGAGTCATCTCTGCCAGACCCACCAGGGCTCACTCACAGGGACTATTGCAGAGGAAGCTGTGGCAAGAATATTACTGTTGCTCTCACTGCTAGACTTCTATGGAGATGGTGGCAAACACTGAGGAGACTTAAAACTCATCACAGTAGAAAATAAGAGACTGGAAACCTCAATACTAAAGAGGATTACAACCATGCCCTCCAAGGTTCAGTGAACACTGCGGAAGAGGAGTTTGAAGTAAAGTAAAGCCACAGGGCACATAGGCATGCTTTGGAGCACTCTCCTCCTGTCATGGACTGACCAGTGCATTCATGATTCTATAGTTGTTACTGATACCCCTACAAGTCCTACATAGTTTGGAGCCCATCAACATTTTGACATGGAGGACAGAAGAGGACAGAAGGTACAGAAAACAAAACAGAGGAAGGACTGCCTTGAAGGAGGACCAACTTCTGGAGATAGGGGAGTGAAGGAGAAGGGACAGAAAGGATAAAGAGACAGATGGCGATACAATCTAATTATGGTGTGTTCATACACTAAAGTTCTCAATGAAACAATTAAATAAATACTTATACACATAAAATTTAAGGTTAATTGACATAAATTAGAAATATAATAAGATCTCTATATTTTATGTCATGACATACTTTTAACAAAGTGACTACAAAAAACTTAAAATGAATAATGTAATCACAAAACAACCACAAAAATGTAAATATGTATTTTTAACAAGGCAACAAATATCCTAGATGGATGTTCTGAATTGTAGAAAACATTAAATTTGGGGCTGGAGAGATAGTTCAGTGGTTAAAGTTACTTGCTTGCAAAGCCTAGCAGCCTGGATTTGATCCCCCAATACCCACATTAAAGCCAGATGCAAAGTGGTGTGTGTATATAGAATTCATTTACAGTGGCAAGAGGCCCTGGAACAACCTGTCTCCCTCTCTCTCTCTATCTCTCTTCCTCTCTTACTACCTCTGCCTCAGTCTTTCTGTCTCTGTCTCTCTCTCTCTCTTTCATTGCAAATAAAAATTTTTAAAAAGGAAACATTAAAATTCAAGACAGAAGAAATAACAAAAATCTGGATGATAAAACAAAATAAATATTACAGTTGAAATCTTGATCATTATTAATTAATCATATCAGTGAAAAGGCAAGCCCAACAGACTGGCCTTCTTTTTTATGACAGAATTAGAGCAAGAGAAAAAGAGATAGAGAAAGAATTGACATGACAGGGCCTCCAGCCACTTCTATCAAACTCCAAATGTGTGTGTGCCACCTTTTGACTATATACAACCTTGTGCATGTGTTACCTTGTGCATCTGGCTTACATGGGATCTGGCAAGTCGAACATGGGGCCTTAGGCTTTGCAGCCAAGCACCTTAACCATCTAAGCCATCTCTTCAGCCCAATGATACTATTTTGGATGAACACATTAGTGGTCAAATACAGCCAAAATAGGAAAAAAGAAATTTTATACATTTTATTGCATGTTTTAGAGAGAAAAACACAGGTAAATTCAACATAAAAATATGAAAAAATACCATGCAAAAAATTAATCTAAGGTCGTGAGGGACATCAAATGAAGGAATATCAAAATAATGTAAGCTTTACAGAATGTTTCTTCAAAGACAAAGATTTTTACCAATGGCAAAAAGTGATTTGGCTGTCACATTAAAAAAAATAGTTAATTCATTTGGAAGACATGACACTCAGAACTATCCATCCATCTAACAAAAGACCATGCAGACATTTGAAGGAAATATTGAAAATAAAAGCTATAGATAAATTCATTATTATAGGATACTTTATTTGACATTTTCCTCTGAAAAATACTATCAACCAACACAATCTAATTGACATTTATAGTATAATGTGTACAATACATGTAAAATACACATTCATTTCAAATGCAAATTTCAACAAGTTGGACCACTAGCCATGAAAATGTTTCCCCCAATATGTTTCTCTTGTAATGGAATTAAGTTAGATACCAATCAGGCATCTAGAAACCTATTACATTCCACAGTATACTCTCACATCAGAAAGAAATAAGTTATAACAAAATAAGCTATAGAAAAAAAAACTGAGTGAGACTTTGTTGATAGCTTCAGTCATGTGGGAGAGTATATTAATGACCTGTAGCTATATAGAACATCATTGCAATACATAGCACTTTAAAACAATAACTTGTCTTCTCACCAAGTTTCTTAGAGCTAGGAAGTGGTGAAGAGTTCAGCTGGAAGACGGGGTCTTTCATGAGGCTGTACCCAGGTGTGTAATGGGGTTGCAGTCATACAAAGGCTCATGACAGCACATTTGGCTTCTATAAATCAAATGACCTGAGAAAGAACAATGAAGAGACAAGTTGCAGTATGTTTTATAGCCTAATCATATCATCACATCTTTGATATTTTTATTGGTCTCGTGTGTGTGTGTAAGTGTGGGAGGCACATGCAAAGTTGTGGGGCCATTTTGGAGGCTGTCTTTTATAGAGAGGGTGGGTGTTAAAAATGCTTCTGCTCTGATTCAACCCAGAACAGCTAACTCAGAGTCTCTGTGAGCTGAGAGGCAGCTTTTGCAGCCCTCCCCATCTCCCCAAACTCTTCTCAGTGTGGCATGAAAGAGAATACTTACCACAGAGGAAATCCACTCTAAGTTAATCAAGGAGTAGCTTTGCATCAAGATGAGTATAAAGTAGGACACCAATTCCAAAAGACAACAGAGGAGCCATGCAAGGAGCACAGATACAAGTCAGTTAATCAAACAGAAGTTAAGCAATAGGTCAGGCCTTATAAAGCATATTCACAAACACTTCTATAACAACACTGAACGCATGCTCTGTGGGCTGGCGCTGCCATTAAAGCTTCCCGGGTGACTTCCATAGGCAGCCAAGTGTGTTAAATGGTGTTTCCCAGCAGGCACCACTTTCTACCTAATTTACTCGTGGGCAAAATTTTAGGTTCATTAAGGCTTTCTAAAAAGATGATGCTACCTATCCAGCTATTTTGAGAAATGTTAGACCTGGGATTGGTGAGTGGGGACTTCTTTCAAACTTAGTGAGAAGAGGATGAATTGTGCATATGTCCCACAGGAACTCTTCAAAGCTTTTCATGACACTAAACCTCAAAGTAGATAATAGAAATCTTGTATTTCTTTTCAGTTTTATGCTCATCTTTTAAAATATTCCCCTTGGATCCAGATCTCAAAAGCACAAAGCAAATTGAAGTGATTTGGTTGGAGACCAATTGTAAGAACATCATTATGTTTGAAAATTTAGTCCCCATGTTAGGCATCTCTGTGTTTTGGAAAGTACTTTGTATTTGGATACAACTGTCACTCTCAGGAATGAATTCTTATTTTATGAACAGGAACAAGGAGTTTAAAATACATTATTTTATTTTATTTCAAATGAGCCACTTACACAAAAAGGAGTGGGTGGATGTGCAGCACTATCACCTCTTTTTCCAATCATATTTATGACCTTCAGGTGTAGACACAGCAGCGACCATGGAGGGATTTATGTGCACACAGGAGGCTGCTTTGTACTTGAGGAAGAGCGAGTTTTCCAGTACCAGAGGACCTAGGTTTAACTGTGGATCTTCTCACAACACGCTGTGCAAACAGATTACTTTATCTTAACCTCTCAGGAATTCAGTTTTAATTCAGGACAACCAAAAAGTGGATTTCTAAAATTCATAGATGGTGAAATAGGGGTGAGGAGATAGTTCAGTGGAGTGCTTGTTACAGAAGTCTACTGAGGTCTCCAGCACCCAAGTAAAGCTAGACATGTAGCCTAATACCAGGCTCCCCTGGCAGGTAGTGTGAGGAAGGATCAGTCCCATTGGTTCCTCCCAAGGGGTTGAGGAGGAGGATGAGTGTCCACGGCCAGGAACACACCACCAAGCCAGGAGTCTCGTCAAAGCAGGAACTCACTTTATTGTTACAGGCGGTTGCCTATATAGTGTTGAGAAGGAGGGTGGGGATTCTAGGATGGGGGGAGAGGCAAGGGCCAATAGTATACAGCAACTTTTGAAATGATTGGTTCTAAGCGCATGAGCGCGAAAATTCCAACTCCTACATGGAAGTAACAGGCCAGAGGCCATTAGGCATCTTGCTGAGTCATAGCTGGCCAGAGGCAGATCGCCAAACTATAGCTAGGCTCAGGAAGTTCCATTAGGCCTCACATCTGGGCCTTCCAAGGCCCAACATCTCCCCCTTTTGTTTTTGTAAGAGGATTAGTCACCATGGCCGCTGTCTTAGGTTGTCCCCCTCTGGGGATCTTACCCGTCACTGGGTACCAGGTGTTTAGCTCACTGAGAACCCACTCCATGGCCTGTCTTAGGTTGTGTCAGTTAGTATGAGATCTTACCCGTCACTGGTCACATGGAGGGCAGAGGGGGTGGCAGTAGGTCATCTGAGGAACTTAATTCCTGAGTTGCTAGCCTGTGATAAAGTATCTCAACATGATGGATTTTTATTGCCTCTAGCTGCTGGTGAATGAATTGTATAATTTTGTTAATTACACAAGGCCTGACAGTGAGGAGAAGGAGAAGGAGGGGCACAAGTAGGGGGAGAAGGTAGGGTAAGAAGTTGTGTAATCCCATCCACAGTGGCTTGTCTTGAAGGTCCCGCCATCTCCTCTCCAGGTCCTCTTGAAGTCTTTTGATCTTGTCCTGAACGATTCCCAATCTACTGGCATAGAAACAGCATTTTTCCTGTAAAAAACAAGCATATGCCTCCCTTTTCGGCTGTTAATAGGTCTAGTCCCCTCCTGTTTTGTAGGACTACCTCAGCCATGGAATCTAGCTGTTGTTGGAGATCAAGGATAGCACTGGACATGGCTTTTATGTCACTGATCAGTTGGAGAGAAAGCTTTTTGTAGAGACGGGCTGCCATGCCCATCCCGGCTGTCCTGGTGGCCATGCCTGTGGTTACGCCCAGCCCAACAAGTAAAGGTATCATTTGTATCCTGCCTCCATAAACATAAACCATTCCAGAAGGCAGGCAGCATTGAGCACTGGGCTCAGTTGTGTTGAAAGTACAGAAGGAAGGATGAATGTATCCCACATCTGTATTGGAGTTATTAGGAGAAGGTGAGGCCCAAATGCAGGTTCCAGAAGGAGACATTGGGAAAAGCTGGATGGGGATGGGGAAGATGGCCGAACAACTTATTTTTTTTATGGTTGTATGGGCAACTGTAGTTGTATCATTGGTGATTACTGCAACCAGCCGGGGAGGCCCAGATCAGAGGCAAAGCCAGCAATCCTCCACAAGGGAGGGAGTTGTTTGGTTTAGTAGGGTGAAGACCATTTTAGGAACAGTCCTCAGTTGTGGACACTCCCTGGAGAAGTGATTGTCAGTGTCCCCCTGTTGGGACAAATATTTTAGGTCCCTCGCTGGTATCCAAATGGGTCTTTTTCTATCTTGAGGGAAGACACATCCAAACCCTCTCCCTGCTGTGAGGAGTGGGTCTGGTCCTCTCCAGGCCCCAGTCAATGAGTCTCTCCATCTGACCTTAATCGAGCTGTATGTGACAGAGGATGACCAATGTTTTTGGAATGGAGACATTTTTTTCATTTCTAGAGAAATTTAAAATATTTAAGGTGAATAATGCTTTCTTTAGCTGATCATGGGGGTTTAGGGATTCCCCCTTTTGTTTTTATAATTGTTATTTAAGTGTTTGGTTATATCTTTCCAGGATGGCTTGGCCTTGAGGGTTATATGGAATGCCTGTGGCATGTGTAATTTGCCATGTCTGGAGGAAACTTGTAAAGTTTTTACTTACAAAGCAGGGGCCATTATCTGTTTTTACTTGATCAGGCACTCATTCTCCTCCTCAACCCCTTGGGAGGAACCAGCAGGCCCAGTCCTTCCTCAGCACAACCTGCCAGGGATGCCCGGCAGTCTGGCGCCCAACGTGTTGACAGCCAGGAACACAGCACCAAGCAGGGAGTCTCCTCAAAGCAGGAACTCACTTTATTGTTACAGGCGGTTGCCTATATAGTTGAGAATGAGGGTGGGGATTCTAGGATTGGGGGAGAGGTAAGGGCCAATAGTATACCACAACTTTTGAAATGACTGGTTCTAAGCGTGCTTAGGAATTCCAACTCCTACACGGAAGTAACAGGCCAGAGGCCATTAGGCGTCTTGCTGAGTCATAGCTGGCCAGAGGCAGATCGCCAAACTTTAGCTAGGTTCAGGAAGTTCCACGAGGCCTCAAGCCCCGGCCTTTCAAGGCCCAACAGCCTAACAAACCTATGCCAATGGGAGGCAGTGTGAGAATCCACAAGCTTGCAGGGTCAGCTAGTCTGACCTTCCCAGTGCCAAACAAAAGACATTTTGTCTCAGACAATGTAGAAGATGAAGATAAAGATGAACACTCCAAGGTTAATCGCTGCATATGTCCTGAGACATGTGTGTTCCCATACACACATGCATATTATGTATGTGCACATAAATAAATACTTAACACAGATGCTGAATTAAAGGTACAATTCCTTGAAGGCTGTGGGTAATGTTACAGTGAGAGGTTGAGCTGAAGAAGAGAAATCTTCACAATAAAAATAGAAATAGGGATGGAAAGATGGCTCGGTGGTTAAAGGCACTTACTTGCAAAATGATGTCAGTGCGTGGGATTTGATTCTCCACTACCCACCTAAAGCAAGATGCACAAACTGGTGCATGCGTAGGAAGCTTATTTGCAACAACAGAAGGCCCTGGAATGCCCATTATCTCTCTCTCTCTCTCTCAAATAAATAAATAAATAAATAAATAAATATTTTATAAAATAGAAATTTGGGAGCAATAGGAAGCTCTCTTCTGGACATCCCTTGCCTCCCTGTGGTACAGATAGTGAAGGGAGATGCTTGCATTTTAAAAAGCAAAGAATTTTAATAAGATTTATTGAAATCAGCTGCTTTCTAGAAGCTAGGTAAAAAAGGACAGATAGGAAATCAAGTGACCTCCAAACAAATCCAGTATATATAATTTATTTTTAAATTTGTTTTTATTTGTCATTTGTTTTTAGGGTAAATCTAAAAATGAGAATGAAATGATCACAAGAAGATTTGTTATTTGGACTATGAATTATTTTTAATAAGAATTGATGTGATTTGCCTTTTGCTAATTTTATACATAACTTTGCTTAATTTTCAAACTATGACTAAGTGTTAAGAACATGTCTATGATGTGAAGTAAGAACAAGTTTACGGGCTGGAGAGATGGCATAGTGGTTAAGGTGTTTGCCTGCAAAGTCAAACGATCCCAGTTCGATTCTCCAGGATCCACGTAAGCCAGATGCACCAGGGGGCGCATGCATCTGGAGCTCATTTACAGAGGCTAGATGCCCTGGTGTGCTCATGCTCTCTCTCTCCCTCTTTTTCTCTCTTAAATATATATATATTAGTATATGTATATATATATACATATATATATATAAATATATAATAAATATAAATAATATATATATATATAATATATAAAAATATATTTACAATATCTATATGGGCTCAGCTTTGATTTTGTACATTTCCTTATGGCATTTGAATTTTAGGAAATTTTATTCCTAGCTCCTGCATAGGAGTCCTCACATTCAGAGGATTTGATTTGCTAAAAATCCAAAGAAAAATTCAATTTTAGTACTATAGTTCAAATGTCTCAATGAACCTTAATATGCTAATATTTACAAAGAATAATATCTTTATCCCCCAAACTGAAACAGCAGAAATTAACTAGTGTTGAAAGGGGGACTTTTAGGGTCCAGCTACTAGATGGAGATTTCTATTAATTTTCAACAGGCTGGTAATGAATTAGAAAGTGGTAGTCTAGCTTTGTTAGTCAACTAGAAATGTCCAGAAACTTGTTAAAGACTAAGGTCCACCCTAACTACTTCCTACATTAATGTCTGTGTCTTCCTAAGACACAGTTTTGAAATTGACTGTCTAAGCCCCAGTGTAGCATGTACTACAGACCGGTACATGATATTTCAGATGGTAGGGAACAAGACATCTTTTCCACAACACTCTGCACAAGGCCATTGGTTATCCGGAATGCTGAGAACAGGGGAGACCACAAGGGAGGACACCCAGCACGGAAAGCTGACACTTGTGATTATCCCCTGCCCCCAAAATCTTAGCTTTTCAAGGATAAAGTTATAAAAGTTACATATTTTTACACTTTTTACAAAAGAACACAACTTAGTTGAGCCTTTTTTTTTTTTTGGATTCATATAAAGATGGTTTCTCTACACAGGGGTCAAATTATTTTCTACCTTTTATCCTTTCTCATTGTCCTTTGATAGTATTTTGATATCATTTATTCTGCTAGTAAACTGTTGTCTATCCTCACTTTTTTCCTAACCCTGATTAAAAAAAAAAAAAAAAAAAAAAAAAACAGACTTCCGGCCAAGATGGCGACTGCCTAGCTGCACTGCAAATCCTGGGGAAAGAAAGATAGATGTAGATCCTAAGGAGAGAGCCACCCCATCATACCTCAAAAGGGCCCCAGATGAAACTAAGAAAAATTGGCGAAACAAGCAAGGGTGCTGTTTTCCTGATGAACCTGATACCAGCAGAAGGGGGAAGGAGATCAACACAGAGAAAAATCAACTCCTATCAAATCAGAGAGCCAGAGCCTCAGAGGCCCCCAACACCTCATCACTGAAGCAGACCAAAAATGAACCCAACATGGCTCAGGGAAATTTTGCGGAAGAGGGGGCGGAAAGAATGTCAGAGCCACATGTTGGGTCATGATATGCAGAGACATTTATCTTACATATAACTGTGGGCTAACTCCACAATGCATGACCCATATACCTCAACAAGGAGGGGCCCAGGGGAGGAGGTAGGTCACGGATGAGCCTAATAATGGTACCAAACTGACTGTATTTGCTGAATACAAAACTAACTAATAAAGAAAAAAGAAAAAAAAACCCCAAATCTCTGGACCTATAATTATATTCATAAACTCTCTCTCTCCTCTCTCTCTCTTTCTGTATCTCTCTTGCATGTGCACTCTCACACACACATTCTTGGCTTATATCTATGAGGAAATACATCCAAATATAAGTATTAGCTATTTATGGAGTGTGAGAGATAGTAAGTTTAATTTAATTTTAGTATTTTAGTGTTTTTCATAAATTCCTGCAATGCCCAGCTGTTTGCATTATAATAAAATATTTTGATTTTTCTATACAGTCTTCTTTATTAGTTTTGAGTCTGAGATCTACCTCTACAGGGGAGACTTCATCTTGATTAAGTTCCTTCTAAATGGCCTTGGTTAAAATACCTCTCTGAGCATCAATTTCTTCACTTGGGAAATGTCACTTTCATAGAACTGGGAAAATTAAATTAAATAACCTAAGTGGAGTGCCTGGCACATAGACAGTGATTAAAAGTAATACTCCCCATTATAGGAAATTTAAATTAATGGATAAAAAAGATTTAAGAGAGGCTAAAATATCCAAACTAAAAATAGAAATGGAGAAAATGACAATTATTTTGATAGAACTTGTTTGTCACAATGTTTAGGTTTCTTGTGTTTGGGAAAGCTTAACCTATGAATTGGTGAGCTATACTGTGCCTTAATAAATTGGAGTATATTTAAATTTGGAGGGGTCTTCAGATGCTATTTAACCTATATTATATATTTTTGTAGCTAGAAAATATTGGGGGAAAGATTTATTGCTGACAACAACACTGTTTCTAACATATTCCCTAGGATGGACCATTGGCCAGCTTTTAATAATTAAATTGGGATTGTTATTATCCTAATAGGAGTTGCGAATTTGTAGGATTCCTGAATAGATTAAAGCTAGTGGCTGGAATGGACAGCACACAACTGGGGAGAGAAGGACAAAGAGATGGTAGAAGACTATGTTGCCAGGTGTGGTGGCGCGCACCTTTAATCCCAGCACTCAAAGCAGAGGGAGGAGGATTGCCATGAGTTTGAGGCTACCCTGAGACTACGTAGTGAATTCTAGGTCAGCCTACCTCAAAAAACCAAAAAAGAAAAAAAAAAAAGACTAAATTAATGCACCCACACAGTTGCATGCTCACACTGATGGCATCCTCCATGTGGCTTTATAAACTGAAGGATTAAGCAAGGTGGTTACTTCCTCCCGGCATGCTGGGGTTTCCTAATTCAGGATATTTTGCATGCATGTGTCAGGTCAATGTGGAACACAGCTCACCAGAATTCTGCTTCTCATCTAGTGCCTAGGAGGGGCAATCTTTCTGTAGGAACCTTTGCTCTTCAGGTGACTGGTGTTAAGGGCAGCAGAAGTGTGGTCATTTGAAGAAAGTTTCTACCTCTCGTAAACACAAATTCTCTTCCACTTTCAATTTGAGTAATAAAACTCATAGAACTATTTGTGTATCTCAAACTGACATTACACACCTGCCTCCTGGATAGCCATTCACACAAATGTGCCAATTTTGAGGAGTGAGACAGCAAATTTTCAGCTTATGAAGATGCGTTGATTATTCCTTTTACAAGACTTCTTACTCCCAGGAAACAGCTCTCTCCTAGAACAGCTTTGTGTGTTGCTGCTATCTGAAAGCCACCACCTGGCTGGAAAGAAATGAGTTTACGTTGTCTCAATACTGATTTAAATGTGAACAAGGAAAATGGGAGCACAAGCGTTGGGCTACGAGTTTCCTACCTCAATCTTCCTCATGCCTCTACTGCCCTCCCTTCCAGAGGCTTTGCTGGGTTTCCAGGATGTGCATTTCAGCTTGTTATTTTCCCCACTTAAAAATAAAAGTATCTAAAAATAAGTAAGGAAGATACCATTCCAAAGGCCCTAACATAGAGGCTCAGTGTAGTCAGAAAAGCAAAGGTAGTGAAGAGACACTTAACTTGGAAGATGTCATTCACTTAGATGTTTATCTCTGCCCCTATCAAGTATTTGAGTGTCTGCTGTACTCTAGAATCATGTTAACAAGATAGACTTACAATACACAGCTGACCTTTGCTTTCCCAGAATTTACATCCAATACAAAAAGTATTAGAAAAAATTCTTGTTTTGGTTTGAAGGCTGGGCACTAGGAATGACCACTCCGTTCCACTCTGTCTACCTGTGGACTGGTCACTTGGTCTCTCTATGTCTCAGGTTTCTCATCTGTAAAACAAGGGGACTGAGTGTGACCCAAAACAATGTCATTCAGGGTGGGTCAGTGCCTCTCTGCAAGTAGCATAGCTCTGGTCATGACAAGTTTAGTTCAACACTCAAGAATGGGTCTTTGGAAGTACTCATCTCAATTTGACAGTGATTCTGTCTTTCTATAATCTCATAAACATTGAGAGTTTGAAGTCTGTTTGGTTTCATTTTCCTATGATTTCAATTTTTTTATTAAGTAGAAACTTTATATGGGCACATCATGTGTTGGACCCTCATTTCACTCTTCCCTGCCCCCCACTCCACTGAGGACCCGCCTTAGTGGAATTGCTGGTATTCACCATGTAGTTGTAGATGAGAGCAGAAGTCTGTCATTGTGGGGAGGGCTAAGTCTCTGGATATTTCATCCTACCCTGTGGCTCTTATATTCCTTCCAACCCCTCTTCCTCAAAATTCCCTGACCCTTGATGGGTGTGCTTTAATTGCTGAGTTCTCAGCAGCTTCTGGATTTCTGCTTTGGTGAATTGTGAGTATCCTCAGGGTCTGCATCACCCTGGCCCAGGTAATCAGGCATGCCATGGAAGTAGCACCCTTGATCACCTTGCCAGTTCCTCTGTGGTTTCCCTTGGGCCCTGGTTGCTGCATGAGGGGTGGTTCATCTTCTGCCAGGGAGTCCATTCTTGTCTTGTTAGTAGATTACAGTTGTCCTTTGTTCTCCCTGCTTTATGAAAAGGAAAACAGATTCTCCAACAAAGAGTGAGATCAGAATAGGTTAAAGGGAATAAGCATTGTGAATTTAAAGAGATTTTTGATGAGTGTACCCTAACTTTTGGATGAAACCTAATGGGAGCTTCTCATTAGAGTGTGGGAGTCTATTATCTTGGTCTCCATAGGGTTCTGACTTGGTTCTTAGTTGCAGTGATGAGGTTTTATTTTCCACTGAGTGGATCTCACAGCCAATCAAAGAACCATTGATTACCCACTTGTGCTGTGTGCCACTATTGCCCAGGTGTGTACACTTTGTCAGATTGGTTGTTTTCACACAATAGTGTCCCCTGCTTGCTCACAACATTGTTGATCATTTTACCCCCAGCAGCTCATGTAGCACTTTCCAGAACCATATGGGCTAACCATCTGGGAACTGGCTTCCTTTTAGATTCACCTGAATCTCTTGATGTCCTACACTGGCACTTTGTAGTGTCTTCAGAAAGAGGGTCTTAACATTTACCTCAGGCAGGTAATCAAGGGCTTTGACAGAAGCCCATCTTGTTTTGGGAACCTTATAGGTCTCAGATCAACAGCTCAATGTGGATTGTAACCAACTTCCGGCACTAGGAGTTGTAAGCCAGCGCCAAATATTTCAGTTAAAATTCATCCCACTCACTCCAGAGCTCTTCTTACCATGCAATCACTCTATGCTTCTATTGAGGGTTATATCGTTTAGTCTGCTATCCAGGAAGAAAGTTTCTATAGTACTGATTCATTTTTGATATGGCTTTGTATATATGTCTCCCCTCCTTCCCACTCTCATCCCCCAAACCCTTCCATCCTCTTGTTGTCCCTTGAGTTGTCTGTTAGGTCTGCCTGAAACTCAGACTGTCCCAGTTAAGGTCTTTCTGTGCTTGTGTGAGTTTGCTAGTATGATCCATTCCAAGTCTGTCCATTGTACTACAAATTTTATTATATCCCCTTTTCCTTAGTGCTGAGTAGAATCCCATCGTGTATATGTACCAAGTCTTCATAAAATAATGGACATTTGGGTTGATTTCAGTTTTTAGCTATTGTGAATTGAGCAGCTATAAACATAGTTGGGCAAATATCTCCGCAGTAAAGAGCGGAGCCTTCAGGGAAGATGCCCAGCAGGGGAACGGCTGGGTCAGTTGATAGCTCCATTTTCATCTTTTTCGGGAGTCTCCATACTGATTTCTATAGTGGTTGTATGAGTATGCACTCCCACCAGCAGTGAATGAGGGTTCCTGTTGCCCCGCATCCTTGATAAAATTTATTGCTGTTTGACTTCTAAAATGTATTTTATCTATTTTTATTTATTCATTTGAGAGAGAGAGGATAAAGAAAGAGGCAGATATATATATAGAGAGAATGGCATGGCAGGGCCTCTAGCCAATGCAAAGGAACTTCAGATGCATGTGCCACCTTGTGCATCTGGCTTATGTGGGTACTGGAGAATCAAACCTGGGTCCTTGGGCTTTGCAGGCAAGCACCTTAACTGCTGAGCCATCTCTCCAGCCCTGTTTGATTTTTTTTTTCAAGGTGGGGTCTCACTCTAGCTCAGGCTGATCTCGAGTTCACTATGTAGTCTCAGAGTTGCCTCGAACTCACGACAATCCTCCTACCTCTGCCTCCTGAGTGCTGGGATTAAAGGCATGTGCCACCACGCCTGGCTCCTGTTTGATTTTTTTTTAATGATTGCCATGCTTTTTGGAGTAAGGTAGAATCTCATAGTTCTTTGCATTTCCCTGATGGTTAAGGATGTTGAACATTTTCTTAGGTATTATCCATTTTTATTTCTTCCTTTGAGAAGTTCCTAATCATTTCTCCAACCCGTTTTTGAGTAGACTGTTCGATTTTTTTTACTGCTTCGATTTTGGAGCTCTTTGTAGATTCTAGATATGAGGCCTCTATCAGTGGTATAGCTGGTGAAAATTTTCTCCTATTCTGTGGGTAATCTGTTTATAGTATGTTTTTCTGTACAAAAGCTTATTATATTCATGAGATTTCACTGGTTGAGCGTTGGTTTAATTTCCGGGGCTACTAGTGTGTTTTTCAGAAAGTCTTTCACCATTCCTATATCATGGAGAATCCCCTAATTTCATCCAGTAGTTTGAGACTTTCGGGTCTTATATTGGGGTCTTTAATCTATTTCTAGTTGTTCTTTGTGCATGGTGAGAGGAGTAGTTCTAGTTTCATTTGCTACATGTGGTTATCCCATTTGTCCAGCACTATTCGTTGAAGATGCTGTCTTTTCTCCAGTGTATATTGTTGGCACCTTTGCCAAAGATCATGTAGCTGTAGTTACCTGAAATAAGGGTTGAGTCATCAATTATATCCCACTGGTCTATATGCCTGTTTTTATGCCAGTACCATGCTATTATTGTTACTATAGACATGTAGTATAGCTTTAGATTGGGTATGGTGATACCTCCAGAGGCATGTCTTTTTTCCTGAAGGTATTTTTGGATATTCAAGGCTTTATGCTATTCCATATGAATTTTGAGATTATTTTTTCTATCTCTGTGAAGAATTATTCTTGACTTTTTATTAGCATTGTATTGAATATATTGCTTTTGATAGAATCACCATATTCACAATATTAATTCTACCTATCCAGGAGCATGGGCAGTCCTTCCATCTTCTCATCTGCTCCTCAATTTCTTTCTTGAGTGTTTTTATGCTTTCATTATATAGGTCTTTCACATCCTTGGTTAGTGTTATTCTAAGGTATTTTATTTTTTACATTTGTGGCTATTGAAAAGTCTCACTGATTTCTTGTTTGTATATTTGTCTTTTATATATAGTAAGGGTACTGATTTTTGTGTGTTGATTTTGTATCCTGCCACTTTGGTGAAAGAATTTATCACCATTAGAAGGTTTGTGGTAGGGTCTTTCAGATAACTTATGTATAGGATCATGTCATCCGCAAAGTGGGCTAGTGTAACTTCTTTTTCCCTTTTATATCTTACTCTTGTCTTACTGCTTAAGCTAGGACTTCTAGCACTATGTTGAAGAGCAGTGTTGAGAGTAGGCACCCTTGTCTTGTTACTGATCTTAATGGGAACTCCTTGAGACTTTCCCTATTAAGAATTACTTATGCTTTAGGTGCTTTGTATACAGCCTTTATTATGTTGAGATATAAACACTCCATGCCTCGTCTTTCCAGGGCTTTGGTCATGAAGTAATGTTGTATTTTGTCAAAGGCCTTATCTGCATCTACTGAAATTATCATGTGGTTCTTGTGTTTAAGTTTATGTATGTGGCATGTTATGTTAATCAATTTCTGTATGTTGAACCATCCTTTCATTACTGGGATGAAGCCTGTTTAATCAAGGTGGATGATGCTTTTGAAGTGTTGAATTTGGCTTGTGAGGATTTGTTCAGGACTTTTGCATCTAAGTTCATCAGAGATACAGTCTTATAGTTTTCTTTTCTTGTATTTCTGTCTGGTTTTGGTATTAGGGTGATGCGAGCTTCTTAGAAGGAGATGGAGAGCATTCCCTGTTCTCCAATTATGTGAAGGAGCTTAAGAAAAAGTGGTTTCAGTTCTCCAATGAAAGTTTGGTAGAATTTGACTGAGAATCGATCAGGTTCTGGACTTTTCCTTTTGGGAGCTTTTTGATTCCATTTTCAATCTCAGTAGATGTAATAGGTATGCTTAGGATATTTATCTGCTATTAATTTAGTTTTGGTAGATACTGTGTGTCTAGAAATTCATATATTTCTTCCAGTCATCCACTTTTGTATAGTAGAGATCTTGGAAATATGTCCTGATGGTTCTTCTAATTTCATTGACATCTGTCATGACCTTTCCCTTTTCATTTCTAATTTTATTTATTTGAGAGTCTCTTTTTTTTTTTCCTTGATCAAATTGGCCAGGGGTTCATCAATCTTGTTTGTTTTTTTCAAAGAACCATCTCTTTGTTTCTTTAGTTTTCTTAATTGTTTCTTAGTTCCAATTCATTAATTTCTGCTCTCATCTTAATTATTTCTTTCCATCTGGAACTTCTAGGGTTGGATTGTTCTTGTTTTGCCAATGCCTTTGGGTGGATCATCGTGTTATTAATTTGAGACCTCTCTGTCTTTGTTATGAAACACACAATGCTATGGGTTTTCCCCTTAAGACTGCCTTTATTGTGTCCCTTAAGTTTTGGTATGTTCTGTTTTAATTATTCAGTTCTAAAAATTTAACAATTTCCTTCCTTATTTCTTTCATGACCCACTCATCATTTTACAGTGTGTTATTTAGTCTCTAGGAGCTTGCATAGTATATGCTGTTTCTCTTGCTGTTAGTTTCTAGCTTTAAAACATTGTGGTCTGATATGATGCAGGAAGTTATGTCAATTTTCCTGAATTCATGGAGTCATGTTTTATGCCCTAATATGTGATCTATTTTTGGAGAAGGTTCCATGGGGTGCTATGAAGAATATATATTCTGTAGAATTGGGGTGGAATATTCTATAGATGTCTCTGAGATCTAGTTGATCTATGATATTGTTGAACTCTATTATTTCCCTATTTTTTTCTCCTTGGATGTACTGTCTATTGTTTTCATTGTTTAGGGTTTTAAGGATGATGTGCTCTGGAGAGTTGCCTGTTTGGTGTTCTGTGAGCTTCTTCTATCTGGAAAGGATGGGGACGTTTTCTTCAATAGTTTTCTTGACTATGTTTACCATGCTTTTTGCCTGAAATTCTTCACTTTCTGGTATACCTATGATATGGATGTTTCCTTGTTTTAGGGCATTCCATTCTTCATTCATATTCTATTATGATTTTTTGAACTTGTCAAATGTTTTGGACTTCCAATCAATTTCTTTCTTTCTTTCTTTCTTTCTTTTTTTTTTTTTTTTTGTCTTCCAGACAGAGTTTCTGTTCTCCATATGTTTGACTATGTTACTGAGAGGTTCCAGAGAGGCTTTTTAAAATGCTATTTGGTTTCTATTATCTGCTGCATTTTTCAGCATCATGTCCATTTCTTTTTTGAGGTCCAATTACAGGTTGAGATTGGATTTTCTTGATGCTTCCTGGAGTTCATTCTTGTATCTGATCATGTTTTCATTTGGTTTATTTAGCTGGTTATTGAGATTCTATATTTGTTGTCTCACCTTCAGTTCATTTATCTCTCTTTTGAGGTCTCTCTGGGTTTCCTCCATTACATTAAGCCTAGTCATGACAGTTGTATGTATTTCATTTATGTGATCATTAGTTTCTTGATGGTTGACTTCCAGTTAAGGGATTCACTTGGTCAGGGTCACATAGGTTATTTTGTTTTCATTTTGAGGTGCTATTTATGTTGCCTCCTGTATATTTTCATTGGAGACTTCCACTTTGGGACTAAGCAAGCTTAGGGGAGATCTCTCAGTTTGTTGCTTTGCATTCTTTTTGCATTTTGTTCTACCCATCTCTGTAGTAAAGTAAGTTCAAATTTTTTCAGGGAGGAAGCAAGAATTTGCTCTTGTAGGATCTTCAGTGAGTGTACTGTTTTGGATTTGAACCTGCTTAGAGTGGCTTGGCATTGTATCCACAGGTGCTCAGGTTGTGGTGGTTGAAAGTACAGCAGTAGCTCTGGGATGGTGGCCATTACAAGAGCTGTGGTTGGAGTTCTAGAATCGCATTAGCCTAGTATCCCAGCACTGCCTTGCTTGAGGGGCTCAGGAGCAGTAGTACTTGCCCCTGTTATCCCACTGGGCCTCAACTGAGCAGGTTGTGGAGGACACCTTGAAACCCTCTGGAGGGTAGTTGCCAGATGTTTTTGCTTCTGTCTAGGGCCCTGGTAGGTGGATGCTGGTGGCAGGAAAGTGGAGGGAGGTAGGTGAGCCTTGGGGAAGGTGGGTGAGCCTCAGAGATCCAGGGAACTAGGCCTGGAGGTGGTCTGAGGAGGTAGCTGATGAGGGTGCCTATGTATGTGGATGTGGTCAGTGGTGTGGCTTGGAGTCATCAGAGGAGGAGATATAGGCTGGGTGACATCCGCTGAGGCTGAAGGTGTATCTCTCAAGGGTGAGAGGCCAGTGGCATGGGAAAAAGCAGAAATCGTGTGGGGTGGGGTGGGGGTGCGGCCCTAGCTCTGGCATCATGGGGACCCTTACAATGTATCAGTTTACAAAGGGCATGAAAATAAAAGTTAGTTTTTTTTTATCACATATAAGTAGTCCTAAGGGAATTTTTATAATTAAAGAGTCCAGAGCTGACTTCCTTATTGAGGAGTCAAAATATAAATTGGTATACAGCACCTCCTCTCTTGTCCATGGTGTTACATTTCCTCCTTTTAGTTACCTACAGTTAACCACAATCCAAAATATTACATGTAAAGTCAAGAAGCATAAAATTTTTACATTTAAATACAATCAGCACATTCAGTTTCAGCACTCACAGATGGTCTTGGAACATATGCTCCTCTGATCAGGGCATTACATTATTGAAGGTTCCAAGCAGTAGTAAACAAGCCCATAGAACTTAGTATTTTTCTGACTCAGCTGGCCAGAAACCAACACCAATCCTGTATGGATGTTCTTTGTTCCTGGATTCTGACTTTCCTGTCAACTAGTGTCCTGTATGGACACCCTCTTCAACTTTACTAGGTTCTGGTTCTACAGACCAGGCCTCCATCGTCCATACAGACTTCTCCTCATCCCCTGACTCAGTCTTTCTCATTCTCATTCCAGAGAGTACCACAGACCTCACTAATGGCTTAGGGAACAGGTGGGAGTTAAGGAAAGAGGTAGAGGAAAGTGTTTTTGCTATTAGTGAAGGTTTTATGATAGCAACTTCTTTTCCCATAAGCAATAGTTAGTTTTTTTCGAACCATAAACATATAAATACTTTAATGATAAATATATAAACATATATAAATGATGCTGATATATTTTCTAATTATTGAATGCCTAAGAGTAGTAATTATATGTTTATTATTTCTAATTCTCTTGTAAATACTGTAACATAGAAAATCCTGTAACATCTGTTAAAAATCAGGAATAAGGCAGAGTGCCTTAAAATCATTTTATGCAAACTAGCAAATAAAAGCATAGAGTCTGAATCCAAGTTTGCTAGGATGTTTTATAACCACACTATGATATCTGCATGCCTCAAACTATGTGATTTTTAACAGAACTTTTCACAAACTTGCCATAGAATCTAGACTTTTGACTTCATAGCTAGAAGTTTGATTAGTCAGAGTTTTAAAATTATATCTTAAATTTAATTATGCCTTTGAGTTACATTTTTATTCCTGTAACTCGAGACCTTCTATAACCATACTAAAAACAGTAGAAGACAAGTACTCATAAGTCCATACAGTAATTTATAAAGATAGTCTACTCCCAAGAGGAAAAACAATTTCTTTCTCCAAAGCTGCTTCTCACAGTGTCTTCTAAAAAGTTATCATTAATATATTCACATCTTGCCCTGCTGGGTTTTGTTTGCTTGTTAGGTGGTTTGCTGGGGCTAAAGGGGATGGTGACACATTTTTCATTATTTCAGTTGATACAACTCCTACAATGTCTAGATATTAGTTTTGATGGCCTTTTATAGAAAAGAAAAATAGTCTCTTCCATAGCAATGAAATAATATCCACAGGTAGTACTGGTCACTGATTCCCTGAACACATGGTCAGTGTTAACAACAAGTCAGAAACCTTCTGACCCTCCTAGTTGAAGAAAAATAGAAGGAAAGGATAAATTCGAAGTTTTTATATATCTAACAAAGTTCGGGTTATTTTTAACTTTTAACTCTTTCAAATTATAAGCCCTTCTTCCTCCATCAGTTCACACATTATAGCTCTTGAGTTTTATCCAGTAGAAGTGAAGTGTACAAACCAAGACATAGCAAGGTTTCTTAAATCAACTGATTTTTCCAAAATTTCTAAGGTTCTAACTCTTATGTATAACGCTGTCTCAGGAATAGAATTTTGGATTACTGTCTTCTTTATAAAGTTTTCGTATTTTTTTCAAATTTTCTCAGTGTACTTTTTGCCACTTCAGAGTGATCATCAATAGAGAACCACCAGAGTTTTTGGAAAATTTGAGTCTTTATCATCACTGTCCTTGTCTC
The DNA here is from genome assembly GCA_036346955.1 of Dipus sagitta. NCBI lineage: Eukaryota > Metazoa > Chordata > Mammalia > Rodentia > Dipodidae > Dipus > Dipus sagitta. The sequence continues at coordinate 46,072,227 of CM070770.1, read as the reverse complement.
CATATGAACTGAACTGGAAGTAAAGCCAGACTCTTCTTCTATAGCTGTGCTTCCAAGAATGGTGACTAGGAAATATAGGAGCAGTAAGAGATAACATATTAATATTCTGGGCCAGACAAATAAGTAGCAAAGAAACAGAAAAAAAATGTATTTAAATGTTTGTGGTACTGGAAAAAGGACTTAGGGAGATTTTAATAGAAGCAGTTACTTCATCCATATTGAGCCATTTCAAGAAAATGTTGGGCTGGAGGGGTTGCTTAGAGGTTAATGCATTTGCCTGCAAAGTCAAAGGACCCTGGTTCAATTCCCCAGGGCCCACATAAGCCAGATGCACAAGGTTGCACATGTGTCTGAAGTTGGTTTGCAGTGGCTGAAGGCCCTGGTGCACCTATTTTCTGTAATTGACTCACTCTCTCTCTCTCAAATAAATAAAGTAAACTAAAAGAAAATGTCTCATGCCGGGCGTGGTGGCGCACGCCTTTAATCCCAGCACTTGGGAGGCAGAGGTAGGAGGATCACCATGAGTTTGAGGCCACCCTGAGACTACATAGTGAATTCCAGGTCAGCCTGAGCTAGAGTGAGACCCTACCTCAAAAAACCAAAAAGGGGGGAAAAAAAAAAAAGAAAATGTCTCTGAAGTGGGCAGTAGCACACTGTTATATTTAGACATTTCATGGCACTTTTTAAGATGCAAAGGAACTCGTCTCTGCAAATCTTCTTGGGTAAATATAAAAACTAAATATTTCTGATTCTTTCCTTCATGTTTACATTTAAAATCATGCCTACTCTATTTATTTATTATATTTGCTTACCTTTCTTCTCCATTAGACAGTCAGTTCCTTGAGTGTTGAAGTCTATCTTCTTTGTTTGATTAAGAGTATTGTCTGGGGGCTGGAGAGATTGCTTAGCAGTTAGGGAGCCTGCCTACAAAGTATAAGGACCCATGTTCTATTCCCCAGATCCTACTTTAGCCAGATGCACAAAGGTGAGGTGAGAGTAAGATTGCACATGCCCACTAGGTGGTGCAATCATTTGAAGTTCGATTGCAGTGACTGAGGCCCTCACATGCCAATTCTCTATCTCTCCTCTCTCTCTCTCTCTCTCTCTGTCTCTCTTTCTCTCTTTCTCTCTTGCTCTCTCCAATATATATATATATAGGAACATTGTCTGGAAAGAAGTGGGTATCTAAATATGGATGTACAATAGTTACATAATGTCAACAAATTCTATTGTAACCTAATTTTCTAGCTTGGATATGATATAAAGAATGTCTTCTAATTTATATAAGGTAGATATTGCTACTGCACAAGTTACAATGATGGGAACAACTGGATTTTGAATAGTTAATTATGACTCATCACATGCTGATATACAAAAGAGCAGGTAACCCTACAGAGGAGCCTATCCTTATTGCTACTCTGTAACATCCATTTACATTAAATGTAAATTTCTTAGGAAAAATTCAGTTGGAGGATCACATGAGCAGGTTAGAGGTTTTAAATAATCTTGAGGTTGAACTCTACCTTGTCATTAGCAAGCTGTAAAACATACTTTCTCTGAACATCAGCTTGCTTAGTTTTCAAAAGGAGAATAATACATATTTTAAAATATTATTAAGCTTTTAGAATTAAGATAGGACACTCTTTACACAAGGTAAGCATTCAATAACTATAGCTTTTACTTTTTTGGTCTTTTGTTGAAGAATCAGTATGTAATGCAAAGGCTTTCATAAAGTTATTTTTTTCTGGAAGCAGAAATATTTCTAAAACAAATCCCATGTGCTTTTGTCTTTCTAAATATACCATGGTGTAGATAATATGTATTTTCTTGATGAACTCAGAATCAATATTTTTGGCAGCTTCAATGGCTTCAGGCCCTAATTAAGTGTTTGTAAAGTCTTTTGTCCCTATGGTAAATAACCCCGAATTGCTTTATTTTTAAACTCGTGTGGCTGCTGTTCCCCACTAATTTTAGTCAGCTCTTTCTTTTTTTTAATTTTTTGTTTATTTTTATTTATTTAAGAGTGACAGAGAGAGAGAGAGAGAAAGAGGGAGAGAATGGGAGCGCCAGGGCTTCTAGCCACTGCAAACTTACTCCAGACACGTGTCACGTGTGCCCCCTTGTGCATCTGGCTAACGTGGGTCCTGGGGAATGGAGCCTCGAACCGGGGTCCTTAGGCTTCACAGGCAAGTGCTTAACCACTAAGCCATCTCTGTAGCCCTAGCTCTTTCTTTTTGGAAGATACTTACTGAAAGAAGTCCATCTACTCTATTTAAGGTTGTTCTATATTTTTATACAGAGCAAAAATGATTTTTGGAATTATATATTAAATATGAGACCATACACTTAAACTATTATATAATTAAAATAAATGTTTAAACAAATGAAAACTTAGTGTACATTTGAAGTTCGAAAAGACTTCCTTTCCCTACTCCTTCTTTTTCCTGATTGTTCTTATTTCCTGGCTCTGTTCTTAATACTTGTCTTTGTCAGATACATGTGAGTCTGGTTTCTTTTTTCAAAGTTGAAATCCAGCCCATCAGTAATTTGTATGCCCTCTGCAGTCTACCCACCCTCCATATTTTCCATTTCCAAACTGCTACCTTTCCTATTTTTATGTTTCAAAATCTAAATCTGGAAAGCCACATTAGCACTCTGGGAACCATTTATTTTTATTGCTTTCTTATCAGCTGTCAAAACAGCTGAATGTTAAACATTGGTCAGGTGCCAAAAGCAATATTAGGAATGGGAGATGGAGAAGTGATTAGAGCAGCTCTGTGAGTTATGCACTCTGAGAAATCATTTTAGAACCAGAAAACTGTGACCTTCAGAATAGTGTTTATTGAACACAATCCATGGGGCTTAATTTCTATTTTTCTCCCATATGAATCATGGAGAAATTAACACACTATTGCATTATTTTGGGTAAACCATCTTTGTCATACAATAATATAAGAAAAGCTACAACAGTCTGCTTAAAGAGCAAAACAGAGTGTAACATCATCAAGTGTGCCTTTGAGGCTTTGCCACCAAAGCAAGGTCAAGAAGTACCACAGAACCAAAAATCAGTATACCATCATGTTTCAACTTTACAGTATGCCCTCAAAGTTGGTGAATAATTTATTCCCAATTGGCTCTTTGGCTTCAAGGTTGTACTAGAGCCATTGATCACTTGGACACACCTACCTTCTTTACTGTACCAAGGAGCTCCCAACATTTCATAGCAATGGAGTCAAGTGAACATGCACATAAGCCCTTTTTATTCATTATTTTACCAAGTAATCTTTGAAAATGTAAATATTTCCATTAAGTATGCGACCTATGCAGCTTTTGTATTCAAATAGTATAAAAATAATTTAATGATGACTAATTTTTCTTCCCACATTAGTGTCCCTGGCCCTCTTCTTTAGAGGGAACTTCTGCTAGCAGTTTCATCTGTCTGTTTCCAGAAATATATGATATACACATTGCCTGTATACTGTGAAACAGTCTGAATTATACCAACATCAAATCAGAGCCAGGCATGGTGGCACACGCCTTTAATCCTAGCACTCGGGAGGCAGAGGTAGGAGGATCGCTGTGAGTTTGAGCCTCCCCACCCCCTGAGAATACAGAGCGAATTACAGGTCAGCCTGGGCTAGAGAGAGACCCTACATCGAAAAAAAAAAAATAGATATCAGGAGCATAAAATGAATTGGAAAATAGTATCCTTTCTTTTTTTATTTGGAAGAGTTTGGGTAATGTGCTAATTCCCACCCTTAATCTTTATCACTTACTTTTGTAAACTCTTGGGTTTAATTCATCATTGTTTTTCTAAATTCTGAAGATGTCTCTACTGGTGGTTAGTTTTTAGGCTTTCTTAGATTCTAATGTATCTACAGTATTGTTGGTTCAAATACATTAGGTGATGAAAAATTTCCCTTGACTACAAGGTTATTTAAAGGTATAATGGAAAAATAATTCACGGTAGGGTCCCTCTCTAGCCCAGGCTGACCTGGAATTCACTATGTAGTCTCAGGCTGGCCTCAAACTCAAGGCAATCCTCCTACCTCTGCCTCCCATGTGCTGGGATTAAAGAAGCATCTTGGATTTTTTTCAACTGCTATGTGCTTTACTTTAAGTTTCCTTTTGTGAAAGATTATCTTATCAAAATCTGTGTGGCGGGGAGGGGGGAGGGTATTACCATGGGGTATTTTTTATAATCATGGAAAATGTTAATAAAAATTGAGAAAAATAAAATAAAATAAAGTTAGTAAAAAAAATTTAAAAAAAGAAAAAAATCTGTGTGGATTGGTGCCATTTCAGTCATCTGAAATTCATTGAGACATACTTTATGGCCTAACATACGGTCGTACACCCGAATAAGTGCATTACTTGTGTCATACAATGTGTTAATTAGATTTTGAGACAGGATCTTATTATATATTATAGGCTCAGCTGCAACTCAATATATGGCCCAATCTGGCCTCAAACTAGTGACCCACTTGCTTCCTCCTCTGGAGCATTAAGACCAGTATGTGCCACCATTCCTGGCTTAAATTAAATTATTCTGTAAAACTTCTCCCTTACCACATTTTTTAACCTGTTTTCACTTCCAGCTATGGTGAGGTTTTTTTTTTTTTAAAATCTGTAATAATTATTCAATTTTCTATTTGTTCCTTTCTGTTGTTTCCTATGTATTGAAGCCATGTCATTAGGCATCAAGCATTCTTATTTTTTACATATCTTCTTTCCTTTTGTTATTAAATATCATGGCCATATCTAGCACTACTGAATTCTTTATTTGAAGTCTCCTTCTTGAACAGCATGGCTGGAGCAGCTTGGATGTACTGACATACTGCATGTATGCTGAGCCCCAGCTGTTCCTACGTCTAAGATAGATTAAGATGTAAGAAGCCTATGATTGGCTCCTTTCATCCAACTTAATAATAATTATTTGTAGTTGGAGTGTTTATTCCACAGAGGTTGTGTTTGAGCTTAAATATTATCATCTTGATATTTGCTTTTATTTATCTCTCCTATGTTCTTTTCTTTTCTTTACTGTTGTAGTTTTTGCTAGCTTAGTTTCTGTTAAATTCCCCTTCTTAGCTGATTATAATCCATATGGTTACCATGGGAATTTTGACATATGTACTTGATTTATTAAGATTTTATAAAATTAGCATTTTCATCTTCTAGAAAATGCAAGGACCACAGAACTATTTAGTTATTTTCATCCAGCTATACATTAGCTTACATCACATTATTGTATGTAATTTAATTCTGTATTTTAAACACCACAAGATATTTCATTAATGTGATATATGGTAAGTTTTCTTATTAAAATTTTTATTTCTTTATTTATAGGAAAGAGAGAGAGAATATGGCAATGTCAGGGCCTCTAGCCACTGCAAACAAGCTCCAGATACATGTGCCACCTAGGGCATCTGGCTTACATGGATTCTGGGGAGTCTAATCTGGGTAATTAAGCTTCACAGTCAAGTGCCTTAACCTCGAAGTCATCTCTCCAGCCCAAATCTAACTTTTGTTTTGTTTTTTTGAGGTAGGGTCACTCTATAACACAGGCTAGTTTGGAATTCACTATGTAGTCTCAGGCTGGCCTCAAACTCATAGTGATCCTCCTACCTCAACCTTCTAAGTACTGGGATTAAAGGAATATGCCACAATGCCTACGTATTCTTTTTGACTATATCTTTTAAAAATACTTTCTCAAATAAATTTGCTTATATTTAGAGATGATCTGTTCTATATTTGAAGAATATAGTTTGATTGTTTTCATGTGATGTTGATCATAAGCACTCTGACTTCCCATTGCCTTTCACTATAAGGATGTATTTACTGATACTGAGTTTTAGATCAGTAGGTATCCTTCCTCATCTTGACGATACCCCACTGTTTGTCTTGTTGCTTGTCCATTGCAGATAATGTGCTTTTTTCTGCTTTTGTCACCAGATTTATTTATTTATTTATTTGAGAGAGGGTGAGAATGGACATGCCAGGGCCTTTAGCCGCTGCAAAGAAACTCCAGATGCATGTGCCACCATGTGCATCTGGCTTACATGGGACCTGGAGAATTGAACCTGGGTCCTTTGGCTTTGCAGGCAAGTGTCTTAACCACTAAGCCATCTCTCCAACCCTTTTTTCTCCTTTCATAGTCTGCTTTTCTCTTTCCCATTCTAGGAATAGAACCCAGGACATTGTAAATGCTAAGCAAACACTCTACAACTGAGCTGCAACCTTAGCTCTTCTGCCTGCTTTTAAAGGATCTTGCATGCCTTTATTTTCAGAACTTTCCCTGTAACACACATTGGTATATCTTTTTTTTTTTTTTCTCAGTTGGAAATATCCTCCTTGGGTGATACTACAGGGGGAAAAATAAAAAAAATAAAATTAGGGTTTTTTTGTTGTTTGTTTGTTTTTGTTTTTTCAAGGTAGGGTCTCACTCTAGTCCAGGCTGACCTGGAATTTACCATTTAGTCTCAGAATGGTCTTGAACTCACAGGATCCTCCTACCTTGGCATCCTGAGTTCTGGGATTAAAGGAATGTGCCATTATGCCCAACAAAATTGGGTTCTTTTTTTATTTTATTTATTTGCAAGGAGAGAGAGAGAGAGAGAGAGAGAGAGAGAGATTGAGAGAGGAGACAGAGAGAGAATGGGAGCACCAGGGCCTCTAGCCACTGCAAATGAACTCCTGAACTCCATATACATGTGCTCCCTTGTGCATCTGGCTTACGTGGGTACTGGGGAGTTGAACCTGAGTCCTTTGGCTTTGCAGGCAAGTGCCTTAACCACTAAGCAATCCCTCCAGACCAAAATTAGTTTCTTTAAGAAAAAAAATCTGATTCAAAAAAAGGTGAATATTATAGAACATAAATGACCCAAGAAGAGTATGCAGTATATGGACCTGATCACATTATAATTCAAATACAATGATCATGGAAATATTCTGGCACATTAAAAAAATTCTTTAAGGTGGATTGAATAGTAGAGGACATAAGAAAAATATTATTTTTGTTAGGGGCATAATGATATACTTGTACATAAGTCACTACTACTCATTCATACTGAAACATTTATAGTGAAATCAAATAATGTCCCATTTTAAGATCTCTTAAAATGAATAATAATTTCTTTAAAAAGTGAATTGATTTTTGTGGTTTCAGTGAGCTGAATATTTGAGGGATAGCAGAATTTCCTTCATTTTCTTTCCATGTCAATTTATAAGTCTGATGTTGTTAGTAATAAGGAATAAAGTGGTAGATCTGGCTCTGCCTAATGATAAAAATGTTTGTCTATTCATTTCTTATGTCAGAGAGGTAAAATATGCACTACCTGCTTTCTCTGAACAGCTGGGCCTGTTCCTTAGTGCTGACTGGTTCCATCCACTCCTAGGAATGACCGCTGAAACTGTCAGGCTGTCAGAGCTACACCTAGGCCACAGTCCTCCCCACAACGCCCTTCTGTCCTGTGGCACCAGAGGATCCGCTCACAACTACCATGCTAAGGGCTGGATTGCAGAGGCCACTAAAAACTGCTGCCAGGCCCTGTTTAGAGTCCTCCACATGGGCACCTCAGCTAATCCTCCCACCCTCTCTAGAAGGAGGAAGAGTCAGTCTACTCTTACAGATGAAGGAAAAGGCAGCATGAGGGGGAAGGTACTTACTCAGAGCTCTGCAACACTCAGTGATACACCCAAGGCCCCCTAGCCAGAGTCTATCTTCTAATCCATGACGTACAGCTTACTGTCTTAGGGGGCCATCACTGAGAAATAGGAACAGGGACAGTACCAAAATAATAAATGACTTTCAAGAAGAAATGCTAAGGCAATGACTTGTATTTTCACCTTAGTTCGCTGTTTATTTGGATTAATTTGGATTTTATCTTTCGTGTAATGAGGAATCATTGGAAGAACAATTAGCTATTTTCTGGTTACATTTTTTGAACTCAAGTATATGCATTATGTCTGTATGATGTGGTGTGTGTGTGAGAGAGAAAGAGAGAGAGAGAGAGAGAGAGAGAGAGAGAGAGAGAGAAAGCACTACTGTTTGCAGATGCATGCACCCTGTACATCTGCAGGAGAACATTGTCTGGCTGTCCTATCACTCTCCTGGTGTTTTCTTGTGTTGATGGAGTCTCTCACTAAACCTGGAGTTGCCATTTTCTTGGAGCCCCAATGATTCTCCAGTCTTGGGCCTCTGAAGGAGTTGACTAGGTTTCCAGGCATGCATGACACCACCCAGATATTTATGTGGTTGCTGGAGACTAGACCTCTGGTGGTTTCAGGACCTCTCAGGCCCTCATGTGTAAGTGACAAGTAATCTTACTGAATTGGGACTGAACTGGTTGTTACTCATCATAAGACTATTAAGACCGACACACTGTACTGCTTCACTGTTCACTCGTTAAAGATTGTGTGGAGGCTTCTCGCCAGCTTAATTTTATTTTTATTTTTGCCTGTGTGTGAGTGTGTGTGTGTGTGTGTGTGTGTGTGTGTTCAATGTAGTGTGTGTGTGGTGTATGCATATGTATGTGCACTTGCAGTGCCCCTTAAGCAGTCCTGTGGCAGGGGTCACTTGTGAGTGGTAGCCAGATGGAATATTGGGTGCCTAGGCTCTATCGCTGTTCTACCTGATTTTGTTTTGAGCTGCAGTCTCTTTATACTGTTTCCAATCATGTCTAGCTCCATCAGTTCTCTAGTCTCTGCTCCCCTATGGAACTGGGATTACATGTGCATGAGGCCATGTCCAGATATTTTACATGGGATCTTGACATTTGAACTCAGGCTGTGTCAGGCACCCTTAGACTCTCATGATTTGCACAAAGTGCACCTAATTGCTGAGCTATCTCTCCAGCTCTCCCTCCAGGTTTTACTATTATGAATAAAGCTGCTATGAACATGTGCCTTACAAAAGAATTTAGGGTTAGGGAGATGACTTTGTGGGTAAAATGCTTGCTATGCAAGCCTCTTCACCTGAATTCATAGCTCAAGAACCCAAAAAGTCAGATACGTAGCATAAGCATCTGTAATCCCAGGGTGCCTATAGAGAGAGGGAGGCAGAGACAAGATAATCCTGAAACTCATGGTATACCTACCCTGGCCAATGCAGGTGTGAGCAAAAGAGACCTTGCCTGAAAATAAGATGGAGAAGACCAACACTTGAGGTTATCCTCTGCCTCTACAAGTACACCGTGAATCATGCGTATTCACATTTACACATGTCATACATACACAATTTAAAAAGAAACTAATTTGGCTGGTATGTATACTCTCTCTTAAAAGCCTACATTGAATGAGGGAGAGAATAAAGGGGGATGAAATAAGGGTAGAAGAATGATGATAATCACTTTTAAACTAGGTAAAAGTTTCATAAATAATCTTGTTAAGATTCTTTTGGGTTCTTTGAATGTTTAAGAATTTCAGTAGTAATGAGTTAAAACACAACAACAATCCAATCATAGAACAAAGTGAGAAAGCTAATACAGTTTTTCATGGAAGAGTAGATTGGACTAGGGTTAAGGTGTCTTGACATGCAAAGAACAGATGGATTATCACTATGTGGTAGAAATAAGGCAAGGAGGGTTTGGTGCTGCATGAGGAAATGGTACCTGTATTGATTTGAGAAAACTCAGAGCACAGTGATGCTGTTGGAAATTGAGGTTATAAAGAGGAGGAGGTTGGACTCAAAGTGCATGATACTGTTTAGATTTACTGAAGTTGGAGATGCTTATGCAACATTCTGATTAAATTGTAGTACTAAGTGAGAAAAATTTGAATGTTAAAGAGTAGTTGGCACTTAATGTCTTGAAAACAGCTGGAACTGTGCAGAGACAACAGAAGAGATGACATATGGAAGAGACAGGTTTCAGAAACAAAGAGTTAGGGCAAAAGATAAAAGTGTACAACTTTGACGTCAGGTCAAGATGGCATCAGCCTCACCTCGTGAGCAAGGAAAGATGGACACAGAACCTGAGGAGAGATTCGGCCCATCACATCTCCCCAGGGCCCCAGCTGAAACCATAGAGGAATTGGGGAAATGAGTGACAGTGCTGCTTTCTTGGTGAACCTGGTACCAGCACAAGGGTGAAGGAGATAGACACAGAGAACACTCAACTCCTACCAAACCAGATTTCCAGAGACTCAGAGGCTCCCAAGAACTCATCACTGAAGTAGACCTAAAATGAACCTAACATGGCTCAGGGAAATTCATGAAAGAAGAGGCGGAAAGATTGTTAGAGCCACAAGTTGGATTATGCACAGAGACATTGCCTCTTCCCTATAACTGATGGCCACCCCCACAATGCAGAACCCATGATCCCCAATGGGAAGAGGGTCCCTTTGGAGGGGGGAGGACAGGGCGGAGGCTAATGATGGCACCAACATGGCTGTTTTCACACTGAGTATGTACATAACTAATAAAAGGAAAAAATACACCAATAAAAAGGTGTATAACTTCTTATTATATATAACTATATATCATAAATAAACTGTATATATTATATAAAATAAAATTTTTAAAAGGAAAAATCAATAATCTTTAATATATACATAATTTTATAGTTTATTATTTAGATTTGTAAACATATAAGATATATGGAATAATGAAACTGACTAATTCTTTGGGAAAAATTATCTTGAAACATATTAAAACAAATTTATATTGTGGTGGTTAAAAAAAGGACCCAACATTAAGAGTGCAAGCTGATGTGTTGAGTTAGCAATGAAAGTCCTGGAGAAAATAATTACCAAAACCTGGAGTAGGCTTCCCAGAAAGGAGACAGTGACAAATGTTAGGTTTGGCAGTATGGAAGTCATCATTGGGTGTGAAAAATGGGACAGATGCTAGAGATGCTATGGATGAATTAACCACATTTTGGAAAGAAGTGGGAGATAAAGATTCTTTGAAGGTTAGATTCAATTACTTTCAAATTATATTTAGGGAAATAGGAGCTGTCAAATTTCTGATGAGAGCTTTCATCACAAAGATTGAATTTAGGAAAACATAAAAATGGGTAGAGATAAAGATCAAAGAATCCTGAATGTATAAAGTCGCACTTTTTTAAAATCCAGAAACTTCTTTTTTCCTCCCTTCCCATATCATATGCCCTGTTCCCACATATCTATTACCTTTCTTGTGTAGAGGATGAAGTTCAAAACATCAACTTCCTGTTTTACAAAATTATAGTTTGGCTATCAGATGATTTAGGCAATTTCTGGTTGCCTTATTTTTTTTTAACTTGGCTGCTTGATGTTAGATTACTCAGAACAACTTCTCAGAACATCATTATAGCTATTATGTTCCTTCATGAACCAGAAATTCTACACAAGAAATCAATGCCTCTCAAATGTTCTTGGCACAAGCACTAATAAAATAGTCCTATAAGCATTTTCCTTTTATCCTAAAAATTTGGAATACAATGTTCAATTAGGAAAAGAAAATAGCTTCAAGGCCTTATTAAGATAGAAAGGCAATATCCCCAGGGATATGAGATGAATGCTTCATCTGAAGAAGTCAATACATGGGAAATATGTGAGGTAAGTATTCTATCACATCTGCTTAAATAATTTAAAAGAACAATTTTGAAAGAGACACAGTGAAGTTTCTTGTGATTATTTATTCCAAATAGGGCCACCAGGGACTACTTATTGGAAGAAAACAGATCACATGTCATTCTTGAAATAGTCTAAAAACTATAAAGTCTAGCTATGTTTACTTTTCTGAAAATGGAGTCATCAACAGTTCTCATAAACACAGTGTATAATTGGAGCATAAGTTCTTTTTGTGTGATTTCTATACAAATAAAAATAATACCTCATTGACTTGAGGCAGAGGACCAAAGAAAACACATGAAAGAGAAAATTATTCAGAAGTATTTGGGCAACTTATAAGTTTTTATGGAAGATTAAAAAAACATGTCTTTGCATTGGTTCCCATCAAAAGATGGAGCTATTTCCCCATTCCTTGATTCTTACTTACTGTGTTACTGTTTTGGTCTACAGAATTTTATAGAAGTTGTGATGCCTTATTAATGTTCTCTTAAGGTCTCTTGTTTGAGAGTGTCCATAAGTCAAAGTAGCCATTCTGTAGGGAAACTCTGACTGGGGAAAGTAGGTTCAAGTGTGTGGGTCAAGTGAGACATAATGCGATAAAAACAAATTTCATGGCACAGAAGAAATTTATTACTTGCTGAACCAAGGGAGGTGAGGAGTGCCAAAAAAAAAAAAAAAATGATAGGCTAACAAGAAATCTGGGAGTGACAGGCAGCTCAACAAGCAGGTGTGTACTGTGTTTGCAGAACGAGGGAGGGAGGACAACTATGGGGTGATAACTTTATTAAGATCCATACACGCTATTCTGAAGGCTTTCATGAGGAGTGGGGGATTGGCTAATTTAAAGGAAACACATCAAAAAAGCGAATGGATTGTTGTAAGCTTTCAACCTTGTCAACAGCTATGGTGGATACGAGGCCTATGGGAAGAGGAACCAGTTATATCAGAGCCACAGAGAGATGGGAAGTTTTAGCCACACCAAATGTGATGGAGAACAACTTACATCACGCCTGTCAATGGATGACAAAGCAGCAACTATACTAAGCAAATCTGAGATAGAATTTAGAAGGTGGCATTGTATCTATTCTGAGGACGTGGCCCTAGCAGGCCTCAGATCTTTTTTTTTTTTTTTTTTATCCTCTTGTAGTAATTCCTGTTATTTGAAAGTGTCTGAACAAGCTTTGTATAGGAGTATTGAAGAAAGGATAATGAAGGTGTCAAACCAAAAGCCCAAACACTGCAATACATTGAATAATCCTCCAGTTCGCATTTGATTGTGACCCACTGACCCACTGATGAACCCAGGCAAAGGCAGAATGAGAACACTCCAGTTGAGCACATTTCAAATTGCTAAGCTGGGATCATTAAAAACAAATGATGGTTGCTTTAAACTTCTCTATATTGGGGTGATTTGTTACTCAGAAAAAGAAAATTAAAACTGATACAGTTGTCTTAATTTCGATCTGTGATGTCAATATCTGATTAAATTATTAGTCTATCAAAAGAAAATGTCTATTTCACATTTATGACTTTGTAAATACTAGGGATATTTTTATAATCAAGCATCAGTGGTGGTCAGGCTTCAGTCTGAGAATGCTGTCTTTCTGTTCTCCTTTAGGAATTCTTTCATTCATCATCAGATGACCAATAAAAATTGAATTGGGTTTCTCCTGCTTTCACTAAATATTCTTTTCCATTAATGCCTGATAGCTTTCCTCTCCTTTTCAACAAACTGCCTAAATGCCACTGATGGATTTATTTAACAGGTTTCTTCCAAAACTACAAACATGTGGGGGTGTATTAAAGATAAGTCATTCTAATCTTTCTGTAAATTTGCTTAGTCATTCATTTTCCTGTCTAAAAACATGGGCTTGGCATGGAGGCAGGAAGTGAGACAGTGGAAACTTGAAGACCTTTTAGAAGAAGGGCAGGCTCGTTAAGATATCATATTGTCATCATTTCTTAGGCCATCATAATGGCACAGGCTGGCCAGTGATGTATTTAGGCCATGTAAGATGGAAAAGACATAACGAGAGAGGCAGATGATATATATATACAAATATGTTTTATATTAAAATTATGTCATAGGATAAGCCTTTCCAAGGAACTTCAAAAAGATCCATTATTTGATTATTTTTCTTTCTTCTTATTCCAAGGTCCTCAGTTTTAATTAATGTTATTTGTGTTATTATTTTTCCTAACATAAGGTAAAACAATCTGCTATGGGAAATCAACAGTGGGTATGAACAACTACCTGACATTAGCTGATCCAGGTTCATGCTAAAGAGGGAATCACACATATTATTAATTCATTTTTTCCATTCATGGACTCTTACTTGGAATTCCTAATTCTAGGTAGTTTTGGCTGTAAAGCCTCAAATATTTACCCTTAACACAGTGACTTAATTTCTCTTGATTGTCAAAGCCACACACAGGCATAAAGATTTCTTTGCTTCCTTTGATCTAAATCCTAATCTTGGCTTCCAACATTTAATTATACTTCTTAATAAAGGTTCATTTCTCCTAAATAATATAGCAGAGTTAGCTCAGACTTCCCACGGTTGCCCAATGGGATACATTAGTTATGTATCAGTTCCCAGGAAATTATCCCCATCTGTGAAAGGACCAAAAAGGCCATGGATCATAGAGAGGAAGTCAAGAGAAACTACCAAATAAAATAGATCCCTTTGCCAAAGCAGGAATATGTAGTTAGTTGATTTGTCTAGGACAGTCTTTGTTTGTATCTAATGCAGTGCCATCCTGTTGGTTTTCTTCTTTTCTTTTATCTTATATTTGTTTCTGTTTAAAATATTTTAGTGGCATTGGCACACTAAAACAGTCATAATTTCTGACAGTTATATATCAGTCTGTAAGTAGGGTATTATTATTATCTAACTGGGAAAATAAGACTCACAGAGGTGGAGTGACAGGTAGAAATTTCATCTAACACATAGTCATTTCTACATTATGCCATACTTCAATACGTAATTTCAATTTCTTTCTGTGGTATTGAAAAGCCTGTTTCAAGTTTTGTACCATCATTCCCTAACATATTATTAAAAACAAAAAAAGTAAGCAAACAAAAAATTATAAGGCATTTTCCCCTAGCATAGTGCTACTCTCAGACTTAACGAAATCTGAATAAAAGAATTCACTTGTATTTAAGTTTAGAAGGTCATTTTTTAATTAAAGATACTCTTTGACTTATAATGGATACCATTTATCTGGATTTATATACAGATAAACACATTGTAAATTGAAAAATTGTATGTGAAAAGTACATCTTGTATACTTAATCTATCAAACATCATAGCTTATTGCAACATGGGCCACCATAAAAGATCAGTGAATTCCCTTCCCAACTCTTTGACTGACTAGGAGCTATAGCTGTCTGCTGCTGCCAAGGATATACACAGAGTAGGATGCCACACATTGCTTTTGGAAGACAAGATCAAAATTAAAAATTTCTAGAGTAGTGTATCTGCAGAACTGATATCAGTTCTTATCGCTGTAACATTGAAACATTATAAATTTGAGACCATTCCATTCATCTGTCATTTAAAAACAATGCCCATAATTTTGAAGCTTTACAATTTTTCTCAGTAGGATGTTTTGATATGCTTAATTTGTTTAAGGTTTCCAGCAACCATGTTTCTTGGAAAGGCTGGGCATGAATCATTAGTAACAATACGAAGAAGATCCTGAGACTCGTCAAAATGACAAGAAGAGATAACCCAGGGCATAGCACTGAACTAGTCATTTCTATCACTCCTGCCAGGGCTCAGGGGACATGTTAGAGGTTTTTCAGGAAATAATGTAAGTGCTACTATCACTTCTGGCCAAAGTACCTTCTCTGTAGAGAAGAGGATAGACACTGGGGAGACTCAAAACTAGCCAAAGAAGAAAACATGAGGCTGCTGAGAGCTTAACACTAAGGGTCTTTCTACCATGCTGTGCAAGGCTCAGGGAATATTGTAGAAGTGGGACACTGACTTCCTGACATAAACTGACTGGTCTTTTCTTTCTTTTCTTATTTATTTATTTATTTATTTATTAGTTTTGTATTCAGTGAATATAGTCAAGTTGGCACTATTGTTGCCTCCTCCCTGTCATCCCCCCCTCCACCTGGCCCCTCCTTCTTGGGGTAAATGGGTCATGCATTGTGGGGTTAGCCATCAGTTATGGGTAGGAAGAAATGTCTCTGTATATCATGACACAACATGTGGCTCTGACATTCTCTCCCCCCACTTTTTCCACAAATTTCCCTGAGCCATGTTGGGTTCATTTTAGGTCAGCTTCAGTGATGAAGTCTTGGGAAACTCTGTGTCTCTGGATATCTGCTTTGGTAGGAGTTGATTTTTCTCTGTGTTGATCTCCTTCACCCTTGTACTGATACCAGGTTCACCAAGAAAACAGCACACTTGCTTGTTTTGCCAATTATTCTTAGTTTCAGCTGGGGCCCTTTTGAAGTATGATGGGGTGGTTCTCTCCTTAGGATCTGTGTCTATCTGAAGAAGAGAAGCAGATTCTCCGACAGAGAGTAAAATTAACACCAGATAAATGGGATCACCATTATTTTATTTAGAGAGAATTTAATAGGTATAGGCCCACTTGTAGCCCATGATAGACAGTAGCTTGACAATGGAGAGTTGGCTCATTTTTGGATCTGGTTCTGACTTGTTTCCCAGCTCCAGCTATGGGTTCCATTCTAATAAGTAGATCAGTTAGCCAAATCAAGAGCACTTGGTTTCCCACCATGGCTGTGTGCTGCTATTGCACTTATATGAGCATCATGACAGGCTATTTGCTGCTAAGTAGGTTAGACCATGAGTTTCTTGGACAGATATTGGTAATTTTCCCCCAGTTGCCCATGTAGCACCTTCTGGCACTAGACATGCTGTCTGGGGTCTGACTCAATTCCATCTTCTAGCCATGTCACTCCATGTTACCTGTCAACCACATATGGTGTCTTCAGCAGTATGGTCCTACCACTAACCTTTGGTGGGTCATCAAGTACTCTGACAGAAATCTGTCATTCTTTTAGGAAACCTTGTAGGTCTCTCAGATCAAAATCTCATTGTGGATGATAGCTACCTGCTGGTACTGAGAGTTAGAGGTCAGTGCCCACAAAGAGAAGAAAAAGATAAGTAATATAGAAGAGTTAGAGAGAAGAGGGAGAGAGAGAAGCAGTAGAAAATTAAGGTCAGTCTTCATTGTACCCTCTCCAGGGCCATGCGACTAAGGTGTTCCCTCTAAGGGCCTGAATTTGGTCTGTCTTTTAGGATGTAGAATTTTATGGTATCATTGCTGTTTGGGTCCAGATATGTGTCCCCCACCCTCTCTCTTGCCCTCCCCTCCCTCCCCACCCACACTATTGTCTGATCCTTGAGATGCTTGCTAGGAATGTTGGCATCTTGGGTACATTCAGGTTAGGTGCTATATATGAGTGAGGCTATGTGGCGATTATCTTTCTGTGATTGGGTGAGTTCACTGAAAATGATCTGTTCCAGGTTCCACCACTTTTCTTCAAATTTCATTTTGTTGTTTTTTTCTTACTGCTGTGTAGAATTCCATCGTGTAGATATACCACATCTTAGTTATCCATTCATCTAGTGATGGACATCTGGGTTGATTCCAGCTCTTAGCTATTACAAATTGAGCAGCTATAAACATGGTTGAGCAAATATCTCTGGACTGAGGCTTGGAGGTTTTAGGGTACATGCCCAGTAAGGGAATAACTGGGTCTGCTGGTAATTCTGTAGTCAGTTTTTTAGGAGTCTCCATATTGCTTTCCAAAGTGGTCGTACCATCTAACATTCCCACCAACAGTGGATGAGGGTTCCTATTTCTCCACATCCTGGCCAGCATTTATTTTCATTTGATTTTTTGATGTTTGCTATCCTTACTGGGGTAAGGTGGAATCTTATAGTTGTTTCAATTTGCATTTTCCTGATGATTAGGTATGATGAACATTTTCTTAAGTGTGTGTTTGCCATTTGTATTTCCTCCTCTTTGAGCTGCCTGTCCAGTTCTTTGCTCCGTTAGTGAGTGGGTTGTTTAACTTTTTATTGTTTAGGTTTTTTAGTTCTTTGTAGATTCTAGAGATTAGGCCTCTGTCATTTGGATATTCAGCAACTATTTTCTCCCATTCTGTGTGTAATCTATTGGCTTTGCTTATTGTATGTTTGTCTGTGAAAAAACTCTTCAGCTTCATGTGATCCCATTGGTTGCATGATTGTTAAGATCCTGTGTTACTGGGGTTTTGTTCAGGAAGTCTTTTTCCATTCCTATATCATGGAAAGTTCCTCCTATATTTTCTTCCAGTAGGAGCTGAGTTTCCGGTCTTATATTGAGGTCTTTGATCCAGTTGGACTTGAGTGTTGTTCATGGAGAGATATGTGGATCAAGTTTCAAGTTCCTGCATATGGTTATCCAGTTTGTCCAGCATCATTTGTTGAAGATGCTATCTTTTTTCCAGCCTATATTTTCAGGGCCTTTGTCAAATATCAAGTAACTATAGTTGTTGACCCAAAGTCTGGGTCCTCGATTCTATTCCATTGGTCTATACTCCTGTTTTTATGCCAGCACCATGCTGTTTTTATTACTATGGCTTTGTAATATAGCTTTAGATCAGGTATGGTGATGCCTCCAGATGTATTTCTTCTGCTGAGGATATGCTTGGATATCATAGGCCTTTTGCCTTGACACATAAATTCTGAGAACATTTTTTCTATCACTGTGTAGAACAATGTTGGGATTTTAATTGGATTTGCATTAAATCTGTATATTGCCTTTGGTAGGACTGCCATTTTCACAATGTTAATTCTGCCTATCCACAAGCATAGGAGGTCTTTCCATTTTCTCAAGTTCTCCTTAATTTCTTTTTTGAGTGTTTTTATGTTTTCATTGTGTAGATCTTTCACTTCCTTTGTTAACGTCATTCCAAGGTTTTTTTTTTTTTTTTTTTGGTTGTTGTTGCTATTGAAAATGGGACAATGTCCCTTATTTCTTTCTCTGTATCTTTGTCATTTGCATATAGAAAGGCTACTGATTTTTGTGCATTGATTTTGTATCCTGCTACTTTGCTAAAGGAGTTAATCACCTTCAAGAGTTTTGGGAGGGAGTCTTTCGGGTCTCTTACATATAGAATCATGCTGTCTGCAAATAGAGCTAACTTAACTTCTTCCTTTCCAAATTATTTCCCTTTTATTTCTTTCTCCTGTCTTACTGCTTGAGCTAGGAATACCAGTACTATATTGAAGAGCAGAGGTCAGAATGGACACCCCTGCCTTGTTTCTGATCTCAATGGGAATTCCTCCACTGTCTGGTCTTTTCTTGACCCCAAGGTGGTTACCAATACGCCTACAAGAGCAGCATGGTTTTGAGCCCAAAAACATGTGACATGGAGGACTGAAAAGGACAAGAAGAACAAGACAACAGGATATAGGAGTGATTTCCCTGAAAAAGGAGGGTCCTTAGGGGCTGGGGTCAGAAGAGAGAGCATCAAGAAGGATAAAGGAACACTATCAAGTTACTGTTTGTTCTTGTGTTAAAGTTCTCAAGTTTAAAATAAGGGAGAAAAAACACACACAGGCATGGCCACATATGCCAGTAACCATTGTTCTGTGGGAGTAGAGACAGGAGAATAACTAGGGCTTGCAGATTATCCAGTCTATCAAAAAACATCTGGAAGCCCCAGGTTCAGTAAGATACTCTGTCTCAAAGTAATGGCATGTAGGAACAAAAGAGGGAGGGCACCTGACATTCTCTTCTGGCTCCCACATACATGCACACTGGGTGTGCTACATACACTATACATACATTCTGTACACAACATTCCACAAATACCACACACATAGCCAAAACATCAAAAACAAAGAAAGCAACCAAATCCTGAAAATATAACCGAAATATTACCTAGTACATCATTCCTTAGTTTACTGAGTATACACCCAACAGACTCCACAGAGATATTTGTGCATCTGTGATCATGGCTTCATTATACACAATAGCTAAGAAATGGACCTAGCCAAGACATTCACTAACAGCTAATGAATGGATAAATAATATTTTGTAAATATTGAAATTTTATTCAGCTGTAAAGAAAAATGAAATCATGGCATTTACAGGAAATAGATGGAACTGTAAAATTGGTATAAGCCAGATTTAGAAAGATAAACATTAATATTTTCTCTTTTATGCATGTTCTTAATTTTAACTACACACACACACACACACACCATGAAAGTAGAAAGGGGACCATGGGCCATGGGGGGAGGGGAAGAAGGGATCTTAACAGGGGAGAGGTTTATTGGAATACAAAGTACATGAAAGCAGAAGGCAGACAATTGTGGAAAGCAGCCTGTGAAAAGGCAGAGATGGATGTGGCAGGGGAGCAAGTTAGGTGGCCTATAAGAATAAAATATGTACAAAAATGATACAATGAAATACAGTATTTGTATGCTGTCTTATGAAAGCAGGAACCAAGTTTTGCTTTTGTTTCTTTGGAAACAAATGGCCATGGTGGGGCTGCTGGTGACCCTGTACATTGTAGCACAGCAGCAAGAACCTAAGAGATAAACCACCCCTCTTACATCAGCCAGGACCCAGGTGAAGCTACAGAGGAATTGATAAGATGAGCACGAGTGCTGCTTCCATGGAAAGCCTGACAACCCTAGTCAGGGTGATGGAAACAGACACGGAGGATACTCAAAATGCACCAAAGCAGAAATCCAGAAGCTGCTGAGAGTACAACATTAGGGTAGACTTAAAAACCCACCCACCATGGCTCAGGGAATTTTGCAAAAGAGGGGGCAGAAAGATTGTAACAGCCACATAGTAGAAGGGAATATCTAGAGGTATTGTCCCCCTCCCCCCCCCCCCGCCGATTTTAGACTGAATGACTGCTGTTCTCACATCTCATAACCCACAGCCCCATGGTGAATACCAGCAACCCTACTGAGGACAACCTTCAACAGAATGGGGCATGGAGGAGGGAAATTATGGTACCAACACACAATGCATCCATACAAAGTTTCTACTCAATAAAAACATAAAAATTTAAAATTTAAAAAATTGATGGTGTCTATGTGAAAAATTAAAATAAAAATTAATAAAAATAAGTAAATGGTCACATATGAAATGTTCTTTGATGTTTACTCAGCATCATGGTATCACCCTGAATCATTACACTTGTGCAGGTCCACTAGCCTCTCCTTTAATAGTTGGGGGGGGGGTATTTTAAGGAAATTATCTCTGACAAGGTAGTAATATCTCACAAGGATCTGTCTACTGTGACTTTTAGTTAAAACTAATTATACTTTTAAGTTAATTTTGCTCATTTTGCAAATCCAAATTTCCTGAATATTTAAGACAACTAAAATAATGCTTTGACTACTGGCTCTTTTAGGGGAAGAATGATTTCTTAAAATGTCACTTAAACCAGAGGCATTCCATATTTTAAAAATCTCAGTTAGTTTCAGTAATGACTGCTTGGTATCAAAAGTAAAAGCTTTAAAAAATTTACTCTGCCAAAATTAGGATATTTGACATTATTATATGCTATCACAAATTCAATTAAATGACTAAAGATAAAATAGATTTGTATGAAATATTCAGATAGTAAATCCTGGTGTATCAGTGTTGTGATAAAAATGTTCTTAATGAATGTGATGAATTAATATTATTTCAATGCATTATTGACTTAATAAATGTACTTAACTCAATATAATTAGAATTGTTTGCAATACAAATATTATTCACATTTGTACAAGCTGATAAACTATGAATGGAAATAGATGTTATCCAAAATGTTTTTAAACATTTTTATTTATTTCTTTATTTGAGAGTGACAGATAGAGAGAGAAAGAGGCAGATGGAGAGAGAGTCGGGGGGGGGGGAATGGGCATGCCAGGGCCTCTAGCCACTGCAAACAAACTGCAGATGCATGCGCCACCTTGTGCATCTGGCTTACATGGGTCCTAGGGAATCAAGCCTCAAACCGGGGTCCTTAGGCTTCACAGGCAAGCACTTAACCACTAAGCCACCTCTCAAGCCCTCAAAATTTTATCAGTAGTGTATACTTCACATGATTACATAATTTACAACTGTACAATTCAATTGTAGCAATACCCTCTGTTGCAGTCAGGTCCATATTGCTGGCAGAAATCACCTGACCAAGAGCAGTTTATGGGGAAAAAAGTTTTATTTTGGCTTACAGACTCAAGGGGAAGCTCCATGATGGCAAGGGAAAATGATGGCATGAGAAGAGGGTGGACATCACTTGCTGGCCAATATCAGGTGGACAACAGGAACAGGAGAGTATGCCAAATGCTGGCAAGGGGAAATTGGCTATAATACCTATAAGCCCACCCCCAATAATACACTGCCTCCAGGAGGCATTAATTCCCAAATCTCCATCAGCTGGGAACCTAGCATTCAGAACACCTGTCAAACCAGCACATTCCACCCCTGGCCCCCATAAACTGATACTCAGCCATGATATAAAATGCAATGCACTGAGTCCAACTTTAAAAGTCCTGATATTTTTTAATCAATCCTAAAGTGATGTTCAAATGTTCCCATTGTCTGAGATATTTTAGCTGAGCCATAATACTAAAAAACTCACCCCCAAAGTCCATAATGGCACAGAATAAACACTCACACTTCAAAAGATGGCATTGGGCATAGCAAAGAAATAGTCAACCAATACAAGATTTAAATAGGGTAAACATCAAACTCTGAGGCTCCAAGTCCAACAACTCTAGCCAGTGACAAATCTACAAGTCCTATAATTCTAACCAGTAACAAGTCTCTGGAGTTCCAATTCCACCCCTCCAGCCAGGCTGCTCACAGTCCTGGAAAATATAATCTGGGGCTGGCAGCTCCCTGTAGAAGTCATCTCATGGTCCCAGCATCTCCACGGGGTCTCCACTGCAACCTACGGTTCATCCTGTCAGCTCCATTGGGTCTCCATGCAGGCAATTCAGCAAACCTGCTACACATTGCCCGTGGCTATTTCCAACACACAAGACTGCTTTGAAAACTCAATGACCCTTTCTTTCCTGCATTTCGTATACTCCATAATACCAGGTAGGTTGCCAATTTGTTAATCAATGGGGGAATAAAGCAGACTTTGAAGAACAGGACACTACTTGACCATTCAGACCCCTTCAAAAGAACCTATATTCTTCCTGTTGCCCCAGTGCATGTCAGCTGGTCCAATCTCAAAGGTTGTAATCTCATATAATTGAAGCTGAGTGGGCAGAAGTTTCAGCTCAAAGATTTTATTTCTGTGCCCTATCCCTCTGTTCACACCAGCCTGTTTCTGTGCAAAGCAACCCTTCACAAGTTCTTAGGATATGGGCATAACAACAAGCATCTCACACAAGCTGCTTCTAGTGCAGTCCAGGCAAAGCTCTTTCTCACCCTCATAAGCAAAACCTCACCATCCATAGTTTTTTACTGCATTCAGGTCTTTCAACTCTGACCAGAATAGTCCATCAAGCTGTACCTACAGCACTACAAGGCATCTCTTAGGCCAAAGTTTCAACTCCTCTTGAAAATCATGCCCAAAAGGCCAAAACCACAGAGTCAGGTGCCTAGCTGCAACCCCACTCCTGGTTTACTTTTGCAACACTTTACTGTCACAGTCAGGCTCACATTGCTGGTAGAAATCACCCAACCAAGAGCAGCTTGTGGGGGGAAAAATGGTGTATTTTTGCTTACAGGCTTGAGGGGAAACTCCATGATGGCAGGGGAAAACAATGACATGAGCAGAGGGTGGACATTACCTCCTGGCCAATATCAGGTGGACAATAGGAACAGGAGAGTGTGCCAAACACTGGTACGGGGACACTGGCTATAATACCCATAAGCCAGCCCCCAACAATACACTGCATCCAGGAGGCATTAATTCCTAAATCTCTATCAGCTGGGAAGATAATATTCAGAACACCTAATTTTATGGGGGACACCTGGATCAAACCACCACATCCTCATTCTCATCATTTGTGTTACTTTAAGTCATACCGCAATTACAGCAGCTAAGCAACAGAGTGTGTGTGATTAAAATTAATAAGTTCCAGATAAACATCCATGTGACGGCACACAATTTCACTTTCCATCTTGAATGATCAAAAGGATTTTCAAAAACCATTTGCACATTTGACACTCTACTTTGTAAATCATTGTAAGTGCCCTGTAACATGTGGACTTTTTATACTGTTTATTTTTGTGAACTTCCTAAAGATTGTAGTATTTGTTTCTAAATTTAGTGCATTTGGTGCACCTTTTCCAAAGTTATTTGGAAATATTTATTCAACCTACTCAACATATGCACTATCACAAAAGGTTGTCTTTTCATAAGTTCACATACAAGCAAACAAAACTTGCTAAGGGAAAGATACTGAAATTTATCCAAAACTTACAAAAAATATGTAAGATATACTATCTGGTGGGATGAAGTCTAACCTTACAAAATTTTTTTGGCTTTGGCCTATAACTCCTAGTACCAGAGATCAGTTGTTACTCATTATATGTTGATCAGAAATTCCTATGAAGGCTTCAAAACAAGAGAGGCTTCTGTCAAAGCACTTGGTTACCTGACTGAGGTAAAAGGTAAGATCCTATTGCTGAAGATGCCATATGATGATGACACAGAACATAGAGAGACCCAGCTAGAATCTGGAAAAGAGTCAGTCTCCAAACAGAATGTCTAGTGCTAGAAAACACTACATGAGATACTGGTAGAAAGTTTCCAACAACAGTGTGAGCAACCCAGGGGTCTAATGTACACAGAAGGAACCAGTCTGACAAGAAGTACAAACCAGTGTAATGGTGGCACATAGCCTTAGTAGGTAATCAATAGCTTTATGATTGACTAAGAGATCCACTCAATGGAAAGGAACCATATCTGGAACTAAGAACCAGGTCAAAATCCCGTGAAGACAAAGACTATGCTCCCCAATGACAAGCTCCCACTAGTCTTTGGTTACAAGAAGGGCTACATCCATCAAATTATCCCTAAATTAATAACCCTTATGCCAGTTAGCCTATGCTGACTTTACTCTCCATTGGAGAATCTGTTTTTCTTTTTTATAAGGTAGCAAGACTGGAGGAGAAAAACCACCCTTCTCCCTTCATTCAGCCAAGGCCCAGCTGAAACCACAGAGGAATTGGGGAGAAGAGCGGGAGTGCTGCTTCCATGGTGAGCCTGACAATCAGCACCAGAGGGAAGGTGACAGACCCTGAGGATACTCAACACTTACCAAAGCAGAGATCAGAGGCTCCTAAGAGCTCATCACTGAAGTAAACTTAAAACACACCCACCATGGCTCAGGGAATTTTGCAAAAGAAAGGGCAGAAAGATTATCAGTCACATGTTGGGACATCATACCCAGAGGCATTGCTCCCCAGTATCTGACTGCTGCTCCCATAATATATAACTCATAACCCCATAGGGAATACCAGCAACCCTAATGAGAAAGGGCCCCAGATGAAAGGGGGCAGGAATGAGGGAAAGAATGCTACCAACACATGATGTATCCATACTAAGTATGTCCATAATAAAAAAATAATAAAAGGATATATTAACATGATTTATCAGACTTATTTCTAATATTTAGTCATATTACTTTTTATATTATCACCTTTATGCAAATATTATTTTGAAGGAGTTTTATCAAAATAGCTATTTTTAATATCTTTATTTTGAAGTTAAGTGGAATGTTATTGAAAAGCCTATTATTGGGCTTGAGAGATGGCTTAGTAGTCAAGGTGCATGCCTATGAAGCCTAAAGACCCAGGTTCAATTCCTCAGAACCCCCATAAGCCAGATGTACATGACACATCTGTCTGGAGTTCATTTACAGTGGCTAGAGGCCCTGGCACCCCTTTTCTGCTTCTCTCTCTCTCTTTCTCTCATAAATAAATAAATGAAAAATAATTAAAAATGCCTATTGTTTTTCAGTATCAATATTAGGGAATAGCCTCAAGAATCATAGAGATTACCTACTTGACGGAATTTTTCTTTTAGAAGTACTCTGGAAAGAGGCAAAAGAACCATAGATACCGGGCGTGGTGGCACACACCTTTAATCCCAGCTCTCAGGAGGCAGAGGTAGGAGGATTGAAGTGAGTTCAAGGCCACCATGAGACTACATAGTGAATTCCAGGTCAGCCTGGGCTAGAGCGAGACCTTACCTTGAAACCCCCACTCCCCCTCCAAGAAAAGAACCATAGATGTTAAAATATTGGAGCAAAATATTTATGCAATTCAATACTGAAACATGAATGAGAATAGTTCTTAAATGAATGTTCACTGATGTTAACAGACGCCTATAATCTGCAGAAAAATTACCTCCCAATTAAAAATTTTTGTTTTAACCAGTACATTATATTTTTCTATCATAAAATATGAATCTGAAGAAGACTGCAAATAAGTTATAAAACATTTAAAATAATAAAAAAAACATTTTTCAGAAAACCACCACTGAAATTAGACAGTTCAAAAGTATTTTAAAGTTCATGAATACAGACCAAGAACAGTTATTCCATCTATGATAACTTTTTGTTTTAATTTCATATGATGAGAGGTTTTCTTGGTTTTGAAACTGACCACTTGCAAAAAAAATGTCTTTAAAAAGATTTTATGTTGAACTAAATATTTACCAATATAACAAGCTCAACTGGTTTTCCAATATACATCTAAATGACAACATAATTTAATTATTCTCATACCTTCTTTCACCCTCAAAAGTGAGCCTGCTGGAATGCCAAATTACATAGTGTCACTTGCCCCTTATTATGGGAGATTCTTCTTCCTGAGGATAAACTTAACACGGCTCCGTCATTTTCAAAACCTGGGCAGTAAGTCCAAGTCACATGCTAACCAATACTCATCTCTGGGTTTCTATGTTACATGGCACTGGAAACTGCTGGAACTTATCCTGTGAGTGAGAGATGAGGACCCCTCTGCAGAGAAGATATGGGGTAAGATTTATACCTTCTATGCACTGGGCACCACACGGTGGTTGTCATGATCTATTTCAATCACAACACATAAGTATTCTCATTTTGGTCTTTGATAAGACTGAGAGTCAACTAACTTATGTAATTTTCCAATATTGCATGTAGGAAGGAGAAACTAGGACTGGGTGCCATTTCTGTCTTAAACTACTGTTTGAGAGTGATTAGAATTGCTTCCATATGATTTGGGTTTAAGCTTTAGTTTTTAAATAACACAAGCTTATTTTGTGTAGGATGGTAACAATGGCTAATACGGAAAACAGCTCAGGAGTAGGGAACCACACTCATTTACATGCTCTCTCTTAGACAGACACATGCCTGAGTTCTCTCCATGTCATCGCTCATGTCTCCAAGTGGAGTTGATCTTAGTGCCTGAGCACACTGAGGTGCAATGTAATAGATAGACTTCCTCCGTGGTCTACTGGGCTAATTCATATTAAAAAGAAACATTGCCATGAACTACATGATTTTTACTATGTAGAAATAGCCATGATGTGAATATCAAATCCTTTTGGTCTATCTAATAGCATTTCTGCGTCAGGTTAAAAGAACATTAGTTTCTTTTGCTTAGAAAGTTTAATGTAGTAGGTGAGTTTCTAGAACAAAACAAAGTCAATGATTGAAAAATTATTTAAGTACACCTGTTACTCATTTCCACAAACTGTGACTACATGTGGTTATGCAAATGAAAGATCTGAGGCATCAACAGGATTAACAGGTACCTCTGCTGACACTTCTTTCTAGAAGCTAGGGCAGACATCACCAATGGATTACACATTTTTCCCCCTTGATCCACTGAGATGTAACCTGAGGATTTTTCTCAGATCCATAACTTGGCATTATCATCCCAGATAATTCTTCAAATGTGCAATTCTTTTTCAGTTTCTAGATATAATCTAAATGACAGAGTATCTTTTCTTTTTTTCTTTTCTTTTGTTTTTTTGTTTTTTTGTTTTTTTGAGGTAGGTTCTCACTCTGGCCCAGGGTGACCTGCAATTCACTATGTAGTCTCAGGGTGGCCTTGAACTCACAGCGATCTTCCTACCTCTGCCTCCTGAGTGCTAGAATTAAAGGCCGGCTTCAGGGTATCTTTTAATATTGTGTGTCTGATTCTAACCCATTTGTACAGAGTATTTCTCAACACCCCAAATTTTCTAATATTGAGCCTTCTTGCTGTTCAGATAAACCTGTACAAAGATGCATAGGTGCCTAGGCTCATTTACATCTTTTTACAATCACTTATGCCCACAACATTCAAATGTTTCTTTTGATCATACATTCATATCAAAAGAAAACGTTTGAGCAACTATCACAATATATGTACATATTTACTTATTAGCATCATATATGATGGTACTGTACACTTGATACTATAAACATACATAGAAGTTTAAGAATAAGATTAAAAACAAATATAAATTTTAATATTTTCTCCTCTTGCCATTAGAGGTGACTATCACATAGAGGGGCCATGAACTCACCATCTTTGTGAGAGTTACATTGTGAAATAAAAATATAAGTTTGATACCATAGCCAAATTGCTCTCAGAAACCACTTAGAAGACGCTGTTCAGTCAATTTATAAGAAAATCACTCCATATAATAAATAAATACACCAGTCCAATACAGCTAGTTTATTTTCAGTATGAATAATGTAATTATTGCTTCACCTAAACAAGTTATAAAAGAGCTTAGCCTTAAGGATCATATTGCGTGCAAAGTATATGCGAACACTACATTATGCCAAATTCCTATGAAACTCACATTATATGCCTTAAGGGATAGGAGGGTACTGAGAAATGAAGGTTGGTAGAACAAATTCATGTCTTTCATCTCACATTCCCACCATGACATATGGCACTTTTAGTGCATTGGGATATAGAATCACTCAGTTGCTTAAACTCTCTCATTTTCTGTCTCTTCTCCATCCTTCTCTCCCTCCAACCATTCTCCATCTCTCTCTGATGCCAGATATCTTGTTGAGTTCACTAAATTAGATTCAGACCTTATGCATCTTGTATGCATATTTTCTTTTCTTTTTTCCTTATAAGCATCATCAAAAATGACTGTAACACCAGCCCTTTCCGAGTTACACCTTTCCAAATTCTACACATAGTTCAAGCTTAATTTGAAATTCAAACACCAAGAATTTGCAGCTCATGTAATTTCCTTTTATATATGGAGTTATTATTATGACAGCTCTTCTGTTTCACTAAATGAAACGCTCAACATTGAGGATATTTACCATATCACTCTAGCAGTTTAGGAAGCTTTGGTTTATAGCAGCAGGCAGACTAAGTATAGAGAACAGGAATGCTGGCTTTAGTGTTGCTATCTTCCTAGCAGGTTATGCAAGCTGAGTGCTGTTCATGTGATATCTCTGATTTTTCTCCTTCTGGGTACATGTAGGATTGTTCTTCCAAGTTTTCTTGGAATTAAACTTCATCTGTGACTTGCTTTGGCTGATAAACTAGGAGCTTTTTACTTTGAACTGTGTAATGCCCTTTCCTAACCCCAAACACACCAGACTGCAGATACCAAGCTTCCATCAACCTGCTTTTCTTTGTGAGACAACATGTAGAAGAGGGCCTGACAACTCAAGATAGATATGTAGCTTAATGAGAAACAAACCATTCCTATTAAGTTACTATGATTTTAGGATTGCTTGTTACTGCAGCATAGACTAGCCTACCTTGAAATATATGCAGGATCAAGACTAACCTTAATCTTCTACATCTTCCCTCCCTCACTTCCCCTCTCCCTCTCTCTCTCTCTCTTTTATCTCTAACTCTTGTATAGTAGTTATCTTTTTCCTCATTTTCTTAGTGGGCACTGACCTGTAACTCCCAGTACCAGCATGGGGCTATCATCCACAATGAGCTTTTGATCAGAGAGACCTACAAGGTTTCCTAAAAGACAGACAGATTTCTGTCAGAGTACTTGATGACCCACCAAAGGCTAGTGATAAGACCCTACTGCTGAACACACCTTATGTGATTGACATGCAAATTAGAATGGCATGGCTGGAAGTTGGAAGAGAGTCAGTCCCCAGACAGTCAGCGCGTCGAGTGCCAGAAGGTGCTACATGGGCGACTGGGGGCAAATGACCAATATCTGTCGAAGCAACGCATTGTCTAACCTACTTAGCAGCAAATAACTTGGTGTGATGCCCACACAAGTGCAGTGGTGGCACACAGCCATGGTGGGGAACCAACTGCTCTCAATTTGGCTAACTGATCCCCTCACTGGTATGGGACCCATAGCTGGAGCTGGGAAACAAGTCAGAACCAGATCCAAACATAAGCCCACTCTCCAATATCAAGCTACCATCAATTGTGGGCTACAAGAGGGCCTACACATATTAAATTCTCTATAAAAAAAAAAAGTAAGGGTTATCTCATTTGTCCTGGTGCTAACTTACTCTCCGTTGGAGAATCTGCTTCTCTTTTTCAGATAGATGTAGATCCTAAGGAGAGAGCCACCCCATCATACCTCAAAAGGGACCCATCTGAAACTAAGAAAAATTGGAAACAAGCAAGGGGGCTGTTTTCCTGATGAACCGGATACCAGCACAAGGGGGAAGGAGATCAACACAGAGAAAAATCAACTCCTACCAAATCAGAGAGCCAGAGCCTCAGAGGCCCCCAACACCTCATCACTGAAGCAGACCCAACATGGCTCAGGGAAATCTTGCGGAAGAGGGGGCGGAAAGAATGTCAGAGCCACATGTTGGGTCATGATATGCAGAGACATTTAGCTTACCCGTAATTGTGGGCTAACTCCAGAATGCATCACCCATATACCTCAACAAGGAGGGGCCAAGGGGAGGGGGTAGGTCACGGATGAGCCTAATAATGGTACCAAACTGACTGTAAAAAAATAAAATAAATAAATAAATAAATAAATTTTAAAAATGCAGAGAAAAAAAATATATATGCAGGAAAAGTTCTGTCACCTACCAAGCAAAGATGAAACTAGTTATTTTAAATGTATTATCAATTTTTGTTGAATCAGTAACATTTGCAAACATGTGTATGAATGTTATGTGTTATGTATATTCAAAATGCTTTAGAACTAAATATCAAAATATCTTAACTCTGTTTTGCAGTTTTAAATATTTTTACTGATGTCAGATTACTTCTTATATAGTTCGTACTTTTATTTTAATACAGTTAGCAGCTATCAATAATTTTTAAAATAGTATGAAAATAAAAGCATTTCAGAGATTTGGTTGCTGTGTTTCAGAGATTTTTTTTTGTTTGTGTTTCAACACAAACAACTACATGAAATCAATTTAAAAGGTTCTGCAGAAACAACTGCAAGCTGATATTCAGAAACATGACGTGCTCATGTAGGAGCTTTTCCCCTTGTGAAAAGTGAGAGAGATAAACATCTGGCCACACGTGAGGTACATAGCTCAACCTCCAGTGAGAAAAAAATCTGTGGTATAAACATATGTTTTATTACTCATGCTTCAAAAACATACAACCTTATGATCCACACTTTTCAGGATTTCTATTTAGCAGAATGGTCACCATGGTAACAATGTGAGCATGCTGATTTGCAAGTGCTTCCTCTTCTAAGACTGAATGACCCAAGGAGACCACCTGGCAGCTGATGTTTCAGCTATAAAAACATATGCTCACCACAGTGTCTATAGAACTGCTTCTCAATCAATCTGAATCAGTTAATATGAACCAAAAATGGCTGTTGGACTGTGTGAAGAATCTGGATAGCTTAGGCATCTTATGGATCAGTGGACTGACTTTAGCATATGGTTTTCAAAGTGGCAATATGCTTTGTTTTCTCATAAGCCTTAGATGGACTGGCAGCAAAAGAGATAATATGATAAAGTCACATAGACATTGTGTATTTTTACTTAGGTATTTAATCTGATATATACACAAAAGTTTCATTTATAGAACATTTTTAAAAAACTTTATTCATTTTCAAGCAGAGGAAGACACACACACACACAAAGAGAGAGAGAGAGAGAGAGAGAGAGAGAGAGAGAAGGAGAGAGAAAGAAATGGACACACCTGGGCCTTCAGCTGCTCAGCTGCTGCAAACGAACTCCAGATGCATGTGCCATTTTGTGCATCTGGCTTTATGTAGGTACTGAGGAATAGGACCAGGTTGTTAGGCTTTGCCATCCACAGCCTTAACCTCTGAGCCATCATGCCAGCCTCTTTGTAGCAATTTTAAAATGGGAAAAAATCATTGCTTTTCTTTTATTTTTTAGAGTATTTCATTCTCCTATTTCATTGTACAATGTTTCTTTTTTTATTTTTATTTATTTATTTATTTTAGGGAAAGTGTGAGAGAGAAAGAGACAGATAGAGAGAAAGAGAATGGGTGCACCAGGGCCTTCAGCCACATCAAAAGTATTCCAGGTGCATGCACCACCATGTACATCTGCCTTACGTGGGTCCTGGGGCGTTGAACCAAGGTCCTTTGGTTTTGCAGGCAAGCACCTTAACTACTAAGCTATCTCCCCAATGCTATTGCTTTTCTTTTGACCTTTAGTATAGCTCTAAAATTTACTCTCAGGAAGAGTATAGATTTTTATTCATGAGTTGGCATATGGAAAAAATGATGTATAAATATTTGTTCTATAAATGAGTGACAAACAAGTCAGTCTTTTTAAAAGATAATCCAATTAAAAATTAATTAAGGATAATGAATATGTTCATTTTTTAATTTGTAAAACAGTGTCAAGTTTTAATTCTCATTAGAATCAAGTGAGAAAGTTCATAATTAGCTGAGATTTATAGAAAATACATGTGTGATTTATTTACAGAGATTATGAAACTCAAAGACAGATAAGTGACATATTAGAATTAACTTCAATTTTTTTAAATGCTAAAGCCCATGTTATTTAAAGCGAAACATGATTCTTGATAGTACAGAAGTTCAGGAAGACAACAAACAATATTTGATCAATTTCCTTCCTTGTTGTTTCTGTGGAAATTAGAAGTTTGTTAAATAAATAAATGTATATAATCCCAAATGTCTAAAACAGCAGTTTGACCAATTGTAGATGAAATTATAGGAAATGTTTTACATATGGATTAAAAAATAGAAATCTTCATGTAGGTACAAGCTGTAAGGAAAGACTGGCAACCTTTTTTATCTAAAATCAAACATAATTTATGACAAATGAACTTAAAAGGCAAGTCAGAGACTTACAAAAGCTAATTGTACTGCTTATAACTACAAGGTATTGTTATTTTTAAATTCTAAGGAAATTCTAAAATTGAATAATCTTTTAGAATAAGGACAAAAGCTACAGAAATTAAACAATGGTCAATTTCATTGCTAATGCAAATTTAATAACATCGGGAAATGCAGATTTAACTAATAATATATAATTTCACACAAGCTATTTTGATAGCATCTGCACCATTTAGAGGAACCTTTACCAAAGAACAATGCTTTGCTTGGAAACAGCCAGCTCAAGACAACCTTTTGGGGAGAGGGCCAAGGAAAATAAGCACTCATTTCATTCTGACTTCCTGCCAAGGCTCCCACTTGAACCCAATCAAAATTACAGGAATTTGAGCCTGTTAGTATAGTTGAAATCACACAACTGTCATCATGCATAATGAGGTGAGGAAGGGTAGAGGTTATCTGGCAGAGTGAATTAAAGATTTTTGATACAGAGATTCCGATTCTTGGTGTAAAATTAAAAATGCAAATGTCCTTCATAGATTTTTGTTTAAAAATGTAAAGTGTGCATACACAAGAAAACTTAATATCTACAAGGTTTCCTAAAAGACAGACAGATTTCTGTCAGAGTACTTGATGACCCACCAAAGTTTAGTGGTAAGACCCTACTGCCGAAGATACCTTATGTGATTGACATGCAAATTAGAATGGCATGGCTGGAAGTTGGATGAGAGTCAGTCCCCAGACAGTCAGCGCGTCGAGTGCCAGAAGGTGCTACATGGGCGACTGGGGGAAATTGACCAATATCTATCGAAGCAACACATGGTCTAACCTACTTAGCAGCAAATAACTTATTGTGATGCCCACACAAGTGCAGTGGTGGCACACAGCCATGGTGGGGAACCAACTGCTCTCAATTTGGCTAACTGATCCCCTCACTGGTATGGGACCCATAGCTGGAGCTGGGAAACAAGTCAGAACCATATCCAAACATAAGCCCACTCTCCAGTATCAACCTACTATCAATTGTGGGCTACAAGAGGGCCTACACCTATTAAATTCTCTATAAAAAAAATAAAGTAAGGGTTATCTCATTTGTCCTGGTGCTAACTTACTCTCCGTTAGATGTAGACCCTAAGGAGAGAGCCACCCCATCATACCTCAAAAGGGCTCCGGCTGAAACTAAGAAAACTTCGAGAAACAAGCAAGGGGGCTGTTTTTCCTGATGAACCGGACACCAGCACAAGGGGGAAGGAGATCAGCATAGAGAAAAATCAACTCCTACCAAATCAGAGAGCCAGAGCCTCAGAGGCCCTCAACACCTCATCACTGAAGCCGACCAAAAATGAACCCAACATGGCTCAGGGAAATTTTGCGGAAGAGGGGGCGGAAAGAATGTCAGAGTCACATGTTGGGTCATGATATGCAGAGACATTTAGCTTACCCATAAATGTGGGCTAACTCCACAATGCATGACCCGTATACCTCAACAAGGAGGGGCCAAGGGGAGGGGGTAGGTCACGGATGAGCCTAATAATGGTACCAAACTGACTGTATTTGCTGAA
The DNA here is from genome assembly GCA_036346955.1 of Dipus sagitta. Taxonomy (NCBI): domain Eukaryota; kingdom Metazoa; phylum Chordata; class Mammalia; order Rodentia; family Dipodidae; genus Dipus; species Dipus sagitta. The sequence goes on along the minus strand of CM070770.1, from coordinate 46,037,919 downwards.
TACAGAACTGACTAATAAAAAAAAAAAAAAAAGAAAACTTAATATCTTAAATAGAGAATGGGAATCTTTTACAATGTATTATTAGTGCAATAGCAGATATTAACCATGTTTTTTAAATGAGTTTCATAAGGGTTGTGTACAAGAGAATGGACATTTTAGCCAGCACTGAAGAGACTATCTCACCCTCTCTTATTAGCCATTAACAGCCTGTAGGTTCTCAGAATGAGATGAGTGCTCATGAGCTATTCCACCCTTACCAGAAGTTGACAATAAGTCTTGCACAGAATCACACTTGCTATAAGTTCAAGATTGTACTGGCCATGTCATGCCTGGCAGTCGGTATTCCACACTAGTCCTTCAGTCCCTTCTTTTGGGCTCTTAACATTCTATTAATAATTAATTAAATAAATATTTATTTATTTGCTTACTTGGTATATAAATGTGTGCACATTCTCATGTGTGGTGCAAACGTGCTTATGCCACAGAGTGCAAGTACAAGTCAGAGACAATGTTTACGTCAATCTTCGCTTCTACCTCATTTGAGGCAGGGTCTCGCTGTGGTTCATCACTCCATTCAAGAGTGGCTGAGATTACCAAAGTACACCACAGCTTCTGGCTTTTATGTGCACCTGGAAATCTGAACTCAGGTACTTAGATTTACCTAACAAGTGCTTTATCCACTGAGCCATTGTCCATGGCTCTTACATTCTTGATGCTTCTTCCCTTGGAGGAGGTTATGCAGATGTCCTGGAATCATCTTCTGTAGTTTTATAAAAAGAAGCAAACCATAAAGGCTATATAGCGAATCCCTCATTTGACACAAGTATATGCTAGTTTTTAATCAAGAGCACACCTTGAAAACACCAATTTTTAAAACTAATTACAAAAATAAACTATGTTAGCAATATTAATTTCATTTCTTTTTCTGTTTTACCAAAAGAATCCTTTAGGGAGCAGCATTTTAAAATTAATTTCCTAGAAATAGTGTAGAATAGAAAATTATTTTTATTCTCAGTGTTCTACAAGATTATTTTATGTTCTCTCTATATATTATTTACACTGTTTGCTTATAGCCTTTGCAAAGAATAATTTAAAAATCTAAGACTTCATATTATTCACTTGAAAACTCTTTTAATTATCCCCTGTAGTGTTGAAGAAACATACCCAGCCTTGCTCTCTCTGGAGTGAAAAGTGAAAGTGTCTTCAACAGCTTTCGAATAAGTTTCGAAAAGGCTTTCATCACTGTATGAGCCAAATGGTGCGTGCATTAGTTAAAATAACCCAAATTGCCTAAGTAGTTGCTTTCATTCTTTGTGGCTTAACAATATTCAACAGTTCATTCAACACATATTTTAAGCTTAATTGTGTTTTAGATGTTTGGGCTACATTACTGTGCTGGAAAGATTCCTGTGTTCATGAATATCCCACTGTAACAATGGAGTCCAATAATAAGTAATAAGCACAATAACTAAATGGCAAGTCATAAGCGTAATAAATAAATAAAAAATTATAAAAATTGTGCAGCATATTAGAAATGGATACATGATCCAGAGAATGGTAAGATTCCTATGAGACTGTAGATGCTTGCTGACTCTGCATTGGTTTCTACTTTTTGTATGTTTAACAACATGTAGTCATTACATACTGTATATAGTTACTGTTTACATTTAGTATTCATTCTGTTAGTAAGTACATATTCGATGCCTATCACCAGTCATATTGCAATGTAACCTTATTAATGCTGTTAACTGAAATATGTTTAGCTCATCAGAGAGGGAATAGAGCAGCAAAATTTTCTGAATTCTTGCTTTGTTGATGACAAGTGTACCATGTATCCTTGTAAGTAGTTTTGTTTTGCATGTAAACTATTTTCTAATTTTTTTAATTTTAGTTTTATAAAAGGTCATACTCTTTTATCCCCAATGTGCCACCCCTGCCACATCTGCTGGAGCCCAGGAGAAACTGCAGAGGAAATGGCAACAGGAGTACTGCTCTCCCTGCTAACCAGCTCCAGGGTGAGGGTGGCAGACACTGTGGTCAACCAAACCCATCAAAGCAGATATCCAGAGGCTACAGGGAACTCAACACTAAAAAAAATTTAAGTACATCAACCCATTTTATTCTGGCATATCTTTTTGACTCTATCTAGATTCCCATGGGATTTTATTCTTTGTCTTTGAAGTCTACACTACATGTTTTGCTGTTGGTGGCTCTAGGCTGATATTCTTAGGTGTATAATATTTTCTTTCTAATCATAGTTAATGTATCTTTTATTTTTAATTAAGGCATGTTTTCTTGAATGACAATATGGAATATTTATTCTTTACCATGACTTTGGTATTTACTTCAAAGATGCTGATTATTTGTACTTGAATTTTCTTTATCTTTGATATTTGTTTCTTTCTCTAAATAATTTGATCTCCTCACTTACTTTCTTATATGTTTCCCCTTAACATAAGTCTCTCATATTTCTCAAACTCTTGAAATGGTCCAAATCTCAAATTAAAAGCCTATATGTTCTAGTGAGAACCAGGATTCTGGAAACTGTGGTCTTGGAGGGCTTCATTTTTCCCTCTGCATCATTTCCCACAATATTGACACTGGACAAGTCCAGAAGTTTTGGGTGGATTTTTGTCAAAAATGTGTTTTGGAGTTAAATAGAATGACTTTTGTTTTCTATCACTTTCTGTTGTTGTCTATTACCCTGGGTTAGAGACAACATCACTTTTTTTTCCCCCATGGGCTCTTAGTGTTATTCTCTCTTGCTATGCATGTAGAGAAATAAGTTTCTGAAAATATCCTTCCCCCATTGCCCATTTTTCTAGGATTCTATCTTGTGTTTCACACTTCAGTGCATTGGCTTAAGTTTTCATCTCAAAGAAGATTTGAAATTGTCATCTCATTAACTACAATATATATATTTGCAAGGGGAGGGGGGCAGAAAGAGAGAGAGAGGAAGAGGAATAAAGAGAGAACCAGGTTACCAGGGCCTCTTGCTTTTATAAACAAAGTCCAGACCCAGGACCACAGGTGCCTTTAACAGATGAACCATCTTCCAAGCCACATTTTGACATTTTCATACATTTATATAATGTATTTTTACCATATTGCCCCCTCTCCTTACCCCCTCCCCTCCTATTAACATTCTTCTTCACCACTAATCTGCATCTTACTTTCTGCTTTAAAAAAAAAAACATTAAGTTAAATTAAGGTTGCTTGCATGATCATGTATGAAAGATTATTTATTGCAGAATAGATAGCTTGCCGTTTGCTACACCACTGAGAATCATGGCTCCCTCTCTCCCAGCAACTATTAGCTGCCATTAGGTACTCTGGGAGGTCTGAGGTCTCATGTGTCCCTCATTCATGAATGGTGAAGTATTGACAGGCTCAATCTTGTGTGAGAAACCATAGCTTCTCTGAGTTCATGAGTGTAACACTCATGTCATATCCTCATGAGTATATCATATCCCTCTTCCCCATCCTCCTGCCTTATACATTTTTAAAAAATCTTTAATATATGACAATTGTACATATTGGTGGGAGTAATTATCCTTCTTAAACCTTCCATCTTTCAGCAGAAAATCAATATCATAATTTCACAATGATTTTCCTTTATTTAGTTTCAATGAGTCCCTTCTAATATTGAAAAATATTCCGGGAGTTGATATGCTTCCTCATTTTATAATATGGCATTTACTAGGTTTTCATTTTCATATTCTTCACAGTCATATGAGACATAAGAAGATTTTAATATTATTAATATAGCATTTAGAGGTAATCAGTGATTCATCATATTCTGTTAACTATTCACTTTTATGTCACCCCCACAATTTTATCATTGATTTGTGTGATATATAGACAGTCTTACTAATGAGTCATTACCTCATATCCTGTATGATTCAAGAATATTATGAAACAACAGTTATATGGTTATTCAAATCCAGGAAGAGTAAGAGACACCCTTTAAATAGACATAGTACTGTGACATCTAATTAAACATATTTCTATTAAGAGTTTAAAATGTCATTAAATTGAATGCGGTGTTCTGTAATTAATCATTCAAGTCATTTTTCCAAGAAAAGTAAAATTTTAAGCTCTCTTAGGAGATTAACAACATCTCTACACTAGATTTATTTTCCTCCAGGGATCAAGGTCATTTCATTGAGAAGCAATTAATAGAATCCATTGTTTTCTTGAAAATATCAACTAACATCAGTATTGCTCCACTGTTCTATCACACTTCTGGCTAATGAGGATTTGTCAAAAACTACCAGAGGTGCTTCCTTATAAAGAAGTATGATTTAAATTTTTAATCCCCCTTTTAAGAGAGCAGTGGCAGCTTAAGTACATAGTCTGTGAGGTAGGCTTGTGGGAGTCCACTCAGGGCCTGACCAGTTGAACCTCCTTTTCTTGGTGGGAGGCAAAGCTTGCTCCCCATTATGGATGGAGGCAGAGGGAAAGGGCTCCAGCCCTCCAGTGTCCTGTCTTCAGCGCCAGTGGATTCTGGTTCACCAGTTCTATCCTCAAATGCCTGGACACTTTGAAATAATAAATACAATATAATTTTAATCCCTTCCTGAGTAAGGAGAAACACATCACATTCATTGATTGCCTCATAGATGGTTAGTGTTATACTCATAATTGATGTGTTAAGCATTTTAGTTCAATAAACCTACTTCAAGATAGTCATGTACTCTAAAGACAATGGGAGCTGTTCACAAAATTCTATGTCAGAATATTACTATAGCATTTTCATAATAAAAGGAATAGTGACAGCAATGATTCTTCACCACCTGCAGGCAAATAACAACCATTAGGAAAAGTGAAAATAATGTATGCAAATATCACATTTTTAGGTGATAGAAAACCAAGAAGCCATGAAATACCATTTTGGAAATATTTAGTATTAGCAAGTGATTGTTATATTTAATTTTCAAAATAAAGTCATAAAATTGTATGTAAATATAAATTTAGAATTGTTTAGAACACACATACACAATGCATATGAATATGTGTATATAAATATGCATTTGTGTTGTGTTGAGGTGTGTGTGTAGAGAAACAAGAAAAAAAGACACCAATATCAGGCTATGAGAATTATTATGATATTCCTATATTTTACTGATTTTATTTTAATGTCCTTGAAGTCTTATTCATTATCACATTAAATAGCTTGAAATGCTATTATTGGTGCTTCTTTATGCCATAAAGAAATTTAAAATTAAAGTAAAGAGATATTTAACATCATTTTATTTCATTTGACTTTGCTATTCCAATGTCAGTGGTCTCAGGTCCTCAATCAAAATACACAGATTAACAGGCTGGATCAGAAAATAGAATCCAGCCTGTTGCTATCTTCAAGAAACCCACCTTACTATCAAATACAAACAACATTTTAGAGTGAAGTGATTGAAAAATTAAAGTGATTAACTACCCTATTATACAACTTGAACATTTCTGACCTGAAAATACAAAATACAGAAGGTCACAACATATGAATCTTTTCATTGTGTGGGCATCATACCATGAATGAAAAATTCCACACCTCACCTTGTATGACAGTTTCCAGTGTGAACACAACTATGATAAAATATTATAATATATAAATTAATTTGATATTCAGATTTGGTTCTTATCTCCAAGACATCTCAATATGAACACGAACATCTTTGAAACTCTGAAAAAATGGAATTAGAAACACTCTTGGTTCCTATAATTTCAAATAAATATACTTTACCTATGTAAGCCAAATAGAAAAAATGTTAAGACTGAGATGCTGCATATATGACAAAACAATGGCATCATTGGTTGCAAGGCTGCCGGTGACTTTGTTAACTTAATGTAGTTTTCCAATTTTCTGCAAAGAGTATATAGAATTATACACAAACTATAATCATAAAAAAATGTTTTGTTTTTAATGAAAACAGTCCTAAAGCACAGGTATAGCTTTTAGTTGCTTGAGAAGAATCATCATGTATGTTGGTATAGAGTATGCTAAGTGATTTTGTTACTTAAGAATTACTGCTTATCTGCCATTCTGAGAGGTTGCTGTAGTTTCCTTCATGTTGAAGAGACAAACCATCTAATTAAAAGCAGCTAATGGGAGGAAAGCATTTATTTTGGCTTACAGTTTTGAGGGGAAGTTTTTTCATAGCAGGGAATGGATGGTAGAGAGGAGGCTGAGCATCATCTCTTGCCAGGGCAGCTGGCAGAAAGTAGCAAGAGAGTGAGTTGAACTCCGGCAACAGGGAATCTGGGCTACAATACCCCAAAGCTTGCCCAAGCAACACACCTTCTCCAGCAAGGCTCCACTTCCCAAACTGACACCAACTTGGGGATGAATATTCAAAACACACGACGCTATGGGATATATTCCACATTAAAACTGCCACAGAGGTCTAACTGGGTATTTGAATGTAGAATCACAGATAGGATGTATAGGGAAAGTGTATACAACTGGAGACCATATTGCTGAGATTGAAAACATCACACTGTAAAGGTGAGGACAAAGGGATGAGGTACTTACAAGGGAATAAACCTGTCGTTGTTCCTTATGGGAGAGCCCATCTACAAGTCCTCAAGAATGAGACACATGTAAAGCACGCAGTTTGGAAGAAGGGAAGTCACTGTTGCCCTGCTTTCTCATGGGTAGGACCTAGAAAGGGAGAGATTTTTAAATTAACTACCAGGCAACAGATTCTATGCTACCTTAGTTTTATTCATATAGTAATCTCTGCAGGGATTTTCTTAAAAATTATTCTTTATTTATGCTTCTATTATCTCTCCCTTGACCATTCATTCATTTAGGCAACAATTTTGAGTACCTCCTATCTATAATGTGGAGCTCCACAGACACATTAGTGGAGAAATTGAATAAATAGAAAGTAATTTAGACTGGATAAATGGGTGAGCTGTTTCAGAAGACTTAGAAATGTAGAAGGGATTTTTTTTTCCCAGTCCTACCCACCATAAGTGACTCTGATAGCATCGGAATAAAGGAATACATTCCATTTCTAATTCATTGATTTCTGTCCTTTTATTCATTATTTCTCTCCACTTGGAACTTTTGAGGTTGAATTGTGCTTGTTCTCCAAAGACTTCAGATAGATCATTAAGTTATTTATTTAAGATCTCTTTGTTTTTGTGACATTGGCCTTTAGAGGTATAAGCTTCCCTTTTAGGACTGTCTTCATTGTGTCCCATATGTTTTGGTATGTTGGATTATATTTTTATTGAGTTCTAGGATTTTTTTTATTTCTCTCTCTTGATTTTGTTAATGATCAATCCTTTTTCAGTAGTGTGTTGTTTAATCTCTGGGAGTTTATGCACGTGTGTGTGTGTGTTTCTAACTTTGCTGTGTTGTGGTTAGATATAAAAAGGAGTTTTGTCAGCTTTCCTAAATTATGGGGACTTATTTTGTGTCCTAATAGATGATGTATTTAACATAAGGCTCCACGACCTGTTAAGAAGAATATGTACTCTGTAGAGTTTGGATGGAATGTCCTACAGATATCTGTTCATTCTATTTGGTCTATGGTATTATTTAGTTCCATTATTTCTCTATTTTTTGTTTTAATGATCTGTCTATTTAAAATGGTGGGGTATTATTGTTACCTACTGTTACTGTGTTGGGATTTATATCCATTAGATTTTATTTTAAAAAATTAGGTGTAGTTAATTTTGTGTCTATATGTTTAGGATTATAATATCCCTTTGGTGAATTATTCCTTTCATGAGTGTAAAGCGGCCTTCTCTATCTCTTCTGTTTATTTTTTTATTAAAGTTTAAGGGAAAATATATGTTATTTTCCTATTCCCTTTGCTTAGATTATCTTTTTAATCCCTTAACCCTAATGTGTTGTTTGTATTTTATAGTAAGGTAGGTTTCCTGAAGACAACAACAGGCTGGATTCTGTTTTCTAATCCAGCCTGTTAATCTGTGTATTTTGATTGGGAGCCAAGTCCACTGACATTGGAATAGTAATGTCAAAATGATAGCCAGAGCTTTAGGGCAAAAGTCTCAGCTCTTTAGCTGGGTGTAGTGGCTCGTGCTTTTAATCCTAGTATTTGTGAGACTGAGGTAAGAGGATCTGAATGAGTTCAAGACCAGCCCTGTGTTGCAGAGTGAGACCCTGCATCAAAAGAAAGAAGAAAGGAAGGGAGAAGGAAAGAAAGAAAGAAAGAAAGAAAGAAAGAAAGAAAGAAAGAGAAAATATGTCCAGCTGTAGGAGTTCTAACAGACTAGCTTCAGTCACCCTTCCATATGCCAATGAAAGAAATAACTAATTGCAAAAGGCCTCTAAAGGAGATTTAATCAGTGTGTCCACATTGGGAATAAAAGCAGGTAAAGAGGCACACTGACCCCAGGGCACACTTACATGAGCTTTAGGTATAAATACATGAAGAACTGGAGTGGATGGATGGTAAAAGGTCAAAAGTACAGTTTGGCTGATCATATATCAGTTCTGGTTCTGCAAAGTGGTTGGAAGATGTAGTTATTTTTCTTATTGTCTGAAGGGACTAATCTGGTTACCATAGGATAATTACTCCTTCTCCATGGTAGAACCTCATCATTATGTAGATACTTTCACTTGAGGGTGATCTGTACTGAGAGGCTTGCCATTGTTTGGAATTGTTTTTCTCTTGTCACATGATGTTTCAGGAAACATTGTTTGATAAAAATCATTTCTTTTTTATTTTTATTTATTTGAGAACAACAGGCAGAGAGAGAAAGAGACAGAGAAAGAGAAAGAATGGGTGCGCCAGGGCCTCCAGCCACTGCAAACGAACTCCAGACACGTGAGCCCCCTTGTGCATCTAGCTAACGTGGGTCCTGGGGAATCAAGCCTCGAACCAGGGTCCTTAGGCTTCACAGGCAAGTGCTAAACCGCTAAGCCATCTCTCCAGCCCATGATAGAAGTCACTTCTGAGCACCTACTTACTATATGCCATGGCCTAAGTGAGACCAGGGAAGGGATTGAGTAGAGGAAGGGTGAGAGAAGGGTTAATCAAAATTTAGTGTTATGAATAACCTTATAGAAACCCACATTTTTAGATAATGACACACCTAGAAGCCATAGATTGTTACTAGAAAAATTTCAGTGCCAGGGACAGGATACCTTCCAATGAGTTGTTTGCTAGGGAGGACCTGTATGTCCCCCCACCGACCCACCCAAACAGTACAAGCCATTGCCAAGGCTCTTTGTTTCCCACCAGGAATAGATGGTAAGACCCTACTGCTGAAGAATCCACATGCTTGGGCTGCAAGTTCATTGAGAAATCTCATTGGAACTCATGTGTAAACCTTCTCTCTGTAGACCAGCTGACAGAAGGCTAGAAACAGCTACACTACATGCAGCCATATGGAAGAGATAGATTACCAGTGGAGATAAACCACAGTAGACATTGCAAGCCTTAAAATTTGGCCAGCTAGGCCAAATGAGCCAAAGAGTGAAATAGTGGCATGTCTGCTATGGAGGAAACCAACTGCTCTCTAATTTGTCTGGAGGCCCACTCCATGGGAGGAAATACATGTCTAGTATTGAAAACCTAGTCAAAAGCCTATGGCAGGGAGGTCATGAGCCCTAGGGGAGTAATGCCTGCTGTTGTCTGGCTAAATGCATGTGTTATGCTGACCAAACTGCCCTGTAAGGACTTTTCTTAACATTCATACCCATATATTAATGCTACTCTCACTTTGGGTTAGAGAAACTTCTTTTCTCAGATGGTGGTGACCACTGGGATGACTCAAAAGGCACCATGGTGCTGAGAAGAAATGACTGAGGAGTGTTCAGCACTAAGACATCTCTATCACACCCTCCAAGGCTCAGGGTCCATTGTGGAAGAGGTGGTGGAAAGAATGTAAGAGCCAAAGGAATGCACTCTTCCAGACACAAAATGGCCTGGAGATCCATAACCTCACAGTGTCTGGTACTAACTATGTAAGACCCTCATAATAGGAGGAAAGGACGATGACATCAAAATAAAAGAAAGACTAATTGAGAGGGAGTGGAGATATAATGGAGGGTGGATTTGTGAAGGGAAAACTGGGAAAGGAATTATCATGGTTTATTGTCTATGACTATGAAAGTTTTCAATAAAGAATGTTTTAAAATTCATTTCAATAAATATAAGACCTGTGGTTCCTTTGAAGGTGGTGTGCTGTTTTTCCCTAGCTGCTTTTAGGATTGTCTCTTTGGTGTCAATGTTTAGAGTCTTAATGACAATATGTCTTGGAGAGTTTCTCCTTTGGTCCAGTCTGTTTGGAGTTCTGTTGGCTTCTTGTATCTTGATGGGCCTTTCTTTTAAGAGAATGGGGAAGTTTTCTTCAATTATTTTGTTAAATAAGTTCTCCATGTCTTTGGTCTGAATTTCTTCTCCTTCTGGTATTCCAATGATCCTGATATTAGGACGTTTAAGTGTATCCCACAATTCCCTCATGTTCTGTTCACAGGAACTTTTGAACTTATTGAAATTTTTGAACACTCGAACTGTTTCTTCCATCTTGTCTTCCAGATCAGAGTTTCTATCCTCCACTTGGCTGACTCTATTCTTGAGAGCTTCTAGCAAGTTTTGGACTTGTTCAATTAGGTTTGCATTTTCTATTACTTTTCTATGTATAATTTCCATCCCTCTGTCAAGCTCCCTTTTCACATCATTTTCTGATTTTCTTGATGATTCTTGGAATTCATCCTTGCATTTCTTTATGTCTTCATTTAGCATGGCCAGCTGATTTCTAAGGTCTTCTTTTTTTTTTCACTCTCCCTCAAATCTCTTAACTCTCTTTGAACTCCTTCCAATTTCTTATCTATTAGTTCTAGTTTAGTGATGGCAGCATCCACATGATTATCGGTCCTTTGTTGCTTTCCTGAAAGTTCTACCAGTAGGTTGGTCAGGGTTGCATTGCTCATAGCTTCAATTTGGTGTTCTGATCCTAATGGTTCTTCTATGTTTTGTTTAGATGTATTCATTGTAGGACTGGGTAATCTAACTGGATTTTCTTGCATTTGATTTTTCATGTTATTTCTTTTGCGCTGTGGTCTGCCCATGACAGTGTATGGGCACATAGGTGGGTGGATCAGCCTGGGCTCAAGCACAATGGGAATCTGAGGCAGCCTGGGGCAGTTGCCAAGCAGCCTGGGCTTTGGCTCTCACTTGCCAAAGCTGCCTATTTACTGCCTGGCAGGGGCGCCAAAGTTGCCTGAACTCTCAAGCAGTAATGTGCCAAAGCTGCCTGCGTTCGAGCTAGGAGTGACACTGAGGCACAAAGCACTGAAGCAGCCCGAACTCTGGCTGGGAACACTGAGACCCGGAAGCAGTCTGCGCTCCCCCGCCAGAGGACAATGGTGGACGGCCGGTGCAGCACACAGGTAGGGGATGGCACCTGAGCTGGCACAAGCGAGAGACACAGTCTGAGCTTGCGTGGAAGTTGCTGTGGGACTGAGCTCACTTAGTAAGTGAGTGAGTGGACGAGTGTGCGGAGCAGTCTAAGCTTCTGCACGCAGGGATCTATTGGCGCCCGGCGGCAGCTGTGGAGGCGCTGGTGGCAGCTGCGGTGCTGTGGACACGGTGGTTATTTGGGGGGAGGCGTGGGCTACCCGCCCACAAGGGGATCCGCAATGCCCTGTTTCCCCCGCCTCTGTGCCCTCCCAGATTTCTCTCCCCTAAAAGCCCCAAATGAACCCTTAATATCTTGCCTTTAAAATTCATTTCAATAAAGATAAGACCTGTGGTTCTTGAACTCCAAATTGACTGCAGGTTCAGAACAATGACTGGAGACCATCAGGTGTCTTTTGGGCATCTGGAATATAACATTGTGAAGCTCTATAGCAAGAGGTCCTATTTACTCTTTATTTCTATTGCTTTAAACCGTAAAGTGGGATGATATACTTTAAGTATGGCTAGTTATTAAACAGACACTCCTTGAGCGACTCTTGAGTGACTAACATGTCTCATGTAGACTTAAGCAGTCGATTAGAGCAAAGAAAAGGAAACACACAAAATGAAGGCACAGATGCTAGGCTGTCAGAGTGCTTTTGTCCTTCTAAGTAAGGAGTCAATGCTTTTTAGAAAACACAGTCTCTAAGTCCTTGTTTCAAAAGCACGGTTTCTAGTAACACTAATTTAGCAGCAGGAATTTCTGGAGGCAGAAAGTACTGAGCAAATGTAAAACCAAAGAAAACAACTAAGTGGGTATAATTGTGCTGATTTCCATGCAACAGTCAGGACAGGGGCTTTCATTCCAAACCAACCATACTTACTCCTTTCTTAGAGAGTTTGGTATTCCATCTGATGCGTAGTGTGTGATCCTACTTCAGCTGTTTCTTTCTACCATCACTGGTCCTCTGCTACCAACTCAGAGTCATAGATTAAACTTCCTTTTTATATAAAGTGGCCGTGACCAACAAAGGGCGCCTTTCACTCCATTGTAAGCAGGACTGATTCAGTTCCTGTGACTGGACAAGTGTGTGTGTGGAGGGAGGGTGCCTTCTTCACCCCAAATGTTTGCTTCCTGTGATGCAGAAGGTAGCTGTTCTTGGTGCAGGAAAACCATTCTTCCCCAGTCTACCAAGGTAGAAAACAGGCATGTCAGATCAAAAACACAATTCCTTGCTTTGTTTTGTTGTTCTTAGTTGGAATCTTGATATGAGAATAATATTTTTGACTGTCAGTTTCCATGACTCAACTTTTCTTCAGAGTTTATAATCAGCATTATTGATTTGGGACTATAAAGTAACAGAAAAACACTTCAAGGGCACAGTAAGTTTTTATAGCCAGCTCCCTAGGGATGAGGACTGCATCACTGTCAGTTGTGAGTAAATGAAAATGCTTCATTTTAATCATAGTAGATACAAAGAACTCTCCTACCAAATAATTGTAATGATTGAGTCTGGTCACTCATACTGAGTTAGTGATATAGTTACTTTCTTTTGTTTTGTTTGAGAGAGAGAGGTCGGGGTAGGGGGAGAGAGAATTGGCATACCAGGGCCTCAGCCACTGCAATCAAACTCCAGATGCCTGTGCCACCTCGTGCAGATCTGTGATCTTGTGCTGTGTCACCTTTATGCATCTGGCTTATGTGGGATCTGGAGGTAGAACACAGGTCCTTATGCTTCACAGGCAAGCACCTTAACTGCCAAGCCATGTCGCCAGCCCCAGGTACTTTCTATATATGTTTCAAACTCTATATTCCTCCATTTTTAAAAAAGTCTCTTTCTTTCAAATAAATTATAAGACATATTTTGTCACATGTCAAGAAAGACCATTAGTCAAACAAGTCTAATTTTCTCTTTGGAATAGCACTGTGAATCAATAACATCTGTTGATAAAGGCTTGTGATGAATAGGAAATGCTAACAAGTTTTTTCGTGTAAATGATGACTTCAGTAGTCTCACTGTTAATATGTGGGATGAAAAAAATATGTTTTAAATTAGAAGGAATTTCTTTTATCTCTTATTATTCATGGAATATATAGTTTTTGAAAAGGTGATGTCTAAAACCATGTAAAACCATGAAAGGGTCTGATGGCACCCTTTTATATGAATTAGAGAGTAAGATACTGTACAATGTCAGGGAAGGTCCAATAGGTCACCAAAGTTTACCTTTTCAGTTTGTAGGACAATTCCTCTAATTGTTGTTAACCTTTAAGGAATATACCATCTGATCTAGTCAGCCATCAGGTTATTTTGTTTTATATATTTTAAAGTCTGTTTTAGTACATATGCTTGATTTTCACTTAGATAATAAGTTCTGAAAATAGGTACAAATTCTCACTGGTTATAAATTTGTTTGATTTTTAACTATCTTAGCATCCTCCCTGAAATATTGTAGGCTTTTAATAAATATAATAGCTAGTCTTCCTAATTTGTTTCTAATGTACAAGTGTAGTCACGTCCAATGCTACATATATTAGCATCACCTGGCTAACCTAAAACAAGATCTAGGGTCTGCTCATGTTTACCATGTCTGTGTAATGGGGGTGAGGGATAAGTAGATAGTTATGGTGCTGCTTCTCCAGGCATGAACACAGCACAGTTTATTAAAACATTTATTTATGAGGGAGGGAGGAAGACAGAGAAAAAAGTACTAGAATCTCCCATACTGCAAATGAATTTGACACATGCCACTTTTTAGGTCTTTCTTTTACATGGACTGAGGAGTCAAATCCAGGCTATCAGGCCATCAGACTTTTCAAGCAAGCCTCATTTAACCACTGAGCAATCCCTCCAGCTGTTATTAATATTTCTTATTTTAATATTTTATTTTTATTTATTTATGAGACACAGAAACGGAGAGAGAGAATGGGTGCACCAGGGCCTCCAGCCACTGTGAACGAACTCCAGATGCATGTGCCACCATGTTCATCTGGCTTACATGGGTTCTGGGTAATTGAACCTGGGTCCTTAGGCTTCACAGGCTAGTGCCTTAACCACTAAGCTATCTCTTCAGCCTAGCCCTACACATTTTTTGAGGCAATGTCTTATTAGCCTGGAGCTCATGTAGGCTATACCCCAGGGATATCTGCCTGTCTCCACATCATACTGCTGAGATTACATGTGCAGGTCCTCATGTCTGGCATTTGTACACAGGTTCTGGGGATCAAACTCAGGTCCTCACACTTATGAGGCAAGAACTTTACTAACTAAACTATCTCTCCAGCTCCAAATATTTCTTATTATAAAGGTCTTACTAATTTTAACAACCCTATAAGGTAAATTGTAACAACACTTGTAGAGAAATAATAATGGTGACAGATAACATTTATATGTGCTTACTGTCTATCAAATTCCTAATAACATTCTATATGTTGGTTTATAAGAGGACAAAAGAAGTTGAGGGACTTATCTGTCCCAGAAGCAAACTCAGGGAAAAGCATGGATTCAAATTCATATTTTAAACTCTGAAAAGAAAACAGATTCACTCAAGGCATTCTGTGATATTTTCATACTAGATATAACCACCCTACTCAGAGTCTTCTGGTATGTGTTTTCTGATGTTCCTACTCAGAGGATGTCCGCAAAGTGCCTCAGCCAAAGTGTGAGGTGACATCAGGGTCAATACCCAAATGAGAACAGGCATAGACTACTTTTCCCCTAAAATCATTGTGGCTGGTCACTTGTATTACTCATATGTAGTCCAAATATAAGACATATGAGTAGCCCCTCAGTGAGACCATTAAGTAGGAATAACCCTGTAAGAGAATAATAACTCTACCTTTTGTAATAGAAGTCATTTGGCTCCATTGTTAATAATTGCCTTGTTTTCTATATGTGCCAGAGGCAATATTAGACAAAGTTATATTCATTGGGATCTTTCCTACTGTACCAGTTCCATTTCAGTTTTCACTTGTAAACAAATTTAGACTTATATCTGATTTTAAAAAGTCACTTTACTATTATATGGAATTATAATCACTTCTGCCCAGTTCTCAAATCCTACACAAAACAAAGTCTAAGAGGCTTGCTGAAGCTTGAATTGTTCACATGTTAAATCTCAGGTGTTTCAATGCTGTGGCTAAAATGAATACTTAGTTTGTACTTTCTGGGACACAAGGCACTAAGTGAAACACCCAGTGAAAGCACACAGTGGAAAAGGCTGAAGGATTTGGAGTGCAAATCTCTGAATTATGGAGCTATATTTAGATTTTACCAGTCTGCTTAAGATATATAGACATGTTGAGCTTCAATTTTATCATCTGCAAAATGGGAATAATTACATGTACATGGTAAATTTGTGGCAAAAATTAATATGATGACATGCATGACCCTTCTCAACAGGCACTAAACCACTCATTCAACATGCAGTATTGCATTTTAGCCAGCTGACTTTCTTTTGATGGCAAGTGGGGGCTCAGTATGATGATGCTACAATTGACCTTGGACCTGGGGTAACTTAGCAACAGGAAGCCTATGTTTCTTACTCCAATTGACCCAAGCTCCTCAAGATCTCTATCACATTAATGATTCTAAGAGCTGGAGAGATGGCTTAGCAGTTAAGTGCTTGCCTGTGAAGCCTAAGGACCTTGGTTCGAGGCTCAATTCCCCAGGACCCATGTTAGTCAGGGGGAGTACGCATCTGGAGTTCATTTTCAGTGCCTAGAGGCCCTGGCACACCCATTCTCTCTCTCTCTCTCTCTCTCTCTCTCTCTCCCCCTTTCTCCCTCTTTCTGTCACTCTCAAATAAATAAAAATAAGCAAAAAATAACTATTCTAAGACTGCAGATACAACCTAACAATTATGTAAATGCAACAAAATGTAGAAAAGAGAAAAGAGATGAGAGATTTGTCTAATGAATGTTTATGAGCAGAGAAATGGGATAGGCATCATTTTGAATGAATGAAGTCTTAATAGTACAGTCTTTGTTTCAGAATTTTTTATTGGTTATCTAAATATCAGCTTTAGGTTTACATGAAATAAGAATGAAAATACATAATTTGCCTACTCAAAGTATCTTAAAGGTTCCATTACCATTGAAATATCTATGTGCAGGGATAAAGAAATATATGCCATTGAATTCCATATATGTTTCATATACTTAGAGCAATAATATATTAATAATGTGAATAACATAGTAAAATATTACAAAAAAATTATTGTATATTTCTCATTTTATCCTCTTATTTCTTTGAGATAGACAAAGGAAGTATTATTACTGTTAGTTTTCTGATGCTGTGACAAAATCCTTAGATAACAAACTTACAACAGGCTTATTTAACCTATAATTTCAGAGCTTTCAGTCTATGATTAATTGGTTTTGAAGTTTTGGACTTTGGAAAGGAAGGACTTCATGGTGGGGAGGATACAGGAGAACAAATGTGATCACATGATGGCCAGGATGCAGAGAAGAAGAAAAAGTCTGAAATCCCATGGTCTTCTTTGAGAGTATTCCCTTACTGACACAAGGATCTTCCACTGGACCCTATTGCTTAGAAGTTATGAGGCCTCTCAATAATGTCACTCTGGTGACTGAATTTTTAACATCAAAGATTTAACCTATAGCATTCCAACATTGTATAAATAAGCCTATTACACTTGTCCAGATTCTCTATATTATGCTAAGCAAGGAATCCCAGACTCAGTGTGTTATAATGGCAAATGCTCATTTCCCATTCAAGTATAGGGAAGTTACAAGCTAGCCTTATTTCTGTCCCATAGTTCCTCCATTCCAAGGCCAAGACTAAAGAAATCCTCCTATCTCAGTTGTATGGCAGAAGAGATGTAAGAGCAATAAAAGAACCACACCTGTCTCTTAGAACTTTTGTCAGAATATCACACACAGAATTGTTCATATTTCATTGAATTAGGCAAAATATAATCCTCTTATAGATAGCAGAGAGAAATTTGGAGCACATAAACTAAAAGCTAAATTTGGAATTTAAGGAGAAGCTTTCTTAAGCTTTCTCAAACAGAGAGCTGTTTGACCTTGTATATTCTGGGAATGAATGAACATTGTAGATACAGAGCGGTGAACTTATTTTCTAATAATTTAGTTGAGAAAAGGGGTACAACAAGATAAAAATTTGAAAGTCATCAAAGGATAAATACTTTAAAGTCATAAAATTAGATACAATTCATATACAAAATTGTGTGAGAATAAGAAAATACCAATTTTGAAGGGTCAGTGAGGTAAGAAAGAGAGAGAGAGAGAGAGAGAGAGAGAACTAAGGTGGGATAATTGGAATGAAAGGAGGGAAGTAATCAAATTATTAAATTGGATTGAAATTAAATTTAGCAATATGA
Source organism: Dipus sagitta (assembly GCA_036346955.1). Classification (NCBI taxonomy): domain Eukaryota; kingdom Metazoa; phylum Chordata; class Mammalia; order Rodentia; family Dipodidae; genus Dipus; species Dipus sagitta. The sequence continues at coordinate 46,020,178 of CM070770.1, read as the reverse complement.
AGTCATTACTGATCTAGTCTAGAAAAATATAGTTTTAGTCAGTTAGTGACAATATAATTTGGATTTGTTATGAGTCAATGGGAAATGAAGTAGGTTCCATTTCCAACTGGTAAATCAGCCCAATACAGGAGCATAAGAAGACCACAGTTATAACAAGGACAACATTGATAGAGCACAAATAGAGTCAGGAAGACCTAATGGTGGGACTTTGCATCCCCCAAATCCCACTTTTCTTTTTAAACATAATACAAAACAATATCATAAGCCAATAATGATTGACAATACAAGTGAAGGTATGAATTAGTTGTCTAGAATAGACTGTTAATGAATGTGTAAGGTAGCTGGACATACATTGCTGAGATACACTAAGGCGAGTCATGAGTGGACATGTATTTTCCTAAAGCTCTGTTCTACTATATGATTAAAGAAAACTGTGTATGGAAGCATGGAATTAATTGGGTTAGGGTTTTATAGGCTAAAATGAACGGAGGATACACTGACTGGGAAGATGGGAAGAATGCAGGGAAGATAATATGGTGGACTAGGGGATGTAATTTAAATTTATGTAAGAATGGAAATGACAATGTAGGTATGATAGTAGAAAGTGAAATGTGTAATTTTCAGTAATTTGTAGTTCTTGTGGGATCTGAAGTTCAAAAAAATGGTATACTTAAAATTGAGACTACCTTGAAGTGTTATAATTTGGGTAATAAGGAAGTAAAAACAATGTGAATTTACAGGGCTGTGCTGATGGCTCAGTAGGTAAGTGCTCTTGCTAAACAAGCACTAAGGCCTGAAAGGGTCCGAGATAGTCTGAGTTTGGTCCTTCGAACCCACATAAAAATCCAAGCATGGCTACACATTTATTTTAATTCTTTAATTATATATATATATATATATATATATATATATATATATATATATATATATGGAGAGAGAGAGAGACAGAGAGAGAGAATTGGCACATCAGGATCTGAGCTACTGAAATGGAACTCCAAACACTTGAGCCACCTAGTTGGCATATGAGACCTTGCACTTGCCTCACCTTTGTGTGTCTGGCTTATGTGGGATCTGGAGAGTTGAACAAGGGTCCTTAGCTTCTAAGCCATATCTCCATCTTGCCACACATTTCAATAACTCCAGTTTATTGGGGACAGAGAGCACAGAATTTAAGTGTTTGTTGGTCAGCTAGAAAATGGCAGATCTGTGTTGAGAGATTCTATCTCAAGGAAGAATAATTAGAAAAGTTATAGATGCAGATGGCATTTGTTTTCCTCTGTCCTCCACATGCACATGAACCAACATGTGCATGTAACACTATACACACACACTGTCACCACACAAACCACAAACACACATACAAAAAAGGTGTAAAATTCACAGTAAATGGGTGAACTAGACTTGAGAGATAGGTCACTGGAGCAAAGAGCAATAATGACTTAGGGATCAAGGTATTGCAAAGATCATTTACATAGATACTAAAGCATTAAAATTGACAGCAAGAATAGAATTAGACAAAGTGCACTGGACCAGGAGTTCAAAGCTTATGGCGGTGAAAGGAATGATTATGAATATGTGTAGATGACTACCAGGAGTAGTGGATACTGTAGTCTGAAGACATGAATTGCAAAAGAGATGTGTGTGTGTGTGTGTGTGTGCACGCACGTGCGTATGCATGCTCATGCACATATGCATGTCTTAGGGAAGAAGGATTAGAAAAGAGAAACAGTCTGAGTATTACAGAGAGGAGTTTTCCAGCTTCCCTTAGGACCCAGTAGCCACAGGTCTTGAAAGAGGTAGGTCTGCAGAGCAGAACTGAGCTTAAAGGTGACTGACCCAGTTTTTAGTTAGTAAGAGTAAGTTAATAAAGAGAATGTTCTGAAGGTAGAAATTTTGCTTATGATTATCCTCAAAGTTTAGAATAGAGAGGGGAAGTGTGTCAGGAAGTGAGTTGGTGTGCATTGTTGATTAGAAGGAGTCCACATTGGGTTCTATATGAATGAAAATGGATAAATATTTCAGGGAGGCTTGAGCTACATAGCTTACTGGAAGCACTAATTAATGGCACAATGAGCCAAGGCCTGATGGTATTAGGGCAGGTAGTCATGAAGAATCTGTGAATGTCTGTGAAAAGGAAAGTCTGAGTGTCTAGGTGTGTTAATGTGAAGATACTAAGACGATAAGCTTATCGGAATAGGTCAGGGCTCTGGGTGTTTCCTCTTCATTCCTGTGGGAGTCAGTGGCTGTTCTATTTGTATTTTATTTCCAGTGCCACACAGTATATGTAGTGCTAAGTTAATGTCTTTTGGCTGAGATTAAAATAAATGATCATAAAACACAGTTAGATTTGCAGACTGGAGATGCATAATGCAGGTGAAGCAATTTTGAGTAACTGAATGCCTGTGGAGTTGCTCATTGTGTGATACCAGACATGGATGGGTAAGGTTTGCGTGGCACAATGATCTGAGGATGAATCATCACTGAGTCAGGGATCCAGCACTCACTTTAAGTCACAATGACCTTTTCTGACAACTTGTACGAGCCCACAGTGGGGACTGTGGTTCCTGAATAGTGCACCATTAGCAGGGTGACCAGGCGGCACTATTTCTTGTGCCTTGGAGTGAAAAGAACAGTTAAGCAAAAGAACAGGGATTTAATACCACATTTTTCTTCACTCAGTAGAAAAATATATCTGGGAAACACTATAATCCTTTCTACTTGGAAATGTTGGCCTTTAAGTGTTGCTTTTAGTGTTTCTCAGAAAGTGAAGGATTTTTAAAGACATTAAATAATTTATTGCTTTTACTTACATAGAATAAAAGATAACATGGAGACGTAAGTATAAAAAAGTCCTAAAGTGCTTCCTTTAGAAATGTTCTGGTTCAGGTGTTTCTATTTTGAAGAGAAGTATTAGACTAGGTGCCATTGGGTTTTTTTAAATTATGAAGTTAATATTCATGTAAATTTATTAGATTTGAAAGACTTTTTCTTTGGCTAAATGACTTTATAGTGTTCCTAACAACTACATGAATTGAGTGCCCCTTGCTCACAAGTTGAAGCCCAATGTGATTACATCTGGAGATAGGGTCTCAACAGTGTAATTTTAGGTTAGGTCATAAAAGGGGCCTATATGACTTTTTAGGAAGAGGATAAGATGTATAAGTTTCTTATATATTTTGTATTCTCCCTGGTCAGATACATGTTTATATATGTTGTCTCTTCATCTGTTGATGGTTTCCTTTGTTGTGCAGAGGGTTTTGGTTTGATTTAATTCTAATTTCTTTGTTGTTATTGTCTGTTTTTGAATACAAATAAAAAAAAGAGAAGTAAGAAAAAGTGGAAAATAAAATCCTTGTCAAAGTCAGTGTTAATGAGCTGCTTCCCTGTTTTTGTTGTTTTGTAGCTTTAGGTCTTATATTTTCTAAGAAGGTCCTCCATTTGAGGAGACGTTAGTAAGATGGGAAGATATTTTCAGCTACAAGATGGATAAGTGCTGGAGCTCCAACAGAAATCCATAACTGCAGTTAGTAATACTGTTTTTACTTAAAACTTACTTTACTTACACCAGGCATGGTGGCGCATGCCTTTAATCCCAGCACTCGGGAGGCAGAGGTAGGAGGATTGCCGTGGGTTCGAGGCCACCCTGAGACTCCATAGTGAATTCCAGGTCAGCCTGGGCTAGAGTGAGGCCCTACCTCGAAAAAACCAAAAAAAAAAAAAAAAAAAAAAAAAAAAAAAAACTTACTTTACTTAAAAATCAATTGTGATCATCATTATATTGTATATACGTGTATGAAATCATGATGTGCATCATGAAGCTATATAATTTTAGCTGTTATACAATAAAATTAAAGAAGAAAAGAGAAACAATGAGATATGCTCCACATGAGCACATAATGTGACAATAATTGTCTGTAAGGCAGACAATGAACCCTTACCACACATAACAAACCTGTTGGCATCTTAATACTGTGACCTCTAGTCTCCACAGCTATAAGGAGGCAAATTTCAGTTGTTTGAGTCATCTTGTCATCCACTTTCATATAGTACTTTGAGTTGACTATAACACTAACATGTCCACCTTCCTAGAAATGATCATTATTTCTGAAGGAATAATAGACTTTTATCTCATTCTTATTCCAGAACTGAATTCCGAAACAGAAGAGCAAAATATTTGCTTTGGAAAGCCTTTATTATTTTAAGTACTATGAAGGAACATTAAGACTGCTGTCGACTTCTAGAGTATCCTTGGTATGCATTTTGCTCATGTGTGCACTCTCAACGTGCCAAACAGGTGAGAAATACATGTGAAGAAACTGTTAAGTGATAAAGGATTGTAAAAGAAGAAAACAATCTTAGTGGCATGTTGCCTTTCAGAACTCCTGTGAAATGAACTTCTTACCCGTCTCTAACACCCCTTTTTGTGCTTGGTATAGGATAGGATATCAAGGAACAGAAAACTCATTTGTGCTTGTTTTATTTTTCTAATTTACTGTCATGAAGCAAGTAAGTTTTTTCTTTTTTCCTCTTGGATCAATGAAAGCAATCACATTTTAATGCTAGTGTAGACCTAGATTCCTGAAATTGAGCAATACCTTCAAATGGATGTCAGTACAAAAAAGCAAGGAGATTATTGATTGTGCATAAGACACTATAAGCACTAATCCTTACTCCTAGCCATGTCTCTGTATTTTCGACATTTTTATTATTATTACAAATCAGAATACCCTAAAATGTTACAACTGCAATTAAATGTCAAAGGAAAAATAAACTTAAGAAAACCTTATATTTGTTCTCCAAAGTTAATGAGAGAACTGGGCAAAAGGCTACATAGTAGTCTCTCTGGAAACAGGGTTATACCTTTTATATTGGAGCCACAATTATTTCCCCTTCCACATCCCTGGGTGACACATCTTTGAACTGTTTTAATCTAGAAAGTATGACTAACCAGCTGTCACTGATGTGTAAAGGCATCAATTTTAGTGTCCTGGTCCATGCAACTAGAAATACTGGGATTATCTATGCCAAGATTTTTCTCTACCCATTTCTTTATCCCTCCCTCAATTGGCTCCTGACTTGAACTTCATCTGTCAACTATAATATTTCCTTTTTCCCTGGGAAGGTAATGTAAAAAACAGTAAGACACAAAGTTTGAGAGTCATAACAAGCTTAAGCCTTGTTTATTCATATAGTAACTATGTGATACTAGACAGGTTATGTCTCCTGTTTGTACCTCAGTTTCTTCTTTTGTATGAAGGAAGAACTAGTGGTAACCTAGTTAGAGGTTTGATGGATGGATTCACTGAAATAACATAGCTATTATTGGTTTACAGTAAGTAGTCAAGCTGTTAACCATTATTATTTTATTACTGCATTTTGGAGTTCTTATAAAGTGGGCTTGCTAATCTACTTTTAATGGTCATTTATTCTTTCCTTCTACTTCTAAGATCCTTAGGTGTAAAAATATAGCCTGTTTTCCCTCTAGAAATGGTACTGCATTGCACAGTTGTTGAGTCTACAGAGAACTCTTTGGTTATCTGTGCTTCCTTCTGATTTTTTCTCAGAGGATCTTTGTTGTACCTTATTTTTACTATTTCCATTATCACCTCTCCTAGAGTCAAATGATTTTCCATTTCTGTTTATGTGAAAAGCCTGCACTCCCTATAGTATTTTCTTCTAATCTGAGTACCTTCTGTCTGTTCACTGGACAGATGGACTGTTCTTTCTGTCTCCATCTCACTTGACCCTACAGCTAAGCAGGCTCCATTCCCTTTGACTTAGCATGAGGATCTTAAGAAATTTTCTTAACATTAACCCTTGCTCTTTAATGGTACAAACAAAATTTATGGTTCTCTATTGAATTTAGAACAGTCAGTCCTAGGACATTATCACTTCATCTTTCTGCAGTTGTCCTTGTCTGTGGTTTTGATGTTTGTTTGTTTGATTGTTGTTTCCCCCCCTCCCCGATTTATTTCAGATTATTTTCCAGTTTCTTCCTTTGTTGACTCTGCTTTCTTCAATCAACTTCAGTTGTGTATTGATACGAGTCTATTTTTGGATCAGGCGTCCTGTATGCTTGTGTCTTTGGTTGGGATTTTATTTACATGCCTATTTAAATGCCAATTCTTATTCATCTTTGTAAATCTCAATTTATATGCCGGGAAGTGTTCCTTGATGTCTGGAGTCTCTCTTGCTGTGTTTGCAGTGTATGATGTGTTTCTTTGAGACACAACTATTACAGTTAAATTGCTAAGGTACTTAGGTTTAAACGGTTCCTCCTCCACTAGACCATAGGTTGGAGTTTTGTTCGCCGATACATCTCCAGCAGCTAACACAATGCCTGGCAGATACTTACTAAATACGTGCTATATGAATGAGTGGATGAATAAATGACTTCCAAATCCTTTCCATTTACTTCTTGTGGTATAAGATATTTCCCTAACTAGCTGCAACAACAAAGCTAACCATGCCATGCCCCAAATAAAACAGGCTAGACCAAGGCTTCATTTCTCTGTACAATAATTTTATACTTACAGCTCTCAAACCAAATTCTACTTAAGTGAACTTGAAATTCAAAGCATTAACTGAAACCAATTCACAAGACATAGCTATCCATTCCTTTATCCTTAGTCAGCTCAGTAGAATGGCGCAGTCTTACCCTGTGGGAGTTTCTCCAATCTTCTCCCTCTGCTGAAGAGCTCTGCCAGTACCTGGGAAGAAGAGACCGTCAATCACCTCTTGGCCATGTTCTCTAAATGACCTTTTCCTGTCAGCATTGCTCCGGAGAAGAAAATTTTATTTTATTACAGTTTGGGGGGCTAGAAAGTCCCAGATCATGGTGCCAGCAGCTGGTGAGGGACCTCACATGATGGAAGGAATAAAGACAGAGGGATGAATGCTGTTTCTCGCCTGTCAGAAAAGTAGAAGAGCGAGCTCACTGAACTCTACATAAATTCTTCTTTTAAGAGCCTTAGCATCACTCATGATAGAGGAATCCTCAGGGACTGGTCACCTCTTAATAATCATACTGGGCGTTAAGTTTAAACACCAAAATTTTGGAAGTGATATGATAAAACTATAGTCTGTACTTATATCATCTTAGTATAAACTGGCATGACCTTTCTGGGAAATAGAAGCCCAAATGGGAAGTCACTTGGGCCATTTGCTAGTGCACCATGATGGCCATGGCACAGAAAATGGAAGGAATGAGGCTAAGGGTTATGGAATTATGAAAAGAAAGTTGGGTTATTAAAATATAAAAACCAGTGAGAAGAGCTGAGTAGTGTCATGGCCCTTGGGGACTGATGATAGGAAAAGAGTAAAATATTACTATGGGTAGTAAAATTATATTTTGAAGATTCTATTATATTGTAATTCCTCTCAAATTATATTTTTTGAGAAACAATGTTATATGTAAATTAAATTACATAAAATGTCAGTGTTTTTTGCTTTTTGCATGTCATTTATTCCCTTTGATTTTTGTACTTAGTCACAATTCTCAGCCATTCTTCTAAATAACAAATTAACACAGATATTTGCCAAGTTTCACTTTCACCCCCCAGACCACTGGATATGGAGTCTTAGGGAATAAGACTTAATTAGATATGAGTCATAATGGCTCGTGGAGTGAAAGTACAGAATCAATGGGGAGAACTATACAACCTAGAACATGATGCTGTGGGAAACAGGCTTGCACAGCATTATACAAAGTTGTAAATTCAAAAGGAGTGCAGTTTTTAATTTAAACTCCATAGATCCTAATTTTCATAGGCCATCAGAGTCCTCTGGGGATGATAGGGGAAGGGTAATATCAGACCTCTTTGGAATAGCTTTAAATTACTATTCTACTATACCAAGGGTGGCAGGATCTTATAAGAATTGGGCTGATATTTTTTGAAACATAGGTGGAACTGATTTTTAATCAATGAGTATAAACTTTTTTTCCCCATTAGACACTGAATATATTTCTCAGGAAGAATCAAGCCAGAGGACAAACTTTGAGTCATGGTTTAAATATACCACTAATAAGTTGCTAGGATTTAAATCCTCAGGGGCTGAGAAATGCTTATATCAAATTAAAGCTCATAGGCCCAGTCATGAAGATTGCTTTTAACCACTCACTCACAGAAAATGTCTCTCTATGGAGAACTGTGGGCTTCCTTAGATCTGAGATGCTGTGGGTAGACTGACTGGGTACAACAAACTAATTTGTCACCAGGAAAGGGTAGGAATGCTACATCTAAGTGTTAATTGGGATAGAATTTCAATAATAAATTCTCTACCAGGGCTGTCAAATGAGTCTTAGAGAATAAAAAGCAGGACAAGCAAATACACAAAGTGAAAATACTTAAGCATTTGTCATTAATTTATGGAACCCTAGAAAGACCGTGGAATCTGCTCTGTCAGAAAGCTAATCATGGACTAGAGATGCAGAAATGATTTGTCAGTACTTTAAAAGTAAGGAAAAACAACCAAGCTCTCCACAGTAATAACTAAAGATCTGCCATTAGCCAGAATGACAGGGAAATAAGCCTTTGATGTCAGATCGTTCCTCCCTAAGTTATAGGTAAGGACAGTAAGAAAGTACCTTTATCCCAATAAGAGGACAGAGTCCTGGATACTTCCCTGAACCTAAGTTGGAGGTTGAATTCTGAAACTTGCTTCCAATATGGTTGTGTTACTAAAATAATTCCCCTTGAATTTCCATTTCCATTGCATGACATAAGAAGCTAAATAACCATGCCTAGGCTTTCTGCAATTTTAACAGTGGGAGATAGCTCTGCCTTGAGTTACAGCTATGATAAATCACTGGTAACCTTCTGCTCATGACAGGGAGAGAAATTATTCCTCACCTTTCCAGAGCTATAGACCTTTGTGAGAAGAAAATTGAAATTTTCAGCCACCATTTTTACCTGCAGGAAATGTTTCACTCCCTAAATAAAAAATAAAAAAAAAATGCAAGAAAGGACCTGGAAGCATCCGAGCCAAGTTTCTCTTGGATTTCTAGATGCTGAGCCTTAGAAGGGGCATGGAAGGTCAGGGGAGGTGAAATAACCTTGAACTCCTACCATTCTTTCATGATGAACTTTAGCCTTCTCATGGCAGCAGAGGTCATAAAAGCCTGACAGGGATCAAAATGAGATTGAGAACATGTTTGTAGGTATTTGCACCTCAGCTGAGTCCCAAGATGAATCATAAAGAATGGCTAGGAGTTTATAAGGAAGATAATGACTTAGGAAAAAGCGTGGAGCAAAAGTTTGAGGTTGCTAGAAATGCACACATGCAAACACACACACACACACACACACACACACACACACACACACACACATATATATATATATATATGAATGATCAGAAAGGATTATTTCTAGGTAAATAATATGGCCCATAGATCATGTGGGTCATTAGGAAAATATATTTAGTAGGACTCTTAAAAGCATATTGATTTAAACAATATTAAAAATTAATGGGCTCATGTGGGAGGAAAGTAATTTATTCTGTATTATAAAAAGCAACATTCCTAATCTCCTTTCTCCTAGTGTTATATGTCCACAATGTTCTTCTCTTCTGTTCCCATTTGTATTGAAATGCCACAGGCTGTCTCTCCTCTGAAATTCCCTAATTCTTTACCGCTGGCTACATCAATCCTCATGCTCTGCTTCATCTCTCATGCTGTCTATAGGTACTGATGTCAAGTGATCCTCTTAAAGTTGTCTAAATGCCTCCATTATAGTGACTATGAAGCTCTTATAAAGAAAAGTGTAAAAGATAACTTTCTGTCCATGATACATTTATCACTTCAAATATTTCAGTAAAAACCAAACAAACAAACATGTCATTCATCTATGTCTCCTATTAAATAATTTAGGTCCCAAACATAATACTCCTTAAATGTGATATGTCTAAACTGTGTTCATGTACATTGCCATAAGTAAAAAATACAAGCCAGGGGCCAGACTGGGTAAGAAGGGTATCTCACTCATACTTCATACAAGTAATTCTTTATCTCCCGCCCAGCTCAAGGGTGACCCAGGAAAACACAATGCCATCATATAGATGGGGCCTGTCATTGTAAAAGTGCTGAGATATGCAAAAGGATAGCCACCTGTGTCAGCTACTTGATAGGCATGGAGCCTATGCGAGAAGTAGGCTGCCAGCCAAGGGAGACACAAAGGACAAAAGACGCTTGATACCACCCACTTCACACCCAGGTGCTATTCATCAAGGGAGGCAACCCAGTCAGAACACAGATGGGTAAAAGTCAGCATAATAATCCACATATGTAACTCATGCCCACTCTTCAGCAGTGACTGCCAGTATCCCACAGCTATGAAATCACCCTGTGTCTAACATGAATTCAGTCACCTAAATCAACATGTCAGTGTCCTTCTGGTGACTCTCTTTGCTGCAGTTACACTAAGAAATAAGGTGCAAGCTAGCAGGGGTGATTCTAGAACAGGGTCCAGTTACAGAGCCTCAGAAAACTCCAAGGCATGAATGCTTGAATTTTCGGGGTGTCTGATCAACTTCATAAGTGCAGTAGAAAGATGAAGAAGACCTTGTAGAGAAAAAAGTGGGGACTGACATCCACAAGGGTATTTCAGTGTGGTCCAGATGGTGATTTTGTCCCAGGGGATTCCAGGATTTCTAGAAAGGAACTTATGAATTTTCAAGAAAAGCACCCCACTACATAGTGGACTTGCTGAAGCTCAAGGCCAAGTGAGTGTTAGCACTCGCCTCAGTTTATGAGCTCTACTGAAGGCAAGCAAGCAACAGTACATGGAAGAAACTTTAATGCCAGGCTCAAGTATTTAAATTCCCTATGTAAGTTGGTACTTCCAAAATCTAATATTTTTTTCTGCTATGACTACTATTTCGGCAAAATGAAAAACAACAGTATTTTTTTTTTTTTGTTTTTCAAGGTAGGGTCTCACTCTAGCCCAGGCTGACCTGGAATTCACTAGGTAATCTCAGGGTGGCCTTGAACTCACGGCAATCCTCCTACCTCTGCCTCCCGAGTGCTGGGATTAAAGGTGTGTGCCACCACACCTAGCTACAACAGTATTTTATAAAAACAGATAGGAAACACTAGACTTCTGAAAACCTTTAATATATTTATCTAAAATTTGAAAGTTCTATAAGAAGGTAGTCATTTACTTTTTGCATCTCTATTACAAAAATTATCTATGAAATTATTTATCTGTTATGAAGTATATTCCTTAATTAGTATCCCAAGTGACACATTTTGGGAAGATTTTAAACAGGTATGAAAATTGTTGCAAGCATTTAATAAAGAATAGAAAGTTTTGCCCGGCATGGTGGCTCACGCCTTTAATCCCAGCACTCGGGAGGCAGAGATAGGAGGATCGCCATAAGTTTGAGGCCACCCTGAGACCACCTAGTGAATTCCAGGTCAGCCTGAGCTAGAGTGAGACCCTACCTCAAAAAAATAATAATAATAGAAAGGTTTCTATGTACAGGAAAGCCAATGGCAACTAGAGAAGAGCAAAGGCCAAGTGTACACATGTGGATGTTAGGTACTTCTTGTAAGAATTACTCAGGTGATTCTGAGGAATTAATAAAACCAGTATTAGTATTAGAGTCACAAAACAAGCACATGTTTCATAGATAAATCAAACTATATGGATGTGACTAAAAACTAACAGAGGAAAAGAGCCATGTAATTATTTTAGACCATTGCATCTGCTACTACATTTAATGTTTGCTAACCCCAGAATGTGTGAGACAATGTTTCCTTACTTATCAGATACATTTTACTCATAAGCAACTAGCCCCTAAGGGCATGATTCTTGTATTTAAAAGATATGCATATCCATAAAGCATTGCCATCAAGCAAAAGTCAAGCATTTCATCTGGGACTCAATATGTTCCCTTGCTGAGGGTAACTAGCCATGTTGGACTAATTGGGACTCCACATGTCAGGTGTGAATGTGGTAACTCCTTAAGGGATCCTCAAAGGTAAATTTTGACCAGGAACATGATTTCAGTACTCAGTATCAATGTGGGTCACAATTGTAATCACAGTCATGAACAATGATTTCATATCACTGTTCTTTCTAAACCCACACCTTTGGTTCTACAGCGCCCACTGCACACATTTGCATCCTTTAGAGGAGCAGGGGTATGAATAATTTCTGGGACAAAATAGGAGCACCCTGTGCATTAGAAACTGAGGGGGCTGATATTTTATTGCATTTATGTAATGATCAAGTATGCTTAACTTTGGATAACTAAATAAAACTTCATAATGAAAACCCTCGTCAACTCTGACCCAATATAAGAGAATTGAGAGTTAAACCCAAATATTAACCCTTTTAGAAATTTTAATCTGTAGTGACCATAAATAACTTACCTAGAGATTTCCAATGTCCTAATAATGCCTAGAAAACATAATATCTGTATTAGGAAAAGAGAAACATTCAAATCTCTTAGAGGTTTGAGGTTCTGGTAATACACTAATTCCAGTAGATGTGCTACTTTGCTCTGTAAGTGAAAATGGAAGGTTTTGGAGGTCAAGTGCTGAGCTGTGACACCAACACCACATTATAGTTATATTCTCAGTTCCTAATATCTTTTTATTATGATTATTAGTTATATACACAGGGTGTATACAGCCATGTTGGTACCATTGCTAGCCTCCTCCCTGACATCCCCCCTCCACAGGGACCCTCCTCATTGGGGAATGTGGGTCGGGCATTGTGGGGGTAGCCATCAGTTATGGGTAAGAGGCAATGTCTCTGGCATAATGCCCCAACATGTGGCTCTAACAATCTTCCCTCCCCCTCTTCTGCGAATTTCCTTGAGCCATGTTGGGTTCATTTTAGGTCTACTTCAGTGATGAGGTCTTGGGATCCTCTTTGTCTCTGGATATCTGGTTTGGTAGGAGTTGAGTGTTCTCTGTGTCTATCTCCTTCATCCTTGTGCTGGTACCAGGTTCACTAAGATAGCAGCACTCTTGCTCATTTCCCCAATTCCTCTGTAGTTTCAGCTGGGGTCCTGGTGAGGTGTGATGGGCTGATTCTCTCCTTAGGATCTGCCCCTATCTGAAAAAGAGAAGCAGATTTTCCAATGGAGAGTGAAGTCAGCACCAGATAAATAGGATAACCATTATTATTTTAGAGAGAATTTAATAGGTATAGGCCCTCTTGTAGGCCATGATTGGTGGGAGCTTGATAATGGAAAGTGGGTTTGTTTTCTGGATATGGTTCTGACTTGTTTCCCAGAACCAGCTATGGGTTCTGTTTCACTGGGAAGATCTGTAAGCCAAATCAAAAGCAGTTGGTTACCCACCATAGCTTTGCGCCACTATTGCACTTGTGTGAGCATCACGTCAGGTTGTTTGTTGCTGAGTAGCTTAGACCACGAGTTGCTTGGACAGATGTTGGTGATTTTCCCCCAGTCACTCATGTAGCACCTTCTGGTACTAGACGAGCTAACTATCTGGGACTGACTCTCTTCCAGATTCCAGCCAGGTTACTCTGTACCAACAGCATATGATGTCTTTGGCGGTAGGGTCTTACCACTAATCAGTTCCCAATATCATGATTGATCTGGGTTGCTATATCAATATAATATCATCAACTATGTAACCTATAAACAAGAGAAGTTTATGTTGCATAGTCTGAACCCCTGAAAAGTCTAAGATCAGTGTGACAACAGATTTAGTGGATAATAAGGATCTATTTTGTTGTTGATAGATGTTTTTCCTCATTGTGTCCTGAAGTGGTGCAAAGGAAGGAGGCAACTGCCTTGGGATCTGTTTTTTTTATTTAATTTTATTTTTATTTAGTTATTTATTTGACAGAGAAAGAGGGAGAAAGAGAGAGAGAGAGAGAATAGGGCATACCAGGGCCTCCAGCCACTGCAAGCGAACTCCAGACACGTGCACCCCTTTGTGCAGCTGGCTAAACATGGGTCCTGGGGGATCTAACCTGGATCCTTTAGCTTTGCAGGCAAACGCCTTAACCAGCTAAGTCATCCCTCCAGCCCTTGGGATCTGTTTTATAAGAGTAATAATTCCATGAGGGAAGAGCTGTAGTGACTTAATCACTTATGAACTTCCCATCTCCTAATACCATTGCCACTGGGGTTAGGATTTCAACCTAAGGATTTTGAGAGGACACAAGCATTCTGATCATGTCATTGTGTAAATAGTCGGTTGAGCTACATCAACTACAGACTCTACCTTTATCACAGGCTCATGGCGTTTATCACGCTGGGAACAGGAATACTTAGCTCCATTTCTACAGTACTAATTTAGAAGTGATCAGGCATTCCTCAGAAAGAACTCTCAGGATGAGTACCATTACCAACAAACTAAAGATATAGTGGTGATGGATCCTCTTACAACCACTGTATTATCAATGTAAAGTATGAATAAGCATCATATAGTTCAAGCCCAACCCTCTCTAACTTGTATTTGTTTGTTTGTTTGTTTGTTTGCTGTCTGGTGTTCAAAGAGACCAAATCCCACATTCTCAGCTGACTCCTCGACTCTTCCTTGGCTTCCACCTTGGCTGGGACAGCAGGAGCAGCAGTGGTGGTGGCCACCACAGGACAGCGGCCACAAATTCAGATGGATCAGCCCAGAAGGCTTTGACCTGCTCAGCAAGTGGGAAGGTGTACTCAGTCTCCACAGATGAAGCCAGGACCCGCTTGTACCCATTGATGATAGAATGAGGCACTGAGACAACAGTTGGGTAAACAATCTAAAGACAAACACTGTCAACATTGCAGAGACCTTCCAACAGTGAGAATGCAGGGTATACTCTGTGATGCCAAGCACTTCGGGCTTGTAGATGCTGCCACTGTCAAACACCTGCTGGATGATCAGTGTGTTCAGCAGGGTGGCTTTGCTGGCTCCCACTTTGTCTCCAGTCTTGATGAGCTGCACATCACCCAGAGTTTCAATGGTGCCCCCGGAGATTTTGGGGGTGCTGCCTACAACCTGAAAGAAGAGGTCTTCTCTGGCCCCAGGCCGGTGTGCTGGGCCAGCACAGTGACTTCGCATGGGACATTGGCACCACCATGGGCAGCAGCTGGCACGTTATTGGCCAGCAGCATGTCCCTGATCTCAGTGAGGCCCTCCTTGATAAACACAAAGCCCACATTCCCTCGGATATGAGGCAACAGTTTCTCCAAAGCTGGGTTGTTCTCCAGGTGCCCTCGGATGGCCTTGCGCATCATGGTGTTCTTGCCCATCGGCACCACAGCCTTCCCTCGGAGGGACATGCAGATCTGTTGCATCTGCTTGGAGCCCACATTGTCTGATCCCATGATGAAGCATTTTGGATAACCATCCAAGAGTTGGATGATCTTAAAAAAGTAGTTGACCTTCCAGGTTTCCCTGTCTTCCCTGGGCATCACGGTGATGCATCAGGGATTGCCACACAGGGTTTAAAAACGATGTCACTCTAAAGAGGACGTCTGGCCAGAGCTTTATGGTTATTTTTCTTATTAGATCCTATCAACACAGTTCCTAATACCCTGCAATGTATAGCCATTGATATGATGACATTTTTCTCTGTACACTAACCAAAAAACATATATCTTCATTGTCTTGTTTTCTGATGACTTCAGCATATCCTTTTGTCCCAGTTTATAATAAAGTGCACTTTTGTGGAAAAACATCTTAACGTACTATAGAATGAAAAAGTTGCATAATCTCTATACAATTTAAGAATGTACAACAAAGAGTATAAGCTTTGGTTGCATGCAACTACATAAATGGACATCACAAACATAATACTAAAGGTAAGAAAGGCAGGAATGAAGAAAAGAGGAAAACTGTTCGTAGATAAATCAGTGTATATTATATGATTCTACGTATATTAAGCAAAATATTCCAAAATTTATCTACAACATTATGGCAAGACATTCATTCCACTGGAAGGCAGAGAAGTGAAAGTAAGAAGGTAGAAGGCGGCTTTGGAGGTGCTGGGAATGTAAGTACAGGGTTCTTAGTAGTTTTCTTTTTGTGAGACTTCATTGGACCGCATATGCAATCCTCACTTATATTACAGTAAAAGTATTGTACAGCAATATAATTTAAATTAAAAATAAAGTCACTGGGTGTGGTGTGGTGCATGCCTGCAATTCCAGCACTTAGGAGATAGATAGGGGGATCAAGAGATTAAGGCCAGGCTTGGCTCTATAACAAATTCAAGGCTAGCCTGAACTACAAATCTTACTTATATGTATCCTACATTTTAAAAATTTATTGATTATGCCACTGATAAAATTCTAAAGCAAATATTATTACTATTTATTAAATACCATCCTTTATTGGGTACTTATCCTATAGTTCTGTGTTTATAATCTGGCAGACCTTTTATCATCTCGTTTTGAGGACCAGTCCAGGATGAGTCTTGAGTCATGAGTATTTTTACTCTTCCACAGCAGTATGGACAAGGGCTGGATCTACTGACTTCTTCTCACTGAGCATGGAGATTTGAAAACTCTTGGCCATAACCCAGGTCCCAAGTAATTCAAAGCCATAAAATCAATGTCCAATGAATAAGCCCATAGCTGCTTCATTCTTTCCACCCTTGCATTGAAAGTTTCTTTAGCATGGTTTCAAATCCCCAGTAGTAGAGTCAAGGTACTGTTCTTTGTGTGGATACAATTCATGAACAAAGAGCAGACAGGAAGTTTGGCTGGGAGATGCATGTGGCTATTTTTATCTCCTTCCAACAATTTCCATAGATGACTGCCTGTAGAGATTTCAGTGAGATCCCGGATAGATGATTTTTGAGTTCTGAACCCTACTTTTATATACAAATATCACATTCATGTCCCATAAAATCTCCTGAGATCTTAAGACAAGAGTGAGATAGAGAGAGAGAGAGAGAGAGAGAGCCATAATTTCTAAAGAGACACATTCTAATCCTATAGCAGGTTTGACTACCTCCATGAGTTTTACTTTCACTCAGAAACAATAACACTAAATTACCCAGCAAGATGGTGGACTTTCTTGGACAGCTTGTCAGGAAAGAAACTTTCTTAAGTGTTTGGCAATGGAAATTCTATGATGTTGAAATCAACATTGAAAGTATCCCCCACAGCACTGATAACATTGTGGATAAATAATGTTTATTTAAATAACATTAAACTAAATGTGGGGTCTTGTCCATCCTTTCCTCTGCGGACTTGGGGATCAAATACCATGGTAACTCAAAATGTAATATACCCTGAGTGGCCTTTTTCTTCTATCTTCTTCATTATCTGCTACCAAATATCAAGTGTTCTTTCACCATCATCATTCATCATCGGCCTTAGATTTTTTTCTTATTTTTCCATATGACTAAAAAGTACAGACATGTATTGCCTAATAACATGTGACAACTTTGGAGAAATACATCATTCAATTATTTCATCAATGTGCAAGCATTATTAAATGTGAGACAGAAATTAAGAAAGCAATTACATCAATAGAAAATATAATCCTAGTGGACCACTGTTGTATATGTAGTTGGCCATTAACTAAAATGTCAGATAGGTGTTCTCTGTAAGGGCCTGGTGAAGGATCAGCCATTTGGTCTGTCTTTTAGTAAGTAGATTAATCTTCTACATCTTCCCTCCCTCACTTCCCCTCTCCTTCTCTCTCTCTCTCTTATCTCTAACCATTGCCGTTTGGGTCTCTAACTCTCCGTTGGAGAATCTGCTTCTCTTTTTCAGATGGATGTAGATCCTAAGGAGAGAGCCACCCCATCATACCTCAAAAGGGCCCCGGCTGAAACTAATAAAAATTGGAGAAACAAGCAAGGGCGCTGTTTTCCTGATGAACCGGATACCAGCACAAGGGGGAAGGAGATCAGCACAGAGAAAAATCAACTCCTACCAAATCAGAGAGCCAGAGCCTCAGAGGCCCCCAACACCTCATCACTGAAGCAGACCCAACATGGCTCAGGGAAATTTTGTGGAAGAGGGGGCGGAAAGAATGTCAGAGCCACATGTTGGGTCATGATATGCAGAGACATTTGGCTTACCCATAACTGTGGGCTAACTCCACAATGCATGACCCATATACCTCAACAAGGAGGGGCCAAGGGGAGGGGGTAGGTCACGGATGAGCCTAATAATGGTACCAAACTGACTGTAAAAAAAATAAAAATAAAAATAAATGAAAAAATAAAATAAAATAAAATAAAATAAAATAAAATAAAATAAAATGTCAGACAGTACATGACTACATTTGCCTAGTTATTAGAGAGAATAAGAAAATGGAGAAAAATTAAAATATTTTCTAAAACTAAAGATTCTTCTTATGGAGACAAAAGTCATTATTGCCTTTTAGAAGTGTAATTACTCAAACTTTTATAAAACATGAAAAAGTAAAGAAATGCGGCAGATATACTATCTATCCCCATATTTTCATTCATCTAAACATTTTCCATATTTTTTCATAAATAGATAAAATACTAAGTAACATATAATAGAATGTAAAATAATGAAAATAAAATATTAAACATACTACTAGAGTCTCCTTTAACCTCCATTCTTCCTACTGTTGATGGATATTATTACTGGGTATACTTTGGTAAATAAAGAAATCTACAAGGTTGATAGACAGATAATAGATAGATAGGTGGATAAAGTGGAAAGGTAAATGGACTCATTATTTAAAATCATACATGGATTTATTTGAAGCTCTTCATATATATATATATATATATATATATATATATGCATATATATATATGCATATATATATATATATGGTAGGAATATCTACTTTAACACTTCTACAAGATATTTCTCTCATGCCTTATGATTTGTTATAAAAATCAAACCCACGGTCTTATTATTTCTCATCTAATTTGAAATCCTAAACTCATGCATTCAACCTATGCTAGCTGAATAAGTAACCATGACCACTGACTCATACCACTGTGCATGGCTTAAAGCTTCTCCTTTAAAATGGCACTCAACATACCATTATAGAAAATGAAGCAGTCACACATGTGACATCTCATTTAAACATCACCAGGACCTTTGTCATATTGCTATGGTATGAGTCCAAGAGGGAAAGAATTGCAATTATTTACTTACAGTTGGCTGCATACTTTACATGGGAACAAAGCTCAAATCTTGGAAACTTGCTCTCCCTAGACCACCTTTTCAACATGAGTTTTGATTCAGATTTTATCTCTGTAGAGCATGGGGAGGAAAAGGTGATTGTTTTTAGAGCTTATAATCATGTAGTTTTGAGAATTGATTCATTTCAAGCAGAATGAAGCACCCTTAAATCAGGGAACATATTTAAAATGTTGAGGCAATAAGACATCTAGCAAAGGCACAATTAATATCAACTAATATTGCTAACTGAATTGGTAGTAATAGATGATGAGACAAAGACATCAAGTGAGGCAGCTCTTTCTCCTGAGAATAGATGGGAGAGTACTGTCAAGCCCATCATTCTTCCCCCAAGGATCCTCTCTAAGGCCTGTAAACGTTCCCATTGCAACGAGCCTGTTTTTACTGGCACTTTCTTTTAGTTTTGATCTGTAAATCTTCCTTGAAGATATGACAAAATTAATATTTTTAAAGTTTGTTTTGACCTGGTATCCATAATTATTTGTAGCTCATTTAAACAGATATGTCTATGGCCTCATATTCACTAGCAGTTCCTTTGCCTGTATGAAATAGACATTCTAGAAGTTTCCTTCCTCTGGAATGCTTATACCATTCCTGGCTGACATTTAGATTAATTTATTAATTTAGATAATTAATTTTTTAGTATCCAAAGAATTAGGTTTGATTATGTTATATTTCAAACAAATTTTGCTTTTGTTTCCCTTTCTCCGTTTTACCGCCTTCCCCTACCCATGTTTATCTTCGTCCAAAACAAGCCTCCTTTCTGCTTTCATGTTAGTTTCATTTTGCTCCCCCACTTCTCCTCACCTTTTCTTCTTTTGTGGTCTCTTATTTTGGTTCATAGCCTATCTATACTCACTCTCACATACCTTATATACTTATACACAGTCATTAAAAGTTAAGATCAGCAGGCTAGAGAGATGGCTAAACGATTAAGGTGTTTGCCTGCAAAGCCAAAGGACCTTGGTTCAATTCCCCAGGACCCATGTAAGCCAGATGCACAAGGTGGCACATGCATATGGAGCTCGTTTGCAGTGGCTAGAGGCCCTAATGTGCCCACCCACTCTCTCTCTGTCTCTGTCTGCCTCTTTTCCTCACTAAAATATATAAATTTTAAAAAATTAAGTTAAGATCAGCATATGTGAAAGAATATAATTCTTTTTTCTTTCTGGACCTGAGATACCTCAGTATAATTGTTTTCCATTTCATTCATTTTCCTACAATTTTAATAATTTCATTTTTTAGACCAAAAAGCAGGTGAGAGGAGGGAAGGGTTTATTTCAGGCTTACATATTCCAGGGGACCACCATCAGTGGAAGATGAAGCTGGTTCATTTCCATAGGTTCATAGCAGAGACACCATCAAACTGCCCAGCAAATGCAAAAACCACAAACAACTAGAGCTCAAACTGCTCTCCACACCTTAAGGCTAGAGATCTGAATACAAACACACCATAGGGATGGCCTTCAAGATCCTATCCACTCCCAGTGGCATACCCACTGGAGACTCAAGGTTCAAGCAAACTGCAGTCTATGTGGCCACACATTTAAACCACTCTACTGACTGATCAGTATGCTTGGGAAGAGAAACTAATATGATATGGGCAAACCATGGCAAACGTACTAGGCTACAATTTAAGACTCACTTTGCAGGCTAGAAGACTGAGAGTTTGCTTTGTAAAAGGAAGACCAATGTTGGACGAAAGAAAATTAGGAGAGGATTTTCCCTGCCAGAATTAAGGCTCGAATTTCATCATACAGGTAATTAACATAACAGAAAGTTTATAAACAAGAGGAATCATGTAGAGAAGAATTTGCTACTGCAGATTACTGTGAAATAGCTCAAGTTGGATGATGCTTTTAACTTTTATGACTGAAAAGTCCAAGATTAGGTAAAGAGACATGGCTGGATTTGGGGCCTTAATTGAGCGTGTCAGGACTCTGTTTTTCTTCCACTCTTGGTCACACGCTTTTTATGTAGGAAACAAGACAGTCTGCAGTCTGAACCACCACCTCTTGCATTGCAGCCCCAGTGGAAAGATGTGGTGCTCATTGTATGTTTAAGCCACTTGGGCCCTTTGCTCATCCTCGTGGCTTCTCAGGATGGAGTCCCTGTGTCCTGATGGTGATGGGTGGTGAGCAAGGACAGAAGGGTAAACAAGTCAAGTATATTTCCTATTTAAAATAATTTATTTATTATTTATGTGAACAAGAGAGAGAGAAAATAGAGAGAGAGAGAGAGAGAGAGAGAGAGAGACAGACAGACAGAGAGGAGAGACAATGCATACACCAAGGCCTCCAGCCACTGTAAATGAACCCCAGACACATGTGCCACCTCCTGCATGTGGCTTACTTGGGTACTGGGAAATCCAGACTTGTTCTTTAAGCTTCACAGGCAAGCACCTTAACCGCTAAGCCATCTCTCCAGCCCACAAGTCATGTTTTATTAAAAGACAAAGAAAAGGAAATCTCCCCAAGTCGAAGGGCAGTCCTGGAAATATGAGTCGTTGGCCAACACTATGTACTAGAGTTTGTATGTACTGAGAAGGGGTTTGACTGATTATACCTATTTGTAAATCAGGCATCAAGTTGTGATGAGCTTTATTGGTTAAATATAAATGTACAAATGTATAAAGGGACCTTGATTGGTTGGTGGGTCAGGGAGAACAGCATCAAAAAGAACCCTCAAAGGAGAAAGAACCAGGAGGTAAAGACCAAAGGTTGTTCCTAATTACTACCTTGATGAGTCAGGTTTAATTTCTGACTGGAGGGGACTTCTATTCTCATCTCACCAAGGCAGGTTGACTTTCATAGTCTTTTGGACCAGTGTCCCTAACTAGCTATCTTCAAAAGAAGGGTACCTTGTTCTTAATCTCTACCACTACTGCAGAATGGAGAGCCATATACTGGACAGGCTACATTGCAGATATGTAGTGAAGCATAGCTGGTGAAAGAAGTATGGACAAGTGTTTTGGGGTACAGAATGGTTAGACATGGTGGAAATTGCACAGGCAGGGCAACTGAAGAGCAGTGTCCTTAATAGAGCTGTGAGTGATGAGGCTTATTGGCGTTCCATCCTTGATTAAGCATCTATTGTTGTGCAGCTCTACCTACTGCTTCAGGTGCCTTACAGGACTGAAACGGAGAGACTGCTTTCAGCCGTACAGAGAAGGCAATAGTATGGCAATATATATATATATATATATATATATATATATATATATATATATATATGGCAAAGAAAAGATAGATGTTTATTGTATTGTCAGGAGTTGGTATAAACCTCAAATCTGCCTCTTTCTCCAGCTTGGGGATGGTCATCATGGTTCTCCACTGGGAATGTATTTCTTTCTGGAACTTTTGTGTTATGTACTGGAGAGTTTGAACTGGATATCATTGTATAGATTAAAAGGCTTCCTCTACAAGATCTTTTTTCAAAAGTTTACGGTCAAAGTCTCCTTGAGCATTTGGCATCTTTTACTGAAAAGCAATATAAATACTTTGTAGTTTAAGGAGTTCATTTCAGATAAGTCCAGGCTTTAACTGATTTTGTATTTTTGACCTAAGCACATATTGTTTATAAGATGCAGTTCCTTGAAGACTGTCAGATAAGATGCTCCAGTTTTGTATTGGCTCTTGGCCACAGGCCATTCTTAGTTATTGAATCTGAGACTTAGAAATTGTCTATGACTTTAATCATTTATGGATTATCATAGACTTTAATCTATGCATCTATGAGATTAAGGGTTGGGAAGACAACTCACAACATGGAGGCTTGCTTTATGAAAGCCAGCAAGGGGAAAGAATCAAAGAAAGTGTTTCTTCACAAGACAGTTGATTTTATTGCATTCATGAAAATAATATGCCATTATTCTTTTGGGTTAGAAGCAGACCACAGTGCTTTCCCACACATATAGAGGGAATTAGCAAGCACATAAATATCAGGAGCCAGAGATCATTGGGGACTATCGAGAGTCTGTGTGCCACAGAGAGACTAAGGATGGTGTCAGTGGGAATAAAAGAGACATAGGGAGTAGGAATGGTATTTCAAAAGAACAAGATGACTATGTTGGTACTTTCAGACAAGGGGGCTAAAGAAGTGCTGAATCTTTGCTAATATATTTTATATTAAGCATTTGATCTAAGATTATATTTTGGTTTGACTATCCATTACATATTATAATACCAATATTTTGGTGTTAACCTTTTAAAGTGTTTTCCAATTGTAATGAAAAGCATTTCAAAGAGATGTTTTATGTTTAATATTTCAAATATAAAAGACCAGCATATGAGAGATTAGAATACCTGTGATTTATTCATTGTATTATTTACCAGAAATAACTCCCTATGCCTTAATTTTGAGTCTTTTATGAATGTTCTGGTTGCTTAATTTATCTTTCTAGACATTTTTTTCTTTCAAATGCCAATGAGTCTGCATTACAATCAGATTCTTACCTGTCCTGTTAGATGGAATGTTTCTCTTTTGCATTTAGAGAAAATGTTAATTAACACATTAAGAATGTATTTGGTACATTTGGTTGCAAATGCAAACAGTCTAATCTTCTATTCATTAAAGCCCTTTGTCTGAATCATTAAAGTGAGTAACAGGTTGTGCAGAAACATCACCAATATCGTTCAGTTATCTTAAAAGCACTCCTTTTGTTTTTCTGAGAATAGTGATATATCATGAATTGCATTTTCATTTTATCACTATGGCAACTACTATGGCAACACTTAAAAGGATGGCCATGTTAATTACTTTACTGAATGAGATGTAACTGCCAAAATTTAACTTAGCAGAAACTGTTAGCAGAATCCAGAGGAACTAAATAGACATCCTGGAGGATTCTGTATTGTGGGGTTTTGCAAAATGCTACTGCAACACCAGCGGGAACTGAGGTACATTAAAGGAACTTTCCTGTTTTGTTTCAGTTTCTTTCCCTTTACCATCTAGATTTACCCTTTGCTGAAAGAGCTTATACTTTTATCTTAGTATTTATAAAGAAAAGTGACTACTATGTGCTCAGTGTGTTCCCTCTATGTTCTTATCCAATCTTCCTGACAGTGTGATGACGTAAATACTATTGTTTTCCTTATTGATAAATAGTAATTGACTTTATTTATCCATCCATCTAGTAAATAGGTATTGATTTATTACTTTAAGCAACATAGATACAACCTGACAAATAGAATTTATATAATGGAGAACTTAAACTAAGTTTACTAGCTATATGATATTATTTCTAAGTGCATCTTTCCAATTCTTATATCACATATAATTCTAGCATGAAGGTCACATAAGTCAGTCAGTCTCTCTCTCTCTCTCCCTCTCCCTTTTTCTCTGTATGTGTGTGTGTGGGGGGGTGAGAGAAGACAGAGACATATAATCAGCATGCCTGTTGAGTGTGAGGGGAAGACTTCTCATATCCATATTCATACAAAAGGTGTTAGACCTACTACATAAGGAGGCAGAACACCTGGTATAATGTCATCTGCTATGGAAAATTCCTGTTCTAATTATTATACTTTTCTGTAATTTTTACATGAAACAAATTCTTCCAAAATGAGTAATACTGGAAAATTAAGATCCAAACAGAAATGCAACACAGTTAATTTCACTTCTAAAAATAATTCATAGGCAATCTTTCTGTTCTCAAACTCCATGATTTTTGGTTAGTGAGGGAACTGAGACTAAAGATTAGACCAGGGACTTAGAACGAAAAGCACATCATTTCCTATCTGTTTGTTCTGAAATGGAGCCCAGAAAAAAATAAGGCAAGATACTGCATTCAAACCCACCACATCATGTCACAAATAGTGTATTAAGTATGAGGATTCAGTATCCAGCAAAAACAAACACAATTTCTCCCATCATGGATCGGACAGACAAATAATAATGTCAAATAATAAAAAATGTAAAATTGCAGGTATTGTAAGACCTCTGAAAAGAAATACATTGTGTTAAGAGAGGGACCCACATTGTAGCCTCTCATAGTCTGGGGAGTAAGGGAGGGCTGCCCTCTGACATGGCCTATGAATTAAGATGGACACACCACCTGCCTTCAATCCAGCTTTCAGTACAAATTCTTCATGATAAATGTCTCCACTATCAACCTATTTGATAAATGGGGGAAAATGAATATCAGCTTTGGATTTTTTTCTTCCTCTTCTCTTATCCCTCACATAAGCAGCAGACCCTGTCTATTTCAGAACTACATTTTCTTTGTCCACCTGAATTGCCTCTGTCCGTTACCAACTGGCATCATTATCTGTACTAATTCCACAAGCTCCTTTCCTGCCTCAGTTCTCACTCTTTCTTAGTTCTGCCAATCACAACTCATTTTCCACGAGCATTAAGAATATAAACATGAAAGTTCTCTATAACAAGCAAATTTGTTTTCTGCTACAGGAGTTTTTTTTTTTTCACAGAATTTCATACCTTGCTAATCTGAAGGCATAAAACAGTAACAAAGAACAATAATGCATACAGCAGTGAGTACACCAGGGTAATGTCAGTTTTTGAAGTGGCTAGATAATTTTCAGGAGTTTCAGAATAAATGCCACAGATGTCAATAATCACAAAATTCTAAGGTTACAGCAAGATCAGTCAATGGCAAAACAGAGTTAACATCTTTTATAGGACTATTACTGAGTATTAGCATTTTTGTTTTGCAAAGGTGCACATACTGGTAAGAATGGAAGAAAGGACAATAACATGAATAATATTAACTACCATGGAGAAGTTTATCTCAAGTGGTAGCACTAATGGTCTATGTCCAATTCAAAACCCATCAAGAATTTAGTAGAAGCAGGTATACTTCTATCATTTTGATGTTTTTGTTAATGTTTTCAAACAATATACTAAGAAATAACAATCACTTCATATCGTTTTCATATACTTCTGATACTCTTCAACACATTAGTGATCAGAAATGAGGTGTGATTCCCTAGCCCCTGCCCACAAGAGCTAAGGAGGATCTTACTGTAAATTGCAGGGAGTTCTGCCCTAACTCATGGATCATGAAGAATGAAATGCTGTTGGTTCTGATTGACTGTTGATGGATTGTGGTGTGGTGTATCTGGAGGCTTTTGAATGCAACTTACTATGTGTAATAAAACTCGTTAGTCTTTTAGTATAAAAGAAAAAGAATACAAATGTAAGAACTGGGCAGTTGGCTCAAAGTTAAAGGCACTTCCTTGCAAGGACTGCTGCCCAGGTTTGACTCCTCAGAACCCACATAAAGCCAGTTGCAGAAAGTGGCACATGAGTCTGGAGTTCATTTGCAGCATAAAGAAGACCTGGTGCACTCATACTCTCTCTCTCTCTCTTTCTCATAAATAAAATATTTTAAAAACAGAATGAAATTGTATACATAACTCTTTCTATGTACAATTATCAAGTCAAAATGGATCAATGACCTCAATCTAAAACCAGAAACATAGAAAGTGCTAGAGGAAAAAAATAGGGGATATGCTCCAGATCATAGGGACAGGAAAAACTTTCTGGACAGTACTCCAATAGCACAGGAGTTAGCCCCAGGAATCAACAAATGGAACATGAAATTAAAAAGCTTCTGTACAGCAAAAGAAACCATCACCAACATGGACAGATGACCTAGAGAATGGGAGAAAAATCTTTGCCACCTGTACTGAAGACAAGGGCTAATAACCAGAGTTTTCAAAGAACTACAAAAGTTCAACAACAGGAACATCAAATTGCCCATATCCAAATGGTTTACTGAACTGAATAGAGAGTTCACAAAAATAAAAACACAAATGGCCAACAAGTACTTGCATCAGAGAAATGGGAATCAAAACAATTCTGAAATGAGATACCATCTTACCCCAATCTGGTATATACCAGACTTGATACCCAATGGCTAGCACCAGGAACAATGCTGGTGAGGATGCAGGGAAAGAAACTGCCATCCACTGTTGATGGGCATGCAAATTAGTAGAAGCATTATGGAAATCCGCATGGAGATTTCTCAAAACTTAGAAACAGACCTCACGACCCAGTTAAATGACTCCTGGGCATACATCCTAAGGACTCCATACTTTACTACAGAGATATCTGCATGTCCATGCTGCCTATAGCTCAATTTGCAATAGCTAAGATTTGGAAATAGTCTAGATGATGAGCAACAAAAGAATGGACACTGACCGGGAGTGGTGGTGCATGCCTTTCATCCCAGCACTTGGGAGGCAGAGGTAGGAGGATCACCATGAGTGCGAGGCCACCCTGAGACTACATAGTGAATTCCAAGTCAGCCTGAGCCAGAGTGAGACACTGCCTCGAAAAACTAAAAAAAAAAAAAAAGAAAAAGAAAGAAAGAAAAGAAAAGAAAAAAATGGACACTGAAAACATAGTACATATACACAATAAAATTCTTCTCAGTGGAACAGAAAATTGAAATCATAAAATTTGCAGGAAAATTGGCAGATTTGGAAAGGATCATATTAAGCAAACTGCCTAAAATTCAGAATGCCAAGAATTGCATGTTCTCCGTGATAAATGGGTCTTAACTTTTAATATCTAAAATGTATATATAAGGAGGTAAATTTAGATAAAACCTATAACCATAGAACTGTACCAACAGTGAATGTAAAGGGATGAGATGGAACAGGGAGCAGGATGGACAAAAGGATACTTGTGACATGTAAGCCCAAAGAAGAAAAAACAGAGGGAGGTAGGGAAGGTGAAAGAGGAGAGATTGAAATCAACAAAAGCATTGTATTCTGAAATGCTACTCAGGCTAAATTTTTCTTTGTATTTTTTTTTCTGGTGTGCCTAGGAATGACTTTAAACTCCTCTTTTGCTAGACTGGCCCACAAAACTCAAATAAATCTTGTGCACAAAATACCACTTACATTTCATTTTCAATGGCTTTAATGAAGAAATTTCCATGTATATCAAGAGCTACGTTTTTTTCTAAACATTCTCTATAATGGTAAAACAGTGAAATAAGCAAATAGTCTCTCAGACTGTTATTCAGAATGCTCAAAGACTGGCTTTAAAAACAACAAGGTTTAATTTGAACATGGCTTTCCGTTCCTTTAGTGTTCACAGAAAAGAAGGGGAACAGCATAGCAGGAGGAGGCAGGCAGGAAGAAGGGTAGAGAGAAAACCACAAGCAGGAAAATGAGGGCATAATCCTTGTCTCCTCAGACACAGTGTAGTGGCAGTGATTGTGGCTGCAGTCATCACCATCAGACACTAGTGGGGAAGAGAGGAAGAGCACTGGAGTCAGGGCTTTTCTTTCACACAATACTGAATTTCTTAGGAAAACGATATGCTCATCTTCTGACCCCTCCCATCTCTAGTGCTTTTCTTCTCAAAATATGGAAAATATACTACTCTTATGTGGTCTGGTTTTTGCAAGTTTTAAATGAAATAAATATGCACTACAAACTACTGTTCACCAGAAGGGTGGGCATTTAAAACTCACCCCTCTCTGACTCCCAATAACAACTTTATGAAAAGACATAAGCAAGAATATATCAGTTTCATTGTCTTTGCCACACTAGACATTTACCCTTCAGGCCATTAAAATTGCCCTGAAAATATTTTCGTTCTCTAACAGTACTTATTGCAGGAAAAAAAAAATCTCTTTCCATACTTGTACTGGAGCCAGAAACTGCTCTCTGTCTTTGTTACAAGGGCCACTTTTTAGAAAGCAGGGAAGTTTATAAGAGTTGGTAACTGAGGTGGGCAGGCACAGTGGTCTGGAGTGAGGAGGTCTGACCCATATCTGGATTCCTCCCACCTGCCCAGGTCTGAGTTCCTTGCATGGTCAGTGTGTGGGCAGGGGCACTGCAGTCTGCAGTGAGTAGGCCAGACCCATTTATGGGCTCCTCCCACCTCCTCCTGGGTCTGAGTTCCCTATGAAGTCAGTGTGTGGGCAGGCAGGGAAGTCTGGAACGAGTAGGCTGGACCCATTTCTGGACTCCAACCATGGATCCGGTCTGAGTTCCTTGCATGGTCAGTATGTGAGCAGGCACAGACATCTGGAGCCCTGTATCTGGGCTCCTCCTACCTCCCCACCCTAGGTTGCCTGCACTGGTTTGGCCTGGAGGGCACAGCACAAAATAGGGCAGATCCCTATTTCCTTATTCCTTCCATTCCCCTGGTCCTGTTAAGTCCCACTGTGCCTTGCTCAGGGAGGCCTGACTCCTGTGTGAGCTGTGAAATCAGGCCTTTCTCTCTGATATCTTGACTGGCCACTAAGTATCAACATCCCTGTTCCCCTGACTCAGAGGGTAAATGGGCCAAAGGACACAAATTTGCTTCTTCCTCAATAAAATAAAGTGTCTTCCTAAAATGGGTAGACAACAACACAAAAAAGCCAAAGAAAGTCAGAAAACTGAGAGTCCTCTACCAAGGATGCCTAGTCTGACTATGGAAGCCTCCAGGGAAATCATAGAGAAATCAACAGAAACTAATTCCCAAAATAAAAATACTACAACCAATGAGACTCTGATCAAAAAGCATCACTGAACTTAAAGCAAACTATTAAAGAATCAACAATTGTATCAATGAAATTGAACAGAATCATCTCCTAGAGCATTCACCCTTTGACAGTAGGCTTAACTTGATTGAAGAAAATGTTAGAACCCTCCAAAGAGATATGAATAAATTGAAGGAAAGTCAAGGAATGGAAGACCTCAAAAACTGGTTATGTTTAAAGAAGAGTTGATCAAATACAAGAATGAACTACAGGAAGTATCAAGAAAATCAGAATTTGAACTGAAATCATACCTCAAAAAAGAGATGGACATGATACAAAATACCACAATAGAAAACAAAAATGAAATAGAATTTATAAAAACCTCTCTAGAACCACTCACCAACAGAGTTACTCATGTGGAAGACAGAACTTCTGACCTGGAAGATAAGATAGAAGAAATTGATCAGGAGGCCAAAAACTTGGCTAAGTTCAAAAGAATCAAGTGAAAAGAATACAAGGGAACTGTGGGACACTCTAAAATGACCAAACATCTGGATCATGGGTATACCAGAAGGAGAGGAAATCCAGACCAGAAGCATGAAAAACATACTCAACAAAATTATTGAATAAAATTTTCTGAATCTCTCAAAGAGAGGCCCATCCAGATACCAGAAGCTCACAGAACACCAAACAGGCAAGACCAAAGAAGAAACTCTCCAACACACTACATAGTTAAAACTATTAACAATGAAAACAAAGAGAGAGTGTTAAAAGCAGCAAGAGAGAAGCAATTCAAAACATAGAAAGGCAATCCCATTAGAATAACATCAGATTTCTCAGTGGAAGACCTGAAAGCCAGAAGGGCCTAGAATGGAACACTTTTCAAAGTCTGAAAAACTATGGCTTCCAACCCAAGCAACTTTACCCAGAAAAACTATCCCTGATAATAGATGGTGACAGAAAAACTTTCCATGAAAAAAGTCAACTCTATGATTATATGAACACAAAGCCAAACCTACAGAGAATACTTGAGGGAGTACTCCACACAGAACAGTCAAACAACTAATCCAATCTCAAGAGCCAACAAGAAGATCACAATAACCAAAATAAATCAGGCTCAAAACAGTAAATAACACAAGTAAGCACCCAGCCCCATAAAACCCCTCATCATGGCAGGGATTAATTCAAATATCACACTAATAACCTTAAATATTAAAGGTCTTAATTCACCTAACAGTATACACAGGCTATCAGGATGGATCAAAAAACTGGACCCTTCTACCTTCTGCCTTCAAGAAACCCATCTCACTACTAAAGATAGACACCTCCTCAGGGTGAAAGGTTGGAAAATGATATTCCAAGCAAATGGAAATAAAAAAGGTGGTGTTGCTATATTAATATCTGATAAAATAGACTTCAAACCAAAAGTAATCAAAAAGGACAAAGAAGAACACTTACACTGATAACTCATCAAGGGAATGATCCAACCTGAGCACAGCACAATCATAAATACATATGCCCAAACCATAGGGAACCACAGTTTATAAAATAAAACCTACTTTACAATAAAATAGAAACAAACACCAGCACTATCATAGTTGGAGACTTCAATACTCCACTATCATCAATAGACAGATCATCCAAGCAGAAAATCAACAGAGGACTAATAGACATCAACAACATCATAGATCAACTAGACCTAATAGATATCTACAGAATTTTCCATACCAACTCTACAGAATACACATTCTTCTCAGCAGCCCATGGAATCTTCTCCAAAATTGACCATATATTAGGCCATAAAGCATACTTTCATAAAGTTAGGAAAATTGAAATAACTTCCTGTATCATGTCAGATCACAATGCTTTAAAGCTAGAAATTAACAACAAGAGACACATCAAGAACTCCGCCAGCTCCTGTAGACTAAATAACATACCTTTAAACAATGAATGGATCATGGAAGAAATAAAAAAAGAAATTGTAAAATTCCTAGATTTGAATGATAATGAAAACACAACCTACTAAAACTTATGGAATTCAATGAAGGCAGTCATTGGGTAAAGACCCTAAATGCCTTCATTAGAAAGACAGAGAGATCACAGATCAATAACCTGACTGTCCACCTGAACACACTGGAAAAATGAGATGCATCCAACCCATAGCACTCCAGGCAGAAAGAAATATTCAAGATTATAGCAGAAATTAATGAATTGGAAACTAAGAAAACAATTTTAAAAATCAAAGAAATGAACAGCTGGTTCTTTGAAAAAATAAACAAGATTGACAAACCCCTCGCCAAAGTGATCAAGCAAAAAAAAAAAAAAAGGAGTCTCAAATTCACAAAATCAGAAATGAAAAAGGAGAGATCACTACAGACATCAATAAAATTGCAAAAATCATCAGGGCATACTTCCAAAACCTCTACTACACAAAATTAAATAATCTGGAAGAAATGGATGAATTCTTAGACACACACCACCTACCAAAATTAAACTCTGAGCAGATTAATCTCTTAAACAAACCTATCACATCCATGGAGATTGAAAAGGTAATCAAAAACCTCCCCCAGAAGAAAAGTCCAGGACTGGATGGCTTCTCAGCTGAATTCTAACAAACCTTCATAGAAGAACTAAAACTGATTTTTCTCAAACTATTCTGCATAATTGTAGACTATGGAATCCTCCCCAACTCCTTTTATGAAGCTAGCATCACCCTACTACCAAAACTAGACAGAGATGTAACAAGGAAAAATATTATAGGCCTATATCCCTAATGAACTTAGATGCAAAGATCCTGAACGAAATGCTTGCAAAACAAATTCATTAACACATCAAAAGAATTATCCATCTTGATCAAGTAGGCTTCATCTCAGGGATGCAGGGATGGTTTAACATATGAAAAGCAGTCAACATAATATACCACATAAATAAATTGAACCATAAAAACCACATGATCACCTCAATTGATGTAGAGAAGGCCGTTGACACAATACAACACCACTTCATGATCAAAACACAGGAAATAATAGTCATGGAGGGTTTACATCTCAACACAATAAAGGCTGTATATAAAGCTCCTAAAGCCCAAATAATTCTTAATGGGTAAAAACAGTCTCACTACTGCTCTTCAACATAGTACTAGGAGTACTAGATCAAGCAATAAAACAGGAGAAAGATAAATAAAAGGGATTCAAATTGGAAAGAAAGAAGTCAAGTTAGGCCTATTTGCAGATGACATGATCCTATATATAAGTGACCTGAAAGTCTCTATTCCAAAACTCTTCAAGGTGATAAATTCCTTCAGCAAAGTGGCAGGATACAAAATTAATGCACAAAATCATAGCTTTTCTATAAGCAAAGGACAAATACACAGAGAACTAACTCAGTGAGGCTGTCCCATTTTCAATATTAACCAAAAAAATTAAATACAATGGAATAACACTAAAAAGGATGTGAAAGAACTATATAATGAAAACATAAAAACACTCAAGAAAGAAATAGAGGAGGACTTGAGAAGATAGAAGAACTTCCTATGTCCCTGGAGATTTAGAATTAAATATTATGAAAATGGCAATTCTACCAAAAGCAATATACAGATTTAACACAATGCTAATAAAAATACCAGCATTATTCTTCACTGAAACTGAAAAAAAAATGATCTCAAAATTCATATGGAATGTCAGAAGGCCTCAGATATCCAAATATATTCTCAGCAAAAGAAACACCTCTGGTGGTATCATAATACCCAATCTAAAGCAATATTACAACACCATAGTGACAAAAAGGTGCCAATAATGTAGACTGGAGAAAAGACAGAAGCTTCAACAAATGGCATTGGACAGATCGGATGACCACATGTAGAAAAATGAAATTCGACCCACACATTTCACCATACACAAAAATCAAGTCCAAATGGATTAAAGACCTCAATATAAGACCTGAAACTTTTGAGCTACTGGAAGAAAAAAATAGGAAGTACTGTCCATGATATAGGATTTGAAAAAGACTTCTTAAAAAAAATCCTCAGTAGCCAAGGAAATTAAACAAGCACTCAACCAATGGGATCTCATGAAGCTAAAAAGCTTTTGCACAGACAAAAATACAATAAACAGAGCCAGTAGATTATCCACTGAATGAGAGAAAATCTTTGCTAGCTATACCACTATTTGAAGCCTAATACCTAGAATCTACAAAGAACTCAAAGAACTAGAGGATAAAAAAATCAAACACCCCACTCCAAAAGTGGGGCAAAGAACTAAATAGGGTATTCTCAAAGGAAGAGTTACAAATAGGTAACACACACTTAAGACATCCCTAACCATTCAGGAAATGCAAATTAAAACAACCGTGAGATTCCACCTTACCCCAGTGAAGATAGAAAACATTAAAAAACAAATGAAAACAAATGTTGGCAATGCTGTGGAGAAATAGTAACTATCATTCACTGTTGGCGGGAATATAAGCTATATATTCAACCACTGTGGAAATCAATTTGGAGACTCCTGAAAAGAATGAATATAGAGATAGCATCAGACCCTGTTATTCCCATACTGGGCATCTACCCTAAAAGCTCCACATCTCAGTTCAGAAATATTTGCTCACCCATGCTTATAACTGCCCAATTCATAATAGCTAAAAACTGGAATCAACCCAGGTGCCCATCATTGGATGAATGGATAACCAAGATGTGGTATATCTACATGATGGAATTCTACTCAGCAGTAAGAAAAAAAATTACGATTGAAATTTTTAGATAAAAAATGGTCGAATTTGGAACAGATCATTCTAAGTGAACTCACACAATCATAGAAAGACAATCATTGCATGATCTCACTTATCTGCAGTACCTAACCTGGATCAGCCCAAGTTGCTGACAACTGAGTAACATCTTGAGTCTTACACATGATCTCAGTCACATGCAGTTCCTAACCTGGATCAGCCCAAGTTACTGACATAATTGAATAGCATCTTAAGGCTTGGACAATAGGGAGGGTAGTGCTTGGAGGAAGGAAAAGAGTGGAGTGGTCACAAAATCTGAACCCAAATTGAACTGGTACCATAGAATCCTGTATCCTGGAAATCAGACTAAAAGGTGGAACCCTCAAGCAGACCTTTGAGGGAGCAGCTGAGTCAAAGGGCCCTGGAAAGAGTGAGATGAAACCAAACTTCAAATTTCTCCTGATTCTTTTTCTTTTGTTACTTTATTTATTTTTTTCTTTTCCCTTGGTGCTGGCCTATAATTCCCTGTACTAGGATGTGGTCTACATCCACAATAAGCTGTTGATCTCCCAAAACAAACAAGACAGACTTCTGTCACAGCACTTGATTACCCATCAGAGGTTAATGGTAAGACCCTACTGCTGAAGACACTAAATGATGTTGGCATGGACCATGGAGAGACCTGGTTGAAATCTGGAGGAGAGCCAGTCCCCAGACAATAAGCCCATCTATGGCTGGAAGGCACTACATGAGCTACCAGGGGAAAATGGCCAATATCTGTCAAAGCAACTCAAAGTCTAAGCAACTCAGAAGCAAACAACTTGACATGATTCTCACACAAGTGCATTAGTGGCACACAGCCATGGTGGGTAATCATCTGATCTTGGAGTGGCTAACAGATCCGATCAGTGGAAAGCATACAATATCTGGAACTGGGAAACAGTCAGAATCATATCCAGATAATAATTCTGTTTTCCATCATCAAGATCCCATTAACCTTAGACTGTAAGAGTGTATAAACCCTTTTAATTCTCTCTAAATTAATAATGGTTGTTCCATTTATATGGTGCTGACTTCACTCTCCATTGGAGAATATGCTTCTCTTTTTCAGATGGGAACTGGATCTGAGGAGATAAATGATCCAGCATACTCCACCCTGGCCCCAGCTGAAACCACAGAGGAATTGGGGAAATGAGCAAGAATGCTGCTCTCTTATTTAAGCTGATATCAGCACAAGGGTGATGGAGAAAGAACACTGAGGACACTCAATACCTACCAAACCAGAGATCCAGATGCTACTAAGTGCCCATCACTCAAGTAGACTTAACATGCTCCCAGCTTGGCTCAGGGAATTTTGTAGAAGAGGGGCAGAAAGATTGTTAGAGCCACAAGTTGGGACATTTTGCACAGAGACATTGCCTCTCCCCCACGACTGACTGTTGTGCTAATAATGCATGACCCACAATCCCCATGAGGGTGACCTGCATCCCCAACAAGAAAGGCCTCTTCAGAAATGGGGCAGGCAGGAGGGAAAGGATGGTACCAACATATGATGTTTACATACAAAACATGTCCATATCTAATAATTTCAAAAACAAAAACAAAAACTGACAGGTTCAACAGTCTGTTTCCATTCCTGCATCAAATGTTGGAGAGAAAATAATGCTGAATATTATGGGTAATTTGTGTATCATTTGTAAGAAGTGAAGAGTGTATGTATATATGTGCATTTCATTTGCTTACAAGAAAAATGAAACATTTGAAAATTAGTAAACTGTTAAAACTGTTAAAAATTGAAGAATGCAATAAGAATTTAAACGTAAAAAAAAGTTGGTAAAATGGGGCTGGAGAAATGGCTTAGCGCTTAAGCACTTGCCTGTGAAGTCTAAGGACCCCGGTTCGAGGCTCAACTCCCCAGGACCCACGTTAGCCAGATGCACAAGGGGGCGCACGCGTCTGGAGTTTGTTTGCAGTGGCTGGAGGCCCTGGCATGCCCATTCTCTCTCTTTCTCTCTCTTTCTCTCTCTCTCTCTGCCTCTTTCTCTCTGTTGCTCTCAAATAAATAAATAAATAAATATTTTTTTTAAAAAAGTTGGTAAATGAACATGGAATTCAAAATAGGGAAATATGTACTAACAGAATATCTACCCTGTAAGTATCTCCTTCAGTTTCCATACTAACTTTCCCTGATGAGCAGATGTCCACTTCATCTTAAATGTTATATAGTACAGTTATCCATTCAATAGGTTTACTTAGGTTTCCAGTGCATTGCATGGCTCTATCCTAGATGCCACATGGAAAGGATGGCAAAACTCTATTGTTTCCACAGTCTGAAGGTGAAGCCACTTGTGCCTGCAGATGACACCGCGAGAATCATGGAGCAGCATGCAGGAGATATCCGCTCTGCCTGAGCGCAGCAAGAGCTCCTAGGCTTTCCAATTGCCCCAGGACACCAGCATTGAAACTACCTATTTTCATGCTGCTTCTACTTTTAAAAGAAAGTATACTGAATTCTTTGGGGAAAAGCTCTGATCTCAATTTCATTCTTACCATAAGTAAAATCATTAGAAAATAGACTTGATGAGATGAGAGGTGTTTTGTTATTATTTTTCTTGTTTTATTATAAGGCCTGTATCCTCCTGTCTCAGCCTCTTAAATGCTAGGATTATAGGCCTGTGCCACCACAACCAACTAGGACAGGGTTTCTTCAGTCATAATGTGTTATGTACTGTGTGAGAAGACTAAAATTGCCGGGTGTATTTCCATAATAATATAGTTCATTAAATAGATCTAGCATTATAAAAAATCCTCTATATACATATTAAGACAAAAGTGAAAAATTTCCAGTTTTCACGGATTTGTACTAAAATTACATCTACTAATCAAATGTGACCCATGTACACAGACACAGCTGTTTTCAAATGCATGGTATTTGAAAGAAGACATGCTTGTGCTTGAATATAGACTCTGCTAGTTAATGATTATAGCTCATTATAAATTAGAAATGATTACATGCAGTAGCAAACCAATGAGTCCTGGTAGCATTATAGAATTATAAGACATGTTATAAGGATAGTTTATATAATATTATAATATTATTATAGTTTATATAATATATATATATATAAGGAAGTTTAGTTTATAATATTTTGATTTTTCTAGTAAGGACAAAATTGATTGTGTATTACAACCAGTTATTATGTATTATTCATAATTGGAAACAATTACTAACTTGTCTAGAGGAGTTGCTGTTGAACACTGATAAAATAGTCCCATACCTTCTTTTGGAACAAGGGACATACACATTATGTTAACTGTCACAGTTTAGTGAGTGAACATTTTAGTTAATCACCTACTGTGGATGAGAAACAATTTTAGAGTGCACAGCATAATCATACTAGTTAGGCATTCTGATATCTAATATGCTGAATAATGTCTGAAAAACAGTGGATTAATGTGGTGTACTATAAATCCTTATTATTATTATTATTATTGTTGTTGTTGTTGTTGTTTGTTTTTGGTCTTCCGAGGTAGGGTCTCACTGTACCTCAGGCTGACCTGGAATTCACTATGTAGTCTCTGGGTGGCCTCAAACTCACATTGATCCACCTATCTCTGCCTCCTGAGTGCTGGGATTAAAGGTGTTCACCACCACACCTGGCATAAGTCCTTATTTTTAAAATAATAACTTTGGGGCCACCACAGAGAACCCAGGCTTAGTTGGATGAATAGGAGCTAGAGTGGAAACTTCCAGCTTCCAGCATCTTGGTGTGGGACTATGGGTGGATGTCTTCTTGTTCACCTGATGCTTTTCTGCACCAATTTAGTTTATATGGGCTGGTCTTTAGAGATGAGACAAAGTAATAAGTTAATGGGTGGTTAGAAGCAACAAGCCTTAATTAAGGAGGAGTCCTTAGCATGCACCCATTAACCATCCATCTGAATAAAGCAAAAAGGCAATTGATGCATGCCTACCTTCTGTTATGTATATTGACTCCAACAAAATAGTATTTGCTCAGAGTTCATAGTTAGTGTGATGTAGCAGGGAGAATTGAGGCTGGTATATATTAGGGGCTAAGGATAGACTCAAAACCATTTCTGTAAAAAGAAAAGCAATGTGCCTTGTAGCATTCCATGGTAGGTACAAAACATAATTGTTTTATTGTTTAAATAGTTTATTTATTTGTTTGAGAAAGAGAGAAAGAGAAAAAAAAGCGGGAGATAGCAAGAGGGAGAAAGGGAATGGATATACAAGGGTCTCTAGCCACTGCCAACAAATTCCAGATGCATTTTCCACCTTGTACATCTGACTTTACGTGGGCAATGGGAAATTTAACTTAGGTCTTTAGGATTTGCAGGCAAGCATCTTATTACTGAACCAGCTCTCCAGCCCCAGATGATTTTTTTTTCATGCCCCAAACATATACCAAGCCCCATGTACTACCTACCCTTGGTCAAATAAAACAAAAGTATTAGCCAGGTAGCACATGCCCAGCAACCCTGGCACGTGGATGCTAAAGCAGGAGAAATGCAAGTTCAAGCCAGTGTGCACAAAATGATGAGACACCTTCTCATTCATTTACTATTTCTTTTAATATTTTATTTTTGTCAAATATTTACAGAGAATTTATGATATACTAGGTATTTGATAAGTAGCATTTTTAATAAGTTGTCAAGCTTATTATATATCTTAGTTCATTTTCTGTGACTATAACAAAATATCACAGACTGGGTAACTTATAAAGAAGAGAAGGTGTTTTTTTTTTCTTTTTGGTTCCTGTTTCTGAACAATAGGACATCCAAAGGTGTGGTAACAGTATCTGACGTGGGTCTTCCATGATACTAGAATAGTGGAGCATCATATGACATGAGGACAAGAGAGCACTTAAAATCACTCACAACAAAGTCACTTGTAAGAGGACTAACCAATCATGAGAGAAGGCCATCCAGCCCCACCCACAGCCTGACAACTCCCTTGAGGCTCCATATCCCAGCCCTGTCCACAGAGAACTAGGGTTCCAACACATGGTCTTTTGGGGGGTGCTTTCTAGGCATAGAATAATGATAGATAACAACTAGAAATGACAAAGACCTAAAAGTGTGATTTTTCAAATTATAACACAGCTGGTGAAAGAAGAGAAGAAAGAATACAGAGAATCAGAATGAACCTCAGCACACACCTCCTAGGGGGCTCACACTTGCCTTGAGAAGAGGAGTAACCAGTGGCAAAGGCATGAACAGAAGTGGTCGCTTTAAGGACAAAGAAGAGGTGTGCTGAAGGCCCAAGAAGGAAAAACCCTTGGCATGCTCAAGCTAGTGCAGACAGCCAGAGAGGCTGTAGCTGTCTAAGGAGGAGGAAACATAACCTTCTCACTCAGAATTCATTTACATTCATTTCAAAATGTTCTTTGCTCAACTGAAATGACAGTAATACCAGACGTATTGAGATAATATGAACAGGGATAAGCTGATACCTTCCCTAGCAGTTGCTGAAGGGACAGAGCAAACCCAAATACAGTTGCTTGTCTGTGTTATTTCATTGGTTTTTGAGGACTGAAGAGAGGGTCTTGGAGAGAGTTAAGGTGCTTGCCTGCAAAGCCTAATGACCCAGGCTCCATTCCCCAGTACCCATGTAAAGCCAGATACACAAAGCGGCATGTGCATCTGGTTTCTTTGGAGCAGCTAGAGGCCCTGGCATGCCCATTCTCTCTCTCTCTCTCTCTCTCTCTCTCTCTCCCTTCCTCTCCCTTTCTCTGCTTGTGAATAAATAAAAAAAAATATTTTTAAAGTAAAGAATATAGATTTGGTTTTCTCAGTTTCCTGCTGGAGACTTGAGGCCACCTGGAGGCAAAAAGTCTAGTTTTAGCACTGAGTTTCCCTCCTTTTCCTTCTGGCAGAATGACCGAAGCTGCCCTCCTTTGTCACCTGTTAAGGAAGCACTGAGTTGCCTATATCCTTTGCTCTGGAAGAAAGAAGCTATCAAACATATCAAGGCACAGCTGGGCCCTGAACTCCAAGTACTTTCCATCTCCTTGAAAAACAATACTGATCTGCTTTTGGTGGTTTTCAGGGCACTAGTAAAACTACTTCTATCCTCTTGTCTCTAACTTCTCTCTGGCACCTTGCCCAGCCTCACTCTGCTGCACCTACAGTAGTCACTTTTTCATTGCTGAGACAACTCAGTAAGGAACAGTTTATTTTCACTCACGGTTTCAGTCCTTCAGTTGCGATCAGGCAGCTGCATTGTTTCTGGCTGTGGTGAGGTAGAACAACATGGCTTGGTGGAAAGATGTGGAGAAGCAAAGGTGCTCACCTCATGGTGGCAAGGAAGTAGGGGGGAAGGGATAGAGAGAGGAAGAAGAGGAGGTGGAGGAAGAATGAGAAGGAGGAGGGAGAAAAAGAAGAAAGGAAAGCAGAAAGAAAGAAAAGGAAGGAAGGAAAGAAAGAAAGAGAAAAGAAAGAAAGAGAAAGAAAAATAACTAGCTAGCTGGAGGAGGAAGAAGGAAGTAGATAAAACACATCTTTCCAATCCATGTCCTCAGTGTCTTACTCTGTCAGTAAAGGCAGCATATTGTTAATCCATCAGTAGGTTAATTCATTGACTCAGCCAGAGCCCCCAGGATCCAGTCATTTCCTAAAAGCCTGACAGCTGGTATTCAGAGGTGAAGTTCCCAACAAGGAGCCTTTGGGGTTTAGGTTCAGTCCATAACAATACTCTAATGTCAGCAGCCAGTGCTCTTGCTTAAAATACTGCTCACCCAGATCCCCCTTGAAATCCTTCACAATCCCGAGATTGGTTCCACCTGGTTCACCTGTAATATACCTTTGCCCTAGTCCTCCCCAGACCTACTATAGTTTTCCTCCTGGCAGGTGTCCTCATCTCATGAGTTGTAAAATGTTCTCAAGGTCCATAAAAGCCTGGATTCTTTTGGGGTTTGTTCATCACTTTTGTCTAGTCCCTAGAGTACTGTCATAGTAGGCATTTAAGGATATTTATTGAAAGACTCCTAATTTTCACAAAGACATATGTGGTGGCTGGCTAACAGTGATGGGGACAGCATTTATAAACTTCTAGAGAACACTGAGCTAGAAAATTTAAATCTTATATTAAGTAATGGAGAAAATGTACACAAAAAGCACAATGTATTAATAAATTTTGAGTTTTTCAGTCTCACAAAGCCAAAATCAATTGCATTAACTTATTAACGCTAGTAATTTTGCTTGCTGTTAATCACACACATCTGCATTGCCCATTTCATATCACATTCCAATGTGAAATTCAAAATGAAAGTATTGAAATAAAAAGTTCTAAATAAGATTTGATTATCATCTTAAAATCATCCTTTCTTGTTTTCTGGTGTTATATAAATTATATGTTTTTATGAATTATGGATTCAAAGCATAATGAAAATTCACTTTCAAAAACATGTTTCATTTTGTTGCCATTTTAAATTTAAAACACAAATCTAAATTGCAAACAAGGAGAGTTTTCTTATGCTGCTATAAGAAATAAAGTGCAAAATGGAACAAAATTGAAGCATGTCTTATTCACCTTGCAGTGTTTAAACTTCCTATCTCAGATGTTATTTGAACTTGCTGTGTGTAACCAGAAACATCTCAGATTGTGGGATGGCTGAATTGACTCCACATTAGAATGTTACTGTATGCACTTTTTAACTTTATTTTCGTTTTTGTTTTTTAATATAAAACTATTTATTGGACTGGAGAGATGCCTGTGTTAAAGGTACTTGCCTGCAAAGCCTGATGGACTGAGTTTGATTCTCTAGTACCCATGCAATGCCAGATGCACAAAATGGCACATGTGTCTTGGAATTCCCATATTCACTCTCCCATGTCTTCATTTTTCTCTCTCTCTCTCTCTCTCTCAAATAAATAAAACATTTAAATTTATTTATAATTATTTTTTGAAATTTACTTGTCTCAAGCAAGTACATCCTTCAAATTTGCAATATACAAATGAATGACCATAATTAAACATGACTTTACTCCCTGAATCATTCATTTAATCTTGAATTCATTCACTTTAAAGTTATTATTTATCTTCTATGGGTGAGTTAGTGGGTTTCAAAGTTTATACACATTATTTAAACCTCCTTTTCAGAACCTCAAGTCTTTTATGTACAAGAAAACTGGGGCTCATAGTTCAGTAACAGTAAAGCCAGGGAGTAGGTGAGAGATTTGGGACCAAGTTCTTCTGAGTGTGTGCTTTTCAGTTACCTGCTTGTCTTTGATATGATAAGGGA
Organism: Dipus sagitta; assembly: GCA_036346955.1. NCBI lineage: Eukaryota > Metazoa > Chordata > Mammalia > Rodentia > Dipodidae > Dipus > Dipus sagitta. Next base: position 45,977,629 of record CM070770.1, on the reverse strand, counting down.
TCACTTTTTATCTTCTGTCTTTCCTCCAAGAAAATGCCATGCTATATTGGGAAAAGCTTCCCTTCAATGACATCAAGTTGGACTTTGAAGTTCTGCTCTAAAACACAGCTGAAAGAACCAGGATATCAATCCAGACAAGTTGGCTAAGGCAGACGCTGTGACTAGGTTTGTCTTTGAGTCTAAGGAATGAGAAAGTGAGCAAAGTGGGAAGAAGGACAAGCAGACCTCTGTACAGAGGAAAAGACAGGTGCCTTTCCCTTTCCCATCTTGCTTAGGATCCTGACAGGTAGGACCATGCACTTATGAGATTTTCTGGGTCTGTCCTCAGGTGCTGACACTCTCTGGGCTTATGAATGTATACTATGTGAATACAAGACGATCAAAGGATGGCATACAGTGATGAGACTGATCCCATCCATCCCTCTAGGAAAGCACTGATGTGGGTAAAAGTAACAAAAATTAACTTATAAAATTCTTTAAAATTTTAGCATGTATTAAATATACATAATGGATTTCATTACTACATCCACACAGTTGCATAATGTATTTTGATCATTTGCCCCCACTCCCCTCTCTTACCTCCTCCCACTGATCTTCTTCGTTTGCCCAATTAGCCCTCCTTCTTCTATAAAAGTCTAATACTAGCACTGCTTTACAACATGACCAACAATCCCAGGGCTGTGATGTCTTTTTTTGTGTGTGGTAAATTCTTTCCAGTGATACATGTATTTTGGTAGCTCTAGTAGCTTTGCTTTGATATAAAATATTCAAAATATGTACAATTCAGAGTCTTATGTGCTGTAACCCTTGTATCTGTCCAGTGACTGATGAGTACATGAACGAATGACTCACAGAAGAGTATCCCTATCTGGAAAGTAGTGGCACTTTACTCTGACAAGCAACCAGTAAAATGTCTGAGAGTTCACGTTTTACAACTTGGGTTTTCTAAAGGCTTTTGATAGATACTTCAGAAAGTTAAACATGGTAACACATGTTTAAAAAAAAAAAAAAATTCGGTAGTAAGAAAAATGATTTTCTTGGGTGGATATACCTAGCACAATGGCAAGAAGCACTTGTGACACTGTGACCTTGACCAGAGTTTGGGTCCTGGCGTGTGCCATCACAAGGTGCATATGGCATTGGGAGGCAGGGTCAGGAGAATCCTGAAGCTCAGTGAGCCACCTAGTCTGCCCTTTATGGTAACACAATAACAAGAAAGATCTTGTCTCAAACTGGATAGAAGGAGGGGACCAACACCTTGAGGTTGTCTTCTGATTGCCACACACATGCCATGGCGGGCATGCACACACACACACACACACACACACACACACACACTCAGACATACACACACACACACACACACACACACACACACACTATTTTTCTTTCAGGGCATATTACCAGATGTATTTAAAACTCAATTTCTAACCTTATGTAAATAGCATGGTCTTTCATACATAACAGTGAAAATTTATTTTGTACAATGCTGTGTTTCTTATTGTGATTTTCCTCATATTATCTTTGCCCCTATGTATGTCTGAGAAATAACTTGTTCACCTCTATCCCCTACTGCTCCGCTTCTAGATATAGGGTGAAGGCAGTAGTATTTCAGAGTACCAAAATTGGGGATTTTTCTGTTGGTCATTGGACAAAGCCTTTTCTTTTCTTTTTTTTTTTTTTTTACTAACTTTTCTAATGAGACATGTTTAGGAGAACTTGAAAGTGGAGGAACCCGGACTCTCTCTGTCTCAAAGGATCAAAGGCCTCCAACCTTGGCCCACTGTGTTTTTTCCTTAGTCTTATGTATGTATCGCAAGTAGCTTACCTCTGCATCACATAATACAGACCGTCTTGAGAGAACATCTTTGTTGTAATGGCATTTCATTTTAAGATAAAGGAATTGTTGTCTAGGAAGGAATCTGGCTACATAAACAGCATAGGGGCCTGTAGTTAGGAATTAACTTTTTCAATTTTATCTAATTTGAGGTAGGGGCAGATGAATTCGTCAACCTACATCAGCATATATGCTTATCTGGCTTTACCATCATAAACATTCTTAACTCAAGTTGCTTTTGCATCTTTTGCATGCCAAGCATACTGACAGCAATGTTCAGCCATGTTAGTGGTCTCCAACAATTAACAAGCATAGCTTAGTGTAATTTTTATTTCCTTATGAGTAAAGTTGAGTAGTTCTTTTGATATTTTTAAAATATTTGTATATTTTGTTCATAATTCTCATTCCATATCCTTTTCTTATTTTTCCATTGGGTTGTTTTTCTGTATATGTATATATACATATATATATATATATCAATATGATATATATATATGATATATATATATATATATACATATATATATATATATATCAATCATCTAGTGTACTGAGCTAAGATCTTCTATAGGTTAGGCATTTTTATGGTAAGGAACTTCCTGCCTGCTGTGGAATTAGCTGAATGGTCTTCCACATTGTCATCTAATGTTTCATAGACTTTCTTAGTATTTGCTTTTACTTATTGTCTTTATTGATGTAATTATTAAATTTTGCATGCTATTTGTTAAAAAACAAGGATAATTACTTGAGGAAACCTCATATTCTCAGAACCCTAAGATTAATGTTATCCAAATAGGCATACCCATGCTCCCATATACATTATCTATCTAGAAAAGACATGTCACCTGACTGGAAACACATATCCTCAGGTTATATCAAATGTCCCCTTTTCTCTGAAATCTTATTTAACTTCAACTACATACCCCTACATCTTCTTCCTCGGCCTGCCTGCAAAGGAACTATTTACCATATTGATCTTTGCTCAATCTCCCAGAAAAGCATATAATCCCTTACTCTCTCTGCATGAACATTCTGCCTTTGAAGGTCAGGATCAGGTAGTCTCATGAGCAGAAGGTAGAATTGTTTGATGTGCATAACTTTGTGGAGTGCTGGATGCTGTGCTCCATCTATAGGAGATACTCCTCTCACTTGTCAGATTCCTTGAGAGAGCTGGTCAAAATTCAGAATATTTTCTACTCTCAGTGGCTCTGAAGAGGGTCCAGGTTTTTAATACCCTCAGCCACCTCCACAAGTTGATTCCTAAGAAAGTGATCCTCTGATAGTCTCCTCTATCTCTGGCATTTCACGACTGACTATATATGTTAGATAATACACTTCTGATGGTGCCCTTTGATTATTTCCCAACTCAGCTCTATGGCTTGTTTTTCATTATGGTAGAAGAAAATAAATCATTTATTCCTATGCTTCCAATGTCACAGATGATTTTTTACTGAGAATCAATTGTCCACTCTTGATCATAGTATAACAGGGTGTTGCTGGGGTTCAGGAAAGAGTCCTTGAACCCCAAACCCTGGGTTCATGTCTCTTCGTTGGTTAAACAATTGGGCAAATCAGACTAAGAAAAGTAACTGTTGAATTACTACATATATCAAGGGAAGTATGAAACCAAGGGAAGAAAAATGGATACAGTTACATGGTCTGAGAGCTCATGTGGCCTAGAAGAAACAAGAAAAGGGATAGAGAGGAAAAGGAAGGAAGTACACAGCATTCCTGCCATGTGGTGGCAGGAGGGCAGAAAAGAGCCCATGTGGGCATAGAGTGGGGGATCTCCCCTCATCTCAGGCGGGCTGGGGAAGGCTTGCCAGAACCTAGAAGATCAGGAGCCAGCCAAGTGAGCTTGTCCTTCTGCTAAAGGTCCGTTTATAACCTCACTGTGGTGGGCTTCACCTTCAGGCTGAGGTGTGCCAGTGAAAGCTGACTGGCCTGAGCTAGGGGCTGGATCAAGAGGAGGCCAGCCAAGATGCCAAGTTTTGGTGCTGGGTTTAACCAAATACAGTGTCAGGATCAGATTTAAGTTCTAGGAAAGGGAACTACTCCCAGGGAAGGGCTCAGATTGTTCATGGAAAAACAGGTCTAGCGAACTCCTTTAGGCAAGAGATAAGGAGAAGCCAGATTCTTCTCTGATCTCTAGCAAAGTGGAGATTATAAAACAGGCCCAAAGACATGCCTTCTTTTTTATTTTGGGGGTCCAGTCACCCTAATTGCCTCAATAGGAGCATTTTAACATTCAACTTGATGAAGCATTTCGTGAAATTATTTCAGAGCCCACAAACCAGGGTAGTTTCACGTAGATGTCTTGAAATAGCTTGTCATTAAGGACCTAAAGCACTTCTAGTTCCAAAAAGCTTTTCAAGAAATTTTAAGATTTGTTCTCTGGCATTAAGGACAGCAAAAGCCAAATTCTGTGAGACTTTTGCACAGTCAATGAAATACAATCTTGCTCACCTGATCTGGCCTCTCTTTTCTTCAGGAATAGTTCTGAAGAAAAGAAGATAGAAATTGGCTTTGAGGAGAGGAGGGCCCCAAAAGTGCATAGTTTTTTTCCTTGGCTAAAACCAGAAAATGGCCTTGAGCCTATGATGGATACCTGGTTCTTCCTCATCTCTTTTTCCCTAAAGGAATCCTCACAGCCTTCTTCTTGCTGGATTCCAGAAATGTCAGAGGAATCTAGTGTTTCCTTAGCTCTTTTTTTTTCCTCTAAAGAAGTTCTCTTTCCCTAGAAACAAGAGGTGAAGATGGGAATAAGACTACAAGGTGTCTGGACCCTTGGCATGAGAATTGGACTGACCAGTTCATCCCCACATCCAGTAAAGCTTTATTAATTCCAAGACTAAAACTGCCAGTGGTATCCCCTTTCCTGCTATGCAGGAACTCTGCCGTCTTCCCTTATCTTGTGTCCTCTAAGAAAATCCTTGTAAAAACTCACCTTCTATGGTATGTGCATTTTATTTTTTAAATCCACATGACAAAAACCTGAAGGCCACTGACTCAGTGGATGTTTTGTGTGACCATGAGCAGCTGGTAAATTCCTGAGTTAAAAGTGCACTCAAGATCCAAAAAGGGATCTGTCGTTCTCAAAGAGCCTCGAATCACTGTATCAGTATGCATCTTCTTTCAATTCAAGAATCCATATGAAAGGATATGCATTGTTTTTTACATAAATGAAAATTAGCTATTTTATAGAATCACTTCCAGCTGTAAAGTAGATATATCAGAACAGTCACAGGTTTTAAAATAGAGGTTACCTGGTTATTCTGCATCTTCTCAACCATTCAGAATCTACTAATCACAAGCTTAGGTGTGAGTGGATGATAAAAACAAACACTTTGTGCAGAATCTTACATCCATGTTCATTGTGAAGAAAAGGAAGACAGGAAGTTTTGTGAGTAGCATGATGTATTTTGTCCTTGCCACTTCTGCCAGTCAGGGCTGAAAATTGTTCATATTTATTTTCCCAGTGGGAAAGTGTCAGAGAAAATGAAATCAGGCAGCTTTCCAATCATCAGTTAAATTTCTGGTAAACTGTGACTTATTATTCTGGGGACTCCTGATTGAAAATATAACTATGCTATTTCAGAAACTATAACTGGCAAAAATGATCAATTTCATAAATTCACAATAGCATTTGTTTACAATGATCCCCATGAAAAATGCTCTAAATATATTAATTTCTTCAAACCTATAAATTATCACTGTTTTTCTCATAAGTCCTGGAGTATGGTATATCTTCTGGCCTAGTATTTAGGGCTACCTACTATCATGCCTAGGTGTCCTAAGAAATCATAAACAAATTTCGACCACAGTACATTTTTTACAGTATGTTTCCTTCCCCAAAATTTTGCTACTTTTCTACTGCATATATAAAATAGCACTTATCACTTATGTGTATAGTTTTCATAGTAATAAAAATAAGTATCAGTTTATTATCCATCAGGTTAAAAGTGAAAACCCTGGTGGTAATTGAGAAGCTCTTCCCTAATTGTGTGCTGCATCTCTGAGCTCTCAGGGGAAAAGCTGTCATAGTGTGGTGTATTCACTAAAATACCCCTCATGGGATCATGTATGTTGCATACTTATTCTCTAGGTGGTGACTATTCGGGAATGTTGTGGAACCTTTGAGGATAGCGCCTTGCTAGAGAAGGATTATAAGTGGGGTCAGACCTTGAGGTTTATCAGTACACACCACAGTGTGTTCAGACACAATCCAGTATGTTCAGACAAGATCTAATGAGCTCAGAGTGGTATGGCTGGAGACCACAGTGTATTCGCGGCCAGCTCACTTTTACTACTTCCTTCCTGCTGTCGATACGTGGCAACGTGAGCCAGCTTCCGGTTCTGGCCGTTCTTTTCCCTACCATGATGAAGCTTCCACCGGAAACTGTAAGCCAAAATTAAACCCTTTCCTTCCATAAGCTGCTTATGGACGGGTGTCTTGACCCAGTAATGAGAAGGTAAGTGCTATACCTTGTTTTTGTGATGATCATTTTCTTCCTTCTGTCTCTGCAGTCTTATCATCCACATGTGCATTCTAACTATAGTCTAAATGTGGATGTCCCTCCCAAGTTCCTATTTTGAGACCTAATGCCAAATACAATAGTATTAAGAAGTTGGGCCTCCAGCAGATGTGTAAGCTGTGGGGACTGTGCTTTCATTAGTAGGATCAGAGCCCTGTGAAAGAGGCCTGAGCTAGTTCTACAGGCTCCTCACCATGTAAGGTGCAGCTGGGAAGTGCTGTCTAGGAAATCAGCTGTGAGTTCTTTTCAGATAATGAATCTGTTGGTTCTCAGACTTCAGAAGCATGAGAAATCTATTCTCTTGTTTACAAATTAGTCAGCCTAACATATTTTGTTATAATAAGAACAGCCCAAGAAAGTCCCGTAACAATGTAGGTTTGTGTTGGCACTTTTGACCTTTACAAAACTGAAAACATATTTCATATTTTCTTCTGGTTACTTCTGGGCAATATCATGTTTGGGAAATTCAGCTGATGCAAGAAGCTATAGTTTATTTGTGGCCATCTTTGTATGTTATTATACCATATTAATTGAACATAATTTATGTATCAGCTAATGGGTGTTTAGGCTGGCTTTAGCTTAGGCTGTTACACTGTTAGGTTGTTCACTGCAAAAGTTTTTCTGAGTTAACTCTCAATAAGTAGATTTGACAGACCATGTCATGTAGACCTTTTCTTTATTAGATGACACCAAGCTTTTTCAAAGTGGTGGACACTTCCTCCAGCAGCATGAGAAAGCTCACTTTTTTTTCTTTGTCAACACTCTCTCCAGACAAGCCTAGATCTCTTAATTCTTCAAAATAGTAATTGACGTTATTGCAAATTTCTCAAGGCCGTAACGTGAGGCTTTCAGTCCAGTCAATATCTGTAGAAATCCAGCTATCAGTCTGAAATCATCAAAGTTCTCCCCCAGCCTCTCATAGTGCTCCATTGAGTTGTGTAAGAACATGCAGACATTCAATTGTGTAAGAGGACTACCCAATCTCCAAGTAAATATGCTTCAGCTATGGAAGAACATGTTCTTAATAAGAATAAGAAAAAAGTTAAGCCATCTATATTGTAGATTATACTCTTATCTTCTGTTTTCCAATAATCTTTAGCTATGCCCAACTCTAAATATTATTAAAAAGGAAGACAATGGGGGAAAATAGTAAATGAAGATAACAGTAACGAAACTACATAACATTTTTAATAATTTTATTTTCAGTTCCAAACCGTCTGTAACTTTTAGCCTTAGTGTCAGAAAAAGTACTGAAGATGTCAAGATTTTCAAGTCTTCCACAGGCTCAGGTGGTTGAATAGGGTGGGGAGCAAAGGGGAACAGGAGAGTTGACTAGATGTCCATAGTATACACAAAAAATCTATTTGTACAAACGTGGATTCAGGGCAACATGATAATTAGCTTCAATTATCCCCTAGACTTTCTACATCTCTAAGATTACTGAATGAATTCCCTAAATGGAATGCTGTGTACTTAGTGAGTATTTAGAAGGGCAAATCATGTTCTTCTGAAACTCAGTGTGTATGTCACTCAGCCATGGTTGCCTCACTGGTGAATGAGTGTGGGACAGAGGGCTCTTGAATCCTGCTGCACATTTACTTCCATTGATTATTACTTTTCATCTCTACAGACTGAAGGGTACTTGTCAGCATGTTGAAATGACACCCTCATCTAAAATGTTCTCTTATGTAGGTCATTTTTAATTATTCCTAAAAGTGTTTGCTATAGTATGATCATGCAGTTGCCAAGTTGCTCTAGGAAGCAGATACCTTAAGGAAGTAAGACTCTTGGTGCTTTCTTTACCCAGATTTTGGTTTCAGCACAACAGTGTTGAGATAGAAAGCGTTGTGCCGCTACCATTGACTCTTGGCAGACAAGTCTTCTTTCTCCTTCTGACAGATTCACATTTGGAGGTTTCTCCAAAGTGCCCAGGAGAATCACACTAACTTCATTTTCCTTCCTGACTTCACATAAGGATGGGCATATGTCTCCATTTACAAATGTGCCATGAAGCAAAGACTGCCGAGTACTACTTCTAGAGATGTTTTTACTCTGATGATAGTGAAAAATGCAGAACATAGTGTAAGAAGAGATAACACTACTTGCCACTCCTACATTTTTTTGCTTTCAGGTTTTATATGTAAGGACATGACAGTTACAGCTATTTTAGTCATAGTGACATGATTTTTTTTTCCTTGAAACACTATATCAAAGGTAAAAGAGATGAAGAGAATTTATTGACATCAATGAAGAGTTGGGTTGTCCCTTGAGTCAGTGATCTCTACATGCTATGCTATGTAAGCTTAATTATTCTTTCTCTTTTTGGTTAGAGATAAATGTTAAGAATAAGCAATTGATATCCACAGTCTCCTTCAGTCTGCTCATATTAATGACATTCATAGGATTTAAGTACCTGAAGAGTTTTCATGAGATACTGAAATGGTTATGACTGAACATTTTCTTGTTTCACATTCACAGGGTTTTGATACAGTGTACATACTTACATGTGGGCCAAGTGAAAACTTTTGTGTTTATTCAAAGATCCTAACACACATTTACCTGTACAAATGTCTAAGATGCTTTCATGATACTGTTTTGAGGATCTTCATGGTCCAGCTCTGACTATAAAGCTGAGATGAAGATGGTTTGGTCACCTGCCCTTTTCTGGCATTTTCTTAAGCAAGAAGCTGAAAAATAAAATTATCAGTCCATCCTACCAATATTTCTCAGTGGGCATTCCTCACATGAGAAAAATAGACACATACTTAGAACATAAGCAAAGGAAAGCATTAAAAACATTGCAATTGAGTTTTTGTTTGATGAATATGTCCAGAATTTTACACTTATAGAGTATAAAATAAGTTATTTTAATATCATATATGCAGTACTGTGCTATTTATGATAAAATTTTCTTGAGATTTGAGTAACAGTCTTAGATAGGTCTACTGTACATTTTTCTCTTGCTCTACTATCCTTCCTGGACCACCACACACAACCAAGACTGTTGAATAATCTCACCCAGTGAAATGTGAGTTGAATGCAGAAGTCAGTAATGTTTATGGATGACTGTCTACCATGAGTTTTTCTTATTCTTTCTCTTTCCCAGTGTTTATTATACATTGCTGTCCTTGCTTCAAAGATGGGGGAAAGGCAGGATGTTGTACCTTTAGTTAAAGATATACCACTTCTAGAGTTGATGGGAAAGACAATGTAGATCACCCGAAGACAGTGACCTGTGTGAAGTATGCAGTTTGGTAATTGCACTGTGCATTGCTTTGTATGCAAAATGTGCCCCATAGACTCAGGTTTTAAAATACTTAACTCCCAATTATTGGTACAACTTGGAAAGGTTGTGGAATTTTTAGGAGGTAACGTCTTCCTTTAGAAGGTGAGTCTCTGGGTCCTGAGCCTCTATTTGTTATAACTTAGCTTTGCTTGTTGTTTCTTTCTCTCTCCACCTCCTCCCTACAGATGTAACAATGTGAATCTAGCTTCCTGCTTTGGCTATGTTTTCCCCACCATGGATAGATTTTTCCCTTGAAACTGTAAGATAAAAATAAAGACTATTCTTTTGTAAGCTGCTTCTGGTTGAGCACCTCATCCCAGTGATGAGCAAGTAACTGACTCACCCTTGAGGTATCTCCATAAGGAGGTGATGAAATCTGTTCATGTATGCAACATTACATACTTAATTCATGATTATCATTGCAGTCAGTGCAATATCTGATTTTCTCATTCACAGGTAGATTAAAATTCCCAGTAATCCAGTTAGACAGGATCAATGTAGCCAATCAAATAAAAGGGGAAGTGACCTGAGTTATTTTGGGGGTCAAAACTTTGACATCTTTTAGTCTTTCAATCTGCTTTGGAAATGAGAAGATGGTACATGTGAAGACAGTGGCAGCAAAAATAGAAGATTTCTCCCAGATACATTAAGAGAACGCTTGTAATCTTCCATAGACCTTATATAAGCATCAGTTTTATACACCATAAAGCCTTTGGAAATTTGTTACTGAAGGAGAACCTATCGAAACATATTTCAGTACATAGGGCATTGACAGCCCCATTTCTAGTCTCTTGAATGACCAGAGCTAACTTCTTATGCAGCACACCAGACTCCCTGTATACAATGTGCCCATTCTGAGAATCTAGTCCCTTCTCAAGGGCCACTAACTTTTATTCCTTATACCTTGAAATTTATGTTCTCTCTACTATGATTAGTTACTCTTATCTTTCATGGTTTTTGAGCCTGGTTTGCTATAAGGAACTGAGGAAGAACCGAGTAAGGGGTTGAATCATTCTATGAGCAGGGATGGGCCTCAGCAGACCATGGTCACAGGTGGTGATCTTGATCTCAGTGATGCCAGAGGAAATCTGGGAGTGGTGAATCTCCATGAGCATATTCATATGGAGGCAGCAGTGGTTTTATAATCTCAATTTTGGAAGAGTTTAGAAGTAACTGAGTTCAAATAAGTATACAGTTGTTATGAAACTCCATTTACAGAGCAAGCACATGTTTGTTTGTAATCCATATCTTACCATACTGGTACATTAAGCTAGCAAGGTTTGGCAAAATGCTTTTTAAAATATTATTTATTATCACTATTAAGATATTTCATATGGATATATTATGTGTTGGTACCCTCTTTTCCTTTATCCCTGCCCTCATTCCGTTGTGCATGCTGCTCCTCAGTGGGGTTGCAGGTATTCCCCATGGGGTTGTGGTTTATGTGTTGTGGGAGCAGTGGTCAGCTATTTTGGGGGAGAGGGAATTCCTCTGGTCATGATGTTTCAACTTGTGATTCTTACAATTTTTCGACTCCCTCTTCCTCAGAATTCCCTGAGCTGTGGTAGGTGAGTTTTAAGTCTACTTCAGTGATTAGCTTTTAGGAGTCTCAAAAATGCTTTTAATCATACATTATTTCAAGTTTATAAAATGACAACCATCTACCTCTAATAATAGGAATAAGTAGGAAAATGGGACAGTGATGGAACTTTCCATGCAAAGAGGTTAAAGGGGACTCACCTGGCTCCTAACACTACACTGGCACCACTTTTACCTTGACGATGAGAAGGAAAGCAAGTTTCCAAGAATGAGATGCACAAGCACCTGCCAAATTGGAAAACAGTAAATAACAATTCTCCAAGTAACATAGGATGGGATGAATAATTTTAGTTGCTCAGTACATAAAGCATGGTAGGTGCTAGTGAAGAAGGAATAATCTTTTCCTGGAAGTTTAGCTAAAAGGAAATTTCGGGCTGCTTCCAAACTTCAGTACATTTAATAGAATCCAAGCGAATACCTAGATGCTGATTACAGAAGGAACAGTCTCCACAAGACTGCATCCTCGCTCCAGGAAAGAACTGAGGAGCAGGATTTAGGGTAATGGAAGGATATTGTGCTGCTGAGTCTGCTCATGAGTTATAAGTATTAATATAAAAGATCCCAGCACCACATGCTATTCGATGCATTTGTTATGCCATCCCATTAATTAACTTGTCCAATGTAATATCGTGTGACTAGTTTTTTTTTTTCCCTCAAATTGCAAATATTTGAGTTTCCTGGGAAACCATTGGAGAGTAGTATGTCATCCCACAATCTCCCATGAAATTGGTTATCTGGGGAAACACATTTGCAACCTCATGCCTGAATAAACAGCAGCTTAGTAAAGTCACAATTACTCCTCAATTGTGTGGAGCTCTTAACTCTTTACAATGCATCCTTATTTTCTGTCATCCTTGGAGCATCCTGCACGTTATCTAGCATTAATTCATGTTATCTGAGAAACAAATCTGTGGAATATGACTTCTCTCTTTCACATACAGTGAAAGTGATATAGTATGACTTTAAGCAATTTATCCAAATTCTGTCTAAAAATGGGAGCAGAAAGATATTTGAATATACATATTCTAAACTCCAAATTGGTGTTCTTTCATGACATCACAGCTGCCTGCTGTTTGCAAACCTGCTCTGCTTCACCTGGAAATGGAAAGTAGTTTCCAAAGTCGCCTGGCCTACACCTTGGTGTGGAGATGTCTCCCTGCTCGAGCACTGTGTTGGACCCACATGACAGCACTCATTGCTCATGGCTTAGCAGTCTAGTGTTGTGGAACATGCTTTTCCTCCCCTATAAACTCCTTGAGAGTGGATAGGAAGTAGCCTTGGCTATCTGTTTCTTTTCTGGAGAACAAACCCAGCTTTATGCCTGGCTCCTGGCAGTAGCTCAGTAAGCGCTTATTCATGGTTCATGGAATGCTTTGTGGCTCCAGAGGAAGTGTGCCATTGTGAAACTTCAATTAACCTCTTCCAGTGGAACCAATGTTGTGATTGTTAACAAAAGAAGCCTAGATTCAGCCAGGTAAACCAGCATTCCTGCTCCATCCTTTGGAGTTAACTTTGGAAGGTAATTAGAAGCAATAGCCACAAATCCAAATTCCATGAAGGACCAAACACCTCAGTTACTGGCAATGCCATTATAAGACCAACTCGGCTCCATCCTCTCCAGGGATGATCTCAGCTCTCTCCCTTCAAAGGCACTCATGTCCATTATGATCTATGAGGGGTGGGGTTATAAAAGCCTTGCCGTCTGAGCTGAAGTCAGGACAGCCTTGAAGGTCATTCTAGCCCTCAGGTTCTCAATAGTTATAAGTGATGTTGTCTCTAAACCAGTAGGACAGCTGAGCTCACTCTGCCCATACTTTCTTGCCTCCTTTCCTCAGATGAGTGTCTCCCTAATAACTCTCCCTGATATGTATCCTTCACATAAACTACACCTGCATTTTGATTAACCCAACCTCCAAAGTACCCTAAAATTTTCCAGGATTTGAAGGAAATTCAAAAAGAGCATGAAAGGCTAGTCCTTACTTATTTGCCCAGTGGAAATAACCAGCCCTGGAATTGCTCCCTTCTTTGAATTTTATGCAACAAAAATAGATGTTCTGATTATATAACTATTACAAGATTAATACAAGGCATTCTAACAAAACAAAAATAAGCAAGAAATGTTAAATGTGTGACATTAGTGCATGTACACATAGAGTTTGTGCATATACCTACTGTGGTAGTTAGAACCCCCAATACATTTTGGAGTTTATTAAAGATTGCATTTTCGATCTCCAGCCTTATGGCTGGAGTTCCTGAAGTGTTATTTTTTGTGCTGCTGGTGGTTCTGTTTTTCTCTCTTTGCCTGGACCTGTGAAAGTGGGCCAGCTTCTTCTGCCATTATGGAACTTCTCCTCAATCTTTAAGCTTCAATGAATTCCTTCCTCCATAACCATGCCTGGTTTGGAAGTTCATCCCAGTGTCCTGAAGCTGTCTACTATACATATACACACAGAGTTCCTTTGTGATCATAGACCCTATATGTATTATGCATAGATTATGATACATTGTATGTGTGTGGCTTTTGTTCTAGTCAAGGTTTCCCCTGCTATTGTTTATTTTGCAACTCCTGGGCACACTATGAGTAAATAATAACTACCCAGTGGATTCTATCACATAAGCTTCTCCATATTCATATACAGGTAAGTATGTCTCCTATCCGAAGTGCTTGGAATCATAAATATTTCAGATTTGTGATATATTTTCAGGTGGGATATCTTGAGGGTTCTAACCAAGTCTAAACACATAATTTATACCTTATATACATCTTCTACTTGTTCTGCATATGGTCTCAAGGTAATTTTCTACAATATATTTAATTTATTTACAGTTCTCCTTCAATCCATTCTGAGTGTAAAATTTTCCAGTTACAGAGTCATTTCAGAATTTATAAAGTTTTAAGTGTTTGGAAATTTTTGGTTGTTTTGTTGTTGTTGTTGTTGTTGTTCATTTTTACTTATTTATTTGAGAGTGACAGAGAGAGAGAGAAAGAGTGATAGAGAGAGAGAGAGAGAGAATGGGCACGCCAGGGCTTCCAGCCACTGCAAACGAACTCCAGATGCATGCATCCCCTTGTGCAACTGGCTAATGTGGGTCCTGGGGAATCGAGCCTTGAACCAGGGTCCCTAGGCTTCACAGGCAAGTGCTTAACTGCTAAGCCATCTCTCCAGCCTTGTTTGTTTGTTTGTTTGTTTTTGTATTAGAGATATATAAGATATACTTATTTCCACACATATAATATCTATATCTATCTATCTGTATTTGTCTATCAATATATCATGGATATTTTGCCAATTTTCCAAAACTAGAATTTTTCTTCTGTGTACTGCTGGTTTCACGTAATATGAGTATCTCTTCAAGTAAACTGGTATAGGTTCAACTTGCTGCATTATATTCCACCATAAGTATCAGAAGTTAAGTGTCATAATTTATCCAAATATTCCAACTCTGTTAGTGGCAAGCAGGGTCAGCTTTTGTTTATTTGTTTTGATAGCAGTGCTGGGAATTGAACCCAGGGCCTTATACATTCTTGGTAAGCACTCTATCACTGAGGAACACCTCCCAGTTTACAATATTTGTGGATTTTTAATCACTCAGTGTTTAAAAAACATTTGGCCTGTTGTTTATATTTTGAAATAGATTTCCAGGCATAGTACATGGACCACTGTGGCAAAGATATGTCTTGTCCATGTATGTGTATATATGTACACATATATGTGGGGGCATGGAGAGAGGGAGAATTTCTAACAGTTTATATTTCCTCAAACAGTAGTTAAGTATATCCATTTTCTTATCATTCCCTGAGTATACATTGCTACATTTTAGACTTGCCAACTTGATGATTATAAATTGATAGCTCATATTGACATGCATTTCTTCTGATACTAGAAAAATACAGAAAATTTTGAATACTCATTGGTTTGTTGGTTCTTCATGCTTTGGTCCTTTCCACATTTTCTGTTTTTGTTGTTGTTGTTTTTATATGTGTGTGTGGTATGTAATTATGTGTACATAGTGTTCGTATGTATGTGGGAGCACATGTGTATGCACATGTTTCTGCAGGTCAGAAGTTGACATGGGGTTTCTTCCTTAATAGCTCTCCACTTTATTGAGACAGAGTCTATTGCTGAACCTAGAGCACACACTGATTCATCTAGGCTATCTAATCAGTGAGCCCCAGGGATTCCATGTCTCTGCCTCCCCAGTGCTGGGATTTCAGGCAAATGTCATCACATTCGGCATTTTATTTGGCTACTGGGGATATAACTTCAGGTGCTCATGCTTACACAACAAACAATTTACTCACTAAATCGTCTCCCCAGCCACCACAGTTTCTATTTTTGACTGTGATCTCTAGTTAGGGATTGTTCATTTTTTAACCATTGTTAAGTGAAAAAGTTTGAAAAGCAGGGAGTTAGGAGTTGGGGTTGTTCTAAGAGGGGCTAGTTGGAAGATCTAATGAAAGAAAATCAATAGAGAAAAGTATTGATTACTGCTTTGCTAGGTGTTTTGCTTATACTCACTACATTTTTCTTCTTAATGTCACTAAGAAAGTAGTATTATCATTATTCCTATTTTTATTAAAGTTCAACATCTTTTTTTTTTTTCCTTTTATGAAGTAGAGTTTCACTCTAGTCCAGGCTGACCTGGAATTCACTATGTAGTCTCAGGATGGCCTCGAACTCACAAACTCTTGGTGATTGTCCTACCTCTGACTCCCAAATGCTGTGGGATTAAAGGTGTGTTCCACCACACTTGGCTAAACTCAAAATTCTTTGCAAACTTCTTGGAGTCACTTAGCTCTTAATCTATGCTTGGTTTGTTTGCTACAATCCCCGTTCTGTGCCATTCCACATGGATTTCCTCTACACTTGCAGTTTTACAGCATACATTAGTACATGCCCGTGCTCCGTTTATGATACTCCATTAAAAGTTTTTAGGAGAGTACTGGGGATATAGAGCAGTCATGGTTAGAATAGAAGAGGTAATCCAGTATCTCATAGGGTAGAATGAAATGGAAAGAGCTCATGTGCCTAAGGCATCAGGCATCATGATCATAACCTCACCACTGAATGGGCGTTTCTTAGGAAACTACTACATGGGCAGAAATCTTTTCTAAAGAGCAATGGCATAAATTCTGGTATTGTAAGTATTTATTTTTGTTCAGTCTATTTTAGGCTTAGATGTGTCATATGTCTTCTGTTTTATGCTACCTTGTCATCTCTTATTCAAAAATATGACAATAGTCATAGTTACTATAATGATAATAATAATTATTGTACTTATAATGGCAGAGCTATTTATACTCATGCTAAATTTTATTAGTAGCATTTGTTATTACAGCAGTGCCTCTAAGTATGATGCACTTTCCAATGTGGTTTTATAAGCATTATATCCTGTATGTGGAAGTTTATATAAAATGCCATTCATTAATCGTATTAAACCTATTAAACCCAAAGTAAATATAGGAGGACAGATTTGTGTTTAATTTATCCATGTGTTGTCCATCTGATGTACTCTCTCCTCTCTCTCTCTCTCTGTTTCTCTCTCTCTCTTTCTCTCTCTGTGTCTTTACAACCTAGCTTACTGGTTCCTAATGTGGGTCACTGTGATCTTGCATATGGATGGTTTCCCTTTGCCAAGTAGAAAGAAACGGTAACACCTGAGAGAGGAGCTTGCTGTAAGTAGGCTGCTTGCATCAGTTATCCTGGAAAACCTCCTGTTCTCCTCATCAATCACGGCACCATAGGGAGCCTAAGAGCTGAAACCTGGTTGGCTTCCGGCTACAGCACTAGCATTAGGAAATTACTGCCTGACTGTTCAGAAATTCCTCTCCTCTTTCTGGGTGTTGCTATACTTAGAGGTCTGATCCTGGTAAGTCATACTCATCCAGTGAACTCAGACTCACCATAGCAGGGGTGATTAGGTTTCCACATGGAAAATAGGCTGGAGGAATTGATAAATTTCTGGAGCTCTGATTTTTGCATCCACATAACCCATGACACACTGAAAGGAGAAGATGCACAATTTTTCAAGAAATGCATTTTCATTGCTCATATCCTTCTACACTGCAGTGAAGTTGTAGGTTTGTGTTCATAGACATTACGAGGGGAAATTAGGGCTTTTACTGGAAGTGTTGGGAGTATAATTCTATCATTAGTATCTCCTCTTGGACTTGGGAAGACACAGTGCAGTCTTTGGGGGCTTCTCAATTAGGCCAGGTAGACTGGTTCCTATGCATTATTTTTGCCCACAGATGGATCAGTAATTTTAGAGAATCTCAGGTGGGAATACTCCTTCTTTTTCTTATCTGTGTTCCTAAATAACTTAATTCACCTGGAAGCTACAAGACATTAAACTGTAAATGCTGTTAACCTTCAGAATCTACCATGATCTAGTTGCTTCCTTGGATTTGTTCTTATTTGATGTCTTTTGGTAATTAAAGATAAGAATGTGAGGGAACTGTGGGATACCCTAAAACAACCAAACAATCAATTCATGGAAATACTAGAAGGGGAAGAAATCCAGGCTAGAGGCATAGAAAAACATATTCAACAAAACTATTGAAGAAAATTAAGAAAATTTTCCCAATCTCACAAAACAGAGGCCCATCCAGATATAAGAAGCTCACAGAACACCAAACAGACAGGACCAAAGAAAAAATTCTCCAAGGCACATCATAGTTAAAACTTAACAGTGGAAACAAAGAGAGTGTGCTAAAAGCAGAAAGAGAGAAACAGCTCACTCCATACAAAGTCAATCCCATAATAATTACCTCAGATTTCTCCGTGGAAACCCTGAAAGCCAGAAGGGCCTGGAATGGAACACTTCAAAGTCTAAAAAACTATGGCTTCCAACCCAAACTACTGTACCCAGCGAAAGTATCCCTCATAATAGATGGTCAAAGGAAAACTTTCCATGGAATAAGTCAGGTATATGACTATATGAACACAAAGCCAAACCTACAGAGAATACTTCAGGGAATACTCCACACAGAGGAGTCAAACAACTAATATCAAGAACCTATAAGAAGATGATCACAATAACCAAAACTAGAGCAGGCTCAAAAAAGTACAAAGCCCAGGAAAGCACCAAACCCCATAAAGCACCCCATCATGGCTGGGATTAAATCAAACCTCACAGTTATAACCTTAAATGGTAATGGTATTAACTCACCCATCAAAAGACATAAATGTGCAGGGTGAATGAGATGAAATGGATCCTTCAATCTGCTGTCTTCAAGAAACCCACCTCACTACTAAATACAGACACCTCCACAGCGCGAAAGGATGGAAAATGATATCCCAAGCAAATGGAAATAAGAAAGAAGCAGGTTTTGCTACATTAATATTTGATAAAATAGACTTCAAAACAAAAGTAACCAAAAAGGACAAAGAAGGCCACTTCTTACTTATGAAGGGAACAAGTTAACATGAGGACATCGCAATCATAAATCTATATGCACCAAACACAGGTGCATGACAGTTTATTACCTTGTCTTTTCAGACAAGTTGAAGGACCAGTTATGGTAAGGCTGCTTCAAGCACTGTCTGCAGGTTCAATGCCTGCTCACTACAACTATCTATCTCTCTATTCACTGAAAAATGATTCTTCCAGATCTGAGCCATTCCAGAATCCTCAAGTTGAAGTGCTCCTGTGTACTTACTATTCTATAGGCATTTTCCCTATACTCTGATCCACCATCAAAATTTCCAGAATTCAAAATAGTCTGTCTGCTATTGAGCAATCAAAATATTCAGAGACCAACAAAATACAATAAGGTTGGCAATAGGCTCTCTGATATAAAAATTAATAACTGTTCTATGTAGCAATGTGTGCTACAGGGTTAAATTTTACTTTGAACAAATCAACTGTTCCTGAGTGCCAGGAGCGAAGACCTGCTTTCCCTGTCATGAAGAGTAAATGAGATGATTATGAGGATGACAGGTGTCATCTATAACGGCTTTAAAATGATTACATCATGGCACCAACATAAAACACCATTGTTGGTATCCTCAGTAGTATTTGTCAGGTATATTTATGAATGCAAGTTGTGATGAGTTTTCCAATGTAATTAATTCCTAGACCTGTTTCTGAGTGTTTCTCAGCCCTTGTGGATATATTTGCCATGCCACAAAACTCTCCTCCAAGTCACATGAAGAGTTTTAATTAAGAGAAACTATTCTACATGTACATGTGCAAGAATGTGCATTTTTGTGCCCTAAGTATTAAATATGTATGTGACATTAGATATTAAATTCTTGGGCAGTCTTAATTAAAAATCCCATTCCCCTTATAATAAATGCTTGTCCCAGTTACCTTTGCCTCAGATGTGGATACAGTTCCTAGCAATACTCTTATCTCCAGCTTGTGAGAGATTTCTACAATGCCGAAAAACATGCTGAATCTTGGAAGCAGACAGAAATTAGTTTTATTTTAGCTGGGTCTCCACAAAATATTTTTTTCTCCTCCTGAGCTCATTTCAACACAACGTACACATATACCTGGGCCATCATTCCATTTGCCATATCTTTATTTCCATCTCCCATGGAAACATTAACAGCCAGTGCTCATACAGTTCATTCTTTCTCCAAGACCTATTCTAAATTTTCCAGAGAGAGGGAAATTATTCCTTTCTGGGGATTTTTGCAATTATTTTCCAGTTTTTGAATTGCATATCCTGCCTCAATAGAGATTCATTTTCTATCCCAAGTTGGTCCTCAATGGTCTGTGGTGGCCATTGAATTCCCTACCCTTCTGTGGTAATCATGTTGAAGCATAAGCAGCATCAATATACCAAGTTGGACCCAGAGCTGGGAGAATTTAATGTAGCTTTCTAAAATACACAGGTAACTCCCTAAAAGAATTTGGAGACTCTGATTCATGAACAATGTGATCTATATAAACAGAAATACTTCCTAGGAGAAATTACCATACCATAGTTTTATTTTTCCCTGAAACATGAGAAATAATGTAATTTAATATAATATAATGTGAAGAATAGACCATTACTCACATGAAACAGCACATTGCTTAGCAGCTGACAAGAATTACTAGGGAACTTCCTGCAATAGCAATCTACATAAGCAATAACTAAAGAATATAGCTCTCTCTTTCTCTCACCAGATGGCCCATATACCCTATTTCTGCTACAGAGGAGAATTCAGAATTGTAGAAGAAGCTTATTTAGTACATGTCTTCACCAGGACTTCTCAGACTTAGCTTGCATAAGAGCCATACAAAGAACTTATTGAAAATTCAAACTCCCAACATTTTAATTCCAGAGATGCTAGACAAGTGGAGATTCAGGTACAGAATAAGAAAATCCATGTTTAATAAGCATGGAGTCCTGGTGCATTCATCCACAGACTGAACTTTAAGCAACATGATTTCTGTATTTCATATGAAAATGGTAATGCAGAAGTATAATTCTGTGTGCCTAAGGTCAAAGATTTATTTGCCAGGAGATACAAGATAAAGAAGGATAATTAATAATAATGGGTTAAATGTTTAACGAATGGTTAGAAACAAGGATCTTACATTCCATGAAAGAAAAATTTCTACAATTTACCTTTACCTATAGCATTCTTCATAAGCATCTGTAAAATATTGATTTATTTAATATGAATTGTGCATCTTTAAAATGATTACTGCTTCTTATCGTTGTAGTTCTTTTTCCTTAGACTTTGAGTTTCTTAAAGAGGGATATAGAGTTTCTCATTTTCATTACCTCTGGTGCTTAGCATAGAGCCTCAGAATGGAGTGAAGGAGTTCTTTAACCTGACCTGACAAACTTGAGTCTTGTTTTTCATGCACTATCCACACACTTGTTATTACAACTTGTAGTTCTGTGGCAAAACTGCATTGTGTTATGCCCCGACCTCATTCTTTATTCTTTGTATGCAATTCAGCTTCTTATCTGTTTAGAAAATGTCTCTGTATCTTTCACATCTTAGCGAAGGGTCAGTCACTTTACCAAGAATTTCCATGGCACCTTTCCCAGGTGCTTCTCAAGTAGAACTAATAACTGTCTGTGAGGTATTCTCTTCCACACTGTATAATCTTAATGCCTCATATTACATAAATATTATTTATTATAAAATGTATAACATCTTCCAGGACATTGCTAACATGTGAAAATAAGCAAGTATACAAGTTACAAACTGAAAGTGATGATAAGACAAGAGAAGGATTGATAGTAGACAAGAAACAATAAATTATTTGAAGATGGAAATCTTTGAGTTACCAGAGCAATGGGAGTTTGGACCCAAAATTTCTAGCTCCTCAAATAAATATTTCATAGAGTGATTCACTGGTTTGAAATGTCCACAGATGCACAGATGTAAACATCATATCTTCTCTGTGTGTGAATGTGTCTCACTTTTAAATATGCCCATATGGGGCTGGAGAGATGGCTTAGTGGTTAAACGCTTGTCTGTGAAGCCTAAGGACCCCAGTTTGAGGCTCTATTCCCCAGGACCCACTTTAGCCAGATGCACAAGGAGGAGAATGCATCTGGAGTTCGTTTGCAGTGGCTGGAGGTCCTGGCACGCCCATTCTCTCTCTCTCTCTCTCTCTCTCTCTCTCTCTCTCCTTTTTTCCCTCTCTGTCACTCTAAAATAAATAAATAAAAATAAAAAATATTCTAAAAATATGCCCATATGCATAGGTTTAAGTTTTTAAAGATGTTATTTATTTATTTGAGAGCAGAGGGTGAAGAGGCAGACAGAAAGAGATATGGTATGCCAGGGCCTCCAGCCACTGCAAACGAATTCCAGATGCATTGAGCCACCTTGTGCACCTGGTTTATGTGGGTACAGGGGAATCAAACCTGGGTCCCTAGGCTTTCCAGGCAAGCACCTTAACTGCTAAGTCATCTCTCCAGCCCAGGTTTAATATTTTTGAAAAGCCTTTAACAAAGATAAAGGGAATTCGGAAGCTATAAAAGGAGATAGCAGGGGGAAATATCTCCAAAATATAATTAATTTCTCTAGAGCAAAACAAAGATTCCCTCTAGATATAAAATAACAATCAAAGAATTTCAAAAAGAGCTTTACAAAATTAAAAACTTGTAAGAGCAGGAGCACACACATACACACACACACACTGAAAGATACAATTGAGAAGATCTTTGAAGTAAAAAAATATGTGAGAAACATTTTATAATATTTTTCATAAAGACAAAGAATATAAAGCTGAGCATGGTGGCCTGTTATCCTAGAATTTTTGAAGTAGAGGTAGAAGCATCAGGAGTTACAGGTTAGGCCTCAAGCTAATATAGCAAGTTTGAAGCCAGCCTGGACTATATGAGACTCTACCTTAAAAAAAAAAAAAAAAAAAAAAAAAAAAAAGCCTGACATAGAAAGTAAAAGCTTAACCTGAGAAGTTTAAAATGGAAAAAGAAATTCAGGGATAAAACCTAAAACCATAGGAAAGAATAATATCAAAGAAATGATATATAAAAAATCTTCATGTCCTATGTTTCTAGAAGGAAGGTATCTATTGAAAGTTCAGTTTAGTGACTAAAAAACCCTTATTAAGGCATGTACCACGTACTTGTCAAATTCCACAACTTGAGTTTAAAGAGAAAACCAGAAAAAGTCCCAGAGGAAAAAAAATGTATAGATTATTTGCACAAGTTAAAAGCATAAGTACTTAATCACATTCCTTACTGGAACTACTGAGCACTGTAAATGATTCACTCATACCTTTAAATTACTAGAGAATATGACTTTCAGCCTATAATTCCATATGCATTGAAACCAAGTTGATGTTTCAGGTCACTAATGATGTGTTCAAGCATGCCAAGTCAGAATGCCACTGGACAATGTGACCTCTGCCAACAAGGATAATGCATCAGGATCCAACCTGGAGAGACAGAGGGAGAAAATGGAAGAGGGGCAGAAGGGAAGGAGGAAGAAAAGGAGGGTGAACACGTCTAGAATGTTGGTAGAGGGAATTCAGGAATGAAACTATGCAGCAGGCCTTGAAATCCCATATTTCAGATTGGGTAGAAAAATTAATTGTTCTCAAAGTAGAGGAAATTAACTATTAATTACTATGTGTGTTTGATCATAGTGATAAGAGGTTTCCAACACTGTCAGAGATTAGGGGCTTACAGTGATAAGTACATGGAAAACAACTACAAAACTGCAGTATTAATTCTAGGACGTAGGCAAGAAAGGAAAGGTGATCACAATACATTAGGCTACTCAGTTGGAAACAGTTTTCATAATTGTACTCATGCAACAATGAATATGGATTTGACCAAAAATTTCAATATACTTGTATTGAGTGAATGGAATTGAGGAGAAGTATATAGCAGGTCACTATAAAATGGGAATTAAGCATTAGATTTATCTACATCAAGAGATTATCCAGGAAATGTTCTTCAAAGTCAGGAATTAGGAATTAAATAATTAATAAAGAAAATCATTATGTTTTATTACACTTGCCAAATCATTCACACAGATTATATATTTCTTATATGTGATTCTTTTACTTTCCACTATATAAGTAAGAGGGCAACAATATAGAAGAAGGTGTTTCACTATCTGGTGGACAGTACACTTTATAAACTGGTGCATTGTTGTGTATAATAATTATATTGAAGGTATTTGGGAAATTTTTATGTAGTTTTATATCAGCAAGTTCTTTGTAGTTCACATTACTTTTTCTAACTCAAATACTTTATTATTTATTTATTTGTCAGAGAAAGAAGAAGAAGAAGAAGAAGAGGAGGAGGAGGAGGAGGAGGAGGAGGAGGAGGAGGAGGAGGAGAAAGGGAGAGAATGGGTATGCAAGGGTCCCCAGCCACTACAGACAAACTCTAGACACATGTGCCCCCCTGTGCATCTGGGTAATGTGGGTCCTGGGGAATCAAACATGGGTCCTTTGCCTTTGCAGGCAAAAGCCTTAACTGCTAAGCCATCCCTCCAGCCTCTTTGTAAATTTTTAAAAACTATTTTATTATTTATTTATTTGACAAAGAAAGGGAGAGATTTTTTCCTAATTCAAAGGTGCAAACAAATTATGATACTTATTTAGTTCACTAATTATGATTATCCAAGATATGTTCATCCATTCCTTTACTCAGTAACCATCATGTAACAGACATACCACACTGGTCCTAAGAACAGAAGGGAAACATAATGAATTTAAGCAGAGTAATGGGATCCTCAGGTTTTCTGAAGGATAAAATTAATGCACCCAAAACAATCTAGAATTTCAGGTTGAAACCTGGGATGGCCTCTTTCTTTTCATTCCAACCATTATCAGTCATTTAGTGTATTTCCCATCTTCTCCAATGTACTTCTCTGTATAAAAGTAAGGGGACAATTGATTTTTCCCTCAATTTTGTGTAGATAAAACTTTTTTCATTTAGTTTGTGTGAGTCATTCTCTCTCTCTCTCTCTCTCTATCTCTCTCTCTCTCCCCCCCCCCAATAGGCATTTATGACAAAGATCCTTCAAGGGTCTTCTAAAGAGGACATGAGAGAATGAAATAAGACAACATTTTCCTTATGTGGAAAAATTCTGATGTGAATAAATAAGAATATTTTTAAATAGTGAAATGAAGGAATGTTCCAGTTATGAGAAAAATATCTCACATGAAAATTCCTCTCAAGTCATATCCAGCATTGATAAGATCCTTAATCTTATTTTCAGATAAAACAGAGCATAAGCATTACTGAAATCTCAAAATTCTTACACATTTTCTTACCATTGTCAAATTTTTCAAAGTATGTATATATGCAATTTCCTATTATATTTAGGTCATCAGTACCCACAAACAACTTAACAAATATCTTGCATAAGACAACCTATCTGGGTTAAAATACACATGCACATTTCTATCTGCTAAGATAATGTCCATGAAGATGAGTGTTTTACTAAGTTCATTTTAAATGCCTATATAGTCTGCATATTAGACATTTAGTAATAAGGCATGCATGCTTCAGCTGCAAAGATCTGTTCAAAGCATTGCTTAAGCTTCCCTTATATAAATGGAGCCTTACAATTCCTCAAGCATATTTCACAGAAAACTGAGTCTTAAGAACAGAAAATTTTCTTCTACACTTTCAACAACTACTGCATTTGAACATTCAAATTTTGCCCCCACTGAAGGAAAAAAGCATGCCCGAATGAATTTTCTATAAGATAGATCTTATAAAGAAGAAAGTGGATTTCAATCTTATTTTTTTGAAAACACTTTTATTTACTTATGTGCAAGCAGAGAAAGATAGAGAGAAGAGAGAAAGAAAGAGAGAATGGGCATGCCAGGGCCTCAAACTGCTGTAAATGTACTCCGGATGCATGCACCACACTGTGCATCTGGCTCCACATGGGTACTGGGGAGTCAAACTTGGGTCATTATGCTTTTCAGGCAAGTGCCTTAACCACTAAGCAATTTCTCCATCCCCAATATGATAGGATTTTTTGTTAATTTCTCATTACTTTGGATTGCAGGCCAAAGTTCATTACAGAGTTTTGGGGTTAAAATATTTGGTGAGCTTATTTTATTTTCAGCAGAGTTCCAGGACTTTTGTTGATGAGTAGTAGGTTTACAGGTCTTGGGTAGTAGCTATAAATACTAGAAAACAGGCATTTCTCAGAGCTAGCTGCCCCAATAGTACATGCAATGGCTCCTAATACATGTTCTGGGCCACTTTGAGCTCGTGAATTCTTTGTACTGTAAATTTGCACCCACATTGGAAAATTGTCTTTCTTTCTTTAAACCCCCCCCCCCCCAGTCTTTCACTGTCTATAGTCGCTCCACAAAACCAATAACTTTGTGCTCCTTTGGGATGCCCAGATTTTGCCTCAGATCCTGTGTCCACCTAACTTCAGTATAATCAGTAATCCTCAGAAACTAGCCCAAATCAGGTCCCCCATCAAACACTCTGATCAGCTAATATGTATGAGTCATGATATCATGAGAAACAGTGAGATAATAGGTCAAGAACTGCCAATTTACCCTATTTTGCTAGCCACCATTCTGCTCATCATAATGAAAGACACTATAGTATGAATTCATGAGAATAGCACATCCTGTATCCGTGACAGACACCTATAAGTGACGGACTATGCTTTCTCAAGAAGGAAAAGCCTCAAAATCCTTTACAGAACATACTCAAGGTAGCTAATATCTATTTATATTAGCTGTTTATGGATGGGTTACACATTGTCCTAAAATTTTATGACTCAAAACAACAAATAAGTAGCATTTCACAGTAGTGGACCAGAAATGTAAGCTTAGTTTATCTGGGTGCCTCTTGCCCAAGATGAAAGTTCAAGTGGATTAGACTCTGTCCCCAAGCTTATCCATTGAGCTCAGGTCTTCATTCAGTAATGGCCAAATAACAAGGTCCTTATCTTGTGAAGCTCTCTATAAGAGAGCTCACAAAATTGCTTTTAATTTTTCTTAGAACTACTAAATGAAAGGAGGACTGAATGAGAGGGATAGAAAATAAATTGCAGCCCCATTTTAACCTAATCTCAGACATGACATTTCACTACTTCCATATTCTGTCCATCAGAAATCAGTCAATAGGGCCATTTATCATCCAAGGGAAGGAAATTACACAATGATAGAGACACATAGTAGGAGGGCTACTGTGAGGCATTGTCCCCACAACAGAGCCTGACTGGTGCATTCATGATGCCACAGTGATCAATAACCGCACTGAGGAGGGCCCTCAGTGGAATGGGGGCAGAGGAGAGGTAACATAAGAGTATAAACTGGGGCTGGGGAGATGGCTTAGTGGTTAAGCGCTTGCCTATGAAGCCTAAGGACCCTGGTTCAAGGCTCAATTCCCCAGGACCCACCGTTAGCCAGATGCACAAGGGGGCGCACGCATCTGGAGATCGTTTACAGAGTCTGGAAGCTCTGGCGCACCCATTCTCCCTCCCTCTCTCTCTCTCTCTCTCTCTCTCTCTGCCTCCTCTTTGTGGCTCTCAAATAAATAAATAAAAATATTTAAAAAAATTTAAAAAAAGAGTATAAACTGATGGGAATATGACCAATTTGTAATATATTCACACATTAAAATTCCAAACAAAAATATTAAAAGAAAAAAAAAAAGCTAGAGGTAAGATTGACAGTTTACCACACTACCAGATAGAGCATTCTGCAAGGTTTTTTGACAGATTAAATAATTTCTAAAGAACACATAACGTTTAATGATTTAAATATTATCACTTAAAATGTAAAATAGTTGATGATCCAAAATGTAAAATAAGCCAGGATTGGTGGTTCATGCTTTCAATCCTAGCACTCAAGAGGTAGGAGAATTGCGATGGACTCAAGGTTAGCCTGGGATACAAAAAGAGTTCTAGTTTTATGTGGGCTATAATGAGACCCTATTTCAAAATATCTCCTTCCTCCAAAAAGTTAAATAATGGTCTTTCTGGAATCTATTATTTTTAATATACTCATTTATTTAGATTTTTCTTAAAATTATCCACCTAACTTTGGGAAATACCAATTTTTTTGAGTTTCAAAAATGTTACACTAGGTCTGCAACTAGATTCCTTCTTGCAAATAGCATTTACACTTTACTTTAAAATGCAGTAACCATTTAGAAACTTTGTAGAATCTAGAAGAGTAAAAGAAAATTAAAATTTATCTATGATTTTACTGCTTAAAAAAATTGCCATTAAGAGTTTGGTCTTTCTTCAAGTTTAGTTTATATGTATATTTATAGTGCATATTTCCTATTTCACATGTAGCTATGAAAATTTAACATTTACCCAAGGCAAAATAAGATTGGAAATATTATTTTGTGAAGCACATGTATACTTGAAGGGATATAGATGTAAGTTTGAAAGGAATAGTTGCAAAAATATTTGGGACATATTGTAATGTGGGCCAATGACAGCATTTTTATTCCTTGTCAAAACTCTAAAACTGCCACAATAATGCCTTAGAAATAAATAAATCCTCAAGAGAAGAAATCATAGTGTATTTTCTCTGCTTAACTGGTTTGAATAATTATGACAGTAGCTATGAGCCATTGCAAGAAAATAAAGAAAAGAACTAAACCATATTTCTTTTGAGTTCAGTCTCCCATCACCATTCATTATTCTAGCTAATCACTATTCAACTACACATATGAAATCTGAGCCTTGAACTGTGCCTAATTGCCTAACTAAGCTACGTACCTACATACCTACCTAACTAACCAACTGAATTCTGTGGACCCCAATGCTAAAAAGAATAGTTCATGTGTTTATTTTTCACCAGCTCTGGCCTCTTCGTCTCTTGAAATTTCATTTTCTTGTACCCAAACTTCAATCACAAAGAAAAAAGTAACAACTCTGTAAAGGATTTCAAAAAATAAGGTACAGTTTGACCAATACAAGGTGTAGCTAAGTAAACTGTGACATCACATGGTATAAGATATGCCTGAATAGCTAACCAGATGGATAAAAGCAAGAGTAGGAAGCCCAAATTATTTATTAAACACCAGACATTTCTGGCTTCTGTCGTAAAGTACCTGCAGCCCCAATTCACAGACCTATTCATAGAAAGAGACAAGGCACTTGCTGACTTTCTGGAATATGACTGAGCCCCAAATAATGATTGGACTGCACAGCAAATGAAGCCTGCTAAGGAAGACGGTGGCTTTCAAGCATTTCCTAGACACAAGAAAATTTTCAGTTCTACTCTATCCATGTAATATTGATCAACTCCAGATACAGTGCCACTCTCCAGCCTGCTCACCACAGAGCACACAGGCCATTCTAAACTTATTCACAGCAACGTTATTAGATTTGATAGGGTGGGGGGTTGGGCAGAAGTATCCACCCCACCCATTCTCCTAGCCACACAAAAACTCTAATGCTTCATATACAACAACAAAAAAGTCTTTCGAGAATGTATGCCAACAAGGAGGTAAGTAACAGTTCATTGGATACTGATGATTTAGCAAAGATGGCCTATTTAATTTTATTTCATACTTTACATTAATGGATAACAGCCCATTAATATTTTCAATTTATATTATTTTAGAGAAATAATAAAGCAACTTTCTATTGTTATTTTTCATAACAAATGTAAGTCACAGAATACAAACACATTTGTCAATAATCAGTGTCTCTTGCTATATTTCTTAAATAAAGCACTTTTACTGTTTCCAAGTCCCAAAGCACCAAAACACAGCCAAATTGTTCAGCTGCTGATGAATCATTGTGGAAGCACAAATCTTGCATTAAAATTGCAATAAGGGAAAGCTGCCATTGGAGTTGAGCCAATGCCAATAAGGATTATCCACCCCTTTTTAGCTCTCAGGAAAGTGTTGTGATAGATGTGATTTTATGAAGGAAGAAAGTGGTAACTCTTACAGAAATAAAGTCATAAAGTCCATGGGATTCCTGAGTCAGTGATAAATAGTAAATTCATATGATATGTAATCATATATTATACAATAAACTAAGTGCATTCAGACAATAAAAAATGGAAAATTATTCTGAGACTTTTAAATTATAAAACACACTCACCTGAAGTAACAAGGTAAAAAGCATTATATGTTGGTTACTTTCCAAGAACACAGAGTCACAATTCTCTAGCTCAATTTACTAACATGAAACATGATCATAGGCAACAAAGAAGATAATCTTTAAGATGTTATCTGACCAAGACTTCGAGATGCACCTATGGGGCTAAAGAAAAATACTCTTCTTTATCAATAGCTTTAGAGATGGTCAAGCTATTCATTTTCCCAAACTAGACAATACTACTCTTTAGTCACATTATTCCAATTAATCCATATCAATACTTAGTAATGATGAATTTCTGTATTGTATTATAAATATTAGTAGGTTAGTTAGTCATAGCAGAAGGTGGGACATGGATAAAGGAATGTAATTAAATATTATAAACATCTCTTCTGAATCAAATACTAGAAAAATGTAAACTTTCATTTTGTTCTTACAAAACTATCCCAATGTAGAAACCACTATTTCAGTTACAAATGGACAAGTGGAGGCTTTGGGATGCTCAATAATTTGCCATAAAATAAACTACTACTGAACAATAGAGCTGGAATTCTAATTCTGACTATTGGATTTTAATGCTGTTATACATATCACCAGATTCCCCTGCTTAAACCTTTCCCTGTGTCACATACTTTTCTTATTGGTTTGACTGTTAACTTCAGCATGTTAGTGTAATTTTTTATTTATGCACTTGAGAGAGAGAGATAAAGAAAGAAAGAGGCAGATACAGAGCAAGAATGAATGTACCAGGGCCTACAACCATTGCAAACAAACTCCAGATGCATGCACCACCTTGTGGATCTGGCTTACGTGGGTGCTGGGGAATTGAACCTGGGTCCTTTGGCTTTGCAGGAAACCACCTTAACCACTAAACAATATCTCTAGCCCAGCATAGAGTAATTTTTTCCTACAAAGCATAGTGAGATACAGGCTAAAAATATCTATAGGTGAAACTCTATTCAACTCACAACAGGATAATAAAATTAACATATGAAACTATCATTGAAGTGACCCATTTTCCTTTTAGATTGTATAACAACGTTAATATATCTCAAAATAAACACAACATACATAAAAGCTAATTTTCTATTTGAATGTTCATAAATCAAAGAAATTGGGTCTAACAAGAAGTAAAATAATTTTAATGTGCTTGTGTTTCTTTGAATGGCTCTAATATTGCTTTAATATAAAGAAGTTAATAGCTCACCTAATTGAGGACTTGGCAGAGGAAGAAAGATAAATATCAGGTTTAAATCCATCCACAATGGAGTTTTCAATTATCTGTAATTAGTAGGTTGAACAACCTTAAGGTAGAAGTTGGAAAACTACCTGCAAAGGGGGAAATAGTAAATACAAGAGGCTTTGTGGACCAGATGATCACTGTTGAAATTATCCTGACATTCTATGATTACAAATTTACTTTACCTTAGTTCTTCTTTTAAGGCATATATATATATATGTTCAACTGTTTAAAATATTGACTCACAATATTTATTTTATTTTATATATTTATTTGAGAGCAACAGACAAAGAGGCATAGAGAGAGAGAGAAAGAGAGAGAGAGAGAGACAGACAGATGGGGGGGGGGGAATGGGTGCGTCAGGGCCTCCAGCAACTGCAAATGAACTCCAGATGCATGTGCTACCTTGTGCATCTGGATTACCTGGGTACTGGAGAATCGAGCCTTGAACCAGGGTCCTTAGGCTTCACAGGCAAGTCCTTAACTGCTAAGCCACCTCTCCACCATGACTCAAAAAAAAATTTTTTTTTTTTTTGGTTTTTCGAGGTAGGGTCTCACTCTAGCTCAGGCTGACCTGGAATTCACTATGTAGTCTCATGGTGGCCTTGAACTCACTGCGATCCTCCTACCTCTGCCTCCCGAGTGCTGTGATTAAAGGCGTGCGCCACCACGCCCGGCTTGACTCAAAATATATTAACTAACTTAATACTTTAATAACTAAAATGCTTTAACACACCTAATTGATATGGTCCTAGGATCAAAATGAACTGATTAAATTTCAGATAGACCCAATTTTAATCTATGGTTTTTTTTTTTTAATGGTTGCTAGAACAAAATGTAAATTGAATGTCTTAAATAAGAAAAATTATTTTCTATAGTTTTGGATGTGAGAAGTTCAAAATTAAAATGCCAGTGCAATCATCTTCTGGTAAACTATCATTTCCTTGATGGTAGATGGGGCCCTTCACTGTGTATGAGAGAGAAAGCTTTCACTTCTGGTGAAAGCACTCATTACATTAGGAAGGCTCCAACCTCATTTAAACCTCAGTATCTCCCAAAGGCCCCATCTGAAATACCATTACATTAGGACATTAGGAGACAGGGCTTTAACATAGGAACAATGTGAAGGGCCAAACTCATTACAGCAGAACTTCTAGGTTGTTGGAGAAGTATCTGGATGAACAAAAAGATAGTTTTAAGGCTACAATTAAAATTACATGTTGGAGCCGAGCGTGGTGGCACACGCCTTTAATCCCAGCACTCGCGAGGCAGAGGTAAGAAGATTTTGAGGCCACGCTGAAGCTAAATAGTGAATTCCAGGTCAGCCTGAGCTAGAGTGAGACCCTACCTCGAAAAACAATCAAACAAACAAACAAAAGTTACATGTTGGACATGGTCTGTATTTAGAATCAACACGTTAATAAAAAGTTCAACAAGTTGTGGTGGCACACACCTATTGCTGAAGAGGAAGAGGCAGGAGGATCAGTAGTTTAAGGCCAGCCTGGGCTACAGCTACACATTTGCTGGGTGTGGTGGCATATGCCTTTAATCCCAGCACTCAGGAGGCAAAGGTAGGAGGATTGCCGTGATCTCGAGGCCACCCTGAGACTACATAGTTAATTCCAGGTTAACCTGGACCAGAGTGAGACCCTACATCGAAAAACAAAACAAAACAAAACAAAAAAGTTTAATCTTTAAATTATCAGTATTTCAATCAACAAATCATATTTACATACATTTATATGGCATACTACTTTTATTCCATTGGAATAATTAAGATGAATTAATTAGCTTGATTTAATTTTATGGTTTTTTTATTGCTCAAATAAAAGAAGACATGGTACAGCATTTCTCCCCTCCAAACACTGTGGATTTGTGCCCTGCTTTAATGATTTGCTTCTAAAACAAGCATCTTGATGATGACGCTGTTCACAGACATTATCCTTATATATTACTGGAAATTGAGTTACTTCTGTGAGGCTGCAAAGACAAGGACTGCAGGTTTTTATGAGGGAACACTGCATGAGTAATAATTGAGTTTGGGTTTTCATCATAGGTGAAAATT
Source organism: Dipus sagitta (assembly GCA_036346955.1). Lineage (NCBI taxonomy): Eukaryota > Metazoa > Chordata > Mammalia > Rodentia > Dipodidae > Dipus > Dipus sagitta. The sequence goes on along the minus strand of CM070770.1, from coordinate 45,944,573 downwards.
GTCCCACTGATAACTTTTCATTTTTGGTGAATGCCTTGTTCAAGTTTCTAGCACAATGTTGAGTACCAAAGAGGCACTTAGCAAGGCTTTCCAGAGTCTTATTGCCAGGAAGCATTCTCCAATCTGATATGCAGGACCACCCAGGAAGGTCGTATACAGAAACGCTGAGGAGTGTTTATAACAGTTATCTGTTGTGAGCAGCATAAGTTCTAGTTTTCCAAAAGTAGATGGGACATTTTTAACCACATTTTGTCACAGACATCTGTGACACTTGCTGTTGGAGATCCTTTTATTTTTCACTCTTTTAACACCAACAATGTACAACATGATCTTCCTTTATACCACACAATGTGTAATGCTTAGGCACTGCGAGTATTTCAAGGGGCAGCATGGTCTTGCAATTACTCCATTTTAATCACCCACTGAGGACCCTATGTTTTCTACTAGTGGTGGTGAACTTAATGCCATTATGTGTAATTTCTTCCAGATGAGTTACAACACTTTGCATTCTGCTTCAACATACTGAGTTATGTTCAATGCAAGTCTTATTACTGCAGAGAGATTATCCAAAGCAGAGAGTTGAAGTCTAACTGAACACATTACTTCCCCATCAATATTTTCTTATGTGCCCAAATTTCACCTTAAGAGATGGGTAGGTAACAAATCATGTTTGGAAATATTTTTTTTAGGTTTTGAGTGTTAATAAGGACAGCAGCTTACTGGAAAAAAAATCATGGTGATAGCCATGAATGAGCTTAAATAACCTACAGAATAATTTTTCATAAATATTTAACAACCAAGATTTATATATCCCTCAAATAGCATGCAAATACACACAAACATCAAAAACTGGGAAATGGGGCTGAAGAGATTGCTTAGTGGTTAAGGTGCTTTCCAGCAAAGCCTAAGGACCCAAGTTGTATTCCCAAGAACCCATGTAAGCCAGATGCACATGATGATGCATGCATCTGGAGTCCATTTGCAATGGCCAGAGGCTGTGGTGCACTCATTCTCTCTTTTATAAATAAATAAAACTAAAATATTTAAAAATGCTTAAATATTCAAAGGTATAGAAATGAAGTGTGTCTGCATGTGTGTGTACATGTATGTCTGTGCATGTATGTGTTTGTGTATGTGTGTGTATGTCTGTTTATACATGTATGTGTAAAACCACTTGGAAACCTCATGGTCAAATTTAGAATTCCAAAGCTATTATAACCCTGAAATATTGAATATTGAAATAAGGAAATCCAGTTTATGACGGCGTTACTCTTTCCCCTAATACAGCCTTTTATACCTAACTACTGAAATCCAATTACTGCAGAGACAAGCATTAATACTATTAAAAATTAAGTCCAACAGAATGTCGGTTGCCAAAATTTGAGAGGTAGTTCCTTTTGGCAGATGGAACTGAAATTAAGAAAATCATTTGATAGTGAATTGAAGTAATTTTTTAAAGTTGCAGTTTAAGGCTTTTTGCCTCTCTCTGCTTCACTGCATTCTCACAATCCTTTGGGTGTTTTCTTTTCCTTCTATGTTGAGCACAAGAATATGGATTTAAAAGAGGTTGTTTTTGGAATTAACTGCTACAGTTTACCAAGTGCCTACTGTGTGCAAAGATGTTGGACAACCTTTATAGTTTATTTCTACTCCTTACAGCCTCAGAACAGCAATGTAGATATATTGAATTCTAAATCCCAAACTTTGGAGGCAAATGCCTTTCTGCAGCCAAACAAGTTTTGCTACAGAATAATATTTTGAACAAATTACATGAGTTGTCGCACAGAGAAGAATTGAAAAAAAAAACTCACCAGAATTGCTTTACATCATCAATTACCCTCTCATACATTTGCAAACAGACAAGTGAATAAATATGAAAGATTTTAAGAGCTTTTCAGAGTTTTACTTCTGAATTAGAAACTGGAGATATTTAGGAACATTATTTAAAAAGAGACAACTAACTTAATCCAAGTTATAGTGTAGTCAGGTTGCACTGGAACCAAGGATCACCTACTCCAGAGTATATGTTCCAACAGATAAGCAGAATAAAACTTGCAAAAGTGACCTATGGGAAGGAAAAAATGAACACACAGAGGTCAGAAGGGGATCATAGAAAAAGAGATGGGACTGTGAGTTAGGAACAGTAGCTGTACTGCAGACTACCCAGAGTAGGCAATGTGATAATGAAAATGATCTTCAGAAAGGAGGATATTGTGCTGAGATTCTAGGCCCACATGTGGAGAAGATTAGCCTGAATGGGTTCTGAACAAACCACAGTATGAAGCTATGGGGATGATGGTCTGACTTGTTCCTGTGCACAGGTGAACTTCAACTGCAATAGTTCTTGACTCATCATGAAATATGTATATGCATGTCATATACCAAGCACTAAGATAAAACTAGGGAAAATATAGGAACATCTCTACTAATACTAATACTAGTACTAATACTAACTAATACTAATACTCTACAAGCCATGTAACCTTATCAGTGCCTCAACACACTCTATGCTATAATCTACTCACTGTATACAATAATAATATGTACTTCACAGATGTTAAATGGTGAAAATTAACTGACTCAGTAAATATAAAAAATAATGATGCCTAGTAATAATCAATGATGCATTAATATTAGTCATGATTACTATTATGGGAAATTTATTTTTGAGACCATTAGCTTCTCTAACTGAAATAAAAATGTCTGTACTTTGAGTGTTTGTAGTCAGAAAATCAGACAGAAAGTACCAAACTCTTGTCAAATGATTGCCACTCAATCAGTCCCAGTGAGTGTGCTGTATTCTGGGCTCAGCCACTAACTTGTTGTGCTATCCTGAATGAGTCATTTAATAGCATCTGCTTCCTTCTCTGTGAATTAACTTCTGCTCTTTAACTCAGAGGTATTGCAGGAGGTTTTAGGGATAAATTAAGGAGAAATTATGGCTCCAGCTAATAGGCTGCACCAAAATACGGATTTCTGGAGAATTTCCTTGAACTTATTGATGGAAAGAAAAGAGACACACTGATGTGAGGCCAGCTTCCTTAGCATGGTTATATGCAAATGGGTAGAATCTACATGGATGCCCAGAAGTAGCAGATGAATTCTAAACAAACGTTGTTGTTCTCGGTCCTGCAGTAATTCACTCATTTTTTTCTCCTATCAGACAATTGAGAGTTCCTGAAAGAATAGATCTATTTCACTTACTTTTATACCACAGATAAGTAGTCCAAGGACTACTTGTTTCTATTGGCAGCCTGGTTCACTGAAAATGACCAACTCTGCTCTGGCTACCTGTATAATCAAAGACTATGTGAAAGAAAATAATGGAGAGCTAGGAGATACATCTCTTATAGGTTGAATGAGAAATATACTCATTGGCTCATGTGGTTGAAGACTTGGTACCAGCTAGGGGTAGGCTTTGAACTGGGGCCTAGCTAGAAGTGAGTCACAAAGGCTGGCCTTGAATTTGATAGCCCAGCTCCACTTCCTATCTTCCATCTGCCTCCTAACTATTGATGCCATGTGTTCCCTCACCTCAGCCTCCTGTGGCCATGCCTTCACCATCTTGATCAGCTATTCCCTCAAGCCTTGAGAAAAAAAAAAAATCAACCTTTCTCTCTCACATTGCTTCTTGTCAGGTACTTTGTTACAGCAATGAGAAAAGTAATTAATCTAACATTCAAAGTCTTTGGTGTACAATTTGGATAGTAGCTAGATAATAGCCTAGATTTGGAAGTATATTGTTTACATATATTTTATAAGGTGTGGAGAATTCATGTTTAAACTTCAAGCAGAAAGTTGCTATTTTGAATACGAGAAATAGAGCTGGCAGATTTGCATCATAGAGCTATGTACCAGATTATGTTCAACTTCTAGGGCTTTAGAGCAGTAACAAAGCGGCAAAAGATCTCTTTCCTTGAATGGAAGGCCAAAATCATAAGCTAGTAACTAGATGAAGAGACCTAACATGTCACCAGACATAGGCACTCTAAGTCTGAACTTTCTTATCCTCCAATTAATCTCTACTCTTCTTAACCACAAGGTCTACAAACCTGCTGTGCATAATGCTCTTTCCTGTCTTATTCCTTTTGCATGAAGCCTTCTTCCATTATTCCTTCTGATCTTCTGGTTAACTGACACTTCCTCTCTCATATATCATTTGTCACTCTGAATACTTTTCTCTGACTTCCTGCTTCCTCAGTAAGTGGCCCTCCTTTGTGTTCACACAGTACTTATTCGTCTCCATGGCAAATACTATTTCCCTGCCTTCCTCTTGCCAACAGGTACATTGAAAACAGAAGCTTTGACATATTTACAGTTGAATTCTCAGAGCCTAGAAAAGTGCCAGTCAAGGGGCAGACATTTAGCCAGTGTCTATGGGATGGTGCCTTTGAATAGCTGACACTTGCAAAAATGGATCAAAGGATTCTGGATTGCCCAGCAGATCATAGTACCAATGCCTATATCAACCACAACAGAAACTTAGTATATCACCTTGGGAAAAATGTTTGAGATATTTCTAGCTGTCTATAGAGTTGTTATCTGTGGCTTGTCATGAGGTACTAATTCTAGTTCAGACTTTAAGTGGAGGTGTGGTTTTAACCTCACTGGCAGGAAAAAACATTGGCTACATATTAGTGATTTTGGTGATAATCAAGAACAGAATGAAGAATGAAAACCTTATTAAAAGTATTTTTAGCTGAGGAACATTGACATTAGACTGTCAGAGAACCAAATGGAAGGAAATTGTGATGAGCAATAAATATGTGAGTAAAAATGGTCAAATAGGATCATGATTCAAAGAACTGACTACTGTTTCTACCAAATTGGAGACCAGTTGCCCAGCAACCACTCTCTATGGAAGTTACATAACATGATGATATGTTAGATCCTCATCTCAAAAGTGGACTGACAAGCTGAAGCCATAAGTCCTACAATTCAACTCACATTAGTTCTACCACCTTATTAAATTGTGAATATGCCTCATTCTCTGCTATCTAAAAAGTGACGTCTGTTAAAAGAGCACAAGATTTCTATGGGTAACAGAGATGCCCTGCATGTCTTCAAGAGTGTGGGTTTCATTGTGTGTATAGACTTCATTGCTGTGCTATCTCGGGTCATTTTCTTTGTATAAATTGGTATGTCAGTGATAGAAGGTGGTAGCCAGGCTGATCCGTGTAGAAAGACAGGAAGAATATATATGTTTCTGTGCCACTTTAGTTAATCATTTATATTCTGTTTCTACCCCAAATAAAACAAAAACATAAAACAACATCTTATTAGCATTTTTTTAATTATTCAAATGGAGAAAGAAAATCTATATACAATATGATAAAATGAATAAATACATGAATGAGATCCAGTTAACACTTGTTTAAAGTTGATATGAGGTTGGGGAGATAGCTCAGTTGGTAAAAACATTTGTTGTGCAAGTGTGAGAACTCATGTTTGATCCCCAGCATCCACACAAAAATCCAGGTGTGGCCACACCCTGTAACCCTGATGCTGAGGGAGTTTCACTGGCAAATCACTCTAAGAAATGGCTTGTGCCCAGGTTCAGTGAGAGACCCTTATTCAAGAAAATATGGCAGAAGAGCAATAGAGGACACCTAACTTCTCCCTCTACCTTCTATGGGTGTACACATGTGCACACACATGTGCATACACCATATGCACACTCATACAAAGCATAAAGAATGCACACACAGCAAAAATTACAATATAACACACACACACAAGTTAATACACTGAGTACTAGTATCACTAATTTTATGAGATAGCTACCATTAGTATAATCTCAATTTTTTACCTAGAGTAAGGTACAAAATGTTTAAGCAAATATCTAGTGATGCCAAAGTCTGTATTCAAATTATGCTAACTCCAAAGACTATAGTTTCAATCACTGTCTTTCAAGAAGGAAGGAAAAAGTCAATAGGTATATCAGAAGTGTTTCTAACAACACAAATCAAAGAATAATGAACCAATCAAAATAACAAACTGTTATTCACTAATTTAGCTACAATTTCAAACAGTGTGAGCAGTTCTCTGCATGTGGTTAATATATGAAACTGCTATTTACAATAACAACTTTTAGTCAGCTATCTCTCTGTGTAATGACAAATGATGGAGTACACAGCAATTATCCATAATAACTCCTAACTATACACGTTCAATGAAAAGCAGGCAGTTTCGTAGGGTTTCCTTTTATCCTCTGTTATTTTTATTATTTGCTGGTGAGTTCTTATATATTTTTTTCTTTTTTTATCAATTAGTTTTGTACTCAGTAAATATAGTCAAGTTGGTACCATTGTTAGCCTCCTCCCTGTCCTCCCCCCTCCCCCTGGCCCCTCATTGTTGAGGTATATGGGTCATGCATTGTGGGGTTAGCCCTCAGTTATGGGTAGGAGGAAATGTCTCTGTGTATCATGACCCAAAATGTGGCTCTGAAATTCTTTCTGCCCCCTCTTCCACAAATTTCCCTGAGCCATGTTGAGTTCATTTTAGGTCTGCTTCAGTGATGTCTTGGGGGCCTGTGTGTCTCTGGATATCTGATTTGGTAGGAATTGATTGTTCTCTGTGTCGAACTCCTTCACCCCTGTGCTAGTACCAGGTTCACCAAGTAAATGGCACCCTTGCTCATTTCACCAATTATTCTTAGTTTCAGCTGGGGCCCTTTTGAGGTATGCTGGGGTGGTTCTTTCCTTAGGATCTGCCCCTATCTGAAAAAGAGAAACAGATTCTCCAATGGAGAGTAAAGTTAGCGCCAGATAAATGGGATAACCATTTTTTTTTAGAGAGAGAATTTAATAGGTGTAGGCCCTCTTGCAGCCCACAATTGGTGGTAGCTTGGTAATAGAGAGCAGGCTCATTTTTGGATATGGTCTGACTTGTTTCCCAGCTCCAGCTATAGGTTCCATTCCACTGAGCGAACCAGGTAGCCAAATCATGAGCAGTTGGTTTCCCACCATGGCTGTGCACCACTCTTGCACTTGTGTGAGCATCACGACAGGTTATTTGCCGCTAAGTAGGTTAGACCATGAGTTGCTTGGATAGATATTGGTCATTTACCCCCAGTCGCCCATGTAGCACTTTCAAGTTGTTATATATTTTTAATATGGGCTTTTAATAAAATCACTATAGACAAGGATACAGTGAAATGGGCAGCTTAAAAAATTCTGGTAAGAATATTAACTAGATCAAAATTAAGTTTGATAAACTTGGATCCTTTGAAATGTAAATCTTTTGATGTCATCTAAGACTACATACCAAATAACCGAAATTGTAGGCAAACAAGACTGAAAGAGAGCAAGAGAGAGAGACAGAGAGAGAGAGAGAGAGAGAGAGAGAAAGGACATATGAAATACATAAACCACTAGCAATATTTTACGAAGGATTCAATAATGGGGAGGATTCAATAATGGTTATGTTTTTTTCTTAAGTTTTATTTATAATTCCTTTTTCTTATAGCAGAAATACAGCTTTTAAAAAAATAACCAAAGCAGGGGCTCTTCTCTAGTAATTCTCATTGAACCTGACTTAGGTAACCAGAAAGCAATATAGTGATGAATTATGTTTAGTTATCAATGTGATCAGGTGACTCAATATGTTGGCAACTCACACTCAATATTTTAAGCTAAATAAGTGACTTCAACATCTTCAGATGTCATTAAGAGCATTTCAGTTGCAAAATTTCTCCAGAATAACACAGGGCTTTATAATTTAAATATTCTTTCCCAGAAACCTCAAGAGCCCTCTGACCCTGAAACAAACTATGCTGGTGAATCTGAATGCTCAAAATGAAGAAAAGGAGCAGTCAGTGCCGGTGGCACAGTGGATGGCTCTCTGTACATCCAGTACCAACCCCAGAAGATAGTTAACCTGCCAGTATCTCATGGTGAGTCAGTAATGGAGATAAGGCTCAGGACTAAGACCAAGCTCTGCTGGGGCTCAATTTGGCATACTTTCCATTAAACTACCTGAACCATCATATGGTCATTCTGCAAGGGGCACAGCAGGGAGAAGGAGCATTTCCATTTTCTTGAGACCCTGCTAGAGGCAAATGCAGAAAATCAGCATGGAGCATATAGGCTATCAGGTAGACTAGACCTGGAATTACATCAATAAACATGTGTTTGCTGCATGACCTTTACAAAGTACGTAAATAATCTAAGCTTTGTTCTCCTCTCTATAAAACAAGAATGGTGATGTTGATATCTATAAATACGTCACAATGATTAAATAAGACAAGATGCATATTCTATGATTAGTGTTACATGACCATACACATGGCAACTATTGTCAGTCTCCTCTATCGTTCCCTCCCTCCTACTCAATATCCACCTGCCCCACTGATGCATGGGCATAGCTTTATTTAAACTTGCCCATCTTACTGTGGTGTTCAATTTAAATACCAATTTAAATACTATCCTGCAAAGAAGTAAAATAGAACACAATAGATATATATATATTTTTTAATATATATATATATTTTTTAAAATACTCACTTTCCTTAGATACCTCCTTGTAAATATACATTAGTGAAAAAAAGTGTCCTAGCTAATATGTCATCAAATCTCTTTAGATGCTAAAAATAAGCAACTATTCAGATAATGTTGTGTACAGTCATATGATCAGCTTAGAGAATGTTCACTAAGAAAAATACAATTTCGATTGCATATGACCCAGGTCTTCTTAAATTTTTTTTGTGAGTTTCTTTTTAAACATGTACATACATTTTAACCATGCACATATATTTTTTTTCTTGTCACTCAGAGGGCTTTACCCTAAGTCTAAAAGCTTTTGGCTAAAGTGCAAAAACACTGGAGACCCATTTTGAATAACAAGAGGAATTGAAAGGATTTCAACTCATCTGTAGTTCCCATGGCTGGCAGGACATTCCTTTTCAAATTGATTTTTCAAATGCATATAAGTCATCAGGCTCACAGATTCTAACCTTTCCAACCAAGTACTAACAACCCTTTTCAAAGAATGAGACTTTTGAAAAATCTCCAGTCATTTGGCTTTGGAAGAGAAGACCCTGGTGGCACTGATAGTAGACTTAATGGAATGAAGATTCCCAGGCAAACTAGGTAATAAACCAATTCTTAATAAGGAAAAATAAAGACCAAGAGAAAACGTCATTTGAATGATGCTCTACCATAAACCTCTTACAAGCAAGGTTCAAACTCTGGCTTTTTGGTTTCCTCTTTTCTGCCTATGTTTATTAACTGTGGGGGTTTGGATGTAAATGACCCTCATAGACACATGCATGTGCATACTTAATCCCCAGTTGGTGGCACTGTTTGGAAAGGGTGTGGAAACTTTAGGAGGTGGAGCTTTTTCGAGGGATATGTCATGGCGGGGAGGGCTTGAGATGTTACAACCTATGTCCACAGCATTCAGCTCTCTCTACTTCCTCGCTGCTGGTATGAAGATGTGATACCAGTGTCTGCTCCTGCTTTGCTTTCCCTGCCATAATGCCCACTTGCCCTGGAAACAGTAAATCCAAATAAACCCTGTCCTTTTTTAAGCTGCTCCTGCTTGAGTATTTTGTCTCAGCAATTGGACAATAATTGGTACAGTAACCTTGTCAGAAGGCTAGAATAATATACGAATGTCCAGTAACTGTAAGGAGAGGCCATGAAGTGAGTCATATCCCAAAGAACCAATCCTTTACTAGTGAAATTGCAGTTAACTTTGAGTACCTGTTGTCAGCACAGCTGGATGGAGCCCTCAGGCACAAAAACCATGATTTTGTTTGACAATTTCATACATGTATATAATATAATTTTATTTTATTCACTCATCCCATCCCCTCATTATTCTAATTGGATTTGAGATCTGCTCCCAGGTGAGAATTCATGCCAGAATTGTAAATCCTGGCCACTGTTGCTATGCTAAATGGTCAGGCTGTCAAACTGTCTTCTAAGTATTTATGTACTCACAGGTTGGCACAGCTTTCAGCTTCAATTTTGAAAGTTTCTTCTTGTAATGTGAAGAGGTTAACCCACCATGGTTTTTTTTTTTTAGACTACACAGATTCTGAATCAAAGAATTAAGTAAAATAAAGTTCACTAAAACCACCACTTTACCCTCTCTGAATATTTTTTTCTTTCTCTTATTTGAGACATATATTATTAAATATCACCTGCTTCCATCTGTTTTGTATTTATCCTTGCTTTGCAAGTACTCAGCATAAATTTGGACCACATGTTTAGTCATAAAGCACCAAAAATTTATTCTTCAAAACCCTCCAACAATGATAAATTGTTTGTGCTCTAGAAAAATAAATTTGTATGAGTTATTAAATATTGGTTATTTTTCTTGCTCTTTTACTGTTCATATTTCATATCATATATCATTGAAATTATTGTGGCCCATTGCATCATTATTTTATATAAAAGCATATAAATATACAGCATTATCTTAACCTAGTTTGCGGTAGTAAAACAGAATATCTGAGAATGGGTGATTTATAATAAACAAAGGTATTGCCTTATAGTTTGGAGGCTGGGGAGTCCAATAGTGATGGTATGGTGAGGGTTCTTTTTGCTCTACCACTGTCTGGCAGAAGTCAGGATGGTAAAAGAGAAAGAGGAGATTGAACTCTTTACAATAATATCAGTGCTAGTCATAAGTGTTGACCCTCAGGGTAGGATCCCCTCTTACAGAGCATAGCTTTGTTTATTTATTTATTTAGTTTAGAGAGAGAGATTTTCCAGGGTCTCAGCCACTAAAATGGAACTGCAGACATTTGCACCACCAAGTGGGCATGTGTGACCTTGCACACTTTTGCCTCACCTTTGTGCGTCTGGTTCCTGTGGGATCTGGAGAGTCTAACATGTGTCTTTAGGCTTTGCAGGCAAGCACCTTAACTGCTAAGCCATCTCTCTAGCCCTGAGGCATAGCTTTTAATAGTGATAAATAGCATTTAGATTTCAATATTAGATGTTGAGGTGATAAATATTGAGATCTCAGTAAACATGTCACAAATGGATTTTGTAGTGAATTCCCTGTTAATATGTCTGTTCTCTGAAGGCAATGATGTTTCTTTCTTGTAGCTTTTAACCTAAAACATGCATACCACACAGCAACATCTAACAAACGACCTGAACCTGAATTGATATTTTTTTTTACTGTTTCTATTGCTGCATATATCTAACAGAGTGAGGGCAGTTTTAAGAAGTATTGTGATTCTTTAAGATCTGTTGGTAGTAAAGAAAAAACCAGACCCAGGTGGTTTTTCTGATGCCCTGTGCACCTTGTGCAACTTGCCCAACACAGTGCTCAATCTGCCAGGAGCCATATGCCCTAACATTGTAATGACAAGGTACAAATGATACAATATGTTTCTAAGATGACTTTCTGTTGGGATAGCCATAAAGAATTGCCTTCCATAAATTTAGTTACAATATTATAGTTGCTCATAAATGTTGATATAAATATTTGATTTGTTATTCAAATATTATGAATTTTTTCAGACCAAAAAAAAGTACATTTGTGTCTAAAAAAACTCCCTCCTCTTTCAGTATTTCTGTATTGTCAGCCAGTTTCTTTAAATCATATGTTATTTAATGTGTAAACATTTGAAGGGAGACATGGAGAGGGAGCCAGAGCTTCTGGGTGATATATAGGTTACTTCCTGTTTCTAAATTTTATATCTATGTCTCCCCTGAAACAATGTTTATATGTAAGAACAGAGTAGAGTAGGATTGACAAGAAAATGCTGGGGAGTGGAAGTAAAATGTTATATACACATATATGTATATTACATAATATATATGTGTGTGTGATAACTTTTACATTTCTTCTAGAATTTTCATATATATATAATACATATATGAATATATAATATACATATTATACATATATAAGTATGTATATTAATACATATATTCACAAATCAGAAAAATAATATCACATTATAATAAGTAGAAAATTAAAAAAAGAAATAAAACATAAAATACATCCCAGCTCTGTTTCCTAAATAATCAACTTTAGTAATAATACATAAAGAAAGCTGAATCATTGTTTTGGAGTCACTTGGCTGTAAAGATTTAAAAAATTATTAACACCCTGTTTGGCAAAAGTACAAGAAGCAGACTACTCAAAGGAATTTGAAAATATATGTGAAAAGCCTTAAATTTGCATATCTTTAACCAAAATATTTGTTTTTATGAATATATCCACTGAAAGTGTTCATTCAAAATGACAAAATTGATTCATGGATTGTTCATTATAATATCCTAAATTTCTAGCCATGGGGACATGCTTTTAAATATGGCTGTGCTATGCAATATCATCTTTTGAAAGTAGTACAGACTATACTAACAAGTGAAATTGAAAGCTGATAAGACAGTAGTAAATTCTGCCCTTGGTTATTTATCTGCATATATAAAGCCTAAATTCTTGCATAATTTAAATTGTGGCAATTTCTGGAAATTAATTTTAAAGAGTCAATTTTTAATTTTTTTATCTTAATGATTTTTGTGTATGTATTGCTTTTATAATTATATATACTGATAGTGAATTGCATAATAGGTGAGAACAAAAGAAAAGAAAGAGATGAAAGGAAGGAGGGGAAAGTATCTCTTTACCTAAAATAAGTGGCATTGCTTGAATTAGTTTGATCAGTGGAAAACACAGATATTAAGGAACTGATCTGACCAGCGGAAACAACAAGCTCCACTGGGCCCTTTGTCCTTTTGTTGCCCTAAAGTTCCTTCTCACGTATTAGGTCCATTACCACATGGAAAATATAAATATATACCACACCATCCAGATACTCTCTTCACAGTTTTCCTAGCATTTCTAAAGTGTTTGTGGCTACTCCTAAGAGCTCAACGTCAAGCATCTCTATGAACATAAGTTCAAAATTGTCAAAATTTCATATTGTTTCTTTCCATAGCCCTACAATCTCTCTTACCTGTTAAAAGCCTATGTTTATATCTGTTGAATATTAATTTTTGCCAATGAGCTAATTGTGACAATACTTTTGTTTTTAGCAAACTTGTTTTATAAGGCAGGATGTTAAATGTTTGGGGGGGGGAAATAAAGGAAATAGCAAATATGGCTTTTAAACCTAGCATAAGTAAACTATAAGTAAAATTTAAACTATAAGTGAAATAAAGACCAAATCATGGTAGAGAACTTAACAACTGATGACAATGCAACTTAATGCAGGTTTCATAATGCATTTAGGAATCAATGACAGTAGAGAACTGAAAATTTAAATGATCTGGGCTGGAGAGATGGCTTAACGGTTAAGGCACGTGCTAGTGAAGCCTGAAGACCCTACTTCAAGTCTCCAATACCCATGTAAAGCCAGATACACATGGTGGTGCATGCGTCTGGAGTTCATTTGCAGTGGGTAGAGGCCCTGGAGTGCCCATTCTCTCTCTCTCTCTATCTCTTTCTCTTTTCTCTCTCATATACATAAATAAATGTGTAAATTAAAATAATTAAAAATAACTAAATAAATAACTGTAAATAACTAAAAAATAAACTAAACTTAAGATGGTAGAATAGGAGCCATGCCAAAGCAATCTTGGAGAGAAACTTTGAGGGAGAATAATGTGCAATACACTCTTTTACTGAAAAGTGAAGGTATGTAAGGAATTATTATCCTCGGCAGAGAGGTAAAAGAGAGCTAGAGCTTTTAGCAACCACATAAGCATCCAGAACAGGGCTCCAGCTACCAGCCCAGTGGCCTGCTAGGAAGAGCTATTGCCCGGTCTTCCCTGAGCCAGCAAGAGCAGAAATACAGGGAAAAAATTCCCCATTCACACCAGATTTGCAAAGTCAAAAATCCTAAAGGAGAAGACAATAGGGATCAGCTGAGCATCTCCAGAACTTCAGACAACTCTCCACAGCCTCCTCTCCCCCAACTGCCAGCACTTAGAACCACTAGGGATCTCAGGATACCAAGGAATAGGGGTCAATCCTCCCATACATGGCATCCAGGAAAACTTATCTGCAAAGCACATCTGCCATTGCAACCAGCTGAGCCAAGCCCAAAGTGCATCAAAGAAGGGGCCAGTTTCATATTAAACATAGATAAGATGGAAAGCCACCACTAGACTTACTACAGCCCAGGCTGCCTAAGAATCTCCACCTTCCAACTGACAGGATTAGGGGCATGAGTGACCGTGCCTATGCAATTTAGGGCCTTTGGTTTTGTTAGTTTGTCTGCTTCTTTTAACCTCCATACATGCATAAATAATCCACAATACTTCTGCCACCTCCATCGTTTCTCAAAGTCAATACTAGTCCTCACAATAACTCACCCTATGTAAACTCGCCCTTTTAAATAACCAAAACCTTATAAGCCTTGTTTGTTTGCCAATCAGAAATTACTGAAGTCAAAAGAAACACTAGTGTTAATTTGCTACTAGGGAACTTTTATGTTTTTATAGCAGACATATTTATAACATCTTGGGTCATTCATGCTATTAGAATTGACATAATATTGAAGACACATTGACAACTTGAGCTCCTACCCTAAACAAATAACATCTGGGGCTGAAGAAATAGCTTAGCAGTTGAGGTTCTTGCCTGTGAAGCCTCCAGACCCAGGTTTGATTTTCCAGGACCCATGTAAGCCAGATGCACATGTTAGCACATGTGTCTGGAGTTCACTTGCAGTATCTAAGGGGCCTGGCATGCCCATTTTTTTTTCTCTCTCTCTAGTAAATGAATTAAAATAAATTTTAAAAGAAATAACTTCTGCTATACATGTCAAATAATATGTCTGATAACTAGAAAACAAAGCATTGAAATACTCAAGAAGCACAGAAATATCAATATAAGTCCCTGACAAAGTACAAAACCAACAATAATGACCTCCAGTGAGACAGAATTAGATGAAATGGTAGACAGAAAATTTTAGAATAATTTTAAATATGTTCAAAGAAATAAAAGATGAAATTAAAAGAATCAAAGAATGGGCTGGAGAGATGGCTTAGCGGTTAAGCACTTGCCTGTGAAGCCTAAGGAACCCAGTTCGAGACTCCATTCCCCAGAACCCACATTAGCCAGATGCACAAGGGGGCGCATGCGTCTGGAGTTGGTTTGCAGTGGCTAGAAGCCCTGGCGTGCCCATTCTCTCTCTCTCTCTCTCTCTTTCTCTCTCTGTCTGTCACTCTCAAATAAATAAATAAAAATAACAACAACAACAAAAGAATCAAAAAAACCAAACTCCTAAAGGAATTCCAAGAGAACACAGGAAATCAACTTAACAAAATTAGGAGATCGATGCAAGATATACATAAGGAAATAGAAATACTGAAGAAATACCAATCTGAAATACTAGAAATTAAAAACATGGTAAGTCAAATAATAAAACTCTGTAGGAAGTCTCACAAATAGAATGGGTCAAAGAGAGGACAGTTTATCTGAGTTTGAAGACTTTGTAGTAGATCTAGGTCATTTCATAAAATAGAAAGACAAACTAATAGGAAAGCATGAGTAGGAATTTCAAGACATTCCGAACACTATGAAATGATCAAACATAGGAATTCAGGGCATAGCAAATGTTTTAACATAATCATAGAATAAAGGTGCAATACAGATACAGGAGGCCAGAAAGGAACCTCTCCTCACCATATATAGTTAAGCTACTAAACACACAAACCAAAAAAAAAGAAATACATATATTGAAAGTAATAAGAGAAAAGCACCCAGTCATCTATAAAGTCAAGCTAATCAGGATAGTAGCAGATTAATCACACAAATTTTAAAAGCCAGAAGAATTTGGAATGATGTGTTTCAACTTCTGAAAGACAATTGCCAACTAAGTCTACTGTATCCAGCTAAAGTATCTGTCATAATTGAAAGAGTTACAAGTAATTTCCATGACAAAAACAGGCTCAAGGAATGCATGACCACTAAGACATCTCTGCAGAAAATACTTGAAGGGACTCTTCAGTCTAATGAGAAGAAAAAGCTCATACATGAGATCACAGGAAAAAAATAAACTGTACTCAAATAAAAATTAATGCGAGAGAGTAACAGAAAAACAGCCAACACTATAAAATCAAGAATGACAATAATAAATAGAGCCCTTTCAATTATAAATCTTAATATCAATAGTCTCAGTGCCCCAACCAAATAACACAGACTTGCAGACTGGATTAAAAAGCAGGATCCCTCTGTATGTTGCCTCCATGAAACTTACAGCTCCAAAAAAGAGAGATGGTGTCTTAGGGTGAAAGGATAGAAAATGATATTTCAAGCAAATGGACCAAAGAAACAAGTGGGGGTTGCTGTCCTAACATCTGACCAGACAGACTTCAAAACAACATTAGTTAGAAGAGAAAAAGAAGGTCACTTTATACTGATTAAAGGAATAATCCAACAAGAGGAAATTATAATTGTTATCATACATGTAATGGACATGAGTGCAGCCAACATCATTAAAAGAACACTAGTAGACATAAAGTCATTGATAATCCAAACACAATGGTTGTAGATAACTTCCATACTCCTCTGTCGCCAATTGACAGGTCATCTCAGCAAAAGAATGAACAGAGAAGTATCTGATTGAATTAAGTCATAGAACAAATGGACCTAACAGATATCTGCAGAACACTCAAACTACATGCTGCAGAGTATACATTCTTTTCAGCAGCACTAGAACTTTCTATAAACTAGACTATATATATGGACACAAAACAAATATTAACAAATACAAGAAAACTGAAATAATTTCTTGTACTATAGGTACAATGAGATTAAACTACAAAAAGAATAACTATAGAGCATACAGAAACTCATGGAAACTAAACAATACATTACTTAATGATGAATTGTTCATTGAATAAATCAAGAAGAAAATTTAAAAATCATAAAATAAAAGGATAATGGATGCACAACATACCAAAACCTATGAGAAACAATGAAGGCAGTCCTATGAAGGTATTTCATAGCTTTAAGTACCTGTATAAAGACATTAGAGACCAGGCATTGTGGGGCATGCCTTTAATCCCAGCACTTGGGAGACAGAGGTAGGAGAATTGCTGTAAATTAAGGCCACACAGAAACTAAATAGTGAATTGCAGGTCAGCCTGGGTTAGAACAAATCTCCTCCTCAAAAAAAAAAAAAAATAGAAAGGTCACAAGTAAAAAAACTCAATGCCATACCTTAAGGCCTTTGGAAAAGAAGAATAAGGAAAATAAAAAAACACAGCTGAAGTAATAAATATCAGAGCATAAATTAATGAAAATGAACGCCCCCCAAATTCAAAGAAATAAAAGAATCAATTAAACAAAGAGTTGGTTCTTTGAAATAATAAGATAGATAAACCTTTAGTCAAACTGACCCAAAGAGAGAAATGATCCAAATTTATAAAATTAAAGATGAAAAAAGCACCATTACAAATTATGCCTATGAAATTCAGAAAATCATAGAACCATACCATAAAAACATATACTTCACTAAAGTTGAAAGTCTGAAATGAATGGATGCTTTTCTAGGGACATATGACCTACTAAAACTAAAGCAAGATGAGATCAGCCATTTAAACAGACCTCTAACAAGCAATGAGATCAAAGCAGTTATTAAGAAAAAAATATCCCAATTTAAAAATGTCCAGGCCAAGATAGATTCACTGGTGAATTCTGGCAGACCCTCAAAAAAACTATCACAATTGCTTCTCAAACTTTTCAATAAAACAAAAAAGGAAGAAATGCTACCAAGAAATGCTACAATTTTATGAAGCCAACATTACCCTGATATTGAATCTACACAAAGACATAACAAAAATAAGAAAATTACAGACCAATCTCTTCCATTAATACAGATGTAAAATAAAGAAAAAAAAAAAAAGCTTTTTAGCTTCATGAAAAAAAATTCTAAACAAAATACTGGCAAACAGAATATATGAATACATTAAAAAATCATTCACCCTGACCAGATGAGTTTTATCCCAGAGATTTATAGATAGATCAACACATGCAAAACAATAAATGTAATGATACACCATATAAATGGACTAGAGAAAAATCATATGATCATATTAATAGATACAGAAAAGGCATTTGACAAAATCCAACATCCTTTCATGGTAAAAGTCATAAGGAAACTGGGAATAGACAGAACATACCTCAATATAATACCTCAATATATTAAAGGCTATTTATGACAAACCTACAGTCAACATAATAAATGGGGCAAAACTCAAAGCATTTCCACTAAAATCAGGAATAAGACAAGGGTATCCACTTCTACCAGTTTTGTATAACATAGTACTAGAAGTCTTAGCTATAGCAATATGACAAGGGACAAATAAAAGGGATAAAAATTGGAAAGTATGAAATCAAATTAACATTGTTTGCAGATGGTATTATTCTACACATAAGGGATCTTAAAGTAAACTATTAGAGCTGATAAATACTTTTAACAAACTAGCGGGATACAAAATTAACACAGACATCAGTTTCCTTCCTATATACCAATAACAAACATGCTAAGGAAGAAATCAGAGAAACACTCATTCAACTTTGCCTCAAAAACTTAATAACGCACCTTAGAATAAACCTAACCAAGAAAGTGAAGGATCTCTACGACGAAAATGTTAAAACACTCCAGAAAGAAATTGCAGAAGACACTAAGAAATGGAAAGACATCCCATGCTCATGGATTAGAAGAATCAATATTGTGAAAGCATCTGTCTTACCAAAGGCAATCTACAGATTTAATGCAATGTCCATCAAAATACCAATGGAATTTTTTCACCAAAATAGAAATAACAATCCTAAAATTCATTTTGAAGTACAAAATAGCCAAAATAATTGTGAACATTGAAAATGAAGCTAGTAGTAGCACTATACCTGATTTTAAATTATATACAAGAGCTATAGTAACAAAAACAGCATAGAACTGGCACAAAGACACATTAACCAATGAAACAGAATAGAGGACCAAGATGTAATTCTTGGCAGCAACATCCATCTGATTTTTTTTTTTTTGACAAAATGCCAAAAACATTGGAGAAAGGACAGCCTCTTTAACAAATGGTGCTGGGAAAACTGAATATCTATGTGTAAAAGGATGAAAATAGAATCTTATCTCTCTTCATATACAAGAATAAAGTCCAAATGGGTCAGAAGCCTTTTCCTTATACTGGAAATGCTGAAACTACTAGAGAAAAGTAGAGGAAACACAGCATATAGGCATAGGCAATGGCTTTCTGAATATAACCCTAGTCACTCAGGATAAAACAAACAAAACACTAGTCAATCACTGGGACCTCATGAAATTCAAAATCTTTCATATAGCAAAGAACACTACGAATAAACCAAAGAGGGAACCAACAGAATGGGAGAAAGTTTTTTCTAGCTGTACATCTGACAGAAGATTAATATCTAGGGTCTACTCAAAAACTCAAAAAACTAAATAATAGAAAAGTTAACAGATGAATCAAAAATGAGCTATAGAACTGAATAGAGAGTTCTCAAAAGAAGAAACATAGATAGCCAATAAACATGTAAAAATCTGTTCTACATCCTTAGCCATCAAGGAAATGCAAATTAAGAATACTTTGAGATTCCATCTCACCCCTGTCAGGATGGCTGTCATCAAGAAAACAAATGACATCAAGTGCTGGCAAATGTGTGGAAAAGTAGGAACTCTTTTGCATTGTTGGTGAGAATGCAAACTGGAACAGCCATTGTGGAAATCACTGTGGATATTTCTGAGATAGCTAAAAATGGATTTACTATAAAATTGAGCTACACCACTCCTTTTCTTAGGACTTTTCTTAGGACTTTTCTAAGGACTCTACTCATTACTATATAGATACTTGCTCATCCGTGTTTATTACTGCTCTATTCACAATAGCTAGAAAATGGAACCAGCCTAAATGCCATTCAGCTGATGAATGGATAATGAAGATGTGATACATTTACACAATGGAGTTTTTGTTTTAATTTTTTTTTTGTTTATTTATTTATTTGAGAGCGACAGAGAGAAGGAGGCAGAGAGAGAGAGACAGAGAGAATGGGCGCACCAGAGCTTCCAGCCTCTGTACACGAACTCCAGATGTGTGCGCCCCCTTGTGCATCTGGCTAACATGGGTCCTGGGGAATTGAGCCTCGAACCGGGGTCCTTAGGCTTCACAGGCAAGCGCTTAACCGCTAAGCCATCTCTCCAGCCCCACAATGGAGTTTTATTCAGCTATAATTAAAGAGTGAAATTATGAAATTTGCAGAGAAATGGATGGACATGGAATAGATTATACTAATTTAGATAACTCAGGCCTAGAAAGTTAAACGTCGCATGTTCTCTCTCAAATGCAAATCCTAGCTTCAAATCTTTAAATTTGTATGTGAGTTGGAGTAAAAGTCAGGAAGCTAGAAATGGGCTATGAGGGAGAGAGGAGAGGTGAGGGCTTAAAGGGAGGGTATTGTAGACATGTAAGTAGAGAGGCAGAATACTGGGGGTGGAATGGTCTAAGTGGGATCAAGGGAAGGGGATTGATACAACAATGGGTGGGAGAAGTGTTAATCAAAATATAAGATGCTATAAATAAGCCAAGTGGAACTCACCTCCATTACTAGCCAATAATATTGATGCATAAAAAAGTGAGAATTTGGGCAGAAGTTTCCTATGTAGGTGGATAAGGTTTTCCCCAAATCCATATACTGTTAGTAGAATAATTTCAGTGCCAGGGTTGGGACATCTTCCAGTGAATTTTTACCCATGAGGGTTCCTGTTGCTCCCAAGACATTATAAGCAATCTCCAAGACTCTTGGCTGCCCACCAGAACTAGATCCTAAGACCCTATTGCTGAAACCTCTACATTCCTCAGCTACAGGTCACTAATAAATCAAGCTGAAGCTGAGCTGGAAACCTCCTCCCTGCTACTAGCTGTCTGGATGATGGAAAGAGATATGTAGCATACAGCCTTTCAGGAGAGAGAATTCCCCAGTTGTAACCAGCAGTGGACCCTGCAAGCCTTACAGGTAGCCAGAAAGGCCAGATGTTCTACTGGCACAATAGTGGCATAACTGCTATGGGGAAAACCAACTGCCCTCTGATTAGACTGGAGGCTCACTCCATAGGAGGGAAACCATGTCTGGGACTGAAAACCTAGTCAAAAGCCTATGGCAGGGGAAGTCATGAGTGCTAGGGGAGTAATTACTACTATTGTCTGGCTAGCTGGGTATATTATTTCCACTAAACTGTCCTCTACACACTTATGTTTATGCCCATGTATTAATGTTATTCTCATTTTGGTTAGAATAGCTTGTCTTTTCAAATTCAAGTGACTGCTGATGTGACCACAAACCCACAATAGTGCTAAGAATGAGGGACAGTGAGGTGTTCCTCACTAAGTGAGAAATCTCTGTCACTCGCTCCCTTCAAGGCTCAGGGTCCATTGTTAAAGAAGTGGTGGAAAGAAGGTAAGAGTCAAAGGAAGGGTAGCACTCCTTAGAGTGCTGTCTTCCAGACACAAAGTAGCCTTGATACGTATGACCTCATAGTACCTGACACTACCTACATAAAACTTTCATAATGGGAGGAAACAAATGAAGACATTAAAATAAAATAAAGCTAATTGGAAAGAAGAAGGGATTCAATGGAGGGTGGATTTGGGAAGGAGAAAATAGGAGTGGTGGGTGGGAATTATCATGTTTTACTATCTATACTTATGGAGGTTTTCAATAGGAAATTCAAATTCTAATGATAACTTTAAATTAAAAGAAATTTAAATAAACCAAGTTTGAAACCAAGTCTGCCACTTTCTTCAACAGTCATGGACTTTTAATTATTCTAAGTTTATTTTGTTGTTGATTGTTGTTTTTGTTTTGAGGCAAGGTCTCACTGTAGCCCAGGGGACCCCTCAATGCTATAGCCCAGGCTGGTATTAAACTCACAGAAATTCTCCTACCCCAGCTTCTGGAATGCTAGAATTATAAGCATAAACAACCACACCTGGCTTTTTCTTCATGAACAAATTAGATTTTATATTATCAATAGCATTTTCATATAATGTAAACAGATCAGATACATGAAAAGCATTTCACCCATGAATATATGACCATGATTAATGCCATTCAAGCCAGCAATTTAAAGTAATATGTTCTGCTTTGCATCCGTGTTGGGAAATCTGTGCTTAATTCTTCCTATCCTGAGGAGAGCACTTGGGCTAAACTTCAGCAGGAAAAAGGCATCTGAGTCAAGAAGAAGTAACATATGTAGATACACATACCCGGGCCCTGGGCCCTAGATGTAACTTGATAACTGAGTGATGGAATGTCAAGCTAAAAGTTCTAGTTCGGTGATTATGGGCAAAGCAAAACTATATAAAACGTACTTTTAAAACATGCTTTATAAATAATATTTGCTCAATTCCAAGAAATTTTCAGCAGTAACAAAGAAGTTAGAATAGCTCAACCTTTGACTTCTATTCTATGTAGATGGATAATTTCAGACAGAAAAGGATGACATGAATTTATTTTAAGGGCTTGCATCCTGTCATATACTTTCAAACTTAATTGGACTTTGGGTTTGAAAAGGGCTCTGAAGACCAACAGAATAGGGCTTATTTAATTCTTTCAACATATCAAATACCTCAAACATTAGATTTGACAGTAGATCCATCATTAGTATTTGAAAGATCAATGAGAAGTAAAGTATTTCCAGAAGAGCAAAGACTAACAATTTTTAAAAAAAAAAAAAAGGCGGGGGGAAAGGGCTGGAGAGATGGCTTAGCAGTTAAGGCCTAAGGACTCAGGTTCTATTTCCCAGAATCCATGTAACCCAGATGCACAAGGTGACGCACGCACATAGGTGGTGCACACATCTGGAGCTTGTTTGCAGTGGCTAAGGCCCTGATGTGTCAATTCTTTCTCTTTCTTTTTTTCTCTTATAAAAAAATAAAAACAAATAATTTTTTTAGTTAAAAAGAAAAGGGGGAAAGTACTCAAAATTACATTTTTGCATGTGTATAGGTATGTAATGGGAATGTATGTGTATATGCATGTGAATGTGCTTGTGTATATATACATGTATGGTTGTCTATGCACATGTGTACACATCTATAGAGCCCAGAGGACCATGTTGGTTGTCTTTATCGACCACTCTCCACATTATTTTATTATCATTAATCATTATTATTATGTATGTGTATGCGTGGTGTGCACATCATGTGTGCATGGTGCACATTAGGTCTAAAGAAAACCTTGAGCGTTTGTCCTCTCCTTCTAACTTGCTTTAAACAGGGTCTTCCTCGTCATTTGTTGTCTGTCTGGCATGAACATTTCCAGATTCTTCTGGCTCTGGGTCCTATTGACTTAGGAATGTTTGGAGCCATTCTGTGAATTTCTAGCTTTAGGTGGGTGTTGGGAGACTGAACTTTGGCAGGAAAACTTGCAAGCCATTGCTTTTAACCTCCTTGAACTATCTTCCTGTGTCCTCCCCCAACAAAGTTATATTTTAGGACATGATTTCAAACTGAACCTGGAGCTCACCAACTTGGCTATACTAATTAGCCAAAAAGTCCTAGGGATCTTTTGTTTTCTCTTCTCCAGTGCTTATTTAAATCACATGTTAATAAGCTCATATATTACATAGGTAATAGGAAATCTGTACTTACATCATCATGTTTGTGTAGCAAACATGTTACTGATAGGCCCATTAAGTTGGAAATTTTGTGAGTTTATAATTGAACCATAGAAAAACCTAGAATGGCTTATATATTAAATGACTTATGAGTCTTTATAACATAATCTTGTGATCCTTGGCTTACTCAAATTAAGCCACATTATAAATGCAAGTTTGTAGATGTATTTTGTAGAAGTCTGTTAGAATGACAGATAATGCTTTGTTTTTTTTTTTTTTTTTTTTTTTTTCCTTGAGGCAAGTCCAACAGACTGGCCTTTTTTAATGTTAGAGAGCAGGAGCTAGCGAGAGAGAAAGAGAGAGAGAAAAGAGAATGGGCACACCGGGGCCTCCAGCCACTGCACTTGAACTCCAGGCACATGTGTCCCCTTGTGTGAATGTGTGAACTTGCATGCTTGCATCACTTTGTGTGTTTGGCTTGCATGGGACTGCAGAGTTGAACATGAGTCCTTAGGCTTTGCAGGCAAGTGCCTTAACCACTAAGCCATCTCTCAAGCCCTGGTAATGTGTATTTTGAATATTTAACATTTAATGAATATCAAGGTATCTTCACACTATTTCCCAAATCATTCTAACAGCTCCATGCATTAGATGTGCATTTTTACTTCCTTACTACTAGAAGAAACAGATAAAGAACAGTTATGAGTTTCCAGGGCACACAGCTAATGAAGGGAAAAGCAGAATGTTAACTTGTACATACTAAACTTGTACATGCTCACCAAGGGTCGTGAACACAGTAATTACACTTCTACAATGCTCAGATATAAAGAACTGATGATATTATTGTTTTATTTGCATTTTAAAACTGAGAGTACTGTATTTATAAAAATAGACCATGTCTTTTTCAAGTGAATTCTGCCAAATGGTCATCACCTGGGTTATCGCTTCATTTTTATAAAAGAAATGATTTAGTTTCAGTCATTATGACTTTTGATCTTAATAGAGCTAACCTGCTGTGTACAAATAATATTGGTCTACGTTGTCTAACCCTCTTATATTTTAATAGTCATAAATATTGCTTTGTGTCAAGTTATGAAAATGGCCTAATGGTTAAAGATACTTGCATACAAAATTGCTTTATGTCTATCAAAATGTCTCTAATATGTATTAGAATCAGACTCTTTTAGTTTAACAATAACCAGTTTTTTTTTTCAGTCTTAGCCTCAAGTTCATTGCTTATAATTAATTTTCAAGGGACATTTCGTGCTCTTGGATACACAAATAATCTTCAGCTGAGAAAAATCGTCTGAAGCCTTGCTATACTTATTCTAGCCTTCTTTGAATAATTGGTTATACACAGTTACACAGACTAACAGAAGTTGTTCTTAAACACAGATGACAAAATTTGTATGCACTCTTGTCTTTTATCTGAGAGAGAATTTCCAGATGAAATAATTGACTTAGAGCTGTTGGTAGACTATTGCTGTCAGTGCTGTTAACATATTTCTGCCTGTATACATAGGTATTAGATACTTAAACAAGACATGACTACTTTCTATGTTCCATACACGGCTTGCACTGTAACCTGACAACTAAGTTTAAATGTTACACAGAATGGTTTTAAACATTTTGTGCCATTCTTTAACTAGATCTCATTTTTGTTGTTGTTGTTTATTTTTATTTATTTATTTGAAAGTGACAGAGAAAGAGGCAGAGAGAGAGAGAGAGAGAGAGAGAGAGAGAGAGAGAGAGAGAATGGGCAAGCCAGGGCCTCCAGGCACTGCAAATGAACTACAGATCCATGCGCCCAGTTGTGTATCTGGCTAACATGGGTCCTGGGGAATCAAGCCTCGAACCGGGGTCCTTAGGCTTCACAGGCAAGTGCTTAACCGCTAAGCCATCTCTCCAGCCCAACTATGTCTCTTTTGTTTATCCAATGTGCTCTATAGCCACACCATTCTTCAAAGACTGGTACTGTTATTTCTGAGTGCTCAACAACCATATGCAGATGTCAAAGACAACTGAGAAATCAGAGCAAAAAGGGCAACATATATTTTTGTTCTTGACCTCAGGTCAGAAGGACCACAAGAGATGATAGAACCCTTCTAGTATGTTCTATAACTCTGATAAGTCACCTATCTTCTTCACCAGGGAGGGCATGGAGACCTAGAGATGTACTTCAAATCAGTGTGAAATCCATAAGAAAAGAGTCTCAACAAAGGAAGCCATATGGTCAGCATAGTCTTGACTTATCCTAGCAGACGATACAATGCAGAGAGTAATAAGTCACTCTTATGGAACCACTACTAACCTTCAAAAGTATAATATATAGTTAATATTTGTTGCCTACATGGTATTAAACACCATGCAAGAGAATATAACCACAAAATATTACAATGTAAACAAAGATCCAGGCTAATAGGCTCCCCTGTCTGATGCTAAATATGGATACTATTTCTCATGGTCATGTGCTTATGACTTACAGTGCTAAGCCCTTACATTGATTTATGCTTACTTCCAACAGGACAAGATTTTATTCTGCTGTTAGGGTGGTAATCTAGATGTTTTTTCTTGTCTCTTTAAAATACTTTTTATTGCTTTATTGATTGGTTTGAGAGACAGAGAGAGAGAAAGCGGATATGGGTGTGCCAGGTCCTCCAACCACTGCAAGCAAACTCCAGACACATGTACTACCATATACATCTGACTTACGTGGGTCCTGGGGAATCAAACCTAAGTTCTCAGGCTTTGCAGACAAGTGCCTTAAACACTAAGCCATCTCTCCAGCCCTAGATGTGTTTCTTTACCATTCGTGTTTTATAAATGTTTTATTGTGGTCCCAAGGGAAAGACCAAAAGAGCAGATCTACATAGAGATAATGATGAGACATCAGACTGGTTCACAAGAAATAGGATATTCACTTTGGTCCTTCAAATACCACTCCTTGCCCCTGGATAGCATTAAGTGCTATAAAGAAAAACCAAATGACCTAGTGTATAATATAGCAGGAAAAAGACAGAAGGACAATAGTAAGTTTTGTTGATCAGTAAATATTTTAAATGTAAATGGATTGATTCTCCCACAATAAATTCTCCCATGGATAAAAATGAAGAGGGGATATATATATATGTGTGTGTGTGTGTGTGTGTGTGTATTCCACAAGAAGCTTATTTTACCTGTAAGGACACAGATAGACTAAACTAAACGGATGAACAAAAGATATATCCCTGGTAGCTTGATATTGGCTTATGTTTGGATATGGTTCTGACTTGTTTCCCAGCTCCAGCTATGGGTCCCATACCAGTGAGGGGATCAGTTAGCCAAATTGAGAGCAGTTGGTTCCCCACCATGGCTGTGTGCCACCACTGCACTTGTGTGAGCATCACAACAAGTTATTTGCTGCTAAGTAGGTTAGACCATGCATTGCTTCGACAGATATTGGTCATTTTCCCCCAGTCGCCCATGTAGCACCTTCTGGCACTAGAGGCGCTGACTGTCTGGGGACTGACTCTCTTCCAACTTCCAGCCATGCCATTCTAATTTTCATGTCAATTAAATTCTCTATAAAAAAAAAGGGTTATCTCATTTATCCTGATGCTAACTTACTCTCCGTTGGAGAATCTGCTTCTCTTTTTCAGATAGATGTAGATCCTAAGGAGAGAGCCACCCCATCATACCTCAAAAGGGCCCCGGCTGAAACTAAGAAAAATTGGAGAAACAAGCAAGGGGGCTGTTTTCCTGATGAACCGGATACCAGCACAAGGGGGAAGGAGATCAGCACAGAGAAAAATCAACTCCTACCAAATCAGAGAGCCAGAGCCTCAGAGGCCCCCAACACCTCATCACTGAAGCAGACCAAAAATGAACCTAACATGGCTCAGGGAAATTTTGCGGAAGAGGGGGCGGAAAGAATGTCAGAGTCACATGTTGGGTCATGATCTGCAGAGACATTTAGCTTACCCATAATTGTGGGCTAACTCCACAATGCATGACCCATATACCTCAACAAGGAGAGGCCAAGGGGAGGGGGTAGGTCACGGATGACCCTAATAATGGTACCAAACTGACTGTATTTGCTGAATACAGAACTGACTAATAAAGAAAAAAAAAAAAAAAAAACAGGATCCCTCTGTATGTTGCCTCCATGAAACTTACAGCTCCATAAAAGAGAGATGGTGTCTTAGGGTGAAAGGATAGAAAATGGTATTTCAAGCAAATGGACCAAAGAAACAAGTGGGAGTTGCTGTCCTAACATCTGACCAGAAAGACTTCAAAACAACATTAGTTAGAAGAGAAAAAGAAGGTCACTTTATACTGATTAAAGGAATAATCCAACAAGAGGAAAATATAATTGTTATCATACATGTAATGGACATGAGTGCAGCCAACATCATTAAAAGAACACTAGTAGACATAAAGCCATTGATAATCCAAACACAATGGTTGTAGATAACTTCCATACTCCTCTGTCGCCAACTGACAGGTCAACTCAGCAAAAAAATGAACAGAGAAGTATCTGCATTGAATGAAGTCATAGAACAAATGGACCTAACAGATATCTGCAGAACACTCAAACTACACGCTGCAGAGTATACATTCTTTTCAGCAGCATTAGAACTTTCTCTAAACTAGACTATATATATGGACACAAAGCAAATATTAACAAATACAAGAAAACTGAAATAATTTCTTGTACTATAGTTACAATGGGATTTAACTACAAAAATTGAACTACAAAAAGAACAACTATAGAGCATACAGAAACTCATGGAAACTAAACAATACATTACTTAATGATGAATTGTTCATTGAATAAATCAAGAAGAAAATTTAAAAATCATAAAATAAAATGATAATGGATGCACAACATACCAAAACCTATGAGAAACAATGAAGGCAGTCCTATGAAGGTATTTCATAGCTTTAAGTACCTGTATAAAGACATTAGAGACCAGGCATTGTGGTGCATGCCTTTAATCCCAGCACTTGGGAGACAGAGGTAGTAGAATTGCTGTAAATTAAGGCCACACAGAAACTAAATAGTGAATTGCAGGTCAGCCTGGGTTAGAACAAATCTCCTCCTCAAAAAAAAAAAAAAAAAATAGAGAGGCCACAAGTAAAAAAACTCAATGCTATACCTTAAGGCTTTGGAAAAGAAGAATAAGGAAAATAAAAAAACACAGTTCAAGTAATAAATATCAGAGCATAAATTAGTGAAAATGAACCCCCCCAAATTCAAAGAAATAAAAGAATCAATTAAACAAAGAGTTGTTTCTTTGAAATGATAAGTAAGATTGATAAACCTTTAGTCAAACTGACCCAAAGAGAGAAATGATCCAAATTTATAAAATTAAAGATGAAAAAAGCACCATTACAAATTATGCCTATGAAATTCAGAACATCATAGGACCATACCATAAAAACATATACTTCACTAAGGTTGAAAGTCTGAAATGAATGGATGCTTTTCTAGAGACATATGACCTACCAAAACTAAAGCAAGACGAGATCAGCCATTTAAACAGACCTCTAACAAGCAATGAGATCAAAGCAGTTATTAAGAAAAAAATCTCCCAACTTAAAAATGTCCAGGCCAAGATAGATTCACTGGTGAATTCTGGCAGACCCTCAAAGAAACTATCACAATTGCTTCTCAAACTTTTCAATAAAACAAAAAAGGAAGAAATGCTACCAAGAAATGCTACAATTTTATGAAGCCAACATTACCCTGATATTGAATCTACACAAAGACATAACAAAAATAAGAAAATTACAGACCAATCTCTTCCATTAATACAGATGTAAAAATTCTAAACAAAATACTGGCAAACAGAATATATGAATACAATAAAAATTCATTCACCCAGACCAGATGAGTTTTATCCCAGAGATTTATAGGTAGATCAACACATGCAAAACAATAAATGTAATAATACAACATACAAATGGACTAGAGAAAAATCATATGATAATATTAATAGATACAGAAAAGGCATTTGACAAAATGCAACATCCTTTCATGGTAAAAGTCCTAAGGAAACTGGGAATAGACAGAACATACCTCAATATAATATACCTCAATATAATAAAGGCTATTTATGACAAACCTACAGTCAACATAATAAATGGGGCAAAACTCAAAGCATTTCCACTAAAATCAGGAATAAGACAAGGGTATCCACTTCTACCAGTTTTGTATAACATAGTACTAGAAGTCTTAGCTATAGCAATATGACAAGGGACAAAAAAAGGGATAAAAATTGGAAAGTATGAAATCAAATTAACATTGTTTGCAGATGGTATTATTCTACACATAAGGGATCTTAAAGTAAACTATTAGAGCTGATAAATACTTTTAACAAACTAGCAGGATACAAAATTAACACAGACATCAGTTTCCTTCCTATATACCAATAACAAACATGCTAAGGAAGAAATCAGAGAAACACTCATTCAACTTTGCCTCAAAAACTTAATAACGCACCTTAGAATAAACCTAACCAAGAAAGTGAAGGATCTCTATGACGAAAATGTTAAAACAGTCCAGAAAGAAATTGCAGAAGACACTAAGAAATGGAAAGACATCCCATGTTCATGGATTAGAAGAATCAATATTGTGAAAGCATCTGTCTTACCAAAGGCAATCTACAGATTTAATGCAATGTCCATCAAAATTCCAATGGCATTTTTTCACCAAAATAGAAATAACAATCCTAAAATTCATTTGGAAGTACAAAATAGCCAAAATAATTGTGAACAATGAAAATAAAGCTAGTGGTAGCACTATACCTGATTTTAAATTATATACAAGAGCTATAGTAATAAAAACAGCATGGAACTGGCACAAAGACACATTAACCAGTGGAACAGAATAGAGGACCAAGATATAATTCTTGGCAGCAACATCCATCTGATTTTTTTTTTTGACAAAATGCCAAAAACACTGGAGAAAGGGCAGCCTCTTTAACAAATGGTGCTGAGAAAACTGAATATGTATGTGTAAAAGGATGAAAATAGAATCTTATCTCTCTTCATATACAAGAATAAAGTCCAAATGGGTCAGAAGCCTTTTCATTATACTTGAAATGCTGAAACTACTAGAGAAAAGTAGAGGAAACACAGCATATAGGCATAGGCAATGGCTTTCTGAATATAACCCTAGTCACTCAGGATAAAACAAACAAAACCCTAGTCAATCACTGGGACCTCATGAAATTCAAAATCTTCCATATAGCAAAGAACACTACGAATAAACCAAAGAGGGAACCAACAGAATGGGAGAAAGTTTTTTCTAGCTGTACATCTGACAGAAGATTAATATCTAGGGTCTACTCAAAAACTCAAAAAACTAAATAATAAAAAAGTTAACAGATGAATCAAAAATGAGCTATAGAACTGAATAGAGAGTTCTCAAAAGAAGAAACATAGATAGCCAATAAACATGTAAAAATCTGTTCTACATCCTTAGCCATCAAGGAAATGCAAATTAAGAATACTTTGAGATTCCATCTCACCCCTGTCAGGATAGCTGTAATCAAGAAAACAAATGACATCAAGTGCTGGCAAATGTGTGGAAAAGTAGGAACTCTTTTGCATTGTTGGTGAGAATGCAAACTGGAACAGCCATTGTGGAAATCACTGTGGATATTTCTGAGATAGCTAAAAATGGATTTACTATAAAATTGAGCTACACCACTCCTTTTCTTAGGACTTTTCTTAGGACTTTTCTAAGGACTCTACTCATTAATATATACATACTTGCTCATCTGTGTTTATTACTGCTCTATTCACAATAGCTAGAAAATGGAACCAGCCTAAATGCCATTCAGCTGATGAATGGATAATGAAGATGTGGTACATTTACACAATGGAATTTTATTCAGCTATAATTAAAGAGTGAAATTATGAAATTTGCAGAGAAATGGATGGACATGGAATAGATTATACTAATTTAGATAACTCAGGCCTAGAAAGTTAAACGTCGCATGTTCTCTCTCAAAAGCAAATCATAGCTTCAAATCTTTAAATTTGTATGTGAGTTGGAGTAAAAGCCAGGAAGATAGAAATGGGCTATGAGGGAGAGAGGAGAGGTGAGGGCTTAAAGGGAGGGTATTGTAGGCATGTAAGTAGAGAGGCAGAATACTGGGGGTGGAATGGTCTAAGTGGGATCAAGGGAAGGGGATTGATACAACAATGGGTGGGAGAAGTGTTAATCAAAATGTAAGATGCTATAAATAAGCCAAGTGGAACTTACCTCCATTACTAGCCAATAATATTGATGCATAAAAAAGTGAGAATTTGGGCAGAAGTTTCCTATGTAGGTGGATAAGGGTTTTCCCAAATCAATATACTGTTATTAGAATAATTTCAGTGCCAGGGGTGGGATATCTTCCAGTGAACTTTTAGCCATGATGGTTCCTGTTGCTCCCAAGACATTATAAGCAATCTCCAAGACTCTTGGCTGCCCACCTGAACTAGATGCTAAGACCCTATTGTCTGGCTAGCTGGGTATATTATTTCCACTAAACTGTCCTCTACACACTTATGTTTATGCCCATGTATTAATGTTATTCTCATTTTGGTTAGAATAGCTTGTCTTTTCAAATTCAAGTGACTGCTGATGTGACCACAAACCCACAATAGTGCTAAGAATGAGGGACAGTGAGGTGTTCCTCACTAAGTGAGAAATCTCTGTCACTCGCTCCCTTCAAGGCTCAGGGTCCATTGTTAAAGAAGTGGTGGATAGAAGGTAAGAGTCAAAGGAAGGGTAGCACTCCTTAGAGTGCTGTCTTCCAGACACAAAGTAGCCTTGATACGTATGACCTCATAGTACCTGACACTACCTACATAAAACTTTCATAATAGGAGGAAACAAATGAAGACATTAAAATAAAATGAAGCTAATTGGAAAGAAGAAGGGATTCAATGGAGGGTGGATTTGGGAAGGAGAAAATGGGAGTGGTGGGTGGGAATTATCATGTTTTACTATCTATACTTATGGAGGTTTTCAATAGGAAATTCAAATTCAAATGATAAATTTAAATTAAAAGAAATTTAAATAAACCAAGTTTGAAACCAAGTCTGCCACTTTCTTCAACAGTCATGGACTTTTAATTACTCTAAATTTATGTTGTTGTTGATTGTTGTTTTTGTTTTGAGGCAAGGTCTCACTGTAGCCCAGGGGACCCCTCAATGCTATAGCCCAGGCTGGTATTAAACTCACAGAAATTCTCCTACCCCAGCTTCTGGAATGCTAGAATTATAGGCATAAACAACCACACCTGGCTTTTACTTCATGAACAAATTAGATTTTATATTATCAATAGCATTTTCATATAATGTAAACAGATCAGATACATGGAAGGCATTTCACCCATGAATATATGACCATGATTAATGCCATTCAAGCCAGCAATTTAAAGTAATATGTTCTGTTTTGCATCCGTGTTGGGAAATCTGTGCTTAATTCTTCCTATCCTGAGGAGAGCACTTGGGCTAAACTTCAGCAGGAAAAAGGCATCTGAGTCAAGAAGAAGCAACATATGTAGATACACATACCTGGGCCCTGGGCCCTAGATGTAACTTGATAACTGAGTGATGGAGTGTCAAGCTAAAAGTTTTAGTTCAGTGATTATGGGCAAAGCAAAACTATATAAAACTTACTTTTAAAACATGCTTTATAAATAATATTTGCTCAATTCCAAGAAATTTTCAGCAGTAACAAAGAAGTTAGAATAGCTCAACCTTTGACTTCTATTCTATGTAGATGGATAATTTCAGACAGAAAAGGATGACATGAATTTATTTTAAGGGCTTGCATCCTGTCATATACTTTCAAACTTAATTGGACTTTGGGTTTGAAAAGGGCTCTGAAGACCAACAGAATAGGGCTTATTTAATTCTTTCAACATATCAAATACCTCAAACATTAGATTTGACAGTAGATCCATCATTAGTATTTGAAAGATCAGTGAGAAGTAAAGTATTTCCAGAAGAGCAAAGACTAACAATTTTTTTTTAAAAAAAAAGGGGGGGGGGAAAGGGCTGGAGAGATGGCTTAGCAGTTAAGGCCTAAGGACTCAGGTTCTATTTCCCAGAATCCATGTAACCCAGATGCACAAGGTGACGCACGCACATAGGTGGTGCACACATCTGGAGCTTGTTTGCAGTGGCTAAGGCCCTGATGTGTCAATTCTTTCTCTTTCTTTTTTTCTCTTATAAAAAAATAAAAACAAATAATTTTTTTAGTTAAAAAGAAAAGGGGGAAAGTACTCAAAATTACATTTTTGCATGTGTATAGGTATGTAATGGGAATGTATGTGTATATGCATGTTCATGTGCTTGTGTGTATATACATGTATGGTTGTCTATGCACATGTGTGCACATCTATAGAGCCCAGAGGACCATGTTGGTTGTCTTTATCGACCACTCTCCACATTATTTTATTATCATTAATCATTATTACTATGTATGTGTATGCGTGGTGTGCACATCATGTGTGCATGGTGCACATTAGGTCTGAAGAAAACCTCGAGCGTTTGTCCTCTCCTTGTAACTTGCTTTACACAGGGTCTTCCTCGTCGTTTGTTGTCTGTCTGGCCTGAAAATTTCCAGATTCTTCTGGCTCTGGGTCCTATTGACTTAGGAATGTTTGGAGCCATTCTGTGAATTTCTAGCTTTATGAGGGTGTTGGGAGACTGAACTTTGGCAGGAAAACTTGCAAGCCATTGCTTTTAATGTCCTTGAACCATCTTCCTGTGTCCTCCCCAACAAAGTTATATTTTAGGACATGATTTCAAACTGAACCTGGAGCTCACCAACTTGGCTATACTAATTAGCCAAAAAGTCCTAGGGATCTTTTGTTTTCTCTTCTTCAGTGCTTATTTAAATCACATGTTAATAAGCTCATATATTACATAGGTAATAGGGAATCTGAACTTATATCATCATGTTTGTGTAGCAAACATGTTACTGATAGGCCCATTATGTTGGAAATTTTGTGAGTTTATAATTGAACAATAGAAAAACCTAGAATGGCTTATATATTAAATGACTTATGAGTCTTTATAACATAATCTTGTGATCCTTGGCTTACTCAAATTAAGCCACATTATAAATGCAAGTTTGTAGATGTATTTTGTAGAAGTCTGTTAGAATGACAGATAATGCTTTGTTTTTTTTTTTTTTTTCCTTGAGGCAAGTCCAACAGACTGGCCTTTTTTAATGTTAGAGAGCAGGAGCTAGCGAGAGAGAAAGAGAGAGAGAAAGAGAGAATGGGCACACCGGGGCCTCCAGCCACTGCACTTGAACTCCAGGCACATGTGTCCCCTTGTGTGCATATGTGAACTTGCATGCTTGCATCACTTTGTGTGTTTGGCTTGCATGGGACTGCAGAGTTGAACGTGAGTGCTTAGGCTTTGCAGGCAAGTGCCTTAATCACTAAGCCATCTCTCAAGCCCTGGTAATGTGTATTCTGAATATTTAACATTTAATGAATATCAAGGTATCTTCACACTATTTCCCAAATCATTCTAACAGCTCCATGCATTAGATGTGCATTTTTACTTCCTTACTACTGGAAGAAACAGATAAAGAACAGTTATGAGTTTCCAGGGCACACAGCTAATGAAGAAAAGAGCAGAATGTTAACCTAAACTTGTACATGCTCACCAAGGGTCCTGAACACAGTAATTACACTTCTACAATGCTCAGATATAAAGAACTGATGATATTATTTTTTTATTTGCATTTTAAAACTGAGAATACTGTATTTATAAAAATAGGTCATGTCTTTTTCAAGTGAATTCTGCCAAATGGTCATCACCTGGGTTATCACTTCATTTTTATAAAAGAAATGATTTTGTTTCAGTCATTATGACTTTTGATCTTAATAGAGCTAACCTGCTGTGTACAAATAATATTGGTCTACCTTGTCTAACCCTCTTATATGTTAACAGTCATAAATATTGCTTTGTGTCAAGTTATGAAAATGGCCTAATGATTAAAGATACTTGCATACAAAATTGCTTTATGTCTATCAAAATGTCTCTAATATGTATTAGAATCAGACTCTTTTAGTTTAACAATAACCAGTTTTTTTTTTCAGTCTTAGCCTCAAGTTCATTGCTTATAATTAATTTTCAAGGGACATTTCGTGCTCTTGGATACACAAATAATCTTCAGCTGAGAAAAATGGTCTGAAGCCTTGCTGTACTTATTCTAGCCTTCTTTGAATAATTGGTTATACACAGTTACACAGACTAACAGAAGTTGTTCTTAAACACAGATGACAAAATTTGTATGCACTCTTGTCTTTTATCTGAGAGAGAATTTCCAGATGAAATAATTGATTTAGAGTTGTTGGTAGACTATTGCTGTCAGTGCTGTTAACATATTTCTGCCTGTATATATAGCTATTAGATACTTAAAATAAACAAGACATGACTACTTTCTATGTTCCATACACGGCTTGCACTGTAACCTGACAACTAAATTTAAATGTTACACAGAATGGTTTTAAACATTTTGTGCCATTCTTTAACTAGATCTCATTTTTGTTGTTGTTGTTTATTTTTATTTATTTATTTGAAAGTGACAGAGAAAGAGGCAAAGACAGAGAGAGAGAGAGAGAGAATGGGCAAGCCAGGGCCTCCAGGCACTGCAAATGAACTACAGATGCATGTGCCCACTGGTGTATCTGGCTAACATGGGTCCTGGGGAATCAAGCCTCGAAAAGGGGTCCATAGGCTTCACAGGCAAGCGCTTAACTGCTAAGCCATCTCTGCAGCCCAACTATGTCTCTTTTGTTTATCCAATGTGCTCTATAGCCACACCATTCTTCAAAGACTGGTACTGTTATTTCTGAGTGCTCAACAACCATATTCAGATGTCAAAGACAACTGAGAAATCAGAGCTAAAAAGGGCAACATATATTTTGGTTCTTAATCTCAGGTCAGAAGGACCACAAGAGATAATAGAACCCTTCTAGTATGTTCTTTAACTGTGGTAAGTCACCTATCTTCTTCACCAGGGAGGGCATGGAGACCTAGAGATGTACTTCAAATCAGTGTGAAATCCATAAGAAAAGAGTCTCAACAAAGGAAGCCATGTGGTCAGCATAGTCTTGACTTATCCTAGCAGATGATACAATGCTGAGAGTAATAAGAGTCACTCTTATGGAACCACTACTAACCTTCAAAAGTATAATGCATAGTTAATATTTGCTGCCTACATGGTATTAAACACCATGCAAGAGAATATAACCACAAAATATTACAATGTAAACAAAGATCCAGGCTAATAGGCTCCCATGTCTGATGCTAAATATGGATACTATTTCTCGTGGTCATGTGCTTATGACTTACAGTGCTAAGCCCTTACATTGATTTATGCTTACTTCCAACAGGACAAGATTTTATTCTGCTGTTAAGGTGGTAATCTAGATGTTTTTTCTTGTCTTTTTAAAATACTTTTTATTGCTTTATTGATTGGTTTGAGAGACAGAGAGAGAAAAAGAGGATATGGGTGTGCCAGGTCCTCCAACCACTGCAAGCAAATTCCAGACACATGTACTACCATATACATCTGACTTACGTGGGTACTGGGGAATCAAACCTAAGTTCTCAGGCATGGCAGACAAGTGCCTTAAACACTAAGCCATCTCTCCAGCCCTAGATGTGTTTCTTTACCATTCGTGTTTTATAAATGTTTTATTGAGGTCACAGGGGAATGACCAAAAGAGCAGATCTACATAGAGATAATGATGAGACATCAGACTGGTTCACAAGAAATAGGATATTCACTTTGGTCCTTCAAATACCACTCCTTGCCCCTGGATAGCATTAAGTGCTATAAAGAAAAACCAAATGACCTAGTGTATAATATAGCAGGAAAAAGACAGAAGGACAATAGTAAGTTTTGTCTATCAGTAAATATTTTAAATGCAAATGGATTTGATTCTCCCACAATAAATTCTTCCATGGATAAAAATGAAGAGGGGGGCTGGAGAGATGGCTTAGCGGTTAAGCGCTTGCCTGTGAAGCCTAAGGACCCCGGTTGGGGGCTCGATTCCCCAGGACCCACGTTAGCCAGATGCACAAGGGGCACAAGCGTCTGGAGTTCGTTTGCAGTGGCTGGAGGCCCTGGCGTGCCCATTCTCTCCCTCTCTCTCTCTCTGTCTCTCTGTTGCTCTCAAATAAACAAATAAAAATTAAAAAAAAATGAAGAGGGGATATATGCGTATATATGTGTGTGTGTGTGTGTGTGTGTGTATCCCACAAGAAGCTTATTTTACCTGTAAGGACACAGATAGACTGAACTAAAAGGATGGACAAAAGATATATCCCTGGAAACTCAAAGATAGCCAAGGTAGCTATATTTAAGAAAAATAGATCCAATTTCAAATTTTAATAACAAATTCACTATATATTAATAAAGAGGGTAATCCATTAAGATGGTGAAACACACACACACACACACACACACACACACACATCTCTGAGATCTGAGTCCTAAGATAAATATTAATAAATCGAAATGAATAATGGAATAATAATAGAATAACAGTAGGCAAACTGAAAGTCTACTTTCACAATGGGAAAATGATACAGAACGTGTATAAGCAAACATTCATATTGAAATACAGCAGAAGGCCCCAGCAGACACATACAGAACCCTTCCTCTAACTGCAGTAGAATTCACATTCTTTTCAAGTGTACACAGGACATTCTCCAGAACAGATCATATGTTGGGCCCCAAAGAGGCCTACATGAAGATATAAGAAAGATCATGAACTAGCATCCTAATGAAACTAAAGGAACTCTTTAAAGAAAAGCAATAAAACATCTAAGTCCAAAGTCAGTTCAAAGGAGAAAATAATTAAAACAAGAACAGAAATAAGTACACTATAATGTAGAAAAAATTAAAAGCTACCTCATTGTAACTTAGTGAAAGGGAAAGGGTTAAGCATAAAAAGTAGACTCTACTCCAAAGAAAAAAGAACTGATCCAGAAATTCCCAAAGGATAGGATATCTGAAAAGTAGGGAGAGAAAGACAGAAGACTCAGGGAAATGAAATCAAATCAAACACAGGTCCAGTTTTTTAAGCTCCATTTTAGAGGAGCAGAAGACTTCACAAGGTCTGGGTTGATGGTTCAGTGGCAAAGTGCTTGGTACTCAAGCATGCGGACCTGGGTTCAGATCCACAGAACCCATGTTAAATGCCAGGTTTGATGTATACCTGTGATCCCAGCTTCGGAGAGTTGGAGACAGGAAGATCCCTAGGGCTTACTGACTAATTCCTCTAGCATAATTGATGAGATCTAGGTTCAGTTAGAGACCTTGTCTCAAAAAATAAGGTTGTGTAAATGAAGAATGACAGAGGCAGACATTTGATTTCGACCTTTGGATTCCACATGCATGTGAAAACACACACACATACACACAAACTTACACACACATGCAAAAAACAAATCTCCAAAAACAGTATAAAAAGGAAACAAAGATCTAGAAATAAATCGGCAACTTTGCTAGGCAGTTGTGGAGAGCAGGAGGACCAGATGAGGACAAACAGGCTGCTCTGGATGTGAAGTACTTAAGGAAAGGCAACCCACCTTGGTTGCCACAAACACATCTCATCAACGGAGAATATCCATGGCATTTGATAGCCCCGAGTCTGAGGGCAGTGATTAGATCAATCTCTGGAGTTCCTTCTTTGCTTATCTGCCGTTCACTAGTGTATAGCCTAAAGCTGAACTCCAGCAGGTCTGCTTGACATCTGCAGCTGCAGCCCCACCACCTGGGTGATTAACACTTAGGAGGAGTTGGCAGTGTGAAAGTGTACAGATCTCAGTTTTACAATTGCTATCCATACTCTCTATGCACTTGGGAGGCACCTCTCAGATGGAATCTAGTCCCATCACGGAGGTATGAACTGGGAAGTTGCAAGGGGCTGAGAGAAACTTCCCAGCCCACTGGATGCAAAGCCAAGTATGGCCAGCAGAGACCTCTGATACACAAAGAAGTGAAACTACTAGAGAGAAGACAATTTTTTTCTAATACCAGATACTTATTCAATACAGGCTCAATCCCAGCATAAACCATAAGAAAAACATAACTAAAGTTCAATGGAACCTCTTCCACCCCATACAAATAACTGGTTGTCTCTACATTTTGAGGAAGTGGTGGAAAAATTTTGGTGCTGTTCTCATTGCTAGCCTGAGATCCTTATCCAGGGAGATGGTGGCAGACATTAAGGAGACTTAATAACTTTTCAAAGCAGAAATCAGAGGCTGCTGAGAGCTCAACACTAAAGGAAGTTTATAATGCACTTCAACACTCAGAGAACATCTTAGATGAGGGGGTGGAAAGATTCTAAGAGCCACAAGGTAGGAAGGAATATCCAGCATTTCCCCTGCAACTCCCAGAGACTGACTTTTGCATTCATGACACTGCAGTGAATAGCAATAATCCTACTGAGGAGAGCCTCAGGGGAATGGGGGTGGGGGAGACAGAACATGAGACTAATTTTGTTATCTTTGTGGTGATGGCTTAGTTCTGTGTCTTGGTGGCAGTAGTGGCAACATAAATCTAGATGTAAGTAAATGACAAAGGAAATAACACACTTCTATCCATGTCAAATTCCTTTTTTTTTTTTTTTTTTTTTTTTTTTGGTTTTTCAAGGTAGGGTCTCACTCTAGCCCAGGCTGACCTGGAATTCACTATGGAGTCTCAGGGTGGCCTAGAACTCACGGCGATCCTCCTACCTCTTCCTCCCGAGTGCTGGGATTAAAGGCATGCGCCACCACGCCTGGCTAAATTCCTTGTTTTGTATTGAACCACAGTTGTATAAGATATAGCCAGTGGAGGACCATCATAGAGGTCCATAGACCTTCATTATAATACCTTTGATTTCCCACTACACAGTGCTATTTAAAAAATTTTAAAGTAGAAGTGATATCAATAAGAGTTTAAGCCAAGTTTCAGATATACAATGTAGAGATATACTTGACTCCCTAAGCAACATCAACAGCTACAAACTCCAGAACAGAGTTAACTTTGTGAAAAGTACCCTGAATAATTTCAACATGTTGTCTCCACCCCTGTCTTACCCCACAGAACTACTGAACCACAGAAGGCTGCATAGCAAGAAGCAGAAGGTTTTGGAACTGATGTTGAAGTTCATTGTGAATTTAAAGATAAAATAATCTTCTCTGTGCTGATCTCCTTCCCCTTTGTGCTGGTATCTGGTTCATCAGGCAAACAGCCCCCTTACTTGTTTCTCCAATTTTTCTTAATTTCAGCCGGGGCCCTTTTGAGGTATGATGGGGTGGCTCTCTCCTTAGGATCTACATCTATCTGAAAAGAGAAGCAGATTCTCCAACGGAGAGTAAGTTAGCATCAGGAAAATCAGATAACCCTTTTTTTTTTTATAGAGAATTTAATAGGTGTAGGCCCTCTTGTAGCCCACAATTGATGGTAGCTTGATATTGGAGAGTGGGCTTATGTTTGGTTATGGTTCTGACTTGTTTCCCAGCTCCAGCTATGGGTCCCATACCAGGGAGGGGTTCAGTTAGCCGAATTGAGAGCAGTTGGTTCCCCACCATGGTTGTGTGCCACCACTGCACTTGTGTGGGCATCACAACAGGTTATTTGCTGCTAAGTAGGTTAGACTATGCGTTGCTTCGACAGACATAGGTCATTTTCCCCCAGTCGCCAATGTAGCACCTTCTGGCACTAGACACGCTGTCTGGGGACTGACTCTCTTCCAACTTCCAGCCATGCCATTCTAATTTGCATGCCAATCACTTAAGGTGTCTTCAGCAGTAGGGTCTTACCACTAGCCTTTGGTGGGTCATCAAGTACTCTGACAGAAATCTGTCTGTCTTTTAGGAAACCTTGTAGGTCTCTCTGATCAAAAGCTCATTATGGATGATAGCCCCATGCTGGTTCTGGGAGTTACAGGTCAGTGCCCACTAAGAAAATGAGGAAAAAGATAACTAATATACAAGAGTTAGAGGTAAGAGAGAGAGAGAGAGAGGGACAGGGGAAGTGAGGGAGGGAAGGTGTAGAAGATTAAGGTTAGTCTTGATCTTACCCTCTCCAGTGTCTTGTGGTTCAGGTGTTCCCTGTAAGGGCCTGGTGAAGGATCAGCCATTTGGTCTGTCTTTTAGTAAGTAGAAAACAACTCCTACCAAATCAGAGAGCCAGAGTCTCAGAGGCCCCCAACACCTCATCACTGAAGCAGACCAAAAATGAACCCAACATGGCTCAGGGAAATTTTGCGGAAGAGGGGGCGGAAAGAATGTCAGAGCCACATGTTGGGTCATGATATGCAGAGACATTTAGCTTACCCATAACTGTGGGCTAACTCCACAGTGCATGACCCGTATACCTCAACAAGGAGTGACTAAGGGGAGGGAGTAGGTCACGGATGAGCCTAATAATGGTACCGAACTGACTGTATTTGCTGAATACAAAACTAACTAATAAAGAAAAAAATATATATATATATAATTAAAAAAGAGAAAAAAAAAGAAGAAAGTCTCTCAGGGGCAAATCAAGTCACAGTAACTGTTAAAAAAAAAAAAAAACCCTGCTTATGATGGTCAATGGTTAAACTATAAATCACTATACTGAAGGAATATGGAGGACAATTCTTCCTGAATTTTACCATGAAAGTCTATAATGTAAGAAAAATTAGTATGTTTAACAAAGCAGATCTTTCTCTCATATTTTATATGTTTAATACCAGGAAATCTATAAACACCATCTTTTAGATCAACACATATACAATTAAAACAGAGGATAATAAAATTGGGAAATATAAAATCATGCAAAATAATACTTTAAATATTAGTTATTTGCAAGAGAGAGAGAGGTGGGGGGAGTGCCAGGACCTCTTGCCTATGCAAACAAAAGGGAGATGCTTGTGCCAACTTTTGTATCTTTGACTTACATGAGAAGCTTGGGAATTGAACCTGGACCGGTGGGCTTTGCAAGTAAGATTCTTTAACTGCTGAGCCATCTTCCCAGCCCCTAAATACTTTAAAATTTAAGGTATTAAAACATTTAAATTAAATTAGGTATCTGATAAATTAAATTGGATGATGCATTGTCACAATTATATTTAACCATTATATTATTTTGGAAGTGCTAGTGATTGCAGTAAGAAAAGAAAAGAAAATAACTGAAACTTTGAAAAAAAAAAAGATAAAATAATCCATGAAGTCTTTAAGAACTCTGAAACAGAGTTTGGTAGACTTTTCTGTTAGGAGATGGTGAGTAAATCTGTTAAGTTTTGTGTGCTGTACCATCTCTTCTGCCACTGCTGAACTCTGCAGTCACAGACCAGCAGCCCAGACAATCAACAAACCAGTCAACATAGTGCATCTGTAGTATACTTACAAAGCATGCAGTCAAATCTGGCCTGGTAGTTTGTTGACCTCTGCTATAGAAACCCCTGCCAGACACTGCCCTCGTTGTGCTTAGATCTTTTACCACACATAGATAATAGAGCAAAAGAAATAATGAAGTTAGGAGCTGTCATTTAACTTTGTCATTGATGGTGGCCTCCCTGAGGTACAGAAAGAAAAAGAAAATCAGCAAAATCCCTTCCAGGTTCTGCAATGTTTAAATGTATCATCGATTGCCTAGATAATTCACATGCAACATGTCTTCTCAGGTTGTGAAACCAGAAACCAATCTCATAAGTGCAAACAACTTAAACCTTA
This sequence comes from Dipus sagitta, assembly GCA_036346955.1. Classification (NCBI taxonomy): domain Eukaryota; kingdom Metazoa; phylum Chordata; class Mammalia; order Rodentia; family Dipodidae; genus Dipus; species Dipus sagitta. The sequence goes on along the minus strand of CM070770.1, from coordinate 45,901,279 downwards.
TACATAGCAGTGAATTATGGGCACAGATCCTTGGCCAATGAATATAAATACAGCTTCTTTCTTAGAAATAAAAAAAAGTGTATGCTAAAAAGAAAACCATGTGGAAGTAACATTAATGGGACAGCAAATTTATGTTTTGTATTTAATATTTTACCATTTCCATTTCAGGTTGCCTGTCTAACTGAGAAGTAGTCATATCCTTTAAGATGTATTTCTTTTGAGGCTAATTTTCTCAGCATTTCATTGAGAAATCTATTTTATTAAAATGGCATTGTTACTTTAAAATTGTCCTACATAACATAAAGTATTATTTGGAAAAAAGATTTCAAATACATTAATGAAAATGAATATATAAATTAAGAAAATCCAATGATCTGATAACTAGAGGTTGCTTTAGGGACATTAGTGGTTATTGAAATGCTTGAGGTTAGAGGGGCTAATAAAATACATTAGTCAAAAAATTTTAATATACATTTGGTAAAATTTATGGTAATTAAACCTTTCAAAGATTTTTCCTAAGGAAAAATAGAATTAAAATATAAAACAATGAATATCTCATCACTGAGAGAGTTCAAGAAATATCTAATGTATTTATGCATGGTCATTAAGAAAATGTGTACATGCCATAAAAGTTTAAATTCACCAACCCCAAAGATATATTTCCCATTTTACAAGTTTATAATGTCAAATAAACTATAAAATCAATTTCTTGACTATATTAGCTGAAGCAATTCTAAAATGTTCTTCAGAGGCAGGATATAATAGAGAAAACTCAACATATGCTTAGACAAGAATTAGAAGAAACAGAAAGACCTTTTTTAAAAGAGTGTTAAGACATGTTTATAGATTCCCACAAATGAGGAAAGTAGGAGTCCTAGCAACTTGACTCACTGCAGCTGATTATTGGGAGAGCTAAAACAAAGGTCTGTGGTCTGTAGATCTTATTCTAGGGGTTATTTTCAACTCAATCATTGAGTCTACACACAGAAAGTAACATAAGAGCTTGAAGAAAGTAGAATATAGACAAGGAAAAAGTGCTGCACCCCAAGGTGAAAATCAGAGCTTTCTCTGAAACATGCACAAATCTAATGAAAACATTCCAGAAACATAAAGAGAATGGAAGTTCAGAGATGCGAACTGTTTTAGCAAAGGGAAATGAGCTTACTGTGGAAGAGAAGAGGATCATTTGATACTCGCTTTAGTTGAGAGCAAAAGAAAGTTGTACAAAGGAACCAGTTCATTCATTCATCATTTGTCATACACTTGTTATATCTTCTGTGTTGTCTTTGCATGTTATGTCCTACAGTGGTAAGCCAGGAAGATGTGGTTAAACCTCTAAAAGCATATGAAAATAAAGAGGAATGATGCTTCTTACAATATCAAAGTTGTAATAATTGTGTAAGAGAAAGTAGAATAGGAAGGAACTTACAACTTACATACTGAAGGAGTGACAAACAAAGCTGCCTGATGGGTGTGGCATTTATCTGAGAGAAAATGGATTCGAATTGGTCATGGAGGGCTGGGAAGATGGCTCAGCAGATAAAGTACATACTGTGTGTGGCAGACAGCCTCAAGTTGCTGGGATAAACCTCCAGACCAGACACAGTTTATGGGGGGAGGGAGAGAAGGGATTTATTTGAAGCTTACAAATCCAAGGGAAGTTGTATAATGGCAAATGAAACTGGCCTGCTTTCACACATCCAAGCAGAGAGAAAAACCACCACCAAAAAATCAAGCAAGCACACTTCAGGAACACCAGGCAAAGGTCCCATTGTTCAAATACCTTTAGTCTGGAATTCCAAATGCACCCCCACACCTTAGGGCTAGACCCTAGGATCCACCCACACTGACACCTTCTCCAGCTAGAGACCAAACTACCAGCTTTAAGCAAACTTCTGAATCAGTTGAGGGACATTCATTCAAACCACCACATTCTGAAAGCATGAGAACCTGAGTTTGGATCCCAAGAATCCATGTAATGGCCAGATGCCATAGCAGACTTCTGTAATCCCAGTGCACATGAAGAGATGCAGAGGCAGATATCTCCTCAGAAGCTCATGGACCAGCTTGGTAAACGCAGAGGTGAACAACAGCAAATCCTGCCTCAAATAAGGTGGAAGGCAAGGATGGACTCTAAAGTTGCCATATGACTTCTGTGTGTGCTGTGGCATGCATTTGCCTATGCTTCCTGCACAAACCTCTCTCTCTCTCTCTCTCTCTCTCTCTCTCTCTCCCTCTCATACACACACACACACACACACACACACACACATACACACCTGACTATACACAAAAAAGCAAAAAAAAAAAAATAATATTGCTTCAGATAAGGAAATGTTGCTCCATTCCATCTCACTTCTGTTCTCTGCAGATTTCCATGATTGGTAAATCTCCTGTATGGATTAAATAACACCACCAATCACTGCCCTGTTTCAATTTTCTGTGAAAGCTGAGCTTCTAGTCAGAACTCAATGTTGTGTAACCCAGTCCTTTTCTCTGCTTCCATCCTCACATTTGAAGGTTTTTATCCTGATCAGTGAACTATCTTGAGGCCTGACTATGCCATTCAGCTACAACCCAACCACACAGTTTTAATCTCGCTGTGTTGTTTATACGTTACCTCAAATCTAGCATGGCTTATCAGGGGTATTCCTCCTGCTTTCTTCCAGTAGTGAGCATGTGAGCTGTCTTAGAATGCTCTGACTTTATTAAGAGAAGCCACAGTTGGTAGGAAAAGGAGTATCTGAACTAGCACACCATGGATTTCTAGTATTTTATTGTTGAAGAAGAAAAATTATATTCCAAAACAATTTATGTGGTCACTCAGCAGTATAAGTTATAGATGACTTTTATTTTATTCTTTTCTTATGCCACATTCTTAGCATAAGTAGTTATACTCATACTGAGTGAATAAATAACCTTAAAAAAGCAATATTCATCAATCTAGACCCCTAGAAGAGTGGCAGCGAGGCAACCAAAGGTTCTGGGGATAGTCATTCATTTTCAGAGGCTTGCGGTGGTTTTTCCTGGTTGGTCTAGTCCAACTATCTAGATGCAGATAGCTGGAAAAATCCTCTAGCAATTTGAATGAGTCATGATAAAGTCAAAGGCAACAAGGTAGTTTGTAAACTTTTTGAATTCCTATATATATAGGCTCTTGTTCCTTCCTTCAGATAAAATAATCCATTTCTAACCTAACCACATCTTGTGCTCACAGATTTCTGTAGCAAATACAAAATGCAACCCTCAGAATGATTTACAATCACAATTGTTCTGACCCAAAGCAAACAAATTGAGAAAATTCAATGAAGTGAAAATTCCCAATTACTTTTTTCCCTTGTATTAATTAAACAGGTACTAGTAGTCTTCCTAGAAGTGACTGAGAGACCTCTCTTGTATAGAATTACAGTTGTAAAATGTTGTACTCTTCTCAGTGAAAGCATTAATGTAACACTGATTGGGCATCTATTGGATATAAAGCAGTTTTCAGCCCCGAAAACCCTTTCAGAATGACTGACAAATGCTGAATCAACTCTGCTAGGTCATAAAGTGTTGCTCATTGTGAAAAAAAATTTTTTTGAAGGACCTGAATATGCTACTCACAAATTATTCTCCATACAAATCTTAACCTATTTAATACAATTCCCATTTTGTCATTACCATGGAATTCCATATATATAAAAGCCAATGACAAAAATTGTTGCCCACTGTTAAGGTTTTCCAGAAGTTGGCCTATCTTCTCCACATGTATCACTCAGGTTATTCTGTTGGACAATTTAAAACCTTCAGCTTTGGCAGAGTGTCATTTCCAGGCTCCAGAATCTAAGCATGTAATTGAGTTGTTTTATTAAGTATGCTACAGGTGCCTCAAAATCAAGAAATAGAATTGATCATCTTCAATAAAACCCCTGCTTCAATTTTTATTTGCTGCTTCTTTGATCTACCATCCAGTATCTTAAATCAGGAGCTAAGAAGTTATTCTGGAGTCTTTCTTTGCCCTTCCTTTAATATTGTTCCATCACTAAACTATTTGAATTTGACTAAACAAATCTGTCTAGAATAGTTCTTGACTATCGCCTACCAAATCTTCTCATCATATGCCATTGACATAATTTATAACACATATAAAATAGCCATCCTTCTACATCAGATAATTTATATATTAAGGGTTTGACCTTGCCAAATCACAAACTACAAGAGAAATGAATTGCGTAGAATTGTTAATGGTTTCCCATCTAAACTCTTTTGCATGTTACATGTTGCAAGTTACTTTACTAATTGCAGTTAGGTTCACACTGCTGGCAGAAATCACCCAACCAAGAGCAGCTTTGGGGAGAAACAAGGGTTTATTTTGGCGTACAGACTTGAGGGAAAGGTCCACGACGGCAGGGGAAAACTATGGAATGAGCAGAGGGTGGACATCACCCCCTGGCTAACATAAGGAGGACAATAGAAACAGGAGAATGTGCCAAACACTGACATGGGGAAACTGGCTATAATACCCATAAGCCAGCCCCCTACAATACTCTGCCTCTAGGAGGCATTAGTTTTCAAATCATCATCTGGGAATCTGGTATTCAGAACACCTAAGTTCATGGAGGTATGTGAATCAAACCACCACATTCTGCCCCTGGCCCCCATAAACTGATAAATATCAATGATATAAAATACACTTCATTCAGTCCAACTTTAAAATTCTCATATTTTTATCAATTCCAATAATGTTCATATATCCCCATAGTCCAAGAAACTGAGCCATAATGCCAAAACATAAACCTCAAAAAACCCATAATCGCACAGAATGAATACTCATACTGTAAAAGATAGTATTGGGCTTAGAAAAGAAATACTCAACCAATAAAAGATTTAAACAGGCAAACACCAAACTTTTTAGCTATAAATACAACAATTCTAGCCAGTGACCAGTCTCTAAGTCTGATAATTCTAACCAGTAACAAGTCTCTTAAGTTCCAATTCTGCCCCCTCCCCACCCAGATAGGCTACCCACAGGCCTGGAAAACTTCATTCAGGGCTGGCAGCTCTTCTTGGCAGCCATCTCATGGTCCTAGCATCTCCACTAGGTATCCACTGCAACCCATGGCTCATCCTCACAGCTCCATTGGGTCTCCACGCAGACTACAAGCAAACCTGCTTCACACTGCCCATGGCCACTTCCAAAACACAATACCATGTTAAAAACTCAGTGATTCTTTCTTTCCTGCATTTCTTACACTCCATAATACCAGATACAGTGCCAATTTGTTAATCCAGGGGAAAATAAAAGCAGACTTTGAAGAATAGGACCTTCCTTAAGTACTCAGGCCCCTTAAAAAGAGCCTACATTCTTCCTTTTGCCCCAAAGGAAGGTCAGCTGGGCCTATCTCAAAGGTTGTAATATCTCAATTGCAGCTGAATGGACAGCAGTTTTGGCCCAAAGATTTCTTTCTGTGCCATATCCCTCTGCTCAAACCAGTCCAGTTCTATGCAATGCAATCCTGCACAAATTCTCAGGATGGGCCATAATAGTAAGACTCTCACAAACAAACTGCTTCTAGCCCAGTCTTAGCAAAGCTCTTTCTCATTCTCATAAGCCAGTCCATAGTTCTAACTACAGTCAGGTCTTTTACCTCTGACCAGAATAATCCATCAAGCTGTCCTTACAGCTCTGCTGGGCATCTTTTAGACCAAGGTTTCAAATCCTCCCACATTCCTCTTGAACAACAGCTTCAAAAGGCCAAAGCCACACAGTCAGGTGTCTAGCAGCAACCTCACTCTCGGTACCAACTTTACTATTGTTGTCAAGTTCGCATTGCTGGCAGAAGTCACCAGACTAAGAGCAGATTTTGGGGGAAAAAGGTTTTATTCTGGCTTACAGACTCGAGGGGGAAGCTTTATGATGGCAGGGGGAAGTGATGGCATGAAGAGAGAGTGGCCATCACCCCTGGCCAACATAAGGTGGACAATAGCAATAGGAGAGTGTGCCAAACATCAGAAAGGGGAAACTTGCTATAATGCCCATAAGCAAGCCCCCAACAATACTCTGCCTCCAGGAGGTATTAATTCCCAAATTTCCATTAGGTGGGAATCTAGCATTCAGAACACTTAAGTTTGTATGGGACACCTGAATCAAACCCCCACACCTTTTGACCTGGTTTCTTGCTCCATGTCTAGCCTTAGCTTCTCTCCCATTCTTCAATGAATACTTTTTAATTGCTGTTTAGAATTCTGACTTTTTATTTTAGCTCATCCTTTAGGCTTGTGGATAGGTAAACCATTTTTTTTAAAATAGGGATGAGAATAATTTGGAAAAGGAAATGAATTAGTCGAAGACAATCATTTTCTAAAACTTCCATTCATTATTCTAGTAGCTTAAGTTTCCTTGGAAACTTGTTGTTTGATTGCTACTTTCCTGCGACATTCCTGAATCATAGCTTCCTGACATTTCACGTACAAAGAAGATAGGGTAAAATGTGAAGAACAGATGTGGGAAAGATGAGTCTTTCCATGATCACTTCCCAAGTGCTTCTCAGATTCACTAAGTGTGTCTCTCTGCCAAGAGTCAAAGCAGGTGCATGACACAATTGATTTTATGTCATTTATCAGGCAGACCAGTTGGCTAGATTTCATAAGCATTAAAAGAAAAGAATTGAGTGAAGAAAATGACATTAAGCAAATCTGCATTCTCCTGTGGCGGTAAGAACCATCACGGGGTATGTAACTCATTCGCTTCTGTTATCGGATGCTCCCTTTTCAACCTGTGCAAAGCAGATTTGTCCCAGGCAGGTACCCGTTCAGCTTTATAAGACACCACCATATGGAATGTCTGGGAATAGGGTCCAAACATACAAAAGCTTCTAAAAGCACACAGTACCACCAAAATTGTAAATATGAGATGAAATAAAAGTAAAGTGAAAGTGTTTTCATGTACCCTTTATCTCACCCAACTGGAGGATCTATGCCACATAAATTACTATGGTGTTTATGAGTTAGACATTCTAAAAAGTAACTTCTAAGATGTCATATGTTGAATATTTATTGCTTGTACTTCTGGAGGCTTCTAAAAAATGAATGCTAGTGATTCTCACCCAGTGATCCCTGTTGGTCTTGGGTGCTGATGTAGTATCTCAAGGATTGAGCTTGGGAGATCAGGAGCCAGTTTCCCACCCTCACTTCAACTCAATCAACAATATTTCCATTAGATTCATTTGTTTTTCCTAATCAGAGTCCCATGCAATGTTTCATTTTGTGAAGATAAAATAGTTTGTCCAAAAAGTTAAAGATAATTTACCACTATTTTCTTGGTATCTGGCACATGCTGGATGTGGTACTCATATCTGTGATCTAAGTACAAGGTAAGAAAATCATAAATTCAAGGCAAAGCTGGTCTATGTAAGAAGACCCTATCCAAAAAAGAAAGAGAAAAGAAAGCATCTGATACAGAGTAAGCACTCAAAAATGTTACCAGCTATTACTACTATTTTCCTTTGGTGTAATTTTCTTGCTATTTTTCAAATTCAAAATATTCAGGATTAAGCAGTGTGGTTTTATGTTGATGCTGTGACAAGTTATCATACAATTAATGTCTTAAAATATATTATCTTAGTGATCTCACTGTACAGAAACTAGGTACCATCAGGACTGATTTCGGTCTACTTTATACCAGTTTTTTTAAATTTAATTAATTAATTTGAGAGAGAGAAAGAGGGAGTGAGAGGCAGATAGATAATGGGCACACCAGGGCATCTAGACATATTTATGATTGTAATGTGCTCATGTTGGATCATTCCCTTGATGAGTAAGAAGTGGCCTTCTTTGTCCTTTTTGATTACTTTTGGCTTGAAGTCTATTTTATCAGATATGAATAGAGCAACACCCACTTGCTTTTTTATTTCCATTTGCTTGAATATCATTTTCAAACCTTTCACCCTGAGCAGTTGTCTATCTTCAGTGGTGAAGTGGGTTTCTAGAAAACAGCAGATAGAAGGGTCCAGTGTTTTGATTCGTCCTGATAAACTGTGTCTTTTGATGAATTAAGACCATTAATATTTAAGGTTACTACTGTGAGGTTTAAATTAAACCCTGCCATGATGAGGTGTTTTATGGGGTTTGGTGATTTCTTTTGTTTTGTACTATTTTGCAGCTGGTCTATTTTGGTTATTGTGATGTTCTTGCTGGCTTGTGAGATTGGTTGTTTGACTGTTCTGTGTGGAGTATTCCCTCAAGTATTCTCTGTAGGTTTGGCTTTGTGTTCATATAATCATATTGACATTTTTCATGGGAAGTTTTCCTTTAACCATCTATTATGAGGGATACTATTGCTTGGTAGAGTAGCTTGGGTTGAAAGGCATAGTTTTTCAGACTTTGAAGTGTTCCATTCCAGGACCTTCTGGCTTTCAGGGTTTCCATTGAGAAATCTGATGTAATTCTGATAGAATTGCCTTTGTATGTTGTGAATTGTTTCTCTCTTGCTTCTTTTAACACTCTCTTTGTTTCATTGTCAAGAGTTTTAACTATGATGTGTCTTGGAGAGTTTCGTTTTTGGTCTTGTCTGTTTGGTGTTCTGTGGGCTTCTTGTGTCTGGATGAGCCTCTCTTTTGAGAGATTTGGAAAATTTTTCTTCAATAATTTTATTGAATATGGTCTCTATGCCTCTGGCCTGGATTTTCTCTCCTTCTGATATACCCATGATCTGGATGTTTAGTCATTTTAGGTCATCTCACAGTTTCCTTGTATTATTTTCCCTTGATTGTTTTGAACTTAGCAAAGCTTTTGGCCTCTCGATCAATTTCTTCTGTCTTGTCTTCCAGGTCAGAGGTTCTGTCTTCCACATGAGTAACTCTGTTGGTGAGGGGTTCTAGAGAGGATTTTATAATTTCTATTTGATTTTTATTTTCTGTTGTGTTATTTTGCATCATGTCCATCTCTTTTTTGAGGTACAATTTCAATTTGAGATCTGATTTTATTGATGCTTCTGGAATTCATTCTTGCTTTTGATCTAGTCTTCATTAAGCTTAACCAACCAGCTGTTGAGATCTTCCATTTCTTGACTCACCTTCAGCTTACTCATATCTCTTTGAAGGGTTCTAATATTTTCTTCAATCAAGTTAAGCCTACTGTCAAAAGCTGAACACTCTAGGAGATGATTCTCTTCAATTTCATTGACACAGTTGTTAGTTCTTTGATGGTTTGCTTCCAGTTCAGTGATTTTTTTTTTTTATCAGAGTCTCATTGGTTGTTGTGTTTTCATTTTGGGAATGAATTTCTGTTGATTTTCTATGATTTCTTTGGAGGCTTCCATTATAGGACTAGGCATCCTTGGTGGATGTCTCTCAGTTTTCTGACTTCCTTTGGCTTTGTTGCATTGTTGCCTACCCATTTTAGGAAGAGTGTGTATTTTATTGAGAAGGAAGCAAGTTTTTGTCCTTTGGCCAATGCACCCTCTGACTCAGGTGAACAAGGATGTTTGTACCCAGTGGCAAGTCAGATACTGGAGTGAAAGTCCTGATTCCACAGCTCACACAGTGACCAGGCCTCCTCAAGCAAGGCACAATGTGACCTACCAGAACCAGGGGACTGGGAGGAGCCAGAGAGCAGGGATCTGGCCTACTCGCTCCTTGTAGAGCCCTCCAGCACAGAAATAGGCCCAAGAAACTTGGACCAGGGAACTGGGAGGAGCCAGAAAGGAGAGGTCTGGCCTACTCACTCCACACCTCTGTGCCTGCCTGCCCATATACTCCTGGTCTGCAGGTTTTCTCTTTACTTTGCTTCTCTCCTTCATCTCTGTCACTTATGAGGACACATGTAATAAAATTGAGTCTACCCATACAGTTCATGACAATATGCTCATATAAGACTCTTAACTAACATATCAGCAAAGACCATGTATATATAGCCATATAAGGTGAATACACACACACACACACACACACGTGTGTGTGTGTGTGTACAAGGACACAATTGAGGAGTCATTCTTCTATGTATCATAATAATAGGTGTTAAACATCAATAGCAAAACAGTTTTCTGGAAGAGTAGGGAATTATGCCTAGTGAATGTGACTTACTTCTTACTTAAATGAAACCATATATTTTTAAATATTAGGATATCTGAAGTAAAACATCACAGTTATAATTTAATTTTGCTGAGGCATTTCATTTCAGATATGTGTCCTCTGGCATTCAATTATTTGTTTGGTGATGGTTCTCTGAATATGTGCTATATATGAGTCTAAGATAATATTACATATTTTTCTCATAGTGAAAAAAATTGATAAATGTTCATCTGAATGCATTCAGTCTGCTTCTTATAGTCTTTAAATACCTGGCTATGGGCAATGCCCTAGTTTCCATCTCCCTCTGTTGAACTATTTGAAATTAAACTCCTTAGCATCCAGTAACAACAGGAGTCATACCAACAGGTGTTCCATCCCACACTCAGAGTTTATGTCTCTTTTTTAGCCATCACACCTGGTTGACTTGGAGATTCTCCAGGGATGGCATCTGTTATCACTGTCTCCCTTGAAATCCAAGTCTGTGGTTGGTGATCTGAAACTATGGAAGAAAATCCCAACAATACTTGTCTCTGTTGCTTCTCTGCCATATGCCAAATCAGATCTCATTTAACAGGTGGCAGTTAAAGGAAATGAAAGCATGGCCAATGCAAAGATTCATACTTTAGCAGTGTTGGGAAGTAAGACATATCAGCTTTGTTTAGTCTAATTGTTATTGCTGCTACTATAAAAGGCAGCTTTTCAAACTGGCCCACATCTCAGTCACTGCCACCAAATTTATTTAGTCATCATAAGCAGTAATGAGAGGAATGAAAGGCTGCAAAGTGACCTTGCTCCAGATTCTGAAGTAAAGAGCAACAAGGTATGACAGAGAGAAGATGGATGGAAAGTAGAAAATCAAGTGAAGAAATCATCTACCCATAGGTATGATTGGTTGGATATACAGGAAAATATCTAGGTGGTGATTGTTCAAGAATCTTAAATCAAAGAAAGACATAGTTTATCTTAGACCATATCTAGCTGGTAAACTAGGTGACAGAACCCTAATGGTGCAAGATCCTAAAATTTAACTTTAGTTTATAAGCTATATGTATGTAATAGCTGGAGAGAAAAATATTATCATGTACTTTTAGTAAAGAGGCAAGATCTTACCTATTGAATCTCACTATAATGAATTATTTCTTTTATGTGAATAAACCTATGGCCACCAAAACCAAAATGATTAGATGGCTGCCTTTTTAAAAATCTCTTAGAGGATTCATAGAGGATGGATACACTGTTTATTGCTATTGTAAGAGATTATAACACCCTAGGGGTTTGGGAGTGACTCTGAGGAAAAAAACAGTTGCTGCATTAATGTGAAGACCAGAGTTCAGATTCCCAGAACACATGCTGATGCTAGATGCTGTCATGAACATTCTTAATCATAGCATACCAATGACAAGAAAGGAGGTAGAGATAACAGACTCTCCAGGAAGCTTGCAGGCCAGGTAGCCAGTAGAATGTAGTGGTGAGAAATGATGAGAGACCCTGCCTCAAAAAAAGTTCCACCATGGGCTGGAGGGATGGCTTAAAGATTAAGGTGTTTGCCTGCAAAACCAAATGACTTAGGTTCGATTCCCCAGGACCCACATGAGCCAGATGCACTAGGGAGTGCATGCATTTGGAATTCATTTGCAGTGGCTGGAGGCCCTGACATGCCCATTCTCTCTCTCCTTCTTTCTCTGGCAAATAAATAAATAAATATAAATATATATTTTTTTAAAAAAAGTTCCACAAGAAGTTGACCTCTAACTTCCACATACATCTTGTGGCACATGCATGCCTACTAGACACACACAAATTAACATGTGTACACATCATACACACACGTCATGAAATTAATCGCTTAAAATGAAATAAATTTATTATTTTACAGATCTACAACTAAGAATTCTAAAGTCTTACATCTTGAAATCACAATGGCAGTTGATGAATTTACACTACTCTTGCAGGATTTGGGGGACAGTCTATTCCCTGTTGTTGTTTTTTTTTCTGTTTATTATAGGCCACCTACATTACTTCATTCCTTCCTCAGTCCTTGAAGTGCATTACTCCAGTATGTCCTTCTGTTGTTGTGTATGTTTTCTGATGATTTTTTTCTTGTCTCTATATAAAAACTTTGTCTTGACTTTAAGCTACCTGAATACTTCAGGATAATCTCCCTAGATCAATATCTTTTGCATAATCTTATGTATAAAGACTTTTAAAAAAGAACTAGGTGAGGTAGTTTGATTTAGGTGTCCCTCATGAACTTATGTGTTATGAATGCTAGGTCCCCAGCTGTTGGCAATTTGGGAATTGGAGCCTCCTAGAGGCAGTGTATTCTTGGGGGCAGGCTTATGGGTTTTATAGCCTACTTCCCCTTGCCAGTGTTTGGCACACTCTCTTGCTGCTATTGTCCACTTGATGTTGTTCAGGAGGTGATGTCCACCCTCTTCTCATGCCATCATTTTCCCCTGCCATTATGGAGCTTCCCCTCAAGTCTGTAAACCTAAATAAACTCTTTTCTCCCACTTGTTGCTCTTGGTCAGTTTCTTTGTGCAAACATGAAGCTGATGGCAACACCAGATAAGGTGAAATGTCTAAAGATTCTGGGGATTAGAGCATTGAGGACTTTGGATTACATTATTATGTCTAGCACAGACACAATGAAGACTTTAGATTTTATAAACCAAAACACATATAGAAGCAAGAAGATAAAATAAGTGAATAATTAGACCAAGAAGTAGAGAAGAGTGAATTAGAGAGAGAATAGATTTTAGATTTTATAAACCTAAGCACATATAGTAGCAAGAAGATAAAATAAGTGAATGAATTAGACCAAGAAGTAGAGAAGAGTGAATTAGAGAGAAAATAGCCTGCTGAGGCATTCGTAACTTTGAAAACAATATATAATTCCTGTATGGATAAAACACAGGATGTTTCCCGTTCATTCCTGCCTACTTAAATATTTGTGTTAATCAAACATTATATTTCTCGGCCTGTCGTAATAAAGGGGGACACTTCATGTGCAAATGGCCACATGGATGTTGCAGCCAAATACTGGCATGGCTATCAGAAATACTGAACTAGAAGAATGCAGTATTAAGAGTGATACATCAAGGCCTGGATTAAATGGAAGAAACTGCCCAGAAAACAAGCTGACCATTACATACAATGTAGGATAAATAAAAGAGATGGCAACTCTGTGCACAGAGGCTCAGGAACAGTTCTCTAGCTTAGAGGCAGATGAGAGCCTACAAAGACTGATGGCTCATGCACTGCAGAGTGACATTCAGCACAATGTCCAAGGGTACAGGCAGAGAAAGTAGTAATGTCATGGTTCTTCTTGGCTTTATCATAGAGGGTTGCTGGCAGGCAGTCCCCAGGGCTTGGTATGTGCTCTCAATGAAAGAGCTATGCATTACTTCATGAATATGTATTGAGCATTTGGCAATGGGAAAGTTGAACTTATATAATTAATAGAGTTGCAGGATAACATGTACACTCTAAGGCCAACATCATAGAACATATATCAAAGTTTTAAATGGATTTTAAATAAGGAGTCAGGTATGGTGGCACATGTCCTTTACTCCCAGCACTTGGGAGACAGAGATAGGAGGATCACCATGAGTTTGAGGCCACCCTGAGACTACAGAGTGAATTATTTCCAGGTCAGTCTGATCTACAGAGAGACCCGACCTTGAGAAACCAAAAAAAAAAAAAATTAAATTAGGATAATGAAGACATTTTTCAAGAGTCCAGTGTCCATATACATATCCGCAGTATTTAATAGAGACATAATAGACAAGAACGATGGGACACAGAGTCTGTGACAGGGAGGAGGGAACACTATGGTAGCTTATGCATGAAGAAACAGCAAAATTCAGTTGCCTAGGGCTGGAGAGATGGCTTATCAGTTAAAGCACTTGCCTGCAAAGCCAAAGGACACAGGTTAGATTCCCCAGAACCCACATAAGCCAGATGCACAAGTTGGTGCATTTGTCTGGAGTTTATTTGCAAAGGCTCAAGGCCCTAGCATGCCCACTCTCTCTCTCTCTCTCTCTCTCTCTCTCTCTCTGTCTCTCTCTCTCTCCCTCTCTCATCTCCTCCTCCTCTCGGTCTCTTAAATAAATAAATATTTTAAAAGGCATAAATAATTCAGTTGCAATATGAGTAGGGGATATGTCTTTGTATTTAAATGCAGAAGTTAACCAGTGAGTAAGTATATGGACTTTCAGTTATGAAGAAACAAAGACCAATAGTTACCCTGAAGGAAGAAGCTAACACCAAGAGAAAGCTACATTTGCTTGAGCACCAATGTCACAGGATTAGTATATGTGTATGACTCTGAGCATGCAGCCACATATGTGTGCTTATGGGGTACGGGTGGAGAGAAAAAATTTAAAAAAATGAGAACAACACAGAGAGACAGAAATATAGAAAAACTGCTTTACTGAACATTTACTCAATGGAGGTGAAAATATAAATTAGCTTTTTTGGTTGTTCTATGCCACTACCTTCCAACAAGTTTTGTCAATCATATTTACTTTGCCTCTGGATGAAATCTCAACAGTATAAAATAGATTTAACCATCCCTGGTTTACATAACTCAACAGTCTGTTCAATATAAAATGCCTAGTTTAGTCCAGACTAATACAAAGCCTTATTTTTACAGACTTGGGCCTTAGTCTTGGAGAATGCAGAAGGAAAGGAAAGTGAACATCATCTTAATTTGGCTCTTTTCTCCTTTATTTTTACTCCACTCCCATATTTCTGAAGGGTGAGTAGAGAGTCATGAGGTAGTTGCATTTCGTCAAGTTTCTTTTGAAGGGTGTGGTTGTCCTGACATTGGTGGTCACTGATTGAACCCTTGTTTTTCTCTTTCTTGCTCTTTCCTTCTCTTTCTCTGATCCTTTCTGTGTACCTTGGTGGGTCATATGCTGGAGTCTTCAGAATCTCTGTGGCTGGGGATCTCACACCTGCAGTTATCTTGTCATGGGAATGGTCATCTATAAGGCATTCAGGTGGTTGCTCATGATACCTCCTTCAGCCCCACCATATAGGAGACCATTCTACTCATCCATCTTCTTATGATATCACAGTGCTGATGCAAGATATTCTGCACCCCATGTCTTTACTGCCCCAACCGCTTCCATATGGGTTCTTTTCTAAATAATATTTAGGTATGATCAGTTATTACATACCAGTGAGCCATGACCAAGATCTCCAGTGAATTTTGTAAATCATCCTCATTACCTGGGACATCACGTTTTCAGGGTGTGTGTGTAGTGTCTGTTTCTGTGTGCTCAGGTATATGTAAGTCACTGTACAAGTGTATAGAGGACAGAGGCCAACCTTGGGAGTCATTTTCAAAAACCCTATGCACCTTTTATTTATTTATTTTTTGAGAAATTGTCTCTCATTGGTCTTGAGCTCACCAAGTACGCTAAAATGTATGGCCAGTGAGCTCCAAAGATCTGTCTGTCTCTGCCTCCCCAGATTACAAGTGTACACCATCACATAGGGATTCAATTTCTTTCATCATGCTTGCATGACAAGCATTTTACCTACTGAGCAATCTCCCCAGACCACCCATGAAATCAGATTTAAATGCCTCTCTTCTCTGCTCTTCTGTGCTCCCTGTGGTCATCCACAATTTTTGCATGCCCTGGTCAGAGGACATGGAAGCAACTACTGTTATTGTTGGAACTCATCCTAGCACTCCTAGACAGAGGGAAAAGTTATAGACAGAGGATGGTTGATTAAAAGAAAGATGAGACATACATGATAAGAGATATTGATAGATAAAAAGGAAGAGATAAAGATCAATCTATCTGTCTCTATTTCTATATCTACTTATAAAGAGAGAGAAACAGGAGAAAGAGAGAGAGAGAAGATAGTATAAGATCCCCAGTTGTGACAAAGAAATAATGAATTGGAGCCCATAAGAAAGGACAATAGTTTCCAGAAACAAATTAACATATAAGCTAAGAGCACTGTATAGTTATAAGTGGGGAGGTGATAAGCTTTAAATAACTAGTGTCTATTTTTTTTTTTCTGGATTAGGGAAGAAATACCTTCCATTGTCCACAAATCTTCAGTACAATCTACTCACACATTAGACTGAGTTAGCTCAGCATTGCTTTAGGTAACAAAGGATGGAGTTTTACTTTCTATTGAGTAAAGAAGAAGCAAGACAAAGTGAGATCAGGCAGCATCTGTAATGAAGTGATGTGAGAAGTTCTTGGTGATGGAAGTTACAGGCAATTTAAAGCCTGTGTAGTCGCTCTTGGGGAACCTGAAAAACCATTAAGAATCTAAAATTTGGTCTAATTATTTAAGTTGGGAGTTTGAGTGATTTAAAGTCAATGTAAAACAAAAAGCACCTTTTGAAGACTAGACATATTCAGACTAAAATGACTACTGTAGCATTCTCTGTTTCTTAAATTTTCCAATGTAAATGTAACACTAGTCAATTTCAAATGCTTTCACAGTTTTACAAACATGGAAATATGTCAATGTAAACACATTCTAGAGAGTAAACTTTCAGGAATAATCAAAGTATAAATCGCATATTCATTAGCGTGAAGTCCTGTCTGTGCACCCAAAAGTGGGAGCATTTGGAGGATTAGATTGGGCAACTTTCCTCCTAAATCTTCTGAGCTCTATAATTTTCTTTCACTCATTGACAACCCATGCCCACTGCTCCAAATCTCCTCATTCAGAATGAATGTCCCCAGTCTCACATTGAAGATAACAAAGGGACTATTATCAGAATACAGGGAAGTAATAAATTTACCCTGTACTCTAGAAATTTCTTGTAAGAGTTTGGCTATGAGCTAGAGGGCAGTGCTCAATTTAATCTTTGGCATGGCATGTTGCCCATACCACCATGGGGAGCTCTGCTGGGCTCACCTGCAGGATTTTTCTCCCTAAAATCTTCCGACTAATATCTTCTTCTGTTCTAGCACCTTGCAAGTTGGTTCAATACATCATGCTCAGGTTCTCTCCAGGCTGCCTTGTAAACCTAAGAATCAATTTACTAATTTATAGGGATTCAGATTCAACTTTCATTTGTTTTGTGCAAGCTACATGTCAAACACTGAGCTCCAGGCTTTCTTACCAATGACCTCACTTAATCTTCCTGTCACTGGTCAATGGAGGTCTCCTTAGGTAAGTCTATTCAGGAAGATGAATAGCTTTGCATAATTTCATAGAAATAGCAAATCATGACAAAGAACATTGGATGTTATGTGGGGATCTCCTATAGCAGAAGAATACTCTTGATTCTTGGCTACATACATATACTTGCTAACCAGGTCCTCAAGGATTCCCAGGCCCTTTCTCCATAGAACGACTGGATATTTACTGGCTAACTCCTTCTATTTTCACAATGGCATGTGATGCTTCTTGTAGAGCCTTGTTTCCTTACCCACAGTCTGAATGCCTTTGTAGAAGGGTTCTAGACACAGGATGCTTTCCTTAACAGAATTGTTTTTCTATCTGCTAAGAAGGTGCAAACCATTTTGGTAATCTGATTTGAGTCACTTTCCCCAATAACAAGAATTTGCTCTGGAGTCATCCTACACTTATGCTGAGAGAAAGGCAGAAGGTAACCCATTTTCTTTCTGCATCTCTAAATGAGGTATGAAGGTGCAGGAGGGAAGAGTGTCATAGGTGGAAGTAATCCCACTGTTTTAACAATAATTTTATCGGACACTTTAATATATGATCACACTGCAAATTGGTTGCAGCCCCATCAGGTTTTCCCTTTTGTGCCTTCTTCCCCAACACAATTCTACTGAGGGATCATCTTAGTAGGGATATCAGTAATTACACTGTTGTTCGTACATTCTTTCTACCCACTCTTTACAATTTTCTGTAAGTTCTAGAGAGTTTGCTAGAGGTCTTTAACATTCAAGGTTCTTATTTTCTTTTTTTGGGGGGGTTATTAACATATTTATTGTGATCTGATTTCAACAGCAACTGTCTAAGCAAAAATAGTTCAAATAAACACCCCGCAGATTAAGCTGACCACTCACATGGGGACAGCTGTTGGCATTTAGAGCCCCTGGTAAGGTCAGCACTATTTGCTCTCTGTTTCCTATGGACGACCACTTTTGGGGATGCCAGACATGAAGCTCAGCAGCTCAGGTCTGAGTTATAGCAGTGGTCTTTTCAAATAGTTTGCTCTCCGGTGTATTTATTGAAGTGAGATGGTTAATACCTCCCCCCCCCCCCCGAAAATGAAACCTGGATAGTTGGGTTAAGCATAAAGAAATAAAGGGCTGTTATTATGCTGCATCAAGCACTCTGGGGAACCAAGAACCAGAAAGGACAAGGAAGGGCAAGCTCTTGTATCCCTGTTTAATGCGAATTTCTACCTTTGATTATTCTTTTTTTTTTATTTTCTGCTTTGATGAGTCTTGAGTCCCCAGTTTCTACTGTCATTTCCACAGAGAAGGTTCTCTGGCTAGCAGGGAGAATAGCACTCATATTTAATCCATCACTTCCTCTGAAATATTTCCTAGGCAATGGCTAGTGTGAGATAAAGTCGACTCAACCAGTGTTAATCACTTGGTTTTCTGTTGTCATTTTGATGGGTCTCCCCAGGATTTGCTGCCATCTTTTAAAAGAGGCTTCTCTAATCAAGAGTGAGAATGGAATTAATCAAAGATGATAAACATATATATTTAGAAGACTTTTTAATGGCATAACCTCACCCTTTAGCCAAGGAACAATGGAAGATTCCTTCTAGGGCCTACAACCTTCCAATCCATCTATAGTCACATATAAGAACTAGATCCTATATATAACTGTGAATTTTAGTTAATTAATTTAGGTATTTATGCAGTGTCAGGCACTGGGTATACAGGGACATATAAGTAATTCAGTTTCAGAGCTATCATCCAGTGGGGAATGTAAACATAAAGAAATAGTTTTGATGACTGAGCTGAAGGTTAATTGAAAT
Source organism: Dipus sagitta (assembly GCA_036346955.1). Taxonomy (NCBI): domain Eukaryota; kingdom Metazoa; phylum Chordata; class Mammalia; order Rodentia; family Dipodidae; genus Dipus; species Dipus sagitta. Next base: position 45,882,277 of record CM070770.1, on the reverse strand, counting down.
AAAAAATGGTACCATCGGAGGACTGAAGGTTTGGGAAATTGTATCTACATGGACAGGGAAGGTGGCCAAGCTTTAAATTAAGAGCAGAAGTTCACTGAATAGGACAAGGGGACAGTGGGAAGAGGGACTGTAGAATATGTTCAGGGAGGATGTTCTCAGCAAAAGGAACAGAGACATAAACCTGCAAGGAATATTTAGAAGGCATCGCATGTTTGCTATGATTGCAGTAATTTATATTCGTGGATATGAGGTTGAGAATTAGGCAGGATCATATCATAATTGCCACATTATTATGGTTTAACGTTTGAAGTACTTTCAGCAGATAACAGATACAGAATTTAAGCAGTTTAATATCATGAACATACTTGTGTTCTTACAAGAAGGCTTTAATAGTCGTGCTTTATAAAGCTTGTTTTATAATTGCCAAGAAAAAAAATAATACATATATTAATAAATGTTTTAGTGAAGAATATTATTCTGTTCCCATATGCTTATTTTGATGTTATAAATAGTTAATTGAAATTCCCTTCTTTCCTTTATTGTCATCTTTCCCGCTATCCCAACGGTTCAGTATACAGTATGTATTTCTGGTGCAGTGAGTGGAGTACCGAATGCTGAAATAAAAATTAGCCCTGGTCCCAGCTCTACCTCCTTCCAGCTTTGCCTCCTTGGGCAAGCCACTTAACTTCTTTGAGAGTCTAATTCCTAATCAGTGAAATGAGAAAATTGGCACCTACTTCCTAGTTTATTGTTAGGCTGAAATTAAAGAACAAGTGAGATAGCCTTTGGACCCAGAATGACTTTGTCAAAGTAATAGAAATGGCTATCATATGTATAAATTTCTATTCCTGAGGACTCACTTCTAAGGATTACCAAATCATGACATATAAGGTATAGACAGGTGGAGTTTAAGAAACTACTGACCCTAATCTGGGCGACTTAAATGTCTACCTTTCTTTTCTGGATGGGACCATATTGACTCAGAGTGGTAATGAATGATAGAGCTGAAACCGAAGTCTGAACCCCTAAACCTGTGAATGGACCTAATTCTGTATTGATGGCTTGAGAAACAGCATAAGAAACCATGTTCAAAATGAAAACACATGTGTAAGCAGGTATTCTGCTATGTAAGTAAAAGAAAAACATCTGATGATTAGAAGAAGGTCACATATATCACAACTTCTTTTCTCCTTAGTGAAAGAAATTAATTTTTCTGTTTCACCACAAATGATACCATAAATTGATAACTTTCTGGTACAATTTGTGATCAAAATTTATTTGTTTCACAGGGCATGATGGCATATGCCTTTAATCCCAGCACTTGGGAGGCAGAGATAGGAGGATTGCCATGAATTCAAGGCCACCCTGAGACTACAAAGTGAAGCTTTCCAAAATGTGAGTTAAACCTCACTTGTAAATATTATACTGGTAATTATGGTTATGGTACTAAACTGAAGAGAATAAATTATTTAAAATAAAACCAGTAATGTAGAAAGGGAGAAATTTATTTTTCAGTACTGTAATTAAAAACTCAGAGTCAGAAGTCTCAGTCATCATATCATAGAGATCTTGGACATGCCTGTTTCTTGAAGTGCAATCCATCTAGCCTAGTTGGGAAAATTGGTCTAGGTGTCCATCAACAGGTGAAGAGTGAAATAAAATGTGGTATGCATATGCAATGCAGTTTGACTCAGCCATAAATGGGAAAGAAATTATGCCAGTCACAGAAAAATGGATGCAACTGGAGATCATCACACTACATGGAATTAGCTAGTCTCAGAAAGACAAAGAGTACCTATTTTCTCTCATGTGGAGATCCTAGATCTTATGTAGAGATAGAAAATCTTTTAAAAGGAGGAAAACGGAGGGAGACTTGGGGAAGGAAGAGACTGGTGGAAGGTGGACAGGAAGCAGAAGGTATTGGGGGTTTATGTTCAAAGTCCATGATATACTTGAAAGAAATTGTCTTATGAAAACCAGCACTATGTAAAATTAGTATATTCCAGTAAAAGGTACTTAAGAGCAATCCAAGAGTATAGGAGGACTGTGAAAAGGTAGAAGTCATACAAATTGTAAAGGAAAATATAAGCTCTCAAGTGAAGTAGACAGGGAAACTGCTTTGACTTCTATACCACTTACTAAAGATAGAAGAATAAAATACCACATTGGACACCTTCATTTGTCAAAAAATGTTAAATCTAGAGCTTTCTAATGGTAGGAAGGTCAGAAAGAGACTCTCCTCACATTAGGATAGATCCCCAGGAGACCAAGCCCTAATGCAGTGGTGAACCAGAGCTAAATACATACCCCCACTCCTCTACCACTCCTCCAGGACAATTACAGGCAGAGGAGAATTTTTTTAACATGCTTAAGTAGAAATAACCATAGGCCATATGTGAGGCAGAGCTGCATTATAAGAACTAGGTTATAAAAATCAAATCTCTCAAAAATGTATCCAGGGTAGAATTGCCCACAATAACTTCATAGAAATAAAACAAATCCTTTCTGGAGAAGTAATTCTTTATGCTCAGAGTATCATTACAAAAAAATAAATTCTCAAAAACAAGTGAAATAAAGCTGACAAACATGTTGAAACCTTGGACATCTAACAAGTACTAACAGAAGCAAGAGAGCACAGAAGCAGATCCACAGACTTTCAGCATTGCATTACCTGAATAGATTACACATGAGCCATGCTAAAATTGTTAGGGAAATAAAGACAGCTATAAAACTACAAGTGACCTAATGGAGAAAGGAAAGAGTCAACTAGACTCTAGAAATTTTGAACACAGTGACTAAAATTGAAAATTCAGTGGTGGTATTTGGAAGCACATTGGACAGAGTATATGAGAAAATCATTGAAGAGGAAAACAAACGAGAATGAATTTTAAAAAAAGACCTGAAGCTCATAAAGACATGTAATTAAAAATATAAGGAAGCTATTACGAATTGAGTCACTACAAACATGGTTGAGCAAATCTCTCTGGCCTGTGGTTTAAATATTTTAGGGTAGATGTCCAGTAAGGGAATAACTGGGTTTGTTGATATCTCTATAGTAAGCTTTTTCAGTAGTCTCCATATTACTTTCCAAAGTGGTTGTACCATCTTACATTCCCACCAATAGTGGATAAGTGTTCCTAATTCTCCACATCCTCGCCAGCATTTATTTTCATTTGTTTTTTTTGATGTTTGCTATCCTTACTGGGGTAAGGTGGAATCTCATAGTTGTTTTAATTTGCATTTCCCTGATGATTAGGGATGATGAACATTTTCTTAAGTGTGTGTTTGCCATTTTTATTTCTTCCTCTGTGAGCTGCCTATTACAAGAATGGATAACTAAGATGTGGTATATCTACACAATGGAATTCTGTACAGCAGTAAGAAAAAAGAAGAGGGGTCAGAAAGAATGTCAGAGCCACATGTTGGGTCATGATATGCAGAGACATTTATCCTACCCATAACTGTGGTCTAACTCCAGAATGCATGGCCCAAATACCTCAACAAGGACAGTCCAGGTGGAGGGGGTAGGACATGGATGAGCCTAACAATGGTACCAAATTGACTGTATTCGCTGAGTACAAAACTAATTAATAAAAAAATAAAAATAAATATAAGGAAGCAAGCTTAAGAGATATAAAACTGGGTAAGGAGGTATTTAATCTGGGTCCCAGAATGTAAGGGAAAACTAAATGGGTAGGAGAAATATTTGAAGAAAAAAATGCACATAATTTTTAAAAGTGGATGAAACATCTAAGAAATTTAAGAATAGGGCATTTGTAAAGAATCTACATTATGATAATAATGTTATGATGAAAATCCTAGTAAGCCAACAATGTCCAAATCTGCCAAGGGGGGGGGGGGCGCTACTTTCAACACAGTACTTAGGTCACAGTCTTAACTTCCCTACAGCAATCACAAAAGTCAAAAGACAGTTAGAAATATATAAATTTGGCCAGATATAAATAGTCAAATTTAAAGATTCTAAAACAAGGTACAAGTATATCTCAAGATAACAACAAAATGATGACTTTTCTTTCAGGGAAAAAATAAAGTTGTTCACCCCTTCACCAAAATAAAATATAAAATGTTCACATTAGAATAAGGAAAGAGAGGCTGGAGAGGTGGGCTGAGGTTGAAAGCACTTACTTACAGAGCCTGAGGGCCTGGGTTTTATTTCCCAGAATCCACATATGTTCCCCACCACTCTTCTCTCTCTCCTCAACACCTCCTCTGAGTTGCAAGGAAGAGGTCATATTGCCCTCTGCCTTCTAAAACTGCTCTCAGGCTTCCTGTTCCTCTCAAGACAAGTGTCTTTGTGCTCTGTAAAATTTTATGATTTCTCTTTACATCTGTTGCATTTCAATGTCAGTACAATATAAATTTTATTTATTCTACTCATTATACATTTGGCTTCCTGAACTTGTGGATTAATGTATTTTAGCTGTTTTTAGAAGGGCTCTAGCAGTTACCTTCTTAACGTTTGCTTCTGAAAATATTTCCAGCATTTTATTGAGTGTTGCATGATTAGAGAAATTATATGTATCAAGAACATGTAAAGAAATATTAAGGTTATATGAGAAAACAAATCAATAAAAACGGGCAATTTGAAGCGAGAAGATTTTGTACATGCCTATCGGTACTCTGGAAGCTGAGGCCAGATCTTGAGTTAGAAATCAGCCTGGACAAAACAATGCCTCAAACAATAGACATGTCATCAGTTAAATATATGAATGTACAATAAGTAAGTGAAGGATTGTCGCTAGTTATCAGAGGAATTCGAATTTTATCACAATTAAATTTCATAACACTCTCATCAAAATGGCTACAATTAAATCATTAGCCATACACAGTGTGGTCAAAGAGGTAGAGTGAGAAATCTTCACACAGCTCTTAGGAATATATAATGAAATGGAAAACAGCTTGGCAGTTATTTCAAAATCAAGAATAAATATGCCATGTGACAATAGACACTTACTCTTGGGCATTTACCCAAGATAAATTAAAGCATATGTCCATACAAATATATGTTTGTGGACAAGTTGTTCACAGGCAGCTTAATGTGTACAAAGAAAAATTGGACACAATCCCAGGGTCTACCCATATGCAAATTGTGGCACATCAATTAAGAATATTACTCTATAGTAAAAAGAATAAATTATTTATACACACAATATAGATGAATCTCAAATTGCACAAAATGCAATGTTAAATTTTTTTTTCTGGAAAAAAAGAGTACCCAAGCCAGGTGCGGTGGCAAACAACTTCAGTTCCAGAGCTCAGGAAGCTGAGGTAGTAGGATCATTGTGAGTTCAAGGTCATCCTGGGCTAGAGTGAAACCTTGTCTCAAAAAAAAAAAAAAAGAGTACATGCCATATAACAACATTTTTTATAAAGTCCTAGAAAATTAAATAGTGTCAGAAATCACATATCATATTACCTGAAAATGAAGGCGAAGGGGGAATAAGTTATAAGTAACAAGAGGAAACTTTTAGGAATGATGGCAGTGTTTGATAGCTTGATTGTGGTGAAGATTTAAGAGGATGCACATCTGTCAAATTTGACGTATGATGTGCTTTAACTTGTGAACTTTCATTGCACATTGATTATATAACAGTAAAAATGAGCAAATAAGGACGGAGAGAAGGAAGGCATAAAATTATTTGGCCATATTCCTGTCATTGCAAAGTTTAAAAAATACAGATGGATGATAACTTCTCAAATGATTTGGGATATAATTATTTTCTGAAGACTGGCTGTAATTATGTCAGTTCCCTTTAATTCATATAAAACATCATATGAAATCACTCTAGTGAATTTTTGTGTTTGAAAACTTTAATAAGTTAATAATATAAATTAAAGGTAGCAACAACAAATTTAGCAGTAGCAGTTTATTAAATGATGCCCATTTGTTCAAAAAGTTTAAAATCACTATTTTAAGCATAGCTTTAGTTTTTGTTTACATTTTTACTAATGTACTCCAATGTGTTACACTCAAAATTTTATAAGAATTTATATCACATTTGTCTCAGATATAAATGCAAAGGTTACATTGTTCATGTTTCTTTACTATGTTAGAAAAATTACAAAACGTGGGTGCTAAGGAGATGGCTCAACAGTTAAAGGCACCTTTTTTTTGTAAAGTCTTCCAGCTTGGGTTCAAATTCTGAGCCACCAACCCACATACAGCTGGACAAGCATACATATGCTATATCAGTGGCAAGAGACCCTGTCCCTCTCTCTGTTTCTCTCTCATACTCACACATAGATAAATAAATATAATTTTATAAAAGAAAATTATAAAGCAACCTACCATATACTGTACTGTATAGTAAATTTGAAAGCGCAAATAATGAAGCATATTATCTTTGGTTTATCACCTTTAAAGCTCCAAAAAAATTAAACTATTTATTTTGCCATTCATGCACCTTAGCTTCTTAATCATGTTTTTATCATTTTATTTCTTTTTTTATTTTTATTTTATTTTATTACTTTTTTTTTTTACAATCAGTTTGGTACCATTATTAGGCTCATCCGTGACCTACCCCCTCCCCTTGGCCCCTCCTTGTTGAGGTATACAGGTCATGCATTGTGGAGTTAGCCCACAGTTATGGGTAAGCTAAATGTCTCTGCATATCATGACCCAACATGTGGCTCTGACATTCTTTCCGCCCCCTCTTCCGCAAAATTTCCCTGAGCCATGTTGGGTTCATTTTTGGTCTGCTTCAGTGATGAGGTGTTGGGGGCCTCTGAGGCTCTGGCTCTCTGATTTGGTAGGAGTTGAATTTTCTCTATGCTGATCTCCTTCCCCCTTGTGCTGGTATCCGGTTCATCAGGAAACCAGCCCCCTTGCTTGTTTCGCCAATTTTTCTTAGTTTCAGCCTGGGCCCTTTTGAGGTATGATGGGGTGGCTCTCTCCTTAGGATCTACATCTATCTGAAAAAGAGAAGCAGATTCTGCAACGGAGAGTAAGTTAGCATCAGGACAAATGAGATAACCCCCCCTTTTTTTTTAATAGAGAATTTAATAGGTGTAGGACCTCTTGTAGCCCACAATTGACAGTAGCTTGATATTGGAGAGTGGGTTTATGTTTGGATATGGTTCTGACCTGTTTCCCAGCTCCAGATATGGGTTTCATACCAGTGAGGGGATCAGTTAGCCAAATTGAGAGCAGTTGGTTCCCCACCATGGCTGTGTGCCACCACTGCACTTGTGTGGGCATCACACCAAGTTATTTGCTGCTAAGTAGGTTAGACCATGCGTTGCTTCGACAGATATTGGTCAATTTCCCCCAGTCGCCCATGTAGCACCTTCTGGCACTAGACGCGCTGACTGTCTGGGGAGTTACTCTCTTCCAACTTCCAGCCATGCCATTCTAATTTGCATGTCAATCACATAAGGTGTCTTCAGCAGTAGGGTCTTATCACTAGCCTTTGGTGGGTCATCAAGTACTCTGACAGAAATCTGTCTGTCTTTTAGGAAACCTTGTAGGTCTCTCTGATCAAAAGCTCATTGTGGATGATAGCCCCATGCTGGTTCTGGGAGTTACATGTCAGTGCCCATTAAGAAAATGAGGAAAAAAATAACTACTATACAAGAGTTAGAGATAAAAGAGAGAGAGAGAGAGGGAGAGGGGAAGTGAGGGAGGGAAGATGTAGAAGATTAAGGTTAGGTTGATCATATCCTCTCCAGTGTCTTGTGGTTCAGGTGTTCTCTGTAAGAGCCTGGTGAAGGATCAGCCATTTGGTCTGTCTTTTAGTAAGTAGAAAATTATGGTACCATTGCCATTTGGGTCTAATTTGTGTTTCCCACCCCTTTGATGCCCTCCCCTCCCTCCCCTTCCATCCTAGTGGCTAGTCTAGGAGGTGCTTGCTGGGTATGTAAGGTATCTTCGGTAGATTCAGTTTAGGTGCTGTAGATGAGTGAGACTATGTGGCGATTTTTTTTCTGTGATTGGGTAAGTTCACTGAGAATGATCTGTTCCAGGTTCAACCATTTTTCCTCAAATTTCATTGTGTCATTTTTTCTTACTGCTGTATAGAATTCCATTGTGTAGATATACCACATCTTAGTTATCCATTCTTCTAGTGATGGACATCTGGGTTGATTCCAGCACTTAGCTATTACAAATTGAGCCGCTATAAACATGGTTGAGCAAATCTCTCTAGCCTGTGGTTTGAAGGTTTTAGGGTAGATGCCCAGTAAGGAATAAAATGACCAGTTATTCCCTTACTGGTCATTTTATTTCTTTATACTACATTTTCCGTAATTTCTCCTCATTTTTCTTACAATGTTTAAAGTCCTTGTTAGATTCTGTCTAATTTTTGGGCAAATATAGTCATTGTTTTCATTTCTGCTAATACTGTTTTAATTAATGGGCATACTAGTTGGCTGTGTTTAATAAATTCAGTAACTTTTATTGTTTGCTTCCTTTAAGGAAGTTTTGAATAGTTGTTTAGGTAAGGAAGTACATTTTGTAGTGAACATGCATGCTTCTGTTCTTCCTATGTGTTTGGGAAAGAGAGAGAGTGAGAGTGAGAATAAGAGCAGTGACAGCGAGTGAGAGAGAGGCTGGTGCTGCTTGGTGTGTTTGCAAAACTATTTGTAAAATAATTTGATATATTCAATGAAGGTGCATTACTCCAGAAAAGTTTGGCAGTGTTCCTGTCTAGAAACACTATTAGTCTGTGACCACAGTAAACTGAATTTGTAGCTTGAGGATTTCAGAAGTCACCAGGAAATATGAATCAGGTCTGAAAATCCACATAAGAGAAAGTCAGTTGCTTAAGTCTGCAAAACCCGCTCCCTCCTTCAGTCAAACACAAGGCAAGCCCGAGGACTTGGTGCTTGTGGAATCAAGGCCTCTCTCCAGCTGATTTTCATTCTGTGTATATGGCTGTTTAGGGACACCAGTCTACTGTATACAGAGTTTTTGCAGGGTTCATGACTGGCTTCTGCAATTTGATTTCTGTTCCTTCACCTTTTGGGGATGTCCTATCTCAAATTGAGGCTAACACACTCCCTTCAGGAAAGAGAAAATTTGTTTTCCTTCATGAGTGTCACTATTTTGATCAGAAGATCTTTTGCTATTTTGTCAATATTTCACACATCTAATATTATTTTAAAATTTTGCTAGTAATTCTTTGTGATATCTGTAATAATATATGATGGTCTGGGGGAATTATGTAAATAAAGACCAGGTCTCTAGGCACGTCTCTGTACAAACTGAAGGTTGGAATTTTTTTGCCAATTAAAAAAAAAAAAACATGAAAACATAACACACACATGCAATCCACATTGGTTGGCTTTGAAGACTGTTATAAATACTAGAATAATCATTTTCAATTTGCTGTTTTTTTTCAAATGTATAATATTTGGCCATTTATAAACAAAGTGAAGCTGTAAAAAAAAATCCATGCAAATAAATTAATTTGCTTTTGAAGTCATCAACAAATTCTGTCCCCATAGAAACAAGTACAGTCTTCAAATTTCTCCTGCTACAAAATATATTTTGCCTGCTTAAATTTTTAAAAATCATTTCTTAAACATTGATTTTGCAAATACATCAATTGTTTTGCTATTAAGGTAATATTTGCTTTCTATCCTTTCTAAGAAATTTTAAAACCCAATGATAGACAAACATTATTGCAGAATGTTATTCATAAAAGAAAAATTCATTGCTTGTGACATGTTAACAATATAATGTAATATCATATTTTTAAATATCATTGTTGGCTTTTGTAAAATGACAACACATTTTTACTGGCAGTAAGAACAGTATTTGTTATTTACTCTTCCAAGTCAAAGTAAAGATTTGTTATAAATCATATCCTTCTGACTAATCAATTTTGAAAATGACTAAAACAGAATATTTCAGAAATGCTCAGGTGTATAAATATAGGATTGGATATATAAAATTGGATAAATAAGTCATACCACCCCAAATCACATCAAATTTCTTGCTTTCCCTTCTTCTGTCCTCCCTATCTAAACTATAGTCATGAAAAATAACAAAATAATTCAAATATTCAAATAAACATCTGTCTTGTTCTTGATTAGCCATATATTTCAATTTCCACCAGACTTCTCCAAATTAGCCTGAAGAAATTTCAAGTAATATAAGTAATACTTTACATATGAATATGACCTCATTCTCCTATACAAATATCAAGTGCTCTAGCCATTCCTAAAAAGCGTAAAGCTGCCAGGCGTGGTGGCACATGCCTTTAATCCCAGCATTTTGGAGGCAGAGGTATGAGAACCACTGTGAGTCTGAGGCTGCCCCCTAGAACTACAGAGCGAGTTCCAGGTTAGTCTGGGCTACAGGTGAAAACCCAGCCTTGTAAAACTAAAAAAAAAAAGAAAGAAAAGAAAATTGTAAAGCATTCGGGATGGTCTGAAAAACATAAATTAGTCTCCAGAATTTAATGTGCCAGTGCATGCATGCAGCCTAAAGCAGAACAGATCTGATTTCAGATCCACAGGACCTTGGACAGGCTGCTGAAATTTTATATGTCAGAGCTCAGCCAGGAAAACAGAAACTGCTAAAGTATCCTAACAGAAAGTGATGCCATATATATATATATATATATATATATATATATATATATATACATACATATATATATATATATATATATACATATATATATATATATGTATATGTATATGTATATATGTACATGGACTAACGATTACAAAACAATTGGGATGACTCTCACAGCCAAACTCAAGAAAGTTATTGCCAGTATCCACAACACTGGGAAGATGAGGAATCACAGGAGAGCACAGGCTGACACCATTAGGTCACTCATCAAAGCTGACTTCTGTCAGCCCTGGAGGTCATGTCCCTGTGCCTCTGCATCAGGAGCAACAGTGATTCATCTCCCAAGTGTCCTTATTGCACTGGGAAAAATTCTGGAGAATGATGTGCCCTCTATAGTCCCTAAGATATAGGAGATAGGATAAATGTGGGAAAGGTTGATAAGTTGCCAACAGAAAATCTCATAGACTCTTCCATGTCTCAGAGTCTTCAAATGCAAAAACACTGTCAATAGTACAAGACTAGAGCTTGAGAACCTGCTCCAGTATTCTCTCACAGGAAATCTCTCAAAGCAAGAGGAAAGGTACATGCATGGAAACTTGCACACATACCCATCTATTCAGAGACACTTTGTAGATAGATGCATACAGAGTTTCTATAAATCTAGGCAAAGACTAACATGACAGAAACACAGAACTTTTGAAAAAACACTTAAAAGATAGAACAGATGGGATGAAATTTATAACAGCTGTGTCAAACACAACTCAAACAAATTTAGGAAAATATCACTGTAACTACTGAAAACAGTGTAAATTGGATTGAAGTAAAAGCAGAAAAGTGTTCTTGAAATTAATTCAGGTACATTAATTAAGGAACTGAATTCAGAAAAACAAAACTGGACCTAGTCATCCTTTCAAAGTACAATAGATAGCAAGTTTATGGTGTGTTCTATAATTTTTATTGAAAGAATACGGTTAATTTTAAATTATCACTGTGAAGTATTGTTCAGTAATTTAGTGAATTTTTGTATAATTTGATATTTATTAATTTCTAAGCTGCCATATAAAGTGAGTGGTTTCATTAAAGCATTTTCATACATATTTGTCATGTTCTTTGTTGTTCATCTACATCCCTCCTCCTACTCCCCACTCTGATCATCTTCCTGCCCACAAATACTCTTCGCTATGCTTTCATGTCATATATATTCCATTACCCTCTACATCTTTTACTTTCTTCTTATAGTCCCATATCTACTTACACACACACACACACACACACACACACACACACACACATGTGCATGTACGTGCGCATGCACAGCTAAATACAGAGTCCACATTTGAGAGAAAATATATGGGATTTGCTGAATCTGGTTCATTTCACTTACCATAATGTTATTCAATTTCCATTCGTTTTCATGCAATTTTATAGTTTCACCTTTCTTTACAGCTAAAACTTCCAATGTGTATATCTTCTACACTTTCTTTATCTGTTCCTCTGCTGATGGGCATCAAGGCTGGTACCATAACACAGCTATTGTGAACAGGGCAATAAGTAACACAGATGTGCAAACATCCCTGCAGTGTGTTAACTTAGAGCCTTTCTTGTATATTCCCAGGAGTGGAAGTGTAATCAGATATTTTAGCATAGCTAAAATTTTTCTGAAATTTTTTTGAAAAACAGAAGAGAGGGACTTGATGCGACCACATTGGGAAAGTGAACAACGTGTTCAAGTGACAACCCCCAATTCCACCTTCTAGCAAAGATTCTTTCCCATTCTGTAGGCTGCCTCTGCACCATGGAAATTGTTTCCTTTGAGGTGCTAAAGCTTTTTAATTTCATGTCATCACATCTGCTAATTCTTGGGATTATTTCCTATGCCACTGGAGTCCTTTTCAGAGAGTCTTTGTCTATACATTATATAGTTTTGCCTATATATTCCTCTAGCAGCTTCAGAATCCAGATACTTTATTAATGTCTTTGATTAATTTTGAAACAATTTTTGTGCAGCTGAGAGGTATGCATCACATTTTCTTCTTCCACGTGTGGAGAACAAATAATCACAGCACCATTTGTTGAAGAGTTTATGTATTTTCCATTGGATATTGATATCATTTGATTTTAAATTTTCACTTTGCATATTTATTGTATGGGGAACTATGTTCCCATAAACACACTTGTACATAAGTATACATTATATATTGAGCCTATTCCCTCCAACCCCCACCTCCTGCCTCTTCCTAGAAGACCTTTTCCTCTCCAAGATTGTTTTGCTTATAATTTCATTTCATGAATACATACATTGTGTAATGTGTCTATATAAAGCCCAGGTCCATGAAAGAGAGAAAATATATAGTATTTATATTTCTGAGATTAAATTAATTCACTCAACATGATCATCTCCAATTGTATCCATTGTCCTGAAAATGGCATAAGTTTGTTCCCCTTTATGGTTAAACAATTCATCAGGTAAGTATATGTCATCTTCTATCCCTGTTAGACATTCCTGTCTTGCTATATCTAGCTTGACTCCAGATTTTAGCTATTGTAAACTACTGTACTGAACATCAACTTCACAGTATAGTTTTGACATATTGTTAAAAAAAAATCAAGGGGTTGTAATTATGTGGATTTATTTCTGGATCCTCTATATCATTGGTGAATGTTTATTTGCCACTACAACACAGTTAATGTTACTATGTCTCTACAGTATAATTTGAGATAGATATTACTATGCTTCAAACTCTGATCCTGCCTAGGATTGAGTTGGCTGCTTGGCATCATTTGTGCTTCCATATTAGTTTTTCTATCCGGGTGAAGAATGCCATTCCAATTTTTGAGGAGATTGCATTAAATATTAAGATCACTTCTCATAATATAATCATTTTTACAATATTAATTCTTCCAATCAATGAACCTGAGCCTGAATTTTAAAGTATTTATTGTAGATGTCTTTCACTGCTTTGTTAGATTTAGTCCTAGGTATTTTATGTTTTAAAGTTACAGTGAATAGCGTTTTTCATGATTTCTTTTTCAGCATCCTTATTATTGGTATTTAAGAAAGCTAGTAACTTTTACATTATTTTTGTATACTGTGAGTTATCAGGTCTAAGAGTATTCTGGTAGCATAGAAAGTCATTTCAGTATAGGACTATGCTATCTGTAGATAAGGATACTTTCACTTCTGTTAATATTCCTTTTATTATTTCTCTTCTCTTAGACTTGATCATCATATTGAATAGGTGGGAAGGATTAGGCAGCTTTTTCTCTTAGCTTTAGAGGAAATCTTTTCATGTTTTCCCATTTAGTATAATATTCAGCATAGTTAAAATTATTTAGGCTGAACATGACATAAATGAATGAGATCAAGTAAAGAGGGAACAAGGAACAGAAAAAATAGAGGAGAAACAAAGTTAAACTTTACAAAATAAAATGAAAGGGGAGTAGATGATAATATTATGGAGGGGAAGTAAAAAAAAAAAAGTATTAGAAACAGTAAAAGGAAGAATAAAAAAGCAAAAGTAAAAAGTGATTTCCCAACAATTATAAAGTTCAACAACAAAATTAAATAAGAACAGGAAAAATTCTAAAAACTAAAAAACATGAATTAAGGGCCAGAGAGATGGCTTAGCAGTTAAGGCACTTGCCCACAAAGTCAAAGGACCCAGGTTCAATTCCCCAGTACCCACATAAAGCCAGATGCACAAGGCGCATGAATCCGGAGTTTGTTTGCAGTGGCTGGAGGCCATGGTGCATACATTCTCTACCTCCTTCTCTCTCTCTCTCTCTTCTCTCTCTCTCTCTTTTCTCTTTTTATTCATCTGCATCTCTCTCTCTCAAATAAATAAATATATTTTAAAAATATAAATTAAAAGATAACAATAAGACTTGAGAGAGCACAGTCAGTAGAGCTGTTGCTGTATAAAAGTGAATACCTGAGTTTGTCTCCAATGTATATGTAACTGGTTACCCACCAGTCCCAAGTCTTGAGAGGCAGAGGCAAGTTGCAAACAGTCTGGCTAGAATAGATGAATTAGTGTGCTATGAATTCAATTACAGAACTTATCTCAATAAATAAGTTGGAAAGAGATTTAAGAAGATATTGACATTGACATTTGGCCTCCTCATGCAAACACACACACACACACACACACACACACACACACAATCTAAGATATTATACTAAAAGTATAATGAAGTGAAAATGGAAAAAATTCTAGGGATAAAAAAATAAACAAGATAGGAAAAGTAAAAGATTGCCCAATGATGGGTATCAATGCATGGTCCACTTTAAGATCTATCTAAGCAGGATATATGCCACATCTTTGGGATGTTGTAGGAGACAAATTAGGCTCTAGAGTGATTATGGCAGTTAAAAAAGTTATCTCTAATTATTTGGGCATGATGGCGCATGCCTTTAATCCCAGCATTCTGGAGGCAGATGTAGGAGGATCGCCGTGAGTTCAATGCCACCCTGAGACTACATAGTGAATTCCAGGTCAGCCTGAGCTAGAGTGAGACCCTGCCTCGAAACCCCTCCCTGAAAAAAAATTACCTTTGATTATTTTGGACCCACATACTTAGCTTCATTGGTGTATACTTATTTGCTTCTTCAATTTAGACATAAGAATGCACCAGATGCACTACAATGTTCAATGGTGAATTTTTGTTCTTTATTATCACTCTATCCTTTACCCTTAAAGTCAGAATGAAATTGTATTGCAAAATGCCTTTTAAAATGTTTTGACTCAAAATATGTCACATAGCTTTGGGTAGTGATTGCATAATTTAACAAAGTATACCTTTTGCTTGCTATAAATCTTTTAAAGCTTTATAAAAGCTATTTAAAAGCTATTTATGAGGAAAGTTTAACAATTCAACTGAAATAGTTACATGCATATTTTTCTGATGCCTTTGGGTGAGTTAAAAATAATTCATGTTATAGTGTAAGAACAGTCATAATAAATTCTTAAAGACACATTGAGATCAGATAAGCAAGTTGCATTTACACTTTAGAGTTTGACTATTAACAGTACTTTAAGAGTTGTACTGTGAAAATTGTGGAAGTTTTTCTTAAGTTTATACAAAGAAGGAGAAAGATAAAAGAGACAAAGCTTTTAAGGTATGGCCAGAAACAAATGTTCTGCTTTCTCTAATTGTGGAATGTTCAGAAGTGTACTCCTAGAAGCAGGTGCCAAAAGAGTTATTAAAATTACTTTTTTTTTGTTGTCTTTGGTTTTTCGAGGTAGGGTCTCACACTAGTCCAGGCTGACCTGGAATTCACTCTGTCCTCTCAGGGTTGCCTTGAACTCATGGTGATCCTCCTACCTCTGCCTCCCAAGTGCTGGGATTAAAGGTGTACACCACTATGTCCGGCTTAAAATTACTTTTAATAGCAGGACATGGTGGCTTACATCTTTAACCTCAGCACTCTGAAGGCAAAAGTGGGTAGATCGTTATGAGTTCAAGGCTACCCTGAGACGACAGAGTGAATTCCAGGTCATATACTATGGTCATTATGGTCATATCCATATGGGCTATACAGTGAGACCCTACCTTGAAAAGCCAAAAAACATAAACCAAAAAAAAAAAAGGGGGGGGCTTTCATTAGGAAAGCTATTTGAAAGTAGCTAACCCAGGTTGGAAAGTATCAAACAATGAAACAAATCCAGGCCCAAATAAAAAGGAAAGGGAAAGAAACAGAGTGAATGAATCTTGAATTACCATGTACTTTAAGAAACTTTATCAAAATGTTTGGGGATTACCACAGTAAAACTCAGCCAGAGATGAGCCTGCTTTATAAACACCGTAACTGGGGGTGCTTAGGTATCATCACCTTAAACAATGGTTGTCTGGGAGCCACCCATGGGAAACAAGGCAGATGTCATGATGGAATCAGATGCAGCAGCTCCTCCCTGGTCAATTAGTTTCTCAGTAATTAGTTGTAGCTTCACCTTATGCATTATTATGGCCATGACACAGAGAAAGGGGCACCCCATTGCCGGTATGACTCTGTCATAGGGAACTTTCTTTTGGGGCATCTTTCTTCACATAGTGACCCTGCTGGTTGAGAAAATGATACTAAGGTAGACTTTAACATTAGGTGGGATAAAGTTCTTCACCCATATTCTTATCTCTAGCAATTGGCTTTTGATAAAAATATCTCCCATAACTCAAGGAGGTTCTATCAAGAAAATTAGATAACAAAAGACCTGTTCCTCTTTTGCAAAGTTGTGTTTAGGGAATGTTATAAGTGGAAGAGTATTAGAGTTATTATGCTGGTGCCTTCACTCTTTAATACCTCATGTTGTGACATTATTTATTTATAATTGTTGCAGTCAGCTTTACATTGCTGGTAGAAATCTCCCAACCAAGGGCAGCTTGTGGGTAAGAGAGGTTTATTTTGGCTGACAGGCTCGAGGGGAAACTCCAATATGGCAGGGGAAAACGATGGCATGAAGTGGACATCATCCCCTGGCCAACATAAGTTGGACAATAGCAACAGGAGAGTGTGCCAAACACTGGCTTGGGGAAACTGGTTATAATACCCATAAGCCTGGCTCCAACAATACACTCCCTCCAGGAGGCGTTAATTCCCAAATCTCCATCAACTGGGAACCTAGCATTCAGAACACCCAGGTTTGCGGGGGACACCTGAATCAAACCACCACAATAAATAAGACCTTTGCAAAGGTGGCCAAGTTAAGATGAGGTCATCACTGTGGGCAATAAACCAATATGGCTGGGTCCTTATATAATGTAGAAATTTGGACACAAGCACAGATAGTCACAGAACAATGATATAAAGAGATACAAGAAGGCCTTGTACAAGTAGAGAATTGGAGTGATAAATCTATAGCCCAAGAACTAACTGCTGAGGACTGTTGGCAAACTCTCAGAAGCTGCAAGAGAAACATGAGCCAAATCCTCACTCACTGTCTCCAGAAGGAGCCATTTCTGTGACTTGATTTTGGACTTACAGTCCCTAGAATTGTAAGACACATATTTTACTTATTTTTCTAAGTACATTTTGGTACTTCACTAAGGAAACTCTATGAAATTGAATAGGGAAGCCACTTTGTGTGAATAAAAAGGGAAACAATAATATTAAGTTATTTCAGAGTGTGAATGTAGAGTAGCCTCAGAGTAATAGTGCCAAAGGTTAACTCATGTCCCACTAACATTATTAAAGGACCACAAACTGTGGCAAAGACTAACTAAAAATTCTAGTTCTTAGTCTAGAATGATGTAATCCATGCACTTAGTAGGAACCAATTAAATTTGATAAACCTGATACATTAATTAATTATAAACTAAAATTAGAATATTGTTCTGAACTGAACAATTAGTTTTATACCTACTCAGTAAGTGTGTGTAGGCAAATTTTGAATTCCTTGGAACTTTAGTGATAGTTGATATTGTTAGTTCATCACAAATCATGTTTAGTTAATTGTGAAAGAGTTTCATTTGTTTTTTTTTTGTGTATTGATGAAAACCTGTGGAGAATTACATATTTATAAAAAAATAGTAGTCACTTGTTTCTTAATAGGTAGATTTTTCTCTATATTTTAAACAATAATCTTTATTGTCTTTTCCCACTGGTGGCTGGAATCCAATAGAAAGCTGCTGTGCACATTCCCTACAGTGTGCTAAGGATCACTGTTGATGGGGCACTTTGCACCAGGGTCTATTGCCATGTTAGGTTGCCAATCTTAGAAACTTCCATTCTCTTTTCTGTGGGGTTTCAGTAATCTCCCAAGGTCATTCAGCTCAACATGCAACTATTCAACCACTGCTGACTTTTCTTTCTTTCATTTTTTTTGAGGTGGAAGCAAGTGCAGAGAATTTTATTTAGCCATCTAAAGACAAGAGCAATATAAATCCTGGAAAAGGGTGGAAGATGTGATATGGAAAAAAAATCAAAAACTATGTAGAAGAGAGATTAGATTGGCTATTTATGGTTCCAGATGATAAAATTTTGAGCAATACATGTGGCAGGCAAAAAGATTTGGGCTCAACATAAAGAACCTAGGGGTACCCCTTAATAGGAAGTCTTCTCTCAAAGCAGAAGGATGAAAAGGAAAATGAAGACCAAGAGTGTCAAAGGTGTTTTGCAATTAAGAAGTGGTTGGGAGATGTTAACCATGCTTGCTTACAAAGCCTGCTAGCCTGGGTTCAATTCTTCAGCACCTATGTAAATCCAGATTCACCATGTGGCACATACATCTGGAGCTCATTTGTAGCAGCAATAGACCCTGGCATGACTCTATCTCTCTCTCTTTTCTTTATTCCCTCTCTTTCTCTTAAGTAAATATTTAAAAAAAACATGATTATGGCTGAAGGGATAGCTTAGCAGTTTAGGCACTTGCCTGCAAAGCCAAAGGACCCAGGTTCGATTCCCCAGGACCCACGTTAGCCAGATGCACAAAGGGATGCACACATCTGGAGTTCATTTGCAGTGGCTGGAGGCCCTGGCACATCCATTCTCTCACTCTCTCTCCCCCTTTCTCTGCCAAATAAATAAATAAAATATTTTTTAAAATAAAATTAAAAACATGGTTAGATTAAAGCTCTCTAACTTCCTGCTGTCTGTGGCTCCATCACAATAGGTAACACTAAACATTTGTCAAAATGCCTACTGTGGGTTGAGGAATAATCAAGTTTTTTTAAAAGGAAGAAGGAACCATAACCATGAGTATAGTCAATGGTGCAGTAAAAGAAAACCTAATGTGGAAATTGTAGAAAAGTCCACAGATGCATGAAAGAGAAAATATTCTGAGAAACAGACCATGAGGAAAGGAAAGAACATATTGTACTCCTTGAAGGTTTTCTGTAGACAGATTAAGTTAATTATTTATAGAATCCACTAACTTTATCACTTGTCCTATATAGTTTCTGATATCAGATAAATCCCATAAACAATGTGATGCCCTCTCCTGATTTTTTGATACAAATATGCTTGAAATAGTTTTCAGAACCTGAATGAAAGCAGGATTACATACTTTTGTTACTGCCTCAAGGCACCTGATGATTGCACATAAAAATTCTCAACAGGAAATCTAGCAGAAAATAGTAGCAGCTGTTTCTTTTCATTTTGTGAGAATTCAGTTTGCATACTCTGAAGAAAGCCCCTCTTAAGAGTTATGGCCCACAAGTTAGGTCTGACAGGTCAAGAAACTTGAAGAAGTAATCACCTGCATAAATAAGAATTTCCACCACTGGAATTATGTGCAAACTTGAAGTATAAATTGTCCCTTCCCTCAGGGCCTCCAAAGCAGAAAAGTAGCAAGATATCTTGTAAAAGAATAGGGGGGGTGTACACAAAGTATATAAAACAGAGAATTGAGAGCAAGTCCCTCAAGGAGAATCAAGAAAAGGAGTAGTTTGATTCTGAGCTTTAAAAAATTGAAATAATTAAATCTGATAGAAATAGTAGAAAGAAACAAGATAGTTGAAGAAACTAAGGACACAACAGTCTGAAGTGCAAGATAGAGCATTCACTCATTTAGCACCACTGGCTGCCTCCTGGTGCCCTATACCATGCCTCATTACCAGACATCACTGCACAAATATTCCAAGAATATTGACTTGGCGAATTTAAATTAATTCATCACTTAAATAAGACACTAGAAACTTCCTTAGGCCAGTGACTTACCAGGAGCCTTCTTCTTCCCCTGATTATTTTAGGCCTCAGGGAAGGCAAGTACTCAAGTCCAAGTTGCCAAGATGCTACTTAAGTATGTTTTCTAGGGTCAGGAAACAAAAAGAAGGGGATGAAGCTGGCTTGGAATGCAGCCTAAGCAAATAATTAAATAAAATGATTCTGAGTTGCAAAGCTCAGAGTGGCAGAATAAAGAGGTTCATTTAACAAAGAAAAATGTGTCACTGAAACAAAAGCAACACAGAAGTCATTTACATCAACTGCCACCTTCCATATAAGCTCTTCAAGCTCTAGACAATTGCAGTCAGATTTACTTATTCAATAGGTTAGGCAAAACATTAGCAATCAGTTGAAAGAGTTGGCCATGACAAGTCCCTGGTCCCGGAGGCCTAGTATCAAATTGGAGTTTTTTGTTCTCTGAAGCACAATGAGCTTCCAAATCCACCTGCCTATTGGAGGCAGCTTAACAGTACAGGATTTTACAGCATATACTTTAGTCTAGCCCAAAGGCTAATACAGATATGGTTATAATTTTATCTTTATTAGAGATTTCAAATATATCCTGCCCTGTTTAGGAAGGAAGGCTGTTGATCTATCCCCCAAACATGTCGTTACTGTTAGAACAAGTCTGTATAATACTTACATCATCAGAGCTATTTTGTAGAGCTTACCAGGCTGGTGAGATACACCTTGACCCATGGCTCATCATTAAGTACACACAATACTATGCTAAGGATGTCACACATCTTTCCATCTTCCCAAATGCCTTCATGTAGCTATGATGCAATCCATGGAGAAGAGAACTGAGTTTTAGAGTGGTTAAATCAACAACCTTCAGTACCACAATCATAAGAGCTTACATTCTAGTATGGGAATACATACAACTAAATATACAAATAAATGTGTCAGATGGTGAGAAATGATCAAGAAAAAATAAAACAGTAACAAATAATGAGAAAGTGGAGCAGAGAAAAAAGGAATTGGAACAAGGCATTGCTCTTCTTTTTCTGAAGTCACTATGAAGATAATAACTGAGCAGATATGGAAACAAGCCTTGTGGATAACTAGCAAAATATCACGAAAGCCAAAGCAATGACAGATGCCATGGTTCTAAGGGATGAATGGCTGATGTGTAGAGGTGAAGCAAGGGATCCAGTGTAGTTGGAGTAACGTGAGCTCTTCCCTCTTATCTAGGGTTTGCTGGAAGCTCTAAGTTCAGTATGACACTCCTATCTCACAAAATAAGGTGAAAAGCATCAGAAGAAAGTTGATGACCTCTGGCCTCTGTACACAAAAGCAACATCTGTGCCTACCCATATACACTATGCACACACATATGACATAAGAGTAAAAAAGAACTCAAGTGCATTTCCTTCCTTATTCTGTATTTGGACAAATCAAGAGAGTGAGTAAGAATCAGTGCAAAAGACTGAACAAGAACAATGAGTTCAGTGAAGTAAATAAAATGCCAGAGCCAACAAACAAATATCTTTAAAGGAGAAGAAATGAATAACTGTAGCAAATATGCCTGGTGCACCAATACACAAAGGATTAAGGAAATCTAATTGGAATGTGTCTAACAGATAACAGAAAGAGAAGATCAAGAATAAAGAGTCAAAATAGTTGCCCTCACCACCACCAATCTCCAAGTGACCTCTCATCACTCATAGAAAAAATAAAAACAGGGCTGGAGAGATGGCTTAGCAGTTAAGGAGATTGCCTACATAGTCAAATGACCTAGGTTGGATTCCCCAGAACCCGTGTAAGCCAGATGCACAAAGAGGCACATACATCTGGAGTTAGGTTGCAGTAGCTGGAGGCCCTGGTGTGCCCATTCCTCCTGTCTCTATCTGCCTTTTTCTCTCTACCTCTCTCATATAATAAATAAAAATAAAAAATATTTAAAAAACAAAAACAAACATAAAAGGAAACCTGCCATCCCTAGATATTGTTCAGCTAGAAAACATCTACAAGACCCTGAATTCTTACTTAACTGAATCCTCTCTACCTAGACACAAGCTTCAACTTTAAATAATGCCCTGTTTTCCTCCTATTCTCCAGCCATTAATTACATGCACCCAATTGCTCCCTAGCAGTAATCAAATTCCTCCAAGTCATTTATCTTCTGAGTTGGCCCTTTTCTGCATGCTGATTAATTTTATGTTTAACATTAAGAGACTGCTTCACTGTGAGATTATCTAGATTAAATGTTGCCTACTATATCTTTCAATCTTTCCCTTTTAGACACTGATATCAGCCTGATCATATTTGTCAAAGAGAACATGTTTCTTTTTAAACTTCCACGGCAAGTCACAACTCTGCATGAACACAGATGAGGCCCAAGTGCAATCCCGAGGCCTCTTTGAATGTCTAATATAATTTTACCCTGTGAAGGGGGTCAATTCTTTTAGTAACTGAAATCCTTCCAAATGTCAAACAGAATACAGCACATTGATTTTTTAAAATTAGTTTTAGTTCTCATTTCCCTCAAAACATCCTGCTTACTGGGATTTTTTAGTACTACATAGCAGAGAATTAATAGGTAGGACTGATAGGAGACAGAAATTGGCTAGGCAGTCAGGGTAACAGAATCCCAAAAGTGAATGTTTTTTATTCCTTGACTAAAAGCAGGAAATGTCACTAAGCTTGCAGAAACCTGGATGTTACACCCTCCAGGAGAGATCTCTAGATTAAGTTTGTACCTTTCCTAGAGGACAGAAACCCTGATCCTTACCTAAAATTACTGGCAAAACTGTAAAATCTGTTCTTTGTCCATAGCAACCTGCCAAACTGGTCTTTCTCATGTAGCCACTCCCCATTAAAAAAAAAAAAAAAAAAAAAAAAAAACAGGTCTGAGCCTCAGGGCCAACTTTTCAAACTCCTCCTGCCTCTCTGGGCAAGAGCTCTACCTTGCTTCCTTCTTCTATGCTCTAGGCTTAAGCCTCCTTTCTTCATCCTCCTAAAGCTTTAAACTGTAATACAATCTTTCTGAACTTTATCCTCTGGTCCAACGATTTCATTGGATTCATAGGACAAGGATCTGGGAACATTCCAAATTATTGGTGCATTGGTATTTAAGGAACACAAAATTCCTGTATCAGGACTAGATCTCAATTGTTTAGCCCTGACTGATTTGCACAAGAAAGTGAGGTCTAAATCATGTCAAGAGACACACACAATAATAGGCGAGTATGTGATTCTGTATATAAGTTGTCTGAGTGAGAAATTTACTTCTGCTCTCCCAAGCTCTGACTTGGAACAACTCATCTATCGGATGAAATGATGCATAGCTCCTAGAGTTGTGATCTTAAAGGAAAGGATGAATGCAAAATCCTAAACATGGTGCATGAACCACAGTAAGTACTCAGGACATATCTGCTGTTCTTAACTAGTCTATGTAAAAGCAGAAGTTGTTCATCAAGTTTTTCTCTCTGTTGTTCCCTTTAGGTCAGAACATCTTTGAAACCTGTCACAATAGTTTGTGACATTATTGGATATCATGCCAAAGGGTAGAAATAGCAATGAGGGTTTGTGTGACCTCTGTGATGAATCTAGTGATGATTTTTCCTACATCCTGAGGAAAATTTCTTCCATCTCTAGGTCACTTATTCATTCAGCAGCCCTGGTGGGGCTTCCACAAGGTGATGTCCCCAAGGGCCGTTCTTGATGAGGAGGGTAGCAGTACAGAAGAATGTACGGAGCCTGCCACCCCTGATTGGAGAGCTCTGGATGCAGAAGGTGCCGTGAAGACACAAGCAATACCACCAGATGAAGCATGAGAATTTAAAGGCTGTAATTTTTCAAGGGGGCCGTGACCTCGTCGTTGGGCCACTTCACAACATGCCTTCCCTTTGGGATTCTCCCCTGCAGAGATCTCAGACTTGCTTTGGCAGCAGTTTCTACTGTTCTTAACTATTTTGAACCCTCACAAAGCACCTCGTCTGAGGAAGTATTCCAGCCAGATTTGCAAGACTTTTTTTTTATATAAATTCTTGTTTTATCTAATTTATTTTTAGGTATTTCATTTTTCACTTTTCCTGTAGAAGGATGTACCAGAACAAGGAAAATGGTTAAAACGAAAGTTCCTGACATAAATATAGTAGACAAAAAGCCTTTTATGTCTCCAGTCATCACAGCATAGGTGATTTTTATTTGGTAACACAGATATTCCAGAGTTAACTTTGAAAGAATAATCCTAAACATTGTAGAAAAAGCAGAGAAACACACTGTTCCAAAACTTATGCCTTTTGTAAGGGTGCAGAACACTTTTACCAAACAACTCTAAGAAATTTTGACTTTTTCTTTAAAAAAAAATAGGAGAGTGTTCTATATACAGTAAAATTGAGATGAGTCTCCACTTACTGCAAACTCAGTTTTCCCTGTGGTTGACATCTAATGTTAGTAAGATCAAAGTCTCTCATTTACCAATCTACCTAGGCTTCTCTAAGTTTTCTTCTCAAGAAAAATTTAACCTTGGGCTTCAGTGTCCATCCTTGTCTGAATTACATCACTCAGTCTTAGCAAGCACTCTAAGTCATTAAGAAAGAAATTTCATCCTTAATATCTGATCACCTCAATAGCTGCTCAAATTCCTCTTCTCCCATTCTTCCTCTGATCAGCCTGGTCTCCTTTAATAATCCTTTTCAGATGGCTTTAACAACAATGCTCCTTCACCTTGCATTGATTTCACTGGACTTCCATGGACAATCTCTCTAACACAGTATCTTAGTGTATGCAAAGACAGAACTTTTTCAAATAATGTAGCATTTCTAGGTTCCAAGGAAGCCCTTGTTCATTTACTTAATTAGTCATGTTCACTATACACATGTCAAGGATAAGGCCAGGCACTAATTAAAGCAGTTAACACAGATTTATTCAGTAATAACTATTACAACAAGAAAATCCAATATGAACTGAATTCAACTTCATTTTATACAGAGGTGACTGGCCATTTTACATAGAAAATGAGGTAAAAGAGGGGCAGCCAGTGAGACTCCAAGAGTCAGGCAAGTGGCGTGCCCATTCTCTCTCCCTACCTACCCCCCTCTCTCTTCAAATAAATAAATGAAATATTAAAAAAGAAATTTATGTAAAGCAGAAAATGTTCAATGTGATTAGGTCATCTGGTTGTGCTAGCTCCTACTAAATGAAGCTAGATGTTCGCTCTTCCACAGAATGTTGGAGACGGGGCCCTATCTTCAAGTATTAGGGAGAACAAACAAATCCTGATAATTCCTAGAGCAGAAATTAAGAGGGCTAGAATCATCATTTGGATATGATCTTGAATTGTTAGAAACTCTGCTAGTGTTTGAGAAGGAATGAGAATGAATGAAAGAATTTTTTGCTGAAAGTCGGCAGCTTTTATAGTGTAAGGCTGATGCCTGCTTGGTAAGAGGGACCAGAAGAATCTGACCACAGATGATTGGCAAGAGCACTGGAAATCTTACCTGAACTCACGTGGGAACAAGTTCATCGAGTAGAGCAGAGTGATTGGGTTTGTTTTGCAGTCAATGTTACAGATTCCATAACTTACAAAATTACAAGGCTTAACCTTTCCCAGTTGCTTGCAGTGAGGTTGTTTGGTATATTGTCATAGTTAGTTTCTCATAATATAGTTTGAATTCTTTTCTGAAATCCTGTATCTCCTAAATGAATTTTGGTGAGTTGAAAAGTTCATTCTTTGCTACGAAATTCTAAGGAGTTTGACAAATGTATAATGTAATATATTTACCATTACAATGATATAGTGTAGTTGTACCACAAATGATTGTGCTTCATCTTGTAAACTCCCTTTGTCTCCCTGACTCCTTAGGGACCACTGAACTTATCACTAATCTTATATTGTTAGATTTATTGGTGTCTTATAATTGAAATCATTCAAGAATAGCCATTTCAGACTCTGCTTTCAGTTAGAGATATGCATTCAAAGTTTACCCATATCATCGTGTGTGTGTGTGCGTGCGTGTGTGTGTGTGTGTGTGTGTGTGTGTGTGTGTGTAAACAGAGAGAAGATAATTGTCCATGTTGACCCGTGGAGAAAAAAGAAAGTGATAAAGGTGTCAGTGATCTTAAGTGTGTCTTCATTGTACTGACATGAGCTTTAGGTTTAAATACAGGAAAAATGGGACAAGAGACATGAAATGTGCATAGGTAAGTAGTTCTGTTCAGGGTGTGGTCTTGTACATGTCTCAGTTCTGCTCCTGAAAGGTGATCTGAAGAAGACCTTATTGCTTTTCATGCATTTATTTTGTCCTTAGGAAGTATTCTATTACATGGATTTGTTATAGTTTATTTATATATTCATCTATTAAGGATCATCTCAACTCTTTTCAATTTTGTACATATTTTATTTCCTTACTTGTGAGAGAAGAGAGAGAGATCTGGAAAGGGAGAAAGACAGAAACCCAGTGCCTTTTGATGCTGCAAATGAACTCCAAACATTTGTACTACTGTACATCTGGCTTTGTGTGGGCCTTGGTGTTTGAACCCAGCTCATCAGGCTTTATAAGCAGGTACCTTTAACTCCAGAGCCATTCCCCCAAGTCCTACCTTCAATTTTTGGTAACCATGAATATAGCTGCTGTAGATATTCAGCTGTAAGGTTTTGAGTGGCAATACATTTTCAACCACAAGCATGGTGAAAGGATTGTTCAATGAGATTTAGCTTTAATTCTCTGGGAAACTACCAAAAAGTTCTCCAAAGAGGCAGTGTCACTTTGTATTCCTATCTACAATGAATCTGAGTTCTTATTTCTTTTGATTTCCCTCATTAATTGTTACTGTCAGTTTTGTTTAGGTTAGTCACTTAGCCTGGTAGGTAGTGTTCACCATTGCTTTAATTGAAAATTCCAAATAACAGATGAAGCTGAGCATCTTTATTCACATGCCAACTCTATATATTCTGTAGTCAGGTAGCTGTCAGTTCTTTTGAAAAAAAATTAAATATTTTTTATTGGAAACCTCAACATATAAACTTATTGTAAATTGGCCTATTCCCATCAAATTATCCTTTTTTGTCACCTCTCCCCTGCTGTCAATCTATTGAGGGCCCTTCTCAGTGGGGGTACTAGTAGTCACTGGGGTGTCATGAAAGCATCAGTTAGTTCCTGTCTGGAGGATGTTGCCTGACATTATACCTTTCCAACCAGTGGCTCTTATATTCTCTGGGTTACTTCTTCTGCAATGTTCCCTGAACCTTGGAGGGTGTGGTAGAAACCTCCTTTAGTGTTGAGCTCTTAATATTCTCTTATTTTCTGCTTTGATAAGTCTCCTCAGTGTCTACCACCATCTCCATAGGGAAGGTTCACATTTAATCCACCATATTTTCTGCATGCCTCCTGGGCCCTGGTGGACTTGTAGAGATGACTCCTCCAGTGTTGGGCATGCAGATTTCTCTTGTCATGAGCCTTGAATCCAAGTCTTGAATGAATCTTGTTACCATCCATGAAAAGCAACAACCTATTGTTTTAGAATAGAGTTTTTTTTGACTCTCACAGGATACTTCTACTCAAACTCTCTGTCTGTCTTTCTCTCTCTCTTTAAGAAAGTTATATCTTTTAACTGGCTAATGAAGAAGTAAGTTCCTAAAGTAATTATTCATACCAGTAGTTTTGTCATTGTCCCTCCCCTTCTTCCCTTTCCTCTGTCATACTTGATAATATTTGCCAGTTTCATCTAGAGATTACTGATTATTTACACATATTCTAGACATTAACTCATATTTGGAAAAAATTCACTTCAAATATTTCCCTATCTATTTTTAACTTTTATTATCCACGTTATATATTGAAATGTGCCCACTTTTAACTTTTAGTCAATTCAATCTCCTTCTCTTTTCCTATGTTAGTTCTCCTTTACCTTAAATAGTCCTTTTTACACATGTAGGTCATAAAGATATAATCATATTTTCATTCAAACTGTCAAATGTTACTTCCATATTCAGGCTTTCTTCCACAAAGAACTGAATTTTGATATTGTTTGTTTGAAAACATGATTATATCTCTTTCTAGGAGTTAACTTGCTTATTGGGTAATTTATTAAGATGGCAAGCTTAACCTGATTGATTTGCCAAAAAATAATTATGTCATCTATCAATTTTCCATCACACTTGCATATAGTTTGATGTTTTTTTAATCAATAACAAACCTTTCTTTTCTTAACCTTACTTGTCTAAGAAGTCACATTCACTATATCCTAACTCTTTATAATAAACAAGTTTTGCCCTTTAGAAAGATAACTCCCTCCAATAATTTCTCTCCTATAAATTGTTTCAGCTACTCGTAGCGTCTTTCTTCCAAAGACTTTTTTATAAGGTCACAAGACATTTTAATGATTTTTTTTTCCTTTTTGAATGGCCCAGACATTATATATAAATCTTGGGAAAACTGACTAATTGGTGACACTAAACCTTCCTATCCATGCACATGGAATAAATTTCCATACAGACACACCCTTTAAAATACTGCTGAGTACAATTGTACAAATCGGTTACTCTCACTTTCCATATCTGATGACTACTTAGTAGTGCTACATCCATGGATAGAACAAATATACTATACCTCTTTGTCCTTGGGTTCCACACTCAGGATTTCAATGAAGAGCAGATTGAAAGTATTCAAAAAATTGTATCTATACTAATATGTACAACCTTTTATTTTCAAAATGACTTTGAGGCACTGGAGAGATGGCTTAGCAGTTAAAGTGCTTGAGGAAGGGAAGGGATACTTAATAGGATGGTATTGTATATATGTAAGTAGAAGAACAGATTAATGGGGGTAAAAAGACATAAGTTAGATCAGGGGAAGAGACTGAGTAAGGAAAGGTGGAGGGAGGGCTATTCAAAATCTAAGAGAATATAAATAAGTGATATGGAAACCTACATTTTTGGACAATGGAACACACAGGAGCCATAGATTGTTACTAGAAAAATTTCAGTGCTGTGGCTTGGAGACCTCCCAGTGAGTTGTTGGCCAGGGAGGTTCCTGATGGCCCCCTCCCCAAACATTACAGGCCATTGCCACGGCCCTTGGTTTCCCACCAGGAATAGATGGTAAACCCTATTGCTGAAGACTCTACATACTTGGGCTGTGAGATCACTGAGAGACCCTGCTGGAGCTGATCTGAAAACCTCCTCCATGAAGACCAGCTGACAGAAAGCTGGAAAAAGCCACTCTTCAGGCAGTTCAATGGGAGAGGGAGAAATCACCAGTGAAGATACCCAACAGTGGACACTGCAAGCCTTATATTTGGCCAGTCAGGCCAAATGAGCCAAACAGATGCAATAGTGGCATGTCTGTAATGGGGGAAACCAACCACCCTCTAATTTGACTGGAGGCCCACTCCATGGGAGGGAATATATCCCTGATACTGAAAACCTACAACAGGGGTAGTCATGAGCCCTAGGAGTATAACATCTGCTGCTGTCTGGCAAAAAGTATGTACTATGCTCAGCAAACTGCCCAGTAAGCACTTCTCTTAATATTCATATCCATATATTAATGCTACTCTCACTTTCGGTTAGAGAACTTTCTCTTTTCAGATAGCAGTGACCTTGGGATGACTCAGAAGGCACCATGGTGCTGAGAAGAAGTGACAGAGGAGTGCTCAGCACTAAAATATCTCAATTATACTTCCAATGCTCAGTACCCATTGCAGAAGAGGTGGTGGAAAGAATGTAAGAGCCAAAGGAAGGGTAGGACTCCTTACAACGTGCTCCTCCAGACACAAAATGGCCTGGATAACCATGACCTCACACTGCCTGACACTACCTACACAAGACCATCATAATAGGAAGAAAAGATCATGACATCAAAATAAAAGAGATTCTGATTGAGAGGGGAAGAGGATATGATGGAGAATGGAGTTTCAAAGGGGAAAGTGGGGGGAGGGAGGGAATCGCCTTGGGATATTGTTTACAATTATAGAAATTGCCAATAAAAGAATAAAAAAGATTTACACAATAAAAGAAATAAAAAAAAAGAGAGTCTGATGTCCTAGGTTCAATTCCCCAGTACCCAGGTAAAGCCGGATGCACAAAATGGCGTATAAATCAGGAGGTCACTTGCAGTGACAGGAGGCTCTGAGGGCCCATACTTCCCTCCCATACCAATCTGTTTTTGTGTCTCCTCTCTGTATCTGTCTCTCTCACAAATACAAATATATAAATACATTTTATATACAATCTAGAGAAAGAATGTGAACATGTCATGTGGAAATACTGTTATTTTACATATAGGATTTAAACATCTGCAGATTTTGAAATACACAGAAAATGTAGACCTAATCATAAGTGGCTAACTTGGGACAATTATGTAATTTGTGCTTTTTAGTTTTACATTTTAGTTAGTGTAATTAACTGGAAGGTGTTGAATTTTATTATTTTATTTATTTAGATGTATTAAATTATTGTTATATAATTTATAAAATTTTACTAAACTCGTAATCTTTTATCATGGTGTGGTTTTGATGTGTATTACTGAACAAGTAACACTAAATTAAACTACTATAAACTTCTGTGGTTTAATGAAGCAACATCCATAGTCATGGATTATGTCAGCCCATTGGATGTCAGAGGTGACTCTGTTCACTAGGTATGGCTGGCACAACCAGGCTAGCAGAACTTATACCACCTCTGTATGTCAAGGTACCAGAATACGGAGTAATCAACAGGCTCTGCCGCACAGGACTCATTGTGTCCTTCATAATGACAGCGGTCAAAGCACAGTAGACAAATTTATCATAAACTCATCCCGAGACCCCTGTGCATCATCTTTCCCAAGTTCTCATTGACCAAAAATTAATGCATGCCAGAAGCACAAGTCGAAAGTTAAGCTAAGGCACTTAACAGCGAAGCTGAAGGACCCAGGATGGTTTCCCCAGTACCCAGATAAGCCAGATGCACAAGGTGGTGCATGTGGCTAGAGTTTGTTTGCAGTGGCTAGAGGCCCTGGCATGCCCATTCTCTGGCTCTATCTGTCTCTTTCTTTCTATTCCATAAATAAATAAATAAAATATGTTTTTTTTTTAAAGTAAGGAAGTCGACTCTCATTCCTGTTAGAGGAATTGCATGCTCACCTAACCGAAGGTCTGAAGGAAGGAATGAATAATTTAAGTGAAAATTGCAATATACCCAATGTATGTTTCGAATATATTACTTGCCTTAGTAGGATGAAAAGTCATGATTATTGGGTGTATAATTAAATAATTATCTTCCTGTAGTGCTGAGATGGAAAAAGTTCAAATAATATGACCATTCTCTTTTATCTCTCCAAAGGAAACAATGAACAAATTGGTCCATAAAAATAAAATCCAAGACATTAATTGCCCCAGAGATTTTACAAGGCTGGAAATTTACTCTGTTTCTCAATTAAGCTCTATATTTTTGTAAAAAAATTTCATGACTCAAGGATCCCATCATATATTCAAATAAAAGATGTGATATCAATATCCCTACATCAGTCAGAGTTTGGTCAAGGAGCAGTTGCTCTGTGGCTGAGATGAGGAATTTGATACAAGAACTTGAGTTGCTAAAGAGATAGAAATCCAATGCAGGAGAAAAGAAAGAACGTATGGGAGCCCTCAGAAAGCAATTGCACGGGAGTTTGTGAAGCTGTAACAAGGCAGCCAAGCCTGTCAACTCTACTGGGTCTGAACAATGGCTCATCACAGTGCCACGACCTACTAAGAATGCTAGCATCTTCCTTCTTTATACATCCCAATGTCACATGAGTCACTCTCAGTAAAACGAGATTGGAACAAGCAGGGTCTCTAGCATTAGACAATAAGTACAATTGGTGCTGTGTGATAAATGAGCCAGCAATAGAAGCACCACTGGTCTCTGCTGAGCAGCCTTCCAGAGAACACATTTCCTCTTTCTGTAATACAACCAGCCTGACATCCACTCCCTTGAATTAATTATTACTGTTTCATTTGTACATGTTTATGGAATGCAGTGTGACAATTCAAAATATGCAGACATTGTCAATATGTCTTCTTGCCAGGACTTGAGATTCATTTTGCGAAATGCACTCTCTGAAAGGGAATGTCAAGGATAGTTGCAGTAAACAATGCAAAGCAGACAGACAAGCAGCCAGCAGTGAATACATAAAACCTCTCAGAAAATATCCTGACTATATTAAAGAAGCATAAAGGAAAATTTGAATAAACTGTGCTGTGCACCATGGTGGTTAATATACAATCTTCTTCCAAATTAATCTGCAAATTTGATGCAAAAGCTATAAAAACAGCAGCCAGAAGGATTACACAAACTCATTTTAAAGTTTATATGAAAGAAAAGCCAAAGAATAGGCTAAAACTTTATTAAAAGAATATGAAAAAACTAGCACCACCAGACATTGCATTCATTCCAAAGCCACAGTGACATTTTAAAAGATATGCTTACTAGCATAGTGAGGATATGGCTCAGTCGGTAAAGTGCTTGCCACTGTAGCATGTGGACCTGAATTCAGATCCTCAGCACTCATGCAAAAGCTTGGAATTTGATGCTTATAGGCATGCATCTGTAATTCCAGGGCTGGACTGAGACAGGAGGAATTCTGGGGCCTGATGGCTAGCTAGTTTAGCTGATTTGGTGAGCTCTCGGTTCAGTGAGAGATTCTGTCTTAAAAATAAGATGGATATGATTGAAGAAGACACCTGAAATTGCCTGTTTCTCTCTCTCTCTCTCTCTCTCTCTCTCTCTCTCACTCTTACTCTCTCTTTCCCTCTCTCTCACTCACATGCATACGTGTGCACATGCACCTGCATAGACACATGTACCTACATATATATGACACATGCATACACAGGGAAAAGGCATACTAACTAATATAGAAACTGAAAATGGACTGACTGTTCACTATAGAGTAAATATAAATAGATTTTTATACAAATCAAACTATGGGATATGATAATATCCCTGCAAGCAATTGGGAAGAGATTGATCTTATAGTTACTGTTATTTTATAAAAACTAGCTTACGATATGGAGAAAAATGGATCTGGACCCTTATCTCTTAAGTCCATGCCAACTAAGTACCAAATAAAGACCAAAAATTAAGATCAAATAATTATATAGAAGAAAATAAGAGAATATAATTTTGACCCAATTTCTAGGGAAATAATCTGAAAGAATTGTTCAAGAGTATAAAGTTAAAAAAAAAAAACAGAGGAGACCACATGAAAATACAACTTTTCTAAGGCTATTTATGAACAGTGGGCAGATGGAAAGTCTGGGAGGAGAATTTGGCAACTTTTAAAACTAGTGAGGAAATAATGCTTGAATTATTTTAGAAAAGATCATTTCACAACAAACAAAAAGGTATGAAGCACTGCAG
The DNA here is from genome assembly GCA_036346955.1 of Dipus sagitta. Lineage (NCBI taxonomy): Eukaryota > Metazoa > Chordata > Mammalia > Rodentia > Dipodidae > Dipus > Dipus sagitta. The sequence goes on along the minus strand of CM070770.1, from coordinate 45,848,743 downwards.
AAGGCTTATGGAAGCTCACTTGAAGAACAAAATCACAATTAGTAGCAGAAAAGATGCTAATTAAAACAAAAAAATCAATGTGTATCCAAGTGAGTGGTAAAAATTAGGAAAAAAGGAATTATCTAATATTGAAGAGTTGGACCTGAACACTAGTACATGGCAAATGGGAATAATAATTAACTAATCCTTCTGGGCTAGAAAGCAGTATGACAGTATGTGCTCCCCAATTTTATCTCAATAAATTCTTCTGAGATTCAGAAGGATATATATCCACCATGCTCATCATCATGTTATTTGTGAGGTTGAAAACAAAAGCATACCACTGTTCTCCTCTAAAGTAAAGGATTTGTAAGATGAGGACGTCATATATCATAGAACACTGTGTAGCTCTAAGAAGCAACAAGCTAGATGCATAAGCAATAATGTAAATCAACCTTAAAAACACTGCAAGAAGTGAGTAAATTATTAGTGACATTTATAGTGTAACATTATGTAAACTGTGGACAAACACAGACAAATAAAAACATATTATTGGGCTATAGAATTTGCTTAGTAGTTAAGGTACTTGCCTGAGAACCCTAAGGAGCCAGGTTTGATTCCCCAGCACCTACATAATCCAGATGCACAAGGTGGCATGTGTATCTGGAGTTCATTTGCAGTGGCTAGAGGCCCTGGTACACCCATTTTCTCCCCTTCCTCTTTCTATATCTCTTAAATAAATAAATAAATAAATTTTAAATTATTTACAATGATGTATGTGTATATGTATGCATGTGTATATATTCATTTTGCACTTTCATCATAGTACAAGCATCATATATAGTGCATAATTATAGAAAAATCACCTAATGAGGTGTGCATGTGTGTGTGTGTGTGTGTGTGTGTGTATGGGCACATATTCACACATGGCACAATGTGAGCATGGAGGTCAGAGAAACAGCATAGGATGTAGGTCTTCACTTTATAACTTGTTTGACCAGGGTCTCTTGTTGTGCATCACTGCATTCACCAGGCTAGCTTGTCCATGTGCTGCTGGGAAATTCTACTGTCTCTGCCTGTCCTCTTGCCACAGGCATGATAAGCTTACAGATGCCCATTATATCATCTGACATTTAATGTGGGTACTGAGGATTTGAACTTAGGTACACACATTTGTGCAGCAAAGACTTTATCCACTGAGTCATCTCCCAATCCCATAAGATGTTTTATTTTTCCTTCCTTCTTCCTTCCTTCCTTCCTTCCTTCCTTCCTTCCTTCCTGCCCGCCTGCCTTTCTTTCTTTTTTCTCTCTCTTTCTTTCTTTCATTCCTTCCTTCCTCCCTTACTCCCATCTTTCTTTTTTCTTTCATCTGTCTTTTTGAATCTTTCTTTCTCTATGTTCAGTGCTGAGGATCAAACCCAATAGCATTGTGTTTACTGAGCAAGGATCTACCACCGAGCCACACACCCACAGTCCTCAGTGCAGCCTGTAGATGCAATCAAAAGACACCGGAAATGAGATGTGCATAGCCGCTCCTGGCATGACTGTTTTACATAACACTTTCTTTTTGAAATAGTTTTCTTCATTATTTGAGTGTGTGTGTGTGTGTGTGTGTGAGAGAGAGAGAGAGAGAGAGAGAGAGAGAGAGCACTGGAATGGACATGCCAAGATACCCTGTTGTTGCAGACAAACTCCACATGCATGTGCCATTTTGTGCAGCATGCTTTACATGGGTACTTGGGAAATGAAACCCAGGCCATTAGGCTTTGAAAGTAAAAACCTTTAGTGACTGAGCTATCTTTCCAGACCAATACTATCATGTTCTTAAAAAAATAGAACTACAGGCTGAAATAATGATAAAATAATGATGATGATATTGCATAAAAATGATAGACATTTATTACCATTGCAAACATTATGTACTGCACATATATGTGCTACAGCGGTAGCAAGTAGGTCTCTTTACCCGAGCATCATCAAAGACTACCGGAAACACAGGGAGCTATGTGAGGTTACATTTGCTACCACAGCAGAAAGGAGTTTTCAGCTTCATCATAATCTTACAGGACTAATGTTGCATATGTGATCAAATATGGAGCAGGCCATCATTATGTAGTGCCTATATTTATGAACAGATAAAATATAAAGATACATGTATATGAATATAAACAAATCCACTAGAGGAAAAATGTATAAAGATTTGCATGACTCAATTAGAAAAATGTGAAATGTACTGAAACCATGACTAGCACTGCTGTGCCTGAGTGACAATAAAATGTGTACATATTTCATAACCCTGAGGGATCCTGATGACAAAGTCCTAATATGATATAATGACAAAAATCTTCTGATGTGAGATTAGATAATAGAATGCAGGGACTGAATCTAGTTTAATAACCATTGTGTATCATTGATAAAATGTATTATACCAGACCACATTTTCCAAAATTTAATTCCCCCATATTCACATTTAGGCTATTTTAATATAGGAACAGTTCTTTGTATCATGATAGAAGAGAGGGTAGGTTTGCTAATCCTATCTCATTAAACAGTACTGCTTAGGAGAGATTAGCAAACACTGTCTCCTGTGCAGCAAACAGCACATACTCACTCTCATGTGGAAGTGATCTTCCAAGGACATTACTAATGGGTACTGTTTTATATATTCTGTGGATTGGTCGCATCCTGACAGCATTTTTTGTCTTCCATGTCTACTGGTCCATTAGCCATCATGGTGACTGACTGCTGAATATCTGAATGCTGGATGAGTATGGTGCCTCCCTAAGGAGAGTCATTTCTAACTCCTCCCAAACAATTCTTCTCAACTCACTACTCAGGAAAACACCAGGAGGAAGATATGAGAGGTTCACTATAAGTCCACTTTAGAAAGTTGGATTTCCTTTAATAGTTTCTGCTGACTTTACGGGCTTTTTCCATTGATAATTGCAGCCCAAAATAAATGGAAGGAAGTTTAAAGTCCTGTCCTGTCATTCACCAAAGAAATTTAGAACAGTGTTTAGTTCTAGAAATCCATCTCTTAAGGACAAGGAGGTAGGCAGGTGGCGTCTTATGAAAAGGAAAATGAATAATGGTATGGCATCTGGAAAACAGTGTGTTGGTACCAGAGAAAACTTCACATATTTGGGAGCAGACATCTAACATATAGATGTTAGGGTTTCACTCAAATCATGCTTTCCAGGGATCTACCCTCTTCACAATCTTGCACTCTCTTAAGCAGAAAGAGGTTTGTTTCAGTCTTTATGGCAGATTGCTAGGAAGATTAAAGTATCTGCTTAGATTTTATACTGTGACAAGTGGTGGTCCCTTCTCCTGTCGAACCGTTACTTTCACTGCGTCTACGGAAATGGTTTTAATGCATAAAGGAAAATAAGATTATTTCTTCTTTAAAAGGCATACGATGGTAATTCAAGTATTACTACTAGTTTTAGATGTAATGAGATAAAAGGAGTTTTCACCAGTAGGGTGGGTCATTTTACTGCTAGCTTGACCCTGTCGGACACACATTACAGATACTTTAGTATCTCAAGACTCAAAAATATAATCTGACTCATTTCTTCAAATGACAGAAACTGCTATATATGGTCCCAAGCAGAACAGATATTTTCAAAGTAGCTGGAACAATGGACGGTATATTTCTGAAAGTACCAGCTTTCCCCTTTCCTTTAAAGCCATCTGAGAGTCCTCCTATAGTGCCTTGATTTTGGAGTGAGTGCCTGCCTGTGTCAAAGCAGGAGAGAAGCTATAAACCTAAAGGGGAAGACAAGTCATTTTCTTCACTGCTTAATTCGAACTGCATAAACATGAGGCAATGCTTGCAAAATTTACATTAGTGACAAAAATCACAGAGTTCCAAGCAAAGCACACTGCATTTGGATTTTGCTCAAGGAAAGGCTATAGTCATGCTTGTGCCAAGGACAGAGCCAAGAGGTGGCAAAGAGGTTCAGGCACTCACTAAGGCAAAACCCAATGAAATTCAGTGGTATTTGTGAATCTAACCACTGAGGTCTTATCATCTATGCTGAGCCATTTGAAAGGCCCATATTTTAATCTAATGCCTCCCTCAAAATATTTTACTAACTATCAAGGTTGAAAACACTTATTTTGACAGCTTTTTGGGTAACTAACCAAGAAAGCAATTGATAGATCCTTTGCATGTATGTGTCAGGCAACACTTCTGCATATGTGAACTTCATCATTTTGCTAGTAGGACATCCCTGTTTCTAAAGCCAATGAATGGATTTGTACATTTACTTAAGCATCATTCATCTGTCAGAAAAGTAAAGTAGTAGAAAGACTCAAGTATCGCCTAGGCCAGAGAAAGCTTTTTCCTTCCTCTTTCCTTCCTTCCTTCTTCCTTCCTTCCCATCCTTCTTTCCTTCTTTAGATTACATTAGAATAGAACAGTCATTCTATGGTACCACTACCCTATGGGTCTGTGATAGTTCAAATGTAAACTATACTCCATAGCCTCATATGCTTGTAATTAAGCCACATATTTAGTCCCATACTACTGAAACTGTGTGGGAAGTGTGTGGAACCTTTGAGAGGTGGTGCTTTGCTGTAGGAAGCATGTCATTGCGTCCTGGCCTTGGGTTTTATAGTTTTTCCCTGCTTGCTGCATTCAGATCACTCTCTCTACTTCCTCCCTGCTGACTTGGAGATGTGACACCTGCCTTTCTGCTCCTATCATGTTTCCCCTGCCTTGATGAAACTTTCTCCAGAAACCCTTAGCTGGAAATTAACCCTTTCCTTTGACAAATTGTTTCCATTCAAATGTTTTGTCCTAGCAATGAGAAAGTAACTGCTACAAGGGCACTTTAGATATTTGTAAGAGAATTATGTTTATTTTCACAATAATTAAGGAGCTCTAATGATATCTATTACTGGGCACAGCAATTAGACAGTCAGTTCCACATATCAAAGTATTATCACTTATCTGCATTGGTGGTACAGTGGCAATCATAGCTGCCTTCCGAAGAATTATAGATTATTCGACTTAAACATACTTTTGCATTTCCTTGTGAGTAAAAATCTCATGTATCTTATGAATATGTATAAAATTTATTTTGCATAATTTTAATATATATTGAAATTACCAGTAATTCAACTATTATTGAAACCAGAAAGAGTAGAATCCTTGATTTTTGTCAGGCCTTGAACTAATTTGTCTTCATTTCAAGAAAATCACAACATGAACTGCAGTCCTCTCATCATGCCACCTGTTATAGTTAGGATGTTTCTACCTAATTATAATCCTGTGACTAATTCACTTATGGATTGTGATATGTGTTTTACTTAAAATCTTATTTATCCTTAGGTAAGAGTTAAAGTACATTGATTATTTTTGTATATTAATCTTTTCTCAAGTAAAGATATTGCCAATATTTTCTCCCAATTTACTTTTTGTTTTTTTAATTTTCTTCACAATTCTTTCTGAGGAACATATGATTTTTAATATTGGTAGGCTAATTTGTTTTTTTTTCAAAGATTTGCCACTGTTTTTGTTGTTGTTGTTAGTTATGTACATACTTAGTGTGTAAACAGCCATGTTGGTACCATCGTTAACTTCCTTCCTGTCCTCCCCCCTCTGAAGGGATCCTCCTCACTGGGGATTTTGGGTCATGCATTGTGGGAGTATCCATCAGTTATGGGGAAGAGGCAATGTCTCTGTGCATAATGTCCCAACTTGTGGCTTTAACAATCTTTCCGCCCCCCTCTTCCACAAATTTCCCTGAGCCATGTTGGGTTCATTTTAGTTCTACTTCAGTGATGAGGTCTTGGGAGCCTCTGTATCTCTGGAAATGTGGTTTGGTCGGAGTTGAGTCCTCTGTGTCTCTCTCCTTCACCCTTGTGCTGGTACCAGGTTCACAAAGAAAGCAGCCCTCTTGCTCATTTCTACAATTACTCTATAGTTTCAGGTGGGGTCCTGGTGAGGTGCAATGGGCTGATTCTCTCCTCAGGTTCAGCTTCCTTCTGAAAAGAGTAGCAGATTCTCCAGTGGAGAGCAAAGTCAGCACCAGATAAATGGGATAACAATTATTACATTAGAGAGAATTTAATAAGTGTAGGCCCTCTTGTAGCCCAATATTGGTGGGAGTTTGTTATTGGAGAGCTAACTCATTGTTTGGATATGGTTCTGACTTGTTTCCCAGTTCTAGCTATGGGTTCCATTCCACTGAGTGCATCCATTAGCCAATTCAAGAGCAGTTTGTTACCCACCATGCCTGTGTGCCACTATTGCACTTGGGTGAGCATCACATCAGGTTGTTTGCTGCTGAGTAGCTTAGACCACTAGTTGTTTGAACAGATGTTGGCCGTTTTCCCTCAGTCACTCATGTAGCACATTCTGGCACTAGAAAAGCTAACTATCTGGAGACTGACTCTCTTCCAGATTCCAGCCAGGTCTTTGCATGTTCTGTACCAGTAGCATATGGTGTCTTCAGCAGCAGGGTCTTACCATTAACCTTTGGGAAATCAAGTGCTCTGACAGAAATCTGTCTTCTTTTTTGAAACCATGTATGTCTCTCGTCAACAGCTCATTATGGATGTTAACCACAGCCTGGTACTGGGAGTTACAGGCCAGCACCAAGGGAAAAGAAGGAAGAAAAAATAGGTCATATAAAGGAGAAAGAAAGAAGAGAGAGAGAGAGAGGAGAAGATTAAGGTTTGTCTTCATCATACCCTCTCCAGGGCCCTTTGAATCAGGTATTCCCTCTAAGGACCTGATGAAGTTTCAAACTCTTAGTCTGTATTTCAGGATATAGGACATAGGTATAAATTCAATTTGTAAGATGTACTGCTTTTTAAATGCTGCAAAAAAATCTGATAACCTATAATTCAAAAAGATATGCTCTTCTAACTTTAGATGTCTTATGTTTATTTTAATCTTGCTCTTATATTTTTACCTATACTACATTATGTTTTATATTTCAAATTAGTTTTCATATATGGTGTAAAGTAGAGATTGTCATTCTTTCTGGATATGGATATTCAGTTGTTCTAGTACCATTTATTAAAAATTCAAAGGTTGGGCTGGAGAGATGGCTTAGTGGTTAAGCACTTGCCTGTGAAGCCTAAGGACCCCAGTTTGAGACTTGATTCCTCAGGACCCATTTTAGCCAGATGCACAAGGGGGCACATGCATCTGGAGTTCATTTGCAGTGGCTGGAGGCCCTCTCTCTGCCTCTTTCTCTCTCTGTCACTCTCAAATAAATAAATAAAAATAAACAATTTTTTTAAAAAAATTCAAAGGTCTTTGCCATTGACTTTATACTGAAGCATGTTTAAAAAAAAGTTGACCACATATTTTCAGATCTTGGTTATGCTATCTACTCTTTTTCTCCCTGCATAGGTATCATATTGCATACTGAGGGAATATAGACTTGACATTAGCCAAATAATTGCTATGATTTTGTTCTTTTCAAGCTTTTGTTAGTAATTCTAAGACCTTCACATTTTTATAAAAAAAAACAATTAAGCTTCCCAGCTCCTGTTTCTCCATCTGCCCATTCTTCTGTTGCAGAGGTTGCACATGTGTGGAGTTAGTAGGCCTAATCCCCTGGTTTGTTCCTCACCTCCCACTTCTTTTGCCCCCTGTACCCCTGCTGCTGGTGTGGGACTACTTGGACCCTGCATGCTTGCTGCAGGAAGCAAGCATTTTACTCTTGGCTCCCCAGCTTCCTGGTTCCTAGTTCCCCAAGCCCCAGTGCCCAGGTGCTCAAAGGGTGTGCACAAGCACAGTGAAAAGGCCAGAGCTCCGGGTTCCCCACCTCCCAGTTTCCCCAGTACCTCTGTTGCACTTACAACCTCCACAACCTGCACATCTGAGGTTGTAACCCCATCCACTGCAATCTGGATCAAATGTAAAACAAAGCACTCAATGAAAATCCTACAAAGAAAATACTTCCTTCTCCTTAATAAAATAAGACTTTTACCCAAGTGGGGTATACCCTAATGCAAAAAAAAAAAAAAAAGTCAGAAAACAGAGATTTCCACCTAGACAAACAATGGAAGGCTCCAATAGAAACATAGAGGAAACAATAGAAATTGAATGCCAAAATGTAAACAAAATAAGTTATGTGAGCCTGACCAAATGAATTTCTGAACTGGAAGCAAATCATAAAAAGCCAGCAAATGCATATATGAAATGCACACAATCTTCAACAGTAGGCTTAACTTAATTGAGGAAAGCCAAAGAGACCCCAAAGGAGATAAATGAGTGGAAGGTGAGTCAACAAATAGAGGATCTCAACAAACAGCTCATTAAGTTTAATGAAGATGCCATGAAATGCAATAATTTGAAATGGGACATCAAAAAAAGAGATGGACATGATGCAAAAAACACAACAGAAAACAAAAATAAAATACAGCTTTTAAAAACCTCTCTAGAAGACCTCACTAACAGATTCAATCATGTGGAGAACAGTACCTCTGAGCTGGAAGATAAGATAAGAAATTAATTGGAAGTCCAAAACTTTGCAAATTTCAAAATATCATGAAAACAGAATATGATGGAATTGTGGGATACCCTAAAACAACCAAATATCTGGATCAGGGGTATACAGAAGAGGAAAAAATCTAGGCTAGACACATAGAGAATAAATTCAACAAAATTATTGAAGAATATTTTCCCAACCTTGTAAAAGAGAAGCCCATTCAGATATGAGAAGCCCATAGAATGTCAAACAGATAAGCTAAAAGAAGAAACTCTGCAACGCACAATATAGTTAAAACACTAAACAATGAAAACAAAGAGAGTGTGCTAAAAGCAGCAAGAGAGAAACAACTCATTACAGACAAACCCAATCCCATCAAAGTTACCTCAGATCTTTCAGTGGAAACCATGAAGGCAAGAAGGGTTTGGAATGGAACACTTCAAAGCCTAAAAAAAACTAGGGTTCCAACCCAAACTAGGGTGAGTGAAAGTATCTCTCAGAGTAAAAGGAGAAAGGAAAACTTTCCATGACCAAAGCCAGATCTATAACTATATGAACACAAAGCCCAGCCTACAGAAAATGCTTTGGGAAATATTCATACAGAAGAGGTAAACAACCAAACATGAAAGCCTACAAGAGGATGAGCACAATAACCAAAACTAGAGAGGGCAGGACAAAGTTCAAAGCACAAAACCCATAAATAGTCCAGCACGGCAGGGATAAAATCAAACATCACAGTTATAACTTTCAATATTAATGGACTTAGCTCACTAATAAGAAGATATAAGTTGGGCTGGAGGGATGGCTTATCAGTTAAGGCATTTGCCTGCAAAGCCAAAGGACACAGGTTCAATTCCCCAGGACCCAAGTTAGCCAAGGAGGTGTGCATGTCCAGAGTCTCATTTGCAGTGGCTGGAGGCCCTGGGGCACCCATTTTCTCTCTCTCTCTCTCTCTCCCCCTTTCTCTGTCAAATAAATAATATTTTTAAAAAGAAGATACAAGTTAACAGGGTACATCAAAAAAACTAGACTCTTCAACCTGCTACCTTCAAGAAATTAATCTCACCATTAAAAACAGACAATTCCTCATGTTGAAGGAATGGAAAATGATATTACAAGCAAATGAAAACAAGAAACAAGTAGGTATGGCTTTGCTATTATCAGACAAAATAGACTTCAAAACACAAAGTAATTTAAAAAGACAATGGGACCACTTTTTACTCATCAAGGGAACTATCTAACAAGAAGACATCACAATCATAAATCTGTATGTACCAAACACAGGTGCACCACATTTTATAAAGCAAAACATACTTGACAACAAATCAGAGATAAATCCCACTACCATCATAGAAGGGGACCTCAATACCCCACTATCAAAATTAGAGAGATCATACAAGCAGGAAATCAACAGGAAAATAATAGAGCTTAGATCTAACAGACATCTATAGAACATTCCACTCCAATTCTGCAGAACACACATTCTTCTCAGCAGCTCATGGAACGTTCTCCAAAACAGATCATACACTAGTGCCTAAAACATGTCTCCATAAATTCATGAAAATTGAGATGACTTCCTACATGATATGAGATAACAATTGTTTAAAAGCTATACATTAACAACAAGATAAACAACAGAAATTGCATCATCTGCTAGAGACCGAACAACATGCTACTAAGCAATGAATGGATCATGGAAAAAAATCAAAGAGGAAATTGTAAAATTCCTTGAGCTGAATGATAATGAATATACAACATACCCAAACTTAAGGCAGTCCTAAAGGAAAACTTTATACCACCAAATTCCTTTATAACAAAGACAGATCCCAAAGTAATATCCTAACCACCTACCTAAACTCACTGTAAAAATAAGAACAATCCTACTATAAGGGTTCCAGATGGAATGAAATAATTATGATCAGAGCAGAAATTAATGAACTGGAAACTTAGAATATAACTACAAAAAATTGATGAAACAAAGAGCTGGATCTTTGAAAAAATTAACAAGATTGATAAAATCCTGGCCAACTTGATAAAAATAAAACAGAAGTGTCAAAGTAACAAAACTGGAAATAAAAAGAGAGAGGTCATGATAGACATCAATGACATTTGAAGAAGCATCAGGACATATTACCAAAACTTCTATGCCACAAAATTGGATAATCTGGAGGAAGAAATGGATGAATTCCTAGACACATACCACCTACCAAAACTAAGTCCAGACTACATAGATATCCTAAAAAAAAAAATTACATCCATTGAAATTGAAAATGCAATCAAAAACCTCCCCCAGAATGTAAGCTGGTACAACCACTGTGGAAATCAATTTGGAGACTCCTGAAAAGGATGAATATAGAGTTACCAGCAGACTCTATTATTCTCTTACTGGGCATTTACCCTAAAAGCTCCACATCTCAGTTCAGAAGTATTTGCTCAACCATGTTTATAGCTGCTCAATTCATAATAGCTAAAAACTGGAATAAACTCAGGTGCCCATCATTGGATTAATGGATAACCAAGATGTGGTATATCTACATGATGGAATTCCACTCAGGAGTAAGAAAAAAATGACACATTGAAATTCGTACAAAAATGGTCAAACTTGCAACAGATCATTTTCAGTGAACTCACACAATCAAAGAAAGACAATCATCTCATGATCTCACTCATCTGCAGTTCCTAACCTGTATCTGCCCAAGTTGCTGACATAACTGAATAGCATCTTGAGGCTTGGACAATAGGGAGGGTAAGGCTTGGGGGAAGGGAAAGGGGGGGACACAAAATCTGAACCCAAGTTGAACTGGTACCATAGAATCCTATATCCTGGAAATCAGACCAAAATGTGTAACTCTCAATCAAACCTTACAGGGAGCACCTGAATCAAAGGGACCTGGAAAGAGTGAGACAGAACCTAACCTGAAATTTCTCCTGTTTCTCTTTCTTTCTGGATTTTTCTTTTTTCTTTTTCCTTGGCGCTGGCCTGTAATTCCCTATACCAGGATGTGGTCTACATCCACAGGTAGCTATTGATCAGAGGGACCTACTAGATCTCCCAAAACAAACAAGACAGATTTCTGTCAGAGCACTTGATTAACCACCAGAGGTTAATGGTAAGACCCTACTGCTTAAGACACCAATTGCTGGCAACACAGACCATGGAGAGACCAGGTTGGAATCTGGAGGAGAGCCAGTCCTCAGATAATTAACCCATCTAGTGCTGAAAGGCACTACATGAGCTACTTGTGGAAAGTGGCCAACTTCTGTCCAAGCAACTCAAAGTCCAAGCAATTCAGAAGCAAACAACCTGACATGATGCTCACACAAGTGCAATAGTGGCCCACAGCGATGGTGGAACCAACCGCTCTTGGATTAGCTATCAGATCCACTCAGTGGAAAGGAAACCATATCTGGAACTGGGAAACAAGTCGGAATCATATCCAGATAATGATTCTACTTTCCATTGTCTAGCTCCCACTAACCTTAAACTATAAAACTGTCTAAACCCTTGTAATTCTCTCTAAATTACTAATGGTTATACCATTTAACTGGTGCTGATTTCAGTGTCCATTGGAGAATCTTCTTGCCTTTTTCAGATGGGAACTAGACTTGAGGAGATAAATGACCCAGCACACTCCACCCCGGCCCCAGCTGAAACCACAGAAGAAATGGGGAAATGAGCAAGAATGCTGCTTTATTACTTAAGCTGATATCAGCACAAGGGTGATGGAGAAATATACTGAGAACACTCAACACCTACCAAACCAGCATCTAGATGCCCCTAAGTGCCCATCATTGAAGTAGACTTAAAATGCTACCAGCATGAATCAGGGAATTTTGTGGAAGAGGGGGTGGAAAGATTATTAGAGCCACAAATTAGGACATTTTGCACAGAGACATTGACTCTCTTCCATAACTGACTGCTGCCCCAATAATGCATGACCCACAATCCCCATGGGGTTTACCTGCATTCCCAATGAGGAAGGCCTCTTCAGAAAAGGGGCAGGGAGGAGGGAAAATATAGTACCAACATGTGATGTTTACATACAAAATATGTCCATATCTAATAAAAAATTAATTAATTAACTAACCCCCCCAAAATATTCTGTGACTTGTTGAATTCTAGGCAGAATTCCATCAAACCTTTGTTGAAGAACTGATGCCTGTTTTTTCTCAAGCTATTTCATATAATCAGAGAACAGGGAACCCTCCCCAACAACTTCTATGAATCTAGCATCACCATAATACTAAACTCATACAGAAATACAATAAGAAAACTATAGACCTATATCTATGATGAACTTGGGTGCAAAAATCCTGAATAAAATCTCAAAAACTAAATTCAACAGCACATCAATAGCATTATCCACCTAGCACAAGCAGGCTTCATCCCAGTGAGGCAGGGATGGTCCAAAATATGGAAAATGATTAACATAATACACAATATAAATAAACTTAAGCATAAAAACCACATAATCATTTCAATGAATGCAGAGAATGCCTTCCACAAAATATAGCATCACTTCATGATCAAAACACTGGAGAGACTAGGCATGGAGGGTTTATATATAACATAAAAAAGGATATATACAAAGTACCTAATGCCCAAATCAACCTGAATGTGGAAAGACTCAAGGATTTCTGACTAAGATGAGGAACAAGGAAGGAGTTCCCACACTCATCACTACTCTTTAAGATAGTATTGGAAATCCTAGCCCAAGCGATAAGCCAGGAGAAAGATATAAAAGGGATACAAACTGGAAAGGAAGAAATCAAACTATCCTTATTTACAGATGACATAATCCTATATATTAAGGACCCAAAAGATCTTACTAAAAAATTTCTAAGGTGATAAATACCTTCTCCAAAGTGGCAGGATACAAAATTAACAAGTAAAAATCAGTGGTCTTCCTATACTCAAAAGACAAATATACAGAGAAGGAAATCAGTGAAGCTGTCCCATTTTCAATAGTTATGAAAAAATAAAATGCTTGGGAATAACACTAACAAAGTATGTGAAAGGCCTATATACTGAAAACACAGAAACACTCAAGGAAGAAATTGAAACAGATATAAAAAGATGGAAAGACCTTCTATGTTCCTGGATAGGTAGAATTATTGTAAAAATGGCAATCCTACCAAAAGCAATATGCAAGATTCAATGAAATACCAATAACAATCCCAGCATCATTCTTCACAGAGATAGATAAAATAATTTCAAAATTTATATGGAATGGCAGAAGGTCTGATATATCCAAAAATATCCTTAGCAAAAGAAACACTCCCCATGTTTGACCTAAAGCCATTTTACAAAGCCATAGTAACAAAAACAGCATGGTACTGGCATAAAAACAGACATATAGATCAAAGGAACAGCCTGGTATGGTGGTACATGCCTTGCTCCCAGCATTTGGGAGGAAGAGGTAGGAGGATTGTCATGACTTAGAGGCCACCCTGAGATTACATAGTGAATTCCAGGTCAGCCTGCGCTAAAGTGAAACCTACCTAAAAAAAAAAAAAAAAAAAGAAGAAGGAACAGAATAGGAGACCCAACCCTTAATGCTTAATGCAAGCAACCACAGCTATTTGATCTTTGACAAAGGGGCCAACAACATTCACTGGAGAAAGGATAGCATTGTCAACAAATGGTGCTGGTCAAATTGGGTAATCACATGAAGAAAAATGAAATTAGACCCATTGTTCTCCCTATGCACAAAAATCAACTCCACATGGATTAAGGACCTAAATATAAACCTGAAACTCTTAAACTGCTATGAGAAAAATAGGAGGAACTCTCCATGATATAGGAGTGGAGAAAGACTTCCTGAATAATATTTCAGTAGCCCATAAAATAAAATAATCATTCAACCAGTGGGATCTCATGAAGCTTAAACAGTTTTGTCTAGACAAACAAAATAAACAGAGCTAACAGACTACCCATAGAATGGGAGAAAATCTTCACCAGCTATATGAAAGACATAGGCCTAATATCCAGAATATACAAAGAACTCAAAAGGCTATGCAATAAAAAAATCCACTCAAAATCCCAGCACCCAGGAGGCAGAGGTAGGATTGCCGCGAGTTTGAGGCCACCCAGAGAATACAGAGTTAATTCCAGGTCAGCCAGAGCAAGAGTGAGACCCTACCTTGAAAAACAAACAAACAAACAAAAAATCCACTCAAAAAATAGGTAAAGAACTCAATAGGGCAATTCTCAAAGGAAGAAAAGCAAGAAGCTAATACTCACCTAAGAAAATGTTCAACATTAATCATTGGGGAAATGCAAAATAAAACAAGTATGAGATTCCACCCTATTCCAGAAAGAATGACAATCATTAAAAAATCAAACAACAGTAAATGTTGGCTGGAAGATGAACCATCATTCTCTGCTGGTGAGAGTGTAAACTTGTACAACCACTATGAAAATCAATATGGAGACTTCTTAAAAAGATAAAAACACAGTTGGCAACTGACCCAACTACTCCTCTATTGGGCATCTACCCTAAAGGTTCCAGGTTTCACTGCAGAAATATTTGTTTAACCACGTTTATAGCTTCTTAATTTAAAATAGCTAAAACCTGGAATCGACCCAGATGCCCATCATCTGAAAATGGAACAATGAAGATGTGATACATATACACAATGGAATTCTACTCAGCAGTAAGGAAACATGACACAATGAAATTTGTAGGAAAATGAAAGGACTTGGAACAGATTACACTATGAAAACTCACACAAGCTCAGAAAGACAAACACTGCATGTTCTCCCTCATCTGTGTTTCATAACCTGAAACAATTGGAGTTACAGGCATACCTGATGAGCAACTCAAGGGTCAGGTGATAGGGATGAAATTTGTGTGTGGGGGGGGATGGGAGTGGGAGGGTCGGGGGTAGATACACACAAAACTACATGCCAGAAGGTGCTACATGGGCGACTGGGGGAAAATGACCAATATCTGTCGAAGCAACGCATGGTCTAACCTACTTACTAGCAAATAACTTGTTGTGATGCCCACACAAGTGCAGTGGTGGCACACACCCATGGTGGGGAACCAGCTGCTCTCAATTCTGCTAACTGATCCCCTCACTGGTATGGGACCCATAGCTGGAGCTGGGAAACAAGTCAGAACCATATCCAAACATAAGCCCACTCTCCAATATCAAGCTACCATCAATTGTCGGCTACAAGAGGGCCTACACCTATTAAATTCTCTATAAAGCCGGGCGTGGTGGCGCACGCCTTTAATCCCAGCACTCGGGAGGCAGAGGTAGGTGGATCGCCATGAGTTCAAGGCCACCCTGAGACTCCATAGTGAATTCCAGGTCAGCCTGGGCTAGAGTGAGACCCTACCTCGAAAAAGCCAAAAAAAAAAAAAAAATTCTCTATAAAAAAGGGGGTTATCTCATTTGTCCTGATGCTAACTTACTCTCTGTTGTAGAATCTGCTTCTCTTTTTCAGATGATGTAGATCCTAAGGAGAGAGCCACCCCATCATACCTCAAAAGGGCCCTGGATGAAACTAAGAAAAATTGGAGAAACAAGCAAGGGGGCTGTTTTCCTGATGAACCGGATACCAGCACAAGGGGAAGGAGATCAGCACAGAGAAAAATCAACTCCTACCAAATCAGAGAGCCAGAGCCTCAGAGGCCCCCAACACCTCATCACTGAAGCAGACCACAAATGAACCCAACATGGCTCAGGGAAATTTTGCGGAAGAGGGGGCAGAAAGAATGTCAGAGCCACATGTTGGGTCATGATATGCAGAGACATTTAGCTTACTCATAACTGTGGGCTAACTCCACAATGCATGACCCGTATACCTCAACAAGGAGGGGCCAAAGGGAGGGGGTAGGTCACAGGATGAGCCTAATAATGGTACCAAACTGACTGTATTTGCTGAATACAAAACTAACTAATAAAGAAAAAAATAGAAAAAAAATCCAAAATGAATTCATTCCATAGAAACCTTTCTGCTGGATAGCAGACTAAATTATGAAAGCTTCAACAGGAGTATGTAGGGATTGTGTGGTAAGAAGGACTTTGGAGTTTTTGATAGTAGAGACCTATTGGGTCCCCAAAATAAGACATGTTTCTGTCAAAGCACTTGATTACCTATCTGAGGTAAAAAGAAAAGATAAGGCCCTGTTGCTGAAGACACCACAGGCTGTCAACTCAGAACATCAAGAGATCTGGCCTGAATCTGAAAGGAAGCCAGTTCTCAGGTGGTCTGCCCATACAGTGCTGGAAAGCACTACATGAGCTGCTGGGGGAAAATGCCCAACAAACTTGTGTTCTAACAGGTGACATTGCTATACAAAAACAGTCAGCCTGACAAGCTAGACATGCCTGTGCAATAGTTGTACCCAGTCTAGGTGCATAACCAATGGCTCTCTGATTGGCTGAAAGATCCATCCGCTCAGTGGAATGGAACCCTTACCTGGAACTGGGAACTGGTTAGAATCCTATGGAAACCAAGATTATGGATAAAAAGTTCGCACTAGTCTTTAGCCAAAAGAGAGGCTACTCCCACCAGAATATCTCTTAATTAGTAATGCTTATCTCATTAAACCTGTGCTGACCTCATTCTCCTTTGGAGAATCTGATTTTCTTTTGCAGAAGGCAGGTAGAAAGAGGAAGCAACCACTCCTTATACATCATCTATTGCACAGATGAAACCTCAGAGGAATTGGCAAGATAAGCATAAGCGCTGCTTCAATCAGGAGCCTGTCAAGCAGTGCTAGAGTCCTGGAGACAGACACTGCAGAAATGCAGAAATGCAGAAACTCCTGAGAGCACAACACTAAAGTAGACTTAAAACACACCCACCACACTTCAGAGAATTTTGTGGAAGAGGGGACAGAATGATTTTAAGAACAACAGAATGCAAAGGAATGTCCAGAGGAACTGCCCCACCCCTTTCAATGACTGCCTGATGCTCTCACATCTCATAAACCTCAACCCCAGGGGGAATGCACGAAATCCCACTGAGGGGGTAGGAAGGAGGGAAATAATGGTACTAATATATGATGTGTCCATACAAGTTTCTACTTAACACAAAAGTTAAGAATTATCTTAATCCATTTGTATAACATGAATGTTAAAATTTTGATTAGGATCTTTAATACACATACTATATTAAAACTTCACAAAAAATACTATTTCTCCAGAGCCACATGTTGGGTGATGATATGCAGAGACATTTAGCTTACCCATAACTGTGGGCTAACTCCACAATGCATGACCCGTATACCTCAACAAGGAGGGGCCAAGGGGAGGGGGTAGGTCACGGATGAGCCTAATAATGGTACCAAACTGACTGTAAAAAAAAAAAAATAAAATAAAAAGTAAAAATGAAAAAGAAAACAAATAGAACAACAGTAAAAAAAAAAAAAAGACTATTTCTCATTTCAGCACTGTCCTACATCAGATTTCGTCCTCATTTCATATCCATATTCTCTATAACTGCCTTTAGGTATATAAATGTTCTCTGTTCATTCCTTGTTTAATAATGGTCTATAACAGAAGAAATAATAGAAGAAAATAAAAGTGTGAGAACTATTTTTTATGAACATATTCTTGTTTAACATATGGTTTTATAGTTTCATGAACTTTTATTTCATTGGCAGCTGTGGAAGAATTTCACATCCTTCTGTATCATAGCTGGAAGTATATGCACCAAACAAAATTTTGAAATTGTCTTGCATGTTATGCATGTTATAATGTATGAACTTAAAAGTCTTAAAGAAAAATACCAATTTTTTTAGTATAAAAGTCACACTCAGAATGGGAAGTTTAATAATCACTGAGTTAGAATTATATGTGAGTTCATGAAAATCATTTTGTGTTAATTTAGTCATCTATAATATGAAAATAATATAGAGCTGCTTTACTACTTCATAATGTCAGGATAAATTTCATAAACACCTAAAAATGTTTATATTATCCTTATCCAGGTCTACTACCATAAATATTCTTATTCCTTGTTCTGTGATGGTACCCAAACATAATGTGTTTTTTTCTAGACTGACCCTGCTGGATGTTCAGTATTGATTAGAATGCTTATTATAGTATTTTAAGAAGCTCACCAACATGGTGTATGTGAAAGTACTCCATGCCCTGTACATTTTACTATAACTGTAGGAATTGTGAACATCATTATTTTAAAATGTTATTGAAATAATCATTGTTGCATAGAGCTTTAACTTTTCACTAAACTTCCAAGATTGTAGTATTTTCCATAAGCTATTAGTGAATGAAGTTTAGCTGACAATACTTTGAAGTAAAGAATAAATGAAAAATTAGGAAATATTTGGTAGTGGTTGAAGAGATGACTCAGCAGATAAGTATGCTTCTGGCACAAGTATGAAGGTCTGAAAAGGCTTAAAACTGCCTGAATTCAACTCTCCAGAACCCACATAAACAGCTGACTGTGACCAGGCACACCTCTAATCCCATTCCCCAAAGGGGAACAGAGATAAAGAAATCACATGGGCTCATGAAAAGCACCAATTTCTGGGAGCTCTTGTGTCATTCAGAGAATCCAGTTCAAACAAAAATAGGTGGAAGAGTCACACAGGCTCAGAAAGACAAATTCTGCATGTTTTCTCTCGCATGCAGTTCCTAACCTGGAACAGCTTGATTTAATTGCAAGTGGTAATGAGCCTCAGGAGTACTGAAATAGACCTGCAATGAAGCTAGAAGAAAGGGAACTAGGGAGGAAGGGAAGGAGTGGTGTTGTAGTCAACTTCATATTGCTGGAATGAATTTTCAAACACACACTGTTCATGGGAGGAATGGGTTTTATTTCAGGCTTACGGATCCAGAGAAAGTTCCATTATTGTGGAAGAGACTGGCCGTCTCTCACAGATCCAAGCAGAGAGAAACCACCATCAGGGAGCACACACCAAAAAGAAAAAAAAAAAAAAAAAAAAGCAGCAGAGGCCCAAAAATCCTCTCTGCAAACCTTTAGGCTAGAAATCATGTCCACCCTCAGTGACACCTTCTCCATCCAGGCACCTAGAGACACACTTTTTTAAAGCACCTGATTCTATTGAGGGCCACATATTTAAACTACCACAAGGGGTTACTCCACAAACAAGTAGAAGAACAGAAGGAAAGAAGTAAAGGAAAAAAATAAGATAATACAGGGGGTGGAAGGGTCTGTAGGGTAAGAGAAAAGATAGTGGGAGGAGGGAATTATACAAAGCTAACCATAATATGAATCAGTACCATAGAAACCTGTCTCCTGGACAACACTGTACAAGATGTGACCCTCTATCAGAGGGTGGGGGTATGATGGCCTGTACAGAAGTGCCCTGTAGAAGGTAGAGAAGGCTTATTCCTAAAACTGTGGGTTCTGACTGACAAATTCCAGCCCCAGAATTGGGTTACCCTCACTCTTACTTGTTGAGCATATATTCTAAGACATTCAGTTAATGCCAGAAAACACCCAGGGTATTAGATACCATATTCCATGGTTTCCCTAGGTATACATGTCTCTGTAAAGCTTAAGTCATAAATTATAAAGCATAATATTTCAATAGCTAATAATAGAATATAATGACATTGGGTGCTTTCAGGGTGATATGGCCGTACATCTAGTAAGAGTAATTAAAAATATACTGCAATAAAGTTGAATAAATTTTCTCTCATTATCAAAACATACTTTTTACTTTTGTTCTTGAGAGCATGTGGATTTTTCCAGTGTGCAGTGAGATTGACTTTATCATATGCCCAGTAGATCACCACACAGCATCATAGTTAGCCTGTCCTCCCATGCTTTGTGCCCTCGGGCTTCCTTTGTATGTTTATGGATATAGATTTTATTGGGCACCTTATTCCAGAACAAGCTGGTCTATTCAAAGTTCAAGACTTGCTAAGGATTGTGTTCTTTCTTCTTAACAACTTCTTTCAATTCTGACAGAAATATGTCAGTGATTTTTCTATCCACAAATGCAGCCTCTTGAGTAGTTTTTATATATTTGAATTCATACACATTCCTTAATCTGTGTAACCATCCCTTATTTGAAGTAAACGGCTTGATGTCACTCATTTCAGGGGCTATCTTGCTGAAGTCTTTGTTAAGGCTGAATGCTTTCTTATGCAACACATTGATGTCAATCAGAGCACATTTTCTCCTCTTGCTTCCATCCACAAGTTTAATGTCTTTTCCATTATCACACTACAAGATGTAACTTTTGCAATGTAAAGTGCTATAGAAAACAGCACTAATTTCTTTCTCCCTCTTTGTGTTTTCACGTTTAGAAGATTCATTCTTCTTGTTTACTTTAGCAACCTCAGCAAATAACTATTTTCTCTCCTCATTAAGTTGAGTACTTTCACATTCTCACTTTGAGGAAGCATATTACACCTTTCCCGTTGACAAATCCAAATTACAGCACTACTCTCTTTAAGCTTGGGGCTGTTATTAAGTAAAATAAGGGCTATTTTAAAAATAGGACAACAATTTTATGTCAGTTGATCTGATGACAGAGACAGCTACTAACTTGCAGGAATGATACGTAGTACAGAGACACTGGGTAAAATGAAGATTCATGCTTCAGGCAGGACAGTGCAAGATGGAGTGAGATTTCACCATGCTTCTCAGAATAGCGTTTCCTTGTAAACATGAACTTTTTTTTTCTGATATCTGCAGTTTACTATGTTTAGATCCTGGCTGACCACATATAGGTAAATCCATAGAAAGCTAAACTACTGATATTTCAACTTCTCCAAACCTGCTCCAATGTCCTGAAGGAAAAGCCTTAGAGTTTTTCAAGGCAAAACCCTGAAATCAATTTTAAATCTACTTTCATTTATAGCAAATATCTAAAATGTTAGCAAATCCTATAACTTTTTTCACCCAAGATATCAAGAATCTGATCACATCTTACTACCGCATTGCTATCACTCCAGCCTGTATGACTGCAGGAATTCCCTGGCTAGACTCTGAGATCCCACTCTGTATCACAAAGCTATTCCCAGCACAGTAGTCATTGTTTCTGCAAAAGTTTATGTCAAAACATGACCTTTCTCTGTTCAAAACCACCCCTTTTCTTCAGAGGCAATTAATGGACTTCTAAGTCCATTGCCCATTTTTGACCCTGTGATCTTATCTCCTTATACTCCCCACCACCCTTACTGCTCCACCCATGCCAGTCTCATCAATACCCACTCACTTTGCCAGACAGAATCCATCTTGGATCTTTACAGTTGCTCCTGTCTGTGCCTGGAAGTGTGCTCCCTCTTCCCTTTGCATGCCTTGCGCCCATGCTTCCATCAGCTTTCGATTCCAAAGTCTGTTTTTCTTCCTGCCTCGGGTAAAATGCCATTTTAAAATTCTGTCAAGACCATAAAAATCACCCCTGACAACTCATTTCTCCAGTACTCTTTAGCCATACATATTATGGACTTGTGTCTTTTGAGATTTAATTTGTCAGTAAATGTTTCCTCAATTCAGGGCACAAAAATACACAGATGTACCCCTGAAACTGTTATTTTATAAAGTAATAGAGCGCCCATTTAGAGAGGTCATTTAGTGGCAGAAAGTCAACTGAATTAGCAAGTAGGCTCTTAAATGAGCCAAAAAATTAGTTTTCTTTGTACCAACAAATTTCTGTAGCATTTTACTACTGATTTCTATTTATGACTTACATATTTCTATAAAAACTGTAAACAAAATCAAACTTATACATCAGCTTTTGTTGTTTCTCATTTATTTATTTATTTATTTATTTATTTATTTATTTATTTATTGAGGCAAGATCCCACTCTAGTCCAGGCTGACCTGGAATTAACTATGTAGTCTCAGGGTGGCCTCAAATTTACAGCAATCCACCTACCTCTGCCTCCCAAGTGCTGGGATTAAAGGCATGCATCACCATGCCCGGCTACATCATCATTTATATAAATCTTTCGAAATCTGAGTCTAAGCACATGTATTATATTCTGATTATTACTACTGCTAGAACTTAGAACAATAGTAAGTCAAATTTATTACTAATGAAATCATAACATAAAGTCCCCTCAGAGCATGATGTACCTTAAAGGTCTGTGCTCATACAATGAAATTCTAGAATGGTAAGATGTTACCATTGGAGCTCACTTATTCTGGTTCATTCATTCAACATGAGAGGAATCCAAATTACCAGAAGTAAAGAGTTTTTCCCAATATAACAGAACAAGCTCATAGCAAAACAGAGATTTGAAATGTTGGCTTCGTGTCTTCATGGCTTACCCATTGAAGCCTCAGCTACTAGTTTCATTGTAAATAACTATCAAGCACTACAATTGCACAAAAATGTCTGAATTTATATAAGTCATAAATACCTAAGCAATCCAGTTTGACTTGTTCACAGAGCTGCAGTGAATTTCTCTTCTTTGCAAGGACAGAAGAAAAGAAACCAGGAGTAGTAGAGCATGCTTTGGGTTTGGATGACAGTTGTTCCATATCTGAAGATGTTCACTATCACCTAGAACATTACTTACTAAATCAGAAGTGTTTTCTTTGGATTGTCAGGAGAGAAGGATCTAATGTATATCATAACTGGGACAATAAGACATTCATTTGGATTGAGGGAGAATGGAACTTCAGACAAGATCTGTCTTATTAGGATACAGTACAATAAATCCGCAGACTCTGACATATAATTCTCATTTTACAAACCTGATGACTCTTGCTAAATAAACACTTTGTTATAAAATTTCTATTATATACTCTATTTTTCCCTTATGACAAGAAACTATTCAATAGCTCATAGCAATTTAAATGGGCTTTGAGATTTTAGGCAGCAAGATCATCATCTAGAATCCATAAGTAAACAATAATAATTTCATATGCTTTCCCAGAAGAGCCCTCAAATACATCTTACCTTCTTCCTGCGTTTTAAGAAGCAGGTCAATGTGTTTCATATGCCAGGGAATGTCACACGGTTATAAAGGGACACAATAGAAGTGAGCTTTAGTAGCATATGCAGTTACTCTCCGGTTTCAAGTGGGAATGAGATTTTTTTATATAATTCTGTAAACACATTATATAGTTCAGGCTTCTAGGAATATTAATGCCTCATGGTCATTATGATGACAAGTATTATAAATAATTGGGAAGATTATTCATATTTGTGATTAAGTGAGCAAACCAAAGTTATATATTAAGAGAAAAATGAGTGCAGTGTATAACTCTTCTACATTTAATTCTAAGTTAGGTTTGTGAGAACAAAACTAGATAGTTCCTGTTGACTAGGAATTTGAGTACGGTTGAGGCACATTGCTGTGCAAATAAGATCTTTAATCTGGTGTGCAAAGCCTAGGGGATGGAGTCATGCAGTTGGATCCAGTTTTACCACATATTAGTTAAGAGACTGTAAGCAAGTTATTTAACCTCTCTCAAGATTTAGTTTTTCCATTTATAAATCAGAGTATTTCTCTTATAAGGTAATGCGAATATTAAAGGGGAGAGGGCTTGGCATATCTTTGGACATTAATATATAAGGTTTCTGGTATTTTGATTATATAAGGTACAAGTGAATAACTCCTACTGGAAATACAAGCTATGTGCAGTGAAAGCATTTTATTCTGCCTGACGATTAAACCTTTGCTGTGAGCTATGCGTGCCCTTTACAAAGGACACAAATTGAGTGTATTTACTGAGATATGCTTGAGACATTTTCTAAGCAGTAATCATGAAGCTATTTATATTTCAGATCATAGTGTATTGCCTATTCAAGACTTATCTTTTTTTAAAAAAAAAGCAATCTTTTCAGTTGGAGAGAAAAATCTATTATCTGTCTTTAAAATGACTAATAAAAAATGAATCACAAAGACAACCAATATACGCAATTTGACTTTAAATGAATCTGACATATACCTTGGATGGAAATCTAAGTGTTTTCTTTAAGTACCAGTTCCACCTACACGTTGGCATGGGCAACAAATAAATACAACTATGTGCTCTTTAATTATGATACAGTGAATTTTTAATCTTAAGTAGTTTTAACTAAGAAATGAAATTCCAATACACACCACACCTGGCTACCTCTGTTATTAATATCTTATATATTAGGGGTTAATAGTAACTATGAAGAAATAAGATGAAGGTCATATATAATTTGGTTTGGTTATCAACGCTAAGGATCTCACACATGTACAAAGAGATTATAATTCCAGTTACTTAAGAGTTGAGGCAAAAAGGTTATAAATTCAAAACCAACCTTGTTGACACGGTGAGACCTGTATTAGTCAGGGTTCTCTAGAGGAACAGAACCAGTAGAATGAATTGTATTATATATATTCACTATTCACTATATATATTATATATAATATATATGCAGTATTATATATATTCACTATTTCCTCTATCAAGAATGACCATTTTATCTTTTTTGTATATTTTAAACTGCATCATTTAAGATTCAGCTGAAATTTTATCTCTTTAAAATATGTTTTATCACTATATTTTACCCCAAAGAATTACTCATCCTCTCTTATGTAGAAAAATTAATTTTATCCCGCTTGGGACTATATTTTGAGATAAAAAAATAAATGTTCAGTGAGGTCTCAAGTGCAAGGTACTAACTCAATAGTTTGATAACTGGTGTCCTCAAAAGAAGAATAAACATTAGGGAAATGTGCTCACAGTAAAGTCCTTATGGAGACCTTAAAGCAATGAAACAGCCATCAGAAAGCCAAGGAGAGAAGCACTGTCTTAATCTTGGATGTCCGCTTTCCAGAACTGTAAGAAATAATCTCTGCTGCTTGGGGTAGCTTCATGTTCCATTCTTGGTATTGCAAACAGGAAGGAATTTTAGATAAAGGTGTTTTAAATGAACCCATGGAACTACCTGGAGAGCAGTACCAGGTACTCAGCTGGGATGCAGATGGTGCTGAGGTAACAGTTTACGGCAGCACACCAAGATGGAAGTTATCATATCTTTAACCAGTTGGTGTGATAATGTAAGCAAGAATGTCAACTCCATGTTGTTTCATTTCTCACAGAAATGCCAACCAGAATGTACATTAGAGTATTCAGTTTCCCTCCACTCTGCCCATGAGGAGACTTTAGCAGGAAGACACCAAATGAAGTAACTTCTGAAGACACTTTGTATAGAAATACAAATTAGTTCAAGAAAATGATGGCCAAGGGACTTGAATCTTTTTTTTTTTTTTTATTAGTCAGTTCTGTATTCAGCAAATACAGTCAGTTTGGTACCATTATTAGGCTCATCCGTGACCTACCCCCTCCCCTTGGCCCCTCCTTGTTGAGGTATGCGGGTCATGCATTGTGGAGTTAGCCCACAGTTATGGGTAAGCTAAATGTCTCTGCATATCATGACCCAACATGTGACTCTGACATTCTTTCCGCCCCCTCTTCCGCAAAATTTCCCTGAGCCATGTTGGGTTCATTTTTGGTCTGCTTCAGTGATGAGGTGTTGAGGGCCTCTGAGGCTCTGGCTCTCTGATTTGGTAGGAGTTGATTTTTCTCTATGCTGATCTCCTTCCCCCTTGTGCTGGTGTCCGGTTCATCAGGAAAAACAGCCCCCTTGCTTGTTTCTCGAAGTTTTCTTAGTTTCAGCCGGAGCCCTTTTGAGGTATGATGGGGTGGCTCTCTCCTTAGGGTCTACATCTATCTGAAAAAGAGAAGCAGATTCTCCAACAGAGAGTAAGTTAGCACCAGGACAAATGAGATAACCCTTACTTCCTGAACAAAACCCCAGTAGCTCATGAACTTAAACCATCACTCAACCAATGGGACCACATGAAGCTGAGGAGTTTCTTTACAGACAAGCATACAATTAGCAAAGCCAATAGATTACCCACAGAATGGGAGAAAATATTTGTGGGTTATCCAACTGATAGAGGACTAATCTCTAGAATCTACAAAGAACTCAAAAATCTAAACAGTAAGAAGTCAAACACCCCACTCACAAGATGGGGCAAAGAGCTGAACAGGCAGTTCACAGAGGAAGAAATAGAAATGGCAAACATACACTTAAGAAAATGTTCATCATCCCTAATCATCAGAGAAATGCAAATTAAAACAACTATGAGATTCCACCTTACCCCAATAAGGATAGCAAGCATCAAAAAATCAAATAAAAATAAATGCTGGCGAGGATGTGGAGAAGTAGGAACACTCATCCACTGTTGGTGGGAATGTAGGATGGTACAACCACTTTGGAAAGCAATATGGAGACTTCTGAAAAAGCTGAGTATAGAGATACCAACAGACCGAGTTATTCCCTTACTGGGCATCTACCCTAAAACCTTCAAACCACAGACTAAAGAGATTTGCTCAACCATGTTTATAGCGGCTCAATTTGTAATAGCTAAGAGCTGGAATCAACCCAGATGTCCATCACTAGAAGAATGGATAACTAAGATGTGGTATATCTACACAATGGAATTCTATACAGCAGTAAGAAAAAATGACACAATGAAATTTGAGGAAAAATGGTTGAACCTGGAACAGATCATTCTCAGTGAACTTACCCAGTCACAGAAAAAAAATCGCCACATAGTCTCACTCATCTACAGCACCTAACCTGAATCTACCGAAGATACCTTAAATACCCAGCAAGCATCTCCTAGATTAGACACTAGGATGGAAGGGGAGGGAGGGGAGGGCATCAAAGGGGTGGGAAACACAAATCTAGACCTAAACGGCAATGGTACCATAATCTTCTACTTACTAAAAGATAGACCAAATGGCTGATCCTTCACCAGGCCCTTACAGGGAACACCTGAACCACAAGACACTGGAGAGGGTAAGATTAAGACTAACCTTAGTCTCCTACATCTTCCCTCCCTCACTTCCCCTCTCCCTGTCTCTCTCTCTCTTCTCTCTAACTCTTGTATATTAGTTATCTTTTTCCTCATTTTCTTAGTGGGCACTGACCTGTAACTCCCAGAACCAGCATGGGGCTATCATCCACAATGAGCTTTTGATCAGAGAGACCTACAAGGTTTCCTAAAAGACAGACAGATTTCTGTCAGAGTACTTGATGACCCACCAAAGGTTAGTGGTAAGACCCTACTGCTGAAGATACCTTATGTGATTGACATGCAAATTAGAATGGCATGGCTGGAAGTTGGATGAGAGTCAGTCCCCAGACAGTCAGCGCATCTAGTGCCAGAAGGTGCTACATGGGCGACTGGGGGAAATTGACCAATATCTATCGAAGCAACGCATGGTCTAACCTACTTAGCAGCAAATAACTTATTGTGATGCCCACACAAGTGCAGTGGTGGCACATAGCCATGGTGGGGAACCAACTGCTCTCAATTTGGCTAACTGATCCCCTCACTGGTATGGGACCCATAGCTGGAGCTGGGAAACAAGTCAGAACCATATCCAAACATAAGCCCACTCTCCAGTATCAACCTACTATCAATTGTGGGCTACAAGAGGGCCTACACATATTAAATTCTCTATAAAAAAAAAAAAGTAAGGGACTTGAATCTTTGAGTGGCACTCTCCATAGACACTACAATAGACTAGCCAAACACTAAGCTTGGACCACCAATGGCAGACCTTGTGAAATTTGCCAAGTAAGGCTTTATTTTATTATTTTTTATTTATGAGAGAGAGCAAGAGAATGAGAGAAAGAACTTGTGTGCTACAGTCTTGGCCACTGCAAAGTAACTCCAGATGTGTGTGCCACCTTGTGCACACGTGTGACCTTGTGTGCGAGTCTAGCTTACATGGGTCCTGGGGAGTCAAACCTGGGTCCTTAGACTTCACAGGCAAGCACCTTAACCACTAAGCCATGTCTCCAGCCCAAGCAATGGATCACACACAGGATTCCCAGCTCGAGTTGGACTCCTCTGAAGGATTCAGGCAGGGCTTTCAGGAAAGAAGCTCAGAAAGTACAGAACTGACCCACCCAGAAGCCACCACTGCTGATGCCACATGAGAACTGGCAGTTGTATGAAAAAAAAAAAAAAAAACCAAAACACCAATATGTCTGATTGTAGATCTGATGCCAAGTAGAATTGTGATGTTGCTGTTATCATTGACAGCATTATCCCCACCACAGCTGACTCTAGACACCCAGGAAACCTGGAGCATGAAAGACAAAACAACCTTGCTTTCCACCAACCTAAGAAATATAAAGGTGGAATGAGTATAAAAGAGAAAGCAAGTCGAGCATGTTGTAGTACTTAAAGATGCTTTCCATGGCTGAAGAATCAGTCCTTTTACTGACAATGTTTGTACATGTCTATAATGTCTTTTGATTATAATTCCCTGTTACTTTCTTTTGCCTTGTCATACTCACTCCTTTCCGCTAAGCCCCTTCTTTCCAACTAGTCCTTCT
Source organism: Dipus sagitta (assembly GCA_036346955.1). Taxonomy (NCBI): domain Eukaryota; kingdom Metazoa; phylum Chordata; class Mammalia; order Rodentia; family Dipodidae; genus Dipus; species Dipus sagitta. Next base: position 45,819,999 of record CM070770.1, on the reverse strand, counting down.
GTTTTCATGTCTTCTTTTGGCTGTTCATCATCTATAACAAAATGTTGATGGGCCCAAAACTGTGCAGGTCTTGATTGTAGTCACTGGCAGTCACTTTATTGTCATAGTAGAATAAACGACCTGTCACATACGCAGTGACTGCTCCCTTGTCTCAACCAAAATTATTGATAGCGTTTCAAGCCCCCCACCCAACCCTGTTCTTATGCAGAATGGGTTCTAATTTGATACCCAACTAAATTATACCACCCAGGAAAATATGGAAACCTCCATAGATCAGATGTCATATTTATTTTTCAGATAATCAAGGCCTTAACTGGCATTTTATCCTATCATACAAAGAACCATTATGGCATTATGGTTACAAACATGATTTGAGGATAAGATACTGTAACAACGCATGGTTTTAAGAATAATTAAGTAACTAGGGACCAAATTCTGTTATAATAATTGTGGGAAGAAAAGACTTCTGGCTAAATGAGCCCCTCTGAAATCTTTCTGTAATGTTTAGGGAGTGCTATTTGCTATGCAAAGGAACATAGGCTTAAAGTAGACACTGGCTTCAATAAAAAGAACAGCAGCAGCCCCCACCTTCATCATCCCAGACTCTGCCTTGCTAATCACTTAACCTTTCATACCTTGGCAAAAACCTCATTAGTAGATAGGAGACCTGCCTACTAAGTGTAATGGTAAGAATTTAATAGACTTAAGAGATCATCAACATTTATGACTTAAAACACTGAAACCCAAATTCTTTTTCATTTGAATACTTGAGAGCATTAATTGAGCATTGTTAATGGATTTCAGTTGTCAGGGTCAAAAAATGAATACAATTCTCCAGGGGGATCTAAATTTTAGAAAATATTAAAGTTAAAAGAGTTAAAACAAAACAAAAATGTGGGAGGAAAACAATTTGAAAGCATGAATTTTAGTTAGTCAAATTAGTATTGTAACAGAATTTTAATATCTGAATTTTGAAAATTTTTTATTGGCATACCAAGAATTCTGTTTCATTATGGTGTTTTCAAACAATCTTTTCACCTCCTTCTTCCCTCTTCTCTCTCTCTTCTTCTTCCCTTCCCTCAGCTTAGCCTCCTTTCTACTTGCATACTACATGTTTCCTGACCTTTTCCCTTCTCATCACCTTTTGTTCCCCTCTGGTGCATTCCTTTCTTAGCTCATAGCCCATACTCAGCCACACATCCCCATATTTACAAACAATGAAACTTTGGATCCACATATGAGAAGGAACATGCAGGTTTTGGTTTTTTTTTTTTTTTTTTTTTTGTCTTTTGGGACTTGAGTTACTTCACTTCATATATTTTTTTTCCAATTCCATCATTTTTCTTAATAGTTTTGAAGCAGAGATAGCATAATTTTTGGACCAGGTAACCTGGGGAATGCATCACTGAACATGATAAACAATGCATCAAACAAGGTGGAACTTGAACAGCACCCAAAGTTGTCCTCTGACATCTGTCACCACACTTGCACTCATACACATAAGTATGTGTGTGCCCACACATACCACATCATACATACACACACATGCACTCACATACATCACATATGTGTGCCCACACTTATCACATCATACACACATACATGCACTCACACCACTACCAACAGCAACAAAGATTGAAAGGAGTCTTGGGAAGCAAATATCTTTAATTGGGCACATTTTAATCCAGAATTAATTTTGGTTTTTAACAGGATGAAGAGAGACAATGGACTCTGGGAATTAATTAGTAGTTTCCCTGAGATATTTAGTCAGAGAAGCGCAAGGCTCACACTGTAGAAAATGCACCCGCCCCTAGGAAGGACGGCATTCTACCACCTTTTCATCTACTGTTGCACTCAGCTCCAAGTTGCTGGGAGGAATATCCAATTAGACAGAGTTTACGGGAGGAAGAGGTTTATTTTAGCTTACAAATCCAGGGGAACACCATCAATGGAAGAAGAAGCTAGTTACTTCCATACATCCAAGCAGAGAGAAGCAACTTCAGCAAGCGAATAGCTACACCAGCAAACACAAAAACGTGAACAGCCACAGCTCAAACTGCTCTGCACACACCATTGGGCTGTAATCATGCCCCACCCTCAAATACACATTAGGGCTGGACCCTAGGACTGACATCCAGTGACACCTCCTCTAGCAGGCTGCTGAAGACTTAAGCAGGAAGCTTAACCCTAACCGAAAAATACCTGAGGCTGTGGGAGACATGTGTGTGAATACATTCAAAGCACCATACCTAGCTACTACCTACTTAGCCTATCATTTATTACCTAGATTTTTCTTTCTCTGGGAAGCTTCCTGGATGCTCTGCAACAAGGTCCAAGGCTTCCTAGAGCCCTATGCTTCTGCCTTTAGCATTGTACTCCTATTTTGTATTGACCTTCTTGTCTCTTCCACTGGAAAGGATATTCTGTGTTTAGAGATTTTGTTCTGTTAAAATTGTTCAAAACCACTAGTATGTGGCCTGACACAGTACATAGGTATAATCAGTAAATATGTAATGAATGATGGAACAAGCCCAGATATGACCACTCGCTCATGTGGTGGATAGGTTGACTTCAGTAGAACAATTTAATTACTGACATTATGTTGGCTGGTTCCAGCAGAAATAGAATCATAAAATACAAAGAAGCCATTTTTTTCTGAATGTCTTAGGTTAATTCTATGGAAATGGATTTTAGTCAAAGGAGTTGTCCATGTTAGGAATGACCATAACATCGTTCTTAATCAGGATAGAACATGTTTAGGTAGGATTCATTGGTTCCTGCTCAGTATATAGTATATAGTCAGATTTTCTCATAAATACCCCACCTTGCCAAACCATTCAGATTAGAATATTTTTTTATCTATAGCCATTTCTAATCCCTCCCTTCACTGACAGCAGTGTCCCTGGTCATGGTGAGTGACTCCATGGTAGTCACATAATCCACATCAGATCCACAGGGTATCTAGATACTCGATATCTTTTTTTTTTTTTTTTTTTTTTTTTTTTTTTTTTTTTTGCTATTGGAAAAAATGAATATTCCTTCTATTTGGTTGTAAATGACAAAGTAAGCAGCCCAGGTAATTGGATTTAAACCCACGATGGATTTAAAGTACATACTATAGAACTGAACCATCAGCCAGGAAGCAAAGTCAAATGCAGTGATGAACAGGTTCTTAGTGATATTATATGCCTTGAATAAAGATTCACCTGAAGCTAGAATCAGCTCCTGTATCCACTTTTTAACCTTCCGACCCCCGAAACTAAGTGTGTTCCCTCTCAAAAGCACTCCCAAAGCAGTATTCACAAACTTATGTGACAGCAAGAAGCATAGCACACTGAAATCCATTGTTATGTGTGCATTCCCCTCTCCTGCGAGCCCTCTGGGCATTCATCTGATATTGTCACATAGGCTGACACTTGATGCATTTTTAGTGCTCTACCAATTTTATGGAATTTAATGAATAAGAATGTATGTAGAGTTAAATTTTGCTTCTAAATATTTTATTTATTACATATAAATTTAAATAATCATATTCTTATTTTGCACACATTTCAAAGGGCAGTTATATAATATTTTTTTACTTTCATTTACCTAAAACTATTTTTAAAATATTTTTATTCATTTATTTGCAAGTAGACAGAGAGAATGAGAGAAAGAGAGAGAAAGAATAAACATGCCAGGGTCCCTTGCCATTGCAAATGAACATGACTTTACGTGCATACTGGGGAATTAAACAAAAGCTGTAGGCTTTGCACACAAGCACCTTAAAAACTGAGCAATAGCTCCAGCCAGCACCCCTGTCTAAAGGTTTTAAAGGAAACCATGTACATGTACAAATTTATCAGAGAGTGATTCCCATAGTGGACATTCTAGTTTTCTCTCCAAATATTGGGAAGGGAATACACACATGGAAATTTCCAGAGCAAAGCAAATAACTTAAACTGTGCGGAAACTTCTTGATTTAGTTTAGGATAAAGAAATGTTATCACCTTCTGTCTACAGGCAGTGTTTGCTATAAGCATTCCCTATGGGTATGCATAATTGGAAAATTAAAAGGCACATTTAAATGTAGCATTGTGCAACAAAAATGCTGGCAATGTCCCAGGGTTTACTGTGGATGCTACTAGATAGTTTTGAGAATTTATTCTGCCTGTGCTAAAAAATTTCCAGTAATTCCCTTCTTGAGTAAAATTAGGGCATAAGCAGAGAAGTAAACTCCCTAATAAAAGCAGTAAATTCACCATAATATGTTCCCGGATACCATATTGGGAAGAAAGGAAATAAAAATAGATCTTTTAGATTTTATACTTATAGTATATATTTTTTTAAGTTTTAAATTCTAGCCATTTATTTATGTAAGCAAGTAATATTCATACACTGATTCGGTGCAATATTGGTTGTGGTTCTCTGCAGGAACCAAGAGAGAATAAAGCAACTACCCTGTGCAAAGCAGGCCATGCTTCCCATAGTCGACGCAGTGCAAAGTGCAGTTCAAAGTAAGAAACAACTGGCATGTGTGATAACACTGTTCATTCCAGAACCTGTGGAAACAGAGCTATTTGCTAATGCCATCCTTTGTAGGTTGATATCAATTCAACCTCATCACCTTTCAAATGAATGAAAGTAGCCATGAGCATTTGCCTGTAATTGTTGCCAGCATCGTATCTGAATAGTCCAAAACCTTTTTACTCAGGTTGGTTGACTTTTGTGTCTGCAACCAGAGAACCATTTTTGGCTAGCAGAAGCACCTGATTTTCAGAAATATCTCCATTTCACATTTCCAGGCTAATTCAGGAGCTCCAGGTCTACAAACAACTGCAAAAATAATTTAATTTGTTTTGCTAAGTAGAGATAGTGGCTTATACCATACTTACTGAATTTCTAGAATCCATTTCATGTGCCATTATTAATTATGGGGTATTATAATCATTTAATCCAGTTGTTACGTAGATAAACCAAGTACTGTCATATCCAGTGTCATTAGCAGATATTTTTCATTATCTTATTGCATATATAGTCTTTGGGTTTGATGGTCTTGGCAACTGTCAGCTAACATCTTCTTAGCATGTTTCAGGTAAACTAAGCGATAATCTTTAGTAGGTTACATATAGTAAATGTATTTTTTAATTGATGAGGCTTTCAATTTATAATGAGATTAAGGGACATAACCCCACTACAAGAAGCAACTCTATCATGAAATGAATCATAAACCTAAATGTAAAAGCTAGAACCATCAAGCTTATATAACACTGTGTGTGTGCCCTGGTGTTAAGCAAAAAATTATTTTAAAATATACAGAAAGCAATAACCACAAAGAGAAGAAATAATACATTAGAGTCATCAAAATAATAAGTTTACTCATCAAAAGACACCATCAGAAAACAAATATATAAACCTCATACTGAGAGACTATATTTATTAAACAATATTTTTTGACAAAGTATTTAATTTCAGAACATATAATTAACTCCTGCATTTCAACAGCCCAAGGACAAGCAACTCTATACAAAGGAGCAAGATTTGAGCAGAAAAAACATCACAAAGACATGCAAATGGACAATAAGCTCATCAATAAATTGTCCACAATCATTAACTCTCAGAAACATGCAAATATAGCAAGAAGACAAGTTTGAGACTTGCCAGCATTTGGGAAGGCAGAAACAGAACGTTTACTGACTTTAGAGAGGAGGAAGTTAGGGCTAGTGTTGAGCCTTAAAGACAAGATTTTGCAAGGTGGCAAACACTTGGGAATCTCTTCTGAGGCTACATTGAGGCTAAGAGTCCAGGATTGTATAGGAGTTTGACATCTGCTCAAATCTCTGCATTGCTACATTTGGCTATGTGGTCCTCAGGATGCTTAAAGCTTCTTTGAGTCTCACTTTCACCATTCGCAAAATGGGAAATACCTTTGTGTCAGGGCTGCTTTGGTGAGATAACATGCATATAATACCTAGCACATAAATGACCAAAAATAGTGATTATTTGGAAGCTTTAACTAATCTACAGGTAAATACACAAAGCATTTAGAGATTCTTTGAAGTTATTAACTTTCTTTTTTTCCAAATGACTTTTCAGGAAACAAGCACATATTATTTTACACACACACACACACACACTCGCGCACACGCGCTCGCGTGTGTGTGTGTGCCTGTGTGTATGATTCATTTATAAAAATTATTGAATGTTTAGGTGAGGAATTAGATTTAGACAAATTAGAACCTGAATATAAGTTTCAATATTATTCATGACAAAAGGCCATTTAATCAGAAAAAGTATATATCTTTTTTAAAAATAGGTTGAGCATTCCTAATCCAAACATCAGGAATATGTCAATATCTAAAACATTTTGGGTATTGACTTCAAGACATAAATAATGTGTGGTGGGTCTCACATGATGTGTTGCATTCACAATACACACACTAAAAATATTATATAAAACTGTTTTCAGGAATATGTATAAAGTATATATAAAATATTAGGTTTCATGTTTAGAGTTGGGTTCCAGCCCCAATATATTACCATCTATATCTGCAAATATTCCTAAATCTGAAATCAAATATACTTTAAGTCCCAACCAAATTTAGACATGCTACATAGTATTAGAACAAATTCTAGCTTTTTATTGGCATGCAGTCATTATGCTAAGATATTCAAGGAAACAATTTATTCCAATTAAATCTTGTACATTTGCCAATAACAATGACTAATTTTCTGACCAGGTGCTTCCCAGGGGAGGTCTAACATGACTTAAAATTTTTAATTTGTTTTCCTATTTTATTGTCTGTATTCCCCTGGACTTCATTGTTAAAGGTGTTTGCTTGCAAACACATTGCAGCATGACAAAAATCCAGAGATAGTAGCTTTTTGCACATTTACCTATTATCCCAAGAAATAGCATCTGTTTCAATTATGCTAATGAAATCATTCTGTAACTTATAATGGATCCTGCTATACTATTTCCTGCATATTAAAAATAAAAACATAGCAAATTATGCTAATTTCAAACAAATTTACACCCAATGTCTCTCATTTGATTATTAAGAAGAAAAGAGCAGCTAGGTAGCTTACTTGATAATACAGGCACTGTCTTTCTCAGCTGGTCTCATCATTTTTAGTAAGCTTAGGCTAGAAAAATAATGTGACATAAAACAAAAAAACAGCCATTGGGATGTTGTTCTGTTTCTTGAATTGGTAAAATGGCAAAAAGTGTGGATTTTGTGAAGAGGGTGACCCACTTCCACCAACCAATTTGTTGTTTGGCCTGGTTGTGCATTATCAGATAGTCTTCTGATTTGCATTGCCTTCACACACACACAACCCTCTCCTGCCCCTAAACAGCTGGCTATTCCAAAAGCCATTCTCCTTTGCTTTAGGAAATGAGGCAGAACTTTCTCAGTGTGTCAGCCTTCCCAAAAATGCTACATTTAATAGATACAGGGGTCTTTTCTGGGAACCACACCAAGCAAAAACCCAAAACTACAGATGAAATGGCACATTTTACATTCCTTACGTCCACTCTCTAATGGAAGTTGGAAATGGCATGACAACCAAAATGTCTAAGTGGGTTGTCCCTGCTGAGAATAGCTCTTCTGAATTGCATTCAAGAGAGCTTCCAAGACATTGAAGTTTCACTAAATTCAATTGTTGAGCCCCTGATTTCAGGGAGACCTCTAGCCCCAATTACAGGTTTACTCAGGTTGCCTCACATCCCAAGTTCCCATATCTCCTGGCTCTTAATTACATGAGGATTATGCTGCTGTATAAAATCATCAGCAGCCTTAAGCAAAACAAATCAATTAGAAGATCATTCTTGGGAGAGAAGTGGACCTGAGAAAGAAGAGAAGTAGATGGAGGCCATCGTGGCTCAGGTTAAAACTGAACTGAGTGTGCGCTCCGTCACAGTGCAGGGATCTCTTCTGGTTAAGTGCTTGTCTTTATCTTTCTCTTTAGCATGCTAAATTCCAAACAGACTGAGCATGTTTGTTTTCTCTTAATGAATAATGCCTTCATTTTTCTCTGTGCTTTTATTCACCATTCTCTCCTTAGAACGGGCTCCTATACTCCCCACTCAAACACATCTGCACAGAACTTCTCTCATTAGACCGATTCAATTCCTACTTATCCCTAAAATATCAACAGAGTTACATGTTTCAAAAGCTTTCTTTGCTATTAAGGGGCTGGAGGGATGGCTTAGCAGTTAAGGTGTTTGTCTGCAAAGCCAAAGGACCCAGGTTTGATTCCCCATGACCCACATTAGCCAGATGCACCAGGGGGCACACATGGCTAGAGTTTGTTTGCGGTGGCTGGAGGCCTTGGCGTGCCCATTCTCTCTCTCTCTCTTTCTCTCCCTCTCTTCCTCCCTCTTTCTCTCTGTCAAATAAAGAAATAAATAAGTAAAATATTAAGAAAAACTTTCTTTACTAATACCAGATTCTTTGTATATGTGGTTAGGTGTAGTTTATGGGGTCTGAAATATGAGATCAAATGAATATAGAGATTTCTGTCTTCTCTTTTTGTAACATGTAGTAATACTGTGTTTCAACATCCCAAAATTAACTCAGCTAGGGAGCAGGTCACCCTTGTGAGAAAGTCTTTGGGCTCTAGTTCACCATCTCTTGTTTAGTATACTTAACTTATTTGTATACCTTCTGTAGTCCCATAAGCTTATGAACTAGCAACCCTGATGAGATCAGTGAACTTGCAAAGATCTTTCCACGTTTATGTGCATAACATGAGACCATGATGAAACAAAGAAGGAAAGGGTGTTATTCATTTTTAGAAGTGGAAAACATGGAATCTTCAGAGAGATATACAGTCAAATTTTCTGTCTCAGTATCTTTTGTTCAAACTTCTTTGCATATGGCTTTGTTGTGACCAGAAACCTTAGCACGTGTTTAGTATGTGTGTCTAGGTAGCATGATACCTGGATACAAATAGTGTCTGGATCACAGCATCACTGCACCAAATCTCCAGTGCCAGGTGCCACACCTGGACACCCTTCTCTGCATGGCTGACAGGAGCAGACAGTTTGTTTCCTCTCAGGCACACAAGACAGCATGGTTCTTGCCAGGAAACACAGTGCGAGATGCCCTAGAAAACAATCCCAGGACTTCATGGACTGTTGTTCTTTCCAAAAGCCAGGATATTCTTTAGAGTGTGAGCTCATCTCTGGGGACTAGTAAAATATATTATTTCTAAGAGATTTAAATTTTTACTTTAGTATTATGGGAAAATAGGGACACTTTAAACCATATAATGTCCATAAAATAGGAACATTTGTGACTGTTTTATTCCTGGGGGAAGAAGACTTTTAAACATGTACTGTCATCCAAAAAAATAAATAGCTTCATAAAACTGCCCTAGAGAAGATGAAAAGGTTGTAATTGTAAGAACCAAATCTTCTAAGACACTAAATGGCCCACAAAATTTAATTATTAATCATGACTACTTTTTTCTTCATAATATTTATAAAACCTATAAGATACACCTTTCTATTTATTTGAGAGAAAAAGAAGAGAGAGAGAATGGACATGCCAGGGCCTCTAGCCACTGTAAATGAACTCCAGATGCATGTGCCAACTTATGCATTTGGCTTAGGTGGTTACTGAGGAATCAAACCTGGGTCCCTCGGCTTCTTAGGCAAGCACCTTAACTGCTAAGCCAACTCTGCAGTCCTGTATTCATTTTCTTTTGCTGCTATAACACATTTTAGAAGCTTTGTGGCTTCAAGCAACACAAATTTATTATCTTACAGCTCTGGAGATCAAAAGTTTTAGAAATCAAGGTTTTTTCAGGGCTTTGTTCTTTGTATTAGTTGATAGGATGTTTGGAAAGAAACTTCTCCATTTTTTTTTCCAACTGCTAGAGTTCACGAACAGTCTTAGCTCATTTTCCCTTCCATCTTTTACAAAGCCAGCAGTGTGCTATGCTCAAGCCTGAGACTCAGATCCTGCAGCTTCCTTTTCACAACTAAGACACCAGAGCTATTCCTGAAGGACATGAAAACCTACAAAGACTAAAGAAATGAGAGCTGTTAGACAAGAGCTAGAGACAAAGCTCCTTATTCTACATGCCCACCAACCACTTTTCACCCAGACTTTACTACCTGATACTACAAATTCAAAACTGCCTTTTCAGGGACCTGAAATATGAAGGAATTGTGAGGTTTCCAAAACAGTCGTTTTAGTAGTTAATATCTTATGGCTAAAAGTGATATTCTGTGGCTGATTATTGATAATAGTGTACTTTTTTCCAGAAGAAACAGATGAGCATGGACACAGAGAGAGAGAGAGAGTCAAGAAAAATCAAGGCAGAGGGAAAAGCTCACAACCAAGAGGGCCAAGTTTCTTTTTTAAAATGTTTTATGAAGCCGGGCGTGGTGGCGCATGCCTTTAATCCCAGCACTCGGGAGGCAGAGGTAGGAGGATCGCCGTGAGTTCGAGGCCACCCTGAGACTCCATAGTGAATTCCAGGTCAGCCTGGGCTAGAGTGAGACCCTACCTCGAAAAACAAAAAAAAACAAAACAAAAAAAAAAGTTTTATTAGAGAGAGAGATAGGGAATGTGTGTGTGAGAGAGAATTGGCACACCAGAGGACCAAGCTTTAATAACACAAAATATGTATGATTTAGCCATCTTAATGTAAAAAACATAAAATATTTATTGTGTTATAGGACCACAATTAAAGATGTTTAAGGATGCTTTACAGGCTGTCTTGAGCAATTCTCGCATCTTTCTACCTAAGAAATGTGGTTCAAAAAGGATAAGAGATGCTAATGTGGGGTACATATTATAAAAATAGAATATATAAGCATAAAATATCAAAAACTAAAAATCAAATGTATGTGTAATTTAAAGAAAGAACAGAATAAAGGAAGGAAGGAAATGAAAGACATGAAGGAAGAGAAGGAAAAAAATTAAAAAGAAGAAATGAAAAGACGGAAAGTTTGCATCTGCATGACAAGCTGTCAGTATGAGAGAATTCAGGTTGCCAAAACTGGCCTATGCTCATACTTCAATAACAATGAAAACTCAATAACAAATTTTATATATTTCTATGTGCTAAATACTCCATGTGAATTAGGTCATTTTATTTCCTAAACCCTTCAGAGGCTAGATCTTATTATCGACTTTATTCTTTATATGAGAAGATAACCAAGGCTTAGAAAGATAAAGTAAGCACAGTTAGGCCACATGATTAGCAGAAGAGAAAGCGAGGTTGCAAAGTCTTGAGATTATAGATGCTTACCAACATGCCTAGCTTCAATTTGGTTCTTTTAAAATATCATTTTTTTTGTCTCAGTTAATATTTTTGAGTAATTATGGTGATTGTCAAATCCAAGTAAACATAAAACTTTGAAGTTTTACAGTTGAGGGCTGAGGAGATGTCTCAGTGCTTAAAGATGCTTGCAAAGCCTGCTGGCATGTGTTTAATTCCCCAAGTACCCACGTAAAGCCAGATACACAAAGTGGTATATATATCTGCAGTTTATTTGCAGCGACAAGAGACCCTGATGAGCCCATAGTCTGAGTCTGTCTGTCTCTCTCAAAAAATAAATAAAGGGCTGGAGGGATGGCTTAGCGGTTAAGTGCTTGCCATTGAAGCCTAAGGACCCTGGTTCGAGGCTTGATTCCCCAGGACCCACGTTAGCCAGATGCACAAGGGAGCGCACACGTCTGGAGTTCGTTTGCAGCGGCTGGAGGCCCTGGTGCGCCTATTCTCTCTCTCTCTCTCTCTCTCTCTCTCTCTCTCTCTCTCTCTCTCTCTCTCTCTCCATCTTTCTCTTGTCTGTTGCTCTCAAATAAATAAACAAAAATAAAACAAAAAAATAAAAATAATTTTGAGAAAAGCGATGCTTCTGGCGACCTCCGAGGACAGCCCAGGGGGTGGGGCCTGGCCTGAGCAGGCACACCGGTTTGGAGCGCGTCGTGCGGGTTGGATGGCAGCCATGGACGACGAGGAGGAGACCTACTGGCTGTGGAAGATCCGCAAGACCATCATGCAGCTGTGTCATGACCGTGGCTACCTGGTAACCCAGGATGAGCTTGACCTGACACTGGAAGAGTTCAAGGCCCAGTTTGGGGACAAGCCAAGTGAGGGGCAGCCTCGGCACAGGGACCTCGCAGTACTGGTCTCCCACAACGATGACCCTACTGATCACATGTTCGTCTTCTTCCCAGAGGAGCCCAAGGTGGGAATCAAGACCATCAAGGTATGCTGCCAGCGTATGCAGGGGGAGAACATCACGCATGCCCTCATCGTAGTCCAGCAAGGCATGACGCCTTCCGCCGAGCAGTCCCTGGTGGACATGGCCCCCAAGTACATCCCGGAGCAGTTTCTGCAGCAGGAGCTTCTGATCAATATCACAGAGCACTAGCTGGTCCCAGAGAACGTTGTCATGACCAAGGAGGAGGTGACAGAGCTGCTGGCGCGATACAAGCTGCGTGAGAGCCAGCTGTCCAGGATCCAGGCTGGGGACCCTGTGGCACGCTACTTTGGAATCAAACGAGGGCAGGTGGTGAAGATCATCCGGCCCAGCGAGATGGCCGGCCGCTACATCATTTACCGCCTGGTGCAGTAGCCAGGGCCAGGCAGCCGCACCAACAAGTGCCTCTCCACAGCGTGCCCAGACCAGCCCTGGCCAGCACAGCTCCCAAGGAGGGCCCCACACATGGCGTGGTTGACCCTCTGTCCTCAAAACTAGAACCCACCGCAGTTATTTGGCCAGTAATGTCAGCACTCAGGAGACCAGACCCAGGCAGGGAAATGACCAGAAGTTCAAGGCTACCATGGGCTCCACAATGAATGAAACTGTCTCAAACAGCAAAAAACATCAGTCCGGTGTGGTGGCGCACGCCTTTAATCCCAGCACTTGGGAGGCAGAGGTAGGTGGATCGCCCTGAGTTCGAGGTCACCTCTGAGACTATATAGTGAATTCCAGGTCAGCCTGTACTAGAGCTGTGGGTCCTTGGGTCCTCCCTCCAGGGCTGTGAGTTCAAGGCCACTCTGAGACTACATAGTGCATGCCAGATCAGCCTGGACTAGAGTGAGACCCTACCTTAGAAAACCAAAAAAACAAAAACAAAACAAACAAACAAAAAAAACAGTGCTGTGTGTTGTGGTGCTCGCCGTTAATCCCAGCACTCAGGAGGCAGAGGTAGGAGGATCACTGTGAGTTCGAGGCCACCCTGAGACTACATAGTGAATTGCAGATCAGCCTGAGCTGGAGCAAGACCCTGCCTCGAAAGAAAAAAAAAAAAAAAAAAAAACAGGGCTGGAGAGATAGCTGAGCAGTTAGTTAAAGGCACTTGCTTGCAAAGCCTGTCCACCTGTATTCAATTTCCCAGTACCCATGCAAAACCAGATACACAAAGTGGTACATGTGTTTAAAGCATGGACAACGGGCTGGGAGGGCGGCGGCCAGACCGGCTCCTAATCCCCAGTCATGTCAGGCTTGCCCCAGGGCCTTCTAAGAGGTTTGGGTCAGAGATGCTTAGGTCACCGTCACTGACCAGAGCACAGGATGGCCGAGGAGTGGCCAGGTAACCACCCAACCTGCATGGCATACCTCACTGCCCTCTTCCCATCCCACCCTGGACTGTCCCCTCTGTAACTCCTCATGCTATCCAGGAAGGACCACCATCTCCATCCGCCTTTCCTTTGTTGGAGGTCGCCAGTGCCTCAGGAGGGACACAATGGATGAGGAGGCTGGTGGCAGCCAGCAACCCAACTGCTGGTTCCCAGAATACCGCTGTGTGACTTGGAGCTCAGGGTTCTCAGCACCCCGGTACCCTGCAGTTCACTTGTCATAGAAAGTTGTGAATCCAGAGTTAAAAAAATTAAAGATATTTTGAATTAAAAAAATAATAATTTTAAAAATTAAAAAAACGTTTAATAATTGACACAGTAATATAAAGAGCAAAATCCAGTATTTTGAAAATGGATCTCAAGAAAAGCTTTCAAAAAAATGTTTGGAAGTGAAGAAAATATATTTCTCAATGGCTATCTATGTTTCTGTTTTCTGAATCGTTTTTGTCAGAACGGGACACAAACCATTATAAACCAGGCTTTATACAACCATTTATTTTCATTCTTCTAACACCAGATAACTGCCATTATTACATGCCCCACATTATTTGTGGAAAAGAATTGTTCAGAGGGATTAAATAGTTTGCCAACTCACTAAATGCAAATCCAGATTTGAGTTGAGGTCCCCTCTGACCCAAAGGCTCCTTCCACTCAAGCAGCAAGGCAGGCAGTGAGGACACTCTGGATGAGCCTTGTGCATCCTGTCATTTCAAAGCAGAGTGCACTTTTTACTAAATCTGTAGAAATCCCACTACTCCCACTTCACTGTTCCAAAAACACAGTTTAGCTCTAGAAACTTTGTAGGATGTAAATGTAGGGAGGAGGTTAAAAAAAAAAAAGTCATGTAGAGAATGATTTTTTGAAAATCAAAGGTAATTTCACATATAAGCCTCAGACAAACCTAAAAGCATCTTTATCTTAATGATACTTACAAAAGGTCATTTTTGAAAATAATCATTTTAGTTTGTCAGATTCCTTAGATGATGTCCTCAGAAATAGGGATTCATCAGTGTCAACCATGGCAACCAACTTCTCCCACTTGGGTCTCCTCACCAAACCCCTGCTCAGTATGTACCCAATATTAGAAAGGAGGATGGTCTCCTAGGCTCTGAAAGCTACTCTTTCAGGATAAAATTGATTTGTATTTTGAAGAATATATATGAATTGTTTATCATAATCTTTCTAAGTTAGTCATTCTTAAGTTTTATCCCACTCAATCCACACACTAGTATACAAAGGATTTCCCAAATAATAAATAATTTCTTCTAAAAGATACAATAAAACTTAAGCATATTTTAAATCATATTTTATTAAGGAAAATAATTTCATTACGGTGAGGTAAACATGAAGATTTTGTCTGTTAGTAAGGTACATCTATAATGGTAAATATGAAAAGCTACAATGGTAAATCTTTCTTCTAAAGATTTAAAAAGTACCCCCCTGAAGGTGAATGCACTTGGCTCACAGTAAAAAAAGGTAAAAGAATTTGATAGGAGTAATTGTTTGTCCTTCCCTAATTCTATTTTTTTTTCAGAGTCTCCTTAGCTATGTTTATTCATACCCCAGCCTCTAGTGGCTCTCTCATTTTGAAATGAGCCCATACCTACTGCCTGAGGAGCTCCATCACTGTGTGCCAGTGTGTCTAGCAGGCTGTCCCTCACAGCACCCTCAAACCCTGGGCTCTTTATCCCACAGGAGTAATTTTAAATTTTACCTATCAGCCATTGCAATAAACATGTTTCCTCAATTTGATTCTAAGATTTTTGTGATGAATATATTCAAAGATTTAGTTGTAAGGCTACTCTTCTGTTTTTTTTTTTTTTTTTTTTTTTTTGAGGTAGGGTCTCACTCTAGCCCAGGCTGACCTGGAATTCACTATGGAGTCTCAGAGTGGCCTTGAACTCACGGCGATCCTCCTACCTCTGCCTCCCGAGTGCTGGGATTAAAGGCATGTGCCACCACGCCCGGCTTCTGTTGGTTATTTTTAATGCACAACAGGGAAGGATTAATTTAAACCCTCAAAGTGAAGTTGAAGATATCCATGTCATGGATGAGGAGATGACTCAATAGATAATACACTTTCCTCACAGGCTTGAAGGTCTGAGTCAGATCCAAAGCACTCAGTTAAATGTTGTGTGGGCATGATGGCAAACCTGTAATCCCAGCTCAGGAGGCAGAGGCAGGGGATTCCAAAGCAAGTTGGCTAGCTGGACTAGCCGAGTCTGCGAGCTCTGGGTTCAAATGAGAAACCATCCCTTAATAACTAAAGTGGAAAGCAGTTGAGGAGGACAGTGAGTATCAATTTCTATATGGTTGCACACACATGTGCACATCACATGAGCCTTCACACATAAAGACATGCGTATACCACACATGCACTCATACATGCAGAAATGATGTTTATTATATATCAGTGAAAATCCCTGGATAAAAGAGGAGACACTTGAAGCCGGGCATGGTGGCACACGCCTTTAATCCCAGCACTCAGGAGGCAGAGGTAGGAGGATCGCCGTGAGTTCGAGGCCACCCTGAGACTACATAGTGAATTCCAGGCCAGCCTGGGCTAGAGTGAGACCCTACTTTGAAAAAAAAAAAAAAAAAGAGGAGACACTTGGACAACTGGTGCTAGTTAACTCAGTAATAGAGTGAATGCTTAGCATGCACAAAGCCCTGGGATTGAATCCCAACAACAACACATACACACACACAGATGCACATGACTAAATATAATCCCATATATGTGAATGTAAGCACAGACACAATAAGGTATGTGGTGAGGATGTATGTGTTTTTAAGATTATTTTCCTTTATATGCATGTCTATGGCTTTGTACAGTTTTTGAAATAAGCAGTAATTGTTATTTTTCTAGTTCATTTATAAAATAGTACAGAAACAAGAAAAAAATGAATGACAAAATGAAAAACATTTCAGCCCTTCCAGGCCATTCTCAATTGTCAGTGGATGTCCTCCATTTAAAATTTTAGCCAAAACCTTTTACATTTCTATCCACCCCTCCACCTTACTTTATTTCCGAAGCTTTTTCTGCTGTCCATCATGCCAGGTATTTCAATTATTCCCTTTGTTTTTGTTTTCGTCCTTAACTGAATGTCAACAATATGAAGGTAGAGACTTTGGGTTCACCGCTATGTCCAGAGACCTTAGAATAGACAGAGATGTGTTGAATGTCTGAATGCAGAGGAATGACTTAAACAAATATCACATCTCAAGAAGGTTGGATTATCCAATGAGTAAGGCTTGCAAACAATATTTTAAGCAACAAAAAAATGGAAGATTTAAACTATGTCTTGAAAAAGAATGAAATTTTGATAGCATACTAACTAAGAGAGTACAGGTGATGAAGAGATGGAGGCAAAATTCACTCGTTGTGGTAGTTTTGATATGGAATGTCCTCTATAGACTCAAATGTTTAAGTGCTTGATCTCCAAATGGTGGCATTGATTGGGAAGTTTATAGAACTTTATTTTTTAAGAGAGAGAGAGAGAGAGTGAGAGAGAGACAGAATGGACATGCCAGGGCCTCCAGCCTCTGCAAATGAACTCCAGATGCATGCACCACCTTGTGCCTCTGGCTTACTTGGGACCTGGAGAATTGAACCTGGGTGCTTAGGTTTGCAGGCAAGCAGCTTAACTGCTAAGCCATCTCTCTCCAGGCCAAGGTTTGTAGAACTTTTAGGAGATGGAAACTTGTTGGAGAAAGTGTGTCAGGCCTTGAGGTGCTATAGCCTAGCTCCACTTGTTTTTGTGCTCTGTTCCTCTGTGCTGACATAGTGATGGGATGCTAGCTATCTGCTCCCGCCACGCTTCCTTGGCTTCCCTTCAAAACTGCAAACCAAAATACTCTTTTCTTCCCTAATGATGCTTTTAGTTAGGTATTGTGTTGCACTGACGAGAAAATAACCGATACATTCATTATTTGCCTTGTTCTTTAAAGTATGGCTGTCGAAGAAAAAAAAAAAAAGCAGAGCTGGTGTTGTAATGAGGACATTGAAATTTAAACCTCCTGGGGTTTGACCTATGCAATAATTTTGTCTCTGCCTCAAGGAGATCTTCCATCTGCTCCAGGCATTTACTACATGCTATGCTGCCTTGTAATATCATGATTTATTATCATTAATTGCTGCTCAGCTAGAAGGTCAAACCTTTGAGCACATGAATTACATTCTGTTCACTGGTGACAATTCAGTACCTATTGGAACACAAAGTTCTCAATAAATATATATTTATTAATTACTTAGCTACAGATCATGGTGTGCTGAAAAAAACTTGCAAATTAGATTATTGATTTACACTAAGGAAACTTTAACAATCACAGATGATTTAAATATCATAAAACATAGAGAACCAGACAGTTGCCTGATTTTACAAAGTAAAACACTTAAAAACTCATCCACTGATATTTTGCTGCTATTGTTCTCAGGCCAAATTCTATAGCCAATAATAGCTTACAGACTTTGTGACTGTTTCAGAACACTAGTTCTGATCAATATAGGTCATTATGGCTTGCCCTAGGAATATTCTTGCCAAACTAACCAGGTTTTCTTCTTGGCTAGAGCAAGTAGACATTTTAGGCAGTGGGTAGAAATGTTTTATTTCTGCAAGGTTCTAGCCAAAGGTTCATAGTATCATTGTTTACTGTGTCTTTAACATAACAGACACTTGATAAAATACATTAAGAAAACATTCATAGTAGTATTAATAGAACCACTTACTGACAACATTTTGTGTGCTTCTTTCCTTTCTTATATCCATGCTCCTCCTCTTTCTTAGAGTGTTTGTTTTCCCCAAAGTGTCTAACATCCTTTTCTTGAATAAAGTTTGTCAGCTGTCCCATATAACTTTATTTAGTTACAATGTATGAGAATTTCTTTACATAATCTATTAGGATAACATGGAAGCTTGATTTTACTTATCACTTTTACCTCAGAAAATTAGGACAAGTCAAGAGGCGAGAAGGCAGATACCAAAGGTCACCAGAAGCCCAGTGGTTCCTTGAGTTTTTAAAGTTACTTGTATTGATTTATTTGAGAGAAAGAGAGAACAAATGTGTGCACCAAGGCCTCTTGCCCCTACAAATGAACTCCAGATGCATATGTCATTTTGTGCACAGGGTTTTATGTGGGTACTAGGGAATTGATCCCCAGCTGGCAAATTTTGCAAGAAAGTTTCTTTAACCCAAGATTCCTTAATTTTTCTTGTTAATTCCGTCAAAATTGAATTCCATTTGCATTCACATCATCTTTTTATTACCTGAGAACCCGTATGCAAGGAGCTCAATGATATTACGGTTTGGATCTGAAACATCCTTCATAGGCTTAGTCTGACTACTTCTTCCACAGCTGGTGGTGCTGTTTGGGGAGGCTGTGGCACTCTTAGGCAGTGGTAACTAGCTGGCGTAAATATGTTTGTAGGAGCAGATCTTTGAAGGATAACCCAAGTCCCTGATTCTGGCTGCATCCTCTGCCTGTTGCTCTGCTGTCAACATTCTCTGCCACACATGCCTGGCACCATAAGCAGAGCTGCTCTGCCATCCCTTCCCTTCTATGATGAACTGAAACCATGAGCCACATTAAATTTTGCCTTTCTTATGTTTGCGTGTAGATCTTGGTAACAATGATGCAAAAGTAACTAATACACTCGATAAATTCATTACTCTGTGATAGGAAGGACTAATTGCTATATCACCAAAAGATTTGTTATTTTTTAAAAATATTCTGGGTTTTAAATTTTAGTTTATTTTTATTAATTATTATCTTAAACGTACAAATTTATGGGGTCCAGTGTGATAATTTAATGAATGTGTAAGCATGTAATGATCTAATCAGGATAGCTAACATTCGCATTTCCTTAGAAACTTTTAAAAGCAATTTCTAAACTTAATTTTTAAAAATTCATTGATGGCGTCAATTTTTAATTGGTGTATGTATTCTCATCATACACAGTGTTACATTTCATAAAAAAAACTTTCATACAAGTAGATCATATTTTTAACCATGTCCATCCCCTTCCTTTCCTTCCTCCCTTCCCTCCCCTCCTGATAGTCCCCTTTGTTCTCCTAGAGTGTCACTTCACCTTGTAAGGTAGATAAGAAACTTCTTCAAGCCAGGCGTGGTGGCACATGCCTTTAATCCCAGCATTCAGGAGGCAGGATCACCATGAGTTCTAGGCTACCCTGAGATTACATAGTGAATTCCAGGTCAGCATGAGCTGGAATAAGACCCTACCTCAAAAAAAAAAAAAATGAAAGAAAGAAGGAAACTTTCTTCCATGACACATGATATTCCAGGCATCTTTCTGATGCTGGCAGCAAACACGCAACCAGGATCAGCTTGTGGAAGGAAAGGGTTTATTTTGGCTTCCAGATTTGATGGCAGGGAAAACAATGGCATGTGCAGAGGCTGGATATCACGTTGGGCCAACATCAGGTGGACAACAGCAGCAGGAGAAGGTGCCAAACACTGGCAAGTGGAAGCTGACTATAATACTCATAAGTACACCCCCAACAATATAGCACCTTCAGTGGGCTCCAGTTCCCAAATAGCCACCAGCTGGGGATTTACCATTCAAAACTCATACATGTATGGGGGACACCTGAATCAAACCACCATATTCCACCCTTAACACCCACGAACTGATAACCATGTTTGATATAAAATGTAATATATATTAAGTCCAACTCATATAGTTTTTATCAATCCTAATGTTGTTCCAATATCCCCGTAGTCCAAGGTCTTTTAACTGAGCCATAATACAAAAAAAAAAAAAGCATTGGGCATAGGCAAGAAATATTGAGCCAATACCATATTTAAAGCAAACAGGGAAAACATCAAATTCTGGAGCTCTGAGTATGACTACTCCAATGACTGATGACTTTTGGCCCAATCCATTTTTACACAATGCAACTCTACACAAGTTCTTCAGACATGGCATAACAGCAAGCTTCTCCCAAAACTTTCTTCTAGCCTAGTCAAGGCAAAGCTCACTCTTCCACTTATAAGCCAAACCTCACAGTCCTTAGTTATTACTATATTCAAGTCTTTCAACTCTAACCTGAATAGTCCATCAAGGTGTACTTACTGCACTGCAAAGCATCTCTTAGGCCAAGGTTTCAAATCCTTCCACATTCCTCCCACAAATCAGCCCCCAAAGGCCAAAAGCCACATAGTCATAGTCACATTTGTAGCAGTAATAACCCCACTTTTTGACACCAATTTTACTGTTGCTGTTAGCTTCATGTTTTTGGCACAAAGAACCCAACCAAAATCAGCTTTTTTGGGAGAAATGGGTTTATTTTGATTGCAAACTCAAGGGAAAGCTCCATGATGGCAGGGAAAACAGATGGCATGAGCAGAGGCTGGACATCACCTCCAGGACAAGATCAGGTGGACAACAGCAGCAGGGAGTACGCTAAACACTGACAAGGTGAAGCTGGCTATAACACCCTTAAGCCCACCCCTAACAATACATCAGCTCCAGGAGGATCCAATTCCAAAATTGTTACCAGCTGGGGACCTAGTATTCAGAATGCATAAGTTTATGGTGGACACCTGAATAAAACCACCACACATGATAAAGAAGAGTAAGGGCAAGAAAAGAAAATTCATTCAAAGAGAAAATAGAAAGGCAAAGTATGGGAAATTCTGAGTCTTGAGGTTTCATTTCTTCATTTATAGACTGAAAGATAAGAGGCCCCATCTTGGAGAATAATTGAAAGTATTACAGTTAAATAGTTCAAGACCACCCTGAGAGTACAGAATACATTCCAGGTAGCCTGGGCTAGAAAGAGACTGTACCTCCAAAATAAAAAAATAAAAAGAGATATGAGCATGCTATGTATATTTTACTCTATAAATGACCAAACTATCCATTATTTTTAATTCCTCAGAAAATATATATTTCTATGATCTCATTTTTCAAATAATATATACCATTAACTATATCAGTTACTTTCTAGTTTCTGGGGCAAAGCACTCAAGAAGAAACCATGTAAGAAAGGAAAGGTTTTGTTTAGCTCACAATTTCAATCCATCATGTCCATAATAGCAGGAGCCAAACTAATGTCAATTATTACAACCACAGGGAGAAACTACAGAGAGAGATGAATGCTAGATTTCTCCTTCTCATACAGTCCAGAAACCTAGCCCATGTCATAGCGCCACCCACAGTTTGGGTCAGTCCTCCCACCTCAACTAATCTAATCTAGAAAATCCCTCCCATATGTTACCATAGATTTGTTTCTGTGGTGATTCCAAATCCTGTCAAGATAACAACTAGATATTTTCCATCAAATTTTCCAATATTTGTTATTCCTTTCTGCTTATTAATGAATACCTTAACTTTTATTTAGAAACACAGCAATCCAGCCACAAACCTCATATTCTAGGTTCCCTTGTAGCAAAGGATGACCGTGTTTAAGCTCTGGCCAATGGGACATCACTGACAGTCAATGTGCAAGTTTCAGAAGATAGTATTAAACTGAATATGTTTTACTCTTGCTGTTCTTTTCCTGAATGTTAGAATGGCTCTGGTAATAGTCAGTATTCTGTGTATACAAGAGCTTTGAGCTGAGATCAGATGCACAGTGCAGCCATGCTGCTTATTTACATAGGGTGAAGGGCAAGAGAAAAGTAATTGTTTCATAAACCATAGGACTAACCAAGACTGCTAATATTACTATTATCCCTTTATAAATAAGGTTTATTGGTCCCTGTCCTAGGCAATAGTAGATCAATGAAAAAGATGGAAGCTGAGTCTTGGATCACTTTCTAGAGTGTAAAATGTCTTCTCTGATTTTCTGCCAGATTGGACTCATTATCAGCCAGAAATAAGCTTCCATAGTGTTTAATCCACCATTATTTTATCTATTTCTGTTGGCATCATAAAATAGAGATAGTAATAGGAAGGGTGATGATGATAACAGGTCACACTGTTTTGGTGTTTACTGAGTCCTAGGACTCTTATGGGTATATAAAATTTATACACATGCGCTGACATACACTTATTGCTAATGATAATTTTAAGTACAATTTTTTATTTTCTTTTCACAGAGGAAGAAAGTGAGGCCCAGAGATTAAGAAACATTTCCAAGAGCCATCAAATAAAGGATACCAAATAAACAGGGTCTTAGAAATAGTCTAATAAAAGATTTTTGTTAATTATAGCAATATTCGTTATTGAATAAGGACAAAATTATAATCTATTTGGAAATAAAGGCAAATGTAAAAGTTCAAAAGGGAAAAAATAAAGCCTGAGAAATCATGATAAAAAACAAATTATGCAGAAAAGGGTGTGAGGAATAGTAAACCCAAAATCCTTGTGTTCATACAAGACACTAGAAATAAGGCAGAATGCTTGACAAGTCCTACTTTGGTTAACTTTCACAGTTATATATGCTTTAAATATTATAATTTGAGATTCAGGAAGATGGAACTAGTTGCTCAAGTCTGCATGACTGGGTCATGAAATCCAAATCTTTCTTACCACAAGACAAACTTTTTTATCCTAGCTTACTAGAATGACTCAAAGATCTGAACCAAAACAAAAAGCCCCAGTGATTCCAGGCAAGACAAAGGTTAAGAATGAAATGAGAGCTTACTTACAGCTTTGAAAATGATCAGACAAGCATATCAGAAGGCCATGAGGTACAGGCAGGCCCATGCACAACCGAGTATCTACAGAACAAAAGAACATGGAAGAAAATAGCCAAATTTTCAAAGAGGAAAGCAAAGTCCCTGAAAGGTCAGAGCCCTTTAACAGGTATCGACTAGATCATGAAAAGAGAAACATATCTATGAAGAAACCTTTAAACATCAAAGAAATACTGTTTCCTACTGGTAGATCTATTTTCACTCCCAAGGAAGAGATCGGTTGCTGGTAAGCTCTTTGTTATTGATTTCTCAGAGCCCTGAAGATCCCCAAAGATGGCAACTATTGATGAGATGAGCCCTGTAACAACTAAGAGGTTAAGTGCAAGGCATTGTGGTGGTCTAAGTCAACTCATTAAAAAGAAATGGCCTGAATAATTAGCTCACAGTGAAATGATATCCTCTTGTTCCAATCTATCTAGAATTAATCACTAAGAGAGGATTAAACAGATTAGCACTCAAAAATGAATCATGGGCTCAGAGCTAGAAGGCCTTGTGTGAAAACACCTATTCATTTTATAGAAAATGACTTCACATATGAACTTATTTTGTGTAGATAATAGGAAATACAGGTTATTTTCACCACCTTTGATACTCAGGAATATTGCCTGAGCTGAAGAACACACCTCAAGAATGGCAGAATTCATTTTGAACCCCACATTCTGGCAACTGCTATTGGAGGTACTTACTGAGGATAATTAGAAAGCACCATGGCAATCTATTAGGAAAGACTTTCATACTTTAATATATGTTATATATTGGGCTGGGGATGTAGCTCAGTGGTATAGCACTTACTTAGCATGTATCTTCCTCCCCTTACCACCATAATAAAATGTTTTTAAAGATATAAAGATGTAATCAAATGTAGAATGATGACATGTTTAAGTAGATTCTCCTGAAGATAGTACGTAGATAACCTACTAAATTAATGATAGAAGTGTGCTTCTCAGAGAGTTACAATGATTAACAGAGAATACTCTATATCATGGGGAAATTTTACATGCTGTGGAGGTCTGAAGAGCCCCAGCCACTCTCTCAAGATAGCTTCAACGGATTGCCTGTTTTGAAGATGGAGTTAGAAATTGGGTATCATTTGGAAGTAATGAACAAAAGATCTGGGGAATGTCTACCTCTGTGTTGCACAAGTGTCTGAAGATTAGAAGAAACGAGACTTCAGATGATGAACAAGAGTCTCCTAAAGAGTGCTTGTCATGGGACATCTAAGGACTCCAGAGAGAATGGACAGACGTGGCCTATGTGAACACCCCTGGGGGGGTTGCTGATCTCTGTGGCCCTACAGAGCACCTGGACAAATATCATTTGAGTTCGCTATGCCCATAAATATGGTTGAATGCAGTGCTTCACAGTAGGAACAATGGGCATGTTGGTATGTCATGAGAGAAGGCTAGTAGAGTGCCTACAAATAGAGCTAGTCAAGCTCTGTGTCCACCTCACAGAGAGGATGAGATTGCCAGACCTAGCAAGCACTGCTGGCTAACTGACAGATCATGATCACTCAAGCCTCAGTAGGTTTCACAATTAAAAAAAAAAAAAACAACAAAATAAGACATCCAGTTAGATGTAAAAACATAGAAACAACCCAGAACAGAATTTCCTGGGAAAATATCTATGAAATTGATTAAAAATAAAATTAACAAGTGATATCCAGTTATAAAACAACACTTTCTAATTCTATAAAATACAATTTTGTCATAAAAAGTGTAGGGATATGGGAGATCACTCAGTTACTAAAAGCCATTGCTATCCAAGTTTGATGACAAAAGTTCAGAACCCCAGAGCCCATGTAAGGCCAGACTAAAGTAGGGCACATGTCTGCAATTACAGGGCTTCTGGCTAGAATTCCAGTCAGGGGAGTCTTGAAGTATGTGTTCCAGATATAACCTAGCATTTTCAGTAGTAACTAGCTTTCAGTCATTAAATAAGAAACCACTGTATTTTGTTTCCTAATTTTATTTTGTATTAAAATATATCATTGTAAAAGATTGTTAAAGAAATTAAAATGAAAAGGAGACCCTGTCTCAAACAAGGTGGAAGGCAAGGACTGACACCCAGAGGTTGTCCTATGGTCACCACATGCATGAGGCAGCTTATAGTGCCCATATGGTCATACTTACACGTTCATTCCCTCTCTCTCTCTCGCTACCTCTCTCTCTCTCTTCTATAGTACACACACAGTTTAGTTGAACAAATTTGTTGGAGGAATTTTTAGATAATAATGCCAAACCAAAATATATCATACCATTTATGTAAAAATAATGGAGTGAAGGATGGAGAAAGGGATCGAGATAGATACACTAAAGGAGGAAATCTTCCTCAAAATATTAATTAGCCAAAAGGTACTTATGTTTCCTTTAAAGTTTTATGTATTATATAATTAGATTAACTCTCATATATACTCAGAGAATATATAAGCTCAAAAATCCAATTTTGATGAATAAAAACGCGAATATTATTAATATTTCAGCTTCTAGTATAATTGTCACAAAAGAAAGCATGAAATAATAGGTGTGGGAATAGCTTAGCTGTTAGCTTTGTTTAAGACTACCTCACTGTGACCTTGTTCTTGTTCTAGTACTGGCTTTCACAGCATGTGCTCGTGAGCAGCTGAGTGTTGTTGGATTTCCACCTCACACTCAGCCCTTTGTCTTAACCCAAACTGCAGAACGCCAAGTATGGACACATTTTCGCTGGTCCACAGAAGTATTGTGCAACTAGCTTTCAGTCATTAAATAAGAAACCACTGTATTTTGTTTCCTAATTTTATTTTGTATTAAAATATATCATTGTAAAAGATTGTTAAAGAAATTAAACAGTTCGTCATTTGAAGAAAAATTATTGAAATACAAAACTCATGTTTATTATTGCTTGAATTATAGTAACAAGATGAGCAACCAATCAGCAATTGTCAGTGTCTTCATTATGCACTGCTTATGCACAAAGAGGCTTGTTTATACCAACTCTAGAATTAGGAAACTAAACTATACTAGTACTTAATGAGGCACTTTATAAGCAACAGAAATCAATTGAAAAAGTGAATTGCCAGTAATTACTATGAATAATACTAATTAAAAGTGTCTAAATGGAGATGTGACAGGGCTTAATATTTGAATCAGATTATGCAAAAAAATAAAAAAAGCCAGAGTCAGGCAATTTGGGAAGAGTGTAACATGCTTCAGGTCAGTTGTTGGCAAAAAGCCAACTAGTCGTCAAGTTGTATCTGTCTTAAATCAACTGAGATTCCTTGAATTAGTAAGCACCCAGAAAACTACAACCCCCACAGCTCTAGACAGAGATGACATCAAAAATACTTATTAGCAGATACCCCTGCAAAGTATGCTAGAAGAGAATCATCCTTCTTAACCTCTATGTAGTCAAGATATCTCTATAGAGAGAATATTACCAGAAATCATGCAAACAGTATTGGTGAACATGACTTTGAAAATCTGAGTTAACATGTTGAGAACTCTTGGGCTTTATTATAAAGACTATCCCAGCATAGAGGAGTACAAGTCATAGAGAATGATGTATGTTATTCTTGCTTTGTTTGGTTTTGACCTGGTATAATTTATTGCTATCTGCTTATAAAATAGTTCTTTTTGTTTGGAGAACACCTTCCTTGTAGTTTAGGTGGGGTTGTCCTTGCCTCTCACCTTCCCACACTGATGGTCATTAGTCATGAGCTGGCTAAGAGCACATTCTATGTCTGACTATGGTGATTAGCTCATTGCAACCCAGTTAGATTATCCACAAGGTAAGGCATGTGGATAACTGAAGAGCACCACTCTTGTTCTGGAGTCAAGAGCTATAAGCACTAAATCTTGAGCTTCTGCTACTCTCATTTCTGCTCAGTGCAGGGAAAAGGCTCATAAAAGTAGGTCCATCTGTGGGAAAACAGATGAGTTTATGAAAGAAGGAGGGAAGGGGAAAAGAAATGAAAGAAGAGAGGAGGAGAGAAAGATAAATAGAGGTAAAGAGGGAGAGTGCTGAGTGACACATGAGAAGGATCCAGCAACGCTCAACTCCGTTGTTCATGGACTTCAGTTACAAAAGCCAAAACAGACACTTTAAAAACATACCTGCCAGGAGGTTCGTTTATTTAATTTGGAACTGAAACAATATAGCATGAGGTACAACTATTAGCACTGAATATGACATCAAAATTTGAAGACCAAAAGAGAAAAAAAAACACTATTTATACCACAAAGGAAAAATAATTAATCTGTCCACATATCTCCACCTTCACCAATCATTTGTCAGGTGGACTTGAAGTCAATCACAAAGTATAAAATACAAAGATATGTCATATTTTATTGATAGTTGTTAAATCTTATTGTTTATGTAATAAAAATTTCTGCAGCATTTCTCATGGTATTATAAGAATAGATTAAATCTCTAACATTAGCCTACACAATAAATATACATCAGACATTGAATGGAGACACAGACAGGGACATATACATATATGTACATATATAGGATTTATTATCATGTACAACCTCAGCCCTTCCAAGAAAGCTGGTGGCTAGTTGCATTGCCATTACCATAAGGGTCTACCACCTTGTACTCTGAGCTTCCTTT
Organism: Dipus sagitta; assembly: GCA_036346955.1. Taxonomy (NCBI): domain Eukaryota; kingdom Metazoa; phylum Chordata; class Mammalia; order Rodentia; family Dipodidae; genus Dipus; species Dipus sagitta. The sequence goes on along the minus strand of CM070770.1, from coordinate 45,792,152 downwards.
TCACAAATGTCTAGCATTAAATGTCTGTGCATTTTTGTTTCATAGAGGAATAACAGACATCCTTTTTCTTAAAACCCAGCATCATCAAGCTATGCCCTTCTCTGAACTTAGAAATTAGTCATTTTCCAAGTATCACTGATTTAATGTCTGAGCCTTCTGGTCTCCACTGTTCTGGAAACTCTATTTACTCCTAGTCCATGCTGACTCTGATTTAATACCCTTTTAATATGGAGCTTGGTGTGAAGGTGAAGATCACAAATCGATTTCCACAAAATTCTAAAAAATGCAGTTTCCATCATTCTAAATCAGTCTTCTACTGTGTGGCTTCAAAATCTCAAATTAAGAAATAAATGGGAACAGATATTTTTGAACATAGAGATCTAAAATGAACACACCTCCAGCAAAAGCCTCGATTAAGGTTTGTTTTTTTTTTTTTTCAAATACAGCAGACAAATTTTAAAGCTCTCCATATAAATTATGGTCTTTAATGAAATTCTTGTCAAAGTGTATCATATATCAACCCTTAATTTAGTTACATATTTTACACTTGGTGTATGGAAGCAGACGAAAATAATTAATCAGCTAGTCTGAAGAAACAGGTTACCATAAGGATCATAATCCTCATATTTATGATCATTGTAATATTTACAGAAAATTTACAATCCTGTTATGTAGACAGTATTCTAATGTGCATTTATAGATCTTGAAAGAAATTGCAAAGCAAGGGAGATGGCTGAGTAGGTAAAAGTGCATGCACAATGAGTTTGGATTCCCAGAACCCACATGAAAGCCACACTCAGCAGTGGACATCTGTAATCTGAGCCCTACCACAGTGCAATTGGGGTGGCTGGAGGCAGGAGAATCCCAGAAGCTTATTGTCTAAATAGCCTGGTATAAGTAGCAGATAGCAACAAAGAGACCCTGCATCAAACATGTTAGCAGGTTGGAACTGACACTTGAAGTTGTCCTCTAACCTCTATCTGTACACTGTGTCATACGTGCTCCCGCACTGTCATACATGAGCACACATGCACACATACACACACATGTAATAAGCATACACAAAGATTTTTTTACATTAAACTTATATCATGGTAATTTGTTTTATTTATTTTTGTTCATTATTTATTTATTTATTTGAACAACAGACAGAGAAAGAAGCAGATAGAGAGAGAGAGAGAGAGAATGGGCACGCCAGAGCTTCCAGCCACTGCAAATGAACTCCAGATGCATGCACCTCCTTGTGCATCTGGCTAACGTGGGTCCTGGGGAATCGAGCCTCAAACAGAGGTCCTTAGGCTTCACAGGCAAGCGCTTAACTGCTAAGCCATCTCTCCAGCCCAGTAATTTGTTTTAAATTTTGCCTCTTGCTACCTAATTTCTACAGGCTGCTAGAACTATAAAGGGAGTCACAAATCAAAATGAGTCTCAGAAACTAAAGCAAGGCCAAGGACAAGACTGTGTTCCCTCTGCATTCTCCATGGAAACATTCACACCCAGACACTTGCAGCTGCTAGACCCTGCTGATGAACCTTTCTCCATCTGAACAGTCATCTGGGGCCTAGGGTGTAGTTCAGTGGCAGAGTATACACTTAGCACACTTGAGACCCTGGTTCTGATTCCAAGTACTGATATACATATAAATAAATAATAAACAAATAAACTGTCAACTCTGAGACATCTTTTCCTTTTTGGCTTCCTGCCTTCCACTTTAAAAAAAAAAAAAAAAAACAGCTGCATTAAGGTATAGTTGATACAAAATGTACACATATGGACATATAGGGACAGAAGTAGAGCCACCACATGGATGCTAGCATATTTATCACCTCCAAATATTTCCTCATGAATCTCCATTGTGTTTTTTTTTTTTTTTGTAGAAAGAGCATAGAACCAGATATCTACTCTTGAACAAAAGTTTAGTTTACAATATAGTATTTTTTTTGAGAGAGAGAGATATTAAAAAAAAAATAAAGCAGAGGCAGACAGAGAGGGAGAGAATGGTTGTACCTGGGCCTACAGTTGCTGCAAATGAACTCCAGACGTATGCGCCCACTTGCGGACATCTGCAACACTGCATGCTGGCATCAGTGTGCATCTGACTTACATGGGACCTAGAGACTCGAACATGAGTTCTTAGGCTTTGCAGCAAGCACCTTAACCACTAAGCCATCTCTCCAGCCCCAATGTTGTATTTTTAAACCTAGGCACTATGATGTATGCAGATCCCAAGGAACCACTGATCTTTCATAACAACTTGATATCCCATTGACAACACCCCATTTCCATCTGTCCCAGCCCCTGCACACCTCTGTTCTACTGTTTGTATAAGTTTGATGGGATATGTTATACAACTGCAGAGTGATTAGTTTATTTCACTGGGAAGCTTCTAAATTTAGTCATTTTGTTGCATATGGTAGGACTAGCTTCATCTTCAAGGCTGAACAATATAATATTATATAATGTATTTATATAATATATATAGATATATAATGTACATATTAGATATATAACATATTATATATGAGAAATCTGAAGTTTTCAACTGCTTTAGGGTCTATGGATATAACAGGCACAACTGATATTTTTCCCTTAAATACATTCATCAAATCTTGAAAGAACAGAAGCAAAGTATTTACCAGGAGAATGAGAGCCAGCATAAGTATGGTTCTCCCAGCTGCAAACACTGGAAGGGAAACACCCAAAGAACAGAATATTGCAGAGAGGCAGATTCCATCTTAACAAATTCTAGTCCCCCAATCAACTCAGCTCAGACCTTGTCTACACTATCCTGTGTCCATCCTATCACCCTAGCTCTGTTATAGAACTTACCATCTCGAGTACCCATAAGTTTATATCCAATGGCACATATTCAATAAAGTGATTGAAGTATATGAAGGGTTGGAACCATAAGTAGAGGAAGAAAATATAAGCATATCAGTAGGTGAATGATACATTGGCATCAGCAAACAAGAATTTTAAGCAACTATGATAATGTTTTATTAATAGAGGACAAATAGAGAAATAGAATAAAATATGAAGCACTTTCACATATGGTTGAATTTATTAAATACAGTTGAATGAAAACTGCTATATTGAAAACAACACAATATATGTTTATAGTACATCATACAAAGCAGAGATAGGGCTAGTAAAATATAAAAGCAGTTAACGCAAAATATTCAAATTGAGATCCAGGCATAGTGGCGTACATTTTTAATCGCAGCACTTGGGAGCCAGCGGTAGGAGGATCTCTGAGAGTTTGAGGCCACCCTGAGACTACACAGTGAATTTCAAGACACTCTGAGCTAGAGTGAGACCCTACCTCGAAAAGAAAAGAAAAGAAAATATTCAAATTGAAATAGTAAAAGAAAAAATACAAAATGAAAATAAAATACTAATAAGTGAAAGTGAAATATGAACACATATGGACATAAACATAAAGGTATTAGTGAATTTATATCATTAAATATCTATATAAGTAAATATGATATCCCAGGAACGGATAAAATGTAAGTAAATCAATGAGATAATGGCCATAAATTTTCTAAAACTTATAAAATACATAAATCCATGGATAAAAGTAGTTTTGTAAACCCCAGGTAAAAAACATGAAAAAGCACCATACCCAGGCATATCTTACTCAAATTGCTACAAAGAGAATTCATGAAGTAAAATCTTAAAAGGTGATAACTCTTAAATAACACACTATAGATTCATAATGAGATAGTCAACAAAATCAATAGGAGTCAAAATAATAAAATAGAATACTAATATTGTGGAAAAACAATACATATCAATAAGAGTTCTAAATTGAACAAATTATCATTAAGTTACATATTTTCAGATTCCTCAAACTGAAAGAATACTTAACAAAACTGCTTCCAAAGAATCATCATCAAAAATTCTTCAGGGATAAGGAAAATAACAGAAATAAAATGTAGGAAAGTTTGAAAATGATTATCACCTCTGCCTAAGTACTGGAATGGTTTAAGATAGTATTAAAATAAGAGTTTAAAGGAATTAAAAGATAATTCAAAAACCAGGGAAATGGTTTTAAATAATTTATTTGATAACAGAATTTCAAATGTCATAATACATTTGTATACTCCAACCCCAGTTTCTCAACACTTAATAGATGGAATAGAGAGAGTGCCAATAACAGAATAGAAAAATTTAATATCATCAAATGTTACTCATTGACATTTGGAGAACAGCCTCCTAAAAAGAGCAAAATACATATCACATATCTTCCCAGATGGAACAATTAACACTGAAACAGATCCCCAAATTTGAAAATCATATAATGTATTCCTTCACTACAGTGAAGCAAAATATGAATCAGATAATAAAAAGATACCTAAAAAGATTCTAAATATTTGGAAATTAAAACATTTCTCACAGTCAAACAATACCTATAGAAGGGATTTCAGAGGTATTTTGAACTTAATAAAAATGAAAAGACATTTTCATATCTTAGAGATGTAATTATACTAGTAAACTGAGGGAAATTCATAACACTAAATGCCTACTATTAGAATGCCAGGGTTTCAAAGAAAGAATCTTATATTCAGTACAATAAATAAGATTAAACAGGAAAACTTAATCTCAAAGAAAGAAAAGTGAAGGAAATAATAACAGATTGGACAGAAATCACTGAAATTAAAAACTAAAATTGGTAGAGAAAACTCACAAAATCCAAAACATCAATAAAGCTGATTAATCTTGGACTGGATAGATGGCTTAGTGGTTAAGATGCTTGCCTATGAAGCCTGAGGACCCAGGTTTAATTCCTCAGTACCCATGTAAGCCAGATGCACATAGTGGCACATGTGTCTGGAGTTCATTTGTAGCGGCTAAAGGCCCTGGTTTGCTCTCTCTCTCTCTCTCTCTCTCTCTCTCTCTAATAAATAAAAAAATATAACTTATAAACAAACTGATAAGCATCTAGGTATATTAATAATGAAAAAGAAATGACAAAATAAAAACTATCAGCACTGAGGGAGGGATATCACTATAGATAATAAAGTTAAGAAAATATTATAAAATGAATTTACAGGAATAGATACATTTCTTTTTTAAAAAGAACTTTATTTTATTTTAGTTGCTTGAGCGAGAGAGAGAGAGAAAGGCAGATAGATAGAGAGAAAGAATGGCTACATCTGGGCCTTCAGCTACTGCAAATGAACTCCAGACACATTCGTTACCTTGTGTATCTGGCTTATGTGGGTCCTGCAGAATCGAACCAAGGTCCCTTGGCTTTGCAGGCAAGTCCCTTAACTGCTAAGCCATCTCTCCAGCCTGCATTTATTTTTTAATATTTTATTTATTTTTTTGAGAGAGAAAGAAAAAGAGGCAGAAAGAGAGAGGAGGAGAAGAGAGAGAGAATGGGTGCATCAGGGCCTCTAACCAGTACTAATAAACTCCAGATGTATATGCTACCATGTGCACCTAGCTTATGTGGGTACTGAGGAATCAAACCTGGGTCCTTGGGCTTTGTAGGCAAGTGCCTTAACCAATGAGCCATATCTCCAGCCAATGTATGCATTTCTTAAAATATACAATGGAAATTATGATTATGTAATGAGATTTTTTTTTCCTTTTCTTCTTCTATTGTACCAGACGCCTGCGCAGAGAATGTGAGTTATTATCTAGAAGGTTTCTGCTAATCTCAGGAGTAGGGATGAAACCAAGAGAAGTGAAAGACTGCAAAGCTCTCTCACCATCTCAAGAGTCACTAGATTTCCACTTTATTTACTGGCTGCTGAAAACTTCTTGTTCATTTCCAAAGTTACAAAACCTTTAAATCTGACAGTTTTGCCCCTTTGTTCCAAGTGCTTTAGTGGAGGGATATACTTTTAAGTTCATTAGTCCACTATTTCCAGTGAGGAGAATTTAATTTATAGCATAGCTATCCATCATCAAGGAATAGGAAAATGACAGACATGTCCCGCCATTACAACAGCTTAATTATATAAGATTACAGATCCTCACCACAGATATAAAATATATATATATAAAATATAGGCTTATGACAAAGGAAACCTTAATGTTTTATCACCTCCCTGAAAATATACAATCATTTGGAGTGGATTATAAATTAAGTTTAACCAAGATGATTATTGTAACAGTTTATAACAGTAAATGTGATTCTGTTTACAAATTTTTAAGAAATAGGGTATTGATGGGGCTGGAAAGATGGCGTAGTGGTTAAACACTTATTTACAATGCCTGAGGACCCAGGTTCAATTCCCCAGTGCCCACATAAAGCCAGATGCTCAAGGTGGCACATGCATCTGGAGTTAGTTTGCAGTGGCTAGAGGCTTTTGAATGCACATTCTCCCTCTATCTGCCCCCCTCTCTCTCTATCTCTGAAATAAATAAAATAATTTTTAAAAAGAAGGTATTGAGAAACAATTTGATATATTTGACCTTTAAGGTGGAAAATTTTTGAAATATATATGAAATACATGAAGATCATTATCATATCAATGTAGAACAGGACTAGTTATTATAAAGATGACAATTCTGTCCAAACATATAAATCATGAGATGACAGAAACAATGTAAGAGCCAGAGGAAGGGGAGGAGTCCTGTGAAGCACTGTTTTCCAGAAAAAGATATTGTGTTTATAACCTCACAATGACTGTCATAACCTGCACAAAACCCACACAATGCCTGGCCCACCAACCTTCCATCTTGGATGGTGGAGGATGGCATGAGACCAACATCTCTTCTTGAGGAGTTCCTGGCAGTTAATGGTGACTAAGTAAGTAGAAGACGTTCTCTGCAGTGGTATAGCCACTAGTAGAATCCACATGTCCTGGTAAATAGTTCTTTATCCATGCTTAGACAGGAAACCCTAATTAGACTCAGTGGACTATACCCACACACAAGAAAAAAAAAAAAAAGACTGAAAACCAGAAGAGGGACTAGTTGGGAATAAGAAAGGGCTCAGTGGAAATGAAATGGAAAGTTATGAGAAAGTAATGGGAAGGAGTATGATCAAACTACATCATATACATGCATTATAATTATCAATAAAAATAAATTTAAAGTTTTTTACATTTTTATTTATGAGGGAGAGACAGAGAGAGATAATGGGCATGCCAGGGCCTCTAGCCACTGCAAACAAACTCCAGATACATGTGCCACCATGTGCATCTGGCTTACATGTGTTCAGGGAATCAAACCTGGGTCCTTAGGATTCTAAGGCAAGAGCCTTAACCACTAAGCTATTTCTCCAGTCCAAATTTGAAGTTTTTCAACAGAGTTTTATGAGCACTTAAATTGACTAATCCACAAAAAAGAAGCCAGTCTGAAAGAAAAAGCTCCAATATAGAAAACAAGTGCATGAAAATTTAAATCAGAACAAATCTAATATTCATATCCCTATGAAAACAATAACCTGTGCCAAAATAATTAAAATAAAGTTGGGTCACTACTTCACATTAGGCACAGAGATCAATTTTATATGGATTAAAATCAAAGATGTATTAAACAAACTTCAAAACTTATAAAGACAGAGAGAAGTATAGTTTCGGCAAAGCACCTTGCAAGTGCGGAGAAAGCTTTACGCTAAAATCATAGGGTATTGCTGGTAAATCCCAGTGCCAGAATTGAGTAGCCTTTCACAATGAGCTGTTGGTCAGGGAGACCTATTAAGCAGCTAAAACAGTGTAGGCCATTGCCAAAGCATTTGGTTATTCACAAGATATAAATGGTAAGATACTATTGCTAGAACCACAGGCTAAGGTGACAGGACACTGAGAGATCATGCTGGAAATGAGATGGAAGCCAGCCCCCCTGCTGGCTAGCTCTCACAGTACTGGAGAGCTCTATGCAAGCTACTGGGTATTAAAGCCACCAAGAGTGGGGGATCCTGTAAGCTACAAAATCAACCAGCCAGACATGACACCCACTGGCAAAGTAGTGGTACATAGTTTATGGGGATAATCAACTGCTTTCTGATTAGACATGAGTTCTTCTCAGTGGGAAGGAATTTATACCTAGTACTGATAACCAAGTTGGGAGCCTATGGCTTGTAAAAGTCATAGATTCTAGAGGGAAACTTCCACTGTTCTGTGGCTCAAAGGGGGAAGTTATGTTCATCAAAAGTCTTTTAAATGTATATATTTATCCCCTTTTATACATTCTGCTCTCACTCTTGGCTGGAGAATCTGTTTTTTACATGACAGTAAATATTAGAGAGACCCAAGACCTATCAGTACAACAAGAAAAGAAAACGGAGTATCTAGCACAAGACAAGTAATCTCTATCATATCTACTAGGCCCAGGAAACAGCACAGAGGAAATGGCAGATTAAACATGAGTCCTGCTCTCACTGCTAACCTGAGATCCTCCTCCAGGGAGATGGCCATATACACCAAGGAAACTCTAAACTCATCAAAGCAGAAACTGGGAAGCAACAGAGAGCTCAACATTAAAGGAGACTTATACCCACCAAGGTTTAGGGAACATTGAAGAAGAGAAGGCTCAAGAATGTAAGAGCCATGGGGTAGGAAGGAGTATCCTGAGGCATTGCAAGCTCCATGCCCCTCCACACACACTGACTGGTGCATTCATGATCTCACAGTGAACACCAATAACTCCATTGAGGAGAGCCCCCAGTGGAATGGGGGTGGGATAGAGGGAAAACAAGATAATAACCCAATGAGAATATAACCTTATTTGCCATATGTTCATATATATTTTGTATGTGTACGTATATTAAAGTTCTCAACTTAAAATCATAAAGAAAATATGAAGGGACATTTTGTACTTGGGTTAGAAAGGGACTTATAAATCAATATATTTATTTATGTATGAAATATTGATAATTCTATGCAATGAATTTTATGTTCCAAAGATAAAAACACAGTGTTCCCCATCCCATTTACACTTTTACTGCATTTATATCAAATCTTAACATTCATGACATTAGGAGATAAAATCTACATTATCTATTGTAGCAATCTGCTTCACGTTGCTATGATGAACCTCCAGACAAGATACAGTTATGGGAGGAAGGGAATTTACGTGAAGCTTACAAATCCAGGGGAAGTTTCAAATGGTGGAAGAGGGCTGGAGAGATGGCTTAGCGGTTAAGCGCTTGCCTGTGAAGCCTAAGGACCCCCGTTGGAGGCTCGATTCTCCAGGACCCATGTTAGCCAGATGCACAAGAGGGCGCACGCATCTGGAGTTCATTTGCAGTGGCTGGAAGCCCTGGTGTGCCCATTCTCTCTCTATCTGCCTCTTTCTGTCTCTGTCACTCTCAAATAAATAAATGAAAATGATCAAATGGTGGAAGAATCTGACCCCTTTCACAGGTCCATGCAGAGAGAAATACCGCCAGCACAGGCAAGGACACTCCATGAACCCCAGGCAGAGCTCAGACACTCTGAATATCTTTTGTTGGAATTCAGATCTGCCCCCAAACACATCTTAGGGCTGGAACCTAGAACCCACTTACAGTGACATCGAGTTACAAGCTTGAATAAAACTCTTGAATCTACTGGGGGACACCCATTCAAACTACCATTCCTGTCTTCAAATATTGGTTAGATTGGGGCTGGCAAGATGGCTCAGTGGGAAAGACATTGGCTGCACAATTATGAGGATCTGAGTTGCGTCACCAATGCCCATGTACACTCTGGGACACGGTGGTATGCACTGTGATCCAAGCACTGGGGAGCCACAGAAAGGAGAATCGCTGGGACTGTCTGTCTAGCTAGCCTTGCTAAAAAAGAGCTCTGGGTTCAGTGAGAGTGCCCGTCTCAAAATAAGATGGAATGGGACAGAGGAAGGCACCTGTTACTAATCTCTGTCCTACACAAGTATAAATGCAGTACACCAATACACGTATATGTGCACACACATATACAAACATGCACACAGACACAAGGACACACACACACTTTCAAAAAAGAAAAGAAAAATGGGTTAGCTTTTGTGACTTTGGTCAAAGAATACAACAAAAAGAACCAACATTTAGCACTCCAGAGCTACGTCATTTAAGGTAAAACAGTCTTAGTCTACTTTGCTCGTTTCAATGCTTAGAGCCTTGACCTGTCAGGGTAAGCCATTCAACTGCTTCCATGCTGTCATACTATGATGAAACCCAAACAAGTACAGATGTTTTGAAAGTAATGGAATGAGAGAAATTCCCAGTTCCCTCCTTTGCATTTCAGTCTCTACCATTCTATCACAACCCCATGAGAGACAGAGCCAGAAACAGAACCTAAGAGACCTGACAGAAAAAGTGTCATTGCTTTAAGCACTTCATTATGGGATGCTCCATATACAGAACAAAGTTATTGTACCAAACCCTCCTTTCATCAAAAATATAAGTGTACAAAGATAACCCACAGATTCCAAGAACATACTTGCAACCACACAACCAACAGCACTTGTGCAGTGCATGCAAATAACTTCTCCAGCTAATAACAGGTCATCAAGAAAAAATGAACAGGGACTGGAGAGATGGCATAGTGGTTAAGGCACTGGCCTTTAAAGCCAAAGGACCCAGGTTCAATTCCCCAGGACCCATGTAAGCCAGATGCACAAGGGGGTGCACATAATCTGGAGTTCATTCCAAAGCCTAGAGCCCCTGATCTGCACATTGTCTCTCTCTTTGCCTATTTCTCTCTCTCTCTCTCTCTCTCAAATAAATAAATAAAATTTAAAAAAATATTTAAATAAAGAAAAGAAGAAACAGGCAAATAATGTGAGCAACCAACTCAAGAGACCCATACCATATGAAGGATAAATACATATTTAAAATTCCATAATTTTATAGCAAATAAAAATGGGAAAATGAAAATGAAGTGCAGCAAATAGTGAATCTAAATAATATCAAAATTGTACCAATTCACCCACCAAATCACAAAAAATGTTTAAGGCCAATGGTAACAAGCACTGGAAGAATGTAAAGTCTGGGGAACTTTCCCACACTGCTGGTGTGATCAGTTTACAGACTTGAGATGGCAGACATACACTGTATGACTCAGAAATCCCATCCTACATATAAACCCTGGAGAATTTTACCCACCTGTTTTGCAGGAATATGAAAATATTCATAGAAAACTCTTAACAATCCTAATGTCCAACACAGAAAATGCAATAATCAGGGCTGGAGAGATGGCTTAGTGGTTAAGCTTCTGCCTGTGAAGCCTAAGGACCCCGGTTCAAGGCTCAATTCTCCAGGACCCATGTTAGCCAGATGCACAAGGGAGCGCACGCATCTGGAGTTTGTTTGCAGTGGCTGGAAGCCCTAGCACACCCATTCTCTCTCTCTCTCTCTCTCTCTCTCTCTCTCTCACTCTTTCTCTCTCTGTCACTCTCAAATAAATAAATAAAAATGAACAAAAAATATTTAAAAAAGGAAATGCAATAATCATTTGGATCATATTCAGAAAAACTAATACACAAAAAGAAAATGGGAAAACAAGAGCTATGTGCATCAATATTGGTGAAGTTTACAGATATGTTGGACAAAAGATGTTTGTTGAAGAATATATATGAAGTTTTTCATGTGAAATTTAAAACTATTCAAAGCAGGATGATGCATTGCTTTCTGATATAACATACATATGTATAAACTATAAATAAATGCATGAGAAAGAAACATCAAATTCAGGTGCTTTCTCTAAGAAGCAGAGGCAAAGCAGCTCCAGGAATATTGCAGAGGGGAATCTGGGTTGTCAGTCTTCTGACGCTGAGGAGCAGGTATGTTGATATGTGTATACTTTTCTATAGACGTAAGAGTCTTAAAAATTACATAATGTTTGGTATCTTGAAAGACATGAGCAGGACATAACACTGAGGGAGAAAGTTTAGCACTAAAGGGAACACACCTGGAGCATCAGTATCTCTGTCTAGAGGCTTTTTACTGGTCCACAAAGACCAGACCTAGAAGGACACCAGAGTGGAGGGGACTGCAGTGGGTCTAGCCTTTCTGAAGGCAGGATTGAAATACCCAATCATACAATTGCTCTGATTTTATATAGAAAGGCTTCTCTAAGACCCTTAGACAATCTTCTGACAAAGTCCAGGTTTCATTCTAGGCTCTTTCTGAGACCTCTCTATAAGAAGGCCAGCATTTATTTTTGGTGTGAATTCTTGCTTTCTGAGATGAGTAAAAGTCCATCGTATTCAGCTAACGCGTTCCTGGTGGCATTTGATGGATGGTATCTACAATAAAAGACAATTGCAACTTTACCTGTGAGAATGAAATCACATTTCTCAAGCCCTTCAAAGAGCTGTATGACTACTGCACAATATGGAAAAGTTTACTGAAAATTTAAGTACTGAGGGCTGTTCCACATCATAATACCAAGTGAAGCTTTCCGATATCAATTTTCCACTTTGATAAAGACCACATGCATATGATTGCTTCCATTGGCTGTTGCTTTTCATCTGTGCACAATGAAATTTTGGTGAAGTGGGGAGAGTTACCAAAATTGCCAAAGTCACACAGCAAGGAGTCAGCATGCAAGCCAGCAGTGAAACCTAGCACCTCCCAACCCCAGAGCCCTTCACCACGCTACCTTAGAAATTACTGGTAGTTGGAAACAGAAAAGAAAGGAAAGACATTATTGCTGGGAAATAGCAATGTGAATAAACAAGAAAGGCAGACAGTGTCTCTGGGTTTGTGGCATTGCAAGTGTTCGATCATGACTTAAATGTAAGACTGGTGGACAGAGATGTCAGAAGTGATGGTATATGCAAGAGGAATGGTTTTAGAAGGATTGACAGGGTCATGTGAGTTCAATTTTAGGGCATAAACGAAGTCAAAGATGTTAAACTATCAGTGTTATATTTTAAAATAATAGCTATAAACAGACTGAGAAGTCCAGGATCAAGTGAGAGACTTCCTGCTGGTGGATACTCTCTACAGAGACCCACGGTAGCCCAGGGCCTCCCATGATGAGATAGGGGATGCTATCCAGAGAGGATTCACTTTTTTCACAAACTACTTCCTCAGTAATTCATGAATGGATTTATCCAATCACATCTCAAAGGTCCCACTTGTTCCCACTTCTTAATACTTCACAATGGGGATTAAATTTCAGCATGAGATTTATGGGGATAAACTTAATAGTCTACAGAAAGCCTGCTTTGTGAAACATGTCTCGAAATTACCACTACAGATGTAGGAAATCTTTCTATATTTGTCTTTTCACACCCAGGTGGAACAGCTTTGTTATTATCTCAAGACCCATGGGCTTTAAAGAACCATAGTAAGCTTTTCATAGCTCAACTAAATTATGACTTCTAATTAGGGTTTAATTAGAAATAGAAAACAGCTTGTGTAGAACCTAGCTTCCTATGGCTACATGCAAAGCTTCGATTGCATCTTTGTTAAAGAATTGAAACCCCATACGTACTTTTAAAAAAGATAGTGATTTTCAATATATTCAGCAAATCCTATGAGTTCTATAAATCACCATTATGAAATACTGCAAGAAATACAAAACAGTCCTTTAATTTGTATTCACACCTCGCTTCCCATACCTGTTTAATAAAAGACCAAGGTAATGAGGAATAGATTTAACCCATCATGCCAACACCAATCAGACACTGGAAACCAAACAGAAAGGGATTTTGAGAAGACATGTCCAGGTTCAGCAGGAGAGAGCATAAGGAAAGGTTTTAATAATTTGGGGTGGATTGTGGCATATGTATCATAGGGAATGACTGAACACCTTGAAGCAATCTCTCTGGTCAAGAAACAATCCAAACAGGGGCTGCAACATAACATCACAAGTATGTAGTTTCTTTGTGGCCAAATATGCACTCGTAAAGAGATCATTTTTCTGCACTTTGCATGTGATTCATAGCCTACTGGGTCAGTCACGTCTAAATTCACTTTAGGATGATTAAATTTCCTTATAGGAAGAAGAAAGAGAAAGCAAATGTTGAGGTTTTTAACTTTTAAAATAGGGTTTTAAAGCTATTAGCAGAGGTAATAGTTCTGAAAATGAAAAGGAATTGGCTTTGTTAAAAGGATAAAAGGCTTTGTTGAAAGTCAAAGAAGATACTCTTAAAGAGGCAGGGGACAACAACAAATGTTGAAAAGACCATGGAAGACACAGACTGGCCTAAGCAGGATAGATGGGGTGAGATGGGGTAAGCTGGGAAAGAAATGGGAAGGAACAAAGAGACAGTAGTCTCACAGAGAGGAAGCAGATTCAGCACCATGTTGGCAGGGAAAGAAATGTGTTGTTATATGTGCATAAAATACAGTCATCAACACATTCATGAATACTTGGTATTGTTATTTTACATGCTCAAAAATACGTGGCTTGCTATTCTAGTCAAACTAGAATGTACAGAATGCTTTAATAAAACATGCCAGGGTCCCCAAGATATTTGAAGACCCAGAAAAGGTAAGGCTGAAAGTCATGTTCTGATTCAGTTGTAAGAGTCACCTGGATGATCAGCTCAGTTGGGATTTGGCCATGTGGAGCAGAAGGCCAAAACACTGCTATAGATGCTCACCGTCACAGTGCACTTCCCCCTCTTCCTGATACTGTTATAATGAGCTTTAGTTGGAGGGGTTATCTCTGAATGAAGGAAAGAGAACAAAATATCAGGGAAAGAGATTAGTTAGCCATGTAAAGGGAAACCTTGTGATCCAGTGTGGAGATCATCTGGAACCCACCTTTGCCTATCATTATTCCCTCATCACCATTATCTCTCCTTTATAGTCACAACCAAGACAAATAGATGTGTAATTATGAATTCATGTTCCATTCTCTATCTGCTGTTGGCTTAATTGCCTGGAAAGAAATCCAGACCTGGGGTCATAAATTATAATTATCATCTATCATCACCATGAATTTGGTTCTTTTAAGTGACATTTAAAATGCACACAAAAAGAAATACAGGATAATCCTTTAAATTAAACAAAACACAGCTGTAAAAACACCAACTTTACTTCATATACTATGCTTCCAGTCTTTTGTCTCTAATTTCCAAGAAGGCTGTCCTAAAGCACAGTATGTATTTTAACTATAATTTAAAATGCTAAGGTATAAATGAATTTAATCTTTCAAAGTTTTTTCTTAATCTTTCTTTTAACTTTTATTGACATATGATGTATATTGTTGACGAAATGTTAACTTGACATTAGGAACTATTTTCATTTCACCTTTTCCATTGATTTAAGTTAAAGAAAAATCAATCCTCCAAAAATTACTGCATCTAGAAGAGTGCTATTTTTCTTCAGTTACTTCTTGCTTTTAATCTAGTCATTTCCCTTATTCTCTGTGCATACACACAGACAGAGGTATTTAGTGATGTTCACAATTGTTAAAAATATACATCTGTGTCATAATTTAATATAATTTTAACTTCCTTCATTATATTTGTCTCTCTGTTCACAATTTTATAAAATAAGCATATATTATTTTTATAAAACTGAGATAAATGGCAACATTAAAACTTCAAAAGAAGATAGAGGATGAAAAAAGCACAGAGCTGCTTCAGATCTTTCATTTCAAGTATTTTGTCTGTTTTTGCTCATTTAATCACCTTAGCATGAATATGATGAACTGAAAGCTGGAGAGAGAGAGCCTGGTTTCTGCTGTGAGGGAGAATGTGAAACTTGGAATAGTTAGAAAGATGAGATTGTGAGCCAGGCCTATTTTCATTTCCTTTTTTTTTAAATTTTTTTGTTCATTTTTATTTATTTATTTGAGAGCGACAGAGAGAAAGAGGCAGATAGAGAGAGAGAGAATGGGCGCGCCAGGGCTTCCAGCCACTGCAAATGAACTCCAGATGCATGCGCCCCCTTGTGCATCTGGCTAATGTGGGTACTGGGGAACTGAGCCTCGAACCGGGGACCTTAGGCCTCACAGGCAAGCGCTTAACCGCTAAGCCATCTCTCCAGCCCTCATTTCCATTTTTTAAATTTAAAGTTTTAATTTATATATTTTCTTAAATATATAATAAGAATATAAGTATATTCTCCTAATAAGAATATAAGTATAGACATGGAAATTTAATCCAAATGAGGGACTTTCTGGAGTCAAATGAAGCCACAGACTAACAAACTCACTGAAAAGAAGAGCAAATTCTAGTTCATTTAATAGGACAAAGATTACATTCTCTTTTACTTTGTCTTCCTCTGTTTGGGGGCTTGTGCTCACATGACACAGCACACTCATGGAGGTCATGTGTGGGTGTGTATGATATGCACATGTCACAGCACATGTAGTTTTATTTTTTAATTTATCCAGTAGCCAGTGATGATGGGCGATTTTACTGTACCCATTGGACATGTGTATGTCTTCTTTTAAGAAAAATCTTTTGGGGTGCCTTTCTTTTCTTTCTTTCTTTATTTTTTGTAATTCTTGTTATTGATCTGTTTGATTGGCAGATCTACTAGCTTGGGGCAGGTCTGAATTTTGAGAAAGATTTTTTCCCTATCTTCAGCCCCATCAAAGATTCCTACCTGAATCCTAAGGTTCCCAACAATAGATTTTTTTTCTGGGGTGAGGGAGACAGAATTCTTGTTGTTGCTATGGTATACAAGCATGTGAATACCTAGACCACCATATTGTTGTCATCCACTGAACTTATTTAAAACAGATGAATTTCAAGTTTTATCAAATGCCTTATTGACATCTATCCAAAAAAAAAAACACTTTTTCCTTTTGGACTTATCAATAATATGAACTATATTTTCTAATATTGGATCTCTTACATTTCTGACACTTACCTTCCTTGACACTGAATGTTTAAATCAGTTTTATATACACTTGCTTTAAAAATTAATTATGGGGCTGGAGAGATGGCTTAACGGTTAAGCGCTTGCCTGTGAAGCCTAAGGACCCCGGTTCTAGGCTTGATTCCCCACGACCCACGTTAGCCAGATGCACAAGGGGGCGCACGCATTTGGAGTTTCGTTTGCAGTGGCCAAGAGGCCCTGGCGCACCCATTCTCTCACTATCTGCCTCTTTGTCTTTCTGTCTGTCACTCTCAAATAAATAAATAAAAATAAACAAACAAAAAAAATTAATTATGGTGGGCTGGAGAGATGGCTTAGCAATTAAGCACTTACGTGTGAAGCCTAAGAACCCCGGTTCGAGACTTGGTTCCCCAGGACACATGTTAGCCAGATGCACAAGGGAGTGCACACGTCTGGAGTTCGTTTGCAGTGGCTGGAGGCCCTGGTGTGCCCCTTCTCTCTCTCTCTATCTGCCTCTTTCTTTTTCTGTCTGTCACTCTCAAATAAATAAAAATGAACATTTCTTTTAAAAAATTAATTATGCATATATTGGTTTTATTTATCATTTATAGTTGCTTTATGTTTATTATTTTCTGTTTGAAGATTTCAATAGGATTTTCACACTCTGTGATACTCAGCCAGAATCATACTACTTTTTCTATATTCATTTCTTTCATTCTGCAATTGTTTTTGCTTTATTTCTATTTCTTTTCTGAACCTTTTCAGTTCTCCTTTCAGATTCTTGTGTTATAATACAGCATAAGTCTTCTGTTCATGCTTTTCTTATTTTTAAAACTACCAAATTGGGACTTCCAGTTAAGATGGTGGTGTAGGAACCATGCCAAAGCAGCCTTCGGGAGAAAAAGCCTATATATATATATATATACTCATCTACTAAAAAGTGAGGTGTATAAGAAATTACCAATGGCAGCAAAGAAGTAGGAGAGATCCAGAGCATCCAGAGGCCACATAGACAGGCAGAAATGGCTCCAGCAGTGGTGGCATCAGGTCCATGGGGCCACAGCTGCAAGGCTCAGCTTGAGCCACAGGAAAAGCCAGGTGAGGGGATTTTTCACTCACACCAGAGCTCCTCACTAACTCAAGAGACATGAAGGGAGGACTGCAGCAGCCAACAGAGGCTCATGACGTAGAGGATCACATGGACAAGCAAGAGAACTAGAGCCACCATCCACAGCCTCCCCTCCTCCAACCACCAGTGCAAGTGCCAGAAAGCACCAGAGATCTGGGGAAGGGAGGTCACAATACCCAGTACTTGTGACCAGAGCATTGACCCAGCCAGCCTATTTGAAACCACACTGCACCAAATAGGGACCCAAGCAGGAGCACAGCATAACTGAGACCAAAATCATCCCAAAAGGTAACTGGGATTACACCATCTCAGTACCCACCAAATAAGCCTGGTATATAGGCTTGAATCGGAAGTGCTAATTGTACCTTCCATATCATGAAAAATTATATGTTAAATCTAATAGATGGTCAGATTTACCACTCTTAAATAAGCTATATTTTGGGCTTTTCATTTGTTGCTTCCTGAATTATAGTGGCTTTGTTTCCTCTTCTGATGTTCATTAGGGAAGGGTCTCACTTGGTCACAAACTGACTTGGAACCCTCAACACACCTGAAATCTTAGTCTCCTAGTTGACAGGATTAAAGGTGTGGGTCAACACACATCCTAAGGGACTGTGACTTTGTTAGAGGATCTGGTTGTCATAATACCTACTCTTGCATAAATTCTCTGTGCTGTTTTTCATTGAATGTGCACATTGTTTAGTTAAATTTTAGAATATGCCTCTATTTTGTTCCACTCAGCCTACTTGAGTACTCTCATAGCAGGCAAATCCAACATAAAAGGTGACTTTTGTAGATACTCCGAGAGTCTTAAGAGCCACACCTAGAACCTTAAGCTCCTATCCTGAAGATATATAACATCAGATTGATTGATGCACCTAATAATACAGCAGCTAATTAGGAAATACAGGCATTAAATTAACCCAAGATGCAAAAATATGTACATTATAACACGAGAAACACCAAATATCAAGACAATATAAATCCATCAAAAAGTATTAATGCATCAGAAATGACCTCCAGTGAGAATGATTTAGAGGAAATGCCTGAGACATTTCAAAAGAATGATTATAAATATGCTCAAAGAAGTCAAAGAGGAAATCAAAGGACTCAAAGAGGAAATCAAATGAATCCAAGAATACACAGGAAACCAATTTAATGAAATAAAGATGTTATTACAAGACATAAATAAGGAAATAGAAATAATAAAGAAAAACCAGTCATAATTACTAGCAATGAAGAACACAGTCAATGAAATAAAAACCTCTGTAGAAAATCTCACCAGTGGAATGGATGAAGGAGAGGACAGGATAGCTAAACTAGAAGACCAGGTGGCAGAGCTAATACAGTCCAACAAAGAGAAAGAGAAACTAATAGGAAAGTATGAATGGGAATTTCAAGAGATTTGGGTCACGAGGAAAAGATCAAACATAAGAACTCAGGGTATAGTCGCAGGAGCAGAATTTCACTCCAAAGGCATAGTAGGCATTTTCAACAAAATTATAGAAGAAAACTTCCCCCAAATTGGGAAAGAGAGGCCAATGCAGATAAAGGAATCCTTTAGTACACCAGCCAGACAAAACCTGGAAAGAACCTCTCCTCACCATATTATAATTAAACTAACAAACATACAAACCAAAGAAAATATATTGAAAGCAGTTAGACAGAAAAATCAAGTTACATACTAAGGCAAGCCCATCAGGATTACAGCATATTACTCAACACAAACTTTAAAAGCCAGAAGGGCTTGGAGAGATGTATTGCAAGGTATGAAAGATAACAACTGTCAACCAAGGCTACTTTATCCTGCAAAGCTATCCATTCAAATAGACAGAGAAATAAGGACATTCCACAGCAAAATCAGGCTAAAGGACTATTTGAAGACAAAATCAGCTCTACAGAAAATACTTGAAAGAATCCTCCATGCTGAAGAGAAAGAAAATCACATATATAAGGAACCTGGAAAAAAACAAACAACACTCAAATACTAGTTAATAAAAGAGAGCAAAGGTAAGACCAGAAGAACTAAAAAAAATGGCAAAAAAATACACAACTTTCAATAATATCTCTTAATATCAATGGCCTCAGTGCCCCAGCCAAAAGACACAGGTTTGCAGACTGGGTGAAAAAGCATGATCCTTCTATTTGTTGCCTCCAAGAAACTCACCTTTCTACAAAGAATGGACATTATCTTAGGGAGAAAGGTTAGAAAATGGTGTTTCAAGCAAATGGGCCTAACATACAAACAGGGGTTGCTATCCTAATATCTGATAAGGTAGACTTCAGTTGAACAGTAGTTGGGAAAGATAAGGAAGGTCACTTTACATTGATTAAAGGCACACTCCAAAAGGAGGACATTACAATCCTAAACATATATGCACCTAACATGGGGGCTCCCAACTTCAGCAAACAAACTCTATTAGAACTAAGGTCACAGATAACGCCAAACACAGTTGTAGTGGGTGACTTCAACACCCCACTCTCAAAAATTGACAGGTCATCCTGGCAAAACATAAACAGAGAGGCATCTGGATTAAATGAGGTCATAGAAGAAATGGACCTAACAGATATATACAGGACATTTCATCCACATGCTGCAGAATACACATTCTTTTCAGCAGCACATGGAACATTCTCTAAAATAGACCATATATTAGGACACAAAGGAAATCTGAACAAACACAGGAAAACTAAACTAATTCCTTGCATTCTATCTTACCACAATGGGATCAAACTACAAATCAATAGCAACAAAAGCTATACAGCATACACAAAATCATGGAAACTAAACAATACACTAAAATGATGAATGGATCAATGAAGAAATAAAGAAGGAAATCAAAAACTTCATAGAGCCAAATGATAATGAGAATACAGCATACCAAAACATTT
This sequence comes from Dipus sagitta, assembly GCA_036346955.1. NCBI lineage: Eukaryota > Metazoa > Chordata > Mammalia > Rodentia > Dipodidae > Dipus > Dipus sagitta. The sequence goes on along the minus strand of CM070770.1, from coordinate 45,771,438 downwards.
CTGACACAATAAAGTCAGTACTAAGAGGGAAATTTATAGCTTTAAGTGCCTCTATTAAGAAATTAGAGCCAGGTGTGGTGGCGCATGCCTTTAATCCCAGCACTTGGGAGGCAGGGGTAGATGAATTGCTGTGAATTTTTTTTTTTTTTTTATTAGTCAGTTCTGTATTCAGCAAATACAGTCAGTTTGGTACCATTATTAGGCTCATCCGTGACCTACCCCCTCCCCTTGGCCCCTCCTTGTTGAGGTATGCGGGTCATGCATTGTGGAGTTAGCCCACAGTTATGGGTAAGCTAAATGTCTCTGCATATCATGACCCAACATGTGACTCTGACATTCTTTCCGCCCCCTCTTCCGCAAAATTTCCCTGAGCCATGTTGGGTTCATTTTTGGTCTGCTTCAGTGATGAGGTGTTGAGGGCCTCTGAGGCTCTGGCTCTCTGATTTGGTAGGAGTTGATTTTTCTCTATGCTGATCTCCTTCCCCCTTGTGCTGGTGTCCGGTTCATCAGGAAAAACAGCCCCCTTGCTTGTTTCTCGAAGTTTTCTTAGTTTCAGCCGGAGCGCTTTTGAGGTATGATGGGGTGGCTCTCTCCTTAGGGTCTACATCTATCTGAAAAAGAGAAGCAGATTCTCCAACGGAGAGTAAGTTAGCACCAGGACAAATGAGATAACCCTTACTTTTTTTTTTTTTTTATAGAGAATTTAATATGTGTAGGCCCTCTTGTAGCCCACAATTGATAGTAGGTTGATACTGGAGAGTGGGCTTATGTTTGGATATGGTTCTGACTTGTTTCACAGCTCCAGCTATGGGTCCCATACCAGTGAGGGGATCAGTTAGCCAAATTGAGAGCAGTTGGTTCCCCACCATGGCTGTGTGCCACCACTGCACTTGTGTGGGCATCACAATAAGTTATTTGCTGCTAAGTAGGTTAGACCATGGGTTGCTTCAATAGATATTGGTCAATTTCCCCCAGTCGCCCATGTAGCACCTTCTGGCACTAGATGCGCTGACTGTCTGGGGACTGACTCTCATCCAACTTCCAGCCATGCCATTCTAATTTGCATGTCAATCACATAAGGTATGTTCAGCAGTAGGGTCTTACCACTAACCTTTGGTGGGTCATCAAGTACTCTGACAGAAATCTGTCTGTCTTTTAGGAAACCTTGTAGGTCTCTCTGATCAAAAGCTCATTGTGGATGATAGCCCCATGCTGGTTCTGGGAGTTACAGGTCAGTGCCCACTAAGAAAATGAGGAAAACGATAACTAATATACAAGAGTTAGAGATAAGAGAGAGAGAGACAGGGAGAGGGGAAGTGAGGGAGGGAAGATGTAGGAGACTAAGGTTAGTCTTAATCTTACCCTCTCCAGTGTCTTGTGGTTCAGGTGTTCCCTGTAAGGGCCTGGTGAAGGATCAGCCATTTGGTCTATCTTTTAGTAAGTAGAAGATTATGGTACCATTGCCGTTTAGGTCTAGATTTGTGTTTCCCACCCCTTTGATGCCCTCCCCTCCCTCCCCTTCCATCCTAGTGTCTAATCTAGGAGATGCTTGCTGGGTATTTAAGGTATCTTCGGTAGATTCAGGTTAGGTGCTGTAGATGAGTGAGACTATGTGGCGATTTTTTTTCTGTGACTGGGTAAGTTCACTGAGAATGATCTGTTCCAGGTTCAACCATGTTTATAGCGGCTCAATTTGTAATAGCTAAGAGCTGGAATCAACCCAGATGTCCATCACTAGAAGAATGGATAACTAAGATGTGGTATATCTACACAATGGAATTCTATACAGCAGTAAGAAAAAATGACACAATGAAATTTGAGGAAAAATGGTTGAACCTGGAATTGCTGTGAATTTAAGGCCACCCTGAAACCACATAGTAAGTTCCAGGTCAGCCTGGACTAGAGTGAGACCCTACCTCGAAAAACTAAGAAAAAAAAAAAGAGTGAGAAAGAAACTAGAAAGGTCTCAAGGAAACTACCTAATGCTTCACCTTAAAGCCTTGGAAAAAGAAGAACAAGGTAAGCCAAAAATCAGTGGATTGGAAGAAATAATAGAGATTAGGGCAGAAATTGATGAAATAGAAACCAAGAACACAATCCAAAGAATCAATGAAACAGGAGTAGGTTCTTTGAAAGGATAAACAAGATTGATAAACCCTTAGCAAATCTGACCAAAGGAAAGAGAGGAGACACAAATTAATAAAATTGGGGATGAAAAAGGCAGCATCACAACATATACCAGAGAAATTTAAAAAATCATAGGGACATACTATAAGAACATATACTCCACTAAATATGAAAATCTGAAAGAAGTGGATGATTTCCTTGATTTATATGACCTACCTAAATTAAATCAAGATGAGATTAATCATTTAAATAGACCTATAACAAGTATGGAGATCCAAGCATGATTCAAAAATCCCCAGCTAAAATAAGTTCAGGCCCAGATGGATTCACTGGTGAATTTTACCAGACCTTCATGGAAGAACTAACACAATTGCTTCTTAAGCTTTTCTATAAAATAGAAAAAGAAGGAATCCTATCAAACTCCTTCTACAAAGCCAGCATCATCTTGATACCAAAACCAGGCAAAGATACAACAAGAAAAGGAAATTACAGACCAATCTCCCTCATGAACATAAATGTAAAAATTCTCAACAAAATATTGGCAAACAGAATACAAGAATATATCAGAAAGATCATTCACCCTGACCAAGTAGGCTTTATCCCAGAGATGCAGGGATGGTTTAACATATGCAAATCGATAGATGTAATATATTACATAAGTGGACTGAAGGACAAAAATCACATGAACATCTCATTATACACAGAAAAAGCATTTGACAAAATCCAACATCCCTTCATGATGAAAGTCCTACAGAGACTGGGAATAGAAGGAACATACCTCAACATAATAAAGGCTATTGTGGTGGTTTGAATAGAAGGCCCCCACTATATTGAGATTTTTGTTTGTAGTTTGCATGTGCAGCCACCTGGCTGGAGGCAGTGTCACTGGGTGGATCTTAAGGTGTGGTGATGGGTTTCAGATTACAATCTAAAGATATGCAAAGTGTTCCTGGCTGGAGTTCCTGAAGTGTGCTATGTGGCTTTTGGCTTTTGCTTCTCTCTCTGTGCCTGCTTGGGCCTGTGAAAGCAGGCCAGCTTCTTCTGCAATTATGGATCTTCCCCTGGATCTGTAAGCTTCAATAAATATCCCTTCCTCCATAACTGTGTCTGGATTGAAAGTTCATGTTAGTGAACCTGAAGCTGTCTGCTACAGACCTTGGTACCGAAGAGTGGACTGAGATGAGCCTGACCATGTGTTTGTTGATCATTTTGAACCTTTGTTTTGGAGGAATGGGCATGGACATGGTGCTTGCAATTGAAGATGCTTTCTGGAGTGGTAAGCCATGTTTCATGAGCTATTCTGATCAGAGTTTGAGAATGCTAAGTGCAGACAGCATTGAACTTTGAGGCTTGGCTTATGAGCTTTCTAAGAGGAAGGAAAGACTACAGAGTACTTTGTGGGAACTGGGCTACTGGCATAAGGGCTGGCTGCATTCTGATGCTGAGGCCCAGAGAGTTTGATCAAGGTTATATTTGTTATGGACTGATGTGCTTGGCTAGAGATATTGGACTGAGAGATTTAAGATTTTAAGCTGGAAAACTTTAAGCAAGTTAAATTTACTGGCACAGAGACTGTCTTTAGATTACTAAAGCTGCTATTGTCAACACATTAGCAATCTTAAGGAAGATGGTCCAATTGCGTTACATTAAAACAATGAATGCTATGCCTGAGGAAAGACCACCATAGAAATGCTAACACTTTTGGAAAGAGTTGACTGGAGAAGGAACCTACTTTTCAAGGTTATAATTTGTTTCGTCCCTGAATTAAGAATATGGCTGTGTCCTGCACAACTGGTATTGGTTTCAGAAGCATGAAAGATGTGAGGAGTGGTCGTGAATTGCACATGGTTCCAGGAGCTGCTGTTGAGATGTGGCATGAGGCAGGGTGTGATGCTTTGATAGGCTGAAAGAGCCTTTAGAAGATGGACTGTGGTTTGCATGAGGACCTGAAGATGTTTGAGATATACCAGGATTGTACAAGGGCTACCATGGAGTGCACTGTTATCCTGGGATGGAAGTCTTCCCTGGCTACTCTTGCCAGCTGGAGGGGCCAAATTAGAAAATCTGGAGACTGTTATTGACCAGTTGTATTGATCTTAAACTGCAGAAGTTTGATGTTTGTTTGATGGTTGTTGAGTTTGCATTGTTTTAGTCTCTCCTTGCTATGCATTATACCTGTTGAAAATGTTTACTCTGTGCCTTTATCTGTTAGAAGTATTAAACTCGTTTGATTTTACAGGTCTTAGTATCTTAAATTGGTCAAGTCTATGGGGACCTTTGAAATTGAACTGAGTACAATTTACAATGTGAGATGGTTATAAATATATTGGGGGCCAGGAGTGGAATGTGGTGGTTTGACTAGATGGCCCCCACTATATTCAGTTTTTTATTTGTTTGTAGTTTGCATCTTTAGCCACCTGGCTGGAGGCAGTGTCAGTGGGTGGATCTTAAGGTGTGGTGATGGGTTTCAGATTACAATCTAACGATATGCAAAATGTTCCTGGCTGGAGTTCCTGAAGTGTGCTATGTGGCTTTTGGCTTGTGCTTCTCTCTGTGTGTCGGCTTGGGCCTGTGAAAGCAGGCCAGCTTCTTCTGCCATTATGGAACTTCCTCTGGATCTGTAAGCTTCAATAAATATCCCTTCCTCCATAACTGTGCCTGGTCTGAAAGTTCATCTTAGTGAACCTGAAGCTGTCTGCTACAGCTATTTATGACAAGCCTACAGCCAACATATTACTAAGTGGGGAAAAACTGGAAGCTTTTCCACTAAAATCAGGAACAAAACAAGGGTGTATACTGTCCCCACTTTTATTTAATATAGTACTGGAAGTCTTAGCCATAGCAATAAGGCAAGAGACACACACAAAAGGGATACAAATTGGAAAGGAAGAGATCAAGTTATCATTATTTGCAGATGACATGATTCTATACATAAAGAACCCTAAAGACTACCAGCAAACTGTTAGAGCTGATAAACACCTATAGCCATATAGCAGGATACAAAATAAACACACAGAAATCAGTAGCCTTCCTATATGCCAACAGACACACAGAGGATGAAATCAGAGAAGTACTCCCATTCACAATTGCATCAAAAAAAAAAAAAGAATAAATAAAGTACCTTGGAATAAACCTGACTAGGGAAGTGAAGGATCTCTACAATGAAAACTTTTAAAAACTCAAGCAAGAAATTGCAGAAGACACAAGGAAATAGAAAGACATCCCTTGTTCTTGGATAAGAAGAATCAATATTGGGAAAATGGCAATTTTACCAAAAGATAATCTATACATTTTATGCAATCCCCATCAAAATTCCAATGGCATTCTTCATGGAAATAGAAAAAACAATCCAAAAATTCATTTGGAAGCAGAAAAATCTTGAATATCTAAAACAACTTTGAGTAACAAAAATAACGCTGGTGGAATCACCATATCTGATTTTAACCTATACTACAGAGCCATAGTAACAAAAACAGCATGGTAATGGCACAAAAGCAGACATGCAGATCAATGGAACAGAATAGAGGACCCATATGTAAGTCTGGGTAGGTATAGCCACCTGATATTCTACAAAACAAATGCCAAAAATACTCATTAGAGAAAAGATAGCCTCTTCAGCAAATGGTGCTGGGAAAGTTGGATATGTATCTGTAGAAGGATGAAAATAGATCCTTCTCTCTCTCTCCACGCACAAGAATTAAGTGCAAATGAATTAAAGACCTTAAGAAACTCTGAAACTGCTAGAGGCAAAAGTAGGGGAAACCTTTATACATATTGGTCTTGGCAAAGACTTTCTGAATATAACCCCAATTGCTCAGGCAATAAAACCACAGATTAACCTCTAGGTCCTCATGAAATTACAAAGATTTTGTATGGCAAAGGACACTGTGAATAAAGCAAAGAGGCAATCTATAGAATGGGGAAAAAATCTTTGCCAGCTATACATCTGATAGAGGATTAATATCTAGGATATGCAAAGAACTCAAAAAATTAAATAATAAGAAATCAAACAACCTAATTAAAAAATAGGCTATGGAAGTAAATAGAGTTCTCAAAAGAAGAAATACAGATGGCATATAAGCATCTAAAAAAAATGTTCTACATCCCTAGTCATCAGGGAAATGCATATTAAAACTACATTGAGAGTCCATCTCACTCCTGTAAGATTGGCTACCATCACTGAAAACAAATGACCATAAATGTTGGCAAGGATGCAGAAAAAGAAACCCTTCTACACTGTTGGTGGGAATGCAATCTGGTCCAGCCATTGTGGAAATCAGTGTGGAGGTTCCTAAAACAGCTAAAAATAGATCTACCATATGGCCCTGCTGTAGCACTCCTAGGCATATATCCTAAGGACTCATCTCACTACCTTAGAGATACTTGCTCAACCATGTTTATAGCCACTGTAGTTAAAATAGCTGGGAAATGAAAACAGCCTAGACTGATGAAATGAAATGAAAACAGCCTAGACTGATGAGTGGATCATGAAGATGTGGCACTTTTACACAATGGAGTTCTACTCAGTGGTAAAGAAAAATTAAGTAATGAAATTTGCAGGAAGATGGATGGATCTGGAAAGGATTATACTAAGTGAGGTAACCCAGGCCCAGAAAGCCAAACGTCACATGTTCTCCCTCATATGTGGATCCCAGCTATAGATGAATGGACTTCTGTGTGAGTAGGAAGAAAACTCAGTAGCAAAGGCCAGTAAGCTAGAAAAGTGATATAAATAGAAGAGAAAGTAAGGGAGGTGGATAATTAATAGGATGGGGGTGAAAAGGCCTAAGTGAGGTCAGAGGAAAAGATTGTGTAAAGGAAAGATGGAGGGAGGGATAATGAAAATCTAAGAGGATATAAATAAATCATATGGAAACCTACTTTTTTGGACAATGAAGCACACGGGAACCATATATTGTTACTAGAAAATTTCCAGTGCCAGGGATGGGATACCTTCCAGTGAGTTGTTGGCCAGGGAGGTCCCTGATGCCCCAAAAACAGTATAGGCCATTGACAAGGACCTTGGTTTCCCACCAGGAATAGATCTCACCTTTTTAACACCGGCTTTGTTACTGGCCCAGAGCTCACCAAGTGTGCTAGACTGGCTGGAGAGTGAGTAAACAGTATCCGTCTGTCTCCACCTGCTCAGCACAGAGATTATGAACACATGGCACCATGCCAGGCTTTCCTAAAATATAGATCTAAGTATCAAACTCAAATCCTCAGAATTGCATAGCAAGCACTTTATTGATGAAACTATCTCCCCTCCCATAGTAATATTCTTATGATTGTCATTGCTTTGTGTCTTTCTGAAGCCATTTGTGATGGCTTCTTTCCTGTCCTTGAGTCATTCTGTCTTACTCTGGGCCCCATATCCACTAGGAAGGCTTTTAGAGAGCTCAGAAATGACATAGAGTACATTCTACAGTGGCACTTACCTGACTGTGTTTGCTAATGAAGTCTCTACAGGAATATCCTACTGCCTTCATAACTATCTCAGTCCTCTCTCTCTAGACTGAGGGTCGGTGGCTTCTTCTCTACAGGCCAAGAGGCCTATTTTAGGAGAAATCTATATCTTACAGAAGGTTACTATCTCTTAACTCTAAACAAACACTATTCTCAGAAGAGATGTGGCATTTTGATCAAAGTTGGAGATTATATTAGACATAATTTCTTGGGTTAATATAGATGGTGAATCATATCATCCTTGCTGTTTATGTTGGGGGAATAAACATATTTCAAATTTAAGATTCCTAAGCAAATATATAGAATAGTTTAATGGCTCAAGAATGGTCAGAAAGAACTAACAAGTAACATGATTCAAGCTAAAGTTCAATAAGTAGTGAATAATTGATATACTATAAAATCCAATGTGTTCATTAGACTGCATACATTTTCTACTGTTTCTTGAGAATTTTTTATTACCTATTGTTTTCAGAAGAATCTATCTCACTAAGGATTCTCCAGTATTATACTATTTTTTAAATTGATCTAATGTTTCTGATCATTTTTTCTTTTGCATTCAGATATTATGCATGTGTCATTTCTTTGGCAGGATTTGGCTCCTAGTCTTTACACAAATCCCATTAATAAATTTAGTTTTCTGTTTTTATTGTTGTTGATCCAAGTTCCTATTTTTTAGCTCAATTTTTACTTTTCCTATGTTTTTGAACAGAATATAGTTTATTTTTATTCTTTATTTCTAATAATAAGACTATTTCCATCTAATATTTTATCTCTGAACATTGCTTGGTAATCCTGTGTTATTCTTGTGTGTATGAATAGCATTTTAATGACAATGAACAGTTTTACAGCTTAAAAGACTTATACTCAACTATTCCTATATTACTTTTATTGTACTTTAATTTTTTGCTAATTATAAATAAGTACTTTTTCTGAAAATATTAATATAAGCTAAATACCATGAAATCTAGAAAATATATCTTAATCAATGTTTCTTTGTTTCTTAAGGAGCTGTTAGACCATTGTTATTTTCATAGCATTGTAATGTACTTTTATTAATTAAAGAAAACATCACCATCTGTTTAGCATTGGTGACCTGTGACACATGTTGTAGTAAATTATAGGCATAGTCAAATATGTGCTGTTTTCCTATCACTCTGATGCAGTGTTCAAGGGTTTTATTCTGTTGGAGAAAAAGTCTTTTTGCATCTTTGCAAATTGTGTTAATGTTACTAATATGTTACTGAAAAAATTATTTGGAACTATGTACTATTCTGCAGGCAAAGAATTCTCCTGGGTTTTTTCATAAGACCTTGGTGGTAAAGATGGTCAAATGATTATGAGAGGGCTCAAACAGAGACAGGAATTCACTGGAAATGCGTAAGTTAATTAGGAGGGTGTAACAAGGAAATGTAAATATTTTGGGAACAGATCTAAGAACTTTACCCATACTTGTCAAAAATCGTGCTTATGACAAATCAAAAACATTGTATGGAAATAAGTATGGAAATACTCCATCTTCCCTCACTCTCAACAACAGGCTTAGGTTCATATGATTTTATGTAAATTATTCTATAATGGTGCATAATTCAAAAATAAAATAAAGTCACGCTTTTATCAGATAGTTTATTAAACTTCATACATGCAAATTTTCATTTATTTTTCAAGAAAACACTACAATTATGATTTTATCAATGTGAATGGCTGAGTTAATGAATAACTACTCCCACAAAGATGCTAAGAAATTCTGGACAAAAGCAATCAATCATAATTTAAATGCTCAACTAGGCAGTTAGAAGAATATAATAGGCCTAGATAGACATCAACAACTAAAAAAATGACATGCCTTCTATGGCCCCAGGTGGCATGAGGAGTGTACAGGAGGATAGAGATCCAGGCATGTCTAAACATTAGAGATTTGGATCTTAATATGAATGCACAGAGATTAGACTTGCATAATGTCAAGGACTGGAATGTAAATCACAGGAAAACTCTGGGACCCTGAAAAGAGAGGTCTGCACTCTGCCTGAGGAAGAAAACAATAATCTTTACCTTGGATTCTGTGTGATTAAAAGTCAAACTTCTCAGAATAAACCAAGTCCCTAAACTGTATTTGAACTTTAGAATCCAATTTACATTGTTCATGAGTGGTATGAATCCAAGCTAATATCATGGAAGCAAATGACCAAAGAAAAATGTTTTAATGTGTTAAACCAATATCTAACCAGGTGGAAGATGACTATGGTGGTTTGATTCAAGTGTCACCCATAAATCTACGTGTTCTGAATGCTAGGTCCCCAACTGGTGGAAATTGGGATATCGAATCATTCTGGAGGTGATGTATTGTTGGGGATGGGCTTATGGGTGTTATAGCCAGTTTCCCTTGGCCAGTGTTTGGAACACTCCCCTGCTGCTGTTATCTACCTGATGTTGGCCAGAAGGTGATATTCACCCTCGGTTCATGCAATAGTTTCCCCCTGTTACCATGGATCTTCCCCTTGAGTCAGTAAGCAAAGATAAATTCTTTCCTCCCACAAGATGTTCTTGGTCAAGTGTTTTCTGCCAGCAACATGAAGCTAGCTGAAACAGTAAAATTGGTACTGAGAGTGGGGTTGATACTCCCAGAAACCTGACAGTGTGGCTTTGTTCAGGGCTGTGAGGTTTGGCTTATAATGGGAAGAAAGAACTTTGCCTGGGCTGAGCTAGAAGCACTTTGTGTAAGAGGCTTGCTGTTATGCCCATGTCCTAAAAACTTGTTCATGGTTGTTTTGCATAGAAATGTACTAGTGTGAGCAGAGGAATATAGCACAGAGAGAAATGAAATCTCTGGGCTGAAACTGATGCCTGTTCAGCTGCAATTATTTGAGAGATTATAACACTGAGATTGGATCAGCTGATCTGCATTGGAATATCAGGAAGAACGTAGATTCTTTTGAAGTAAGAGGACTGATTGCTGAAGGAATTTGCTAGTCTTCAAAGTGGGCTTTATTCCCCAGTCAATCAACAAGTTGGAATCCCATCTGGTAATATGGAGTATAAAAAGTTCAGGAAAGAGAGGGTTGTTGAATTTGCAAGTTTTTTTTTTTTTTTTTGAAATGGCCATGGGCAATGTGAAGTAGGTTTGGATTACCTGCATAAAGGCCCAATAGAGCCAAGTAGATGAACTATTGTTTGCACTAGAGACCCAACGGAGATGCTAGGACTATGGAATGGCTGCCACAGAAAGCTGCCAGCACTGTATGTAGTATTGCCAGGGCTATGAGCAGCTGAACTAAAGGGATGGAATTGGAATGCCAGAGACTCATCACTGGTTAGAATTATCGGACTTAGAGACTTGTCAGTGGTTAGAGTTGTCAGACTTGGAGCTGCCGAGTTTGATGTTTGCCCTGTTTGCTTTAAATCTTGTATTGGTTGAATCGAAAAGCCACAAAAAATAGGTACTATAGAATAAGATTTAGAAATGAGAAAAAAAATGGTATGTTTAAATCAGTATAGTTAGTGGGTCATCAAACACAGATAGATATGAGCAAGCAGTTCAGGCTGTAGCACTGAGTGAAAAAGTGGCAGAAACATAACAAAAGTCCAAAGACGTGATGAGGCAAAAAGAGAATAAAAGCCAACAAAGGTCTATGAGTAGTACTAGGGACAGAGAACAAAGGAGAGAAATATACAAAGAGGTAAAAATGCCCCAATTAATAATACAAATGAAATATTAGATTGTGTGAGTAATACAAATCCTAAGCAAAACAAATAAAATATATACAGCCACATTTATTGAAGATGCCAAAGGCATAAGCAAAAATTAAAAGAGGGCTGGAGAGATGCTTAGCGGTTAAGGCACTTGTCTGCAAAACCTAAGAACTTATGTTTGAATCATCAGGTCCCACATAAGCCAGACTCACAGTGACACAAGCATGCAATGTCACACATAAGCACACATCTGGAGTTCATTTGCAGTGGCCGAAAGCCTTGGCACACCCATTCTCTCTCTCTCTCTCTCTCTCTCTCTCTCCCACTCTCTCTGTCTCAAATAAATGAATAATTTTTTTTTTTTTTTTAGTTAAAGGAGCAAGTAAAGAAAAAGACCAATTACCCAGCAAAGGAATGGCTGCAGTTGTAGCAGAGTTCTCAAAACAGCTTGTTAAAAATTGAGGCACAGAAAGAACACACAAGTTCCTTAGTTAGATTGAGAACTTAAGTAAGGTGGTGTCCTAAACCCACGTCCTTCAATACTGTAGGGCCCTTTACTGGACCACATAACAGACAACTGTCTCTGTCACATTTTTACAAAAAAAAAAAAAAAAGAAAAGAAAGAATCTTTTATTTTCATTCAATGATTTGAGAACATAAATTAAAAGAAAAACCACATTGCATGCCTTTTAGAAAATGTGAAATTGATCTAAGTCATATCAATGATTATAAAAATTCAAAAGCAAGTTTGGAATATAGCTCCTAAACAAGAGCATAGATCATAGATTTTCACACTGGATCCAATTAAGCTATAGTTAGACATGTATCAAGATGAATCTGTCCTGACAATGTAAAATGGAAGAAGGTGGGTGAGGTTTAATGGATAAAACTATTTCCAAATTTTAGTTAGGTATACTGTATGTAGTAAATGGAAATTTTTTAGTAAAAGCGTCTCAATTTGCAACATCATCTGTAAATCATGTGGTCTTAAATATATTTATAAGCTGGGCTTCTTAATATTTTATTGACAACTTCCATAAGTATAGGCAACAAGCCATGTTAATCCCCTCCTACCATCCCTATCTTTCCCTCCCAAATCTATTTTCTAGTGAATCTCTTCTTCCTTCTACCTCATCTCCCTTCTATTTTGATGTCATCATCCTTTTTCTGTTATTATGAAGGTATTATATAGGTAGTGTCAGGCACTATGAAGTCATAAACATAAAGGTCATTGTGTGTCTTGAAGACAGCATTATAAGCAGTCCTACCTTTCCTTTGGTTCTTACATTTTTTTCTGTCACCTCTTCTATAATTGTCCCTGAGATGTCTCAGTCAGTGCTGAACACCCACTGTTACTTCTCTCACCAGTGTGATGAGCTTTTGGTCACTCCAGGGATCACTGCCATCTGAAAAGATAAATTTCTTTAACCAAGTTACAGTAGTGTTAATATAATGGCACAAACATAAGTGTTTAGAGGGCAATTTGAAATAATTATCTATAAAACAGTACATGTTTTCTTTAAAGATTGTTAAACAGATCTAAAAATATATCCCAAAGTGAGGGACATGAGAAAGAGAGGGAGAGAGAAAGAGTGAGCACTCAAATGGTGTGAGGACATTGAATTTGAAAAATATTTCTGTATGTATCTGTAACAACTAGAAAATGTTTTAGCATTCCATGGCCCAATGGACAAAAAAAATTCTTTCTCATGTCCTAGAAAAGAGCTATCCTGAAATTGTAAGTATTTTATTTCCTTAATTAAAAATGGCTATTAGTTACCTTATAAAAATCAAAGAAGTCAAATTCAGTAGTCTAGTAATAGACTAAAATGATTCTCAACACTATTCCAAGCTCCCCTTCTAATAAATGATATGGCCTCCTAGGAGGTAAGTGGTATAGCTGGAGCTTAAACAACTTGAGTTTAAATCCTACCTATCATATTACCTTGAAGAAGTCACTTAAAGCTTTGTCCTTTCATGTGCCAAATGGAGATAACAATATTCTTAACATTGTGGTGAGGATTAAACAGGCTAAGGTAAGAAGCAGATGCTCTCCACCTGGGGATGATCTTTACGTTTAATTAAGCTGTGCCTTCACTTAAACATGCTTTGCCATCACACTGAGCTGAATTGAGAAGCACCCTGAGAACTTTTCAGTTCTGACCCTATTCTGAAAAGCACACATTCACACATACCTGAATTGTGTATGAAGAGGCAAACACAGGATTTAGACCATTTTTATCCAGAACTCCCATTCATACCAATACAGCCACTAGAGATCTACCTTACAGAAGACCTGGACTTGACATGGAGGTGACAGTTCATATCTTATCATTAGACAGATAAGGGTCAGCAAGGAAAGTCACATAAAAATTTAAGTAAATGAGATGGGATGCTAGTCTATGCTATTGCATCTTGTCACTTTGGTTGATCTGACAGTCTCTCAGGAAAAGAGGTAGTCTCAGTCAGGCTTTGACATCTATCATACTGCTAGACAAAAGGAGTTCCTCAAACTTTGGCAAATGCCTCTCAAAAAACAAACCTGGACACCCTTTCCAACCACAGCCCCACCCCTCAATGATTAATAAATGAGCAGATATAGGGTGAGGGTAGCTAATACTTGCCCTGACCCCTGATGCCAATGTAGAGCCCCAGTCAGTACAACAGATCTCCAACAGCTTCCATTCGTTTAGTATGAAGTCACCAAGCACTTGCCACACCATAGTAACAGGTCCTGTTTATTGAGTGTTCACTGTGAAGTCAGGCAGAGCACTGAGTTCTTTATAATAATGTCTCCTGCTGGTCAGCCTTATATGCATATTTTCCATGTCCCATCAAAAGAACTAAGACACATAGTTCTTAATCAACTTCACCAAGTTTTAACTTGAAGCATGTTCTAACTACATAATTCTCATCACTATTCTAAGTCTGGAAGAAAAAACAAAACTAAGAAAGATACAGTCTCAGACTTAAAGCAACATATAGTCTAGCAAGGGACCTGCAAGTGTCAAACTCAACAAAATTCATTGACAAATGTTTCAGAGTAGGTCAACACAAATTGTTCCTTTTCCAAAACTGGTAGTCCCCCTGACATGTCAGTTAATGACATTCCATACAATGCCAACAGGATGACAGTGATAACAAGTAAAAATCTATTTGAGCCTTGATAGCATCTGTACAGCACCTGAGACCTGAGATCTTTTGTCATGACAATCAAGTCCCCTGATTATAAAGGAATGTTTGGCGAAGCCTAAAAACACAATGAACTGTATCTGGAAAGTACTGTAGGACCAAACCAAGCATTCCCAGAACTTGTCTCAGTCTGAGATGAGTAATTACTGGAAATTCACTTTCTTGAAGGACAGAAATCTACATGACAGGGCTGGAGAGATGGCTTAGTAGTTAAGTCACTTGCCTTCAAAGCCAAAGGACCCAGGCTCAATTCCCCAAGACCCATGTAAGCCAGATGCACAAGGTGGCATATGTGTCTGGAGTTTATTTCCAGTGGCTGGAGGCCTAGGGTGTCCATTCTCTCTCTCTCCCTCTTACACACACACACACACACACACACACACACACACACACACTGCCTTTTTCAAATAAATAAAAATAAAATACTAAAACAAAAGAAATCTGCATGATAGCCAATGGAGCAAGAGTAGCAAAACTCTCTGAGGTCCCTAGGCCTAAGCTGTATGAGTTAAGGGATTTTTACAAGGACCTTGTTCCACAGTCTTTGGCAGGCTCCTTCAGTCTGCTGGCTTTCATACATCAGTACGCAAAGGAGACTGTCAGATCTAGTGATTATGGCCGCCTAGAATAATGAATAGCCATGGGTTTCTGTCCTAATTTGGCATGCGTCTGAATCAGTGAGATAAATGCACACTTCTACCACCCCCGGCTCTAGTCTGCAAAAAGAGGGATTACTCATTTATGAACAACAGATAAAGAAACTGATAACCACAAAAGGAGAAAGGTCATGGGTAGGAAATTAAGAAACTGACATTGAGGAGACATGAACATGAAATTAGAGGGTCTCTTCTAAAGCTAAGATCTCCTGTCACTTCTCAACCAAACTAGTAATTTTGATCTTCTGTCCCAAATTAACCTTCATCACTCAAACATTCACTACCTTGGCACATTCTTTACCTTCAGTATAACATTTCTTTCATTCCATCTTGTAACGTAGCAGTCTTTCTTGATGATTAAAATTTCCATAAGGACAGGAAACGGTTTATGATTTCGCTAACAACTACAACGTCTCACACAAAGGATGAAATGATGGGTAATAGAAGATCTGACACCAGAGATGTCCCCATCTGCACCTAAAATCCCTCACTAGCCAGGCGTGGTGGTGCACACCTTCAATCCCAGCATTTGAGAGGCAGAGGTAGGAGGATCACTGTGAGTTCAAGGCCACCCTGAGATGACATAATGAATTCCAGGTCAGCCAGGACTAGAGTGAGACTCTACCTCAAAAAAAAAAAACAAAAAAAAAAACCCTCACCAGCAAAATGATCCCTTTGGCACAAGGTGAAAATGTGTGAGGCTAAGAACGAGGTTGCAGCTGCAGGCTTGCACCTTGAGTCAGTTCCAGGATCACCATCACCAGTTGAGACCTAGTTCAGATGGAGTTAACTTTGGTTACACCATGCATCTAGTTTGCTCACAAGTTCTCTCTAGTCTACTGTATAAAATGCATTTTAAATTCAACCACTTATTACCATCCCAGTCCATAATCACATCTTACCTGGTCTTCTGTGGTAACCTAATTGGCCTGCCCCCATTATCCATTCCCCTACATCTTATCCATTCAGGTACCAGGAAAGGGTTTGTAAAAAAAGAGAATATTACATCTGGGATCCAATCCTCTAATAGGTCCCCATAACATTTAATATGGGATCCTTAGCATAGTCTAAAACATTTTACATGGTGTGCCAATTTTTCTCACATACAAACCCTATTACATTTTTCTAGTCTTCCCTTAATTCAGCCAGCTAGAACGGCCTTTAACTATTCCTTGGTAATAACCTGAATGCTACTATCTCAGGATTTTTGCACTAACTGTTTCCTTCAATGCTTTCACTCTAGATAACTGTAAGACTCATTGTTCATACATTCAAGTTTAGGCTCAAATATCACCTCTTATGAGAGGGCTCTGTGCTCACCATCTATAATTATCCCATCTGTCTTTCATCCTCATTTCCAGCTGGGTTTATCCTAGAGGGATTATCACTAGCTACATGATGCTATGCATTTCTTCTATAATATCTTCTACACTAGAAGAAGCATCATGAGAGCAGAGACCTTGTCTTTTGGCATCTGCTGCATCCCCAATGCCCCATACAAGGTTTGGCCTTAAGAAAGTAGCCAATGTATTTTTGTCAAATGACTGGATGTAGCAACAGCATGTTACATAGACCACAATGTTCCATTTCCAGCTTTGGAAAACTACCAGGGTACCTTGCCATCCAAAGTTCCGTGAACAAGGATCTCTGAAAATGGAGCTCAAATAAATGTCTATGTACCTTCCTTCTGCTTTGGCTTTCCAATTCCAAGTTTAGCATTATCATCCTCTGGATAGTTGCACCATAAGAAGAAAGCATTGAACACCTGGACCTAAGCCCGATAAGCCACTGGCTACTAGTTTGAGCCTGTAAACCTGAGTTTCTTCACTTGTAAATGGAGGACAATGGTAGGAGATAATTTGTACAATTGTGTGAAACTATTTTAGTGAAGAAATATAATAGAAAGTGCACAGAACATTAGCCAAGGTACAGTAAATGCTAAATTTATAGGAATGTTGGTCTGGTAAGATGACTCAATGGATAATAAAGCACTTTCTGAGAAAGTATGACCGCCAGAGCGTGGATCCCCAGCACCTCGTGAATGTAGGATGGGATGGTGCGTGTCTGTAACTGCAGTGCGCCTGTGGAAAGATGAGAGGTGACGACAGGAGAAATGAAGGCTTGCATGGGCCAGATAGCCTAGCAAATCCATCACGGAGAACAAGAGACCCTGCTTAAAATAAGGTGAAAGGCAAAAACAGATATCTGAGATTGTCTTCTGATTGCCACACATGTGTCATGGTATGGAAATGCCCTCATTCTACACACACAAGTTATAAAAAAGAAGAATGAAAGGAATGTTATCTATGGAGTAGTCCATATTATCTACCTTTATTTAATACCTAGATTTAAAAAAAAAAAGTCACAATACCGCTCAATGAACAGAAACAACCAGAAAAAAAAATATATCAGTTACCAGCTGAAGTAACTGACTTCTCATGTGCCTACTATAGTGAGTAGGAAACAAATTTGGGTTAGTGTTACTACAATGGAGAGCCAACAGACACTCCTTTGTCCTGAACCCCACTCCAGAGGTCTTGCTTGTTCCCAGACAGAAGTGTCTCCAAGTTCACAAACCAGGGAAGCTAGATGTTTTAATGTCTTCTGCTGGCTCAAAGATAATCCAGAGACTCTTGGTAATTCTCACATCTAATGCCCAAACACTGAAGCCCAAAGCCTTATTTTACCTGAAATGAGCTGTGGAGTGTGCTGTGTGAACCAACTGATTCTAATCATCAAAGTCAGCTTTTCTGCCCTAAGGCCTTGCACTGGGCAAACTCAGGAGGGCAGTGGAAGTCCCAAGGCAGAATATCCACCACTGTAACCTAGGTCTAAGAAGAGGAAGACAAATGCATGATGAATGAGACCACCTTGCCCTCCAGAGCCTAAATATGCACTGTAGATTCATGTGGCCTGTTTCCAGGAGCCCTGGCATGGCCTTGACAAAGTGTACCAGAAGTACTGTCAACAGATTTGACATGAAACATGAGAAAAAAAAAAAAACCAACAACAATTTTCTATTCCTAAGGACTGTTGAGAAAGGAAAACAAGAAGCTGCTCATGACCAGAAGCCCTGATTGTGCCAGTGTGTCACCCTAACCCAAAGACTCTGGGCAGCCTTCCCCCACACTGACCTTTCCCAGCGCCATTTGGAAACAATATACCCAATGGCACCAGCTGGCTAATTACTTAGAAGAGTCTGTTTCTTTAGCATTCACTCTGAAATATTAATGAAATGATATACTTTGTTCTCTACTTTTTCTAAAAAAGTAAAACTTAACAATTCCCTTACAACAGCAAGATGCCTTATAAATTTAATGACTGTTCTGAAGGCAGGGCAATTATCTCACTTTGTAGATAGACAAACAGGTCCAGTGCTCTTAAGTGGATGGCTTTATGGCACACAGCTCAGTGATCAAGCTGGGCCCAAAAGCCAAGTCTTCCTTTATTAACTTTTTTTATTATATTTATTTTAGAGAGAAAAAGAAAAATAGAAAGAGAGAGAGTATGAGTGCTGTGGGGGTCTCTTGGCACAATGCAAATGAACTCCAGATGCATTTGCCACTTTGTGTGCTAATACCTTTAGGTGATCACAGGAGAATCAAACCAGGGATGAGTAGGCTCTGCCAGGAAGTGCCTTTAACTCTGAGCTGTCTCCTGAGCCCATACTAATTATTTTAGTCAATATACAAAGTACTATTTTTATTGTGGCACTTTCATATACATATATCACTATAGTTTGTTGTTAGTTACCTCTCCTAACTCTCCTTTCTGAAATCCTTCCTCTCCTCCAAATAGTTCCTCCTTCTGCTTCCATGTGGCATATATTCCATCACCCTCTCTTTTCCTCTCTCCCTTTAGACCTCTTCTTTCTCTCTCATTAGTCCCCTTTCTGTTTTCATCCTCTATATGTACATATTGTATATGCCCATGAATATATACATTTTGATTTTTCTAAGGAGAGAAAATGTATACTTGTCTTGTCATCTAGTAAAAATCAAGTCTTCTTAATATCATATCAGAACACTTTCCACTTGACCAACGTGCCTATCTGAACAACAGAGATGGTTTCCACCAGAACAATTAATATCCTTGTTGGTAGTTTACCTCACCAATAATTGGAATAGAGACAAGCATTGTTCTTTAAATTTTTTTAATTTATTTTCAAGCAGAGAGAGATAGAGAGAAGAGAGAGAAATAGAGAGAATGGGTGTGCCAAGGCCTTCAGACACTGCAACTGGACTCCAGATGCATGCACCACTGTGCATTTGGCCTTACATGGGCACTGGAGAATTGAACTCAGGTAGTTAAGCTTTGCAGGCAAATACCTTAGCCACTGAGCCATTTCTCCAGTGTGAGATAAATATTCTTTAACAAGGTAAATATATGACTATAGATTTTAAAATCACTCCTCAGCAAAATTTAGTTTTGTTGTTGCTGCAAACAATTTCCTGCCCTCCATGACAATGAAGAACAACGGAAAACAGGAAAGAGCATAGAAAGAATTCAAAAGGGAAACTATAAAAGAAGACAAATAGACAGCAAAGACAATATGCTGTTTTTATTGATGATCTATTGTTCACATGACCTACATGGTATCTTGGAAATCAGCTCCTGCAAACAGACATAAGACCAAGATCATGTTTTAGAGCAGAGATCTGGTGACAGAACAATAAAGTTAAATCTCTGTCATTAGAAGGTTATTAACCTCAAAACTCAGGTTCCCCCTTTGTTAAAAGATTGTAATCATACTACCTCATAAAATTTTAGCATGCATATAAATTCATAGTATATATAAAGTCCCAAGCATATCATCTGAAGTAATTCAAACTTTTACTATGACTACTATGATCATTTCTATTAGATAAAATTTATATGAAGCCCTTTGTCTTTGATGTCTCATCTTTTTTATGATAGAGCAAAAGCAAGAGAGAGCAAGAAAGAGAGAGAGAATTGGCATCCTAGGTCCTCCAGCTACTGCAATTGAACTCCAGACACATGCACCACCTTGTGTGCATGTGTGGCCTTGAGCATTTGTCACCTTGTGAGTGTGGCTTACTTGGAATCTGGGGATTCAAACATGGGTCCTTAGGCTTCACAGGTAAGCACCTTAACCACTAAGCCATCTCTCCAGCCCTATGCCTTATCTTTGACCTTAAACAAAACATTGAAGTTCATGGAACTCTGTAAACAAAGACAGTAACAGCAGCCCACTCTCTTTCATGAAGTCCTTGAAAGGATCAAGTAGGATGAAATGGTGAAGCGTTTTGTAAACAATAAATTACCACTCACTGGTCATCTTTTTCATATTCTAAAAAAGTATATTAACATGTGAGCTGAACAGCTAACAATCTCAAGGAGTAGTATGCTCACATCCAACTTTGCTCCTAGAAGGGTGATATGTGTGTTTGTTATGCAAGAATGGGGAGGGTGTTTGTGATACATTTATCTCTTGGATTCATCACTCAGAAATGCTGGAATGTGCTAGACACTTGAATTTCAAAGGGGATCTTCAAGTCAGGCTGAGAGCTTCCTAGTCACACATGTGTTTCCACAGACGGAAGACATATGCAGGAAGGCAGGGTGCATTACTGCAGGGCTTGAGCTCACTGGGGACAGAAAAGGAGACCCACTGGATGAACATGTGGGGAGGGAGTGTGGGGCGAACATGAGGAAGCCCTGAAGAGGCAAAAGGAAGTTTCATCAGTAAGAGGAACTGGTGCAAACGTCACAAAGGAACCAATGGGAAACATGCAATGAACTGAAGGAGACCAGTGAGAACAGGAATTAGACATCAAGGGGGGAATTGAATTTTAAAAGTGAAGAGCTGTGAAGAGTCATGTCGAATAGGCCAAGCAAGAGGTTTGGATCTTTATTATAAAAATAACAATCCCCCAAGTTTAAAATAAAGAAAAATCATTTTGAAAACATCACTGTCTGTCACTATAGAAAGAGCAAACTGGGAAAAGCCATTGAGGATGGGGTGCTGCCTGGGTCCCAGGGGTTATGGCGGCTTTCCAACTGAGCAATAGTGAAGCAGACAGTATGAAGAATGCTGGAGAAGAAACAGCCACTGACTTGGAGCTTGGATTAGGTACGGGGTGGGAAAGAAAAGCAACAGAGGAGGCTTCTCTGTTTCTTCTTGGAATGTCTGAAGAGACAAGACTTAGTCTCTGATATTGTGAAGGTTTGAATGAATGCTTTTAGAGACTCTGTGGCCTCACCGTGGAAGGATCAAGCAAGTAAATGAATAGGCACATCTAGAATCTTTAACCAAGATGGAACTATGCTTGGTTAAGGCTAAAATACATAGAATTTGAGGAAATATTCTCTGATGAGGGAGGGAGAAGACACAGGTAATAAGGAAATGGGCTTCTCCAACTTAGCAGTCAGGCACAGTAAAGACAAGATGTTTCCTTCACACCCCTTCTTCATTCAGAAACCTCACTGCTATGGTATCCTGCCTTTTCCCTGTTGCATTTATAGCCTGATGTGATGTTTACAGAGTTTTTGAACTTCTGGCAAAGAGAATACTTCCTTATGAGGGCAACAAAGATTGGTGTTTGACAGACAGCAGGAAAAACCAGAATTAGTGCAATGACGCTTTTTAATATGTTTTGAAATTCCTGGCTTTTTCTTACAGGCAAGGGTGGCTGACCTGGCAATTGCTCAGAATCCATGGAACCAGGAAGGCTTCAGACCACAAGATCATTCCAGACCCTCCTCCCTGTCCTATGCCGACAGCTGTTTGTCCCTGCTTCTCCACCATATCTTTGCATCATTTCCTGTGAAACAAGAGCTAATGTCCCTCACGGATTGACTACTGAGTCCCCAGGAAGCACAGAAATCTTAGGACAAGAATTTGTGGTCACAACTCCACTAAATATTCACATGTGACGTCAGGCTCTGTTTTTACTACCTTTATGTTCATAGGCTAGTTATTTAGACCTGTATACTAGTGTTTCCTTATCTACATAATGGCATAATTATACTTTCCTCATAGTACTTTTGTGAGCCTGAAACAACATAGCAAGTATATTGTCATTGTAGGGATTTCATAAATCCATGAATGTAGTTTTCCATGACATAATCCCCCCCAAAAGGCTTATATGCTGAGGGTATGGTTCCCTAAACAATATTCAGAGGCAAGATGTTTGAGAAGTGATTGAATCAAGAATGCTTTGATATAAAAAAAAATGGATTTAACATTGGTCATTTTATTATTTGATGGCATTATTCCAAAGTGATGGAAACTACTTGGAGTAAGTCACTAAGCATATTCCCGGAAGAGTATATCTTGCCCTCAGTCTGTTAATGCTCCACCTCTCCCTCTCCCCGCCCCTGGTTTGTGAGACCCTCTCTGCACCACATGCTGCCTATCTTGACATTCTTAATGTTCTGCCTCCCTGCAAAATGTGGTCTTAGGGGTTCAGGAAAACCCTTGAGCCTAAAACCTTGGGTACTTCTAACCAAAGAATTGAATAGAATAACACTGAGAGTTATTGCATTATTTAGGATTTAGATTATTGCATTTATTTAGGAAAGTACGGAACAAAGGGAAGGAAAATGAATACACCCACATGGTCTCAGAACCCACATAGTGGGCCTAGAAGAAACATAAAAAGAGAGCTAGAGAGGAAAGAAAAGAAAGCACAAAGAGCTCCTTCCATGTGGAAGGCAGGAAGGGGTAAAGAGCCCTTGTGGGATGTAGGGGTCAGGGGTGTTCTCCCCTGGGGGAGACTCACCAGAACTTAGAAGTTTATGAGTGATGAACAGCCAGAGTGGATGTCCTCCCCTGGTAAATGTATTTATAACCTTATAATGGTGGGCAATAACTTCCAGCTCAGGTAAGCCAAAGAGACAGCTAATTGGTCTGGGCTTGGAGCAGTCTCGGGAACAGGCTATCCATGACATCAAGTTCTGGGGGTTGAACTTTACCAACCACAATGTTAGAATTAAATCCTAGGAAGGACCTCTGTGGTGGTTTGATTCAGGTGTCCCCCATAATTTTAGGTTTTCTGAACACTAGGTTCCCAGCTGATGGAGATTTTGGGAATTAACACCTCCAGAAAGCAGTGTATTTGGGGGGTTGGGTTTATGGGTATTACAGCCAGCGTCCCCTTTCCAGTGCTTGGCACACTCTCCTGTTGCTATAATATTGGCCAGGGGGTGATGTCCGCCCTCTGCTCATGTCATCATTTCCCCTGCCATCATGGAGCTTCCCCCTTGAGCCTGTAAGGCAAAATAAACTTTGTTTTCCTCCCACAAGCTGCTCTTGGTTGGGTGATTTCTACCAGCAATGCGAACCTGACTGCAACAACCTCCCTCCCAGAAGGAGCCAGGTTGTTTGTGAAAAAGCAGATCTAGGGAAGAGATAAGAAATAAGATCACACTTTGATGTCTAGCAAAGTAGAGACTACAAGGATACTTTCTGGGGCCCAGTCACCCATGCCCCTAATGAAGCTACCTGACCCCCTCTCATCATGGTCCAGAAATAGAAGAACTAAATGGCCATGGACTAAACCGTCTAAATGTATGTGCCAAAATAAATGCCTCTCTTTTTATGCTGTTTTGCTTAGACATTTTATCACAATGAAGAAAAGTACATGAATACTTTCATCACAGACAATAGAAGAAGCATGAAATAGAAGCTGTCATTTCTCTCCTTTCTATTGTTTGAAGCTTATAAACCATTTGCCTTGGTCCATTTTGGTTGCTACAGTGGCGTACCACAAATAGGATAAATTACAAAGAATAACGTATTGGAAACTCAAGGGTATGACCCAGTTCTCAGTATCTGCTGAGGGTCTTGTCAACTGCATCACATCGTAGTGGAGAATGGACATAGCATGCTACCTCTGGTCTCTTTTGGTCTTCTTGTGCCACTGATGCCATCACTAGGGCCTTCCTCTTATGGCCTTATAATTCTAAGTGCCACCTTCACAATCTCATCCCATGCAACACCCTCCCCCCACAAACACAAATTCAATAAGATACGAACTTGGTGGAATTAGGTTTCAACAATGAACTTATGAGGGACACAGTCAAACAGTAGTACCATGTGAAATCACCTGATAGGCTCACTTGTATGACAAAACTTTTCTTTAACAAAGGCTGGTAGGAAAGCCAAGACTAAATAATTTAATAGGGAAATTAGACATCTAATCCGAGTCTTTATTCTCTAACGGGAGGGGGTGCCTACTAGACAACTACGTGCCCTATAAGTAGCCCACAGACCAGAACTGCCATCCAGGTCCTCATTTCTTTAGGCCTAAGGAAAAATCCCAGTAGAAACTAACACTAAATAAGAGAACAGGAAAATCTGTTTCTGGGGCAGTTTGAGTATGAAGAGAGAAATGGAGATTGCCCCTGGCATGGTATGAATAACACCTCTCTGAATTTAACACATGATGTCCAGGGGGACTCAAGTGAAACACAAAGTCTCTAAAACAAATTGTTTGAAAGGTACTTCAGAAACATGAAGGTGATGGGAAAGAACATTTTGAATAAGATTCATCATCCCAGATTTAGCAAAGAAGCGTTGCCCTTAGTAGCTCAGGCAGCCTTTGAAGTGGTCTTTTTATTCACATGACAATGACTGAAGGCTTATATTTTTCAAAAACCCTTTAACATAGTTTAACATTTAACATCTGGAGATAATAGCTAAATCAAATGTCAGTGGATAAAAGATAAAGGATAAAGTAAAGTTTGTGTAGAAAAGTCCTGGGGCCAGGAGATTAATAAGAATCTCAGGTAACTCCAGGGTTGGCCTCACATACATGACTGAGACTATTGGTAATGAAACTGGAAGAAAGATCCTATCTGAATGGTTTTAGGAACAATTCCTACTCTTTAGTACATTTAATTCGACCACAACTATCATCACATGTGTTTCTCTGGTTATAGAGCATAGAGAAGAATAAAAGAAGATACGCAAGCAGTTTAAGACATATCTTTCCTAAGCCAGTAAATGAATCATGTAAGAGACTGCTATCATGCCTTTACCCAACCATTTCTCCAACCAACCACTTCTACCAACTGTAAGTTTTTTCCTTCTTGTAAGTCTCCAGGGAAGTTTTATTTTAAAAAGTTTCTTATGAGGGCTGAAGAGATGGCTTAGTGGTTAAGGGGCTCGCCTGTAAAGCCCAAGGACTCGTGTTTGACTTTCCAGATCCCACATAAGCTAGATGCTCAAGCCAGCGCACACATCATTTTGCTTAGGTTTGACTAGACTCGCCCACTCCTGAAATCCATGCTTCTTTACCAAATGTATTCCTTTTATATACTCTCTACTCTTCTCTGATCATGGATGTTCTATTTATAGGTCTCTACAGTTTCCTGTTTTCCCACTTTTTATCCCCCAAACTGCTCGCTAGGCACTACTTTGCTATTGGCACAGGAAAGCTCTGATACTTTATTTTCATTAAATCATTGTGCTGAGGGTGGGTGTAGGTACCATCCTGCCATGTGGACTCTAGGCCAAACTGGAAAATGTCTATTATTCTCTGCACATGACATATCACGAGTTGCTGCCTCATGCTTATTAAGGACATTTTTGGAGAAGTGTTGAGTTTCTTGTGTCCTGGGAGCTCACACCCAAGGTGCATAGTTTTTCATAGTTTTCCACGGGTGCAAAGATCAACCTGTTGTAGAAGAGCATAATGTCCACCGGTGGGAATGATATATTGATGCTGGAGTTTCGAGTGATCCCTTAAGGTTAGTTATGGCTGAGATGAAGCATAGAATATGAACATTTTTCTGAGGTTTGTCAGTCAAATTAGGTCTTGCCTCTAATTCTGCTAAACTTTCTTGAATCCAGAAGCCATATGGATTGCAAGGTCCAAACAAGTAATATGTGAAGGGTGATTTCTATACATTGTTTTCATTGATGTGCTCTGTGAAGTATATATTACTTTTGGGCAAATGCAATCCATAGCTCTCTGGGAGTCTGATATGTCATGACCTCCAGGATTTCTCTAGTCCACTGAGAGAAAGAACTGGCCAGCACAACACCCTGAGAAACTAGAATACATCAGGGATTCTCAGGCTATACAACATAAACAAATCCCTCCAGAGGCTAAAAAATGATAATAACCTTAGGTATTAGTGGGTGTGGTAGTTTGAATCTATGTCCCCCATAGGCTCAGGTGTTTTATTTAAGCTTGTCTCCAGCCATGTGGATCCACTGCGGGTGGATGCTGGAGCCCTAAGGTGTGTTGGAGGCGGATCTGAATTCCCGCCAAAAGACATGGAGAGGTCTGAGCTCTGCCGGGGACCCAGCTGTTGCTGCCAGCTTTATGCCTGCTGCTTTTGGGTTTTTCTGGAGGTTTGCTTGTTTCTCTCTGATTAGATGTATGAACTAGCTTCTCCTGCCATCGGTGGAGCTTCCCCTAGGACCTGTAAGCTTGAAATAAACCACTTCCTCCCCTACGCCATGCCTGATTTGCATGCCCGTCCCACCAACCTGAAGCTGACTACAACGGTGGGTATCCCAGAGGAATACGTTCTTGGTATCTGAATAATTTCTTACCCTAATTTCCAGGTAGTCTTCAGGCTCTTTCCTAGTCTATGTTGAGGCAGCTCTTCACAGCTTTCCTACCTGCTTTAGCTTTCTACAGACTGACCTTAGACTATTCTTGATTTTAGTCAGCCTCTTACCGTTAACCCTGAACTTGTCTCATGTTTTCTGTCTTTCTACCATCATTCTGTGCTGTGGTGATTTGAATCAGATGTCCTGGATAGGTTCCTGTGTTTTTACGACTCAATTCCCCAGCCTTTTGCAGTTTGGAAGGTAGCACTTTGCTGGAAGAGGTGTGTTGCTGGGGGTGAACCTTGGGGTGTTATGGCCCCGCTTTCCCCTTGCCAGAATTCAGCTCACTCTCTTGCTGCTCTCTGCCAGCTGCCGTGACCAGAAGTGTTGTACAGCCTCTTCTCTAACACTTTTTCCCTGCCATCTTGAGGCTTCTCCTCAAGACCATTATCCAAAATAAATCCTTTCCTCCCATCATCTGCTTTTGGTCAGGTTTTATCTCCCATCCATGAGAAGGTAACTGCAACATGCACCTCCTCATCTGTATCCTACTGTTTCTTCATGGTTGGGTCCTACCTCTTTACTTCATTTGCTCACAAGTTTAAATGACTCATGGCCCCCAAGAATCTATTCCTCTATTTTGTTTAGATATGAACTTTAAGGATATCATCTTTAGTATGAGTTTTCAATGTAAAAGTCACTTTGTAAGTTATTGGAAATTTGGTCAGATCTACATAGGAGCTACTAAATCAGTAATATATAAAATAACTCTACATCTACCTTCCAGTTTCAAATACTCTCTCCTGCCTGGGTACAATACAACCTGAACCTCTTGCCATTCTACCTTTGTTATCTTCTATATCACTGAGCCTCTGAAGAATAAAATGCCTGCCACAGCTATATAAATCATTGACATATGTTAATCAGTTTGATTATATCTTAAGGAATAGGATCAATGTTATTGTCACTCCTTAAGAGCAATTTCTTTGTAAGTTAGTACTTATCTTTTAATTTGGAGATGATTAATGACCAGAGAGTTTTATAAAATGACATGAAACTGACATAGATTACAGAATCTCTTTTAAATATATGCACACCATGACATACAGTTTAGCTGGTAAGTCTAAACTGCATACACATGAAATGTTCTGCTGAGAAGGATAAAACTCTGGGTTCTAAATTTAACTCATAAATTTGTTTAACAAAGCTTTCTGCAGGCTGTTTTCCTAGGGGTTGTCTATCTTGTTTACTATTATATTTTAATATTAAATATCTAAGTAGGGGATATTTCTTAAGTGAATATATTTCTGATGAAAAAAAATATACTAACATGCACAGTAAATAAATAGCACATAATTATACAACTTAAGTGGTGACAATTTCCTCAAAATTACCTTTTCATCTCATAAGATAAGCTTTGGTAAGAGTAGAGGGAGTTCATTCTTAACTTGCATGTCAGTTGTCTTCAACTTCTTACAGTAACAGCAATCCTGTTTTCTCCTTTTGTGACTTCTGCTATGCCATCATGCTCCTCCCTGTGGTGGAGATTTTACATTTGTGTCTGTCTGGGGCACTGCCACTTCCCTTGCAAAATATTGCTTTCTCATGTGACTCATGCATTCTTGATTGAGGCTGCCATTAGGATTGCCAATGACAGAGTTGTTCCCATTGACCAAAGTAATCAGTCTGGACACCCACCTTAGCTTTGAGATATGAGGACCATTTTCAGCCAGGCCCTTGCCATAGTGTAGAACTCTCAGTAAGGAAGTTCCTGAGCATAATCACTAGTTCCTGTAAATCAAAGAATTGCCTCTTCGTCAGATTAGCCCAATTCTCAATAAAGCTCAAACTTAAATTGCCTAAAACCTACTGAAGCAATGCAATTCTATTCAGTGCATACAAAAATGAAATTTGGAGGAAAATGGATTGATTTGGAAAGAATCATATTAAGTGAAGTTACTCAAACTCGGAAAGACCAAAACTACCTGTTCTTTCTGATACATAAGTCTTGGCTTGTAATATCTATACGTTTGCATATAGAGGGGGTGGCAAATATGAATTTAATCTAGGAAGATAAAACTGTAACCAAAACATAAAGACGTAAATATAAAGATAAGAGGCAGAACAGGTGGGGAGAAATAGGAGAAATAAGGAGAAGAGGGAGAGAAATGGGGATGGGAATTAACAAAAACAAGCTGTATTTGCTAATTCCAGAATGAATGATTCCTAAATCCCTGTATGCCAAAAACATGAATAAAGATACAAAACAAAATAAAACCTACTGAGATCTGTTTGTTACTTAAAGTACACAGAGAACCAGACTACAGCAATGTCTTCCTCTGCTACTGACCATACTGCCCCTCCTCACTGAACTGCAACATGGGGTTGAAGATATAGCTATTGTTTGAAACCTTCTAATTTGTGATAACAATGAGGCGGTACTCCAAATGCCAGCAAATACAGCAGAATTCCACTTCCTTTCCAGTTTCCTGTTTGGTCCTTCTGGGCTTTCTGGGTAAATGACTACATTCAATGGCTTCCAGAAGAAAATGTTACCTCAATCACCAAATCCAAAGACTGCTGTTTATATTCTCTTTTGTAAGTACTTCATCTCATAAGGTCCCATCTTTGCTTGATGAGAAGTCAAGAGATAAAGTAATAGGTATTCTCAAAGCAATAACATTTCCAACAGTATGTTTTACCACTAATAACTTCAAGATGCATCTTCCATCTAAGAAAAAGAAATCCCTCTCCACTATTTCCCAAAGTATCTGTTGCTTATAAACTGGGGCTGAATGTCACAATATTAGCATTTACAGTTACATGAAATCGTACAAAAGAATCTGGCTCTGAGCCCTGTCTGTAAAGAGCCCCATCTGTAAAAGGGCTAAGGAAGCTGATTTGTTAAGAGTCCTTTACTTCCTGAGAGGCATATTCTTGCATAATGACATAGGATTGATAGATATGGACTGTACAGTTTGCAATAGATCTATGCAGCAGTTTTTTTTTTCTTTCCCCCAGGACTGTGCTCCCAAATTTCACAGCTGTGAATGTCCTCAATTTATTTGACAGGGCAGAAAGAAGAAAAAGACTTCATACAATAATAGCGCATAAAGAACCCTTGGCTTCAACTCAGCAAGACAGTTGTAATCAAAAGCATAAAAAATGAGACAAAAAAGGAAAGGTTCTCAGAATATCATGAAAGAATTTCTTTGTGCCTCGAATCAATACACAGGTTCATTAATACAGAAAGTATAAATTCTTGAACATGTGTGCATTCTTTACTTCCTCAACTCCTCCCATTTGGGATTCTGGCTTCCTTTGATTTCTGCTAATAAGATATTACTTATTTTCAAGGATTAACTTAGATAAGACATTATTCTAGAATATCCTCCCAGGCTATTCTTAATATTTTCTTTCTGTATACTACTGAAACATCTGTGCTACAATTTTATAAATAAAACTCTGTTCTCCACGTTTGACTACAAGCTTACTAGAGAATAAAAGGGGAAAATTTAGTGCTTTCTCCCCAACATACGGTCTGGGATTATATTTAAACTGATGCATGGGGCAACAATGGATTGTTCAAAAAACTGTATGATTTTTCTGATTGGTGCTTGACTTATCTCAGAAAACAATTCTTAAAGGAAAGGAAGTTTATATAGGGTAGCTACTTAGACCAGTCAAATCATTATATGAGTCTGATCGACTCAAGGAAAAGAGAAGAGTGCCCATTCAGCCTGCTCTGCAACTTGTCTTGGGAGAAGAAATACCACCTGGTCTTTCTTCTGTTCTCTTCCTTTGTTAGTTTCTAAGCCTGAAGTCAGAATCCTAATGCCACCCAAGCCTGTTTTCCATTCATGTCCTGTTTCCTTCATTGACAGTTTAGAGGTGTGCTATCAATAAGTCACCAAGAAGACAGATTCCTACAGTCAATAATTGAATGGCAGTTATTAATCAGAGAAGTAAGCCTTTTAACCATCAAACATGCTTTTAGTTTGTATGTCAATATAGTTCATATAAAACACATTGATAAATGGAAGCCTAAATGTCATTTTAATTTATGTTTTATACAAAATGATCTTCCTACCTCTTTCCTTCCAATGATGTAGAAAATATGACTCTGGTCATAAATGAGTGAAATAGTTCAATCTATTCTTGGTTCTGGTAGAATAAGTTATATGAAGTACTTATGAAAAATTTAATTCCTGGACAATATGTAGTGTAACAATATCTAAATTTAGGGAGGTGGTGATTATATTATATCCTGTCAGGTATAAATCACACATGTCATGAGAATCACATATTTAAAAAAGATAGCTAAAATACTGAAAAAGTGCAGAAAGAAGAATTGAAAATGCTGAGACATTTCTAAATAGCAACCCAGAGGGAAACATAAGAAAAATAGAAGACCCAGAAGGAATGTTTCCCAAATATCTGATGAGTCATCAGAGGAGAGAGGAGGCAAAGACCATGTTATTCCAAAAAGTAGAGCTCAGATCAGAGAGCAGAAATCTCAATGGAAACAGAGCGCACAGTCTTGTCTGCTCAGAGATAGAATTCCTTCTGCAGCTCAGGGAAGAATTCTAACAATCAGAAGTAAGAACTTCATCTTTCGAGAATCTCCCAGAAGAGATTCCTTGGACCAGCTGACCTCTAGGTTCATTCAAACTTGCATATTCCCCAACAACTGGCACAGCAGCACCTCCAGTTTACCACCCTGTCCTGCTCCTGCCTCTAAGAAGGCTCCACAGAGGCTGAGGAAGTGATCAGCAGAGGCCTCGCTGAAGTAGAGCCTCTTCAAGCACTTTTTAATGGATTTTGACACAAGTTCCTAGGGCCTTTGCCCTTTTCAAATGCTGTTACCAAGGCAACTGCTTGCTTGTGACAATGAGGGAAGACAGCTTCTACATGAAATTATGGCCATTTTGCTCTTAGAACAAAATGATTTCCACGAGCAGAGCTCAGAGCCTGTTTAACACACACAAGGGATGAGCTCAAAGCTTATGTTCAAAAGTGTTACATCAGCTAAGCGGTTCTGCTCAAGGCCCACAATGCATAGCCCACAACCCCACAGGGAATACCTGCAACCCCACTGAGGTGGGTCCCCAGAAGAATGGGGGAGGGGACAAGGGAAAAGTGGTCACCAACATATGGTGTATCCATACAAAATATGTTGTTAATAATAATAATAATGAAAAAGTGTGTGTATTTGTGTGTTAAACTTCCAGTCTTAAGTTCTACCATCAGAAATCAATTCTCTCAGGGTCTGCACATGTTTTTGTAATAACAACTGAGATCACTGGCAAGGGTAAAAATGTAAGTCTCATAGCCCAGCATGATGACATTTTACACCTCTTCTAATGTGAATAAAGTAAAAATGGTATAAAGTTGAAGTGCATGTATTTTCAAATGAAATTGCTCAGTTTTAAGCTTGTGCTCAGTGATTTAATAGCTGTGTGGCCTTGACTTTGATTTTATGCCATTCAGAACATCATCTGTAAAATAAAAGGATAAACAATACCCACCTCTTTGAGTTACTGGCTATGGTGGTTTGATTCAGGTGTCCCCAGTAAACTTAGATGTTCTGAATGCTAGGTTCCCAGCTGATGGAGATTTGGGAATTAACATCTCATGAAGGCAGTGTATTGTTAGGGGTGGGCTTATGGGTGTTATAGCCAGCTCCCTTGCTAGTGTTTGGCACACTCTCCTGTTGTCCATCAGATGTTGTCCAGGGGGTGATGTCCACTCTCTGCTCATGCTATCGTTTTCCCTGCCATCACGGAGCTTCCCCCTTGAGCCTGTAAGCAAAAATGAGTCTCTATTATCCCACAAGCTGCTCTTGGTTGGGTGATTTCTACCAGCAATGCGAACCTGACTACAACAGTAATGTTGGTACAGAGAAGTGGTGTCATTTGCTGCTAGACACCTGACTGGGTGGCTTTGGAGCTGATTTTCAAGAGGAATGTGGAAGGATTTGAAACCTTGGCCTAAAAGACTCCATGGAGTGCTATAAGCACAGCTTGATGGACTATTCTGGCCAGAGTTGGAAGATCTGAATGTAATAAGAACTATGGACTGTGAGGTTTGGCTTGTAAGGCTGAGAAAGAGCTTTGCTTGGATGGGGCTAGGAGCAGTTTGTGTGAGAGCTTGCTGTTATGCCCATGTCCTGAGAACTTGTGCAGGGTTGCTTTGCATAGAAATGGACTGATGTGAACAGAGGGATATGGCACAGAAATGAAATCTTTGAGCTGTAACTTTTGCCTGTTCTGCTGCAATTATATGAGAGATTATAACCTTTAAGACTGGGTCATCTGACCTGCATTGGAACAACAGAAAGAATGTAGACTCTTTTGAAGGGGCATGAATGCTGAAGGAGTGCCCTGTTCTTCAAAGTCTAATTTATTCTCCCCTAGATTAACAAACTGGCACCCTTCCTGGTATTGTGGAGTATAAGAAATGCAGGAAAGAGAGGGCTATAGTCTTGTGTTTTGGAAAT
The DNA here is from genome assembly GCA_036346955.1 of Dipus sagitta. Taxonomy (NCBI): domain Eukaryota; kingdom Metazoa; phylum Chordata; class Mammalia; order Rodentia; family Dipodidae; genus Dipus; species Dipus sagitta. The sequence continues at coordinate 45,738,281 of CM070770.1, read as the reverse complement.
GGCCATGGGCAGTGTGAATCAGGTTTGCTGGATGCCTGCATGGAGACCCAATGGAGCCATAAGGATGAACCCAGTGTTGCAATGGAGACCCATTAGAGATGTTGGGAACATGAGATGTATGCCAAGGAGAGCTGCCAGCCCCAGGTGAAGTTTTCCACGACTATGTGTAGCCTAGCTGGAGGGGAGGAATTGGAACTCCAGAGACTTGTTGCTGGTTAGAATTATCAGAGTTAATGACTTGTCAATGGCTAGAGTTGTTGGCCTTCGAGCTACAGAGTTCAATGTTTGCCCTGGTTGTTTTAAATCTTATAATGATTGAATATTTCTTTGTTATGGCCAATGTCCTCTTTTGCAGTATGAATGTTTATTCTGTGCTATTATGGGTTTGGGGGGAAATTTTTGTGGTACTATGGCTCAGTTAAAAGACCTTACATTATGGGGATGTTTAAACATCATTAGGATTGATAAAAAATGTGGGGGCTTTGAAGGTTGGACTGGATGCATTGAATTTTACATCATAGGTGGTTAGCAGTTTATGGGGACCAGGGGAGGAATGTAGTGGTTTGATTTAGGTGTCCCCTATAAACTTAAGTGTTCTGAATGCTAGGTCCCCAGGTGATGGAGATTTGGGAATTAATGCCTCCTGGAGGCAGTGCATTGTTGGGGGCAGGCTTATGGGTGTTATAACACCCTTCCCCCTTACTAGTGTTTGACACACTCTCCTGTTGTCATCTGATATTGCCCAAGGGGTGATGTCCACCCTCTGCTCATGCCATCATTCTCCCTGCCATCATAAAGCTTCTCCCTTGAGCCTATAAGCCAAAATAAACCTCTTTATTCCCACAAGCTGCTCGTAGTTGGGTGATTTTTGCCAGCAATGTGGACGTGACTACCATACTTGGTAAATAAATAACTAAACACATATAAGTGCTTAGAATGCCTCTAGTATAAGTACATAATAGTAGTGAAAACTATTGTCATGGTGAAAACAATGCTACTGGTGATGGTGACAGAGACCAGAAAGCAATGTAGAGAACCTAGAGTCCCAAAGACGTTTGCCTGGGTTCGTAAGCAAGAAAGCCATGGAAAGAGAAAGCAACATTTACTGGGTGTCTGTGTTTTCAATAATAAGGCAGTAGAGACATTCGAGCCTTGGTTACCAAAAGAGGACAGAGACTTCTTGGGTGAAAGAATCTTGGGAAGCTTCTGAACCTCATGACTTCTGGCAAGACATGATGGAAATATGGTAGTGAATAACTTCAGTTTAGGACAAAAGTGGGAGTTCTCAGACATGGAACATAACTACTCTCCCCCCACCCCTCCTACCAAGGAAACAAACTTTCATGTCCTAATTTTGCCCCTTCCAGCTTAGTAACTCCTTTTTATATGATTGGAATTTGGAATGGGTGTGGCTAACAGACGAGAGAAATCAGTCTCCCACTAAAAATTCTTTCTCTCTCTGTCATTCTCTTCCCTGTGAAGTAGTGGCACTGATACGGGCTATGGAGATACAATATGGAAGCAAACAGAATGAAAATGACCTAATGCAATCTCTAAGCAGAACTCTTCACTAAGATTTTCATTTCTAGACAGTGTTGCTAAGAAGAAACCCATTCCCCTCAGAAATTTTAGAAAAGACGCATCAGAATGAGGCATTCATAGGTGCTCACACTGGACTACACTTCTAAAAGTCACCTGGAGAGTTCAAGAAACTACTTTTGCATGGGTTTCAATTAAAGCAGAACATCTGAGGGGAAAACCAAGACATTTTTAGTTTTTTAAGTCTCTGAGGTGACTACAATATGTGCCCAGGGTGGAAAGCAAGTAATTTACACATCCGTACTCTTCAATATGCTGGTTAGAAACATGGTTCAATTATTAGCATTCAGGTGATGATCTGTCTGGACTAAGATATACTTTACTATATGGAAGGAGACAAACAGTTAATGACCAATGGGCAATCAGCTCAGAGTAAATTCTGAAACTAGCTTCGGTTTGAGGCTCACTTGTTTATGCATTTATGTTAGCTCCCCCTCCCCACACCCCACCGCACACCTGAATGGTTATCTCTGGTCTGCTCTTGGCTCTTGTTGTTTCTGTTTATTCTCAGCAACTGAGCTAAGATAGCTGCTGCTGCTGGGATTCTGAAGGGGCATTTGACAGTGGACAGAAGCTCAGCCTTTCAAAGCCTTTCTCTTCCACTGACTATGGTCTCCTACAGCCAGGGGGTCGATTTTGAAAGTCTCAAGATATGTCAGGGACATGAACTGAGTGATTAAAGAACACAGGTCATGCTGGAAGTAGAAGATGGATGGGAGGGGAGAGGAAATGAGAAAGGCAAGAGAAGACAAGGGATAAGGGAGGGAAGAATATGATCAAGGTATGCTATTTGCATGTATGAAAATGTCAACATGAAATTCATTTTTGAGAAATTACTACCTGCTAAAAGAAGAAACAAAAATAGGTCATAGAGCTGAAACAACATGAATTTGAATCCCAACCTTGCCACCAATTTGTATAAATGGGAAAATTTTATAACTACTTTGTGATTTATTTTTCCACAAGAAAGATAGTATGGCCCAACTTATTTGCAAAGGTTTTTATATTATGACATTAGGCATGTGATGATTAGACTGGAACAAGAGCCCAAGCTTGTAAGTTTGGATCTGCTGTTGTTTATGGTTCCATTAGAATTATGACAGCATTTAGAGTAATACAATGGGGTATAGTAGGCTGTGGCACCCTAGTCAGAGCTCCATCTACTCCACATATCAAAGACTCAGGCTGAGCATTTGACAATGCTTTTTCTGAAGTCTTCCAGGCTGTATGTGGATATTCATGTCAATAATTCAAAGCAAGGATAGCAATAAGTACACTTATTAATGTTATGTCTCTATATTTTACATAATAGATAAAATGTAAAAATTCCCTTGCAATTAGGCAGTGATCCTCAGTGGCTTAATTGCCGAATACCATAATTATATCTGACAGTATAAATTTTTAAAACATTTTTATTTATTTGCAAGTAAAGACACACACAAAAGAGAGATGGGGGAATGGGCACACTGGGATCTCTAGCCATTGCAAATATACTCCAGACACATGTGCAACTATGTTTATCCAGGACTACATGGGTAATAGGGAATTTAAGTCAGGTCATCAGACTTTGCAGCCAAGCACCTTAACCAAGGAGCCATCTCTCCAGCACCTATCATTGTAAAAATTGCATTGCATCTACAGTTTTCTTGTCACTCAATTTTCTATGATCTAAAGGTGGGAGATTAATGTAATATTAAGAATTGACATAATTTCCTGCTTAATATCAGATCACAATGCTTTAAATCTTGAAATTAACAAGAGACACATAAGGAACTCCATCAGTTCCTAGAAACCAAACAACACATTTTTAAACAATGAATGGTTTGTGGGAGATGTCAAAAAAGAAATTGTAAAAGTCCTAGAACTGAATGATAATGAAAACACAACTTACAGGGACATAGTGAAGGCAGTCCTAAGGGGAAATCTCATAGTGCTAAATGCCTTCCATAACAAAGACAGTGAGATCACAAATTAATAACCTAACTGTCCACATAAAGGCATTGGGAAAACAAGAAGAATCCAATCCTAAAAGCACCAAACTGAAAGAAAAAAAAAATCAAGATTTATCAGAGCAGAAATTAATGAATTGGAATGTAAGAAAACGATTAAAACAATCACTGAAATGAAAAGTTGGTTGTGTGAAAAAATAATATTGGCAAGCCCCTGGCCAATTTGATCAAGCCAAAAAAGGAAAGTCTGAAATTAACAAAATCATAAATGAGAAAGGAGAGATCACTACAGACATCAATGAAATTAGAAGAATCATCAGGGCATAGTTCCAAAACCTCTACTGCACAGCATTAGTTAATCTGGAAGAAATGAATAAATTCCTAGACACATATCACCTGCCAAAACTAAATTCAGAGCAGATTAATCTCTAAAGAAACATTTCACATCCATGGAGATTGAAAAGTATTCAAAAACCTTCCCAAAAAGAAGACTCCAGGACCAGATGACTTTTCACCCGACTTCTATTAAACTTCATGTAAGAAATGAAACCAATTTTCTAAAACTGTTCCAAACAATCAGACAACAGGGAATGCTCCCCAGCTCCCTTTATGAAGCTAGCATCACACTAATACCCAAACCAGACAGAGATACAATAAGAAAAAAAAAAAAAACTACAGGCCCATATCCCTGATGAACTTAGTTGCAAAGATCTTGATCAAAATCCTTGCAAACCAAATTGAGCAATGATGAAGACTGACCTTAATCTTCTACAGCTTCTCTCTCTCTCTCTCTCTCTCTCTCTTTCTTTCTCTCTCTCTCTCTCTTTCTTTCTCTCTCTTTCTCTCTCTCTCTCACTCTTCTCTTTAACTCTTTTATAATTAGTTATCTTTTTCTTCATTTTCTTAGTGGGCACTGACGTGTAACTCCCAGTACCAGCATGGGGCTATCATCCACAGAGAGCTTTTGATCAGAGAGACCTACAAGGTTTTCTAAAAGAAAGACAGATTTCTGTCAGAGTACTTGATAACCCACCAAACACTATTGATAAGACCCTACTGCTGAAGACACCTTATGTGGTTGACACTTAAAATGGAATGGAATGGCTGGAAGGTGGAAAAGAGTCAGTCCCCAGATAGTCAGTGCGTCTAGTTTGAGAAGGTGCTACATGGGCGACTGGGGGAAAATGACCAATATCTATCTAAGCAACTCTTGGTCTAACCTACTTAGCAACAAATAACCTGTCATGATGCCCACGCAAGTGCAATAGTGGCACACAGCCATGGTGGGAAACCAACTGCTCTTGATTTGGCTAACTGATCCCCTCAGTGGTATGGGACCCATAGCTGGAGCTGGGAAACAAGTCAGAACTATATCCAAACATAAGCCCACTCTCCATTATCAAGCTACCATCAATTGTGGGGTACAAGAGGGCCTACACCTATTAAATTCTCTATTAAAAATGTAAGGGTTATCTCATTTGTCTGGCGTTAACTTACTCTTCCTTGGAGAATCTGCTTCTGTTTTTCAGATAGATCCAGATCCTGAGGAGAGAGCCACTCCATCATACCTAAAAAGGGCCCTGGTTTAAAATAAGAATAATTGGAGAAATATGCAAGGGTGCTGTTTTCTTGGTGAACCAGGTACCAGCACAAGGGTGAAGGGGATCAACACAGAGAAAAATCAACTCCTACCAATTCAGAGATCCAGAGACCCAGAGACCCCCAACACCTCATCACTGAAGCAGACCAAAAATGAACCCAACAGGGCTCAGGGAAATTTTGTGGAAGAGGGGTGGAAAGAATGTCAGAGCCACATGTTGGGTCATGATATGCACAGGCATTCATCCTACCCATAACTGTGGGCTAGCTCCAGAATGCATGACCCATATACCTCAACAAGGAGGGGCCAAGGGGAGGGGGTAGGTCGTGGATGAGCCTAATGATATTGCCAAACTGACTGTATTCACCAAGTACAAAACTAATTAATAAAATAAAAAATTTTTTTGCATGACCCATATACCTCAACAAGGAGGGGCCAAGGGGAGGGGGTAGGTCATGGATGAGCCTAATAATGGTACCAAACTGACTGTATTTGCTGAATACAAAACTGACTAATAAAGAAAAATAAATAAAAAAAGATCATAGACGCGAAGAAATAATGTGCATTAATATTAAAGAAAAGCAAAAAAGTATATACTAAAAAAAAAAAAAGAAAAGCACTCTCCACCTTGATAAAGTAGGCTTCATCCCAGGGACACAGGGATGGTTCAACATATAGAAATCAGTCAAAGTAAGACTCCACATAAATAAACTTAATCACAAGAACCCCATAATCATTTCAATAGATGCAGATTAGGCCTTTGACAAAATACAACATCACTTCATGATCAAAATGCTGGAGAGAATAGGAATGGATGGCTTATGTCTCAACACAATAAAGGCAATATATAAAGCAACTGAAACCCAAATAATACTTACTAAGCAAAGACTCAAGGAGTTCCATTGAGATTGGGAATAAGACAGAGGTGCCCACTCTCACCTCTGCTCTTCAACATAGAAGTACTAGCCCAAGCAATAAGATAGTAGAAAGAAATAAAAGGGATTCAAATTGGAAAGGAAGAAGTCAGGTTAGCCCTATTTGCAGATGACATGATCCTATAGATAAGTGACCCAAAAATCTCCATCTCAAAACTGCTAAAGGTGATTAATTCCTTCAGTAAAAATCAGTAACTTTTCTATATGCAAAGGACAAAGACACAGGAAATGAAATCAATGAGATTATCTCTTTTTCAATAGCAACAAAAAAATTAAATACTTTAGAATAATACTACAGATGTAAAAGACCTATTTAATGAAAACATAAAAACACTCAAGAAAGAAATTGAGGTGGACTTGAGAAGATGGAAAGGATGGATATAGAACTGCCAACAGACCTAGTTATTCCCTTATTACTCATCTATCCTAAGTGCTCAGTGCTTCACTACAGAGATATTTGTTCAACCATGTTTGTAGCTGCTCAAATCATAATAGCTAAAAACTGGAAAAAACCCAGGATGAATGGATAGTGAAGTTGTGGCACATTAACACAATGGAATTCTACTCAGCAGTAAGAAAACTGACACAATAATATTTGTAGAAAAATGGAACAGATCATACTCAGTGAACTCACACAATCACAGAAAGACAAACTCCATCTGTAGTTCCTAACCTGAATCAGCTTGGGCTGCTGACCTGATAGGCAACTAGAGGCCAGGACCCTCAGGATCGAAGGGCTTGTGGGGAGGGGAAGGGAAGGGGGGGGAGACACAAAACTAAACCCCAAATTAACTTGTACCATAGAAACCTTTATCCTTGGAGACAGACTAAAAGGGTGAACCCACAACAAGTAGATAGGGGGAACATCTGAAAAGAAGGGCCTTGGAGAGGGTGGGATGAAGCCTAACATTAAATTTTTATTTTTATTTTGTTTATTTACTCATTAATTTATTTTGGCTATTGACTGTAACTTCCAGTACCAGAATTCAGTTGCTACCCACAGTGAGCTGTTAATCAGAGAGACCTACAATGTCCCCAAAACAAGACAGGCTTCTGTCAAAGCAGTTGATTACCCACCTGAGATAAATGGTAAGACCCTATTGCTGATGACACTATATGCTGCCAGCAGGGAACACAGAAAGACCTGGCTGGAATCCAGAAGAGAGCCAGACCCCAGACAGCCCATCTAGCGCTGGAAAGTGCTACATGAGCTACTGGGGAAAAGTAGCCTACAACTGCCTGAGAAACCAGGATCTAAGCTACTTAAAAGTAAACACCCTGATGAGATGTACGCACATATGCAATATTGGCGCACAGCCTTGGTAGGTAACCCATAGCTTTCTGATTGGGTAAGAGAGCCACTTAATGGAAATGAACCCATACCTGGAACTGGGAACCAGGTCTGAATCCTATGAAGACAAAGACTGTGCTCTCCAATGTCAAGCTCCTACTAACCTTGGGCTAAAAGAGTGACTATATCCATCAAATTCTCCCTAAATTAATAATGCATATCCCACTTAACCTGTGCTAACTTCACTCTCCCTTGGAGAATCTGCTTTTCTTTTTCCAATGGTAGTGAGACCCAAGGAGATAAACTACCCTTCAAACTTCAATCAGGCCCCAGTTGAAACCACAAAGGAACTGGGGAAATAAGTAAGAATGCAGCTTCCATGCTCAGCCTGACAATCAGTGCCAGGGTGAAGGAGACAGATGCTGAAGACACTCAACACCTACCAAAGCAGAGATCCAGAGGCTCCTAAGAGCCCATCACTGAAGTAGACTTAAGGAACACCCAGCACAGCTCAGGGAATTTAGTAGAAGAGGGGTGGAAAAGTTGTTAGAGCCACAAGTTGGAATATCATGCCCAGAGGCACTGTCTCTCCCCAATAACTGATTGTTGCTCCCACAGTGCATAGCTCACAACCCTACTTGGAAAACCTGCAACCTCACTGAGAGAGTCCCCAGTGGAAAGGACAAGGGAAAGAATGGTATCAACACATGACGTATCCATATTTAGTATGACCTTAATTAATTTTAAAAAAAGAAAAAAATTGAATTCATCTAATGGGATGAAAGGGAAGGATTTATACTTTGTACTCAATGCCATCAATTTTTCAATATGATAGAACCTCCTTTCCTTGAGAAATGAATAAATCCTCATTCATCAGTATATTGTATTAAAATTATCTGTATTTAAAAAAGATCACCTCCTACATTCTTAGTAAAACCCAGAATGTTGTACAGTGGATTTTATCACATATAGACTAAAGCTGCAGCATCTCATTCCTAAGAGATATGGATTTTCTGATAAAAATAAATAACATTAAGACACCCTTTCTCTTACTGTTAGAATTGTTCTTTCAGCTGATTGATAATTGATTCCACATTTCTTATTACCAAAACATCCAGGCTTATCCATGACACAATTCAGATGTAATCATAAAGAACAAACATAGGGTGTCATGTCCAAAATGACATGCACAACAATCATAGCCACTAATGGACCCTATCACAGGAGAGACAGCATTCAGCCATGTAGTGGAGCTCTGCTAAGCACCTTGCATTCATTATTTCAGATAATCTTCATAATACCCTGGATCCCTGTTATACACATCAGAAATCCAAAGCTTAGCAAAATTTGTATCTGAAGTTATAAATTAAAAAGTGTCATAATTAGGATTTCATATCCACTTGATTCTTAAAAGTAAATGGTAACCACAAATGCTATTGAAATATGCCCCATAGGTACAGATCCCTGCTGAGATGAAGAAGCAGGCACAGTCAACTTAGACCAAATAATACTGCTTGCAAACTTAAAGCCTATATTTTTCCCCTTCTAAACATCTACCAGGTTGATGATATGTCACTCAGGATATTTAAAAAAAAACTTTTAGGGAATAAAAAGTGATGATTTTGGTAAGTAATGTCTACAGCGTAGCATAGTCATTTTAATTTGAAAGGCATTTCTGTAACATTATAGACTAAGTAACTAAAATATGCTCACAGAACCAAGGCTTTTTAAATATCATTAATTTATTTACTTATGAGAGAAAGAGAGAGAGAGAGAGAGCATTCCAGGGCCTCTAGCCACTGCAAACAATCTTCAGATGCATGCACCACCTTGCACATCTGAATTTACGTGGGTACTGGAGAATCCAACCTTGGTCCTTAACCACTGAGAGAGAGAGAGACAGGTAGCTGTAGCAAGATTATCACAAACTTATTAACTAAAGCATACAAATTCATTCTTTTACAGTTCTGAAAGTCAAAGTATAAAATCAGTCTCACAGACCTAAACTTAATATTTCTTTAAAGCTAACTCCTTCTAGAGGCTTTTCAGATTCCAAAGTCCTCCTGAATTCCTTGGGCAGGAACTCCTTCCTCATTATGCTGAACTCTTCTTTCCATTTTCAGACTGCTGCTGACTTTGGTCTTTTTTTCTTTTTTTTTTTTTTGGGGGGGGGGGTTTCGAGGTAGGGTCTCGCTCTGGCCTAGGCTGACCTGGAATTCACTATGTAATCTCAGGGTGGCCTTGAACTCATGGTGATCCTCCTACCTCTGCCTCTTGAGTGCTGGGATTAAAGGTGTGCACCACCACGCCCGGCTTCTGCCCCGATTTTCTAAGAACCTTTTAAATACAATGCATTCATCTGGACAACCCAGGCTCATTTCCTCATCTCAAGATTCTTAATCACATCTGGAAAGTTCCTTTTCCCATAAAAGGTAGCACATTGATTTTTTTTTTTTAACAATTAAGGACTTTCACATTTATTTAAAAGTGGATAGGTTCTTGTAGTTAATATTTAGACATATTTATAGAAAACTTTATTCTATCATAATTAATAATGGTCACATTTTAAATCTATAAATTAGAAAACATTACATTCAAGAACTTATTGCATAACTTTTCCTTAGGGAGGTGTGGAAAAAAGTCTACGCACCTCATAAAGAGCACCAGCGGCAGACCAAAGTAATGATTCTACATAAATCTAGCTTGGTGAATGAATGGCATATTGAGGTTAATTTCAGGAGAATGAGTGACTCAAAGGCAGCTGCATCAGGAGAAGTCCAGTATCTCTGGAGTTCCCTGTCAAACTTTTAAGCAGTTCCACTGACATTTCCTCCTTCCCAGGAATTTCTAATCTCTTAAATAACCTCAGGAACAGGCCTGGAGGATCTGTACTTTCTTGGCTTCTTGACTCTGGGAAGTTTCATAAGCTTCCTGAATCTTATGAGCCTCCCTCCTCTCCCTAGGAGGAAATGCTTCAACTCAGGAGAACATCTACACAGCAGTACCGCATCCACTGTAGCTGTAAGCTAATTTATGGCTTTTTAGGACTTAATTTCATGACTCAGAAAGTATATTTTTATTTTACTTCTGGTGGGTGGAGTTGACTGGTTCACAACACAGCCTGGATGAGCACCTACACAGAAACTACTGTGCTGTTATATTTAGAAACTGTTTGTTCCAAATGTTCAGAAAAGTATCGGGCATTTAGTAAGATGCAGCCTTGAGTCTCTTGCAGAAAGAAGAAAACTACAAAGCACAGAGAGTGGTTAAGCCCATGTGTTTAATGGTAGTTTTCACTAAGGTGAGTGAAGGAGTAAAAAGAATTAGAGAAGAAAAACCTACAGCTTTTGAATGGTCAGATTCTGATCAGAAGAATGAATAGCAAAATAAATAAATAATAAATAAATAAATAAACCTATACTTTGTCTAAGCATGGAAAAAAAATAATGACAGAAAAGAAAAAACTCTCCTCTCCACATGATCTCAGTGAGGCAGAAACATGTTTGCTTTGTGTTTTTTTTTTGTTGTTTTTTTTTCCTGGAAATTGGACAGCACATCCTCTAATGCCCTGGGGAGCAATGTCCTGAACAGGAAAAAATCCCACTGCACAGATAGCTATGTGTTCTGAAGATTCAAGTTGTTCCTCAGAGAATCAAGTGAAATTCAAAGTGCCTTTGAAAAAGAGATTAACAGTTCTAATATTAGGAAACCCATTTTTATGTAAATGTTTCTGGATTTTTTTTTCCCAGGCTGTCTTCTAACATTTCAATGTGTATGTTCATTTCCTAATTTCTTATTTCTGGAAATGAATACCAGACCAGAAGCAATTTATGAAAGGAAAAGGATTTAACTGGGCTCAGAGTTCCACAGAAGAGAGTCCTCCATGGCAGGGAAAGCGTGGCAGGCTAGAGAGGAAAGATAGTGTCTCACCATCAGGGAGAAAGCAAGGAGAGACAGAATAGCCATCTGAGCTAGACTATCAAACCTCAGGCCCCTCACCCACACCCCCAACATACTTCCTCCAGCAAGGCTCCATCTCCTAAAGTTTATACAACCTTCCTGCAGTATTATCAGCTGGGATCAAGTATTCAAACACATGAGCCTATGGGAAGCATTTGGACTCAGATGACCAGAGCCATTATATAGCTTTTGTTAAAATATAGTAAGACATAAAAATATGTATAAAATGGATAATAAAATGTTCTTACTATTCTAATTAGAATTCTTCCATATTAAGCAGAAGTGAGAAAGACAGACAAATGGACAGAGCCAATGATCTAATAGTTTCTAAAACCTACTAGGTTATGTCTCAGACTTTAATGTATACAAACACACGCACAAACATTAATTCAAAAAAATGCATAAAAATCATGTTTAAATGCAGATTCTGATTCAATAAGCTTGGGCTGTGGGATGGTTCATGGAATCTATGTTTCCTACAAACTTCTAAGCCATGTCAATGTTGCTATTGTTCCCCTCTTATGTAGCATGTCATAAAGCATTTATATAGTTACAGATTCCCAGGTGATGCCCCAAACCTTCTAACAGTATGTAATTCTTTTTGTTGTTGTTGTTGTGTTTGTTTTGTTTTTTCGAGGTAGGGCCTTACTCTAGCCCAGGCTGACCTGGAATTCACTATGGAGCCTCAGGGTGTCCTCGAACTTGCGGCAATCCTCCTACCTTTGCCTTCCGAGTGCTGGGATTAAAGGCATGTGCCACCATGCCCGGCAAACAGGTGTGTAATTCTAATAAGCCACTTCGGGTATATTTTTCTATGACAGCATTTCTGTGAATTCAATGAACTGAGCCCCAAAGTCTGCTGTTGCCATGCAGTTATGTAAATGTTTGAAATGTATCTATTCATTCCTTCCTGTATTTACTCACTTACTTACTTACAAGTTTTTTGAGATAAAGCTTTGTTATAGAGCTCAGGGTGGCCCTGAATTCACAATGAACCCAGGCTTGCCTTAAACTTGCATAGATTCCCCCCGCCCCTCCCCCCCTGCTTTATTTTCTGAAAAGTGTTCAACTGCCTGGACTTTGACCATGCATCTGCTTAGACTTCCTCATATGATTTTCTGTTTTTGTTTGGGCTTTATCTTTTTTAAGCAAGGTCTATCAGCTACTTTCTCATTACTAGGAGAAAATATCAGCCCACAAGCATCTTATAGAAATAAAGGGTTTATTGAGCTGATTGTTCAGAAGGGACATGCCCATCATGGCAGTAAGCATGGCAGAAGCAAATAGCTGGTGTCACATTGTCACATGTACAGGAGGAAACAGAAAAACTAAACAGCACCAAGCAGGGCCAGACACCTTAAGGCCTTCCACCAGTGATATACTTCCTCAACAGGGCTCTACCACCTAAAGGATCTCTGAAGTTCCAAAAAGTAGTACCAACTAGTGACAAAGTATTTAAACACATGAGTCTATGTGGGACATTTTATATTTATACCACCACCACACAGGGTCTCACTCTATTCCAGGCTGACCTAAACTCACTGTGTATTCCAGGCTGGCCTCAAAGTCACGGTGTTTCTCTTACCTCCACATCCTAAATTCTGGAACAAAAGTATGAGCCAACATGCCAAACATTTTTGTGTTACATGCTAATGTTACCTTCTTGCAACACACAAGCTGACTCTGAGCCTAGAGTTGACAACTCTGATGTGTTGAAGACTAGGTCCTCTGTGAGAATTTTATATAAGCTATGTAATATCTACCCTTGGGAAATTCTACAAGTGCATGTGTAGCAGACAGCTTCAGGTTCGCTGAGATGAGCTTCCAGACCAAGCACAGTTATGGAGGAAGGAATTTATTGAAGCTTACAGATCCAGGGGAAGTTCCATAATGGCAGAAGAAGCTGGCCTGCCTTCACAGGACCAAGCAGAGAGAGAGAAGCACAAGACAAAAGACAAAAGCCACACAGCACAGCACACTTCAGGAACTCCAGTTAGGCACCCTTTGCATATCTTTAGATTGAAATCTGAAACCCACCACCACACCTTAAGATCCGCCCAGTGACACTGCCTCCAGCCAGGTGGCTTCAGACGCAAACTACAAACAAATAAAAAACTGCATATATTGGGGGCTACCTATTCAAACCACCACATTCTGCCCCTGGTCCCCCATAGATTTATAATCATCATGTATTGTAAATTGTACTCAGTTCAATTTCAAAGGTTCCCGCAGTCTTGACCAATTTAAGATATTAAGACCTGTAAAATCAAACAAATTAAACACTTCCAACATATAAACACACAGGGTAAACATTTTCAACTGGTATAAGGCGTAGCAAGGAGAGACTAAAACAATGCAAACTCAACCACCATCAAACAAACATCAAACTTCTGCAGTTCAAGTCCAATGTAACCAGAGACTGCCAGTCTCCAGATTTTGCAATTTCGCAGCCCCCCCCCACCCCAGCTGGGCAGAGTAGCCAGGGAACATTTCAATCCTAGGCCAACAGTGTGCTCTATGGTAGCCCTTGCATAGTCCTGGTATATCCAAAACATCTTCAGGTCTTCGTGTAAACCACGGTCCATCTTCCAAAGGCACTTTCAGCCTATCAGGGTATCAGGCCCTGCCTCATGCCGCATCTCAGCAGCAGCTCCTGGAACTGTGTGCAATTCACAACCACTCCATGCATTTTTATGCTTCTGAAACTAATGCCAGGTGTGCAGGACACAGCTATATTCTGAATTCACAGATAAAATAAATGATAACCTTGAAAAGCAAGTTCCTTTGCCAGTCAACTCTTCCAAAAACAGTTTACATTTCTATGAGAGTCCTTCCTCAGGCATCCTTTCCATTGCTTTAACATGAAGCAGTTGGACCATCTTCCATAAGATTGCTAATGTGTTTGACAATAGCAGGTTCAGTAACCTAAAACCAGTCTCTGCGCCAGTAAGTTTAACTTGCTTAAAGTTTCCCAGCTTAAAAATCTTAAATCTCTCAGACCAATATCTCTAGCAAAGCACATCAGTCCATAACAAATGTAACCTTGGTCATACTCTCTGGGCCTCAGCAGCAGAATGCAGCCAGCCCTTATGCCAGTAGCCCAGTTCTGACAAATTCTTCTGTAGTCTTTCCTTCCCCTTAGAAAGCTCATAAGCCAAGCCTCAAAGTTCAAAACTGTCTGCACTTAGCATTCTCAAACTCTCATCAGAATGCTCCATAAAACTTGGCTTACCACTCCAGAAGGCATCTTCATTTGCAAGCACCAAGTCCATGCCTATTCCTCCAAAACAAAAGTTCCAAAAGATCAACATCCACATGGTCTGGTTCATCTGAGTCCACTCCTCTGTACCAAGTTCTGTAGCAGACAGCTTCAGGTTCACTGAGATGAGCTTCCAGACCAGGCACAGTTATGGAGGAAGGGATATTTATTGAAGCTTACAGATCCAGGGGAAGTTCCATAATGGCAGAAGAAGCTGGCCTGCCTTCACAGTACCAAGCAGAGAGAGAGAAGCACAAGACAAAAGACAAATGCCACATAGCACAGCACACTTCAGGAACTCCAGCTACGCACACTTAGCATATCTTGAGATTGAAATCTGAAACCCACCACCACACCTAAAGATCCACCCAGTGACACTGCCTCTAGCCAGGTGGCTGCAGATGCAAACTACAGACAAATAAAAAACTGTATATATTGGGGGCCATCTATTCAAACCACCACAGCATGTAAACACAGGTCATAAACAACTTCAGGAGTTTTCATATTTTCTAGTCTACTTATGTTTGTGTGAATTGTTCATGAACTTCTAAGAATTCATGGTCCACTTACAATGCCTTGAAAATATCATGTCCAGTGATAGAAACTTATTACTGTAGTTCTATATTTCATCTTGGTACCACTTCAGCTCCTCTGAGCCACCTGCAGCATCTGCCCCTGAAGCTGTCCCACAGCATCTGGCCCAGGGCAACCCCCAACACCCCAGGGGCTCTCCATTGTACTAACCCTACTTCAGATGTCACTGACTGCCTGTTGTCTAGTATTCATGTTTAAAAAATTATTATTTATTTATTTATTTGAGAGGCTGTAATAGAGAGAAAGAAACAGAAAGTGAGAGATAGAGACAATGGGCACTCCAGGGTCTTTAGTCACCGCAAACAAACTCCTGATGCATGTGCCACCTTGGGCATCTGTCTTTGCGTGGATACTGGGGCATCAAACCTGGGCCTTTAGACTTTTTAGGCAAATGCCTTAACTGATGAGCCATCTCTCAGCCCATGTTCTCATTCTTACTTCCCTCCTTCCTTTGCATTTTAGAAACAAAATAAATAAATCCACCCTCTGCAATTTTTCCTTCTGCGTGTAAACCTGTTTTAAAACCCTTTTTACCAGTCTCCTAACTTAAAGAATACTTCCTTCAATTGATGGTTTTTACTTAAAAGATACCTCATTCAAATAATGTTTTACTTGCTGTTCCATGAATGCTCTTTAACATACCTGAAAGTTCTTTGGTCCCTTGTTGTAATTACTGCTCATTGCTGGGACAAAACACCTGTCCAGAGGCAGCTGTTGGGAGACAGGATTAATATCAGCTTCCATTCTTAAGAGAAAGCCTCATCATGGCAGAAAAAGCATGGCAGAGCAGAGGCTGGGAATCACTTCTGGCCACAGGAGCTGGCAGGAAGTACTAAGAGTGAGCTGCACTCTGGCAAGGAGGAAGCTGGATGATAGCACCCCAAAACTCACACTCAGCAACACACCTCCTCTAGCAAAGCTCCACCTTCCAAGTCACCACCAGCTTAGGACTGAGCCTTCAAAGCACATGAATATATGGAGACAGCTCATTGAAATTTACCAGTCATCCTCAACTGAAAAGGACTTTCATTTAAGCAAAAAAAAAAAAAAAAAAAACAGTGAAAAAATATTCTAAAATGCAAAATATACTTTGGATAGAACACAATTTTAACTTAGAGAACATATAAAAGTATTTTCTAACTTTTTAAATTTTTATTTTTTAATATTTTTGTTCCATATAGGGTCTCACTCTAGCCCAGGCTGACGTGAAATTCACTGTGGAGTCTCATGGTGGCCTTGAAATTGCAGTGATCCTCCTACCTCTGCCTCCCAGTGCTGGGATTAAAGGTATGTGCCACCATGCCTGGCTATATTTTAATATTTTAAATAAATTATTTAGTTATTTGCAAGCACTTAGAGAGAATAAGTGGGTGCACCAGGGTCTCTAGACACTAAAAATGAACTCCAGATGCATGTGCCACTTTGAACATCTGGCTTTATGTGAGTAAGGGGGAATCATACCTGGGTCCTTGGGCTTTTCATGCAAGCACCTTAACTGCTAAGCCACCTCTCCAGCTGAAAAATAATTTTAATGATTGACATTAAAATGAAGAGTCTGCTTTTGAATACTAATAAGCATACTTGCATTCATGTGTGCATGTGTGTGTGCATACACACACGGACATGCATTATATACATGTGTCATTGGGTGATTATTCTTTATCATCTCTGTCTATACATTTTAGGAGTTCATGTTTTATAATATTTATGCTCTATTGTTCAACAATAAAGAATTATACATTAGAGAACTATAATATATGACATTGCATATAGGATATTTTTGTTATAATTTCTCATTTAAGGGTATAAAATGTTAACTATATAACTATAATGTATATTTTAATTAGCTGGAATATAGTAATCACTTTACAATGTATATAAAAACATTAAGTTGTATACCTTAAGTATATACAATGCTTATATGTCAAAAGTAAATCATTATAAAATGAAAAGTAATATCACAAGTAATTGTTTATTAAAGCAAAAGTAAAGAACTTCAGCATATTTACCCTTTTTATATTATCAATATATTTTGCTTATGTTTTTGCAAGCCGAAATAGACAGAAAGAAAGTATAAGAGCACCAGGGCCTCCTGCCACTGCAAACAAATTCCACATGCATGTACCACCTTGTGCATCTGGCTTTATGTGGGTACTAAGGAATTAACCTTGGGTTATCAGGCTTTACAAAACACTGTCTTTCTCTACTGAGCCATCTCCCCAGTCCTAAATTTATCTTATTTTAAAATTGATTCCCTGTAGCAATAAAAAGTGTGTGGAGATGGGTATGCATGAGTTTATCCAAATAAATATTTACTGTTTTCATATCTGCATATATATTATATTATAGCTGTTGGGAGTTGAGCTTTCTGTTATAAATGCTGAACAAGACACTTTGTTATTCAAAAAATGACTTTTTTGGTGTGAATGCAAATATATTTTTGATGCCCTACTGTATGGAGTCTAGAATGTGACCCTACCAAATAACTTGGAAAGAATAGGGATTAGTTTGACCTCTGAGGATTAAATTTTAAATCAACAGAGAATAGACCAGGGCAAAGTCATATAAACTTTAACCTACAAAGATAAAAAGCACACCTCACTTGAGGCATATATGACTAGAATACATATTTAAAGAGAGACTGTCAATTGTGTATGGATAGGTGAGCCAAGCTCAAATGTAAAGGGATTCTGAAATGTAAAACAAATGCATTGAACTCACACTTTGAGGTTTGCCCCAGTGGACTTTAATTTTTCATTCTTATTATTATTTGGGCCAGTAAAACTATTGACCTAATTCTTATTTAAAAAATGTGTTATTTATTTATTTCTAATCAGAGAAAAAGAGAGAGAGAGAGAGAGAATTGGCATGTCAGGGCCTCTAGCCAATGCAAATGAAGTCCAGAACTTCAGATGCATGTGCTACTTTGTGCATCTGGCTCTACATGGGCTCTGGGTAATTGATCTTGGTTCACTGGGTTTTACCAACAAGCACCTTAACCACTGAGCAGTCTCTCCAGTCCCTCTTGGACTATTTCCATTAAATAATTTTCTCTTCTGACTTCTTCATACATAGTTTATTAAAAGAACTATGTTTGCATATAGTTTTCCACCACTACTATAACAAGTTTCCACAAACTAAGTGCCTCAAGCACAGATTTATTGTTTATAGTTCCGAAGTCCAGATGTAAAAATGAGAATAAAATTAAGGTGACAGCATCAGGGCTGTTTTTTTTTCTGGGTGCATCACAGGCAGATTTCTTCTTTGCCTCTCCCAGCTTCTGTTTGGGTACCAGGAATCCTGGCCTATGTGCACACCATCTCAAACTTTTCTCGGTCTTTTACTTTGCATGCCTGCTCCCCTTACAACATCTCTGTGATAACCTTGATGAGTTCCACCTTGAAAACCCTACTAAGCTCATAATTTTAACTTGAGAAAGTTCCTTTCAACATATAAGGTAACACGGGAATGAGGAAGTAGACATGTTTGGGCATTGTTCAGTTTATCACATCATGCTAGCTGAACAATATTCCATCCATGTCTTGGTTTTCCCACTGGATTTTTTTTTTCACTGTAGAGAAATAAGGACCTATCCATGGTAACTAAGGTATCTGCCCCTCAGCAGGGCAGCCACTTTCAGTTTGACTTCATTGACATGTCCCTGAAGCCTGCAAGAATAAAAGCCAGCACTGTTAAGGTAACTCTTTAGGTCCACAAACAGAACCTTTTCACTAGGTGCTACACTTTAATTAATATCATCAGAATCTCCATTCGTTATAATAGAAAGCATTAATCCCAGCTGTATTAGCTGTGGGCCTATTGTTTTCCTTCTAGTTGTAGGCTAAACTTAAGTAGGGAAATGAGATGTTTTGAACAAAGGAGGAGGCACAGTCAACCTAGGTAATTCTGTGTGAACATGGTATAAATCTGGTATAAATTTAATCAATAGGATGTATTCACACATCCCATTGGCCAAAGAAAAATCATATGACCAAACTCCAACATACCAGAGGAACTCCAGTTCACTTGGCAAAGGACATGGATATAACAACACAGCCTGAATGAGGAGGAGAAAAAAATTGGGAATAATTATGTAATTTTTTCTATAGATTCCCAGTGAGCTCATTCAGAATACTTGATATCACATACTAATAAATTCATTCATCTTAATATACAAATAGACAACATTCATGACAACAATAATGCAAAAGAAATGATAAGTAAATCCCAAAATATCTAGTCTTTCTTTATGATAGGATGAATATAACAAGGAATATTTTGTAGGCTTTACTTTTTTGGCATGTGTGTTCCTAGTATATGTGCAAATGTGTGTGAGAGAGGTGTTCACATGTGTGCTGGGGCATAGGTGTTCTGGTCTGTGTGCACATGTGTACATGTGCTGGTGCATGTGAAGTCAGAGGTGATGTTGGCTGTCTTCCTTGATTGCTCTCCACCTGATTTACTAAATCAGGCTCTCTCCTTTGACCTCAGTGCTTACCGATGTGGCCAGTCTACCTGGCCAAGTTGGCCTGAGGATCCTATGCTACTGCCTCAGGAGGGAGAGGGCTAGAGGAAGCCCACCCCACCCACTACAAATTTATATGGTGTGGGGTTCTTCAGTCCTCATGCTTGTGTGGGAAGCAATTATCTACCAAACTCTCTCCTCAGGCCTCTAAAAAGCAGATTTTAAAATGACAAGGCTGGAGAGGTGGCTTAGCAGTTAAGGTTCTTGTCTGTGAAGCCTAAGAACCCAGATTCAGTTCCCCAGGACCCACATTAGCCAGATGCACAAGGTTGTGCATGTGTCTGCAGTTTGCAGTGGCTAAAGCCCCTGGCACACCTATTATCTCTCTCTCTCTCTTTCTCTCTGTCTCTCTCCTTCTTTTTCCCTCTTTCTTCCTCTTTCCCTCTCAAATAAATAAAATATATAAAATGATAAAGGGATGGTACACACCAACCCTTTAGTATATATTACCCATTAGTATAGTATAATGCAGTATATACCACACATTAGCAGAGATTCAAACACAGGAAGTAAAAGTCACAGGAACATCTGATGAGAAAAATAAATTTATAAATATATTGTGAGAATATTACAGTGCTCTTAAAATAGCTGTTGATCACAAAAACAAATAGAATATTCTAAGGAAGTAGGAAATCTAAAATAAAATAAAGAAAATAGAAGTGGATGTGAGTATATACCCAAAATCACCATCTACTAAAATTTAATATAAATTAGAACATTTATCAAAATTACTTCATTTGGGACCCATAAAATCATCTCACCAAATTTCCAAAATTTTAAATTAATCTTAGTATGCCTTCTGATGAGAAGATAATTACATTAATAGTTAACAAGAAAAATCCCACAAATACCCCCCCCCAAAAAAATCAGCAATACACATCTAAGTAATCCATGGGTCAAAAAAGATACCAAAAATAAATGACAGGATTTTGATTTCACAATGATATTACATATTCAATATAATCTACTTCTTTTTAAAATTTTTTATTAAGTAGGAAGTTGTATGGGCACATCATATGTAAGTACTATCATTTCCATTCTCCCTGTCCCCATTCCACTGAGGACCCTCCTCAGTGGGATTACTGGTGTTTCCCCTACGTTTGTGGGATATCAATGTGAGAGCATCAGTTATTCATTTTAAGGGGAGTACAATGCTTCCAGACATTCCCTTCCACTCTGTGGTTCTTACATTCTTTCTGCCCCTTCTTCTGCAAAGTTCCTTGAGCTATGGTGGGTGTGTTTACATATAACTTACTGTGCTTGCAGCACTTTCTGGATTTCTGCTTTGGTGCATTTTGAGTGTCCTCTGTGTCTGTCTTCATGACCCTGGCAGTGATAGACAGACTCTCCATTGAAGAAGCACTCTTTCTCCTCTTGATAATTCCTCTATGGTTTCACCTGGGCCATGGCTGATGTGCAACAGGAGTTTATCTCTTCATTCTAGCTGCCTCCTGAAAAAGAAAAACAGATTCTCCAAAGGAGACTGAGGTCAGCATAAATCCAATAGGATAAGGATTATTAATTAAGAGAGATTTACGTAAGTGTAACCACCACTCTTTTGGCTGAAGACTAGTGAGAGCTTCTTGCTGGAGTCCATGATTTTGGTCTCCATGGGATCCTGACTTGGTTCCCAGCTCCAGCTAAGGAAAGACTTCAAGACAGTGAGTGTAGCAAAGGATGGAGTGTTCATTATGATCTTATTTTTAAAGGATAATTCATCTAGAAGATACAACAACTTAAGATGCATATTCACCTAATAACAGAACCCCAAACTACATGAATCAAAATGAAAGAATTAAAGGAAGAGCTATACCACTATACAATTTTCAGTAGCTATTCTTGAACAATTGATAGAGAACAAGCCTAAAAATATCAAGAACATTATAGATATCTTTATAGAACCTTAAAACACCTATTCTAATTGCCATCCATACAATGTGACATCCAACAAATACAGACTGCTCAGCTGTTGAAGTTCACACTGTACCTTCTCCAAGACAGAGGGACTGAGTCATAAAATAATTCATTATTGTCCCAAAGCACTGGAATTATACAAAATATATCCTCTGACCTCAGAAAATTCAATTTAAAAATCAATAAAAAGAATATATCTGGGAAAAATCTAAATATATAGGATTTAGAAATTATATTTCTAAATAATTTGTTGGAAAAACAGGTAAGTAAGCTATTAAATAGTGTTTTCAGTATAATAAGAATGAAATTGTAAAACAATCTATGTTCTCCAGAGAAACAAATCAGGCTACATTTTGAGGGAAAGGAAATAAAAGAGAGAGACTTGTAGGCATTGGTTTATGCAGTTATGGAGATGGGAAGTTCAAAAATTATAAAGCATTTTGGCAGCTCTGAAATTCAAGATAGGGATTGAGATTGCAATCTTGAGTCTTAGATTTGCTGGGCAACACAGCTGGTTAGAAAGTTGGTTTCTACCTTCTACAGTTGAAGCAGAATTCCTTCTTAGGGAAAGCTTATTTTTTTCTGTTCTTAAGGCTATCAGCCGATTGGATAAAGCCCATCTACATTAAACAGGATATTGTGCTTTGCTGGAAGTCCTACTGTAGTGTTCATAACATGTACCTTCCCAGCAACTCCAGATTGGTGTTTGACCAACACCTGGGCCCAGCTAAGCTGATGCATAAAATAAAACACCACATGCAACATATTGAAACTTGCTGGACAATGCTAAAGGAATTCTAAGAAGAAACTCTATGATTTTAAATGATTATATTAAAAAATAAATATCTAAAACCAACTATATAGTTTTTCACCTTAAAAATTCAATGAAAATCTGGGAGTAGTGGTACACACTTTTGATCCAAGCACTCTAGAGGAAGAAGGAAAAGGATCACCATGAGCTTGAGGCCAGCTTGTGACTGCAGAGTGAACTCCAGGTCACCCTGGACTACAGCAAGAACCTATCTTGAAAAAACAAACAAAACATAATTCATAAAATAAAAAATGGGGTTTATTGACTTCTAGTCAAGATAGCTGGTTCCTAACCACACTAGAGCTCCGGGGATAACATCAGGCAATGAATGTGGGGTTCCAGTATGAGTATGACTTAGCAGACCTCTACTGGGTAGGCACAGAGTGCACAGTTGGAAATATGTTGATTTCCACACTCTCAGGTAGCCTACTAGACCTTTGGATACTCTTTACTCCTGGCCCCCCTTCATTGCCTCACTTGGCCAGCAAGCACCACTGACTTACTGCCCAGGTATGCTGGTCCCCCACACTTCTATACTGTCCACAGGTGCCCTTGTGTTTACCCTTTGGGGCACCCTGCAGTCCTTGTGCAAGGCTTCTGATCCCCCACACTTCTTGCTACTTACAGGTGCTCTTGCACACCTGCAAGCCTGCCACACAAGCCGCAGCACCTCCTCACCATCCCGCCCCCCTCAGAGTGACTACTTGAGGCATCAAATCTGCCCCAGAAAGGGAGAACAGCAATATATGACAACCACTTGCCAGGGGGGACCAGTGAGTCTTCCATAACATCCCCTGATTGGTATACTAGGAGAGCATGGACTAGTGCTATTGACTCTGAGCCAAAGGCAAGGCACAGTTATAACCAGGGGTAAGAGATTCCAAATCTCCAACCATAGATTTGGTATTAATCATCAACCCAGAGCTGCTGGTGCACTTGTACTCTCTGAAACCTACACTTCTGTGAATACAAAGCCATCACAAAACCATTCTATTCAAACACAATAAAATAGAACACTCAGGCTGGAGGAATGGCTTAGCATTTAAGGTGTTTGCCTGCAAAGCCAAAGGACCCAGGTTCGATTCCCCAGGACCCACATTAGCCAGATGCACAAAGGGGCGCATGCATCTGGAGTTCACTTACAGTGGCTAGAGGCCCTGGTGCACCCATTCCCCCCCCCCTTTGTCTGTCAAATAATAAATAACAATAAGTAAATAAATAATAAAAAATAGAACACTCACTGAAGACATTACAAGGAAAAATTCTTGCTTCCTCTTTAATTAAATAAAACTGCCACACTGAGAAGGATAAACCCCAATCTAAAAATTAAAAATAAAATAAAAAATATGAAATAACAACTGAGAGATCTCCAGCAAGGTTGCCTCATCCCACAATGGAAGTCTCCAATGAAAACATAGAGGAGACAACAGAGATATAACCCCAAAATGAAAACACAATAAGCTATGTGACACTGAACAGGTGAAGCACTGAATTGGAAGCAAATCACCAAGGAACAAACAATCGTACAAATGAAATGCACACAGCTTTCTTCACTAGGCTCAACTTAATTGAGGAAAAGTAAAAGCCTCAAAAGAGAGATAAGTGTGCTGAAGTTGAACCAAAACATAGAGGATCTCAATAATGTGCTGATTAAGCTTAATGGAGATATAATTAAATGCAACAATAAATTCCAAGAAGCATCAAGAAAATCAAACTGTGACCTGAAATTGGAACTTGACAAAGGGATGGATAATATATAGAAAAAGGCAACAGAAAATACAAACCAAATGGAGTTTGTGAAAGAACACATCTCTAAACACCCTCACTAAGAGAGTTAATCATGTGGAGGACAGAATAACAGAGCTGGAATACAAGACATAAAAAGCAGTTTGGGAGTCCAAAACTTTCATAGGTTCAAAGATCATGAGAAAAGAACATGAGAGAACTGTGGAATAGCCTAAAATTACCTAATATCCATATCATGAGTATCCCAGAAGAGGAAAAAATTCACATCAAAGGCAGGGTGAACACATTCAACAAAATTATTGAAGAACGGCCAGGTGTGGTGGCACACACCTTTAATCCTAGAATTTGGGAGGCAGAGGTAGGAGGATTGCCATGAGTTCAAGGCCACCCTGAGACTACATAGTGAATTCCAGGTCAGTCTGAGCTAGAGGGGGACCCTACCTCAAAAACAAAAAACAAACAAAAGAAATTATTGAAGAAGGGCTAGAGAAATGGCTTAGTGGTTAAGGTACTTGCCTGTGAAGGCTAAGACCCAGGTTTGATTCTCCAGGTCCAACATAAGCCAGAAGCACATAGTGAAGCATGCATCTGAGCTTGTCTGCAGTGGATAGAGGCTCTGGAGCACCCATTCTCACTCTCTCACTCTCTCCCTCCCACCCCTCTCTATGTCTCTAATAAATAAATAAATAAAAATAATTCTTACAAAAAGTTACTGAAGAAAACTTTCCCACTCTACTCTCTCAAAAGAGAGATTCATCCAGATACAAGAAACTAACATAAGTCCAAACAGAGTGGACTCTAAATAACAAAAACAAAGACAGAGAGCTAAAAGTAGCAAGAGAGAAACAACTCATTACATACAAAAGCAATTCCTTCAGCCTTACCTTACTTTTGTCAATGCAAAACCTGAAAGCCAGAAGTAACCTGGATGAAGCACTTCAAAATCTAAAAATTTATGGCTTCCAACCCAAACAATTGTACCTAATGAAAGTATCAGTCATAATAGATGGTGAAAGGAA
Organism: Dipus sagitta; assembly: GCA_036346955.1. Lineage (NCBI taxonomy): Eukaryota > Metazoa > Chordata > Mammalia > Rodentia > Dipodidae > Dipus > Dipus sagitta. The sequence goes on along the minus strand of CM070770.1, from coordinate 45,713,079 downwards.
CGAACATTCCATGATTAAAGCCAGCTCCACAACTATATGAACAAAAAGCCAAAACCTACAGAGAATACTTCAGGGAATACTCCACACAGAAGAGTCAAACAACCAATATCAAGAGCTTATAGAAGAAAATCACAATAACCAAAACTAGATCAGGCTCAAAAATGTACAAAGCAAAAGAAAGCACTAAACCTCATAAAGCCACCAACAAGGCAGAAATTAAATTGAGCCACACAGTTATAAACTTAAATATTAATGGTCTTAACTCATACATCAAAAGATAAAAGTTTAAAGGGTGGATCAGGAAAATGGAAACTTCTATCTGCTGTCTTCAAGAAACTGACCTCACACTAAAGACAGAGACCTCCTCAAGGTGAAAGGACACAAAATGATATTTCAAGCAAATGGAAATAAGAAACAAGCAGGTGTTGCTATGTTAATATTTTATAAAAGAGACTTCAAACCAAAAATATCAGAAGGAACAAAGGAAGCCACTTCTTACTCATCAAGGGAACAATCCAATATGAGGACAGCACAATCATAAATCTATATGCACCAAATACAGGTGTACCACAGTTTATAAAACAAAAACTACTGGATAACAAACCAGAAATAAACCCTAAGAGCATCATAGTAGGGGATTTCAATAACCTACTACCATCAATAAACAGATCATCCAGGCAGAAACTCAACAGGGAAATAATAAAGCTTACCAATACCACAGATCAACTAGACTTAACAGACATCTAAAGAATATTCCACCACAATTCTACAAAATAAACATACTTCTCAGCAGCCCATGGAACCTTCTACAAAACAGATCATATATTAGAACATAAAGCATAACTCCATAAATTCAGGAAAATTGATATAATTTCCTGCATCATATCAGACCACAACCTGTTAAAAACAGAAATTAACAAGAGACACAACAGAATTTGTACCAGCTCCTTGAGATAGAACAACACAGTTTTAAATAATGAATGGGTTGTGGAAAAATTGTGAAAGGAAATTGTAGAATTTCTAGAACTTGGAAAGTAGAGACAGGAAGATAGCTATGAGTTTGAGGCCACCCTGTGATACATAGTGAATTCCATGTAAGCCTGGGCTAGAATGAAACCTACCTCAAGAAAAATTAATAACCTAACAATCCACCTAAAAGCATTGAAAAAACAACAATCCAACCCTAAGAACTCCAGATGGGAAGAAATAATTAAGATCAGAGAAGAAATTAATGAATTGGAAGCTAAGAAAATTGATAAAATGAAGAGCTGGTTCTTTGAAATACTAAAGAAGATTGATAAACCCCTGGCCAGTTTGATCAAATGAAAATAAGTCTCAAATTGACAAAATCAGAAGTGAAAAGGGAGAGATCACAACAGACATCGAGGAAATTGAAATAATCATCAGAACATACTTCCAAAACCTCTACTCCAGAAAATTGGGCAATCCCTACACTCAAGTGTGTTGGGGCTGAGGATGTGCAGAGAACAGTGATGGGCAGGTGCACAATATGAAGAATCTTACTTCTGTGTAAATGCTCTATACTCTATCAAATGGCTCAAAACAGTCACCATGGATTTTTGTATTTGAGGAACAGTAGTTAGCAAAGTTAGCATTAAAAAAAGGAAACTTAAACTGGGCATGGTGATGCACGCCTTTAATCCCAGCACTAGGGGGGCAGAGGTAGAAGGATTGCCATGAGTTCGAGGCTACCCTGAGACTACAGAGTGATTTCCAGGTCAGCCTGAACTAGAGTGAGACCTTACCTCAAAAAAGCAAAAAAATAAATAAAAAATAAAAAAAAAATTGGGCAATCTGGAAGAAACGAATGAATTTCTAGACACATACCACCTACCAAAACTAAATTCAGAGAAGATAAATCTCCTAAACAAACCTATTACATCCATGAAAATTGAAAATGTAATAAAATAAATAAATTTTTTAAAAAGCCTTCCCAGAAAAGAAATATCCAGGTCCAGATGGTTGCTCTGCCAAATTCCACCAAGTCTTCATTGAAGAATTGAAACAACTTTTTGTCAAACTTTTTCACATAATCTGAGAAGGGAGAATTCACTCCAAATCCTTTTGTGAAGCTAGAATCACCCTAATACCAAAACTTGACAGAGATACATCACAAAAAGAAAACTATAATCCTGTGTCCCTGATGAACTTAGATGCAAAGATCCTGAAGAAATCCTCGCAAACCAAATTCAACAACACATCAAAAGCATTATCCATCTTGATCAAGTAGGATTGTTCCCAGGGACGTAGAGATGGTTCAGTATATGGAACTTAAATAGGGTAATATGCCACATAAATAAAATTAATTACAAGAACCACATGACCATTTCAATAGATACAGAGAAGGCCTTTGATAAAATAGAACATCACTTTATGATCAAAACACTGAAGAGACTAGCCATGGAGGGTTTATATCTCAGCATAATAAAGTTATATATAAAGCACCTAAAGCCCAAATAACACTTAGTGGGGTAAGATTCAAGGAGTTCCAATTACGATCAGGAACAAGACAGGGGTTCCCACTGTTACCACTGCTCTTTAACATAGTACTAGAAGTCATAACCTAAACAATAAGAGAGAAGAAAGATATAAAAAGGATACCAATTGGAAAGTAAAAGGTGAAATTAGCCCTATTTGTAGATGACATGATCCTATACATACATGACCCAAAAGACTCCACCATAAAACTTCTAAAGGTGACAAATTCCTTCAGTAAACTGAAAGGCCAGACAACAGGGATGGGTGGGTTTGGGGGGAGGGGAATAGGATATCAAAAGGAAATCAACATAAAACTAAACCCAAAATGAAATTGGCACCATTGAAACCTTTCTCCTGGATAGTACACTAAAAGACAAAACCCTCAATAGGAGTACGGGTGGATCATGTGGTAAGAAGGGCCCTAAAGAGGGTGAGATGAAACCTAACTTTAAAACATTTGACTCCAGCCTGTAACTCTCAGTACCAGTTATTGGTTGCTACCCACATTGATCTGCTGATTGGAGAGGCCTATGAGGTCTCCAAAATAAAGCAAGCTTCTCTCAAAGCACTTGATTACCTGCTTGGGGTAAAAGGTAAGACCCTATTGCTGAAGACACCACATGCTGCTGAATCAGAACATGGAGAAACCTGGCTGGAATCCAGAAGGGAGCCAGTTCCCAAATAGCTAGCCCGTTTAGTGCCAGAAAGCACATGAGCTACTAGGGGGAAAGTGGCCAACAACATTGTGAGCAAGCAAGGGTCACAGCTATTCAAAAGTAACCAGGATGACCAGAAGTACACACCTGTGCCATGGTGACACACAGCCTTGGTGGCTCACCACTGGCTTTCTGATTGGTTAAGAGATCTGCTCCGTGGGAAGGAACCCATAGCTGGAACTGGGAACCAGGTCAGAATCCCATGGAAACCAAAATTATGGTCTCCATTAACAAGCTTCCACTAGTCTTTGGCCAAAAATGGGGCTACATCTATCAAAATCTCTCTAAATTAACAATGCTTATCCCATTTAACCAAGCTGACTTTGTTCTTCTTTGGAAAATCTGTTTTTTATTTTTTTAGAAGGTAGCAAGACCCAAGAAGATAAACCACCCCTCTCACTTCAGCCAGGGCCGAGGCAGACCACAGAGGAATTGGTGAGATGAGCAAGAGTGTTGCCTTCATGACAAGCCTGACAATCTGCACCAGGATGAAGGAGGAGGCACCCACTACCAAAGCAGAAATGCAGGATGAAGGAGGAGACACCCACTACCAAAGCAGAAATGCAGGATGAAGGAGGAGATACCCACTACCAAAGCAGAAATGCAGGATGAAGGAGGAGACACCCACTACCAAAGCAGAAATCCAGAAGGTCCTACAAATTTAACACTGAAATAGAATTAAAACACACCCACCACAGCTCAGGGATATTGCAGAAGAGGGGGTGGAAAGTAAGACCACAGGTTGGGAGGGCAGATCCACAGGCATTGCCCCCTCAACACAATGACTGACTGTTGCTTTCACAACTCGTAACCTACAACCAAATGGGAAATACCAACAACTCCACCGAGGAAGGCCCTCAGTGGAATGGGTTGGGGAGGAGGGAAATGTTGGTGCCAACACATGATGGGTCCATGAAAAGTACATTTTTATTTTATTTTTATCTTTATTTATTTAGTAGATAGAGGGACAGAGAATGGGCACAGCAGGGCCTCTAGCCACTGCAAATGAACTTCAGGTGCATGGACCACATGCGCATCTGTCTTACATGGGATCATGAGAATTGAACCTGGGTCCTTAGGCTTTGCAGACAAGCACCTTAACTGCTAAGCCACCTCTCCAGTCCCAAAGTATATTCTTAATTAAAAAAAGAAGTAAAAAATGGATGGTCAGCATAAATATATTAGAAGCCAAAAATTTTTTAGAGTAGTATAAAATAGAGGAAGTATTAACTAAACAGATCTATAAATGAGGAACCACACCCAAATAATCAACAATAGGAACAAAAAGGTTTTGGCATATATACTGAGAATACAGAAAAATACTTCACAGGCTTATAATAACAATTCAACAAGTTAGGCAAAATAGAAAACTTGAAACATCACAATTTACCAAAACTTATAAAAAGAAAATATCAATTATTAAACATATATTTTACAATTTAAGCTTTATTTTAAAAATAAAAAACTCCAAGCTTAAAAATATATATGTATATATATATATATATATATATATATATACATATATATATATATATTTGATATGAATCAATATCATATATACACATATATATGATATATATCACATATATACATGTACATCATATACATATATATGATATTGATTCATATCAAATACTTCTGGAATAAATCAGATTGATATTATTCAAATTATTCACAAAATAGAGTAGGAGGGCTTTTGTAAGCAGAGCATCAGCCAAACATCAAAATCTGCCAAGAACATTCCCAATAATCAAAATTACAGTCGAGTGTTTCTGTAATTGTGTAAAAAGTATGCAAAATTCTAACAAAATATTGTCATGTATATAAAAAATGCTAATGCATCATGAGAAAGTTAGACTGTTGCTAGGAATGTAATAGGAATGTAAAGAAGGTTATCTTAATATGCATAAAACAACCCAACTCATTTAGTGTATTGAAAAATAAATGAAGGTTGGGGAGATAGCTCAGTGGATAAAGTGCTTGCTTTGCAAGCTGGAGAATTTGAGTTCAATCTCAAAACCCACAGTAAATGTCAGATTTGTAATACCAGGTCTGGGAGTGGGCATATAGGAGAATTATTGCTGTCTAGCCATTCTGGGCTAATTTGTCTAGCACTGGGGCAACGAAATACCATGTCTGAAAAAGTGAAGGACAGCATTCCTAGGAATAGCACCTGAGGTTGTCCTCCTCTGGCATTTAGATGCATGCACATACACATGTACAGGTGCACCCCACACATGCACCCTCCCATGAACTCACATACACACAAATAATAGACAAATAATAAATATAAATAAATAAATAAATGAATAAGGGAAACCATATAATATGTACAGAAAAATATCTGAAAGCATGTAGCACTATTACTTCCAGTAAAAGCTTTAAATAGACTAGAAACTATAGTGAACATCTGAAAAGGATAAATAACTTCTAGAAAATGACTTCAGGTGGCATCTTATTAAATAGTGGACTTGAGAATTATTTCATTATGAGATAAACACAGAAGGATGTTCATTTTTACCACTTCTCTATTTTGTTCCGGTATTCTTAGCCATTGCAATAAGGTGAGGATTAAAAAAATAAGGAAAAGACATGACAAATAAGAAGAAAAACATTTGCCATTGCCAATGATACATATATTAACATGGAAAATCCCAAAATGCCTACAAAAAAACTACCAGAATACAGGAAAGTACTGATCAAGGAAAGGAGATCCAAGGTGATTAATTTAAATCTACTGAAGTCTCATGTATTAGCAACACACAATTGCAAAATGATATATTTAAACTCTACTTGCTATGTTGTCAAAAATATGAAATACATAAGGATAAGTATAAGAAGTGCCTCTAATATCTGGTCACTGAAAACCACAAACATTATGAGAGAAATTGAGAAAAACATAAGTAAATAATAAATATATTTCTGGGAAGGCTCAGATTTTAACATTGATAATTCTCATCAATTTCAGCAAGGAGCTATAGAAATGAACATGCTGTTTTAAAAATTCATTTGGAAATTCAAAGTCAGAGCATCAAAACAATTTTCAAAGAATAAAAATGCTAAGTTAGTGAATATATTCTGATCTCTGAACTTACACTAAAGGAACAGTAATTAAAATTGTTTGGTCTTGGTAAAAATAAAAGTATATATAGATCAGTGGGTCACCACGGAAATCTGAGAAACAGACTAATTCATACTTAATTAGTTGGATTTGACATATTATGCCAATTTAAATAATTACTAATGATCAGCACATTTCTGCAGAAAACAATGGAAATGCATTCATCTTGCTCATATAAAGAAAAATGCAGGCCGGGTGTGGCGGTGAACGCCTTTAATCCCAGCACTCTGGAGGCAGAGGTAGGAGGATCACCATGAGTTCGAGGCCACCCTGAGAGTACAGAGTAAATTCCAGGTCAGCCAGGGCTAGAGTGAGACCCTACTTTGAAAAACCAAAAACAAAGAAAAAAAAAAAGAAAAGGAAAAATGCATTCAAGATTATTTATAGCTGTAAGTGAAATGCCAAACTCTAAAACTATAGAGGAAAAAAGGAGTATCTTTGTGACCTTGAAGTAATCAAATGATTCCAACATAGAAATTGCAAAGCACAAAGCATAAAATGTAATTGATAAATTGGAATTCATGAAAATGAAAAGGCTTTCTTTCTAAAAGCCACATGAAAGTAAAAACGGTAAACACATTGACTGGAAGAAAACACCCAAGGCATATATTTCAAAGACTTATATCCAGAAAATAGAAAATTATAATTCAATAATGAAAAAAAATAACCTAATAATAAATAATTATTTAAATGGATGCTTTAACAGAGAATATATACAAATACTAGAAAGAAATTAAAGTTATTACCTGTCAATGTCAAAATCATAATGTTGAAAGAGAGAGAAAAGAGAATATAAAACTATGTTTTCTTTAATAATTGTTTTTATTTATTTAAGAGAGAGAGAGGCAGAGAGAAAGAGAGAGAATGGGCATGCCAGGGTCTTCAGCGACTGCAAATGAATTCCAGATACATTTGCCACCTTGTACATCAGGCATACGTGAGTACTGGGGAATCAAGCCTGGATCCTTAGGCTTCACAGGCAAGTGTCCTAACTGCTAAGCAATCTCTCCAGCCCCAAAACTATGTTTTCAAAGAAAAAATCTGCCACACCTCTTGATGTTGTCAGAAGACAGTATGGTGGTTATGTTTGAGATGTGAAAGTAACTCAAAGAAACACAAAATGGACTTTTGTGGTTCTTCTTAAAGTTTTGCATTTCTTTTTTAAATTTTATTTATTTATTTATTTGAGAGAGCGAGAGAGAAAGAGGCAGACAGAGAGAGACAGAAAAAGAGAGAGAATGGGCATGCCAGAGTGTCCAGTCACTGAAAACGAACTCCAGACGCATGTGCCAGCTTGTGCATCTGGCTCACATGGGTCCTGGGCATGCAAATGCCTTATCCACTAAACCATCTCTCCAGCCCACTTTTGCATTTCTTAATGTGAGTATTGGATATTTGGTATATTCACACAACAAAAATTTACCAAGCTGAACATTAATACTGTATAAATGTCTATCTATATGTACATATACATTATAGTTCAATTAAAAATTTAAATACAGGAGTAAAAAAAAAAACATGGCTACATGTTATGTATTTTCCAATCCATTAATCAATTAACAGTAGTAGAATTATTTATGTTTCTACTTGTTATGTCCTCAGTAACTCTGCAATGTCTTATCAGTGTGCTCTCTGTTCCTGCACTCCAGTGCTGGTAGATTGCTCTTCTGCCATGACCAACATCTATACCACTAGCAGCAGCAACCAAAAAGGCATTGCAGATAGCCTGGCTGTTAACTAGTAATAAGGAGCTGCTGTCCTGTCCAGAATATTTGCCAGGCGCTCTGTGTTTGACCATTCTCACCACCACCTCCTCTACCAAAAGAACAGACATCATATTCCCTGCCACATGCTTAGCTACCATCTCCTCTTCTGACCACCATGAAGGAGGAGATTATTCTCTCATTATCTGAGATGACAATTGCATTTTTAAATAGCACATTTTATATATCGTTTCTTTAAAACTTCTTTTTATTTGAGAGAAAGAGAGAGGTAGAGAGAGAGGGAGACAGGACGGGTGTGCCATGGGCTTCTGCCACTGCAAACTCCAGACATATGTGCCATATTGTATGCCTGGCTTTATGTGGATACTGGGGAATCAAACCCAGGTCATCAGGTTTTTAGAGCAAATGCCTTTAACCACGTCTCTGTAGCCTCCAAAATTGCATTTTTGAGCAGTTCTACAATTGAGAAATAAATTTTGAAATCCAAGAAGTCTAAGTGGTCACAGTTCTAGGAACAAGTAGGCATAATATATTGTGGAAATCTGAAGCACACATTTGTCTTTCCAGGACAAGTTCTCCAAGTCCAGAATACTCTCTATTAAAATAAATCCTCACCTCAATTCTAGGAGTGTTGTTAGATAAAAATAGAATAAAGGAAATCCTAGTGGCCTTTATGTGTTGGTCCTCATTAACTACAGGAGAACCTGCATAGGAGACAAACATTTGTTTAGATAAAGCACAAGGCCAAATTGACACAAACCCAGGTACTTAGAACAACAAAAACCCTGATCTAAAAACATAGCTTAACAGCTTTTCTCATGAAAAATGAGTGTCTCTTCTTCACCACTTGAATCTAGGACAGCCTGTCAGCTGCTTTAGCTGGAACATAATGCAGAGAAGGGGATGACACCAGTTCTGAGCCTGTACTTCAGGAGGCATTGTGTGTCCCCCAGTCTCTCAAATGGGAGGGAAGTTCAGTTATGTCAGCCAAGACTGTCCTTTTCAGCTTAAGCCAGTTGACTGACTACAAGAAAGAGAGCCCAGTCAAGATTAGCTTATCCAACACACAGCTGATCTTAGACAAAGAATCAGCCCAGAGGACACAAAACTATCCTCTGGCCCAGACTTGTGAGCTAAATATCTGTGTATCTGTAAGCCATTAGAATTTGGAAGGGTTGTTATACAAAATGACAATGATGGATGAAACAGGAATAGATAAGAGTGTCCACAACGTCATGATCAAAGACCTAAGTATTTGGTTGAATGTCATCAGTTTATAAATGTAAGTAAAGGCAAAACATGAAAAGTATGAATTAAGAATCAAAAGTTCTGCTTATTATTTTTTACTGGATTTGGTAAATACTGCATTAAGATTTCTTTAAATGGCTCTGTTGTAACTATATTAACAAATAGTACTTAAGTACTTCATATAGACTTGGAATTCTGCTAAAAAGCTTACCTATAATCTAAAGAAATGAAGGCTTATTCAGAATCATACATGTAGCCACCAAATAAATGTGAATCCTTCTGGCATCAGAGACCATGAACTATATATATATACTGCACTGCCTCCATTGTGGCAACACAGGAGAGCTCAGCTGAAACTCCCATGAGCCTAAAATACTAAGGTCCCTATTTGTTCAGTCATTACACTGGGAAATAGCAACTGCAGTCCCAATTACCCTTTCTCCATAAGTTACACCACCAGCTGTAGGAAGTTCAGCAGCATCATTTTCTCCTTCAGTGTTGACTAGACAGAGTTCAGGAAGGCAACAAGTCTGTGGAAATGTGTTTAACGTTGTATATTGATTAATTTTTCCAAAAAAATCTTATTGGGAACTTTAATATATGGACATATTTCAAATCCAGGTAGCAGTGTTATGTCCCTTCTTCCCATTCCCGAGGGCCCTCTTCAGTGAGGTATCTAATGGTCACACAGCATGACTAGGTGCTCATTATGGAAAACTATATGGGACCGAAACCTACTAGGCCATTAGCATCTTACAGTCAGATGGACAGACAGAATCACTTCATTATTAAAATTCTGCATTTCTCTAACTCCTTTCATTGTCACTGCTCAAACACTGAAATTCATGGAGGTTAAACATGTATCTGGTGCAACACCACTAGTCCATCTAGGAGAGTCATGTCAGCACCTCCAGATGAAATGAAAACAAGAGCTATGTGAGGCTAGTCATCAGGAATTCCCACTTTGACCCTGCATCTTTCTGTGTGAGCCAGAGTTATGCTACCTTCTTATGTGTTGAAATCCATTTGATATCTTGTAAGTGCAGTCCCTTTACCTGTAAAGTGAGTTTTGACTATAAGAAATGTGTCTGGACCCTTCTATATAAAGAGATACTGGCTCCCAGGAAATAAAAATGAAGGTAGAAAAGGGTCAGTTTATCAATTGTAAATGGGAGATATTTTCTGATTTCATCCTCCACATGTTTGTTGTTAGTATATAGGAAAGCTACTGATTTCTGTGTGCTTATTTTGTATCCTGCTACATTGCTAAAAGTGTTTATCAGCTCTAACAGTTTGCTGGTAGAATCTTTAGGGTCCTTTATGTACAGAATCATATCATCTGCAAATAATAATAATTTGATCTCTCCCTTTCCAATTTGTATCCCATTTATTAGTGTCTCTTGCCTTATTGCTATGGCTAAGACTTTCAGTACTATAATAAATAAAAGTGGGGACAATGGAAACCCTTGTCTTTTTCCTGAATTTAGTGGAGGAGTTGAAATTCTTCCCTATTTAGTATTATGTTGGTTGTAGGTTTGTCATAAATACCTTTCATTATGTTGAGATATGTTCCTTCTATTTCCAGTTTCTGTAGGACTTTTACCAAGAAGGGATGTTGGATTCTGTAAAATGCCTTTTCTGCATCTATTGAGATGATCATGTGATTTTTGTCCTTCAATCTTTTTACATAGTGTATTACATTTATTGATTTGTGTTTGTAAATCCATCCCTGCATCTCTGGGATAAAGCCTACTTGGTTGGGGTGAATAATCTTTCTGATATATTCTTGTATTCTGTTTGCCAATTTTTGCAGTCAGGTTTGCATTGCTGACAGAAATCACCCATCCAAGAGCAGTTTGTGGGGGAAAAAAAGAGGTTTCTTTTGGCTTACAGGCTCAAGAGAAAAGCTGCATGATGGCAGCAGAAAACGATAGCATGAACACAGGGTGGACATCACCCCTGGCCAACATAAGGTATACAGTAGCAACAGAAGAGTGTGCCAAACACTGGCATGGGGAAACTGGCTATAATACGTATAAGCTTGCCCCCAATAATACACTGCCTCCAGGAGGCATTAATCCCCTAATCTCTATCAGCTGGGAACCTAGCATTCAGAACACCTAAGTTTATGGCGGACACCTGAATCAAACCACCACATTCTGCCCACAGCCCCCGTAAGTTGATAATCATGCAAGATGTAAAATGTCAAGAATTAAGTCCCAATATAAAAGTACCCATATTTTTTACAATCCTAATGATGTTCAAACATCTCCATAATTCAACATCTTTTAACAGAGCCATGATACCAAAAAAATCTCCCCCACCCCACCCCCCAAAAAACATAATGGCACAGAATAAATATTCACACTGAAAAAGATGGCATTGGGCATAGCAAAGAAATACTCAAGCAATACGTTATTTAAACAGGGAAAACACCAAACTCTGTAGCTCCAAGTCCAACAACTCTAGCCAGTGACAAGTCTCCCAGTCCGATAATTCTAATCAACAAGAAGTCTCTGGAGTTGCAATTTCAACCCTCCAACAAGGCTACTAACAGTCCTGGAAAACTTCACTGGGGCCAGCAGCTTTCCTGAGCAGCCATCTTGTGGTCCCAGTCTCTCCACGGGGTCTCCACTGCAACCCACTTCTCATCCTTACGGCTCCATTGGATCTCTCTGTAGGCATCCAGCAAACCTGCTTCACACTGCCCATGGCCATTTCCAAAACAGAAGGCCATGTTGCAAATTCAATGACCCTCTCTTTCCTGCATTTCTTATACTCAACAATACCAGGTAAGGTGCCAATTTGTTAATCCAGAGGTGAATGAAGCAGACTTTGAAGAACAGGACACTCCTTGAGCATTCAGGCCCTTTCAAAAGAGTACATTCTTCCTGTTGCCCCAGTGCAGGTCAGCTGGTCAAACCTCAAAGGTTGTAATCTCTCACTTGTAGCAGAACAGGCAGCAGTTCACCCAAAGATGTCTTTTTTTTTTTTTCTATGCCATATCCCTCTGCTCACACAAGTTCAGGTCTATGCAATGCAACCCTGCACAACTTCTCAGGACACTGCCATAGCAGCAAGACTCTCACATAAACTGCTCCTATCCCAGTTCAAGCAAAGCTCTTTCTCACCCTCATAAGCCAAACCTCACAGTTCATAGTTCTCACTGCATTCAGGTCTTTCAACTCTGACCAGAATAGTCTATCAAGCTGTACTTACAGCACTGCAAGGTGTCTCTTAGGCAAAGATTTCAAATCCTTGCACATTCCTTTTGAAAATCAGCTACAAACAGCCAAAACCACACAGTCGGGTGTCTAGCAGCAATGTCACTCTCAGTATGAACATTACTGTTGCAGTCAGGTTTACATTGCTGGCAGAAATCACCAGACCAAGAGGAGCTTGCGGGGAATGAAGGTTTATTTTGGCTTACAGTCTTGAGGGGAAGCTACACAATAGTAGGGAAAACAATGGCATGAGCAGAGAGGGTGCACATCACCTACTGGCCTGCATCAGATGGACAGGAGAGTGTGCCAAGCACTGGCATGGGGAAACTGGCTATAACACCCATAAGCCCACCTCCGACAATGCACCACCTCCAGGAGGCTTTAATTTCCAATGGCCATTAGCTGGGAAGACAACCATTCAAAATACTTAAGTTTATGGGGGACACCTGAATCAAACCACCACACCAATATTTTGTTGGTAATTTCTGCATTTATGTTCATAAGGGAGATTTGTCTGTAATTTTCTTTCTTTCTTTTTTTTTTTTTTTTTTGTTCTGCTTTGGTCTGGGTTTGGTATCGGAGTGATGCTGGCTTCATAGAAAGAGTTCAGTAGAATTCCTTCATTCCCTATTTTATGGGAAAGGTTGAGAAGCAGTGATATTATTTCTTCCATGAAGGACTGGTAAAATTCACCAGTGAATCCATGTGGGACTGGACTTTTTTTAGTTGGGAGACTTTTTATAACTGCTTGGATCTCCATACTTGTTATAGGTCTATTTAAATGGTTTATCTCATCTTGATTTAATTTTGGTAGGTCATATTAATCAGGGAAATCATCCATTACTTTCAGACTTAGAGGCATATACACTCTTAAAGTATGTCCTTATGATTTTCTGAATTTCTTTTTTATCTGTTACAATGGTGCCTTTTTTATTAATTAGTTTTCTACTCAGTGAATACAGTCAGGTTGGTACCATTGTTAACCTCTTCCCTGTCCTCTCTCCTCCCCGTGGCCCCTCCTTCTTGATGTATATGGGTCACGCATTGTGGAGTTAGCCATCAGTTATGGGTAGGAGGAAATGTCTCTGTGTATCAAGACCCAACATGTGGCTCTGACATTCTTTCAGCTCCCTCTTCCACAAATTTCCCTGAGCCATGTTGGGATCATTTTAGGTCTGCTTCAATGATGAGGTCTAGGCAGCCTCTGTGTCTCTGGATATCTGATTTGGTAGTAGATGATTGTTCTCTGTGTCGATCTCCAAGACACTTGTACTGGTACCAGGTTCACCAAAAAAAAACAGCACCCTTGGTTGTTTTGCCAATTATTCTTAGTTTCACCTGGGGCTTTTTTGAGGTATGATGGAGTGGTTCTCTCCTTAGGATCTGTGTCTCTCTGAAAAAGAGAAGCAGATTCTCTGACAGGGAGTAAAATTAGCACCAGACAAATGGGATAACACTTACATCTTTTAGAGATAATTTATTAGGTGTAGGCCCTCTTGTAGCCCATGGTTGGTGGTAGCTTCATAATGAAGAGCAGGTTTATTTTTGGATATGGTTCTGACTTGTTTCCCAGCTCCAGCTATGGGTTCCATTCCAATGAGCGGACCAGTTAGACAACTCAAGAGCAGTTGGTTTCCCACTACGGCTGTGCAACACTATTACACTTATGTGAGCATCACGACAGGTTATTTGCTGCTAAATAGGTTAGACCATGAGTTGCTTGGACAGATATTGGTCATTTTCCCTCAGTCGCCCATGTAGCAACTTCTAGCACTAGACGTGCTGACTGTCTGGGGACTGACTCTTCCAGCATCCAGCCATGTCACTCCATGTTACATGTCAGCCACATATGGTGTCTACAGCAGTACAGTCTTATCACTAGCCTTTGGTGGGTCATCAAGTACTCTGACAGAAATCTGTCATCCTTTTAGGAAACCGTGTAAGTCTCTCTGATCAAAAACTCACTATGCAAGATAGCCAGCTGCTAGTACTGGCAGTTACAGGTCAGGTCAGTGCCCACAAGGAGAAGGAAGAAAAAGATAAATAATATAAAAGAGTTAAAGAGAAGAGGGGGAGAGAAAGAGAGAGAGAAGAGAGAGAGAGAGAGGCAATAGAACATTAAGGTTAGTCTTCATCATACCCTCTCCAGTGCCTTGTGCCTCAGGTGTTCCCTCTAAAGGCCTGGTGAAGGTTCAACCATTTAGTCTGCCTTTTAGGATGTAGAATTTTATGGTACCATTGCTGTTTGGGTCCAGATTTGTGTCCCCCACCTCCTCCCTTGCCTTCCCCTCCCTCCCCATCCACCCTATTGTCTGGTCATTGAGATGCTTGCTGGGTATGTCAGCATCTTGGGTAGATTCAGGTTAGGTTCTGTAGATGAATGAGACTATGTGTCAATTATCTTTCTGTGATTGGGTGAGTTCATGGAGAATGATCTGTTCCAGGTTCTACCATTTTTCTTCAAATTTCATTGTGTCATTTTTTTCTTACTGCTGTGTAGAATTCCACTCTGTAGACATACCACATCTTAGTTATCCATTCATCTAGTGGTGGACATCTGGGTTGATTCCAGCTCTTAGACATTACAAATTGAGCCACTGTAAACATGGTTGAGCAAATATCTCTGAACTGAGGCTTAAAGGTTTTAGGGTAGATGCCCAGTAAGGGAAAAACTGGGTCTGTTGGTATCTCTATAGTCAGCTTTTTAAGAGTCTTCATATTGCTTTCCAAAGTGGTTGTACCATCTTACATTCCCACCAACAGTAGATGAGGGTTCCTATTTCTCCACATCCTCACCAGCATTTATTTTCACTTGACATTTTTTTAATGTTTGCTGTCAATACTGGGGTAAGGTGGAATCTCATAGGTGTTTTAATTTGCATTTCCCTGATAATTAGGGATGATGAACCACTTTCATCAGTGTGTGTTTGCCCTTTGTATTTCTTCCTCTGTGACTTGCCTGTTCAGCTCTTTGCCCCATTTTGTTAGTGGGTTGTTTGACTTTTTATTGTTTAGGTTTTTTAGCTCTTTGTAGATTCTACAGATTAGGTCTCTGTCACTTGGATATTCAGCAAATATTTTCTCCCATTCTGTGGGTAATCTATTGGCTTTGCTTATTGTATGTTTGTCTGTTAAGAAACTCTTCAGCTACATGTGATCCGATTGGTTGAGTGAGTATTTAAGATCCTGTTCTACTGGGGTTTTGCTCAGGAAGTCTTTTCCCATTCCTATATCATGGAAAGGTCCTCTATATTTTCTTGACCCACAGTCCAGGTACTCAATTCTATTCCATTGGTCTATACTCCTGTGTTTATGCCAGTACCATGCTGTTTTTATTGCTCTGGCTTTGTAATATAGCTTTAGATCAGGTATGGCGATTCCTCCAGCATTTCTTTTGCTGAGGATATGCTTGGATATCTGAGGCCTTCTGCCTTTCCATATGAATTTTGAGATCATTTTTTTCTATCTCTGTGAAGAACAATGTTGGCATTTTAATTGGGATTGCATTAAATCTGTATATTGCCTTTGGTAGGATTGCCATCTTCACAATGTTAATTCTGCCTATCCAGAAGCATGAGAGGTCTTTCCATTTTCTCACGTCCTCTTCAATTTCTTTTTGTGAATATTTTTATGTTTTCATTGTATAGATCTTTCACTTCCTTGGTTTACATTATTCCAAGGTATTTTAGTTTGTTGTTGTTGTTGTTGTTGTTGTTGCTATTGAAAATGTGACCATGTTTCATAGGCCCATTTGCTTGAAATACCATTTTCCATCCTTTTACCCTAAGACAGTATCTACCTTTTTTTGAGAGATAAGTTTCCTGGGGACAACAAATGGTAGGATCCTGCCTTTTAATCCAGTCTGCAAGCCTGTGTCTTTTGGTTGGGGCATTGAGGCCACAGATATTAGGAGTTATTATTGAAAGGTATGTGTTTATTCTCACCATTCTTCTTGTTTTATAGTGCTTCCAGATTTCCCTTTACTCTTGTTTTAACTGTTATTTGAGTGTGGTGTATTTTTTCCTGTTTCTTCATGTGTGTGTTTTGCTTTCTCTTCAGCCTGAAGAATTCCTTCAAGTATTTTCTGTAAAGCTGGCTTAGTTGTCATAAATTCCTTTAGCCTGTTGTTTGTTTTGGCATGTCCTTATTTCTTCTTCAATTTGGATTGATAGCTTTGCAGGATAAAGTAATGTTGGTCAACAGTTGTTTCTTTCAGAACTTGGAATACATCATTCCAAGGCCTTCTGGTTTTGAAAGTTTGTGTTGAGCAATCTTCTGTGATCCTGATGGGCTTGCCTTTATAGGTAACTTGATTTTTCTCTCTAATGGCTTGCAATATATTTTCTTGGTTTATATGTTTAGTAGTTTAATTATCACATGACAAAGGCAGTTCTTTCAGGTTTTGTCTGTTTGGTGTTCTAAAAGCTTCCTATATCTGCACTGGCATTTCTTTCCAAAACTGGGGAAATTTTTCTTCTATGATTTTGTTGAAAATGCCTACTATGCCTTTGGAGTGAAATTCTTCTCCTTTTACTACACCCTGAATTCTTATGTTTGATCTTTACCTAGTGTCCCAAATATCTCGAAATCCCCATTCATACCTTCCTATTAGCTTATCTTTCTCTTTGATGGATTGTATTAGCAATGCCACCTGGTCTTCTAGTTTATATATTCTGTTCTATCCTTAATGCATTCTACTGGTGAGACTTTCCAAGGAGTTTTTATTTTATTTTTTATTTTTATTTATTTATTTGAAAGCAACAGACAGAGAGAGAGAGAAAGAGAGAGAGAGAGAGAGAGAGAGAGAGAATGGGTGTGCCAGGGCCTCCAGCCACTGCAAACGAACTCCAGACGCATGTGCCCCCTTGTGCATCTGGCTAACATGGGTCCTGGGGAATCGAGCCTTGAACTGGGGTCCTTAGGCTTCACAGGCAAGCACTTAACCACTAAGCCATCTCTCCAGCCTTCCAAAGAGTTTTTTTATTTGACTAATTGTGTTTTTCAGTGCAAGAATTTCTGCCTGGTTTTCCTTCAGTATTTCTATTTCCTTACTCATGTCTTGTAATGACTTCCTATTACATTAAGATGGTTTCCTGTTTTCTTTTGGAATTCCTTCAGGAGTTTGTTTTCTTCTTTAATTCCTTTGTTTTCTTTTTTGATTCCTTTGAGTATAGATAAAATCTTTTTTTTTTTAATTTTTGCCAGGCATTTCATCTAAAACAGTCTCATTGGGGATCATTTGTGATGGATTTATAATTTTTGGTGGGGTTGTATTATCTTGATTCTTTGTGTTTCTTCTACTATAATGTAGTGATTTTTTGCATCCTGAGTTGATTTGATGCTTTGATTTTCTAATTATCTGCAGTCCTCTTAGACTTGGAACCCAAACTTTATGTACCTTCAGAGTAGTTTAAGGTTCCAAATGTAGCTCTTGTACTCCTATTCAACCACAGAAGTAATCCTAGGTGTTGAGTTTGCCTGCTATTCAAGTATTCTAATGGGCTGAGTGGAGCAATTTACTGGCAAATTTCTAAAATTCAGCTGAGCTATATACATATTCAACATAAGCCAGCATATAGTATGCAAGTATGGAGATTAATACAAAAGCATCACCTTATAAAGCCAAAATTCCTAAGGGTGTGTGTTGCTGTATACTCTTAATGCTGTCAGCTGAGAGGTTGAGATTTCTGTTCTGAAATTGGTTCCAGGTCAGCCTGGGTCTAACTCAAACCCCGCCCCCAATAATGACAGAAGAAAAAGACAAAGGTCCTTTTAATCTGAAAGCATCAAAGGCAACAATAGTCAACCTCCAAATGCAGCTTACTTGAAGGTGGTAAAGCCAACCATGAATGTATAACACATAACCTGCCCTGACATGGAAAGAGAGATTATCACTTCCAGTGCAGACCTATGTACCTGCTTTTTATCAGTGGGCCTTGTTACCTTTTGGGGTGGCTTCCAATATCACGCACGCTGGGTGCCCACCTCTATCCTTCTGTGTTGTGCTTTGGGGCTGGTGCTCTCATCAGCTGTGCTGGATGCCTTGCTGCTGGGAGTTGAATGAGTTCTCTGCAGGTTAGTTGTTCTGACGGTTGAGGGATGGGAGAGTGCAGGAAGCCTGGAGTTGTACTAGAACTGCTCAGCTGTTCCCACTTGTATCTCTTTCAGCAGCTCCTTAGCTTATGTCCACTTTCTCCCATTTAAGTTTGAGAGGTTGGAAAATCCCCTTCTTTGGTTGCTGTTCCTGCAGCTGGGCCCAGGGGTGGGTGAAGGCATGGATCTGTGTGGGCTGCAAGTGTCTTGGAGGGATTCTGGCCATTTCACTCCTTTATGTTACATTTTTGTTTCTTCTGCTTCTCCACTGTGGCCAGTAAAAACATATACACTTTCACTTTTAGGAAGAAAAGTGTATTTTGCTGTTGTTTTGCTTAAATCCCTTCCTAGGCTGGTTTGGTATGACTCCTATGCAGCCATCTTACCCAGAAGTCATAATCATACTTATTAACCCAAGTAAAAATAAGTAGATTGGAATGGTACTGAGAAAGTATGAACTCTGAAAGCAGCAAGCAGAACTCATGAAGACTGGGCCCTAAGCTGATTTTGGCTCCAAGTAACACAAGCATTTCTATCACCATCCTGGCTGCATCTCCTTTCTGTGCTCAGAATATAAATTGCTGAGAGAAAACCCAAATGGTCTAGCAAAATCTCTATTCAAGCCACATAGAGTGAGGGAGTTTTTCCTATATGATACTGGGCATAGAAAAATCAGATTCCAGGTTTTTATTTGCTTACATGAACAAATGTCTATTAACCCCAGATAGTCTAAAAGAAATGAGCTTTTGGGGATTACTTATAGGAAGAAGGGTGACCAAAACAGTGACATTATTTAAAAGTCGCACCACCAAAGTGGGTAACAACCTTCAAAAAGCTGCATAAATGAAGCCTCCCCTCCACACCTCAATTAACATTCAACCTCATACATACTCTAGCACCTCCACAAACCACATGCAGCCAAGGCAGGAATTACATACAGTGGGCTGGTAGAGGGAGGATTGCAGTGAGAAGCTACAATTCCAGATGAAGGTCTGGCAGCCCTACTTCTTCTAACAGATAGTGTTAATAGATGTGATCTTATGAGTATCTGATTTGATTTCAAGATGGCAATGACATGTCATGGCTGAAGAACAGTGTCACACAATGGTCCCAGGGTCCCAGTCTTGCAAGTTATCATCAATATCATTTAAAAGTTAGATTCTCTAAAAGAAAAAGTCTTCAAATTGAAGGCTGTCCATTTATAGTACTCTCTCACTCATGCCTTTTTTTTTCTTTTCTTTTCTTTTTGAAGGAATGAAAAAATACTTTTTTATTATTATTTGCCTAGATTACATTTTTTTCTTTATTAATTAGTTTTGTATTCAGCAAATACAGTCAGTTTGGTACCATTATTAGGCTCATGCATGACCTACCCCCTCCTCTTTGTCCCTCCTTGTTGAGGAATATGGGTCATGCATTGTGGAGTTAGCTCACAGTTATGGGTAAGATAAATGTCTCTGCATATCATGACCCAACATGTGGCTCTGACATTCTTTCCACCCCCTCTTCCGCAAAATTTCCATGAGCCATGTTGGGTTCATTTTTGCTCTGCTTCAATGATGAGGTGTTGGGGGCCTCTGAGGCTCTGGCTCTCTGATTTGGTAGGAGTTGATTTTTCTCTGTGTTGATCTCCTTCCCCCTTCTGCTGGTATCCAGTTCATCAGGAAAACAGCACCCTTGCTTGTTTCGCCAATTGTTCTTAGTTTCAGCCAGGGCCCTTTTGAGGTATGATGGGGTGGCTCTCTCCTTAGGATCTACATCTATCTGAAAAAGAGAAAGCAGATTCTCCAATGGAGAGTAAGTTAGCACCAGGACAAATGAGATAACCCTTACTTTTTTTATAGAGAATTTAATAGGTGTAGGCCCTCTTGTAGCCCATGATTGATGGTAGCTTGATATTGCAGAGTGGGCTTATGTTTGGATATGGTTCTGACTTGTTTCCCTAGATCCAGCTATGGGTCCTGTACCACTGAGGGGATCAGTTAGCCAAATTGAGAGCAGTTGGTTCCCCACCATGGCTGTGTGCCACTATTGCACTTGTGTGGGCATCACATATTATTTGCT
The DNA here is from genome assembly GCA_036346955.1 of Dipus sagitta. Classification (NCBI taxonomy): domain Eukaryota; kingdom Metazoa; phylum Chordata; class Mammalia; order Rodentia; family Dipodidae; genus Dipus; species Dipus sagitta. The sequence continues at coordinate 45,692,390 of CM070770.1, read as the reverse complement.
GCTAAGTAGGTTAGACCATGAGTTGCTTGGACAGATATTGGTCATTTTCCCCCAGTCGCCCATGTAGGACCTTCTGGCACTAGACGTGCTGACTGTCTGGGGACTGACTCTCTTCCAAATTCCAGCCATGCCATTCCATTTTGCCCAATCACAGAAAAAAAATCCCCACATAGTCTCACTCATCTACAGCACCTAACCTGAATCTACCCATGATACCGTACATACCCAGCAAGCATCTCATGGACTAGACACTAGGATGGATGGGGAGGGAGGGGAGGGCATCGAAGGGGTGGGAAACACAAATCTAGACCCAAACAGCAATCATACCATAAAATTCTACTTCCACAAAGGCAGACCATATGGCTGAACCTTCACCAGGCCCTTACAGAGAACACCTGAACCGCAAGAGACTGGAGAGGGTAGGGTCAAGTCTAACCTTAATCTTCTACATCTTCCCTCCCTCCCTCTCCCTCTTTTATCTCTCTCTCTCTCTCTTCTCTCTAACTCTTGTATATTAGTTATCTTTTTCCTCTTTTTCTTAGTGGGCACTGACCTGTAACTCCCAGTACCAGCATGGGGCTATCATCCACAATGAGCTTTTGATCAGAGAGACCTACAAGGTTTCCTAAAAGACAGACAGATTTCTGTCAGAGTACTTGATGACCCACCAAAGGCTAGTGGTAAGACCCTACTGCTGAAGACACCTTATGTGGTTGACATGCAAAATGGAATGGCCTTTTCTGTAACCTTTTCTGTTGATATATCTGCTTGCCTATTGTCCATTTTATGGTTTTTAGCCTATACTTCCCACTGCAACCTTTGACAATTATTAAGGGACAAAGATATTTTTGTCAGGGTACTCAACTTATGAAATACCATAGATCTTGTCGGTGGGATTAGGTATCCAAACCAAAAACTTCTGGGATTTTTATCCATACAAAGTCAACATAATAGATGGACCAATAAATCAAAACAATGTGATCTTCATCCAGAGAAAATATGAAAAATACTTAAAAGGCAGAGCAGTGACCTAACTTCATCTCTGAACTCCTCTTGGTGATCTCATTCATACTTTTTCCAGCTGTCACAGCTTGGCCTGGTCTTCTGAGATGGCCAGTACATCAGCTTAGATAGCTACATATGCACTACATTTAACCATAAAAACATCAGAAGATGAAGTTAAATTAGTACCAAAAAGACCAAGCCAAAAGTTCAGTTTGTAATTTTGTCTGTAATTTTTCTTAGTGAAGCAAGAATATGTTTGGTGTGTATGCTTAGGCCCAACAACCCAGACCCTAATGTAAACTTTCTGAACAATGCCACTGTTTAGCACAACACAGTGAGATGGAAATTGACACCTGCATTCACAGTGGGGAAGTGAAAATTCAACCTGTGCTGTGTGAAGTATAACTGAACCACTGGTCAGGGTCTCAGAGTCTCCTCTGTCAACCTGGACCTCACTTCAGGGACTGGCTTCCTTCATGTGGTTCTCAGCTTTTTCATCTCTTAAGGAAGCATGTTTGTCTGCCTGGGATTCCATGGTGCATAAGCATTGTCTGGAGACTGCAGAGATGGCTCAATTGGTAAAGTGCTTGCTGTGAAAACATGATGACCTAAGTTTGGATCCCCAACACCCACATGAAGATGCCAGATGGGGTGATACACATTTGTCCAGCCAAATTGCTAAGCAATAGCTTCAGTGAGAGACTCTGTCTTGGACAATAAGATAAAAATTAACTGATGAAGACATCTGACAACCTCTGCACTCCATATCATGCTCACACATCTGTGCCCACACACATATGAACATGCATGGACACATGCACATATACCACACACACACATACAAAATAATTATGACATAAAAGTTTTGAGTTAAATCTAGAATGTTATAACATACCATAAGCCCATTTAAATTGAAAATAATGTATCCCAAGACCAGAGAAGGCTTCAAATGAAATGTAAAAGGAAAATCAATAGGTCCTAATAAGTGACACAAATATTGAAATTATCTGCTAAATGTGAAAGAAGTCATCCTAACAATACTTTAGTAAGCAAACATTAACAACCTAGAACCAAGTGAGACTATACAAAGTCATAGCAAAGAAACAAGCTATAGAGAAAAATGAAATAGAAGTTTTAGATCTAAAGCAATCAATAAAACAAAATTTTAAAATTTAAAGAAAAATTTTAAAATTTGTTAGAAGGATTCAACAGCACAGTGATGAAGATATAAGAAAGAATCAGCGACTGCTGAAAGTTAAATCATGGGAAATACCCAACCTGAAAAACAGAGGGGAAATGCACTGAAAATCATAGAAATGTGGTACTGTAACAAAAGATTTTACATTTGTGTTCTTTAAGTTGAAGAAAAGAAGCAAAAGAGGGCTGAAATTGCTTAGTGGTTAAGGCATTTGGTTGCACAGCCTAAGGACCCTGGTTCGATTCCCCAGAACTGACGTAAGCCAGATGCATAAAGGGGCACATGTGTCTGTAGTTCATTTACAGTGGCTAGAGGCCCTGGTGTGCTCATTCTCTCTTTCTATCTGTCTCTTCCCCTCTCTCAAATAAATAAATAATAAAATATTTTTTAAAAAATGAAAGAAGAAAGAAAGAAAGAAAGAGAGAGAGAGAGAGGGAGAGAGGGAGGGAGGGAGGGAGGGAAGAAGGAGGGAAGGAGGGAAGGAAGGAAGGAAGGAAGGAAGGAAGGAAGGAAGGAAGGAAGGAAGGAAGGAAGGAAAAGAAAGTAGGACTGAAAAAATTCAAAGGAATCATCACTGAAATTTTCCCACATTTGTAAGAAGAAATGAATCTGTAGACTCAAGGAACAGAGAAAAACCTAGTAGGTTGAACTAAAATAAATAAATAAATCCTTCACCAAGACATATTATGGTCAAATCTCTAAAACCTAAAGACAAAAACTCTCAAAAGGCAACCAGAGAGAAATAGCATATTATCTGTGGAAGGAAAATAATCTGAATGAGATGTGTTTCTCATGAGAGTCCATGATGTAAGGAAGGAAATGAGACATTTTTTTTAAGTACTGAAAATTAGAACTGACAATGCACAATTCTATAACCAGCAAAAATATCCTTTCAAGAATGATGGGGAAATCAAGATAGTCTAAGACTAAAGATAACAGAAAGCATGTCACCAGTGCGCATATAACAAAAGAATTACTAAATGAAGATCTCTGACCAGAAATAACATGATAAAAAGAGAATATTAGAACAGAAACAGAAACATCATAGTTGTCTTACTCCATCATTCTTCTGCTTTTTTATTATATTGAGCTGAAGCCTCTTACTGATCCTGAAGCTTTTCGTCTTCTCACTAATTCCAACAATTCTGGAGTCTCTGCTCCCCTGAGGTACTGGGGTTACAGATGTGTGTGGCCATGCCAGCTGTTTATGTGGCTCCTGGAGGTGGAAATGCAGTGGTTTCTCAGGCATCCTCAAGCCTTCATGCTGGTACAGGAAGTGCTCTTAAGCTGTATCTCCAACCCCACAAACAGACTTTTAAGTTAACATAATATATCTTTCCACTGTTACAAATTATATTTGATGATTAAATCAAAAAATGTAGCAATGTTTGATGAGGCTTCTGATTTAGGTAGTCAAGGCTAAGAGATGTGAAAAGAAGTAACTTAGACTATCAAATATTAACATTGTGAGCAATTTTTCTTATTTGTAATACCTAGACCAATCACTGAAATAACTAAGCAAACAGAAATATTAAAATAACTGCAGGTTAACTGAAATTTAATTCAAAAAAGCCAGTGGAAGGTAAGAAAACAGATAATGGAAAAGGGAATTAACAGAAAGCAAAATTCTGGGGAAAAAAAGCCTATTCATAGTGGTCCCCAAGCTTTCAGTGTCATAATGAAAGCCTGGATCCTTGTGGCTTTGGCGACGTTTCTGAGTGCATCAAATTGGTCAAGTGATTTGCTAACTTCTCTGTGTCCTAGTCAATATATCTGTACAGTCAAAACAACAATATCCACTTCTCAAGTCGTTAATGCTAAAAATTAATATTTACTTAGTAGTTCCTCATGCCTGATGAGTATTATAGACATATTTTCCAATTAAGGAAAGTTACTAAATGTATATTTCAACTCAAGGCAGAAATACATTCCTTTGTTTCCTTCCCTGCACCACCGCCACCTTAAATCACACTGTGACATCATACTTTTACTTTCACTATAGACTTAACCTAATGATTTTCACAATGGTAAATCCTCTGAAGTATGTTTTTGTTTTATTTTTAAATTTATTTATTTCCCAGGAGAGTCAGAGATATAATAGGCCCCCCATGGTTTCCAGCCACTGCAAATGGACTCCAGATGCATTCATCATTTTGTGCATCTGGTTTTACAGTGGTCCTGGGAAATCAAACGCAGGTTGTTGGGCTTTGTAGGCAAATGCTGTAGCCTCTGAGTCATCTCTCCTGCCCTGAAATATGTTTGGACAGTTCATATTCAACGTTGCTCCTTTTTTTTTTTCCAAAGTAGGATAAGTTTCACAGATTCCTGTAACAGGCAGTTTTGACACAGAATTTGAGAACAGTTGGAGTTTATACCAAATTTGTTTTGCCAGCACACACTTTAGAAAGTCATTATGACACATCATGTAAAGATGCTGTAATTGTTCATGACTTTATGTGTCTCCCTAAACCCACAGGGGTAACATGGTATGTTGGTTGATAGCATAGGCTCAATTAGGTCACCTGGGTTCAACTTCTAGCTCAGCCCTTTATCAGCTGTGGAATCTTTATGGTGCTTAACTCCTCCATGCTTTGGTTTTTTTCCTTTGTCAAAGGGAGATAATGGTAGTATTGACCTCACAGCAGTGCTTATAAGGACGAAAGGAGCTAATGTACTCAGAATAGTGTCTGCCATTATGCCAAATGGAAGGGCTAAGTGAAGTCTCTTTCATCATGGCCCAAATTCATATGAAAATGATTATGAACCTCAATGCAAACTGAAGAGGGGAAACTCTGTCCTCTCAGTATTTAGCAGTGTGAGCTGCCAAGACTGCTGTAATAGAGCTATTAATATGCGTCAGCACAGTCTGTAATCTGCTGCACATTGCCTTCCCAACAAATCATCTCTAAAGGATGAGTGAAAATTCACAAGTAATTTTTCATGAGGAATTTTTTTCCCATCTGAGCTGGTTTTAACTGCATGCACATGTGGGAGCTCAGCACATTTATTTCATGGCAAACAGATTGGTCTATTCCATAAGGGCATCCGAAACTCTCAATGTGTGGTTTGAAAAAAATTTTTGCAGTCTTTGATTTAAGGGAATTCCATGACTAAAAGGGTTTATTCTTAGATTCCTTACAGTTATAAATCAAAACATAAGAACATGCTTTGGGAGATATTTCTTGTTGTGTTTTTAAATGGAGTTTAAAATAAACTGTTAAGATATCTCTTAAATTCCAAGCTTAGAGAAGATCCTATTTTGGGAGAATATTACTCAGTATATAAACAAACTATACCAAGTTTAACTATATAAGATTTTATAATTTCTAGCTACTAAAGAATAGCAGTTGGTTGCTGCAAATATCTCAGCTCCAGCCAGGCATGGTGGATCACATAATCCCAGCACTCAAAGCTTGAGGCAGGAGGACTGCCATGGTTCAAGGACAGCCGTTGCCTGTACAACGAGTTCCAGGCCAGCCTAAGTTACAGTGTATTGCATTGTTTCAAAAAAACTGAAAATAAAATTTTCACCTTCCTCTCTAAGCTCCCCTTCCCACATTTTAAAGGCTGATTTTATTTTGGAATACTGATACACAACAGACTATTAAAACCTTTTACTAATCTATATACTTCATTCAACACTGTAGCAAGATATCCAGGATCTAAAGAAATTGTTCTATATTGACCATATTGTATGAATCATAGGAAATAGAAATTTGGCGGTTAGAACATCTGTGATCAACTCATACCTAATTAGCATATTGAAAATGAATTTTAGATTTCCTCCACAGTTATAGTGTAATTGAAATAGAGAAGAGAAAAATGTCTCATGAAGAAAAATTCCAAAAAACTTACATAGATATTCAGCCTTCAAGAAGAGAAAACACAACTTGCCAGTCCTTGAATACGATCTCCACTTAATGACTTCCTTCAAGAATATTATATGGAGAAATAGCTTAGTGGTTAAGGCATTTGCCAGCAACCAAAGGATCAGGTGTGATTCTCCAATACCCACATAAAGGAAGATGAACAAGGTGGCACATGCATCTGGAGTTTGTTTGCAGTGTTTAGAGGCCTTGGCACATCCATTCTTTCTGTCTGTTTCTCTCTCTCTCAAATAAATAAATAAAATTATTTAAAGATTATTATATGGAAAGGAGTGGCAGTGACTTCTCAGTGAAGAAACTCAATAAGTATTAGTCAGTCAGGATGTCTGGGGTCTCCATCAGCAGTGGTAAATGATGTTTATTGCATGTGCCCAACTATCAATTCATTGAAAGCATCAGATAAATATCAATTAAGGGACTTTCAGTAAAATACCTATTCAAAAGTCCTCAAAACTGTTAGGGTCAGCCAGGTGTGGTGGTGCACCTCTTTAATCCCAGCACTCTGGAGGCAGAGATGGAAAGATCGCTGTGAGTTCAAGGCCACCCAGAGACTAAGTAGTGAATTCCAGGTCAACCTGGGCTACAGCATGACCCTACCTCAAAAACAAAATAAAATAAAATAAAATACCTGTCAGGGTCTTTAAAATCAAGGAAAGTCTGAGAAACTGTCACAACCAACTGTCACAGCCCTGATGATTAGCTATAGTATGGTAGAGACTTAAATGGCACAGGAAGGATATTAGGAAAAAAGTAAGTAAAGTATAAATTTTAGTTAATAGTAGTCATGAAATATTGGTTCATTGATTGGAGCAAATGTACTATTTTCATGTAAGATGGTGAGAATAGGAGAGATTGGATATGTGGTGTATGGAAACTTAACTTGCTATCTCTATATAGTTTATGTACATATATAATACCACTCGAAAAACAGCTGGCTTTTTAAAAAAAGATACAGACTTGGCTCACAAGAATACCCAAAATAATGGGGTGGATGGATAAATAATTAAATCATCAACAGCAATGCAGTGCGCTGTGGGTAATATTAGAAACATGAAATGCGCAGAGCAGCACCGCTCACAGAGGGACTTCACTCTTGCTGGGTGTGGTTAATCAGGGCTTTATGAGAGAGGCATTGTCTGAGCTGCAATTTTCTGGAATCAATCAGGAGATGGGAAAGGCTGGCCTCCTAAGCAGCAGGAATACTTTGGTAATGACTTGGAAACTATAGTAATCCTCTCTCATCTGCAGGGAATACCATCTAAGATGCCTAGTGTATGCCTAAAATCTTAAATTACTGAACCCTAAATATCCTTCATGTACTACGTTTGATTCTTACTGTTGGTCTCTGCAAACAGAATATGAATTTCTTTCTTTCTTTGCATTGATATTTGCTTGGCCAGGGTTGTATAGCTTGTATCTTCATTTTGGGGTTCTGTTCCTATTGTCTCTTCTATGTTTTGATTAGAGACATCCATTGTGGGACTGGGCAATGTTGGTGGATTTACTTGCATTTGATTTTTCGTGTTATTCCTTTTGCACTGTGTTCTGCCCACCACAGTGTAGGAATCTTATTTAATGTACGAGGAAGCAGTAGTCTACCCTTGAAGTGTCTTCAGTGATTATTCCCTTTTATGTTTGCTTCCACTAGGCTTCTAATGGCAATGGGGCCCTGCCTGCTCAGAGGGAAGGGGCCCAAGAGGCTCTGGTGGTGGCCCGAGGACCTGATGAAGGGGATTGTTGCTATGTGACTGTGTGTCAGATGGCCCAAGGGGACAAGGGTAGGGGGGAATGGGACAAAACAGACTGGTATTGTAGCTTGGCTGTGGAGGTGGGAAGGATCGGAAAGCATGGTGGTTCTGGGATGCTGAGGGGGGGTGAGGGGATGGGACAGTGGGTCAGTTGGGAACATGTAGCAGGGGCAAGGGGTGGATGGGACTGCCCTGCTGGGTCCTGAGACAAGGCGGGACAGGGATATGGGACTGCTGAGGGTCAGGTGAAGCATGGCGGGGGGGGGGGGGGGCTGGCAGCAGTGGGGGTGGCAGAAAAGAGGAGGGAGGGGTGAAGAATAGCCTGCTGGATTTGAGAACTTTCACCAAAAAGAAGTACTTTAAAGCTTCTTCTAAGCATTTTTTTTTTATATCCAAAATGTCAGCCTTGCTACTCGTGCACTTTGGGGTTGTTATTACTTAAAATTTTAGGAATTGCTGGAACATGGACACTGTAATACAGTGACAGTATAGTGTCTGATAATGAAAGTGACCACTAAGAGACTAAAGGATGGAGTGTGTACAGCCTGTGGACTCCAGACAAAGGAATAGTTCACATCCAAGGCTGAGTGGAGCTAGCTGGCATGAGGTTTCATCATACTACTAAGAATGGGATGTGATTAAAAATTCTGAGCTAAAGAGATGGCTTTGTGGTTAAGGCACTTACCTACAAAGTCTAAGGACCCACGTTTGATTCCCCAGTACCTATGTAAGCCAGGTACACAAGGTGGCACATGGATCTGGAGTTTGTTTTCAGTGGCTTGAGACCCTGGTGCACACATTCTTTCTCTTTCTCTCACACACTCTCTCTCTCTTGTAAATAAATAAATAAATAATTTAAATATTTGTGGGTTGTTTATTTCTAGAATTATTTATTTAATATTTCCAGACCACAGTCGACTGCAAATAACTGAAATCACAGAAAGCAAAACTTTATTGAGCCATTTTGTGCTAAAAGGCCATTAATTATTAGAGGAAGAAGTGCTAAAACAGGACATCTACGAGGAGTAAGGCACTAATCAGAAAGTCCCCAGTAACTGAACAAAGGACTGGACCTCTCTCAGCCAGAGGCAAGTCCAGGCCTGGAGACATTCTCAGAAGAAGGTCTGGCAGAAGAACGCAGCAGGAAGCACTGCTGCAGGCATCTCAGTCTCTGTAAGTGAGCGTGTCTGTCGTTATTCTGCTGCTGGAAATGACAGCTGGAACATCCTGGGCCTGGCTGTTGATAATGCCATTTATTTGCTGAGGCCACCGGGCTCAATCTACTGATAGCTAATAGCTTCTATTTAGAGAAAGATTTGTGGATGGAGAATAAGAACTCCTCATTGTAAGTCAGAAGGCAACCCTTGGTATGCTTAGAACAGATATACATACTGCCCAATTGTAACAACTCATTCTAGATGATAATTCCTGGCCAGTCTTGGTCCTGTGAATCATCACCAAGTAACTGAGGGTTGGGAAGTAGAGCACATTGGGTAGGAGGAACAGGTACAAACACACTCTTCCATCAGCTAGAATGGAGGGAAATGCTATGGGTGTTGGACTTTGCATTAGACAGTGGCCAGCAGCTCAGAACAGCTATTAAATTCAATTCTGCTTTGCAGAGAAGCAGATTGCAAATCACAATAATGTCACAGGTTTAATTGTGCACATTTAAATACCAATTTATGAAATAAATGAAGAGCAGAATTTGTCCAACCAACATTTTTAGTTGTCACAAAGATGGGGACAGGCAGAAATACCAGATGCCCAACAATGCCATCCAATGAACAAGTGCCTAGCTTCCCCTATGTTCCTTTGAAAATTCCCTATGATGATAAACTGCACATAACATAAAATTTACTATCTCAACCTATCATGGTTTGAGAGTGAAATGCACCCCAAAGACTCATGCATTTGTGAACTTGGTCCCCAGCTAGTTATACTATCTAGGAAAGCTGTGGAACTCTTAGGAGGTGGAATCTTGCTGGAGGAGGGGTGTCACTGGAGGCAGGCCTTGAGGTTTTATAGCTCAGCCCTAGTTCCTGTTTATTCTACCTCTCTCTTTCTTTCTCTCTCTCTCTTCCTGACTGTGCATACAGTGTGACCAGCTAACTACCCACTCCTTCAGGGACTTTAATCTAAAATAAAGCCTTTCTCCTTTAAGCTGCTCCTTCTCAGGTATTATGTAACAACAGCACAAAGTAAACTAAATAGCATACCCATTAATTGGTATACAATGCAGTTGTAATTTATTAATTTTGTTATATAATCATCACCATCATCCATCTCCAGAACTTTCCATCTTAGAAAACTAAAACCCTGCAAGAACTAGACAATGGCTTTTCATTTTCCTCTCCTCTAAGCCCATGGCAACCACCATTCTAGCTTCTATCTCTATCTCTATGACTGTGGTGACTATATGAGATTTTGAAGCCCCACATAGGTGAATTTATCATATTTTTCACTTTCATGGCTGTATTATTTTACTTAGCATTTTATCTTGGTTTCATTCATTTTTGTAAATAATATAAAATTCTCTTTCATTTTAAGGGTAAATGATGGTACATTGTATGTGTATACCACATTTGCTTTTCTATTCATTTGTCAATGAGTAACTGGTTTGGGTCCTCATTCTAGTGATTATGAACAACTGCTATGGATGTGGATAGCATAAACTGTCTCTTTGAAACTACATTTTCAAACTTTAATATATATCTGGAACTGGAATTTCAGGATCTTATGGTGTTTATACTCTTTATTTTTCAAGTAATTTTCATTGTGGGGAGCTAGAGCGATGCTGAAAAGATAAAGTTCTTGCCAGCTGAGTTTCAGACGCAAACCCCAAGTAAAGAAACAGAAGCATTGCAGGCAGCTGTAATCCTAGCACACTGATGTTGACAGTGACATGAGAGGAGGAAACAGCAGAAATTCCGAGGAAGCTAGCGGCAAGCACAGCAAAGTGGGAATCCAGAATGAAACACCTTGCCTCAGGAGAGGAGGGCAGGCAGAGGACGGACCCCAAAGTTTTCTGCTGAGCTCACCACATGTGCTGTGGCATGCCAACACACACAGAGAGAGACAGACATGCACACACACACACAACTCAAACACAAATAAAAAAAAAAGAAACTTCAGTCCTGTTCACCACAGCAGCTATGCCATTTCACAGTCCTATGAATAATGCATAAAGGTTCCCACTTCTCCATAACCTTGTCAAAATTTGTTATTTTGGGGCTGGTTAGTTGTTTTTCTGGTTTGTTTTGATAGAGGCCATCCTAGTGAGAGTAAGGTGATGGTATGAGGTGATACTGTGAGGTGATACTTTAATGTAATTTTACTTAAATTTTCCTAATGATTAATGACATGAGATGGTTTTCATGGCTTATTGACAATGTATAAATCTTTCCAGAAATGTCTGTTCAGATCCTTTGCCCATTTAAAAGTGGATTGGCCATTTTAGCCATTAAATTTTATTTCTCAATATTCTCAAAATTAATCTCTTCTGAGACATAAATGTTTATAACTATTTTCTCCTGTCTGGAGGGTTGCCTTTTCACTGTTAATAGAGCCTTTTGATGCAGAAAATTATAAATTGTTGTGAAGTCCAATTTGTCTAATGTTTTTTGTTGTCTAATTCTTTAGTTTCATGTCTAATAAATCATTGCCAAATTTAATATCATGAATGTCCTTTATGTTCTAAGAGCTTTCTCATTTGAGTTCACTTGTTTATTCTTATTTTATTAAGCTTTTAGTTACCATACAAAGTAATGGGTTTCAATATGGATTATTCATATATAGCTGTCATTATACTTTGTTCTTACTTTCCTCCTTCCTACTGCCTTCATCCATCTCCCATGTCTCCTCTTACTTCTCCCCCACATATTTTCTTTGTTCCTCTCCGGTCATTCTATTACAAAATCCTGTCTTTTCTCCTACTCCTTTAAGATCTCTTCTATCCTTCTCAAGGTCACTTTTCTACTATCAGCACACACACACACACAAACACGCACACTACATATATATGTAAATCTAGATTCCACATATGAGGAAAAACCATGGGAATTTGTCTTTCTGACTCTGGATTATTTGACTTAATACAGTGATCTTCAGTTTCATCCATTCTTCTATAAATACAATACTTTCGTTTTTCTTTATGTAGGAATAATATTCCATTGCTTATCTGAACCATATTTTTTATCCATTCATCTGCTGATGTGCATCTAGGTTAGTTCCATACCTTGGTTATCAGAATGGCACAAATATCTCTGTGGTATACTGACACAGTCCTTCAGGTATATAGCCAAGAGTGGTATAGTTGGATTATATGACACTTCTGTTTTTAGTTATGTAAGGAACCTCCTCATTGACTTCCATAGTGGCTACCAAAGATTACATTTCCACCAGCAATGTTCTTTCTCCTCATCCTCTCCAGCATTTGTTGTCATTTGTTCTCTTTATGACAGCCATTCTGATGGGCTGAGATGGAATCTAAAAGCTTCAGTTTACCTTTCCAAATAGCTAAGAATGTTGAGCCAGTTTTCAATATTCTTTACCATTTGTATTTTTTCTCTTATTAAAAAAATATTACTTATTTACAAGAAGGGTGAGGGTGCACCAGGCCTCTTGCCACTGAAAACGCACTCCACTCTATGCATCTGGCTTTATGTGGGTATTGGGGAATCAAACCAGGGTTATTAGGTGTCTCGGGAAAGTGCCTTAAACACTGAGCCATCTCTCCAGCCATGTAATTTTTTCTTTTTATAACTATTTATTCAACTCATTAGCTCATTTATATTTCAATATTTTTATTTAGTTATTTGAGAGTCAGAAAGAAAGAGGCAGACAGAGAGAGTGAGTATGGGCACACCAGGGCCTCCTGCCATTGCAAATGCATTCCAGATGCATTGCCACTTTGTGGGTGCATGTGGGTTTAAGTGGGTACTGGGGAATCAAATCTAGGCCATGAGGCTTTATAAGCAAGTACCTTTAATTTCTGAGCCCATTAGTCTCCTGAAATATTGGAGTATATTTTATAAGTATAGGATTATACCATTGACAAATAGAGATGTGTCTTATTGCTCTAGATAAGAGGATATCTGCCTCACAAATCCAGTATTATCAGTACCTATTATGTTCCATGATATCGTGGAGTCTGTTACCCTATTCTGAATTTAAAAGTGCTCCATTTTAACCTCCTGGACCATAGAAGCCAAGTTGGCACTAGTTCCATTCTCAGAATGGGATTATAAGCAAGGGTCAGCTGTGAAATAATGTCTGAAAACCTCTCAGCTTAACAGTGTGTACCTTGGACATAAAGGCTAGAAGACATAGGAGTGGAAAGAATGTACCTGGGATACCCCTGGTTTAGAACTCATGTACAAGCTGTCTCCATGTGACCTAGCTAAGGAGAACAGATATCTCAGAAAGAATAGATTAACTACTCCAAAAACAAAACCAGGATTATCCCTGACCTTCCTAGAGGTCACAGTCCAGATCGGGAGCCATGGAGAGAAGGTCATTTTCATGGTCAGACAAGGGCAGCAAGAGGAGACAGATACAAAGTCTATAGTCTATAGTCTTTAAAATCTATAGTCTTCCACTTCAGTCATAGATTCATTTTCAGTTTATTTTCATATGTGGTGTAGATAAAAGTCAAACTGCATTCTTTTGCATGTGAAGATCAGTTTTCCCAGCACCATTAGTAGAAATGTCCTGCCCACCCCCATCCCCCTGCCACTGAGTGGTTTGGGTGCCTGCTGTAGTCAGCTTCATGTAATTTGGATGAACATCCAACCCAGACACAGATTATGAGAGAAAGGAATTTATTTCAAGTTCACAGATCCAGGTGGAAAGTTCTATAAGTCACAGGTGAAGCTGTTTCTAAACATCCAAGCAGAAAGAAACAACCAAGCAGACAAGGAGAGCCAAAATCAGCAAGCACGAACCAGGCAGCAAATAGCTAGGACTCCATACTTCAGACTGCTCTGCATACCTTTGAGCTGGAAGTCAGATCTGCTCCCAAATACATCTCAGGGCTGGACCCCAGGATCCACCCTCAGTGACACCTCTTTCAGCCAAGTGGCTAAAGAACCAAGCTGCAAGCTTTAGTATAACTCCTGAGTCTATGGAGGATGTACATTCAAACTACCAAAGCCCTCATGCTCAAAATCATTGCCCATATGGGCATGGAGCATTTCTTGATTCTCTATTACATTCCATAGATCTGTGTGTTTGTTTTAGACCAACATTGTATCTCAGGAGTTTGGGTTTTTTGTATACAAACGCAGGACCTGGACAGAACCCCAAAGCAATAATGTCCATCACAGTACAACCCAGAGATGCAGGAAGACACTTACTTAGTATATGATGTTGCAGTGATTCTGGATTTGACACTATATGGACATCAGAACCACATATATAACTTCTCAAAAAATTTATAATCCAACCCACTTATCATCTACAATACAATCCTTCCAGGAGTTTCTAATTTGAATCCTATTTCTTTGTATGTCCTATAGAGAAAATATTTAAGTCAGTTCTTAAACTAGCTAAGAAAGCTCATGTCACATCAAAATAGTCTTATACTGAGCCCATTATAAAGAAGAACTCCCAACAAAGGTGCTCTCCTCAGAACCCACATGGCTCAGTGATGGCTTCAGAAGAATTTTATTCTAGAGGGTTTATAAATAATAGCAAAATTAACATCACCACCAACAGAAGATGTCCTTGATTGGTTTCTATGTGCATTTCAGATGGAGTGCTAGGGGTGTGTGCCTTATGCCATCTCATTGTTTACTCACAATAACTCAGTAATGGAAGTGTTAGCACCATAAACATGCTTAGTAGATATGATTCCAGGTCTGTCTGACTCCAATGTTCTGCTCTTTATCACTGCCCCTCTAGAGACAACATGGGTTTTCCATACAGTACAGACCCCAGTAACAGTCATTCCTTGATAAATAGGTAGAGTGACAGTCATTAACACTCTGAGCTTTCATTTTTCCCAGGTTCCATGAATTATTTGAATTGGTCAGTGATAAGAGAAGAGGTGATACAAACACTCAACTGCTGCTGGGCTGGCTTGTTTATTTCTTACACTACTCTCAGTATCTACTAACAGTTCATAGTGTGAAAACTCCCAGGTACACACAGACTGGGATAACTGAATATAAACTTAAAGAATGACAGCTACAATATGGCTATAGGTTCACACATGTGAGGCAGTTACTCTTGAAGCTATTCATACACATCTGGTTAGTTCCACTGCTATGCTATATGGCCAGTTGTTTTCTTGAAGTATTTACAATTATTGGTATCTGGTTGTAGCTGAGAAGATTATCTCAGTCTTCTCACCTGCTGTAGCTAAATAACCAGGCTGACACTCTTGACTCATAAAAACTAAATTCCAAATAATAATAACAATCATAGTCAATAATAATAACATGGCTGTTGATATGGCTGTGGCTAGATTTCAGTGGTAGAACACTTTCTCAGCATGCACCAAGCCCTAGGTTTTATTCACCCAACAATGCAAGGAAAAAGTTTAAATGACATATTATTGTTTTAGAGTGCTTGCATTTCTATAACAAAATGCATGAGACTGTATATAATTTCGTAAGGAATAAAGGTGTAGCTGCTTATACACAAAAGCTGGAAGTATTTCTATGTTATATCAACACAAAATCATATATGTGAATTAAAACATGATGTGTACATAAAAATAGCCAATGGACAAATTAAAAAGAATTCAATTTTGCAATAGTTCTTTAAAGGAAATATGGTAATATGTCTTTGGTCTCAAGTCTGCCACCAATTAGCTCTGTAAACTCTGTAAGACACAGTGAGGCTAATAGTAAGCTTGAGGATCAACAAACTTAGAACATCTGCACAATACAACAAGACAAGAAAGATGTACAAAACAACAAAAATTCCCTTTTTTATCACCCTGACCACATCATTGTGAGGCTTCCATTTCTACAAATAATGAAAACAACACTAAAAGTTGACAATTTCAAGTAATGAAGTCTCAGATTTGAAAGAGCTTCCTTCACTGTAACAATTTCTTTTGAGAAATTGACAAATCAAAGTTCTCTCAAAGTAGTTTTTCTTCTTTTCCCCACTTCCAAAGTCCTCAATTTTATGCCTTTATCACAGGATTTTATCTGATGACAGCAGTGTAAAGTGGGGTTATTACATCTTAATATGAAAGCTGGGCCACCAGGATTGACCTGCTCTTCTTCACAATTCTGCAATGCAAGTTCAGCTAATGCAGACAGGATTTTAGGCACTGCCTACCTGGATTCTGCAAATAGTTGCCTAATCTTGGTCTTTTGGATGTGCTCTTGATTCAGCACCCAAAACTTCTAAATATAGTAGTAATAGAATTCAAGAAAAAAGTGCCCTTGGTGAATGATCTGAACAGACATTTCTCAGATGAGGATGTGAAGCCAGCAATACATCCATGAGATAGCACTTAAATCCCTAATCACCAGGGAAACACTAATGAAAACCAAAATGCCATGTTATCTCACTTTAGCTACAAGTCTATTATCAAAAAGACCAAAATAAAATACTGCTGAGGATGTTGTTTAAAAAAAAGAAGAAAAGAACTTTCATATACTGTTGGTGGACATATAAATTAATATAGCCATAATGGGATCAGTATTGAGACTTCTAAAGTATCTATAGATAGAACCACTAAATAATCCAGCAATCTTATTCCTATGTGCATATCCAAGAGAAATTAAATCAGTGGGTTAGAAATATCTGCACCCCAGTGTTCATTGAAGCATTATTGATGACAGCCAAGATGTAGGATCAACCCAGATGACTATCAGTGTATAAATGTATGAAGAAAATATGGCATACCTATGCCATTGAATAGTATTCATACATAACATTACAAAATTCATTATTTGTGGAAACACAGATATAATTGGAGAGCATTCTATTAAGAGAATTAATGCAGGTTCTCATGTGTATGGAGAAGCTAAGAGTACTATTTGATAGAAGAAATCTTTTTTAATGTTCTATAGCATACAAGGAAAACTGGTTAGCAACAACTAAATGAATATTTCAAATGAACTAATAGAGAACATTTTTAAGTACTTGTAACACAAAGAATGATATATGCCAATAACAGATGTGCCAATTTATCTGATATAATCATTACACATTGTATATATGTATTGACAGACTCCATAAATATGTATACTTATGTTGTGCCAATTTAAGACATATTAATAGAAATTATCGTAAAAACATAAAAGTAAGTAATAAATAATTTAATTGAGAAAGCATAAAAATATCTGATTCATCATTCCAACCCTACCCATGAGCTCAACCACTAGCTATAGATTGATGACTTAATCTGCTTTTTCTCTATACTCATTACTGATAAGTATCTGTCATATGTAGCCACAACAACTTCAAATATCTATTATGCTATATGAAAGGCCCATGAAATGATTATATTCTAGTAAATTCACAATCTTAATCCACATGAATCTAACTTCCTTTCAATATTCCTTAGGTCAATAGACAGATCCATGCACAAGTTTTCACAATATCTTGGTTTTTCTTAGCTTGGATGGAGGGACTTAACTCTGTGGTCATGGATTGAGTCTCTGTTAATTATGTCAAAGATTTCAGGATGAACTTACCCATTTATCCAGCTTCCCAGGTTTCTACAGCTGTATTACATGAGCCCTGCAACTCCATGCTTACCACTCACATCACCCTAGAACACTCCTATTGTGCCTTAATATTAGGCTGCAGCGTCATTTAGGGACACCTGTCCTAAAAGGTTCAAAATGAACCACCAAGTCTGCACTAACCTTACTTTCTAATTACTGAGGTGGGGTCTTCTGTCACTGCTCCTCACAGATTTGATTAAGTTCTGAATATTGCTCTGGCAGAAATTCAAACCAACCTGGTGCTTTATTTATCACTGTACCTGCTTCCTTCTGGCTGCATGTGCCCCTGTTACTGCTGCTTAGAAAGCCTACTGTGAACTGCTTACTGTAACAAAGGGCACTTGTGCTTGCTTTGGGGAAGCCAACAGGATGGTGATATGCTACTGTCACTATGAAAAATATACAGCTTTCTGCTGGCTGGAACATGTTAATATGGTTTCCAAATACCTAAATGTTACTATCACCACCATCAATCCAAATACAGCAGTCGGTACCTCACTGGTTTCAGGATTAGCATGAATTCTTGGTCTGGTACCTAGTGGAGATAGGCAGATGAGCAGCTCCCTATGCATTGGCAGGGCCTGAGCTCACCTGGGCCACAAGGTTGACCTAAAGAATGTCATGCATGCCTTTGCTTGCTGTAACATAAGCAAAGTGGGGGGGGGGGGAGAAGATTTGTGGCCTGTGAGGCTGTCCTTGAGAAGAATTATGAGAAGACTTTGAGAGGGTAAAGAGGGAATGAATGCTATTTTTTCATTACTTCCAGCCCTGCAGATGTCATGCTCACAGACATTCAGCTTTAGTATTACATGGCAGGTATTGAAGCTCTCTGATTAGACTGTCTTCACTCACATGTGATCATGTCTTGCTTTTCATGTGTGTGTCTAAGATTTTTCTACCATGTCTTAAACTAAGGGCTTTGAGAAAAAAAAAAAAAAATATATATATATATATATATCTATATATATACTAATGAATATGTTAGTGTGTAACTAATTCAGCCAGATGCCTTTGGTGACCTTGTCAAAAAGCACAGATACTTTTTCTGTGTTAGTAGTTCTCAATAAAATAAATAAGTCTAGATGTTGGAGTTTGAATTCAAGCTATACCATTTATTAGCCAGATAAACATCAGGAAATAATTTAACTCAATAGTAGCAACATGGCTCAGGTAATTTTGCAGAAAAGTGGGCAGAAAGATTGTAAGAGCCACAGGTTGAGACATTCTGCCAGAGACAGTGCCCTCCCCAAAAAACTGACTGCGGCTCCCACAATGCATAACCCACAATCCCATGGGGAATACCAGCAACTGCACTAAGGAGGGTCCCCAGCAGAATGAGGGCAGAGATGAAGGAAAAGAAGGTACCAACACATGATGGATCCATACAAAATATGTTGTGAATAATAATAAATTACAAAAGAAAATCATAGCAGCGTTGTAATAATAATATATGTTTCCAGTCAGAAGGCTATAGACAAACTGTCAAGTGTTATGAAAATCTAAGACATTTTATCAACATTAATAACTTTTCTATAAAGCCACAAAATATTGAATTGATAAATTCTTGAGAGGTAAAGCTATGCAATTTACCCCATAGACTTTAATAATATGTTAGTTAATATACTGTATGGAGTTCTCCAGAGAAAGGACAAATAAATCAGATATATGAAAGAATGTTTACTCATTGAGTACACAGTTATAGAAAATAAGTCCCGTGACAGACTGTCTACAAGCTAGGGACTTTGGGGAGGCCAGTACTGTGACAATTCAAGTCCAAGGACCTCAAGAATAGATAATCCAGTGGCATAACTGTTAGTATAAAGTATAGGGCCAGAGAATCCAGAAGGGATACTGGTGCAAGTAGTAGAAACCAAAGGCCACAAAACCTGGAGTTTTGAGGTTACAGGGCAAAAGAAAGGTAGAAAGTGGCTGTGATGGTTAAGTGCTGTTGTCATCCTTATCTGATTAGGAATCAAGTAAGAAGCTTCTTGAGGGTTTTTCCAGGAAGGATTGACTAAGGGAGGAAGATCTCCCCCCAGAATGGGCAGCTCTTCCAGTTGTGACTATTCATAAAGATGATCCAGGAGAATACAGAGCCTCTTGCTAGGTTGCTGGCACTGCTCGATGGTGTGTGCATCTGCTCTGGCATGGCTGTCTGTCATGGACATTGGAAGCCTGCTTCATCAGCCTTTCATATGGACTGAAGACAGCAACTCTCCCACATCCTCCAGACCTTCAGTGCCAGATTGGGACTGCTGAGGATACAGCCTCATGGACTGAGAAAGTACTCAGTTCTCCCTCTCTCCAGTCTGATACAGACAGCCATTGTTGAAATGCCCGGGCCACATCCTATAAACCAATTTAATCAACCCCCTTTATAACACATATTTATTTTATCAGTTCTGTTCCTCTAGTGCCCTAAATCCTTTCTTCTGACTTTTTGTTCAATCTTGGCCCATACCAGAGTGGATGGTGCACACCACAGGTAAGGACAGACCTTTAGTACCTGCTTTGCTGATTCAAATGCCAGTGCCAGTCTCCTTCAGAAACACCTCACAGGCATACCCATAAATAATGCTTCACCATGTATCTGCGTATCTGTTAATCTAGTCAGGTTGACAGCTGAGATCATAAATCATAGTTAATATGGATGTGTAAGTAAATGCTACACTAAATATTCATGGAACTTAAGAATCAAGTTTCATGATATAAATATCTGTTATGTATTGTAAACTCATTGTTATAGGTGAATTAAATTTGTTTTCTTACAGATAATAAAACTAAGTTGTATAAGAGTAAGTCCCTTCTCCAAAGTCATGAGATACTAAGGACAGAAACAAGAATTGAACATCTGGTTTCCATGACTTCAAAATTCTTACAAGCCTCTGGTAATTTGTATTCATTAAACAAAAGTAACACTTTGTATAATTACTATTGAAACATGGATTGGTGCCCTAAAAAGTCACCTACAAGAAAATATCAAAAACCTCAAAAAAGATAAATTCATGACAGAAGAGATACTATCCAGAGGACCTAACATGAATGACAAATGTTCTAGAAGAAAGGGGATAGATGACAGGTCTACATAATTAGACAAATAAAAATAGATGCTCCAGGGCTAATGAAAAAGTCATGACTGTAAATTGAAAGAACTATTTAATTTCAAGGCAAAAAGTCTAAATACCCTAACAAAAATTTGATTTCTTAAAAAAATAGAAGAAAAATCTTATAAGCCAGTAATAAATATACATGAAAAGAACTAATAATGCCATTTTCAGTAAAAGAAGTTAGAAAATAGTATAATCAATTTTAAAATTAATAATGAATGAAACTTAATCCCATAATCTATCAAGACATGACCTTCCTTTCACAGATGATACGGAAGATATAAGAGAATAAACCATTCATATCACCAATCAAAGGAAAAGAATTGA
The DNA here is from genome assembly GCA_036346955.1 of Dipus sagitta. Lineage (NCBI taxonomy): Eukaryota > Metazoa > Chordata > Mammalia > Rodentia > Dipodidae > Dipus > Dipus sagitta. Next base: position 45,671,423 of record CM070770.1, on the reverse strand, counting down.
AAATATTACCCAAATGGTAAATAGAACAAAAAAAGACTTCATGTTGGTGAGAGAGAAGAAGAAAGATCTCTAAACAATTAAATGTGATTTATTTGTGCACAAATGGATGCAGGTAATAGTTAAAGATATATACTGAGAAAATACTGATGATAAATTATCTAAGTTACTTAATATCAAGGGTTAAAAGGACTCAAAGTAGAGAGAACCAGTGTAAGGAAGATGCAAGTAGAAACAAAGATCATGGTAGCAAAACTCAAGAGTCATGAGTAGGAAAAAAGTAAATCATTTTAATGGTAGAAAGGAAAGATGACATGAAAGTATGTTAATAGTTTTACTGTTTAGACTAGAGAAAATGAGAGAAATAGATCATCAGATAGTGAGTGCATCCTGAGTGTGGGAAATAGTTGGGTTTATTCATTTTATTTTGAAAGCAAGAAGCTTAAAAACAATCTTTACTATAAAGAAAATTACAGCAGGCTTTTCAGATTTATAGGGGGAAAGAAACAGAATGAGTATCAATCTAACCAGCCAGCTTAGGAAAACAGATGTAGAGGAAACAAGAAAATTAGTAATTAAATGCAAAGATTGACTAAATGTAGTTAAATCATTATATTGAATATGAACAGACAGAATTCTCCTAGTTAATTAGGGCCTGTCAGATTACATCATCTGTTTTTTTCTATTTGTAAAACATACTTAAGAGTAAGTGATCCAAGACAAAAAATAAAAGGACCAGCTAGGAGTTACCAGAAAACTGTAAACAGAGAAAATGGAAACAGCAATATTCATATCAAGTTAGGTAGAATTTATGGTTTAAACATTACTGAGGACTGAAAGACTCATTAAGTGGTAATAAAATGTGTTGCTTAGGAATTTAATTAAATAGTTATAATATACATGTACTAAAAACACAGAAGCTTAATATGCAGAACAAATCTCTTCTATACTTAGGTAAAACTTGAAAAATGCTATTGTAATAGAAGATTTCAGTACAATGTTCTTAGTACCTAGTAGTCAAAAGAAAATAAGGATATAGAATAGTTTAACAAAACTGTCAATAGACTTGACTTGATATTACGCAGTTGTGTGTCAGAGCTGGTTCCCACCAGCTCTTGTGAGCTCATTGTGTCTATCTCTTCCCATCTACATAGTTGATGCTGTTATACCTGTGCATGGAAATGAGCTATGGTGGGAGTATATACACTACAGAAATTAGTAAATGCTATGAATGTTACAAACCATCACACTCAGACATCTGGGTGTTAAATTGTCATTAGCACACAACTAGAACTATGTGTAAAAATTTACATTCTTCAAATAGAGAATATATATATATATATATATATATATATATATATATATATATATATTTGTGGAGTAGGATAAAGAATTAGTTGTGTAATTTAATCAAAACTTCAGTAGATTAAAAAGGTGGGGATTTCTACAAGTGACATCTTTTTGATAAAAAGAAAAAAAAAAACAATGAAACTTGGGCTGGAGAGACAGCTTAGTGGTTAAGGTGTTTGCCTGTAAAGCCAAAGGACTGCAGTTCGATTCCCCAGGACCCACGTAAGCCAGATGCACAAGGGGGGGCATGCATCTTGAGTTTGTTTGCAGTGGCTGGAAGCCCTCATGTGCCCTTTCTCTCTCTCTCTCTCTCTTTCTCTCTCTCTCTCTCTCTCTGACTCTGCCACTTTCCCTCTCTCAAATATAAAAATAAAAAAGTTCTACTTAAAAAAAATCAGTGAAACTTAAACTTGGTAATACCAAGGTGACGAAAACAAAAGCTAAGAAATTTTGAGACACATTTCTTTTATGTAAAATCAAATGAGCACAATAACACCTGGAGAGATGGCTCTGATCGTTAAAGAAACTTGCTTGCTATGACTGATGTCTGGGTTTGATTCCCTAGCACCCACCTAACACCAGTAGTACAAAGTAGCACATGTGCCTGTACTTCATTCTGGCATACCCATATTCAATTTTTCTTTCTCTCTATCCTTACAAATAAAACTTTTAAATAAATTAAAAGGGAAGTTTGAAATAGCCTAGGGAGCAATGATAAAACCACTCATTCAAACTTACTGGGATCAAGCAGAGTACCACATCATGATGGTTTCACAATACCTAGTTTTTCCAGTGGAGAAAAAGAATTCAAGGTGGGTAATCAGCTTCCCTGGGGATTAGGACACTTACATCCGAGGAGACTCATTTCTATCTCACCTCACCTCATGGGCACACTAGATTAATGGATGCCTGTGATGAGCTAGAAACAGAAAATGGTGTGTTTCACAGCAACCAGTACAGCTATCCTCAAATGGCAATACATTTCTGACAGTGGTAACATCCAATCAGAGAGACTAGACAGAGTAACAAGCTTTATCCACCTACAAAGCTGAGCCACTGGCCCCATATGGCCAGAATGCATGGTTGACAGCTCTGCTTAGCTTTGACCATTATCCAGCAATCCACCCAGGCTGCAGAGCCCAGTTGAGGACTCCACCTGTGGAGCCAAGCAAATAGCCAAATAGTCTTTAGTCTTTGATCCCACCATATAGTAGAGACTGAATAGGGACCACAGTTATCCCAGGCGCTGTTGCAGAGTCTCATGCTACCATGTATAGCTTTTTATGGGTTCTGTGTATTCAAACTCAGGTCATCACACTTGTGCAGCTAGTACTCTTATCCATTGACCCCTCCCCCAGTCCAAATTCAAACTCTTAAATCATAGCTAGACTCATAAATGACTGGTTCATGGAAAAATATGTAACAAATATCACTCCATAGTGCAATAACACTCATGAGCCCCAACCACCTTCTTGAGTTCAGGAGAGTTACTCCATGGGGTTCAGGGAGAAGCTGGGTGGGTCTTAGCCATTTGTTGGCAATCACTTTACCTGAATCAGACTCAGGTGGTAGGATACAAGTTACCACTATAAAGTTGAATTTCTCTGTAATGATGACTATATCTGATCTCTATAAAAACATTTAGTTCCTCTTAATACAAATTTGACCCAGTTCCTTACAAACTTATATGCAGCCTATTTCGTGGTAAAGCTGCAGGAGTCCTCTCCCTCCCTCATGTCGGCAAACAGTGAGAGTTGCATCACTGAAATTACTCTAGTCACAAATTTTCCATTTCTTCACAAATGTGATATTTACAGTTGTTTCAGCACATCCTGCTGTGACATTAGTGTTGACACGTAATTGACATGGGGCTTTCCTTGGCAGACGGCAATCTATGAAGTCACATTCCTTTTCTGGCTGATTTTCCAAAGCCCACCTGTCATGAACCTCGTGTTGTTCCTTGAAAAAAAAAAACTGAAATTCAGTATTTGTGGATGAGAAAAAGGAGATCTGAGCAGGAGAAGAATGAAAGGAAAGAAGGACTTCAGGAAGCAATCAGGCCTATAATAATAAATCACCACTCATTATTCAATAAAGAATAACTGTTACTGCTGTCACTACTGGTGTGTTATGGTCAGAGCTTTAAGTCTATTCATTTGCATTTGCAGGGATGTCTTCAGGTTCTCAGACATTTTGATTGGCCCTAGCAATAATGTAATTATGTTTTTATGTTAATACCTCTTGAAATTTTACTATGATGTCTTTTTATTTCTATACTAAATATAAGATGTCCATGTATATTTATTTCCTCAGTTATCCAAATCAAGAGCAAGATGTTTTATAGGAAATGGATTCCACTAAATTGCAATTCATTATTTCATAAAGGTCAGCAAAATAGTGCTTTTTAAATGTTTGTATTTTTAAATTCATGGGACTGAAAATCCAATTTAAGGATGTTGTCTACAATAGAAAGAGCATCCTCATTCAAATGTGTAGAAAGCCAATTTTCATCTTTCTTACTTTCACTCTCAGCACTTTGCTTATCTAAGCTAGGAAAGCAAGCAGTGACACTTTATTAGCCTGCACAGTGTCTACTGCAGTCCACATAATCATCAAAAGTGCTATTATACGTAGTATGCTTGCAGAATGCTTCATATTCAAAAATGCTTATTTGTCAACATTTCATTTTTTGGTATAGTGAGATGAATTTTTTTCCTTCTATACCCTTTCTCACCTGGAAACTTTCCTTGTTGTTTGAAACCATTTAAACTGAAGAAGTCATTCTCTATATTTGTTGCTTTTATCCAAGAATGTTCTATATGACAAGAGCATCAGAACTTTTCTTACCCCTCATGACTCCGCCATGGCAGGCATCATTAACCATAAACATAGTTCATGGATTTGAAACACAGAATTCATATCAACATTAGCTGGCAGCCAGTTGCCTGCAACTAAATAATGTTTCTGTGAGATGGTTTTTTAAACTTTATATTGACAACTTCAAAATATGTACACATTATACCTTGATCATAACCCCCTCCCACAACCCTCCTGTTTCCCCCACCTTCATTCTCTCTCCACTGAACTCCTTCTTTGCAATCAGTCTCTCCTCTATTTTGATGTAATCAATTTTTTGTAGGTTTTGCATAGGTAGCATCAGCCAATGTGGGGTCATGAATACAACAGCCATTTTGAGTCTGGAAGACAGCATTCCAAAATACTCCTCCCCATCCTTTATCTCTTACACTCTTTCTGCACATCTTCCACAATGGTCCCTCAGCCTTGGAAGGTGTGTCTCTCATTGGTGAAGACTCCACTGTAACTGCTCAACACTTTGATGAGTTTTGAGGCTCTCCAGTGGTCACTGCCATCTGAAAAGAGAAGCTTCTCTAACAAAAAGTGAGATAGCATTAACATACAGGAAGAAACATAAGTGTTTTGATGGTAGGTTGGTGGGCATAATGTATTCATTTAGCCAGACAGCAGTAGTAGTTTCCCCACTTGGACTTATGACCTCCCCAGACATAGGCTTTTGATTATATTTTCAGTACTAGACAAGAATTCCATCCTAAGTATTGGGCCTAAAATTCAATCAGAGAGCAGCTGGTTTCTTCCATAAGGTACATACCATGACTGCCCCAGTTGGCACACTTGCTGTGACTGGCCAGCCATAAAGCTTATAGGGTCCACTGCTAGTTAAGCCCATTGATAACTTTTCTTCCCCAATAGGCAACATAGCCCTTTCCAGCACTATGACAATTAGTCATCAGTAAGAAGGCTTCCAGCTCAGGTCAAGATTAATTTCTGAGTATCCTATAGCCCAAGCCTGTGGAGTCTTCAGCAATAGGGTCTTACCATCTAATTCTGCTAGATAACCAATAGCCCGTATTGTTTTTGAGACATCATGGGTCTTCCCTGAGTACTAGGAGGTAGCTCACTGCTGCCACTGAGTTTTTTCTGTAAACATCTTTATCTTCTGGGTACTGCAGTACCAACCCCACAGAATAGTTCTGCCCAAACTCTCTTAATATTCCTAAATTTATCTTAGCCTTATTGGTATAAAATTGTTAATTTTTGAGAAATTATTTCCATATATTCAATTCTACCATGTAGATGGATAGATGATAGACAGATAGATAGATAGATAGATAGATGATGGATAGATAGATAATAGATAAAATAAATATCATATATATATATATATATATATATATATATTCAAAATAAATTCCAGAATTTTTAAAAGAATTTTTTCATACATGTCACAAAGACCTTTAAGGAGATAATTTTATCTCAAACCAATTTTGGTGACTTTCAAAGACAAAAGCCCTAAAGTATTGCAAGATGTTTCCATATAGATGTAGGAGTAACTTGGTAGTTGGCAGCATTCTGAGGTCATATTTCCAGTATAGAACACCACAAAAGAATATGATTGGGATTGAAGGAGTGCAGCTATGATCGGTTCACAGGCAGAACACTCTGCCTATATGTAATGCTTCTTTCTTGGGTTTATTTCTTTTTTCTTTATGTAGTCCATTTCTAGAACAGAAAAATATACTTCCTGTGAAGTTTACATTCTGAATAATTGCTTTCATTTCAATAAATAATATCAAGAAAAAATGAGTTCTAGCCACACACATGAATTCTACAGTTTCTTCCCCACCATGATAAACTTTATCCCTCCAAACCAAAAAAAAAAAAAAAATTACTTCAATATGGAAAATAGAAAATTCCTTGAATGTCTTTACCTCTTTCTAACGTGGGACAGTGGTAGCTAATGGAACACAGAAAAAGGACACAAGCCCACAGGCCTCTCTGCAGAGCTCAGGCTCCATGTGCTGGCTGTGGAGATCCTGTTCTAGCTGCGTATGGGTGAGCTAGCAGCAGAGTCAATGGTGAGACACAGGAGGATTCAATCAGCTGTCACGGAGTGAAGAGACTTCACACCTACCAAAGGATGAGCTTGCAGGGAAAAGCCATTTCTTCAAAGGTAAGATAGAGATGTCAGTAATTCATGAAGAAAAAGAGAAAACATGTCTCTCTTGGCTTTAAAATCCCTTCAATGTGTGCCCTCTTGCATGCTGACCCAGACTGTAATGTAGAACAAATTTCTCATTTGCAACATTCTACTCTTTAGGATACTCTGAAAAGAAAACTGAAGCTGGGAGCTACAGAAGCAGATGGCAGAGAAACACCAACATGCAATCCATTGCCACCATACAAACATGATGAGATCCGCTCATCATACACTCAGTATATTGATATCATTGTAATTTGGGTGCTTTTTCTATTCCAATTAATATAACGTGTACATGAACTCTGACAAATGACCTGATTGTAAAAGGAAACAATTTAAATACAAACTTATCAATGTTTAGAAAACCTTCAAAACAGAAAGAAAATTATGGAGATAGGAGAATTAGTTCAAGAAAGCATGCCAAAAGAATTTGTTTTACATAATGAGAAGGAATCAGGTAGCTTTTTTAGGTAGTTTACTCAAACATCAGAGAAGTCCTTAAGTCTGTCCTTACAATCTCCACTTCACTAGAGATCAGAGAATGATCTCCCCTCCTCTTATATCTTGACTGAAGGGGTTACCTAGACCTTTTCTTTTTTTCCACAAACAACCTGAGCCCCTCCTAAGAGGGAGTTCCCTTTTCCTAGAATTTAAATTTGATCCTGACATTGTGGTCAGTTAAGTTCAGCCCCAAAACTTGGCTTCACAGCTGGCCTCCTCTTGACCCAGCCTCTAGCCCAAACCAATCAGCCCTCATTCTGGCTCAACTGAGCCTGAAGGTAAGGCCCACCACAATAAGGTTATCAGTAGCTTATGTTGGGCAGTCTCTCTTTGTGGCTGTTCATCTCTCCTGAACTTCCAGGTTCAGGTAAGCCTCCCCTACTCCCACTTTACTGTGGGAGTGGGCTTTACTCCTCTCACCTCCCTCCTGGCAGGATCTCTCCATACTTCCTCCTCTTTCCTTCTCTTCATCTAATAAAGTCTGTATAAACCTTACCCTCTGGGAGGTAGACTGCAGTGTAAAGGGACCTTTCACTTGGTGAAGGTGTTTCAGTCTGTAGAAGCTCATGGAAAAATCAATATAGGAAACTGAACTCCAGGTTTCCTCATGATCAAGTCAAGGCTAATGGTTTCCAAAGAGTACTTTGAGAAGATACATCAGTAGGTCATCCCATGTGCACCTGCATCTTCTCACATCAGAAGGCAGCCACAGATGGAACACTTACTATTTTGAAGATTATTTATAGCAAGAAAAACAAACGATGCTTGTATATATAAATACTATTCTAAATGTTTTGCTTTGTAACACTGGTGACAGAAATCTCAAGGTGGCTATCTGCTAATGCAGGAGTTAACATAGGAGATATCTTGATAGCTTTCAAATTTCCATAGGACATCTGGTCCCTGTTTCTTACATCATGTTGCATAGGTTGAAGTATACACTCTTCTATTTAACATTCATCCACACCAAAGTAGAATAAGCGCTTGATCAAAGGTCCTGAAGTTTCACTTGAATTTCCTTGTATTAACCTTAATTTTCCTTTAAGGTAGCAAGGATCATGGTTTTATATTTTAGCATTAGCAGTCTATCTTAACTTTTTTTCTTGAAATGAATGTGTATGTTAGGGAAACCAAAGTGAAACATTCTATTAAAAATATGTGGCTGAGTGTCTTTGAGGCAGGAAAGCACAGGGAACAGTTTAGCTGCATAGGACCCCAACTGGCTTGGGCAGTAATGTTCCCTGTTTTCTAAACATTGCACCCAGCAACTTTTGGGCACTTGAAACCCTCACAATGCTTTGAGCTGTACCTATACTCTGATTCAAATGGGACGTCTTGGGTTGCTGAAATGGCTTAGCAGTTAAGGCATTTGCCTATGAAACCTAAGGACCCTAGTTCAATTCCTTAGGACCCACGTAAGCCAGATGCACAAAGGGGCACATGTATCTGGAATTCATTTGCAGTGGCTAGAGGCCCTGGCATGCCCATTCTCTCTTTCTGCCTCTTTTCTGACTGACTCTCTCTCTCTCTTCCTCTCTCTCTCTCTCTCAAATAAATAAAATATTAAAATAGTAATAATGGGACATCTCTCCTTCCCTAAGTAACCATCAATTCTTTTGTGACCAGTTTCTATTGACATATGTTCTTAGATATATATGGGATCAGAACAGCAGAAAGCCACCCACCATGGACTGGTTTGGGGTGCATGTTCAGTAAGGCAAACTGTGTTCTCCTATTTACCATCTTATGCCTATGCCTGATTGTGTAGACATATGTTTAAAATCATATACATCATAGGGTAGGACATGATCAGTACATAAATCATTATATAACTCTATTTTGTCAAACAAGAGAACCATCCAAACTACAGCCTTATCAAGCAGCCTTTTCATCTTGCGAACTTCTTTAAAAGGTGCACAGGGCTCTTGAGAATTTTCCACTCTGGTGGCCTACTGCTCCTCTTGGAAGCATTTTCAAACTTTTGCTATTGCTTTGATTTTAATAAACTTTATTATTTCTTCACACTTTGTGTGTGCCTTTCTTCAATTCTTTAAGTAAGATACCAAGACCCTGGAAACACCTAGATGGGGACCCCTGGTAACAACTTAACTGACATACATTATTCCAATTCCTGAGATATGTAGTTGACATAGTTAATTTAGTTACCTCATTCATTGGGTTACCTAGTGTCTACATATATTCCTAGATCTGATTAGGTATAATTATAAAGAATCTAGGTTGAATCCAAGGATTGAAATTTGAAATCACTGTAATCATCTGTGTTCAAGTGATAGACTTCGGGCCAAGATGGCAACCACTTAGGTGCGCTGCAAATCCCGGGGAAAGAAAGAAAGGCAAGACATTAAGCATTCACTGAGTCTTTTAGGGGAGAGCAATCGCCATTAGATTATCAGTGGGAGGGGGGGACAGGGAATTGCAGATCCACTCGCTGGTGGGTAGCCCACCCCTACCCCCAAACAACCGCCGTGTCCAAGGCGCCACCTCCGCCGCTGCCGCCACCGCCGCCGCGCGCCTATCGATCCCCGTGTTCGGAAGCTTAGACTGCTCGGCCCACTCGCTCATTTACTGCTCCTGCCGCTGCACTTTCAGTGAGCGCAGTCCCACAGCAACTGCCACTCAAGCTCAGACTGTGTCTCTTGCTTGAGCCAGCTCAGGTGCCATCCCTACCTGCCTGCCACGCCAGGCCGTCCGCCATTGTCCTGTGGCGGGGGAGAACTGGCTGCTTCCGGGTCCCAGTGTCACTCCTAGCTCGAACGCAGGCAGCTTTGGCGCATTACCACTTGAGAACTCAGGCAACCTTGGCGCCCCCGCCAGGCAGTAGATAGGCAGCTTTGGCAAGTGAGAGCAAAAGCCCAGGCTTCTTGGCAACTGCCCCAGGCTGCCTCAGATTCCCATTGTGCTTGAGCCCAGGTTGATCCACCCACCTATGTGCCCATACACTGTCATGGGCAGACCACAGCGCAAAAGAAATAACATGAAAAGTCAAATGCAAGAAAATCCAGTAAGATCACCCAGCCCTATAATGAATACATCTAACCAAAACATAGAAGAATCGTTAGGATCAGAACACCAAATTGAAGCTATGAGCAATGCAACCCTGACCAACCTACTGGTAGAACTTGCAGGAAAGCAACAAAGGACCGATAATCATGTGGATGCTGCTATCACTAAACTAGAACTAATAGATAAGAAATTGGAAAGAGTTCAAAGAGAGTTAAGAGATTTGAGGGAGAGTGAAAAAAAAAAGAAGACCTTAAAAATCAGCTGGCCATGCTAAATGAAGACATAAAGAAATGCAAGGATGAATTCCAAGAATCATCAAGAAAATCAGAAAATGATGCGAAAAGGAAGCTTGACAGAGGGATGGAAATTATACCCAGAAAAGTAATAGAAAATGCAAATTTAATTGAACAAATCCAAAACTCTCTAGAAGCTCTCAAGAATAGAGTCAGCCAAGTAGAGGATAGAAACTCTGATCTGGAAGACAAGATGGAAGAAACAGTTCAAGAGTTCAAAACTTTCAGCAAGTTCAAAAGTTCCTGTGAACAGAACATGAGGGAATTGTGGGATAAACTTAAATGTCCTAATTTCAGGATCACTGGAATACCAGAAGGAGAAGAAATTCAGACCAAAGGCATGGAGAACTTATTTAACAAAATAACTGAAGAAAACTTCCCCAGTCTCTTAAAAGAAAGGCCCATCAAGATACAAGAAGCCAATAGAACTCCAAACAGACTGGACCAAAGGAGAAACTCTCCAAGACATATTGTCATTAAGACTCTAAACATTGACACCAAAGAGAAAATCCTAAAAGCAGCTAGGGAAAAACAGCACACCACTTTCAAAGGTAACCCCATCAGAATTACTCTAGACTTCTCAATGGAAACCCTGAAAGCTAGAAGGGCCTGGAATGAAACACTGCAAAGTCTAAGAACCTATGGCTTCAAACCCAAACTACTCTACCCAGCAAAAGTATCCCTCATAATAGATGGTGAAAGAAAAACATTCCATGACAAAACTCAGCTTTACAATTATATGAACACAAAACCAAACCTACAGAGAGTATTTCAGGAAATTTTCCATAGAGAAGAAACAAATAATCAAACTCAAGTGCCTACAAGAAGCAGAACACAATAACCAAACTCAGAGTAGGCACAAAAAACTTCAAAGTCCATGAAAACACCAACCCACATTTACCATCACAATATGGCAGGGATCAAATCAAATCTCACAGTCATTACCCTAAATATTAATGGATGTAAAAATCTATCGTATCTTTTGTTTTTGCTTTTGAAATTTAGATGCTACATCATCGACATTGCCAAACAAAATGGTGGCTGTGGCTTTTTCTTCAATTGTGGAATGGTTATAAGTTTTACCAAGTTCATCTGCTCCATAGAACATAAACAACAGCAAAAGTGAACAACCATTACCTGCACTCTTGAATTGATTCTAATCATTATAATACAGTCACACACTGTCATCCCCAAGTAAGTTAGTGCTTTAAAGCATTGAAGAGGCAGTAGCAGGCTTTGAGTCCAGAATACTTTATGTCTTAGATTATAAAACTACTTTAACATGTGTATTCATATTTGCATTCATTTCTTAAGACAAATATACATGCTATCTTTTACATTTCAGACTTTGTGCAGAAGCTCTGATGATATTTTTGCTAATCAGCTTGGTGAATAGAGTATTACTATTAATAAGGTCAAAATTATGAGTTCAGTCTCTTGTGTACACTGTTATATTGTACAGAGAAAAGAAAATATCTTTCAAACTGCATCTGAACCCTAAAGTAGCAACAGAAATGTGTGCCATCGGTCCAATATAAAAGTACTAACAAGGAAAATTTAAAAGTAAATAACTAAATGCATATTTTCACATTACCACTTACTACTATAAATTGTTCCAAGCACATGTTCTTCTGGTGGTGAAGTTGTTTAAAAGACATGTTTTTAGAATTTTAAATCTTATATGTCATGAAATGCTTCTTTTCTATGTTAAGTTCAAGTTGTTTGTTCTCATGATTTTATTTATGCAATTATGTTCTAATGAGTTGTTCACATGCCGGCTTACCCAAGGAGAAAGACATACTGGAATGCTCATCTTTTAGTCAGGCTCATTTGCAATCACGGTGCAATACAGAATAACATTCATTTGTTTTCAGTCCACAATTTTATTTTGTCATAATAAATAATTACTTTTCCAATATGAAAAAATCTATCATAAAACAAACATATACATGTACACACACACACACATACAAACACACACAACGAATTTTTTAATAAAAGAAATATGATAGTATTTTATTATTGCCCAAATTCAATAATAATACAGTTGTAGAACCAATTTATTTTATGACTATTACAAATTCAAAATCATTTATACTAAAAAGTTCCTTTTTATTTACTCATTAATCTTGTTGTTCAATGTTATTTCATACCAGCCATGTCCTCAACTTTTTCTTGTGCCTTGGTCACACACTGATTTCCAGCATTGAGGAAGTAACCCCCCAGTGGGATTCAGTATATTTATATAAACAGCTATGAAGCAGAGAGGTAATATTTTCTTTGCATATAAACATATAAACGTTGTCTGAATGGCTACCACCACCTACCAGAGAATTGCATCAGTCAAACTGATGTAATGGTTATATGTATATTTTGAAGCGAATGAGTGAAAATGACTACTTTTAGTGGCTGTCAAGTGTTGCCTTAGAAAGGAAATTAGGAGGATGAGGAAAATATGCCCTAATTATACCTGATCAGTCACTGCCAAATGTGGGCCATCTACACTATTATTTCCACCTTTGGAACACATAACACTAAGAGCAAATGTGACTTTTTCTTCCCCTTAAAGTATGATCATACAATAGATAGCACAATTAACTTCTCTCTTCAGTATGTAGAATGTTTCATGCCAGCCTCAGTAAAATTAAGAAAATGGCAACCACAGTCATTTTCTGTTCCACGATTCACAGGAGGAAGCCTAGTTGAGACAGCCCAAGTGGATCTCTCCCCATAGTGCAGTGTGAGCCTCCCGCAATGTATAAATGCAATTATACTTATCACTGTTGGATGGTTCACTCCATTTCCTATTATCTTGTTTAACCTACACAAGTTCAATTTTGCATTGGTGGAAAGAAACAGTATTATAACTCTATTGCTTTAATTCACCACTGACAGGCAAAAGCTCTTTTCTTCTTTAATCCAAAGCCTTTGTCAACTTTTCAACTACATCACTTTAGGGTCCTGGGCAGTGGTCACTCCATGCTTCGCTGTTCCCTGCTTAGAGCAACAAGTTTCTCATGAACTTTCTGATATTTCTTATTTGGCTATGAGGGCAATCAATGCATGGTCTTCAGTGGGTTGGTGAGGTAGTATGAACTTTAAACCCTATAGTAAGTCTGTGTTGGAGTTACCACCTCATTGCTCAGATAAAGTATTCAGCTAAAAGCAGCTGATGGAAGGGAAGTTGTTCTTTTATTTTGGCTTCAAGTCTCAAGGGGAAGCTGCATGATGGGATAAGAATGGCATGAGCAGAGGCTGCACATCATCTTTGCCACAGCAGATATAAATGAGCATCAGGAGAGTGAGCAGATCTCTGGTGGGCGGGAGGGTTGGCTGAATATAACACCCCTAAGCCCACCCCCAGAAACATAACTCCTCCAGCAAAGTCCCAATTCCCAAACTGCTACCAACTGGGGACCTAGCATTCAGAACACATGAATTTACCGGGGACAACTGATTCAGACCACCACAGTCTGAGAATATACTGCATATGAATTAAACAAGAGTCAAACAGACTAGAAGGTGGAGGAAGGATTGTGGGGCATGAAAACCATGGATGCTTGGTGGGTGACATACTCACTGCCTTATTTCCCTTTCATCAGTCTTCTGAAAAGAACAGGATTCCCTCCCACCACCTTGACATCCTGTTGCTCTTGATGGAAGTCCAAACCTCAAAGCCACTGAGCCAAGGAGAAAGCAAGGGTGCTTGACCATTTTGTATAAATCTTTAGTATAAGGAGAACACAATCTTCTTTCTGTTTCCATGAAACGAAATGTAGCTCAGCTGTTTAGTAAATCACAGTGCATTTTGCATGTTTTCTTAAGCTATTTTACAGCATTAGTCTGCCAAACATTCTTTGAAGATAGATATAACGAAATAGTACAACCTGTATGTCTCTCCAGGAACAATAAGTAGAGAGCTGTGACAGACACAAAAACAGGCATTCTTTTCAGAGGCCTTTATTATGTTACTTGGTCTCTAGAATTAAGTTCTACATCTAATGCCTCTAACAGTATTTGTAGCGGCCTTGAGATATTTTCTAATGACACTCTAAGTCTTATAGGTAAAAGAGAGATTGACAGATAAAGCAGATTATGTGTTTAACATTTTTCTTCGCGTGTAAGAAAATTTTTCACAGTTTAATAGCCTTAAAAATAAAAATAAAGGCTGGAGGGATGGCTTAGAGATTAAGGCATTTGCCTGGAAAGCCAAAGGATCCAGGCTCAATTCCCCAGGACCCACATTAGTCAGATGCATAAGGGGGCACATGTGTCTGGAATTCGTTTGCAGTAGCTGGAGGCCCTGGAGTGCCCATTCTCTCTCTCTCTCTCTCTCCACACCCTCTTTCCCTGTTAAATAAATAAATAAAAGTAAAAATAAAAGCATCCCTATGTAGACTACCTTCTTCAAATGTCTATGTCTGCCATGGGTAAGTAACAAGATAAAATGGGTTCCCGTTGGTCATAAAGAACTGTGGAAATGAAATAAAGTATATTTCTATAACTTTTGATGATTATTCTTTTCAGACAAACTAATAATGTATTGCTCATTTGCACACAATATTTTCTAAACAGAAATATATAACAACCATAAAAGCAAAGTCTCCCAGATTTATTACTATGAGCAAAGTATAATTCTAAGAATTCTACATGTATTAATCCACTTAATTCTCACAAAAGCTCTGTGTAATTGATGCTTTGATTATGCTTATTTTACATATTAAGAAACTAAAGGACAGGAAGATGAGGTCTAAGGTCACACAATGACCAAGTATAAAAAGATAAAATTAAAAGATAATTCTGGATCTGAAGAGATGGCTTAGTGGTTAAGGCATTTGACAAAGGATCCCAGTTCAATTCTCCAGGACCCACATAAGCCAGATGCACATGGGGGCACATGCATCTGGAGTTTATTTGCAGTGGCTAGAGGACCTGGCCATGCCCATTCTTTCTCTCTCTCTCTCTCTCTCCCATTTCTCTCTCTCAAATAAATAGATAAAATATATGTTTAAAAGATAATTCTATTATATTAAGAATAGTATACCTTGTCACTTGATAAAAACTTGACTCAGGTAAATGTTTAATTTCTCCACAAAATAAAAATAAAAACAATCCCTTGTGTTGAAAGGGGCTTTCCCTCCCAGTTGATTGTAGTTTGCATATTTGCTGGGTCTTCCTGCTGACAACATGAAAGTGGAGCTAGTTCTCACCAACTATCCTCACCAAAGAGAGAACTGACATGTGTTCATGTGGATTGTGTAGCCCATGGTGCCCCATACTCCTCTTTCTTGATCAGAAACAGAAAAACCAAAATATCTGAAATATACATTTTTCCAAAACAACTATTCAAGAGGTTATTGTCTCCCAACTCAAGTACTTAAGGGACAGTTAAAATTTGGACACAGAATGTGCTACAAAGTCACTCATTAAAGGATTAGTTACCAGCCTGTGTATTGTTAGCAGGCGGCATTAGCTTTAGGAAGTGAGAGAAACTGCAGGAGGTGAGGCCTCAGAAAAGGTTATTTGGAGCATCCCCAAAGATATTAGGAGATATTAGGACCAGACCTCTTCCCCTTCTCTCTACTTCCTTTCCTCCACAAGGTAACAAACTTTGCTATACCATGCATTCCCTACCATAAAGTTCTCTTACTAAGGGGACACCAAGTGATAGGGCCAAGTTACTGTGACCTGCAATCTCTGAAACCATGAGCCTCAGTAAACTTTTCCTCCTTTAAGTTACTGTATCCCAAGAAATTTTGTCAAAAGAACAAGCTGACTAACACAGAAAGAAGTTACTAATTCATTCAAATAGTCACCTTCCCCTTACCCAAGGAGTTGCCTGCTACAATACTTGGCCTTTGCTAGCTAGGCTGTGCTTAAAAAATAATATATGATTCCTTGCTGGGCACATCTTTTTTTTTTTTTTTTTTGGAACACTTAAAAGTACAATTTAGAAGGGGCACCAGCTCTTAAATACAGTTGCATACTGCTTGCCTCACTAGGTGTCAGGGTCTTGTGAATTCTAAGTGAACCTTTTACCTAAACCAATTATCAAGACCTAGGTCCTCTAAATAAAATTGCTGCACTTTACATTCTAGGCAGATTCAAAGTAACAAATGGTCTCTTCAAATGGATGGTACCTTGGCACATGCCTTTGTTCCTCATTTCCTCCCTGAGATAATAAGGTAACTTTAATTAACAATCCTAGACTCCCAAGTTTGTAATGCAATGGTGCATTTAGTGATGGAAGTGGAGAACAACACACACCATTTCTTTCACTTTCTCTATCCCCAATCTGGGAACATCTCATGATGTGCTGGGGCTTAGGGAATACAGCAGATCATAGGACTCAGATTAGTCACAAATACACAATTCAATGTAAAGACCCACAATTATTTGCATGGGAGAATACATTAAAGAAGCAGTCAGAATGATCCAATGCAGTGAACCTATGAACAATAATACCAACTCTGACTGAGTACTCACTGTGTAACAGGCATCTTTTGAAACGTTTTACATGTTTTAAACCATTCCCCCACTGAGAAATCATGAGGTACACACTATTCTTATCAGCTACCTTTTAGATAAGAAAATTTAAGCACTAAATGGTTAAGTAACTTGCCAAGGTCAAATGGCTAGTTAAAGGCAGAGTCAAATATTTCAACCCAGGCACTTCAGCTCCAGAATCTCTCAGTTTAATCACAAAGAGGCAGCTGAATCACGGAGTGCTTTTATGCTGACTGCCCACTTTCTGGCCTCAGAGATGAAGATCATCTGGTCAGTTCTTTACCCAAAGGGGTTCATGAAGAGGATAGTTTCTGATTGGGAGTAGAGAGCATCATCATTGTTTTTGGTACTCTCTCATAAGTATTTACTAAGTAAAAAAAAAAAAAAAAAAAAAAAAAAAACCTACACACTTGTTACCAGAGAACACTTCTGATTTTCTATAGAAAAGTAAAGAGTAATTAATGCCTCCAATCTGTACTCATTACTATGATCCTTGTTATAAAACTATGTGAAGGTTTCAGAGGTGAGGAGTGCATATAGGCACACATGCCAATGGAAAACAAAGGACAATGTTAAGTGTCATTCCTCAGGAACTCTGTGCACATTTTTCATGAGATAGGGTCTCTCATTCACACTGGAACTCTCCAAGTAGGCTAGCCTTGTTCAATAGTTAGCCTCAAGGATCTTCCTGTCTCCACATTTCTAGTGCTAGGATTATAAATGTGCACCACCATATCTGGCATTTTTGCATGGGCTTTGGGGATTCAACTGAGCTCCTCATGTTTGTGAGGCAAGCACTTTACCAAATGAGATATCTTCCCAGTCATTTATGATCCTTTATGAATCTAATGAATACCAACAGCACCAACATAGGTCACAAACAATATGGCATGTTTGAGATCCAGGCCTACACACAAACCAGTATGAATTTGTTAACAGAAACATGTTTGTTTCAATTTCTTTTTGGTAGTTATTCTACTTATTGAGACTCAAGGAACATAGAGGAAATATCATTATAGGCTATGAAAGCAGGCAAGTCTTCGGACATCTCCATTATAGAGTTTCATACCGGCAAACTCCATTCCTTTTCAAAGACACGGGATGATTTTGGAGCTTTCAGAATCTGACTATGAGTTAGAATACAAGGAAAACCTCAGTCTTGTTTATCTTGCTCATTAATGTGTCACAGATGCCTAATCTCTGAACCCAGCAATGAGTAGGCACTGAACACACCTTGGTAAATGAATGTGTTAGAACAAAATATCTTCTATACACCTGGTTCCACTGCTGTTGTGGAAATAGCTGAGACTTCTTTATCCAAATTTATTCTGTAGGATTCACAAGCTAAAAAATAATAGGCAAGAGAAATATTTATTCAAAGTTATAGCTCTGTGACTATCTTAGTTGTCCCAGTAATTATTGACTACAATACCACCATACTATTTCAGGTTGAACACAAACTTCCTCACTTACTTAAAGCAAGCACTCCAAACTGATATACACAGTACTATAATCATAATTAACTGTTTTTGCAAACAGTTTAAATCTGAATTCCACCATGAATGTTGTTGCATTTGGCAAATATAATCTTAACATTGGACCTGAATCTCTAAAGTGATTGGAAGAAAAAATAGGTAAAACACCACACAACTTTATTTTCCTCATTTTTTTTTTGTTGTTTTTTGGGATGGGGTCTCACTATAGCCCAGGCTGACATGGAATTAATTCATTATGTAGTCTCAGGGTGGCCTCCAACTCAGGGCAATCCACCTACCTCTGCCTCCCAAGTGCTGGGATTAAAGGCATGTACCACCACGCCCACCTGACTTTTGCTTTTTTAAATTGAGTAATGATACATGCCTGAGTTATAAGAATGCAATTAGGTAATATATAAAAAGGGCTTACATAACACCTATCTTATAGAAAAATGCCTAATTAATGGAGAGAAAGAGCAAGAAAGGAACTTGTTCTATACTATGTCTATACTAACATACTATTCTGAGGCTCATTCCATATACTTTTTAATCTTCACCTTTATCACCAAAAAATCACATTGATAAGGCAATTACCAATTCTTCCAAACAATTTGTATCAACCCCCAGGCCAGTAAACCCTTGGATAAAAATTTTGGTATTTTCTAGTAATTTGTCAAAGAGACCTTGAAAAAGTAGGCTTCATAACCAGGATGCTGTTAAATCATTTCCTCATAATGTTTTTTACTAATTTTAGGAATAATATGATTAGTAGAAACATGTAGCCTGACTCTAGGCCAGGGGTCCTCATTTAAGTTAATCTCAAATTATATTTCCAAATAACTCTTTTGAAAACATTCCCTGACTTTAACATATTCTGAACAACCTAGTCTTGTGTATTATTCTCGGTCTTAGCACATGGAAGAATGTTTTAGATTCTGAGTCCCTGTCAGAAATTCTGTTGACTGTACTGAAAGAATATGACTTACAGGAAATATGTGTGCTCATTTGGTCATATAAACTACAACAAATAAAAGAGATGTGTTGGTTATAGGAACATTTAATTAGCATGATTATTGATATCCCTAGCAACGTGAGTCTAAGAGAAGCATACTGTGACATTCAAATGGGGTACAAGAGAAATGACACTGATGTTTTAAATATATGCAGTGTATCAGGAGCTGGGTTATGTAACCACCAACATCCACTGAGTTTAACATGTGCTGATCCCCACACATTGTTATACATATCACTCTCATGTAGTCATCATTGACCCTCCCATTGTTTGAACTAATTAAAACAGATACCAATAGGAAAATGTAGCACCAAACAGAGAACTTGCTAGAGGTCCATCATGAAAGTGAGGAGCCGAACTTAAATTCTAAAATCTTAATTCAAAGTTCAAGACTCCCATGCTACAATTTCATGTCTCCTACCTTTAACTTAAGTAGATAATAGAATCTTCATTGTTTCAATTAGAATTGTGATTACTCTATAGCAACAGATACACTGTCACACAAGAGGGCTACTTTAAATTCCCCCTACAATAATGAACTGAAGAAGCATCCCAAGCCTTCTGGCAAATGAGGAAAAAATCTTGATCTCAATATGCCTAGAATTTTACTGGTTTGACTAAACTCTGCAATTGTGGAATTTCAACTTATATATTTCATTGTGGTGATATAATGGTACAATATCAGGTAAACTAGTTACATGGGGTAAATATTCCTTACTCAATCACCAACTTTTCCTACCTCATGGATTTTCCTCCAAAACTTTTGCTGTGTCCTGTCAGAAATAGATTCAGTAACAGAAATAAAAAGGAAATTAGGGCTGAAGAGATGGCTTAACAGTTAAGGCACTTGCCTGAGAAGCCTAAGGACCCATGTTCGACTCTTCAGATCTCATGTAAGCCAGACACACAAGGCGATGCACGTGCTCAAGGTCACACATGTATACAAGGTGGCACACACATCTGGAGTTTGATTACAGTGGCTGGAGTCCCTGGCATGGCAATTCTCTTTCTCTCTCCCTCTTGCTCTCACTCTCTCTCTTACACATAAAAAGCCAGTCTGTTGGGGTGCCTCAGAAAAAGAAGAAGGGAATCACAGAAATGCTAATTCCACCCACACAACCCACTCCCGAAGTTGTGCTTCAGACCATTCACTTGATTTTCAGACAAGTGGAAATAACTGGGCTGCACTCAGTCTATTTTTTTGAAATTATTCTGTAGAACAGTCTTTATGTTAGAAAGATTCTACCTTATCCACCTCCATAGGTTTGCTAAATGAAGACAGGGGTTTGTGAAAGGCAGTTGCAAGTCTTTAAAACAGTCAGATTTCTTCCATACTTTAATGGAAACAGCCACAAAGCCCAAACTTAAAATAAAAGTATTCACCGATATCTCTAATTTAATAGCAATACTTCTCTACAATATTCAGGACTATATGATGTGTTCAAAAAAAAATCAGATACAAAACATAAGCTTACCTTGTACTATACAATAAATGCTGTGATTGTTAAGCTGTGGGTTAGTCTGTTAGTTTATGGAACTTTATTTGCTGTTTTTTAATTCTATTTATTTATTGGAGAGAGTCAGAATGAGAGGGTGAATTGGCACACCAGGGCCTTCAATCACTACAATCAAACTTCAGACACATGTTCCCTTGTGTGCATGTGTGACATTGTGTGCTTGAGTCGCTGTGTGTCTGGCTTACATGGATCTGGAGAGTTAAACATAAGTCCTTAGGTTTCACAGGCAAGTGCCTTAACCGCTAAACCATCTCTCCAGCCCCCTAAGTTTATGGAACTTTCTATGATGAATTCCTAAAGTATGTTCCAGACCTGTCCATCATGTTCACAGCCTCCTCAGCTCTGCAAAGTCACCTCTGCAGCTTCCACATATGCAAGTGGTTGAGGCCAAGGCCACTGGTTCTAATCCTGGTCCTCCAGGAAGATTTCACTTCATTTAAATAAATTTTATTATCTATAAAACATATAGATAAGGTGAGATGATTTCTAAAGTCCCCAGAAGCTACAAGGAAAAGGAAAGGTTCTTGAAGCCTCCTGCACCTCCCCCTACCCTATACATGCATAGGTTTCTTCACATTTTCTCCAAGTTGCAAACACCAGTGGAAGCAAGGGTGGCTATTTGGTTTATTTTATCAGACCACAGAGACCATTAAGGCTACTTCCACTGCAGTGTAGCATTGGTGCTCAGTGCTATACAACTGGGAAAGGCTGTCTTGATTTTGCCATGCTACTGAAGTGATGAGTTGGCAAAAAGTTTGATTTCTGTATTTCTCTGCTTTCCCTCCTTTCTGCCAAGTACCAAGCCTGAGCCTGCAGCTGCATTTGTGGCCTGGGTCATCTTGGGCATTAGGTTGGAAATGGTTGCATACTTTCTTACTGCCTCTCTGCCTGTCTGTAGTTCTACTCTTCTGCAGGTGACAAATACAATAAATTTGAAAACTGCCAGCAAGGAAATAGAAATTATGCTCACACAATCCAGTCATCTCCCCAGAGTTCTATGTCTGAGACTTCAAATTCAAGCACTACTCTCAAACATGCAGTAGCTTTGTCAGTTTAGTACCTGTGTTCCATGTGGACATGGCTTCCTGAAGAACTGTCTTATGAAGGATGGGAAGCCAGAACACAATGAGAGATTGAATCTTTCTGTTCTAACATTTTATTGTCATTTATAGTGCCATGCCAATGAACTGGCTTAGAAAAAATACTATGATTTCAAAATCAGCTATAAACAACTTTTAGAATTAGCACATCCACTAATTAATGTAAAGCTTCTATAAGCATATACTCTTACTTAACAAAATATGGAAAATTCATTTTTTATGGGTTTATTTACACAAACCCCAAACATTTCCCTTTCTTTTCATGTGCTCACGCATGTGCGTGCGCACACACACTCACACACACTCAACAGTATGAGCATCACACTAACAAGGGCAAGAAATCTGATCCTTCCCTTCCTAGTCCTCTGAACCACAGAAGCTCACTCAATGGTACAAAGAAGAAATAATCAAAGTTGGCCCAATTTTTTTCTGGTCCACACCCCATATCCACACTCCCATACATGATAGTCTAGATTGCACACACTAGAACTTTTCTGCTCAGTAGGAGTGCATGACCTCAGATCCAAGTGACTGCATGTGTGAATTCTCAAGGACACATCCGCAAACTGAGAAAATCTGCCGGCAAGAGGCAATTGCCCTTTATGCCCACTGGAGCTCGGATAGCTGCCTTCACTGGGAGGGAAGTTGAACTCCACTTCCATCAGCTTTTCCTTCAGGGCAATGACTTTTCGGTAATGAAACTTTCCAAGTCTTTAACCTCCAATCCTGTCACGGGAATCCTATCATTTCCACACCATTGACTGGAGCCTAAATGCTTCTTACAGGGTGCAAGAAAAAGAAATAAAGCTGACAGAATACTTAGCAGCTACTACCTCAGGCAGTTATGAAAACTAACCTGAAGGATCATGTCTGGCTTCCCAGAATAAAAGAAAAGACACAAAGTTGTCAAATTCCAAAGTCCCTACAGTCTATATCTTCTAGCTATTGTGATAACAAATGCAACTTGTGCCGAAAGTTTTCATTATCCTAACATTGCCTGAGCAATTCTCAGGCTGTTGTCTTTAAGCAATTCTAATGTTTTCTAAAGTACATGAGCACTTAAAGTAATTACAATGGAATGTTCCTTAGCATTTCAGAACCTTAATGCTAGATGCCCAGTACAGAAAGCTTTGGCTGAATTTCTCAGTTACAATCATTATTTTCTATCTTGTAGCATTTTCTTGTTCAAAGGCAGCTGAGTTCTAGAGCATGACAGGCAGAGCCGGATCTCCATCAGCCCAAAAGGAGAACTGATAGGAGTCATCTTTGCAGGAAAAATCGAGACTGATCCAAAACCAAGGGAAAGAAAGTTGAACACATACTCTGGCAAGGTCTTATACTTTCGCTCCTTGAGCAGAGGCAGGTAGTCACAGGAGGCTTCTTGGTAACACTGCACTCCTTGGGAGTAGCATGAGGGGAGGGGACGTCTCAGAAGGCTGAGTACCAAACGTGCTGCGCCTTCTATCACCAGGCAAACAAACGCCTAGACCTCCTGCACAGAATGTGCCTCACTAGCCTAAGACTCAATGTCATGTTTTGTATAACTATTATGTATTCAGAGGAAAAAAATTCACGTGGGCAGAGTGTCATGTGACGAATGATAAATTTCTTCTCCCTGTCACCTCATTTCCCATCTTGTGCTCTTACCACCAGTAACCTCACTTACCTAGTGTATTCTATATATGCCTGGGGAAATGATGAAGACATATGCAAGCATGTTTATATGCAATGCTTTAAAATGTTCAAATAGGAATCACACAAAACAGACAGCTGGGTCACTTGCATTTAAAACTCAATGCATTTGGTCATTTCTCCATATCAGTACATCCAGATCTAACTTTTGAAGGGCTAAATTGTGTTTGGTCAGAGTTATTTAATGAGACCTCCCCTAAGTAAAGTGACTTTTGTTTTATGGTTATGTAAGTCATGCTACGATTAAGTTGTTAAAGCTTTGTGCAGCTAGGCAAGTACATCTTGCAAGTGAAATACTCAGCTGAAAAAGTGTTCACAGAACAATCTTCAACAGATAATGCTAGTGGACCCTAAATGATGGTTTCCATCCTTGTCAAAATACCTAGTGTTCACCAATGGATGAACATCATATTTCATTGTAATTCACAGTTTTTAAATTATGAATATAATTGGGAATAGACACACCAATAAAAATTCAAAGTATGGATTTATAATGCTATGCTTATGCCCACATACAGACACATACCCCAGATATAATTTCTTCTGTAAAAATATATTCATATGCTTAATTCATTTTCTTTGTTTATTGTTCTTAATTTGTAAGCACATGTATATATGAAACTGCCATGTGCTTGCATATACTTTCATATTTTTCCAACTCTTTCCTATGTGTTTTTTATCTGGTTACATTATTATTATAATTCAGAAGTTTTCATATGTCTTATATGGAGTTCAACACATCAACTTTAGTTTGTACTCTATAGCTTCCAGATTTAATATTAGGCCTCAAGGGCTTGCTTCACTTTTTTTAAATCACTAATTTTATCTTCAAGTACTTCCATGGCTTAATACTTTAAGTATACATGTTTTAATTACCCAGCATCTATTTTGTTACCAGACATGTGGTAAGGACCTAGCCAAATGTTCTCCCTGAATTTTCAGTTGTCCAAATATAGTTTGTTACTAACCTAATTTTTGTCTCTCAGATTTCAAATACTACTCTACAGTGTTAAATTCCAAAATATTATTTCTAAACTTCATATTGATTCAGGAATTCTTCTAGTTATGCCTCAGTTGTAAACCGACTTAATTTCTGAAGCTTTGCTATGCGTTTGAACATTTTCTGGGGCTAATCTTTTCTCATAACTCCACTTCAGTACATTTTATTTTCAAGCTGGAAAAGTGGCACGCAAAGTCTGTCTTAAGTGTGACAGCTTAGTTTTTTTTTAAAAGAATAACTACATTTTTTTTTTCTCTGAAAAGCCACTCAAGTGGGTCCTCTGCTTATATAATCCCCGCACAGCTCTGGGGAAAACCTAAAACCATGGCTGCAGTGTGCTCCACATGTTCTGTTTAATAATGCTCATTGGACAGACTTTTCAGTACAGCCGTGTTTCTACTGCATGTCTAGTCACTAGAGACATGTTTCTTCCATGGGTGGTTTTATCATGTCTGATTCTTGTATACGAAAGTGTGTTACAGAGCAATGTGCTTCTTTGTCAGAATTCATGTCCAAGAGTTACAGGTAGGGTGTATATGCTAGCTTTAGAGACAGGTCTGGGTGGAATCCTGACGCATGCCTCAACACACACTGCAAGAAAGCGCTATGCCTATGCTAGGGCTATTCATCTTCCAGCCCAGGCTGTTTACTCCACACTGGATGTCATCAGAGATTGAAGAGGCTGAATTAGGAAAAGGTGCATAATTAAGCTGATTTGTTCTGCTTTCCTTGGAGTCTTCAGGGGAAACCTTATTACTGTGGCCTTTTCCCTTAGAAATGGCTATGCCTCATCATCCTGCCTGAGGGCTGGGTAAATGTGGATGTCTGCAGGTCTGTGGAGTTTAAGGCCTGGACTCTAGCTATGAGATGTACTGAAGAGCTCTCCACTGTGAGTGGGTAAGATACATGCAGATGGCTTCCATGAGAGGGACTTGAGAGCTAGAATAGAGGTACACACCACAGGTAACCTCTCAGAGGTGCTTAAAAAGTGACCTAATCCGTAACACATTCTGCATCCTCTTGGCTGTGACTCCATTCTGAAGCCTCCAAGTATTGATAACACTGTGGGACATCTATTAGGCATTTATGGGAGGTGGCTGTGCCCATATTGAGGAAAGGAACCAAACTGGATGAAAATGGAGGGCAAAGAAGGCTGGCAGAGCAGCAGCCAGATGACTATGTTAGCAACAACCATTACTTCTGATTTCTGTAACATGTGAACATTTCCCAGCACTTCCTAGAAATACTTAAGAAAAGAACCTTGGGAGAGAGTGGATTTCTAAGGGCAGGTAAATTTGAGCATTAAGGGGAACTATGACCTTGTATCTATTGAAGGATCAGTTCTTTAATGAATGCTTAATTTTTATATATTTTATTGATTTATTTGCAAGCAGAAAAGGAGAGAAAGAGAGAATGGTAGTGCCAGGGCCTCTTGCCACTGGCAAACAAACACTAGATGCATGCATCACTTTGTGCATCTGGCTTTACGTGGGTACTGGGGAATTGAACCCAGGCCATCAAGTTTGGCAAGCAAGTTTTTACCCATTAAACTAGTTAAGCTTTTAAGATAAGCCAATTACTAGCTAGGCCTCACTCAAGGATGGTTTCAAATAGTCCAGTAAATCCATCAAAGCAGGAAGACTCCCTATAAACACAAATAAATTAAAATCCAACATACCCAGGTAGTTGCCTTTTCTCTCAGATAGAGGTCCCCAAGATGAATCTTGGTTGCAACCTTTGCTTACAGGCAAGCAAATATTTCCAGTGATGGGGTGGTCATGGCATTTCAGAAGGAAATGGCCTATGGAAAAGTTACTGCTCTTCCTGGCATCACTAACTAAAAGTAAGGAATTGAACTCACATGAGTTCCTTCATTAAACCTATCACTGCTCTTCAACCTAGGTGGAGTTATCTAATCCCCTCACCCATTCCACACTGTTCTCAGGTCTTCTTTTCAGTACATGTGTCCTATTGAATTCCTTTAAAGTCAAGCTACACATGAATTTAGAGATCTGGAGAAATCCTTATATCTCCCAAAAGACAACTTCTCTCACATTTTTTACTTAAGGCCTTGCAGTCCTTTTGCTGTCATGGAAAACTATTATTTGACTTATGCACCTCATAAGTTAATTTCTCAATGTAATAAGCACTTATTGAGCTTCTTGTTAATTAGGGTTTTTATATTTCTTAATTTTTTATTAAAGTGTGTGTATGTGTATCACCCAAGATGTCTTGGCAGTGCAAATGAATGCCCATTCATCCATACTTGAGTGGCTGGGGAATGAACCATGCCAGCAGATTTTGCAAGCACTTAAGTACCCTTTACCGCTGAATCATCTCCCTAGGCCCATATTAAGCTTCTTGTACTCACAACTCTACAACATTGATGTTGATTGATGATAGTAACGTTTCATCTATATTTTTATTTTAGAAATAATTTCCAAATGTATTAGCTTATATAATTCTAAATAAGAGAAATATCTGATTTAAAGGAAATTTAGGTTCTCTGGAAAGCAATATGTCCTACATCAATGTAAAAAATAAACTTTTTAATTTCTGTTGTATTTTACAGAATACAAAAATGAGGCAAGCTTCATCAGAATTCTTGATGAGGTTGGTAAAAGTTTTAAACTGTTTTCACATAATCACGGGTTGAAAATTTTGCAAGGACAAAAGCTACCCTAATTTATATATTTAGTGGGTACAAGAAAAAAATACAGAAGAATTGAATATACCATGTTACAAATTTTCCTTTCATTTATTTTCCACTAGATAACAAAATTATATATAAAACATAGTGTTCTATTATTTTTAAATTAAGGTGGGAATATATACTACTATATATTTATATATATTACATAGCTACTATTTTAATATCTACATCCTATTACTGTGACTATTATATCATTATAGTCTGTCATATGACCATTACCCTATTAGTAGACATAGTATTTCACCTTTTTAAATCTTGTATGAAAAATGGTACTTCAATTTTGGTGATAATGTTTCCTTGAGGTAGTTATAGGAAAGCTATTTTTAATAACGTATCTTCCTTGGAATTTGGACTTTCTTGCTGAAATTAAGGTAAATCCTTACAGAATTAAGGTGATTAATCTTAAAGACTTTGCTGTGATTTTCATTTAAGTCTATATCTACCCTTGAGTTACTAGCCCTCAATGTTCATTTCTGACTCCTTTGTTCCTCTTTAAAACAAACAACATAATTTTCTGACATCTTTTGGTGTGATTCCATTAATATCAATAAAGTTGTAGTGTCTTTAAGGGCTAAATATAAAAAAAAATCTGCAATGAGCAATGCTAAGAGTTTTTCTGTAGCACGAATTAAGCAGTAAAGTATCTCAGGTCTCTGGAATCACACTGGGAGGACAGATTTAGAAACACATTTTCCTAAGTGATACAGTGGATTTGCTCTGCTTCAATTTATTTCATCTTTTCCATAAGCCTGTTTGCATGGAAACAAGAATGCTCCTGGCTGCCCACCTGCATGACTCTACTCTCCCAGCCCTCTAATTAATCAGCACTCTTGAGCTTACTTTGCACGCACCTCCCACCTTGTTCAGCCTAGATCGCATGGTTGAGCTGGGGACTGTGCTTCTGAGTATCCACTGGTAGAAGACTTTATAACAGAAGGCAAATTAAGAACGTCTGTTGCATCCGAAGGCTTACATACAGGAATGCTTATCTCAGGCACCCAGATACTTTTTTTCCTTTAAGTGAATTTTATTGATCATTACCTAAAGAATGGAGAGATGTATAAGTATTGTAGAAACAAAAACTACAGGATCAAATTTCTTTCCTACAGGTGAAAAAATAAAATAAAAAAAAAACTTAAGTGGTTCTACAAAATAAATGCAAAATGCAGTGTTCATTTCAAAATACATTAGTCAGCAATGTAAGCTACCCACAAAGAGAATCAAATAAGAAGCTATGAACAAAAGTGTGAAGGCCTTTTATGTCTAATATTGTTGACAAAAGAAATACGCTATAGTTACCATTTATTGAAATCATAATTCAGAAGAAAAGCTCATGGGAAGAAAATAAAACCCACTAGTTATCTTTATATGGAGAACTAAATTATTAATAGCAGGCATCTATTTTCACCCATTTTCTATGCATAGTGGATTTGGTTTCCACAAAAGAAGCATCAAGATCTATATGCTTTATAGATTGCTTTATTCAGTTAAACTAACATCAATTTCCCATCATATGAATGTCCTAACATGTTTTTATAAAAATATATTTAAAAGAAGAAATATATAGAAGAAAGACAAACAGAGAATCACTGTAAACAAACTCCAGATGCATATGCCACTTTGTACAACTGGTTTTATGTGGCTTTGTGTTCTACAAGATATTTCATTCTTATTGAATTATTTGTGCTGTTAGTAACTATAGTTGTGGCTTTTGATAAGTTTTTTGTGCATCTCCAATGATTTATTTAGAAAAGACTTAGGGAAAGATTACTGTTTTGTTGCAATTTAGAAACTTCTAATAAATGTTGTTCCAAAAATATACAATTTTAGCTGGGCATGGTGGCACACGCCTTTAATCCCAGCACTTGGGAGGGAGAGATAGGAGGATTGCCATGAGTTCGAGGCCACCCTGAGACCCATAGTGAATGAATTTCAGGTCAGCCTGGGCTAGAGTGAGACCCTACCTTGAAAAAAAAACCAAAAAAGTTACTTTATAGACTTCTGGCCAAGATGGCAACTGCCTAACTGCGCCACACGTCCCCGGGAAAGAAAGGCAAGACATTAAGGGTTCACTGAATCTTTCAGGGGAGAGAAATCTCCAATAGACAGCCAGTGGGAGGGCACAGAGGTGAAAAAACAGGGAATTGCTGATTCCCTCCCTTGTGGGAAGCCCACCCCTCCCCCCAAGCAGCGGCCATACCCACAGTCCCAGCTTCAGGAAACACCCTCACTTACTGTAGGAAAAGGGTCCCAGACCAACATAGTTCCACTTGCCTCAGTGCACAGGGGCGATTGCCCTGCTACCCCTGCCCACAAGTGACCTTGGCCAAGCTATGCCTGCTGGCCCATTGGAACTCAGGCTCCTTTGATCAATTTGCCCACCAAACGCACGCTAGCACACCACCGGGCGGAACCCTGCTTGTGCAAGCTTAGCCTGCTTGGCCCATTTGCTCACTTGCTGCTCCAGCTGCTGCACATTCACACATGAGTTCAGGCCATTGCAACTGCCCATGTGAGCTCAGGCTGTCTCTCTGTCCCTTGCGCTAGCTCAGGTGCCAGCCCTCCCTGTCCACCACACCACCTGAGTGCCATTGTCCTGTTGCGGGGGAGCACAGACTGCTTCTGGGTCCCAGTGTTCCCCCATACCAGAGTTTGGGCTGCATCGGTGCTTGGTGCCTCAGTGTTCCTCCTAGGGCAAGCACAGGCATCTTTGGCACACTACCAAATGACAGCACAGGCAACTTTGGTGCACCTGTGAGGCAGGAGCTCAGCCGGCTTTGACAAGTGAGAGCCAAAGCCCAGACTGCATTGCAACTGCCTCGGGCTGCTTCAGCTTCTCACTGTGCTTGAGCCCAGGATGACCCACCCATCTATGTGCCCATACACTGCTAAAGGCAGAAAACAGTACAAAAGAAATGTCATGAAAATCAAATGCAAGATAATCCAGTTAGATCACCAAGTCCTACAACGATCATCTCTAATCAAAACATAGAAGAAACATCAGGATCAAAACACCAAAATGAAGCTATGAGCAATGCAACCTTGACCAAGGTACTGGTGGAACTTGCAGAAAAGCAACAAAGGACTGATAATCATGTGTATGCTGCCATCACTAGACTAGACCTAATAGATAAGAATATGGAAGGGGTTCAAAGACAGTTAAGAGATATGAGGGAGAGTGAAAAAAAAAGAAGACCTTAAAAATCAGCTGGCCATGCTAAATGAAGACATAAAGAAATGCAAGAATGAATTCCAAGAAGCATCAAGAAAATAAGAAAATGGTGTGAAAAGGGAGCTTGACAGGGGGATGGAAACTGTACATAGAAAAGTAGTAGAAAATGCAAACCTAATTGAATAAGTCCAAAATTCACCAGAAGCTCTCAAGAATAGAGTCTGCCATGTAGAGTATAGAAACTCTGATCTGGAAGACAAGATGGAAGAAACAGTTCAAGAGTTCAAAAATTTCAGTAAGTTCAAAAGTTCCTGTGAACAGAACATGAGGGAATTGTGGAATACCCTTAAACATGCTAATATCAGGATCATTGGAATACCAGAAGGAGAAGAAATTCAGACCAAAGGCATGGAGAACTTATTTAACAAAATAACTGAAGAAAACTTCCCCAGTCTCTTAAAAGAAAGGCCCATCAAGATACAAGAAGCTAACAGAACCCCAAACAGACTGGACCAAAGGAGAAACTCTCCAAGATATATTGTCATTAAGACTCTAAACATTGACACCAAAGAGAAAATCCTAAAAGCAGCTAAGGAAAAACAGCACACCACTTTTAAAAGTAACCCCATCAGAATTACTCTAGACTTCTCAATGGAAACCCTGAAAGCTAGAAGGGCCTGGAATGAAACACTGCAAAGTCTAAGAACCTATGGCTTCCAATCCAAACTACTCTACCCAGCAAAAGTATCCCTCATAATAGATGGTGAAAGAAAAACTTTCCATGACAAAACTCAACTTTACAATTATATGAACACAAAACCAAACCTACGCAGAGTATTTCAGGAAATTCTCCACAAAGAAGAATCAAATAATCCAACTCAAATGCCTACAAGAAGCAGAACACAATAACCAAACTCAGAGAAGGCACAAAAAAATTCAAAGTCCATGAAAACACCAAACCACATATACCATCACAATATGGCAGGGTTGCAGTCAAATCTCACAGTCATTACCCTAAATATTAATGGTCTTAATTCTCCCATCAAGAAACACAAGTGAACAGGATGGATCAAAAAATGAGACCCCTCAATCTGTTGTCTTCAAGAAACCCACCTCACCACTAAAGACAGACACCTCCTCAGGGTGAAAGGGTGGAAAACAATATTCCAAGCAAATGCGAATAAGAAACAAGCACGTGTAGCTATATTAATATCAGATAAAATAGACTTCAAACCAAAAATAATTAAAAAAAAGAAGGCCACTTCCTACTTATCAAGGGAATGATCCATCAAGAGGATATTACAATCATAAATCTGTATGCACCAAACACAGGGCCACCACAGTTCATAAACCAAAACCTACTTGACAATAAAACAGAAATAACCACAAACACCATCATACTTGGGGACTTCAATATACCATTATCAGTAATAGACAGATCATCCAAACAGAAACTCAACAGGGAAGTAAGAGAACTCAACAAAACCATAGATCACTTAGACCTAATGGACATCTACAGAGCATTCCATCCCAAATCCACAGACTACACATTCTTCTCAGCAGCCCATGGAACATTCTCTAAATAGATCCTATACTGGGTCACAAAGCCTGCCTCCACATATTTAGGAAGATTGATATAATTCCCTGGATGATATCAGATCACAATGCTATATTGCTAGAAATTAACAACAAAAGACCCACCAAGAATTCCAACAGCACCTGGAAAATGAACAGCACACTTTTAAACAATAAACTGATAGTGGATGAAATTGCAAAATTTTTAGAAATGAATGATGATGAGAACACATCGTACCAAAACTTATGGGACACAATGAAGGTGGTCCTTAGAGGAAAATTCATAGCACTCAATGACTTCATAACAAAGACAGAGAGATCCCAAATCAATAACCTAACCATCCACTTGAAGTCACTGGTAAAGCAAGAAAAATCCAACCCAAAAAGCTCCAGAAGGAAAAAAATAATTAAAATCAGAGCAGAAATTAATAAATTGGAAACTAAGAAAACAATTAAGACAATTGACAAAACAAAAAGCTGGTTCTTTGAAAAAATAAACAAGATTGACAAACCCCTGGCCAATTTGATCAAGCAAAAAAAAAGAAATGCTGCAAATTAACAAAATTCAAAATAAAAAAGGAGATATCACAACAGACATAAGTGAAATTGGAAGAATCATCAGGACTTATCTCAAAAACCTCTACTCCACAAAATTGGATAATGTGAAGGAGATGGATAAATTCCTGAACACACACCATCTATCAAAGCTAAACTCAGACCAGATTAATCTCCTAAACAAACCTATCACACTCATTGAAATTGAAAAAGTAATTAAAAACCTCCCCTAAAAAGAAGTCTCCAGGACCAGATGGCTTCTCAGCTGAATTCTATCAAACCTCCATGGAAGAACTCAAACCAATCTTCCTCAAACTGTGCCACACAATTGGAGAACAGGGAAAGCTATCCAACTCCTTTTATGAAGCTAGCATCACCCTAATTCCAAAACCAGGCAGAGATGCCACAAGAAAAGAAAACTACCGGCCTATTTCCCTGATGAACTTGGATGCAAAGATCCTGAAGAAAATCCTCACAAACTAAATCCAACAACACATCAAAAGCATTATCCACCTTGATCAAGTTGGATTCATCCCAGGAACACAGGGGTGGTTCAACATATGGAAATCTGTCAATGTAATACACCATATAAACAAGGTTAAACATAAAAATCACATGATCATTTCAATAGATGCAGAAAAGGCCTTTGACAAGATACAACATCACTTTATGATCAAATCATTGGAGAGAATTGGCATGGTTCGTTCATATCGTAATATAATAAAGGCAATATACAAAGCTCGTAAGGACCAAAGAATACTTAATGGAGAGAGACTGGAGGAATTCCCATGGAGATCAGAAACAAGACAGAGTTGTCCACTCTCACCTCTGCTCTTCAATACAGTACTGGAAGTCCTAGCTCAAGCAATAAGACAGGAGAAAGAAATAAAATGGATACAATTTGGAAAGCAAGAAGTTAAGTTAGCCCTATTCGCTGATGACATGATTGTATATGTAAGAGACCCGAGAGACTCCATCCTAAAACTCCTGAAGGTGATTAACTCCTACAGCAAAGTAGCAGGATACAAAATCAATGCACAAAAATCAGTAGCCTTTCTATATGCAAATGACAAAGATATAGAGAAAGAAATAAGGGACATGGTCCCATTTTCAATAGCAACAACAACAAAAAAAAATACCTTGGAATAACGTTAACCAAGGAAGTGAAAGATTTATACAGTGAAAACATAAAAACACTCAAAAAAGAAATTGAGGAGGACTTGAGAAAATGGAAAGACCTCCCAAGCTCCTGTATAGGCAGAATTAACACTGTGAAGATGGCAATCCCACTACC
Source organism: Dipus sagitta (assembly GCA_036346955.1). Lineage (NCBI taxonomy): Eukaryota > Metazoa > Chordata > Mammalia > Rodentia > Dipodidae > Dipus > Dipus sagitta. The sequence goes on along the minus strand of CM070770.1, from coordinate 45,637,629 downwards.
AAATGCAATTTACAGATTTAATTAAAATCCCTACAGTGTTCTTCACAGAGATAGAAAAAAATGATCTCAAATTTCATATGGAAAGTCAGAAGGCCTCACATATCCAAAACTATCCTCAGCAAAACAAATACCACTGGAGGCATCACCATAACTGATCTAAAGCTATACTACAAAGCCATAGTAATAAAAACAGCATGGTACTGGCATAAAAACAGCAGTATAGACTAATGGAATAGACTTGAGGACTTGGACTTCGGGTCAAGCAGCTATAGCTATTTGATATTTGACAAAGGCCCTAACAATACAGGCTGATAAAAAGAGAGCATCTTCAACAAATGGTGCTGGACAAACTGGATAACCATATGCAGGAAACTGAAACTTGATCAACACTTTTCGCTATGTAATACACTCAAGTCCAAATGGATCAAAGACCTCAATATAAGACCAGACACTTGGCTACTACTGGAACATAATATAGGAAGAACTTTCCATGATTTAGGAATGGAAAAAGACTTCCTGAACAAAACCCCAGTAGCTCATGAACTTATATAGTCACTGAACCAATGGGATCACATGAAACTGAAGAGTTTCTTTATAGACAAGCATACAATAAGCAAAGCCAATAGATTACCACAGAATAGGAGAAAATATTTGCGGGCTATCCAACTGACAGAGGTCTAATCTCTAGAATCTACAAAGACCTCAAAAACCTAAACAGTAAAAAGTCAAACAACCCACTTACAAAATGAACAAAATGAACAAAACAACCCACTTACAAAATGTGAACAGGCAGTTCACAGAGGAAGAAATACAAATGGCAAAAACACACTTAAGAAAAGGTTCATCATCCCTAATCATCAGGGAAATGCAAATTAAAACAACTATGAGATTTCACCTTACCCCAGTAAGGATAGAAAACATCAAAAAATAAAGCGAAAATAAATGCTGGTGAGGATGTGGAGAAGTAGGAACACTCATCCACTGTTGGTGGGAATGTAAGATGGTACAACCACTTTGGAAAGCAATATGGAGACTCCTGAAACAGCTGACTATAGAGATACCAACAGACCCAGTTATTCCCTTACTAGGCATCTACCCTAAAACCTTCAAACCACAGGCCAGAGAGATTTGCTCAACCATGTTTGTAGTAGCTCAATTCATAATAGCTAAGAGCTGGAATCAACCCAGATGTCCATTACTAGAAGAATGTATAACTAAGATGTGGTATTTCTACACAATGGAATTCTATACAGCAGTAAGAAAAAATGACTCAATGAAATTTGAGGAAAAATGGTTGAACCTGGAACAGATCATTCTCAGTGAACTTACCCAATCACAGAATGAAAATCGCCACATAGTCTCACTCATCTACAGCACCTAACCTGAATCTACCCAAGATGCCTTACATATCCAGCAAGTATCTCATGGACTAGACAATAGGATGGGTGGGGAGGGAAGGAAGGGCAAGAGAGGGGATGGGAAACACAAATCTAGACCCAATGGTACCATAAAATTCTACATCCTAATTGGCACACCAAATGGCTGAACCTTCACCAGTCCCTTAGAGGGAACACATGAGCCACAAGACAGTGGAGAGGGTATGATGAAGACTGACCTTAATCTTCTACAGCTTCTCTCTCTCTCCCTTTCTCTCTCTCTCTCTCTCTCTCTCTCTCTCTCTCTCTCTCTCTCTCTGTTGCTCTCACTCTCACTCTCTCTCTCTCTCTCTTCTCTCTAATTCTTTTATATTAGTTATCTTTTTCTTCCTTTTCTTAGTGGGCACTGACCTGTAACTCCCAGTACCAGCATGGGGCTATCATCCACAATGAGCTTTTGATCAGAGAGACCTACAAGGTTTTCTAAAAGGAAAACAGATTTCTGTAGGAGTAATTGATGACCCACCAAAGGTTAGTGGTAAGACCCTACTGCTGAAGACACCTTTTGTGGTTGACAAATAAAATGGAATGGCATGGCTGGAAGCTGGAAGAGAGTCAGTCCCCAGACAGTCAGCGTGTCAAGTACCAGAAGGTGCTACATGGGCGACTGGGGAAAAATGACCAATATCTGTCCAAGCTACTCATGGTCTAACCTACTTAGCAGCAAATAACCTGTTGTGATGCCCACACAACTGCAATAGTGGCGCACAGCCATGGTGGGAAACCAACTACTCTTGATTTGGCTAACTGATCCCCTCAGTGGTACCGGACCCATAGCTGGATCTGGGAAACAAGTCAGAACCATATTCAAACATAAGCCCACTCTCCATTATCAAGCTACCAACAATCATGGGCTACAAGAGGGCCTGCACCTATTAAATTCTCTATAAAAAAAGTAAGGTTATCTCATTTGTCTGGTGCTAACTTACTTTCCGTTGGAGAATATGCTTCTCTTTTTCAGATAGATGTAGATCCTAAGGAGAGAGCCACCCCATCATACCTCAAAAGGGCCCCTGCTGAAACTAAAAACAATTGGCAAAACAAGCAAGGGTGCTATTTTCTTGGTGAACCGGGTACCAGCCCAAGGGTGAAGGAGATCAACACAGAGAAAAATCAACTCCTACCAAGTCAGAGAGCCAGAGACCCAGAGGCCCCCAACACCTCATCACTGAAGTAGACCAAAAATGAGCCCAACATGGCTCAGGGAAATTTTGAGGAAGAGGGGGCGGAAAGAATGTCAGAGCCACATGTTGGGTCATGATATGCAGAGGCATTTATCCTACCCATAACTGTGGGCTAACTCCACAATGCATGACCCATATACCTCAACAAGGAAGGGCCAGGGGGAGGGGGTAGGACATGGATGAGCCTAACAATGGTACCAAATTGACTGTATTTGCTGAGTACAAAACTAATTAATAAAAAATAAAAATAATAATTATATACATATATATATATATACAATTTTAACCTATGAAAATTATATTAAATATTCATTTAATTTTTGCAGCTTTATAGAAGTACATTGAGAGAAAATTTGTACATAGTAATATGATCTTTTGTTAGGGTTTTGTCTGGTTTGTTTTATATAGTGCCAAGAATTGAACTCAGGGCCTCATACTGAGGAAACATTCTACCACTGACCTCTATCCTTAGCCCACAATTTGATGTCTAGGTATATACATATACAATGGAAAATGTTTACCACAATTGAGCTAATTAACATATATGCTACCTCATTTGTGTTACCCTCTTAGTAATTTTTAAGTATATATTACACTATTATCCTTGTTTGATTTTGTTGCTAATAGCATAAGAACAGACTAGGAAAGTTATAAAGAAAAGAGATTTATTTTGGCACACAATTCGGATTCAAGGCTAAGGGGTCACATCCAGTCATGATAGCATTTTTACTATCAGAATAAGGTGTCTCAGCATATCATATGACAAAAGACAGAAAGTGTGTGTTTGTGTGTGTGTGTGTGTGTGTGTACACCTGTGTGCATATACACGTGTCCTTCTTTTTGTTTTTTTTTTTTTTTTGGTTTTTCAAGGTAAGGTTCCACTGTAGTCCATGCTGACCTGGAATTCACTATGTAGTCTCTGGGTGGCCTCGAACTCATGGTGATCCTCCTACCTCTGCCTCCCGAGTGCGGGGATTAAAGGCGTGCGCCACCACGCCCGGCATGTGTCCTTCTTTTTACAAAGAAATCACCAGTATTTAATCATAGAAGCTCCAACCTAATGACCTTATATAATCCTCATGATCTGGTGCCACCTCTAAATGTAACAGTGAGATTGTTTCCAAGGTTAGAGAGGCCATACCTTTTTCAATCCATAGCAGTTATCATTAACTATAGTCACCATGCTGTGTGGTAGATCTCCAGGACTTACTCATAACAGACAGCATATACCCTTAGCCAATATCCCCAACCCCCTTCTGTCTACCTTATAGCTGAGGTAATCACAATTCTACTGTTTGTATGATTTTAACTTCTTAGATATGTATATAATTGAGAGCATCAATGTATATTTCTAATGTTCCTAACCTTATCACTCAGCATAACATTCTTCAGGATCATCCCGGTGTCACAATGACAAACTCTCCTGTTTTAAAAGATTAATATTGCAGCTTGTACATACATACACACACTTGTACTTCATCATCCACTCCTTTCCTTTTATTTTTATTTATTTATTTTTTTTTTTTTGAGGTAGGGTCTCACTCTAGCCCAGGCTGACCTGGAAGTCACTATGGAGTCTCAGGGTGGCCTCGAACTCACAGCGATCCTCCTACCTCTGCCTCCCGAGTGCTGGGATTAAAGGCGTGCGCCACCACGCCCGGCTCTCCTTTCCTTTTAAAAAATGTATTTATTGCCAGGTGTGATGGTACACACCTTTAATCCCAGCACTTGGGAGGCAGAGGTAGAAGGAATGCTGTGAGTTCAAGGCCACCCTGAGAATACAGAGTTAATTCTAGGTCAGCCAGAACTAGAGTGAGACCCTACCTTGAAAAACCAAAAAAAAAGAAAAAAAATTTAAAAATGTGAAATAGGTTATTATAGAAGTGAGCTGGATCAGTGCACTTCCTGAGCAAGCATGAGGCCTAAGGGGCCCTTCAAATTAATAGAGACCACATAGTGAATTCCAGGTCAACCTGGACTAGAGCAAAACCCTACCTTGAAAGAAAAGAAAAAAATATGTATTGTCTCTTCTCCCTATGAAAATATAAATCCTGTAAAAATATTTGTTCACTACTGTATCTGTAACACGTATAGTTCCTGGTATGTAATATATATTGAACAAATATTTGTTGCTTGAGTCAACCAGTTGGTCTCAAACAAGATTAACCAAGATTATCCTGCACAGTCACCCCTAAGCATGACAGAGAATTGTTTTCAGTACCTCACAAGGCCACTAAAATCTGTTCATGATCAAATCACTTTTATAGACTGGCATAGTATTTGCATATAGCTTACACACATTCTTTTGGATACTTTAAAACATCTCTAGACTACTTAAAATATTCAATACAATACAAATGATATGTAAACAATTGCCATTCTCAATTGTATAGGGAATGACAACAAGAAAAACTATCTTTACATGCAATACTTTCTGAATATGTTCTATCTTTAGTTGGTTAAATCTCTGGATGTGGAACCCATAGATATGGAGGGCTGACTTAATTTATCAGTTGGGAGGATCATCTTCAATCTATCTACCCAACTCAATTCACTATCCTAAATTTCAACAAATATATAAGTTGACTGTATACCTTGGCTTTTTTGAATAATGTGGCAATAAGCACAGGCATGCAAATATTTCAACATACCAATTTTATTTCCTTTGGATATATACTCAACAAAAGTGGTAAATTTCCTGGATTCTATAATGGTTCTACTTTTAATTGTTGAAGGAAATGCCACATAGTTTGTGACAGTTTGAATGTATGTCCCCTGTAGGCTCAGATTTTAATTTAGCATATTTAAACTCTCTTATTAAAGCTTGTGACTTGGGTCTTCAGCCACCGGGCTGAAGGAGGTGTAGCTGAGAGTGAACCTGAATTCCAGGCTAAAGATATGCAGAGAAGTTTGAGCTCTGTGGGGTCCTGATTGCTGCTTTTGGTTTTCATGAGTTGTTTGGATGTTTCTCTCTGTTAGGTTTATATGGAAGCAACTTCTTCAGCCATGGATGGAACGTCCCTGGATTTATGAGTTTGAAATAAATTTCTTCCTCAACTGTGCCTTGTTTGAGTATTCATCCCAGCAACATGCAGCTATCTAGAATGGAAATTTTGTACCAGAAGAGTGGGGCATTACATGATGAATCTGACCTTGTGGATTTTGGATCTTTGGAACTTGTGTGCTGGAGGAGGAACATGCATGGACTTGGAACTTGTGACTGCAGAAGTCTCATGGTGTGGTAAGCCAAAATGTATGGTCTATATTGGTGAGAGTTTGAAAATGCTTAATAAAGAGAGAAATGCATTTGGATGCTTTGTTTATGAACTTTCAAAGGGGGAAGAAAAGACCACAGAGAACTTTGTTGGAACTGGGATACAGGCAGAAAGGCTGGTTGCATTCTGCTGCTTATGCCCAGAGAGTTTGATCAGGATTGAATTTAAAAGTAATGGACTGGTGAGCTTGGTGGAAGACAGACGGAAATATATGATTGAAAGGAAAAAGTTAAGGCAGTTTAAAGTTATAGGCACGGAGACCCATTTTAGGTTATTGAAGCTGCTATTATCAAGCAGATTACCTCAATTAATGTGCTTACATTAAAACAATAGAAAATATGTCTGAGGTGATTCCAACGAGGAAAGACTAAATGTATAAATGCAAACTTTTTTTGAGAGCAGATGGCTCAAAGGAAGGAACCTGATCTTCAAAGTCACAATTTATTTCCTCCATGGAATAACAAATGGCTGTGTGACTGCACACCTGGTATTGATTTCAGAAGCATGAAAAAATGTGTGAAAAGGTCATGAAGTGCACGTGGTTCCAGGAGCTACTGCTGAGACTTGGCAAGTGAGGCAGGGCGATGTCCCTGGTACAGAGACCAGAGAGACCATTGGAAGATGGAGCATGGTTTGCAATGGAGACCCAAAGATGTTTTAGATACACTATGACTGTGCAAGAGCTACCACAGAGCTCTGATGGCTCAAAATGTAAGTTTCTCCTGGCTACTCAGCCCAGCTGGAGGCATGGAAATTAAAAATCCAGAGACTGTAATTATTGATTATGGCTATTGGACTTGAACTACAGATGTTTAATGGTTACCTGATGGCTATTGATTTGCAATCATACAATCTCTCCTTGTTATTCCTTTAAGTAATGGAAATGTTTACTCTGTGCCAGTATGTGTTGTAAATATGTAACTTGTTTTGATTTATAGGACTCACAGTTAAAAGACAGTCTTGAAACTCCAATGAAACTTGGGAATTTGGAACAAACTTCAAGTTGGTAAAGACTATGGTGGCCTTTAAAGTTATACTGAATACAATTTGCAAGGTAAGATGGTCATGATTCTATTGGGGGGTCAAAGGCAGAATGTGGTAGTTTGAATGTATGTCCTCCATAGACTCAGATGTTTTATTAAAGCTTATAACTTGGATCTCCAACCACCTGGCTGGAAGAGGTGTCACTGAGGGCAGATCATGGGGTCCAACCTAAGGTGTCACTAAGGGTAGATCTGATTTCCAACCCAAATATATATAGAGAGGTTTGAGCTCTGCATGGGCCCTGCTTGCTTTTTTTTTATTATTATTATTTTCATGGGCTGTTTAGTTGTATCTCTCTGGATTTATGGAAGCAGCTTCTTCAGCCATGGATGAAATTTTCCTGGATCTGTAAGCCTGAAATAAATCCCTTCCTCCCCTAAACTGTGTCTGGTTTGGGCTTTCATCTCAGCAATGTGTAGCTGTCTACAACACAGGTTTTTCCATAATGGCTTGACTAATTTGCACCCCCACCAACAGTGTACGTGGTTTCCCTCTCATTCACTTCCTTTCAGGTACTTTAATCTTTGATCTTTCTGACAACAGTCATTCTGACAGTTGAAAGGTGAAGTCTTATTGTGATTTTAATTTTAATTTTACTTATAATTAGTATGTTGAGCTTTTTTTCACATACCTCTTGGGCATGTATATGTATCCTTTTGAGAAATATCGACTCATGTCTTTCACTCATTTATTATTTTTCAAATTTGTTTTATTCAATTATATTTTTATTTATTTGCAATGATGGGATCAAACTTAGGGCCTAGGGAATACTACATCTACTATAAAGTTACATCCCCAGCACAGTCATTCAAACATTAGGTATAGAATAAATGTACTTCAACACAGTAAAGTTGGCATATAATAAGCCTACGGGTAATAATAAGCTAGATTTGATCAAAGAAATGAGAAACCTATACACTGAAAGCTATATAGCATTAATGACTTCAAGACAATATTTGAAAAACATGTATTTGATAAAGAACTCTACAAGGCCCCAAATGGGTAAGAATCTTACGTACACCATTCCATAGAACTCTGAGATTCCCCTTTCTTTCAGAAATGGAGGATCTGTACAGTGGAACACCTACCCTATTTTCCTCAGGCTGAGACTTGAATTTTAAAAATATGTTTCTTTAGAAAATAATAGAGACAAGGGGGGCAGCATGGGGTGATGTCGCCTTCTCCCAGAAAAGGGCCAGTTACAATGTCTCACTGCTAAATCTACACATCTTAGGACTTTTGTCTCATGATTTTCTACAAATTGTATGTCTGATACAGGAACTGTGGAAAGAAATTGTGAAACTTTCTCTCCCTAGCTCTGGCCAAATTGTAACTAAATCCATTTTCTGTTATCAATTAATATTTCCTAATTTCTATTAAAAAAAGGAACTAAGTAGTGGGTATGGACCCAAGTACCCGGTGACAAGATAACTAAAAGATAGTATCCTCACAGTGTGGAAGGACTGTCTGTTATTTTAAAATAGTATACCTAAGATATCTTTAATAGTTGAAGTGAAACCAAGACATTTATGGGGGGGGGGAATCTAATAATTTTTCTGCTAACTCATATGCAATCATGGGTAGAATGACAAGAATATAAAATAAGTAAAATAAACTAATGTCTTTTCTGTACATCTTTTGGTTATTTAGAGGTCTCTTATATACCAGTGGTCATAATGCTGTTAAACAGAATTGAATAAATAATGTCTTTAAATGGAAAATTTTGTCACTAAGTTTTCTAGAGGGCTTAGGTATAATTTGTGGCATTTCACTTGTTCTGCACTGAAAATATTAGACACAGAGACAGAACTGGGATTCAGGTATGCCTGATTACTTGTAATGAATAGGTGTATGTCTCATCAACCAGGTTTATTTGCAAAAAAAAAAAGAATAATTTGCCTGTTCATTTATTTTTACAGAAAATTGGGCATTATTTGCTTAAATGACTAAGAAGACTAGTCAAATGATCTCAGCACCTTGGTCTCAAATTTGGTTCTCTTTTCCTTAGAAAGTATCTGCATCTGGGTTAAAGCTATTTGGAAGCTGTATCAGGGACTCTGTAGGTATTAGTCACACAAAAGCAATTGCAGCAGGAGTCCCCGGGAAATCCCTTCTTCGTGGGGCTTCTTGGGCAGCAAGCTTTAATGAGAGCCCAGAGCAAAGGAATGGTGGGAAGTAGGGGCAGTCACGATGGATGTGTGTCAAAATACCCCCATAGGAGATCTCAACTATGATGCTATTAGCACAGCAGAGTGAGCCAGCAGTAAACAAGGAGGCAGCCATCAGTGAAATGCAGAAATACTGCTACAGATGCATGTGCACATGGTTAGCACATACAATGCAAAGCATACCCTGTGTAGTTTTGCTGATGGATATTAATTTTCCACCGATTACCGGATCTTCTCACAGCCTTTCTTCCCAATGTCCATGCCCTTCGCTTCTACCCAAGAGGCTTTTAATTAGTATAGGAGCCAGGATGTATTTGTAAGGAGACTGACTCTGGCCACATAGTCACTATATCTTCTCTTCCTGGAAAGATGAACTGAAATTAAATTTAAGGTGAATTTTAAAAATAAAGATTAACCCAACCCAAAGAGTGACACAATAGAAGAGAAAGTCCAAAGAGAACAGCATATAGAATTCTGAGCATGGATGTCATGTAAAGCAGAAAGAGTAGAGAGCAATCAAAGAAGAAAAAGGAGGAAGGAAGTAGAATATGGCAGTGAAGACATAGAACAAGGACTAGGAAGCTGATGACGACAAAAATATATAACTCCTTCCTAGTAAGTGTCAAATTCCTCCAGTACTACAGCCTGAAGGGGAACAAGATCAATGAGTCTTTAGGAAATGGTAGTCAGCTCAACAGAAGAAATCAGCAGTGATGCATATAATAGACGAGATGGAATACAGAGAAAGAACACAAGACTCATCTGTTTGTGAACCAGTATCCTTTGCTCAGAACCAGAATTGAGCAGGGTTATGCCTATCTTATTGCACTACAAAGAGCTAGTTTTTCTATTTATTTATGCATTGGGAATAAAAATATAGAACCATTGTTTTCATAAAATTATACATTCTTATAAGAATAGCAGACAAAAACAGAGTTAAAAAAGAAATTCAAACCCCACCTACTAGAAGTAAGCTTTGTTAAGACATGATAGACATTACATCAGATAAAACAGATCAAAAATCTCTCTTTCTCTCTCTCTCTACATATATATATATATATATATATATATATATATATATATATATATGTGTGTGTGTGTGTGTGTGTGTGTGTGTGTGTCTGATAAACATATAGAAGCACATACTTCTAAATACATACACCTATATATTTACATATAATGAACCACACATGTATGGATGAACTATATGTATATATAAAATCAAAAACCTTTGGCCAGGGAGGTCATAATCCCAGGTGGGGAAACTACTGCTGTTGTCTGGCTAAATTAATATATTATACCCACCATCCTGCCCTCTAAAAACATAAATGCCCATATATTAGTGCTATCTCACTTTTTAAAAAATTTTTCAAGGTAGCATTTCACTCTAGCCCAGGCTGACCTGGAATTCACTATATAGTCTCAGGGTGGCCTTGAACTCAGTGATCCTCCTACCTATGCCTCCTGAGTGCTGGAATTAAAGGCATGTGCCACTATGCCTGGCTCTATCTCACGTTTTGCTAGAGAAGCTTCTCTTTTTCCAGTGATAGTGACCACTGGGGTGACTCAGACTCATCAAAGTGCTGAGAAGAAGTGACAGTGGAGTGTTCAGCACTAAATGAGACATCTCTATCACACCTTCTAAGGCTTAGGGACCGTTGTGGAAGACTGGGTGGAAAGAATACAAGAGCCAAAGGAAGGAGAGGAATGCTTTGTAATACTTTCTTTCAAGAACAAAATAGCTATGATATTCATTGCCTCACAGTGGGTAACTCTACCTACAGAAGACCTACATAATAGATAAAAAAGAAATGATGAAATCTAAACAGAGACAGACTAGTTGGAAAGAAGAATAGATTCAGGGTGGGGAAGATTTGGGAGGGAGGAAAGGGAAGAGATGGAATAAAGGGAAGGAAAGGATGACGATGATGATGATTTATTGTACAGACATTGCCAAAAAGAGGTAAAAATAAATAAATAATAAAATAAATGAAAGACCTTAAAGGGCATAAATGTGAAAAATCACAATGAAAATAAGAATGTTTCCCAAATGAAATTCTGTTAACCACAGAAATATATGAATTCATCATAAAAAGTATTTCAGTGTGGTTATACAACTTAAGTATTTATTTAATTTAAATATGTATTTCAATTACATATAATTTACATATATACTAAGAAACAGAAAAAGGGACTAAAGAAAAGTAAAACTTTGCAATGAACAATTCATCTTACATTCTTGCACACTGAGCATGAGAGAGTCCCATCAGGCTCTGTAATTCTCTTCAATGACAAAGTGCTTCTTACAAGGCAGGCACTCATTGCACTAATGTAGACTTTGGTACCTAAAAAACCAATTCTTTAAATGATGTGATGCTAACTGTTTTCACTTTGCCTTCTGTTCCACTAAGCAGTGACCTTCTCCAAAGCTAGAGGTTTTAAATGGTTATATTGAACCTACAAAGAAAGGAGAAGTGTCATAATTTCCCACCTCAGAATAGGAAACGTCACATGAAAGCAAGGAGAAGCATCACAATGACCCCAATTTAAGATGAAAATACAGTGGAAAAGGCAGAAAGATGGAGATTCCCATTTGTTAAAACCCATGATGGAAAGGCTATATTCTCCTAGTAAAGCATGACTACTTTATAGTTTTTTTTTTAATTCTTTATCATCTAGTCTAATCCATGAGTTTTGACTGAAAGAAAGGAATCTGAGCTATATCACTTGCCCTAGCTAAAGATATGACAGTCTATATTGTGACAGTCTAAATGACAGCTGAAAAGATTACAACATTACAGAGGCATACTATTGTCCCCTCCTTTAATCCAAAAGGGCCTGGATATTACCCCTCAGGAAATATATGTTCCAGAGGCTGCAGAAAATAGTAAAAGTTCAGGCATTTAGCGTAGATCTGTTGTTTAAGAAATGTTATTTATTTATTTGTTTATTTGTAAGGAGAGAAAGAGAAAGAAAATGGGTATACCAGGGCCTCTAGCTGCTGCAAACAAACTCCAGATGCATGTACCACTTTGTGTATCTGGCTTAATGTGGGTACTGGAGAACTGAACCCAGGTCGTTAGACTTTTCAGACAAGTGCCTTAACCACTAAGCCATCTCTCCAGCCCAAGAAATATTTTAATGTCAATTATTCTATACCATTTCTTCTTTGTAGGATAAACTCTCCTTTTATTAGCAACTTTATGCTTTTTATTTAGTTCTGGAAATTTATCTTCTATTACATTTTTGTTCAGTAATTTTCCCTGCATGTCTAAAGTTATAGTCTGGGTCTGAAAGAAATATTTCTTGAAGAACAGATAAGCTGCTTGAGTACTTTTTCTGTTCTTTTCACTATGTTCTCCTCTTTATGAAATCAATTTGCTTATGTTGATGATGTTTTCCTGTCTTCAGTTTAACCACTTCCTATCAATGTTTTGAGTATTTTTGTCTTTTCCATTTTTTTTTGTGATTTCTCAAGCCTTCCAGCACTCTTATCTGGCTGAAGTTCCAAGCTTTATATTATTCTTGTTGCTTAAAAAGTGTGCTTTATCTCTGTATTGATTTTATTTTCTTGCAATTCTCCTCTAATTTGTACTGACACAATATCTACTCTTTCCTGATGTATTATATTCTTTTCTCAGAACCTATGTAGCTCTCTATTAGGAAAAATAGATGTATTTCTTTGAAGATTTGCAGATTTATTTTCTGTACTCTTCCAATGTTTTAGGAAATTCTTTCTGTGATGCATTTTTTACATGTACATCTTAAATGAAAATGGTGATTTATCATTAAGTGGGGCCAACTATTAACCAAATAATAATATGGGAGGGAAGATGATCTAGGGGCAGTCATACAGTAAAGTCAGTTTATTGTGACAAGCAGTCTCACCAAATCAAAAGCCACCTATGTTGTGGGCTAGAATCCCTTCCTTGTGTAAACATATATACATTAATTTAATCAGGCTAAAAGGAAACCACTATTTGGACAGTTCCACCCATAATAGAAGGGTTTTCTTCATCAACATTCATTGGTGATAATGCATTTAAAAGATTGGAACATACACAGCCTTTGCTGTGGGCTTCACTCCTAGAAAAGGTGCCCTGTTTTCTCGGCTTGCTATGAAGCCAAAGCTCATAGCAGTATTCCTGCTCAGTGTGGTTCAGCATTGCTGTGGAGTATTTCCTCCCAATGGTAATGAGGACAGTTGGCAAGTAATTAACCCACAGATAAACAGAGACAAAATTAGTTAGAGCCAAAAGATTTATAACTGAAAGGGATGTTTGGAAGAGAGAGAAAAGCAAGGATGACTCACACTCAAAATTATGCAACAGGCAGAGTTAAGTGTATTAAAAAATCTAATACTGAGATGCAGAATTTGAGTATGGCAGAATTTCAGGGCTTATCTATGCCACTAGTCAATCAATTAAGTTTTGATTACCCACAATCATCCTCCTGACTCACATTTTCAGTGCCCACACAGAAAAACAAGCAGAACAAGGATTCATGCTGTAGCGTTGACTGCTACACTCTTTCTCTTCCTGCAGACTGTGGTCGGGATGACACCAGAGTCCACATTCGCAGCTGAGAAACAAGGGAGGACAGCCTGGAGGTGGGAGACCTGTGGGGAGGAGGGTATGGCTGCTGCAGTCTGCCAGAGGGCAAGTTCACAGGTTGAGGCACTCAGATTTTAGGGCAGCTGACAATCAGGGCCTTTATATCTAGGAACCAGGTAACCATCCCTTTCCAGCTCTCCTTTATCCTGCAGCTAGTCAGATGGATCGTAGATAATACAGTGCCAGTGATGCCCTTCTTAGAATCATGGTCTTTATCTCTACAAACTACACTAGTCTCCCATGACCCACTTTGAGGCCGCCAGTAAGCAGGCCTGACATTTCAGATAATGGCAAACCATATGTACACTGTGCTTTTTCATAGAAATACACAGATAGATGTGTGTTCAAGCTTAACAATTAGACACAAGAAGGAAACAACAATAACTAAATATGAAGTCAAATGATCATACCACTTGAAAATACATGACTTGTTTGCCTCTAGACTTTTCCATTTAATATTTTTAGCATGAGTTTGACTGAAACCATAGAAAGCAAGACCTTATATACAGGACAGCTGCTCTCCTCAAGTGGACTTCCAAAGAAGCCTTCACCAGGGAATCTATAGTATGTGTCGTGGTATCAGAAAGTTTAGTAAATAATCCTGAACCCAAAACTCCATGTTTTAAATGACTAGTACATTTTACTTACAAGTCCTATGCATGTCTAGAGAAAGTTTGGTGGCTTGGTGCATGGAGTATCAAGGAAATTTAAATCCTGCCTCTCTCTAGCTTTTGTACCAGTGATTTCATCTCACCACACCTCAATTTCCCCATTTTAAAAATAGAGGCAATGAGATCCTATGATATATTGATTTTCATATCATTCATTCCATTATGTCAGCAGAATGATTATATCCCCTGCAGATTTACATACACACATGCACACACACTCTTTCATGCTTCCCTCAGTCTCTGTCTCAGTCTGACCTTGAACACTTTCATCTATTTATAAGCTCTTCATTTTAGTGCACATTATGGTACATACTGATTATGTTTATGTAGCTGAATTGTGAAACCATGTTCATTTTACAACAAATTAAAAGGATTTCCAAGAGAAGTTCAGACTGGAAATAATTTTCATTTTTATATACTGACACTCAAGCTTAATCTCTATGGAAGGTAGGACTCCATTAAACAATAAACTTATTTAATTTTCTTGTGAAAATTAAATAAACACCCACAAAATAGTGAGCATTCTGCCAATTACTCATGAATCAATATATCTCTACCTAACTCCCAACTCCAATGCATGAACACCTTTGACAAAATCCCCACAGACAAGGGAAGTAGCAATCTGAGATCAAATAAATCAAAAGAAATACAGTGTATGTTTCCTTGTTTGAGATCAATTAGAGCATTGTACCATATTGAATATTGTTTGAGTATGTCTTCCAAAGGTTCACATGTAAGTGGTCTAGATCTTAGTGTCGCAGTGTTTGGAAGTTCTGTGGAACTCTTCAGAGGTAGAGCCTATTACAGGGTTTCTACATCATTGATAATGCTAACCTCAGAAGAAATTAGGTGACCCTTATTTACTTTTTAAGAAAAGGTTGTTGTAAAATGAATGAATCTACTCTCTCTCTCGGTCTATCTCTCTCTCTCACACACACACACACACACACACACACACACACACACACTCTTTTTCTCTTGATATGTGATCTCTTTCTGCTCTTCATAATTCCACCACTGTAATGTCATCTACCATGATGAATGTACCAGACTTGAGCTAACTCTGGCATCATGATCTTGAGCCTTCAGTACTAAAAATCCAAATAAACCTCTTTCCTTTTCTTTAATATTTGTATTTATTTGAAAAAGAGGCAGACAAAGAGAGAGTAAATATGGGCATGCCAGGGCCTCCTGTCACTGCAACCACCTCTAGATGCATGAGCCAGTTTGTGCACCTGGCTCTATGTGTGCAATTGTGAGGAAGTGAACCGAGGCCATGAGGCTTTGCAAGCGCCTTCAACAGCTGAGCCATCTCTGCAGCCCCAAACTTCTTTTCTTTATACTGTTAGTCTGCCTTGGGTATTTTATGATTGCAACAGAACATGAACTAATATAGGAACTTAATGACAATTTTTTCTGGGACATCTCTAAGTTTACCTGAAGAAATGAGCTAGAGACACTGCCAATGACATTCAACCTGTCATATTTTCTTTTGGGTGAATTTTTATAATTTTTTAACAATGCCTCAAAAAATCAGGATAGATATCTAAATTTGTGGACTCATATACATCATGATATTGTTCATCATCAAAGCTTTGATCTGGTGAATTGATATGATATCCAGACAATTTCAATTTCTTAATTTCTTCAACATAGCAATCACTTAAATAACTAAAATAAAATTTCTAAGTCATATCCCTCACTATTTATTCATAATTATCCAATCAATTGAAGTACTTTCCTGTACTTTTCAACTACAAATATAATAAATGCTTTAATCAATTAAGTTTAAAGTTTAATCAACTCAGATTTCTATGTCTATGGAAATGTTTTAATAATTGAAATTAAAATCACCTATGATGACTTACTTATTCCTCTCAATAGCATTTTGTAGTTCATGGGGTGGGGGGAACATCCCATGAAGTTAGCCTTTAACGGCCTTATATTGTACTGAGAAAAAGTCATTTTGTTTAAGCACAACATAAATTGAATTTTAATATCTCCATAGATTGCTACATTATCAAGAAAGCACAGCAAACTTGATAAAAAAACTGAACAAAACTGCTCAGCATTATTTCATCTATGTATCTTAAGCATGCGGATTTACTTGTTTAAGGATCAGCTGATAGAAATTCCAATGTGCATATTTTCAAGGGCAGCAGGACTCAGGTCACCATAGTCTGTGGCAATGTGACAAAAGAAGCACAGACAACCTGTACTTCTTCTTGGAGTTCTCCACCCAAAATTGTGGCATTATTTATGCTTTTCATATGACTTACCATATTTCCAAAACACTAACTGGTGTCTACAAAATATTCCTATTAAAGAATAGAGAGACGGCTCATCTGTTAAAGAGGCTTCCCTGCAAAGTCGGCTTGTCTGGGTTCAATTCTCCAGTACCCATGTAAAGGCAGATGCCCAGTGTAGCACAGGCATCTGGAATTCATATGCAGTGGCAAATGGTCCTAGTGTGCCATTCTCTCTATCTCTCTCTCTCTCATAAATAAAACATTTAAAATAAATATTCCTGTTATACTATGAGCACCAGGATCATAGAGACTATGTCTGACTTATCCATATAGCCAGTAACCACTGTTGTAACTTAACCACTTTCTATTGTTTGATGCTCAGATGGTTTCCAAGTCTCTACTGACATCAATGTTGCATTAGCACTTATTAATATATGAATTTTGCCAAACTTTCCTCTTTCCCTGACAGCTGTTGAGCTACCCTCTCTCCCACACTCTGAGAAGATTCCGTGGTACCTAATAATTCTTTACATTTCTGTGATGCGGAGTGCAAAGGAAGAGAAGAAGCTGAAGTGGAAGAAGAGGTGTGTGGGCTAGGACTGGAGGCGGGAGTTCTGAGACTTTCTGAAGGGAAGGTGTGGGATAAGCTGTGCCTGAAAACAAGAGGGGACATAGATACAGTAAAGTTATGGGTGTAAGTTTGTCTCTGAGTTTCCAAAATGCACAGATACTGAAGTGGAGTAAGATAGGGTTGGTTGGTTGGTTGGTTGGTTGGTTGGTTGGTTGGTTTTACTTTCCATTAGGGTCACTTAACTTCTGAAATAAAGAACCAATAAGTTTTATGGCTTAACATCATTAAAGTTTATATCTTGCCCTGCCTCTGTTTAACAGAGTATGCAGTGGATGGGTGTCGTATTATCATACAGGAGACTCAGCAACTTCTTGTGGCTATCCCACAGACTCTCTGAGGCCAGCATTGCCCTTCCTTCCACATCCTGCCCAGAGATGAGAAAGGAAGAACTTCCACAGGAGTGATGCTCTCCCTGCCCCATTCCATTGCCCAGAATTCAGTCACACATTCCACATCTAGTAACAAAGGAAGTATTCAGTTCGTGAGGTTCCACACACAGTCCGCTTCTGCAATCATTGCTTATCCTATGAAATTTTGGTATGATGATTACAATATAATATTGTGTTGCCCTGGCCCAATGGTAGACATAGGGCCCACAGTATTTGGAATTTGTTTCCCAGGTATTTGAATCTTAAGTAAAGTGACTGGAGTTGACTTGAAATTAATTCAACCTGATAATGATGCCCGAGAAGATCCCTTCCTTAACCTGAACACCTACTGGAACCTATGACATGCTTCACAAGAGTGAGATATTATTTCTACTTCATATGCATGATATTCCCATATCCTTCCAACAAAGCTTTGTTGTTGTTGTTGTTTGTTGTTAATAGCCAAAACTCCCTATGTGATATAGAACTTGCATTAATTTGAAATTAAATATGATACTTTTGTCATTGACCTATGTGTCTCTACTCAAATGACTTTCAAAGATGGCTTATACAGATACAATTGAGACAAACTGATTTGTACATCAATCTTTAACATATTTTTTAAATGTTTTATTATTTATTTGACAGAGAAAGAGGGAGAGAAGGACGAAGGGAGAGAGAGAGAGAGAGAGAATGAGAGAGAGAGAGAGAGAATGGGCACAGCAGACAAACTCCATACTCTTGTGCCCCCTTGTGCATCTGGCTAACGTGGGTCCTGAGGAATTGGACCTGGGTCCTTTGGCTTTGCAGGCAAATATCTTAACTGCTAAGCCATCCCTCCAGCCCTTTAACATATTTTTCATTAACGTCTTAGGCCACACACCTATGTCCAAGATATCTTTTTAAATATCATACTAATTGATCCTGAATTTCAGTAATTTAAACGTCAACATGAAATCTTTTCATATGGTAAACATTCCATTTCAGTTTTGAAAATTAGCATTTCTCCATTGCATTAATAGCAAACAGAACCAAGCACTCCTTACTCCATCTGAGGGTTACGTCAGATAGACGAAGACAATCACGGGTGAGTAAAGCCCTGTGGGAATGGCAGGTGCACTGACAGCTTTCCAGAGAAAGGTGCCCTGAGCTGCCAGAGAAAGGAAGGAGAGGAGGGCCAGGCATCTTCAGTGAAGCCTTCTGCTTTGATTTGATTTCAGCTGTACTCAGCTCACATCTGGGTTTCATGGAGGTCATTCCTACTCCTGCCACCCTTCCCATGTGCGTCTCTTTTCTCTACACTATGATGTCTTTGAGCCTCCCCTAAGCACCAGGGCATTATAAGTTTTGACCCCACAAATCCATCAGAACTTTATGAAAGTGCCACCATGGGTCTTTCTGTCACACACAATTTGTTTTCTTCAGAGTATTTATTCATGTTCTTGGCTTAGGAAAGGAATTAGGAAAGTTGAGGATACCAAGATGCACAATGTGTGCTGAGAGGAAGCTCTTTGGGGCCTAGGGTAATTCTTATAGATCAATATATTCAACTTTGGAATTGGAATTGCTGCCATCATTTATACTCTACCTCAAAATGGCAAGTGTCACCAAGCAAGTATTCTATTTTTTGATTTGTTGTACTTTTTGAGGAAAAAAAAATCAACCCAAATGTTTCTAATTTTAATTAATACTTACCATCAAAATGTAATATGCAGTAATCTCTCCGTATCAGTGGGTTCCATGTCTGTGAATTCAAGCACCCCCCAGATGAACATATTCAGAACAATTATTGCATCAGAACTGAACATGTACAGGCTTTTGCTCCCTCATCATTATTCCCTAAACAACACAGCCTAAAACTATTTGCATAGCATTTACATTGACTAGGTACTTTAGTAATGTAAGCATTATCTAAAGCATAGAAGAGACTGTGTACAGGTTACAAGCATATATAATGCCATATTATATGAGGGATGTGAGCATGTGAAGACTGGAGTGTCCACCAATCCCTTGTGGGCACTATGGTAGTTTGAATAGATGGCCCCCAATATATTCAGTGTTTAATTACTTTGTAGTTTGCATCTGTAGCCACCTTGTTGGAGGCAATGTCACTGGGTAGATTTTAAGGTGTGGTGGTGGGTTTGAAATTCCAATCTAATGATATACAAAGTGTGCTGTGTGGCTTTTTGCTTGTGGCTTCTCTGTGTGTGTGTGTTTGGTCCTGTGAAAGCAGGTCAGCTTCCTCTGCCATATGGAACTTCCCCTGGATCTATGAGCTTCAATAAATCCCTTCCTTCCATAACTGTGCCTGGTTTGGAAGTTCATCTCAGTGAACCTAAGGCTGTCTACTGTAGGCACCAAGAGATAACTGCATAATTAAAAATTACAAACACAGGGCTGGAGAGATGGCTTAACGATTAAGGTGTTTACCTGCCTAAGAACTCATATTCAAATCTCCAGGTTCCACATAAGCCAGACACACAGTGACACAAGAGCACGATGTCACACATGTGCACAAGGGAGCACACACGTCTGGAGTTTGATTGCAGTGGCTAAAGGCTAAAGGCCCTGGTGCACCCATTCTCTCTCTTTCCTTTCTCTCTCTGTCGCTCTCTCTCCCAAAACAAATAAATAAAATAAATCACAAGCACAAAATTGACCACAAGAGGAAAATTTAACAGAGTAATACAAAATGTATGCATTTTGTGTTTGCTGTTGTTTTGTTGCTGCTTTGTTTTGTGGAACAATGCCTCACTGCATAGCCCAGGTTGCCCTCAACTCACAGAAATCTTCCTACTTCTACATTCCACGTGTTAGTATTACAGGTATGAGCCACAATGCCCAGTTTGAGTAAACGGTTTTAATAAAAAAAATGAGTAGAGTTCTTTGCTACATCTACTGTGAGAATGAAGACCATTCTCAGCAACCAGACGGTCGACATGCCAGAACATGTTGACATCACTCTGAAGGGACACTTATTATGAAGGGCCCCAGAGGAAACCTCCAGGAGGACTTCATTAACATTGCTGTAGAACTGAGTCTCCTGGGAAAGAAAAAGGAAAGGCTACCCATTGACAAATGATGGGGAAACAGAAAGGAACTGGCTCCTGTTTACTATGTGTATTCATGTCCAGAGCATGATCAAGGGTGTGACACTGGTCTTCCACTACAACATTAGGTCCATCTATGTTTTCTCACTTCTCCACCAGTGTTATTCAGGAAAATGGGTCTCTTGTCAAAATCCAAAATTACTTGGGTGAAAATACATCTGCAGGGTTCGGATGAGAACAGATGTTGATTGTTTTGTGTCTGGGGCCCAGAAAGATGAGTTAATCCTTAAAGGAAGTGACATTGAACTTGTTTGAAATTCAGCTGCTTTGATTCAACAGCAACTACAGTTAAAAACAAGGCTATCCTGCCAGGCATGGTGGCACACGCCTTTAATCCCAGCACTCAGGAGGCAGAGGTAAGAGGATCACCATGAGTTTGAGGCCACCCTGAGAGTATATAGTTAATTCCAGGTCAGCCTGGGCTGGAGTAAAACCCTACTTTGAAAGTTTTTTGATGGTATGTGTGTTTCTGAAAAAGGAACAGTGCAGCAGGATGATGAGCAAGATCTAAGTAATCCAGCTACAGAAATAAGATCCTGGATCATAAGAACAATTAGTTTTTTTTATTGAGACAAGTAAAGACTTCTGTTGCAAAAAAAAAGATAAGTAGAAAGGTTTTCTTGATTTGGCACCAAAGCCTTAAGTAGATGAAAGAGCATTTAAAAAGACAGATATAATATAGCCTGGTAGAATTATTTTGTGAGAAAACATAAATAAGTAATCTTCATTTCCTTACATAAATACATTCTTCACTGAGATCTGACACAGTTTATGCAGAAAAAGAAAATATTACAAATATGCATTATAAACATGACCTTATTTTCAAATCTTATTAAAAAGAAATCAATTGACAAATCTTACTCAAAAAAGTCCTAGACAGAACATTAGAAAATAGAATTAAATGAGACACCAAAAGAATATTAGATCATGAATAAATGTCATTTATGCTTTAAGAATAATTTTATATTAGTAAAATAAATTAACATAATATACTCTCTTGGCTGTCCAAAGCAGCATTTACTTAATTTCAAATGGATTCCTGATTTTCACAAAGCAAGCTATGAAATGTTTGGATGGGTACAGCTGAATACTGTTTTGAAGTGTATTTGAAATCTAAGTCTGACATTATACTTTATAGAGAAATAATGGAAATATTTCCATTAAGGTCAGAAATAAGATCAGAATGCCTGAGAGCATCACAATTGTCTAATACTGTTCTGAACATACAAGTCCATGCAACTAATTAAGAAAAGGAAGTAAGAACTACATTCATGAGGGGAGGCAAGAAAATTAGCAGCAATTCCAGCTAATAAAATTTTATGTAATCTTTTGGAATTTATAGTTTCCTGAAAACTCAAAAAAGTTAAACATTTTAGAACTATTAAGAGATTCACTATGGTAGTTTCTAAATAAGTACATAAAAGTATAATTTACTGTTCACATGCCAGTCATAAACAGTAATAAACTATGATATTTACAATAGTGGCAAGTAACAAAATTAACAGAAAAGAAACTGAAAGGAAACTTACATCAATAGAAGTGATAAGACCATGCAAAGAAACATAACATAATTCACCAAGTGAAAATATGTCCCTTGTTTCTGGTCAGAAAGCTTTGTTGCTGGAAAGACATCAAGTCTTTCTAAAATAGACAATACATCCCAATTAACACAGGATCATTTTAGAAGTTAACAATTATTTAAAAAATTCTTCTGCAAAGACTATAACAAAATTATGTGAAAGAAGTAGGAGGGAGGGACATACGTGGTCTGTTTTAGAAAGTGACAGTTGCAGCAGCATGCATGGTATTGGCACAGGCAAGAAGAATCTGCAAGATGGGGAACCTCAGAAGAAGATTCAAGCATTAATGCAATGTAATATATGATACGTGTGGTATTTCAATAATAAGGGTAACAGAGACTATTCACTAAATAATTTTGGGTTTATAGTCTCAATGGGGAAAGGTTAAACTTCATAAATAACAGGATAAAATTCATAGTAAATGTGAAAACTGAAGCCAAGGTATGAGTAAATACTTTAAATATATTAATTAACCTGGAACAAATCTTTCTTGTTACCAAAGCCAGAAACTATAGAGGAATGCAAATTTACATAAAATTTCTGGGCAGCAAAACCAAAATACCACAACTGTAGATAATTGAAAGACAAGAAATACTAGCAAAACAAAACAAATGATGTATAAAGAATTACTAGTACTATACAAAGAGCTCTTCCAAATTACTTGTTTTAAAAAAGTGGTCTAAGACGAGGAATAGTCAATTCCCAAAAGAAATTAAAGTAAATAAAACTATAAAGAGATGATCAGTTTTATTACTTGCTTGCATGAGAATATAAACAATGAAATGGAAACAATTTAAATCTATAAAAATGACATCATATAAATGAGAAAGATTGAACACTGACAAGGAGAAAGGAGAGTGCTATTATCAAAAACTATTACTAGAGTATGAATTGATACAACCTTTCCAGGAGGCGTGTTTGTCAATTCATGTTGCAATTATAACAGTTGTGATTTTTATAGTCAATTATGAATAAACTCCATTCAGTCTAACAGTTTCATATATAGAAGTCTCCCACAAAAAGATAACAACAGAATGGGGAAGAAATATGTATAAACGCACCTACTGTTTTTCTCATAAAAGCCAAATTAGAAAGGCAAAATAAAATGGCCATCATTAAATGGTTGGCTAAGTAAATGAGATAGTCTGCTATCATTAAAAAGCAAACATGTGGCTTTTGCATGTTAAGGTTAGAAACATACTCTAAGCATGCTTTTAAGCAGGGAAAAGTTGCTTACAGTGTACAACAAACTCATTGAAATCATTATGTCCACCTATAAGTGTCCATATGTTCTCAAAAAATATAAGAGTATCTCTGATGGTAAGATTTCAGTGATCTTATTACCTTTATAGGAATTTTGTTTTGCTTTGCTAATTGCATTTTTTCTCCTAGGCACTGTTTTGTCCCACTCTCAATTTTTTAAATTTATTTTCATCAGATATGGACATACTTACTATGTAAACAACACATGTTGGTACCATCCTTTCCCTCATCCCTGCCCTTTATCCAAGGAGACCCTCCTGGTTGGGAATCAAATCATCCCCATGGGGATTATGGGTCATGCATTGTGGGGGCAGCCATCAGTTATGGGGGACAGGCAATATCTCTGTGCATAACGTCCCAACTTGTGGCCCTAATATTCTTTCCACCCCCTTTTCCACAAAATTTCCTGAGCCATGCTGGGTGAGTTTTAAGTTTACTTCTGTGATGGGCTCTTAGGAGCCTCCAGATCTCTGCTTTGGTAGGTGTTGAGTGTCCTCAGTGGCTATCTCCTTCACCCTTGTGCTGATAACAGGTTCCCCGAGAAAGCAGCACTCTTGCTCATTTCCCCAATTTTTCTGTGGTTTTGACTGGGGAAGGGAAGAATTGCGCTGGGTCACTTATCTCCTCAGGTCCTGCTTGCACCCACCCACATCGCTCATTGAATTTTTATTAGTAAACTTTTGTCATTTCAATTGCACAATATCAAGCTTTTTTTTTTAAATTAAATAGCCTTTCCAACAAGTTCACTAATTCTTTTTCTTAGTCTTTGTCTCTCCAACCATACCAGTACTTTCTTCTTATTGTCTTTCACTGGATCCTGCTGTTGGCCAAGAGACTGCTGTGATATAGTGTATTCACTGAGCACATTCAGATTTGGTCAGTGTTACCCTATCATTAACCATTTCAATTAGTTGTGACGTTTTTGGAATCTATTTGGCATTTAAAATTGCTCTGGTTACTCTTGCCATATAGCCAGTGATCTCAAACCTTGGTGGTTTAGGATGATACCAATCATCGATGTATTTCTTTGGGCCTGGCTTGGATAGTTCTGAAGAAGAGGTCTTTCATAAGGTCTCAGTCCACAGTCCTATAGTGACTGGCACAGGAGCAAATAGCAAGATGGAGGGAGTTGTGGCAACTAGAAACTAGCATCTTCCCCCATGTGGTCTTGGGGCTTCTCCATGTGATTCTTCTGAAGCTGGGACCATCAGGGCAGCCACAGGGTGCTCGGAATGTTGACATGTAGGCCCGGAGATCCAGCAAGCAAGATGCCAGCTGCAGCTGCTCCCACGACCCAGCTCAGGAGCCAAGCACACATTCTGCCCTCAGCGTCTGCTCACCAGCAAGTCAGAAGATACCCAGATTCAGAATGGAAGAAATCAAGCTTCCCATTGTAACATAGAAATAGGAAGGTTCTAGAAGCTATAATACATCATCTTTGGGAGAGAAACAAATTCAACACAGACTCTTTTCTATAAGATTATACCATTATTTGGCAATGAGATGTAAAGTTATTAATTCTAGGACAGTACCACCTGATAAAAACTAATTGATTTTTTTTGTCTGTTTCATAGATCCCTTTCAGTACATAGTACATTCAAAAATAAAGCAGCATTGTCTCTGCTTAATCAGCAGAATTTATTTTCTTGGTTACTGTGGCAGATATGTTTCAGTTGCTCTTTTCCAGGCCCACTTTCCATGATTTTTCTTGCCCTTCAGACAATGTAGACAATAGTCTGTGTCCTCACCAGATGGACGGGACCAGTCAGAAGGCCTTGCAGGAAATGGAGACAAGAGTAGAATATTTAGGGCCCTTTTCCCTTCCTATGAGCTTACCTGACAGAGGCAGCCTGCTTACAGCTCTCTCCCTTCCAGGAGTGTGTAACACAGCTGCACGCTCCATTTCTTTACTAGCGAGTTGGTGACAGCTTCTTGTACAGGCAGCCTCAGGTTCCCTCACTCTCCTCGGTGGGTCCACTTCACCTTTGTAAATAAATGCTTGGCTGGTAAGGGGCTGCAAGGGAGAATGTCACCGCTTAGCATAGAATAAAGGTAGCTTTAGAACTGACTGACTTTCTTCACTTTCCTTGTTGACAGGCTAAATTTCCAAGTCCCACCGACCCTCATGGTGGCTGCTGGGCAGCTCCTGTGGGACAGCACCATCCTGCAGTCAGCATTAGGCATCAGAAAAATATCCTGTTACACAGCAGTGTGGCCACCAGACCCTGTGGAGGGCCAGAGCTCCACTATAATACTATTTGTTATGTCTTCAAGCTACAGTGATGTTTGCTACGCCTGACCTTAAATGACTTAAGCGAGGTCCAGGCATACCCTCTTATGGAGCAGTAATGGAAGAACAGCAAGAAGGCAAATCTAGTTACAAGACATCAGGGAGTGAGCAAAAAAAGGAGAGGATTGTTATGCAAAATAGTGGTAACAACAGGACTGGAACCAACACATGGGTCATTTTGCTGTGGTGCTTCAGACACCTGGGGAAAATAAGACTTAAGGAAATCAGGACAACCTTCTGATACATGTGACTCAAGGTGTCAAAAGGTAAAGGAGGGTTGGAGAGATGGCTTAGTTGTTAAGGCACTTGCCTGCGAAGCCTAAGAACCCACATTCGATCTCTCTCCAGATCCCACATAA
This sequence comes from Dipus sagitta, assembly GCA_036346955.1. Lineage (NCBI taxonomy): Eukaryota > Metazoa > Chordata > Mammalia > Rodentia > Dipodidae > Dipus > Dipus sagitta. The sequence goes on along the minus strand of CM070770.1, from coordinate 45,611,388 downwards.
GCCAGACGCGCAAAGGTGACACAAGAGCAAGGTTGCACATGCATACTAAGAGTTCGATTGCAATGGCTGAGGCCCTGGCACACCAATTCTCTCCTCACTCTGTCTTTCTCTCTTGCTCTCTCTAAAAATATTTTTTTAAAAGATAAAGGGGGGTGCCTGAATGTTAGGACACCTGGATTTCATGCAATTTTAAACTTACATAGGTGAATTTATTGATTTACCACTTTTGTGCACAAGCCCAGTCTTAGCCACATCTATGCATTTGACATGTCAGAAGCAAACCAGAGCATCCCAAACCATCTGGCAACCTTAACAGTACTGACCAGTACTGCCAGTGAGACCAGACATTCGTTGCATTGTAAACCAAGCTTATCCTTTTCAAGTAGCAATGCTTTCTTGTTTTCACTGGACGAATTATCAGTTCTTTAGTAGGTGACCAAATAAGAGCCTACAGACTCTGGTTGGTTGTAGTAAACAGCTTCATAAAAATTCAGTTAACATTTTGAAGAATGGTCTTATTTCAAAGATAACTGCCAAATTAATTTTAACAAAAATCAATTCTATTTTTTTAAGTAAGCCCAATAGCTGACCTCTTTTTATGCAAAAGTGAGAGAGAGAGAGAGAGAGAGAGAGAGAGTGAGAGAATTGGCACACCAGTGCCTCCAGCCACTGCAATTGAACTCCTGATGTGTGTGCCACATTGCACACATGTGTGATATTGCACATTGCATCACTTTGTGTGTCTGGCTTACATGGGACCTGGAGAGTCAAACATGGGTCCTTAGGCTTCACAGACAAGTGCCTTAACCACTAAACCATCTCTCCAGCATTTATTCTATTTTAATTAACCTTACTGTATGAACAAATAGTATGTTGGTCTCATTTCCCTTGTGTTATGATCTCATATCTCTTCTTCCCCATCCCCATGCCACTGAGGACCCTCCTCAGTGGGATTGTTAGGATTCACCATGAGATCATGAATGCACCGGTCAGTCTTTGTTGGGGAAGGGGAGAGCAATGCCTCGGGATATGCCTTCCCACACTGTGGCTCTTAATCTTTCTACTCCCTCTTATGCAATGTGTCCTGAGACGTGGTGCATGTGTTATAACTCTACTTTTGTGTTGAGTGCTCATCAGCCTCTGGATCTCTGCTTTGATTAGTTTTGAGTGTCCTCAGTATCTATTGCCATCTCCCTGAAGTAGGCTGTCAGGCTAGCAGTGAGTGCAGCACTCATGTTTAAATAGACTCTTTCTCTCCAATGATTCTAAGTTATTGAAATATGTCCAGCAGAAAAATCAAAAACAAAAATGAGTGATAACAAAGGATCCCAATGACATAGGAGAGCACTGTTTGTATTAAGAGAGCCTGTAGAACTCTCATCTCTATTCCCCCCATCACAGCTTCCTCTCTAGATTGCAAAAATCTCTTCTACATGAACATTCTATGATGCCACACTTGTCACTATTACTTACCTTCTTTCACTTAATGATCTTTCCTATGTCCCAAATGTTAGCTGTGATGTTGCACTTGATCCAAAGTGCTCTCCCTTTAACATGAACATCTCTGGGATGATAATTCTTTAGTGTTATAGAAATAAGAATCCATGTAGGTCTGAAAAACCCCACTGACCAGCAACAACCTTGGGCAAAGATTCTCAACAATTCCCATTATCTTCACATGAAATGTGTAAGGTACTGTCACAGTTAGTTAGCAAAAATGTATAAATGTTAGCAAGTATGGTAGTACATACGTTTAATCCCAGCAGTTGAGAGGCTAAGGTAGGAAGATTGTTGTGAATTTGAGGCCAGCCTTAGGCTACAAAATGAGATCCCAATCAACCTGGGCAAGAGAGTGAGACCCTTCCTTGGAAAAAAAAAAAAAAGTAGTATAAAATGTTATACAATATAGTTAGTGGGGAAAATGTTCACCCTTAAAAACTGAACTGTGAGATATTAGATTCCAAAAGTCTGAGGGAACCTTTCAAATGTTCCTTCAGCAGCCCAGGGTCTTTTTAGCAGGATTCTCTTAGGTCTTACTGTCAAAAACCTAACTTAAAACTGAAAGATAATGGGTCATATAACTGTGAAAGTCTGAGTGAAGTGGGCTTGTGGCTCTGAGAAGGTTAATCTTGATTATCAACATAATGAGATCTAAAATCACCACAAAAATAATCCCCAGACATGTCTGTGAGGGAGTCCTAAAATAGATTAATGATGTGTGAAGATCATTTTAAATGTGGGTGGCACCATTTCCTGCACTAGGGTCCTGGACTGAACAGAAGACAGAGCAAGCTGAACACAGGCATCCATTTGTCTTTAGTTCCTCACTGTGGACTGAATGTGACCAGCTGCCTGCCCCCATGCCTTTTCTACTAAATAGACATAGACTTCATGGAACAGCAACTCCACTCCTAGATATTCTCCTATGTGGGAACACAGATTCCTTATGTCCACAGACTCACATGTACACCCATAGTCATAGTCTACAAATGGAAGGGCATCAACAATAGATGGATGAATTATGACATATGCATACATTGGGATATATGCAATTTTCAAAAAAAATTGATGATGTCTACAAGATGAATAAATCTTCTAAATAAAAAAGGAGCAAAAGAAACCAGATATTAATGAAGGCTCTATTATATGGCTCCATTCATGTGGAGTTTAAAATAGGTAAACCTAGTGTATTTCAATAGGTAGAAAATATTAGTAACCTTTGGGAGTTATTGAGTGGTGGAAGGATAAAGAATCTGTTGCAATGCTGGAAGTGTTTAGTCATGGAGAGGCTGTTATGGGGGTGTAGATATGATATTATATAAAAGAAATACTTGTTCTCCGTAAGACATATGTGCTGTATTGAATATAGAATATGCTCTACTAAAACTATTTTATAACAAAAGGTACCTGAGGCAATTTAAAAAAAAAACAAACCTTATACTAGCTATGAGATTGTCTTCTGACTAAACATTTGGTATCCGTAGGAGAACCTGGAGCTGGGGAGCTGACTCGGTGGGTAGTTTTTGCCCTTCAAGCATGAATGCTTGAGTCTGATTGAGTTCAGATCCCCAAGACCCATGTAAAAGCTGGAGGCTGCATGAGCATCTGTAAACCCTGCGCACATACAGTGTGGCAAGAGGCAGAGACTGAAGAATCACCTGGAAGCTCACAAATTAGCTAGCCTGGCAAATGCAGCAATGAATGAGAGACCCTGCCTCAAACAAGGTGGAAAACGAAAGACAATCACCCAACTTGTCTTTTGACCTCCAAACACATGCTCTGGCATGTATGCGCCCATACTCACATACATACAAATGCACACAAAAGAGTACTTACTCAGTCACAAAACATTTCCTAAGAAGGAACAGTCAGTGCATCTTGCAATTTAAAATATATGGCTTTATATGAATGAGATGTTTGAAAGTTTACATATTTTACTTTTACTTTATTTTTGCGTTACTTCCTTGTAATCTATTTTAAAAGACGTGATTGTATTTTTATTGTTTTATTAACTTTTAGCACATAAATTAATAGGTTAATTATGGCATTTCCATACATATATCTCATTATACTTTTTAATTATTGGCCCCACCTCCCCTCTTCTGTGCCACTTCTCTTCCCTACTACTGGTCCCCTTCTTCACCCCAAGTAGTACCCCTGCTGCTTATATATCAAATAAGAACCCCTTCTGCTTACTTGTCACGTGTATTCCATTATATTCTCTTGCTTCTTCCTCCCACTTTAGAACTTTCTTCCCTCTCAAAGTATCATTTTTGCTTCCATATGCTACACAGACATATGTGTCTATATAATTAAATTCTAAACCTTGCCTATAAGAGAACACAGGTATAATTTATCCTTCGGAGACTAACTTGTTTGGCTTAACATAATGATCGGCAGCTCCATCCACTTTCCACATCATGATTTCATTCTCCATGGCTGAATAAAATTCTATTATTTATATGTGACATATTTTCGTTATCCATTCACCTGTGAAGGATATCTAGACTGGCTTTGTATCTTGGCTATTGGAAATAGGGCATCAATTAGCATAGATCTGCAAGTATCTCTGTGGAATGATGACCAAGTCCTTCAGGTATATATACCTAGAGTGGGGGAGCTGTGCCATATGGTTGTTATATTTTTAGGTTTTTGAGGAACTTCTGCAGTGGCTTCATGGGTTTATATCCCCACCTCTTTTGGCAGATCCTCACCAGCATTTGTTATTTGTTATCTTGATGATAGCCATTATGACTAGGGGGAGATGGAATCCCAAAGCAGTTTTAACTGATCTATTCCTAAAAACTAAAGATGTTGAAATTTTTTTTTAAATATTTATTGGCCATTTATACTTCTATTGTGAACTATCTCTTCAGTTCATTAGCCAATTGTTGACTGCATTAATTATTTTGGTATTTAATTTTTAATGCATTACATGTTCTACATATCAATCCCATAAACTGTACACGGGCAAAGGTTTGTGCCACTCTGTAAGCTGTCTCTTCACTCGTAATTGCACCCATTGTTGTGCAGAAACCTTTTAACTTCATATGGTCCCATTTATCAATTCCAGGATTATTAGACTCCTTTTCATAATATCCTTGCCTGTGCTATATCTTGAAGCATTTTATTTATATTTTACTCTATCAGTTTCAGAACTTTAGATCTTTCATTATATCTTAGATGCATTTGGAAAAGATTTTTGTGCAGCCTCAGTGATAGAAACCTAATTTCATTTTTCTACATGTGAATGTCCAGTTTTCATAACACAGATTATTGTATAAATTATGTTTTTCTTCTCTGTATATGTGACATCTGGTCAAAGATTGAATGTGAGTGTCTGTAATCATGTTGATTTATTTCTGATGGTTCTATTTTATTACAGTCATCTACAGATATTTTACCCCATTAATTTATTTTATTTTGTTAGTTGACATACAGAGATTTAGGCATCATTCATTCTGTAATTTTCAAAAATATTTGTTTTAGTTGATTCTCATTCTGCCTTCTCTTCCCAGTTCCCCTCTACCCTTCACTTCCCCTTAATTTCTCAGTAGATATGCTCACCCCTTCTGTTTACAGATCATATTGTAGCTCCTTTCACCCTTCCGTTGTCGGTTTTCCTATTCATCTCTTTATGTTTTGTCTTGGTTAGCTTTATATTTTTATAGGTTTCACCCACATTTGTGCATACACAAACACACTCACACACATACACACACATCATATCAAAGAAGACATGTGCAGTTTGGTCTTGGGTCACTTCACTTAATATAATTCTTTCCAGGTATATCTACTTTCCTGAAAACTTCATAATTTTATGTTTCCATACTGCTAAATAAAATTCCATTGTGCATTTATATCACACTATCATTATCCATTCATCCATCAATGGGCCTCTAGGCTGATTCTAATTCTTAGCTCTTATAAATAAATAGAGCAACAGTAAACATGGATTCGCATGTATCTCTGAGGTAAAGTGTGGAGTCCTTAGGGTTTATGCCTAGGACAGATATGACGGGGTCATGTGAGAGCTCTATTTCTAATTTTGTGAGATACAGCCATACTGATTTCCATAACGATTGCTAGCTGCACTCCCACCAGCATTAGTAAGAGTACCTCTTTCCCCGCATCACTGCCTGCATTTGTGGTCAGTTTTCTTGATAATAGCCATTCTGAATGGGGTTTTAAAATGGTATCTCAGAGTGGTTTTAATTTGTATTTCTCTAATGGCTAGTACCATTAAGTACTTTTTAAAGTACACTTTGATTACTTGTGTTTTTTCTTATGGGAATTGTCTGTTCATTTTATTAGCCCATTAAGTTATTGGAAGTTTTATTTTTATTTTTTACACTTTATTTTTTAAATATTTTATTTTTATTTATTTGACAGGGAAAGTGGGAGAGGGAGAGAGAGAGAATGGGCACATCAGGACCTCCAGCCACAGCAAATGAACTCCAGACATTACAGTTTATTTTTTATTAAGAACTTTAATATATGAACATACTGTAATTTGATGATGCTCCCATCCCATTATTCTCTTTTGTCCCCCATTCACTAAGGGCCCTCTTTCAAGGTAGTCCTTCCTCTGCTTCGTTGTCACATTCCTTTTGTCCTCCTCCTTCATTTGTGTCAAAATGTTGATGGGGGGCTGGAGAGATGTCTCAGCAGTTAAAGCACTTGCCTACAATGCCTAAGACCTGAGCTTGCTCCCCAGTACCAACATAAAGCCAGATGCACAAGTGGGGCATGCATCTGGAGTCTGTTTGCAGTGGCTGGAGGCCCTGGCATTCCCATTCTCTCTGTTTCTGCTTGCAAATAAATAAATATTTTTTAAATGTTGATGGATCAGAAGAATGCAGATTTTGTGCGGTTATCAAGAACCACTGTAAGACCATGAATATACTAGTTGGTTCATGTCAGGAGGATTGTGCACCAAAGTGCTCCTTCCTACCCTGTGGCTCTTAACATACTTCTGCAATGTTCCCTGAGCCTTGGAGGGCTGGAAGAGATGGCTCAGTGGTTAAAGGAGCTTGCTTTTGCAAAGCCTGACTATCTGCGTTTTATTTCCCTGTACCCATGTAAAGCCAGTGGCACATGGGTCTGGAGTTCATTTACAGTAGCAGGAAGTCCTGACACACCCATATGCAGTCTGTGTCTGCCTCTTTCTTTCTGGGGCAGATAAATAAACATATTTTAGAAATCTCACTTAGCTTTGAGCTCTCAATAGGATTCTGCAAGCTACAAAATCTATCACCCAGGCAAGATGTACACATGGGTATAATAGTGGCGCATAAGTTATGGGGTAATCAACTGCTCTGTGCTTGGTTATAAAGCCCATTCAGTGGGAGGCAATTCATGCCTGGTACTAAGAATTGAGTCTAAAGCCTATGGCTTAGAGTGAATCGTTCAATGTTCTTTGGCTATCTTGAGATATTGTGATGTTCAAAACCCATCGAAATGCATATGTTTATGGCCTTTGATTAATGCTGTTCTCACTTTTGGTTAAAGAACCTTCTTTTTATAGATAGCAGTGAATATCAGGGAGATCCAAGACTCAAAAATATGACAGGAAGGAAAAAAAAAGCCTAGTTCTTAGCACTGGATAAATCATCTCTATCATTAACTCTAGGGCTCAGTGACCATTGCAGAATGAAGTGGTGGAGTGAATGTGAGAGCTGCACTCACTGCTAGACAGAGAACCTGTTTCCTTGCTGATTTCTCCTCCACGTTTTTTAAGGCCTCTGTGTCTCACTGAACCTAGCACTTGCTTATGCCATTAGTCTAACTAGCAAGCTTGCCTTAGAGATCCTCTGTCTCGGCCTCCAGCGCTGAGATTATAGGCGGGCCTTCATGTCCCACTTACTTGGGCTCTGAGGATCTGAACTGTACTCCTTATGCTTACATGGCAATGCTCCATGCTCTGTATCATCTCCACAGCCCTAACTCAAGGTAATCTTGACTGAAGATATGTAGGGATAGAAGTGGGAATTTTGGGAAGTCTTCAGTTAGACTTCTCTGCTTCCCCAAAATCTAGCCAGGTTTTCTGAAGATGTTTTCCAAGTTTAATTTTATCCCGATACTTATTTTTTTTACTGACCCACAAACACAACCCACAAATGATACTTGACTCTTTCATTTATTGTGAACTTGAGTACTTTTTGTTAATTTTTGAATTTTTTTATTAACAACTTCCATGATTATAAAAAATACCCCATGATGATACCCTCCCTCCCCCCACTTGCCCCTTTGAAACTCCATTCTCCATCATACCCCTGGTCTTATGCAGGTAGTATCAGGCACTGTGAGGCCATGGATATCTAGGCCATTTTGTGTCTGGAGGGAGCATGTTGTATGGAGTCCTGCCCTTCCTTTGGCTCTTACATTCTTTCTGCTACCTCTTCCACATTAGACCTTGATCCTTGGAAGGTGTGATACAGATATTGCAGTACTGATCACTGCGGTCATTTCCTTCCATCACCGTAATACCTTCTGAGTCGTCCCAAGGTCACTGCCATCTGAAAAGAGAAGATTCTCAACCAAAAGTGAGAGTAGCATTAATATAAGGGTGTGAACATTAACAGAAGTGCTTATTGGGCAGTTTGATAAGCATAGTATATACATTTGGCCAGACAGCAGCAGACGTTACACCCCTAGGACTTATGACTACCCCTGTTTTAAGTTTTCAATATCAGGGATGTATTCCCTTCCCATGGAGCGGGCCTCCAGTCCAATTAGAGGGCAGTTGGTTTCCCCCATAACAGATGTGCCACTATTGCACCCGTTGGCTCATTTGGCCTGGTTGGCCAATTATAAGGCTTGCACTGTCCACTGATGAGTATCTTTACTGGTGATTTCTCTTTCTCCCATTGAACTTCATGCAGAATGGCTTCTTCCAGCTTTCTGTCAGCTGGTCTACATGGAGGAGGTTATCAGCTCAGTTCCAGCAAGATTTCTCAGTGGTCTTGCAGCCCAGAACTTGAGTATTTTTATAATATCAATTTCCAACATTAGATCATATTTCACAATGTTATACTCACAAAATATAGCAATTCTTTTCACCACAACAGAAGGAACATGGATTTTGTAATTATCCTAGAATTTCAGGGTGTGAGTCCCCTAGGGTTTAAGGCTCAATCTGAATACAGAGAGTAAAGTCTTCCTCTAACTCAGGGCTTCTGAATCTCAAAAGTACATATAACCACCTAGCAATCTTGGTAAAAATCTGGGTAGTGCCTTAGGTTCTTAATGTCTAGCATGCTGCATGGTGCTACTGACCTCTGGCCCACACTTTGGGGACCTGTGACTAAGGAATTCTGAAGGTGGAAGGCTTGCTGGCAAAATCCCCCGCAGCCTGCGGAGGAACACACCCTGCCAGCAATTAGTATCTGCAAGTGTCTCAGGCAAAACAGATGGCAAAGAAGTAGCTGGGCTTGAAGTAGCTTGATGGTGACACTGGGAAAATGGTACACCAGTACAAAAGGAATCCAAGAAGCTGTGGAGTGGTCTCTGGGCAACAGCTGAGCAGGTCTTAGAATATACTACTTGCTAAGGACAAAACCCACATCAAGATTGATTTGTCTCCAAACACATGGCCTATATCCGGGTACAACTAGCACCCAGAATGTGCAATATCAGAAGCACAATTATATCAGCTAGCTGAAACCACCTTTTTTCCTTTTTCTCTAACCCTCTCCCTGACTCCTCCTTTCCAACCAGGAAAAGAAAATGTATGAAACAAGTGAGCCACCTTCTTTCCCATAGAAGCTCCCTGAATTGCTGACCTCAGTAAGGATTGAGCTGAGCAAAGAGGACACACTTGAACTGACTTTGAAGACAGAAGTTTCACTATAATCTCCTGTAGGACTATGATGGTTAATCTTCATTATTAACTTGATTGGATTTAGAATTACCATGGAAACACATCCCAGGTTGTGTCTTTGAGGGTGTCTCCAGAAAGGTGTGATTGAAGATGTGCTGCCCCTGAGTGTGGTCAGCAGCATCCCACGAGCTGGGCTCCTAGACTGAATTAAAATGAGAAAGTGAGCTGAACATTGGCATTCATCTGTCTTCTGTTTCCTGTGGATGAATTGCCACTGGCTACTTCAAGCTGCTGCTGCTGCTCCTTCAAACCGAAAGCCAGAACAAACCCTTCCTTCCCTGTGTGAACTGCTGATTGTCAGGCATTTTGGTCACAGCAATGAGAAAAACAAACGATACAGTGACCTTGAACAGTTTTATACTTTAAAGTGAATCAATCACAGAAAGGAAATGTTCTCATCTCTGAAAGTAATTAGGAAGTTTTGGGGCTTACCCTGCTTGATATCCAGGAGCCAGGAAAGGAGATCTGATGATCAGCATGAAAAGAATGACAGGAGGAAAATTAGGACATATTTCTGCTATGCTACATGCTGTTCAGCCCATTCTATGTCAGTCCTTTTTCAGTATCTCAGAGTTTGAACATTTTCTGGTTAAATCAATCACTCCTAAGTCAGAGATTGCCTGATTTTGATCACTGATATACCTCAGGGGAGAATCTATTTTATAAATAATTTCAGACTTAAGCAAATTTTATTAAGCAATAAATATAACCCTGAGATTTTAGTAAGGCTTCTAGCTGCTTTTATTTTATATTCTTATTAATTTTTGTGGAGTTACTTATATACAACCAACATCAAGTGTAAAGAGACAGTGTCATGCCTTGCATAGAAAAGAAAACCAGCTGAAAATTTCCGTAGTTGAAACCCTCTGGGAACAGATCAAACAGGAGAATGCTTTGTTAAGGGAAATAATGTTGGCATATTAATGACTCAACTGAGAATTAGAAGAGTAAGATAAATACAATGATGCTTTCCTCCAAACAAGCTGCAAATGTCAATATGCTACAAAAATTAGTTCTCTGCACTACAGATAGGTATGTTAATCAACTGTAAAAACAAGCAAAGTAGTGAGTAGGCAATTTCAGAAAAGGAAATCCAAAGTGGTTAATAAACATGTGACATACTCAACCTTTCAGCAAACTTAAAACCACAATGTAATAGCATTTTACATTGTTCATACAAGCAAAAATGCAATGATGAGAAAATGTAAAAAGAAGGGAACTCTCATGTACGGCTGTGGAAATGTAAAATGGGACAATCACCTTGAATTTGTGAAATATACTTAAGGATGCCCACCATCCTACATAGCAATTCCACTTTGGTCCTACTATGAAACTGTTCAGCAGCTACACTTTTTTAAATATTTATTTTATTTTTATGTTAGAGAGAACAAGAGAGAGAGACACAGAGAGAGGCCAGGGCCTCAGACACTGCAATCAAACTCCAGATGCTTACACCACCTGGTGGGCATGTGTGACCTTGCGCTTGCCTCACTTCTGAGCATCTGGCTAACGAAGGATGTGAAGAGTAGAACATGGGTCCTTAGGCTTTGCAGGCAAGCGCCTTAACTGCTAAGCCATCTCTCCAGCCTGGTAGCTACATTTTTGTACTTGTACTCCATTAAATAATTTTGGAAATTATGTAGCCACTTTTAACTTTTTAAATTCATATGCACATTTTTAATTGTGAATTTAAACACCTGAAAATGATGTGATTTGACTTGTTATAAATGCAACCATTCCCCTAAGGACACCACAATATACAGATGTTCAAGTTGTTTATATAAATGCTGCAGTATTTGGGTATAACCTTCAAATCAAATCTTTATTACTCATAAATGTCTAATACCATGTAATTGATATGTAAATAGACATTATGTTACATTATTTAGGGAATAACAAGAGCCTGCTCATGTTCACTACTGACATAACCCTTTTCTCAAATATCTTCAACCTGAGGTTAAGTGAGTCCACATATATAGAACCCACAGATACAGAGTGACATTTACAAATCAAACATTGATGCTGCTTTTAAGATCTACTCAAAAATATATCAGATAACTATTGCCATCTATTTTTAAAAATATACAAACACCTCTTCTTTGGCATTTATGAATTTTACTTCATTTCCTGTTTTTTTAAGTTATGTTTCCATCCCACTTTACTACTAATTATCTTAATGTATTTTTGTTTGAATGGCTTATATTTATAACTTTATTTTTAATACTTTATTTATTTATTTGAGAGAGAGATGAAGAGGAAGAGAGAGAGAGAGAGGAGGGGAGAATGGGTGCATCAGGGCCCCAAGCCACTGTAAACGAACTCCAGACACATGTGCCATTTTGTGCATCTGGCTTATGTGGGTACTGGGGAATCAAACCTGAGTCCTTAGGCTTCACAGGCAAATGCCTTAGCCATTAAGCCATCTCTCCAGCCACTATTTATCACCTTATTGTATTTATGCTACAGAAATTTGTGTATAGTAAAAAATTATAAAATTTTGTTATCTTATAATTTTTAAATTGTAAGGATAAAACTTTTCCTCAATTTAAAAAATTATTTAAGTAATAAGTTAAATATTACTACTATATTACTACTAAACTACTGTTGAATAGTAAAATGTATAACAAATATAAAAGATAAATGTATTACAAATTTAATAAGAAATTATTAAAGTTAAAATTTTATCAGAAATGAATCTTTTAGCAAAAATAATAGATGGGTGGTCTTTTTATCTAGTTTGTAGATCTTGAGATTATTGTTGCTTTCTCCTAAAATGAGCCAGAATTCAGTGTAAGTTAGCAGCAGAATGAAAGGATGGAATTAACTAGGAATGCAAGCCTTACCAATAATATGTTCATTAAATGTTTCTGACAGTAAAAACTGCACATGCCTATTAATTCTAGGAATCTAAGCACAACATGTTACCAAGAAGAAATGAACACAGAGTCAATTAATGAGTGACAATAAGCAAGAGACATGAGTCCAAATAAAAAAGTCTATGGATTTATAATCCAATAATCTTTGGCAAAGGTAATGGAAATGATCCTTCTACAATCTGGAATATATGTTTAAGATAATATAAAACCTAAATGTGTTTCAAAATATGTTTATTTTACTAAAAGGTATATTGATCTATATCATGAATATTTCCACCCGTTCCCCCACTTAAACCTGGAAACAATGCCAATGAACCAAGACAAAGCGCCAGCGAGTAAGAGTAAAACCCACTCTTCAGCTCCAGGTACTGTTTCCCAGTGTGTGTTTTTACAATTCATGAATATTACTAGATGAGTAAAGACTAAATTGTGATACATTACTTGTCCCAGTGAAATAAGAACTCAAGATTGATGTGTTCTTTGACAACTGAAAGAAGAAAAAGGAGAGATAAGTAAACTAAAAGTGTCCTGCCATCACATTCTATAATATATCTGAATTCAAGTCATTCGTGGGTGACAACGCCATTTCTAACTCTTTCACAATCACCAGATTCAGTACATACACATAGAGAGACAGACTGAAAATCAAATTAAATTCAAATTTCACTAAACAACAGATTTCTGTTGTTTTGTTTTGTTTTTGAGTTGGGGTCTTGCTATGTAGTCCCACTGGCCTCAAATCTGCCATTTTCTGGCTGAAGTCTTCCGAGTGGCAGAATTACACCACCATGCCCAGCAGCAAGTATTTTAAAAATATTTTTATTTGTTTGTTTGCAAGCAGAGAGAGATAGAAGAGAAAAAGACGGAGAGAATGGGCATCCCAGGGCCTCTAACCACTGCAAACAGACTCCAGATGTATGTGCTACTTTGGGCATCTGGCTTATGTGAGTACTGGGAAATCAAACTTGGGTCATAAGCCTTTGCAAGCACTTAATGCCTTAACCACTGAGCAATCTCTCCAGCCCAGCAAGTATTTTTAAATACAAGTATAGAACATATAATGAAGAAAGGAGAATGTGTATGTGGCTCTCACGAATACCAATTTTAGGATTTGAAAATTGATTGCTTTGACAGTAATCCATATTGACAAAGCCCAAGTGCGTGTGTGAGCACAGACATGTGTGCAGTAGGTAAGTGTTCATGTGTGTGTGTGAGTGAGGTCATGTGGATACATGGTGGAACGGGCATGCACACACTCTAATCTGAAGACCAGTATTGAAAGGCCAGGCTTCTCAATAGGTCTGCAGTAAATGGATAAACTGGTTATGCTTTTGCCACAAGATACTGTCCTCTTTTCCCCTTTTAGAGGCCACATTCAAAGGCACAGTGATATCAAAAAGTAGAACCCAGATGTAAAAACACAAGGAAGCCCCATGTGAAAGGAACTCTCATTTACATCCACAGAGGGACACATCAGTAAGTGTTCACAGCAGCATTCTTTACAAAATGCTGGGAGTAAATGATATGTCCATAAAAGCAAAAAACAGAATAGTGATGTCTCTGATTCAGCAAATATTATAGTGAAATTAACATGATGAACTTCATGTCTCTCTAGGTAAGGAGACATCCAAAATGTAGTTTTGAGAATAAAGCATCCTGCAGGATGGTGCAGAGTATGGCAGTATGTGCAAGATTTGTTGTTATTGCAAAGTTTAAGGACAAATATATTGTACAACAAAATCATATATGCACCAATTATAAAATGTTCAGTAACCAGGAATGTGCCTGCCTTGGGGGGGAGAAGGAAGAAAATATTGAAGAGGACAAAGAGTAATGGTGGCAGACATCAACTAGGCATCAATGCAAAAGGCTTTATTCTCAGATTCCAGGGTTAATATTCATGTATTCCTCTCCACCACTATGTGAGGGGCTGCCTAACAGTGTCTCCACTGTAGGTGAAACAACTGGAGCTCAGGGAGTTTGGGGAACTCACCCAAGTCACACAGCCTTAATAAAGAATAAGAACGAGAATCCTTGCCTATATATTTGCGTTTTTCTAAAGACATAAATATGACACAATGATCATGTAATAAATGAATGGGATGCTGGAATCAAACACCCAACCAAAAGCAACTGATGGGAGGAAGGTTTTCATGTTGGCTTATAGTCTTAAGGGGTAACTTCATGATGGCAAAGGAAAGGATGGCATGAGCAGAGGCTGGAAATCACAGCCACAGCAAGTGCAAAACAATAGCAGGAGAGTGAGCCAAAATCTGGCAAAGGGGAGCTGGCTATAACACCCCTAAGCCTGCCTCCAACAACACACCTCCTCCAGCAAGCACCACTTCTCAAATTGCTACCAGCTGGGGACAATAAATTCAAAACACATGAGTTTATGGGGGACATCTAGTTAAAACCACCACAGTTTGCTTACAGCACATCCTTTTCCGTTGCTTCAAAATATAAAATGAAAAGCTCTACTTTACTTTTTCGATAGTTCTAATTGGCCTAATAAAGCCATTCCAAAATTCTAGTGATGATCGCTTTTAAAGAAAAAATATTTTTTTCCTCCACTATCTTCGCTAATGGTACATAAATTATGTACATTAGTATCCTGTTTTACAGACATTTCTGTTTCTTTTATCTCAAATTCTATTAAGTTATTTTGCTTAAAACCACATGTCCCAATAGAATTCACCTTATAATGTTTAAAATAATGGTTTTCATCCAAAATTCTATATTATGAATGACCCAAATGGATGAATGGGAATTTGGCCAAATTTTGCTTTAATTGATTTAATTAAGTAAATCTATCATTTTTGGCAGATAAGTTAAAAGTTAGTATTTAAAAGCCTACTGCAATTTAAATTTCAAGAGCCAAGAGAATAAGCAATGGAGTCATTTCGGATTCACACACCTAGAAATAGTTTCAGGTGTTAATTTTATCCCTAATTCCAAAATATAGTCTAACATTTCAAACAAAACCAGTGATGAGGAAGGTGATGGGATAAGATACGACTGATCATTTGGCCTTGGAATTCCTCTCTTGAGCTGGGAGAACAGCCAAAGCTGCCTTATAGAAGCAGGGATCTACAGAGACTATGAGCTTGTCTCACTGGCCAAATCACCCTGACAGTCTAAGCTATTACCTAATTATCCTCATTCACTTTTGCTTTAAAAAGCTAGGGAATTCCCTCTGTTCTCTGCACTAATATTGCCAGGAAAGGGGACTGACTCGAGTCATGTAAATCAGTTAGGAGAAGTGGAAGCACATACTCTGTTTCAAAGATCTTTTAGAGGGGGTCTATAGGTATTTAAATGATTGTAAGTCTTTAGAGAACCCTAGCCAATGACCTGCTATCACACAGGTTCTGAAATTTCCATCAAGGTTTTCTAAGGTTCCAGTTTTGATCCAGGAAATTGCTAACTTCAGTGTAACTACATGCCTTGTGAGTAGAGGATATTGCCCCCAAAGACGAGAGAATGGAACACAGGACAGATCAATTTTAAAGAGACAAATTGCAGGACACATATTATCACAGCTATGGAACTATGTTAGTTAGAGTTCTCCAGAGGAATAAAACTAACAGGTGGCAAGTCTATGAAAGGTAGTAGAAAATGAGGGAGGGTTGGTTGAGGAATTTATTATGAATTCACCCACATGATATAGTGATTTCCTGTCTGCCTCCTATAGACCCAGCAAA
This sequence comes from Dipus sagitta, assembly GCA_036346955.1. Classification (NCBI taxonomy): domain Eukaryota; kingdom Metazoa; phylum Chordata; class Mammalia; order Rodentia; family Dipodidae; genus Dipus; species Dipus sagitta. The sequence continues at coordinate 45,595,426 of CM070770.1, read as the reverse complement.
ACTAGTAGTGTGGATCAGCGTGCAAAGGCCTGAGAATCAGAGGGCTGATGGTTCCATTTGACAGTAAGGACAGATATCCTAGGGCAGTGAACAAATCTTTATCTTTTTGTTCTACTCAATCTGTCAGAGAATTGCATGATGCCCACCCATGCAGAGTACTAATGCAAATGCTAACTTTATTTGGAAACACTCTCACAGACACATCCAGAAATAATGTTTAGCCAAATGTCTAGGTAACTTAAGATTCAGCCAAGTAAACACATAAAATTAAGAAGCAGAAGCAGTGTAATAGAAATGTTTAACAAGGAGAACATATTTGGGATACCACATGCCTAGAAATGAAGAAGTCCAAGACTAGGATGAAGAAGCAGGAATTGTAATTGTTGCTCCTTTAAAATCATCAGTGAATTAAAATTGAACTTGGGAGCTCAAACAGTGTTTAGCATGAGATAAAGCAGGTCTCCTCAGAGTTTAATTGTAGATTTCCAGGCTCATAAAATCATAGTGGCAGTTAATGTAATTTGCCAACTTGATTAGATTAAGAGAAGCCTAAGAAATTAGTAAAGCACATCTGTGGGTGTGTTTGTGAAGGTATCTCCAGAGATGATCTTCCAGGAAGGAGTACATGCAGCAAATGTGAATGGTACCATCCAGCAGGCTAAGGCCCCTGATGGAATAAGAGTAGAAGAAGGAAGACAGCCACTAGCACAGGCGTTCTCTCTTCTCTGTGGCTCCTGACTACACTGAGATTGTTCTATCATGTTCTGCCTTGTTTCAGGCCTAAAACAGTGCAGCCAATATACCATGGACTGAAACCTTTGAAATGGTGAGCCAAAGTAACTCTCTCCCCCACTTGGGTTGTTCCTTGTCAGTACTTGTCACACTGATGAAATTCTCACTAACATACTAACCAAGATGTACCATGCAGGACAGAAGGGGAGATGTAATGAAAAGTATCTATCAGCTGAGATACCAGTTTTTCCACTTGCAAGCTAATGTCTTTGGGCTCCCTTAGTTTCAGACCCCTCATTCAAAAACTAGATAACAGTAATAACCCTTTTGGAATCTTGTGCAGATTATCAGACTAACTGATGAGTAATAAACAATGAACGTGAGCTGTTATTAATCACTGTCATAAAATATCTATATCCATGTGACAACAGTCCAAGTGTGTGTCTTAGACAATGTCAGCATCCCACACCTGATGGCTAATATTCAATACATATTTAACAGAAACTTAATCTTTTCAATGCCAAACATCTGATCAGTTGTTTTGTCATGGGAATGGCGAAAAGGGATGCATTGGTTTCCACTGGCCCCATACTACACCAATATTAATTAGTTAATGTGCGGAGCCTCTCAGTAATAGGAGAGTTTGCCAGCTTTGTGCTTCTTATACATTTAACAGTTTGTTGCTCTTGCATCCAATTTTAAGATTGAAATAAATGTCAGAAACGCAAACATAGCCCACCACCTTTTCGTTTGTTTGTTTGTTTGTTTGTTTGTTTGTTTGTTTTTGTTTTTTGAGGTAGGGTATCACTCTGGCCCAGGCCAACCTGGAATTCACTATGTAGTCTCAAGGTGGCCTTGAACTCACGGTGATCCTCCTACCTCTGCCTCCCGAGTGCTGGGATTAAAGGCGCACGCCACCACGCCTGGCTGCCCATCACCTTTTGACCTACTAGATGAGACTTCTTTCCCTCTACGTGTTTGCTTGAGATATCAGACCACTTATCTCCCTGGTGGGAATCCCAACACATGCCACGGTTGCTGATACATAAATCTAACAATCAACACTGGAGTCAGGCAAAGCACCCCCTTTGCATAGTTTCTTTAAACTAGCCAATCCATAACACCCTGGACAAATTCTAAAAGGTAACTCACATGGATCTTAATTAAAGCACAGTTCAACAGGTCTGTCCTCTCTGTCTAGTTCCTTAACCACTGGCTGAAGTTCCCTCTCACCACCTGTCTTATCATCAGCCTCCTGTCAGCATGCCTGGCTTCTCTGGGATCTGTAAGTAGTAAGTTCTTCTGGTTTTGTGTCCTTATTGTACCTTACCTGACAGTTAGGCCTGAGCTTAATTTTCCCCTGGTCAAGGCTCTTCTAAAAAGTAGTGGCCTTGGCTAATGGCAGCACTCAATAGAAAGACCTCAAGAACCAACTAGAAAGAGGCTGTAACAACAGAAGTTACTACAATTTGAGAATCTATAGGTCTTCAAGTATCACAATTGTGAATCATCTAAGGTGATCGGTGGGTTATTTTCTTACACAAGCTTGCTGGATTTTTTGGTGCCTAGAGGGCATTTGAGGAAAAAAAATGAGAATCTTTGGTAAAGATTCTAGAACATATACAAGTGATTTGTATATTATTTCATATTTAGCATGCTTACCCATACTAATAGCATACACAACAGACTACATAATTCTATTGGCCAGCATGTTTAAGAACAATTCTCAATATTTGGAACCCAGACTGGCTAGGCCAGAATCACCTAGGAGGTTGGTTAAAAAACCTTCTTCAGTTGACATCTACCCAGGACATAAATCAGAATCTCATGAAAGGGGACCCTGGAATCTTCACATTTAACAAGTGCCTTGTATGAAAATGAGCACTTGTATAGTATACACAAAGCCCCAGGTTCAACTTCAGAACTACAAGAGGGGACAATCTCCCAACATCACACTGATTCACAAGAGAGTTTGGAAAACACTTAATTTGAGACAAAAGATATTGTGGCCCCTTGATAGCAACCTTTCTAATGACATAATCTTTTCCTTCAAAATCTCTTGGTGGCCATGATGAAAATTTCATCTCTTTCTTTGCCTTGGGAACAAGTTGGCTAGTGTAATCATTCTGAAAATTAAGTACCTTCCAATGTTTCTAGGTCAGCACTGTGGATCCAATTTAACTGTAGGCAGCAGAAGAGGATAAAACACAGCAGGGGAGGGGGATGGAGTTATTGACAGGCTGGCTCAAGACTGTTTCCAAGCACGGAGTGAAGTAAGGAGCTTGTCAGTACCATACTGCTCTTGGTGTAGCTCTCAGAGCAGAGCCTTGATTTTCCTGAGGGGCCATCCTCACCACAGAAAGCTCTGGAAGATCCTTGCAAACCTCTTATCCCACACAGGCAGTAATTATATGACAGCAGTTTCTTCACATGGGTAACTGCTAGTTCTCCACAATTCACTGACTGCTCACTTTCCGTGAGCAATGCTCAAATTTTTGTGATCTTTCTTCTTTTTCTCCGCATTATATTCATTTTAATTATATTAGTTGACATGTAATTTTTTGTCTGTTGAAACTAACAAGAAAAAAATCAAACATCACGTGTTTAAAACTTCATTTTTCATATAATTCATTTTTAGTATATTCTTCAAACACATAGCTATGGCATACATAAAAAGATGACTTCTGGTTGGTTAGATTGCTTAGCAGTTAATCACTTGCCTGCAAAGCCTACGGACCCAGGTTTGATTTCCCAGAACTCAAGTAAGCCATATGCACATGGTGGCACATACATCTAGAGTTCGTTTGCAGTGGCTAGAAGTCCTGGTACACCTCTCTCTCTCTAATAAATAAATAAATAAATAAATAAATAAATAAATAAATAAATAAATAAAAATTTTAAAATATTTTTAAAAAGAAGGCTTCACTGAAAACAATACAAAACACTGTTCTATGCTCCTATTGTCTTTGATACAAATTCAAACAGACATTTCTACCTGTAGGAATACAGGACTGAACCAGGCCATCCATGAGAGTCTCCAACTCTGGGTTCTTTTGTAATGCTTTTCTTCCTACAGGCATATCATTCACTTTGGTGAGTTATCCAATACTTTTACATCTACAGCTGACTTTCTGCTACTTTGAATAGTTTGGAACCAGCACTCCTCCTGTGAGACTGTGTGGGTTTATGAAATAAAGAACATTTTAATAATAGCCTAATCAAGATATAATTAAGAAAAGTGCTTTGGCACCAAAAATACTACACAATATACATAAAAGATAAAGTGTGTCTATTTTCTTACCACCTACTGCCTGGATTACCCCTTCTCCCCTCCTCTAGTATAGGTATAATTCCTTCAGCTTAATATTTTTAAAAGTACTAAAGAGTCAACATAACTGTTAAACTTCAAATCTATTTGTGATATGTGTCAACCTCTCACATTGTTTCACATTAGCCAGAGGAAATTTTATTTTATAGTTCTATGTAAGATTACAACATATCTCTGTTAGCTTATACTAAATGAGTAGATTTTAAAATGCTTATTTCAGCAGGCACCAAAACATCAAAGCTTATTTTTTTCAAAAGATTTTATTGTTATTTATCTATTTGAGACAGAGAGAAGGAGAAAGACAGAGAAAGAGAGAGAGACAGGGAGAGTGAATATGGGCAGGCCAGGGCCTCCAGCCACTGCAAACGAATTCCAGATGCATGTACCACCGTGTGCCTCTGGTTACATAGGACCTAGAGAATCAGACCTGGGTCCTTAGGCTTCTCAGGCATGTGCCCTAACCGCTAAGCCATCTCTCCAGCCCAACAGCAAAGCTTTTTATGTTAAGAAATTAATTTTAAACAGAGACCAATGGATCCTCAGAACTCACTGGCCAGCCAGTCTAGCCTAACTGGTGAACTCCAGACCAATGAAAGACCGCAACTCAAAAAGAGGTGTCACTGAGGGTCACCCACAAGGTTGTTCTCTGGCATCCACACTCAGGCACACACAAGTCTACACGTGCATATTAACATGCATACACAAGCAAATAAATACATAAGTATAAATTTTTAAGAGAAATTAATTTCTTACGGATAGGTGTGCAGGGATAGTGTCATGCTTGCCTAGCATGTAAAAGCACTCTGCCCTCCAAAACATTTTCTTGAGACAGGATCTCAAAAAAGATTTTGTATTTTGCAGAGAAAGTGCAGAAAGTAGAAGAGCGATCCAGTTAAATAAACTCCAGTCTCTAGGAACTAGATGCCCTAATTTGGTACCCAAAGGATGCATGTTTACACATAAGACTTAACAAGGCATTTCTCACTCTAAGCTTAGAGTAAGTACTGACATCATGATATGCATTACTCTGGGGTTTTCAAAATGCAATGACCCACTGAAGGTTCCCAAATGGCTTCTTTGTGTGCTGCTAATGACCATCTGGCTAGCTGTAGATAAACAAGTTTCAACATATGGGCCATAACACATACACAGCTCTGCTCCACTAGTGCAGAAAATTAAGAAAAGGTCGTTCTCTTGAAATGATGAGTGAGTCATGAAAAACAAGCATTGGCATGTAGTGGAGGGCCTGCCCTACAATGCACACCAGAGCATGTACTTGCAGCTCCTTCCCTGCCTCTCACTGGGCATACACTCAGCCACACCAGGTCTCCTCCCTTCCACACATAAATGTTACAAACAATGCCCACCCAACTGTGGTCCTAAAATAATTCAGGATTTCTAAACATTTATGATATGATATGATGATATGATGATAATTAAAATGTAGAAAGGAAAATTCCCACCATCTCTGATGGTGATTCAGACAATTATTATATTGCCCAAATTATTTGAAAACACCCTGCATTTTAATTCATATTGTTGGTCTTATGCCTGCAATCTACTAATCTCATAAAACTACATGAAGCTATGATTATCAAATACATATTCAGGCATCTCATGCACAAGACACCATGGTAAGAGCTTGGAGAGTTACAAACCAGTTTCTGCACACTCAGGAATGCTATGCGGGCCACATGTTTAATATTTACAGAATAAAACTAAACAGTGACTCAGTTGTTTCTTACAAGTACTTCACCTCCTAAGCATTGTGTCCCAAGTCTCAGCTTTGCCAAAGGATGACAGCTGACACCCTGGACTGAGAAATGAGATTAGTCACCATACTCATCCTTGCTTGAACAGTCACAAAATATATGTAAAATGTTTACTTCAGTAATTTTTCTCAATCCTTAGTTAAAACAAAAGCTGTGCCTTTGGCAGAGACAAGTTTTGTCATGTGTGAAGCAGCATTAATTAGCGGATATTTTTCTCATTGTGACATTTGTCTTTCATCTAACTGCCACACATGTAAAGCACAGTATATCCAGAAAGTCCAGCCCCTCTAGCCAGAGTGAAGCTGGGCTCAGTCCACAGACATTCAAGACACGCTGGCTAAAGAGTCGATCTGCATAAAACAAAAACATTTGAAGACCTAAATTAATCACTGCCTTGTGCTACAGAAAAGAAAAAAGTCACTGGCAGCAACCTGCAATGGTGCTGCATTCTGTGGTGACAATCTGAAATATGTCTGCTTTCCATCTGATAGCAATTCCTTAAAAGTAAGGACTATGCCATACCATCTTCATTTTCTCCACACCACCAATGCTCACTGTAGCAGGAGCCCAGTACATTCTTTCCTAATCAAACCAGGAAATGCAAAGTCATGATTTTACAAATAAGTATAAATTGTGTGATTCCTTGTATTAAAATATAATTTAGCACAGAACTGTCAGCTACCTGCTGAAATTTTTTAAGAGTCTGAGGTACAGCTCAGGCTCTCTTCAAACTTGCAGTGCTCCTGTCTCTGTCTCCTGAATGGTGGCATTCATCCCAGATGTGCATGACCACTCTCCCCTCTCTACCGAGATGTTAGCAAACCTGTAGCGTATGCAACATGTATGACATCAGACCTTTTATGAAAAGAACCATTACTTAAATTGCTTTATTACAGCTACAAAGTACCTTTATTTGATGTAATGTAAGAAAACATTTTCAAATTTAACAACATGTATCTGACCATAATTAATCATTTAAATTAGCAATATAAGTATATACGATCACTCTGGCAAATCTGGTGTTCAGGGTTTTGTACAAGCTTGTCTGAAAGGACAATGCCCGCTTCCCTTCACAGGAAGGGACCCTTTCTTGTGTCTGGTAAGAAGCAACGTCAGCGATAGTTGCAAACAGTCCACAATCCTTGTTGGAACTCCGCTTTATCCATGAGAAGACAGTCTCCTTTATTGTAGGAAAATAATATTCTCTTTAAGTTCTTTTATCAAATGAAAGTTTGCATTCATCTTTCCCCTTATATTCATGGGTACAGTTCTAATCTTTCAGTCTCCTTATCCCAGATTTATTACATATTACCATTAAAAAAATATCCACAATGTAACCCTTTCTGCTTTCTTACCTGCCCATAATGCCTACCATTTTGGGGGAGGGGGGTGAGGGGAAGGTTAGAGGACAGAATTAATCAGGCACACATTTGATTTAAGATACAGATAGCACAGAAACAATTCTCTACATGAAACAGAATGGTGTTCTGGAACATTCCAAACAGTGGTCCAGGTGATCTCCAATTCACACAGTCTAGTTTAATAAACACGTGTATGTTCTGTCTCCGGAGGCACCACAACCATTCACGGAAACCCTATTATTGCCACACTTCATCCTCATAAGACAGTTTTGGACCAGCCCCACGGGTTCATTGCACCCTTGTATAAAATGAGTAAACAACATGCCAAGATTCATGTTAATATACAATGCAGTTAGGTAGCTCTCACTCTTCATCTACGTACAACTCCTCATGGAAGAAACCTGTCTCACCTCTCAGGAACCCTCAGAAGTATGATGAGTACAAGACAAAACTACTCAAGTTTTCTGCTTCTCTCCGCCTTGAGAACTGTTCCTGAGTTACACCATAACAATGAGGGACTCAACAAAGAAAGTACATTGGTGGGAAGTCACAAGGACCCTGCGATTAAAAAAAAAAAAAGCCAAACCATTGACAGAAGCTTGAAACAAACACTTCCCTGGGAAATCGATTGCATTAGCTGATGACAGGGCTCTGTTTTCTAACATGGACATGCAACATACCCAACACCACACTTACTGCACTTTGCTTAGAAGGACACCCTTCTGTCATCACAGAATACATTCTGTTTCATGAGTGATTCCTGAATGTCCACCACCATGCCTGGTCTCGGAAGCATGGGAAGTGTGTTAGAACTGTCCCCCGCCTGCATGGATGTGGACATATGTAAAGCACCGGAAACTGCTTCCCTCCCGGAACTCAGCTCTGAGTGTGCTGCCTTACACTGAGCACAGTTTTCATTGGCACACAAAAGCACTGGTCCATGGAAAAAAAAAAAAAAAAGGAGAGGTCGCCATCTCCCCCATGATTTCCTTTGTACAGCTGACCACCCTGTTGGTTGCATGTTAGCCATGCCAAGAAGACAGAGGCCACGTTCTTGTTCACAGTCTCAGCAAATGATTCTGTTCGCTTTTCTCCACCTGTTTGGCCTTGTTTATTTCATCTCCATTATTCCGCTGTGGATCATGAATCATGACCTTTTTTCCTACAGTAGTCAGAGTTTTGTCTATAAAAGAGAGAAAGACAAGAAAATTAGCTGAACCATAAATGTGAGGTTTTATTTCATGGTGGGTGGATTTAATTTTTTTTACAGCAGTCAATAAATAGAATTATTTGTGACTTCTGAAGTTTTATGAGCATTTCCAAGTGGAAAGAAAAAGCAATGTGTCTCTTCCCATCAATTTCAAAACTTCTATAAGTTGCCAAGTCATATATATATATATATATATATATATATATATATATATATATATGTATTTGCAAATGAACCCCAAATAGCCAATTTTTAAAATCCTCTTTTATAATATAGTTGAAAACAAAAAAGTGATGCTGCTCTCAAAAACTCCTTACAAACTGCCCTCTGTGGAAATAGCAATGGCTAAAAGTGATGTGGCCTCCCCTTCAAGCCTAGAGGTATGATCTAATAATCTGTCTGTGCAGAAACCAGAAACCTGATTCCTCAGCACCTCTTTCCCAGATTCGCAGAAGTGACCTGAGTCAGGGAGAGGCGCCAGCCAAAGGCTGAGAAGTCACCTATTCTCCTAGTAACCTTACACCCTACCTTTACAGACCTTGACTTACCACACCAGTCCTGCATTTAGCGGCTGAATTAAGAGATCTTTGGCCCAAAAGTATGCTCACAGCCTCAGTCTCCCTGCCCAGCTTACAGGGCTCTCTCTATACTTCTCTCTCTTATCTGAAGTTCCCCTGTCAGCCCAGTCCTTCAGATGGCTGTCTCAGTAGATACACCTTCCTGGAGACAGTGAGGTAGGCAATCACAGGACCACCAAGGACACCACTTGGCTTGAGGAGTAAACTCCCTTTTCCTAACAACCCTAACAATGCAACTAGTAACCGGTAGTCCACCTGAGACTCCAACCTAATTAACCCAAGTGCACATATCCCCTGCTTCAAACAATGAAATGTCTCTCCTCTGGAATCTTTCAATATTACTCCTTTTGTGGCCAGTCTCTATTCAACTTTATACCAAGGCATATCTGAGGTCAGGAGACAATGGATCACCTGGTCTGGACTGGCTTTGGGTACACATTCTAAAAGTAAACTGTCTTTGAAGTAAACTTTGAGGGAGAATCCCCTATTTCCCATCTTATGTCTTTGCATGATTAGATGTAAATATGATTACAATCAAGTTCATCATGGGAAGGGATAGGCTAAGCAGAGAAAAGGTTATATAACTTGTCTATTAGTCAAACCAGAGAACCAACCACAGTATCCTTAGCAACCGCTCTTTCTTTCCCCAAAGTCCCATGAAGAGGAACTCCAGTCACCTAACGACCTGGAACACTTGAGCACTGTCCCACTCAAGTAGCCCACTGCCCCTAGTAACACTGATACCACTTTGCTCCTAATAAAGTTCCCTGCTGCTTCTCTCTGTGCATGCATTTTCCAATTCTTTGAACAAGATGGCAAGAACCTCGAAGCATCCAGACAGATCACCAGTAACCACAGGGCCTGTGTCTTCACAAGACACAATCACTGACCTTGCACCACCATACACAGTGGTGCCTGAGGACAGCTACCCCATTCCTGTGTAGTCCCAGACTACCAGGCTTCTTGGAGTGAGGACTGAAAACAGGCAACCAAGTCCCTACCCAACCATCCTCCACATGTACTTCTGGCCTGGGGCCTCAACCTCTTTTCAGGTACAGGAGGGATCACATTCAGCTTCCTTTGTAGCTCAGCTGTGTGCCCAGCTCTTCCTAAACTCTGCTGAACTCCCCCAGCCTTCAATTCAGCACCACTTCCACTCCAGAGTCTCCTTCTTCCTCACCTTCCTGTTAGCCATAGTGAAGATCTGGGGATTCTGGCTCCTAGACCACTTGAACACCTTTAGGCTATCTCCTACAGTCAAAAGCACCATGCAGATGGGAGGGACTCTTCTCCTGCTAAGAGGTTCATCCTCCATCATGTCCATAGCAGCCCGGCATCACTATTGTCAAAAGCCTTCATCTCCCTCCTAGCTCTGCTCATCTTGCATCTGGATTGACTCCGACCTACTCAGCTTCCCCATACCTCTGAAGACATGTCCCAGGCTTCTTGTTCATTTCCCACCACAGCTTTACCCCCCCCCAACTACAATGAATTGATTTGAGCAACCCTTATCCCCAACTCTCCCACCCTCCCTTATTAGTAAAATCCTACCCTTCCAAACCCACCTCTTTCATGATTTGTACCATGCAAATTATCTTTCTAAGACTGCCCTAAGCCTTATTTTTTGTGCACACTTCTGTACTGTTTGATTTTAGATGGTTCTATCTATATCTATTATTAACTAAGAAAACAAAACAGAACCTAGAGGGCAAAGCAGGGATGTAGCTCAGTCGGAGAGCAGTGTGGAAATGTGTTAAGTCCCCTGACTTTGATCACCAACACCACATAAAGGAGGGGAGGACATAATCACCAACCCTTCCTGCTTCAAGGTCATGTTGTGAAATTAAACTGCAAAGCATGGAGAAAATTAACTATTGTTATTACTAGTTGATGACTTATAAAAACAAACTAGCTGAATTTCATCTAGTTAATTTAAAAAGAAACTATCACTGTGAGCAATTAAAAATGCCCCCCAAAAAGCAAACTTTTGCCTATTTCTTTCTTCAAGTCAGAAACCCATCATAGATACCCAGGGTTTCAGGGCCCATGATGTTTCTTCCCAATTTCCCCTGGACATGTCTTCATAAAGAAAGCATGTGATCACACTGAATTCTAGCGCTTCTGCATAAACTATGGAGCAGCGTTTTGACAGAATTCATGGCAGAAACTCAAGGTTATTCTGCTGTGAGTCACTCCTGAGAACCATTGCAATTGATGGGGATTATAAGGAGCTCTTTGAAGAGAAAGACAATACAACACCAGGAAGAAAAGGGATGAGAGGAAGAAAGAGCTACTTCAAAACAATTCCATGATATTCTTTTATACAGAGGTATTTTAGAAACTGCTTTTCAGTGCTGTTCATAAATGGTATCAAAGAACAAGTCACCATATGACACTTAAAGCAATTCATAGCAATTCAAATCCATGAGTTAAGTCATTCAACTAAAAGGGAAGAAAAGGATCCTTGCTTAGATCACATTGTTATATTTGGTTTTGTATTACCAGTATTTGAACACTTGTGAAAAGATTAAAATTTATAGTAGTGAATTAAAATTACCAGTGCAAAAGTATTCACAGCTTTTTTCCCTGTATTCACTCCATTACCCCAAGGAAAATTCTCGAGTGCCTGCTGGACTCCTGAGGCTCTGGTTATGCTGATTAAGAAGATGGGAAGATATGGGTAAATACTTGTAAGTAGCGACACACAGTCCTGTAGATTGTTCACACAAGAAAGGAAGGAAACTATGGTATAAGAGAAAAATGGAGCCAGGAAGACAGCGCAAGAAGCAAAATAACATAGACCAGAACCTGAGCAGATAGATGGGAAGAAAGGGGCTAGAGAAATTACAGGGAGTTTCCCAGAGTCCTTAGAGTGGCCACCAGATATGCAGAGAGAACTTAAGGAAGGTGGGATGATTCTAAGGAGGTTTGCTGTGAGCTGTGAATTGGATGTCCTTTGTCATTCTTTCAGAGACCACAAAGACTGGTTATGTCATTCAGAGCCAGTAGAGTATTTCCAAAAATGGTACTCAGCCTAATAATCTGAAGGAATGAATTATCAAAATGTGTAATTTGTGATAAGTCATATCCATTAGTAGTTCTCCAACTAGGGTTTACTTGAATGAACTATGCAGCATGAACCATGTGAGTTCTTATTCAGGTTAGAAGTATCTTTACCCAATAAGTACTACCATCTCAATGGCCACCTCAGCCCCTTAGAGTATGAGCTTCCAGAAGTGAGGACGGTCATCTTTCTACCCTGTCACACCAGGGCCCATATCTTATGTAGTAGACCCACAGATGTTTCTGGACAAGCCATTGAAGAGACTCTACATCCAGCCTCGAACCTTTTAATTCATCTCCCAATGATTTGGATTGATCTTCACTGTTTTGAGGATTCTATTCACTAGCTGCAGACATTCATGGATGATCAACCACTGTCCACAACACAGTGTCCCAACCATTTACATAATGGGCTGTGTAATTTTTTGTTGTGGGAGGCTTAGCTATGCTTTGTAGGATACTTGGCAGCTTCCCTGGCCTGTACCTACTAGGTGTCAGTTGACACCCTTCTCATATCCTACTTGTAACAACCAAAAATATCTCTAGACTTTCCAAATGTACCTAGGAAAGGAGGCAAAATCATTTCAGGTTGAGAAGTCAGTCAGCTCTCTGCACTAAAAGTGCACATTGAAGCTAGCATAGAAGTCAACTTTTCTAGCTCCGATCTCACAACTTTTCCTCACCCCAATGCTTAGCTTCAGCCCATCCATTCTTTTCATAAGTGCTTACAATGATGCTTCTATATAAAATGTCCCCTGTTCCTAGAAAGCTATTTCTCTTCATCTTTAACAACAAACACTTTGACCACAGCCATAGACACACTAGAATCCATATCCATCAGGACATCTTTGGTCAGCATTGGGGTCACCTTTCCTTTGAACTCTATAGTGTATTTTTCTGCCTCCACCATTACTTATTACAAAAATGTTGACTGTGCATATATCTTGGCCAGTTCAGGTTAGTAAAGCAAAATATAATCATGATCATGTGGTCATTTATAAACAAAATTTATCCCTAGAGACTAGAAAGTCCACTATCACTGTATTAGCAAATTTCTTCTCTGGTAAGGATCATTATCTGCTTCATAAACTAGTTCCCTCAGTTTTTTTTAAATAAGGGTACCATTTTTTTAAATTTTTTTTTCTGTTTTATTTATTTATTTGAGAGTGACAGAGAGAGAGAGAGAGAGAGAGCGAGGGAGAGAATGGGCGCGCCAGGGCCTCCAGCCACTGCAAACGAACTCCAGATGCGTGCGCCCCCTTGTGCATCTGGCTAACGTGGGTCCTGGGGAATCGAGCCTCGAACCGGGGTCCTTAGGCTTCACAGGCAAGCGCTTAACTGCTAAGCCATCTCTCCAGCCCTAAGGGTACCATTTTCATTCATGAGAGGTCTGCCCATGGGACCTAACCACCATCTAGAGCCCCAACCTTTGATACTATTGCACTGGAGACTGTATTTCAATATATGAATTTGGGGAGGGACACAAACATTCAGACCACAGTCTTGTATTTCTAAATTTCTGTATTCATGTATTTCTGTGTAGAAAACTATTCACAGGTACAGGAAAGATGTTACATATTTTCTGTATCTACCTCAGTGCACGACAGTTATAAATATTGAAAAATAAGTAGTATATCACCAGAACCTACTACAAAACTACCTGGGATAGAGCTCAGCTATACAAACTTCATACAATAGTTCTAACACTACAACTTTCCTAAAGTTAACAGAATATTTTTAGGCCAATAATTCTAAATGATTTGGATATCCTATACATAAAAAATTCAAGATTGAGAGCAGTGTAATGAGGGGATACTAATTCTCTTGAATCAGGAACAGAAGACCTGACTATGGGCCAAAACCAGATGGCTCTCTCTTCTGTAAATAAAGTTTTATTGGTGTGCATCCATCCCCATTTGCTTACTTAAGTGGATGACAAAGGCAGATATGAGTAATTTCGGTAGTGACCACATGACTAAAAAAGTTTAAAAGACCATTTGGATCTTCACAGTAAAAGTTTGATGATCCTCATCTTAGACTAGCAGGAGAACAACACCCACACCTGCATGCTAGCTAGACGCAAAGGCAAACACTCTTGTACTTTATTTGGGCTGATTTATTTTTATAAGGTACAGTAGCATGAAGGCACTTTTGTACACAGATTTCCTGGGCTCAAATCCAGCTCCATCACTCTCATCTGAATGTCTGTGGGGAAGTGACTTGCTCTCTCCAAGCCACATTTGTCATCTTCAGAGGGGAGATAAAGAAACTTAGCCTATCGTAAAGTTTTAAAGATTAAGTGCTCACCATAGTGGCTGGGAAAAAAAAAAATCCTCAGTAAATGTGGGCTATTATTAAACAGGAAAATCTGCTTGTGTTACATTAAAAAATTTATTTTGTCAGGCTGGAGAGACAGCTTAGCAGTTAAGACATGTGGCTACAAAGTGAAAGGACCCAGGTTTGATTCCCCAGGACCCATGTAAGCCAGACACACAAAGTAGTGCATGTGTCTGGAGTCTGTCTGCAAAGACTGGAGGCCCTGGAACCCCCATTCTGTCTGTCTCTTTCTCTCTCTCTCTCTCTCTCTCTCTCTCTATATATATATATATATATATATATATATATATATATATATATATACATATATATACACATACATACATATATATATATACACATACATATCCAGCTCAATACATATATATATATATATATATATATATATATATGTATGTATACATATTATCTTTCTCTTTCTCTCTCTCATAAATAAAAATTATAATATTTAAAAAATATTTCTGTCACCTGAATTATCTGTGAATTACTCACTAAAATAGTTAATCCAATAGTAGTCAAGTTCTTAGAGGTCTGCAAATGTAAAGGTGTCTCCTACTTTAGGACTGGATCATTGGCTCTCATAGGTTGCACAGGGCCTGCTTAATTGGATCTCCTACCACCAGCCTTGCAATTTTGTATGTCCTGTGCACTGCCAAGGACTTTCCTCAAAGATACCCTCCTGGTATTACTCCTAAGAGGTGGAACCAACATGTTTTCCTTTTCCAGTGCTATTAACAATCTTGGTACCAAGCAAAATAGCCTAGCTACTTATGCCAAGAGACCTGTTTCCAGGAGATAACACTGCATCAAGACTATGAAAACTAACCTTTGTACATGAATACTTCTTTCAAATTCCCACCTTCCTAGACCCACAAATCCAAAGCTATTATCTCAGAAACTCTGAGTAATCCTCACCAGTTCTCTTCCTTAAAACTACTCAATCCAGCCCTAAAATTCTATTGATGTATTTGTTTTATTTCCTCTATCTGAGAAATTGCTAAGATTCTGACTAGGAGGTTCCCTCTCATAGTGAAGGAGATCTAAAGAAAGCAACTCACTTGACTACAGGCCATTCTAGCTGTCTGTGGGCGAGCTGAGGGCTCCTATTGACAGGTCAAAAGCATCCAGTAGCTCCTCAATGTCTTCAGACTAAAATCAATGGACCAGTAGTATTATGTGATGCTTACAAACACATGTGGGGAGCTGGAGAGATGGCTTAGAGGTTAAGGTGCTTGATAGTAAAGCCTAAGGACTCAGGTTTGATCCCCTAGGACCTACATAAGCAAGATGCACAAAGTGGCACATGCATATGAAGTTCATTTGCAGTGGCTAGAGGCCTTGGAATGCTCATTCTCTCTGTCTCTCTGTCTGTCTCTCTTTCTCTCTCTCTCTCTCTCTCTCTCTCTCTCTCTTTCTTTCTCTCTCTCTCTCTCTCTCAAATAAATAAATAAAAATTTATAAAATCTTGTGTATTGGGTGATATCATAAGTCAGTTATTTTGTCAGTCCTCTGAAGAGTGGGTGGAAGAAGCATCTTCATTGAAAGTAGCATGGAATGGAGCCTGTATCAGTTGCTCAATAACTGGTAGGCACCGGGCTAGATTATTCAAAGGGAAATCTAAGACTTAGCTTTTGCTCTAAGAATTTTTAAACCTGGTGGGCAGATACTAGTGCTAAATTCAGTAAAATTATACAGGCCTAGAAAGAGCTTAGGTGTTGCTAAAATGCATGTTCTTGAACCTGAAATCATGTGCTTTTTAAAAAAAATACTACTTTATATATTGTGAACAATTTAATGTGTACAAAAGAGTATATCCAACATGAGTAAAAAACTGAGTGAAGCTACATCGGACTAAAAATTAGAATAGCTATAATCGAACATATAAATCTAGGATTTAGATTAGTTGTGACACTAAGTATGAGACAGCTCACTCTTCAGGCCTCAGTCACGTCTTCTGTGAAACGAAGGGATTTGCCCTAGATGAGAAGGGCGGCCTCTCTGGGCCCCTGTGGCCTTGCTTCCCCGCTCTCTTCCTTCCTATCCCTGATCCTCAGTGAAGAGGAATACCATCTCCTCCTTTCTCACCAGCTCCTGTCAGGCTCTCACCCTGTTTCTTTACTCTCAAATAACCAATGTCCTTGTTGCCAGGGGCTCTTTGTGATACTTTCCCAGACCTCAACACCTACTGCGCCTGCTCCCTGAAACGTCAGCAAACTCAAACACTGCACAGGTTCTCAACTGCCAAGACCACAGGCCGCACTTCCTGAAAGCACTTCCCCCTGCCTTTTACCATCTTGCCATGTTGTGTCAGCTCCTGAGGGAACGTGATTCCATTCCGGAGGGATCACTTTTGCTTTCTTCCTCAAAAGAAAAATCTCTCCATGAAGTATGAGATCATCAAAAGAGCTTTGCCAGTTGCAAGTGTAATAGTAATTAAAATGATGTCATACGAGTTCAGATATACGCAGATAGTTTACATGTGATTTATGGAGAAAGTGTCACCTCCCTCGTCTTCAGTCACATGAACTGCAGTCCATCAACAAACCAGTCGCCTTTTCCAACCCAACTCACTACTTTCTTTGGCTATGAAAACTTTAAGGAGGGTGAAAGACTGGCGTTTTAACTATTCTGAATTCGAATCGGATGTCTGGTAGAAAATAAGGCAGCTACTGACTCAGGAGAGCTTTCTGCAATGCTAGAGAAGTGTCATGGAAGGGTGGAATAAAGGACAGTAGTGATAAATGACCTTACAGCACAAACTCGGCTCTCTCGGGCCTCTCGGCAAGTTTCAGGGCCTCGTGCATGCCTGCGGCCGAGAGCTTCCGGTTGATATTCCGGTACTGGCACTGGAGCAGGCTGCGGTAGGTGGTCCTCAGGTCCCGGTTGAAGAAGGCATATATAAAAGGGTTAATGAGCGAGTTTGCATAGCCCAGCCACAGGCATGTCCTCTCCACCCACAGCGGGATGCAGCTGCAGGCCGTGCCGCAGATGAAGGGCCTGGCTGTGGAGAGGAGGAAGAAGGGCAGCCAGCACACGGTGAAGGCCCCCACGATGATCCCCAAGGTGGTGGCTGCCTTCTGCTCCCTCTTGAAGATGGAGATGTTTTTCCTCTCGTGTTTGAGCAGTCTGGAGAGGTTGGCGCACTCCTCCACCTCCTTCTGCAGCCGCACCATGCCGTTCAGCGAGACGGCGCTGTC
The DNA here is from genome assembly GCA_036346955.1 of Dipus sagitta. Taxonomy (NCBI): domain Eukaryota; kingdom Metazoa; phylum Chordata; class Mammalia; order Rodentia; family Dipodidae; genus Dipus; species Dipus sagitta. Next base: position 45,577,848 of record CM070770.1, on the reverse strand, counting down.
GGGCTGCGCGCGCGGGAAGCCCGGGAACTTGTGCTTGGCGGCGCTGCGGCGGGCCGCCTTGTAGATCTGGTAGTACATGAACAGCATGACCGACATGGGGATGTAGAACGCCACGGCGGTGGAGTAGATCGTGTAGCCGAAGTCCTGGCTGATCAGGCACACCTTGTCGTCGTTCACGTTCTGGGCCCAGCCGAAGAGCGGGGGTAAGGTGATGGAGGCCGACAGCAGCCAGACGGACAGAATCATTTTGGCCATGCACTTGCCATTCTGCCTCACAGGGTATGTCAGGGGCCTGGTGATCCCAAGGTACCTTGGGGAGAGATGGAAAGACAAGGGGTGAATACAGATCCTAACTGGGACCGGACGTCTGGGGAAGCTCCACCAGCCAGGCACCACTGCCCATCCAGGGGCCAGTCCAGTAGTGACCCTACACCTGTATTGCAGAAAGGCAAACTACGATTCTGGTATGTTGACTGTTGTGTTTTGTTGTTGTTGTTGTTGTTGTTGTTTTTTCCCCCGGGCCACGTGGTCAGACAGAGGCACTACCGGGATTCAGCCACGTGTTCTAGGACTACTGTAAAGTAACTTTGTGCCTTGTAGATGCTGACAATCTATGTGACCGTTGAGGTAGAGATTAAATGCCTGTCCTGCCTTCTGTGACCACCACCTCCACCAAAATCAGCCCCGGGTAAGATCAAGCCTGATGCAGGATGGTGCAACACACTTCTGATATTATATGCCCACTGATCTCCGCTGTCTGCATTCTGGCCAGCTTTTCATTCATCCAAACTTCCCCTTCACTCTATGGCAAAAGTATGCCCCTAAGATCGTAGAGATTTATGAGACATTTGGGGAATCCTAGGACTTGAGAAGGAAAAGTAAGACGGTGATTTCTTTTTACCCCTATAAAATGGCCACAAAACGGCATCACAAAAGAAAGTCTTTAAAAACAGCTGGCCTCAATGTTCTCAACTGAGAGGGGTCACAAGAAAGAGCACAATTCTAAGGGTATTAGCCATATCCAAGGTTTTCTCTGTGCTTAGTTCCACAGAGAGAATATTATACAATACTGATACCAAGGACTACCGTGCCAAAAAGAGTAGACAAACAGACAAAACACACACAGATGTGTGGCCAGAAGCTTAATATTTTTCAGCTTTTCATATTTAATTTTTCCTCTATACCTAACAGTTCTAATAAAAGCTGATCATCTTGTTGGATTTTACTTCCTTTATGCATATCAAAGATACATTCTTGAAACATGTAAGAAAATGTACAGATTTGACCCATCATACCTCAAAAGGGCCCCGGCTGAAACTAAGAAAAATTGGAGAAACAAGCAAGGGCGCTGTTTTCCTGATGAACTGGATACCAGCACAAGGGGGAAGGAGATCAGCACAGAGAAAAATCAACTCCTACCAAATCAGAGAGCCAGAGCCTCAGAGCCCCCCAACACCTCATCACTGAAGCAGACCCAACATGGCTCAGGGAAATTTTGCGGAAGAGGGGGTGGAAAGAATGTCAGAGCCACATGTTGGGTCATGATATGCAGAGACATTTAGCTTACCCATAACTGTGGGCTAACTCCACAATTCATGACCCGTATACCTCAACAAGGAGGGGTCAAGGGGAGGGGGTAGGTCATGGATGAGCCTAATAATGGTACCAAACTGACTGTAAAAAATAAAATAAAATAAAAAATAAAAATGAAAAAAAAAGAAAATGTACAGAATCTCTAATTTGCCAACAACTCATTTTCTGAAAAGTCAGTCAGTTGGTAGTTAAAAACTAAAATATTTCTGCTGAAAAACACCCCTGATGCTTAAATTATCCCATAAAAGTTCAAAATCGTGCTTTTCCCAATGAAAATAGCATCGCTACACTTACAAGACAAAGCTGAGATACAGTAAAACTGAGAAAGCCAGATTTGCTTACTCACAGGAAGTGTCTCTTCATTTCTTCCACAAATCTGGACATCCCTGGGTGTCCACAAAGAATTGGTTCTGAGACCCCACCACCACCACCACCACACCACAGACACCAAAGTTGTTCAGTTCCATGTAAAACAGCACATAATACCAGGCGTGGCAGCACACGACTTTAATCCCAGCACTCCAGAGGCAGAGGCAGGAGGATTTCATGAATTGTAGGCCACGCTGAGACTACATAGTGAATTCCGGGTCAGCCTGGTCTACAGCGAGATGCTACCTCGAAAAAATAAAATAAAATAGCACATAACATACACACATCACTATGTATACCTTAACTCACATCTAGCACACTTATAACTAACATGGTATATGAAGACATATGAATAGTGGCTATACTGTATTGCTTAGGGAGTCCAAGAAAGAAAGCACGCTGGTACAGACACAGTCATCACAGGCAGAACTGCACAGCACAGTATTGCTGTCTGCATTGGACGGCCTCTGTAGACTAACTCACAAAGGGCTGACCATACTAATGGAGCTACTTCTCCATGCCAGGTACGGTCCTAAATGTTTGGGACATAGCAATAAATGAAGAGAGAAAAATTTTGAAAGCGGGCACAAAGGGAAATCGCGTAAGGGGAAGGGAAGGACTGAGCCCATGATCATTTCAAAAGGGCTTCTGTTCCCTTCCAAGGGCTTGGTCATGGTGGTCACTGATTCCTCATTTCCCAAGATTTGTCTCCCATTTTCTTTTTTTTTTTTTTTTTAACTTTAGAGAGAGCAAGAGAGAGAGAGAGAGAGGGAGAGACAGAGAATTGGTGCACCAGGGCCTCAGCCACAGAAATCGAACTCCAGACTCTTGTGTCCCCTACTGGGCATGTGCAACATTGTGCTTGCCTCATCTTTATGCATCTGGCTTGTGTGGGATCTGGAGAGTTGAACATGGGTCCTTAGGCTTTACAGACAAGGGCCTTAACGACTAAACCATCTCTCCGGCCCTGTCTTCCTTTCTTGATAAGAGTGACCCACAAACAGGATCTCTGTCTTATTAACTGAAGTTGGGATTATAATCTGGTTTCAAAAAAAAAATGAAGAACCAAAAGAAGGCTTTCCTACGAAATGAAGAATACAGAAAAGAGGCTGGAGAGATGGCTCAGTAGCTAAGTGTGCTTCTTATACAAGCATGAGGGCCTAAAGGGGCCTGAGGCATCCCAAGTTTGAATCTCTGGAACGCACATTAAACAGCTGGATATACCCATGGGTTCCTGTAACCCCAGTCCCATAGGGAAACAGAAACCCAGGACTCAAAGGAACTCTATTAAATAAGTAAAATAAAAACAGTAAGCTCCCAGATCAGTAAGAGACTCCGGCTCAAACAAGAACAGGCAGAAAAGTAATGGAGTAGGATGCCCGATATTCCACTCTAGCCACAGCAGGTGAGCACACCCTACCACAGGCACGTACAGGGAGCACATCAAAGGCACATACAAGTACACAAGCCACGCACAAGCCAACATCAAAATTAAAAATAAATGCAGAAAAGGAAAGGAGAATTAGAAAGAAAGGTCTAGGAAAAATAGAAGGAAAAAGGAAATAGGAAATCTTTGCCTTACATGGAATTATCTAAGTTTCGGGTCATGGAAACAAATTTTAGATAATTTTTTAAAATAAAAATGGAAGCCCTGAAAAAGATCTTGGCAATAACCAAAGGTCCACAGTTAAGCTGATCCACTCAAAGCTGAATTAAGTCGTTCTACTAATAAAAAGTGTCATTCCCTTGCTGTGCTTGGGACCTCTCTCTCTCGGGTTTTTGTTGATGGCCATCTCTTGTACATTCTTTGTCTTGAGTCTAGTGCTTATTCTCTACCAAGGCCCGTGGCTGTGGTCTTTTGGGATCCATTCTTTTCCCCCAAATCCTTTAAAAAGCCTTTTACAGATCTTGGGCTCGAATTCACCTTCTCTCTTTGTCTACAGTTGAGGCATGCACTGCCTGCTTTCGTGCTTGGGTTTGCAATCTGGAACACCAGCCCAACCAGAAGCCTCAGGCTCATCAAGGACTAGAGAACTATCAAGAGCCTTAGTTCACGCAGTTCTCCACATAGCCACAAGATGGCTCTGTCAGACCACCTGCACCTATTTACTGGGGTGAGGGGTTTGGGTTGATCATTAAAGCAACAGGTGGATGTTAAAAGGCAGTAGGATTACCAGGACAAGAGTTATAATTGGGAGGGTGGGGTAGCATTGGGTGGTTGCCAAAAAAGAGAAAAGAGGTAGCAGGCCTATAACTCACAGCTTGTTAACCATTTTTTTTTCCTTTGAAGAAGCAATTTAATTTTCCCTTTCTTTACATTTTCTTTGTTGGAGGGACTATACTTCCAAGCTTATTTAAAATCTAGCTTTTCTCCTGCCTGTGTAAATGATATAGTAGGATTCAGAAAAGCTAATCATCAGAGTTTAAGTAATACAGTACAAAAGGATCTCAGAATATATTCTATTATTCTAGTATACTTAATTTAATAGATTGTATTTCAATGGTGGGACCAGATTCAGTCTGCCGTGAATGTACAAGTTATAAAAACTGTCCTGTTTTGATACCATTGTTGTATTTTAAGTCATATCATACAGGAACATGGTTAAGTTTATTTCTTTAGCCTCTTGGATGCCACTTGCTAAAACTTTAGAAAGTTAAAATCAACCCAAAAGGTAATTCCTGCCAACATGTCACTGAAGTGTCTGGACATAAAGTTAATAAATGAAAATCAATACCCTATGTTTTTAAAATATCAATATTATTAGGGTAATCCTATAACAACAGAAAAGTTTAAATATCTAGGAAAAAGCTTTAAAATCAGCCAGAGCCTATATAAAGGAAGCATAAAATGCTACTGAAATGCATAAAGGAAATACTCCATAGCATAATTTTCTACACACACATACACATGCAAAAAAATGAACACAATAAGTTTCATAAACCACTGATTCCTGGCCTTCTAGCTAAGATCCAATGTGATAGGTCCTGTAAATTTATTCAAATATATAAGACAGTTTAATGTAAGATGAGTCATCTTAAAATCAATAATAAAAGATTAAATATTCATGCATTCTGACAGCTAGCTAGCAATTAGGATAAAAATAATACTGGCTTCTTGGTTTTTTTGCCCTATTAAATATAAATCCCAGATGAAACAAATATTATTATGTAAAAAATAACCTTAAGACTAATATGAGAAAGTACAGGTGTTTCCTCAATCCTGAGGTAACAAAGTGCTCTTCCTAAGATACGAAAGCTCGGAATCTCAATATAATACATTTATAAATATTGTGATTACAATTTTATTTTAAAAATAGTAATTAAATGACACTTATTTTAATTTAAAAATCGCTACAGGCAGAGTGAAAGTCAAACAACAAACCTGGTGTCAAAATGACAATATCCCAATATTTACAAATCTCTTCTTATAGGTCAATTCAAAGAACCACCCAATGAACATATAAAACCAATTAACCAAGGAAGAAATACCAGTGGCCAGTAAGCATTTACAAATATGTAAAATCTTCATTAGCAATCAAAGAGAAGCAAATTTTAACATAATGACCATTTGCCAAGTTTTCAGAAAGACAAACTCCAATATTGGAAAGCTGTAGAAAGCAGGCTCTCCATTACTTTGCTCAAAGTGTCAACTGAGAGGAAACGTCTGGAGGACAGTTTGGCAATTGATACACAGGAGCATTTGCCCTCTGGCTCAGAAACCATACTTTTAGGAATTTATCTTAGACCGTTGTACATATACAAAATGACTAATTTACAAACACGCTAATAAAAGCCACATAACCAGAGAGAAAAGATATAATCTAAGTCACCAGAAATTAGATACCTAATGGTATGCATCACACACCTCGATGCAGTATGTCTATACAGACAAGGAGCCAACATGATCGTGTGTGCGCACGTGCCTGCATTTATGGACACAGAGAAAGCAGAAGAGTGAATAGAAAATAACATATCTTCCTTAAAGATAAACAATAGGTTATCATATAGTGCCCTTTTATGTATAGAGGCACACGTGTGTGTATGTATATAATAAGATGTGCACATGAACATCTATCAAAATATCAGCTAGATCTGAGTTATTCAGATTTTAGTGGCTTTAAATTTTTCTTTACAATGTTCACATTTTTATCTATTTTACAGAAAGCATGTAAAAATGCTATTTTGACTATAAGAACAAAATAAAATATTTAATAGGATTCTGTCATCCCTAAGTAACTCTAACGAGACAGATAATCTGGTTCATATAAATCCTTAAAAAATTAATGATTAAATTGTTTCATTTGACTAGCTTGTCAAAAGCATTTTTATTACACACATAAATTTCCACAGTGGCACTCATTGGCATTTAAAAGTCCTATAATTAACTATATAAAGTAATATTGGCATTCAGGGAAGTGTTTATGGAAATTATACATTCATTACCCCCAATCCTTGTATAGGATAAATAGTACCATCAAGGTGGGGAAAGAAAAGAAGAAAAAAGATTAATTATGAATATGCCTTAATCTGTGTACTTAATATTTATCAAACTAACAATTTATACTCGTTGTTAATTAGAAAACAGAGTTCCTGGGCTGGAGAGATGGCTTAGCTGGTTAAGATGCTTGCCTGCAAAGCCAAAGGACCCAGGTTCGACTCCCCAGCACCCACGTAAGCCAGATGCACAAGGGGATGCATGCATCTGGAGATCATTTGCAGTGGCTGGAAGCCCTGGCGTGCCCATTCTCTCTCTCTCTCCGACTGCCTACTTCTGTATCTCTCTCTACCTGCCTATTTCTGTATATCTCTCTGTCTCAAATTTTAAAAAATGAAATCTTTTAAAAAAGTAAATCTTTTTAAAAAAGCAAACAGAGTTCCTATAAAGTCTTCAGAATTTAACCTTAAAATACACACAAATGTTAAAACACAGCAAATCTCAGAGACAATGATGCCAAAGTATTATATGATTGAGAAATGTGTGCACCTCATAGTAGGGGATCCAATGAAGGAAGAGAGATGAGAAAAAGGATTAAGGAGCTGTTGTCCACATAGAGAAGGACTGGAAACCAATGATCTCTGCAAGCAGCCTGCCTCCATTCCAACTATACAGAATGTGTAGATAATGGCTCTTTAATTAACTGATTTCTGCATTTCATTGCTATGGAATAAGACTTAAGGGATAAAAGAAACTGGGCAGAATTATTCTGAAATGCAATAGGACTCTTAAGAGTATCGTATTAAAAAAAAAAAAAGCACACATATTAGAAAGCCTTTCCCAAGAGACTTCCTCCCCTATGGAAGGAAAAGCATCTGCCAGAATCTTTAACCTATAGAAAACCTATATATAACCTATATTAAAAAACCTATATAAAAAAAAGTATCAGATCTCCAAGTGGCTTCCCAATCTGTCCTTCTTTTTAAAGAAACTCTAGAGGCCTGGCAACTTGTGCTTAAGGTTGACTGCATCAGGACTTTTACTCCACATACTGCTGTCACAGTAATCTCCTCCCACTCATTTATGAGCACTTTTATTTACTTTCATTTTATATATTTCATCTTAATGGCCAGCTTCCAGTTTGGCCTAACAAAATCACCAAGAGTCATGTTTCCATTATCTTAGCTGCTGGTTCCACCTCCTAGGACAAGGCTATATGACGTAGCCATAACTCTTATGTCTTACTCAAGTTAAAGACTTTTGTGCGAGTGAGGATGTGGTGTGGTGTGTGTGATGTAGTGTTGCACCCACAATTTTGCCTGCTGTGGGGGTGCTCTCCTATGGTGGCTACTCTTCTACAGGGCCTTTTATTTTCAGATGGAGTCTCTTTACTGATTCCAGAGTTTATGGAGCACCAAAGATTCCTGGGTCTCTGCTCCCCTTCTGGACTGGGGTTACTGGTGTGCATAGCCACACCCACATGTTTACATGAGACCTATTAATTTGAAGGGCCCCTTAGGCCTCATGCTTGCGCAGGAAGTGCACTGATCCAGCTCACTTCTATAATAACCTATTTCACATTTTTAAATTTTTTTTTCTTTTTTTTGGTTTTTCGAGGTAGGGTCTCACTCTAGTTCTGGCTGACCTAGAATTAACTCTGTATTCTCAGGGTGGCCTTGAACTCACGGCAGTCCTCCTACCTCTGCCTCCCAAGTGCTGGGATTAAAGGCGTGCACCACCATGCCCGGCTTTAAATGTTTTTATATTTGCACTTCAGAGACTGAACCCAGAGCCTTATACGTGCTAAAAAATAATGGTCCAAGCCAGGCGTGGTGGTGCACACCTTTAAACCCAGCACTTGGGAGGCAGAGGTAGGAGGATCACTGTGAGTTCAAGGTCACCCTGAGACTACATAGTGAATTCCAGGTTAGCCAGGGCTACCTCGGAAAACAACAAAATAATAATAATAATGGTCCACCATTGAGCTACATCCCCCAGACCGCAAGTACAGATTTTAGTGTGCAAAGTTAATATCATAGCACAATAAAGGATCAGGGTAAAAAGGTAGAAACTTAATAGTCTTCAATAAATATATGAAAACGTGTTCAGCAAGACAGGCCATGAGGAAACTGCACATGAAAAACAGAATGGGGGCTTGGGGAAATGGCTCAGTGGATAATGTGCTTGCTGCCCAAGCACAAGTACCTGAGTTTAGGTCCCTAGGACCCAAGTAGAACTGAATCTGTAGCAGGCATGTATTAGCCAAGCATGCCTACAGCAAGAAGGGAGGCAAATATAGGAGAATTTCACGGAAGCTTATAGACCAGCTAGCCTGGCAAATGCAATGATGAACAATCAGCGACCATGCCTGAAGGTGGAAGGCAAGGACCAACACCCGAGGTTGTCCTCTGACCTCCACATAGGCACCATGGCACACGACATGTGAGTCTATACTCACACACATGAAACACACACACACACACCTTTTTAAAAAGCATAATGAGATATCCTAGCCATAAGAATAACTCAAGTTAAAAATTGGCCTGGAGAGACGGCTTAGTGGTTAAAGGTGCTTGCTTACAAATCATGATGGTCTGGGTTTGATTTCCTAGTACCCATATAAAGCCAGATGCATAAAGTAGCGCATGTATCTGTAGTTCATTTGAAGTGGCAGGAGGCCCTGGTGGGCCCATGCACTCACTTGCTCGCTCTCTCTCTCTCTCTCTTGCTCACTGTCACTCTCTTTCTCTTTCAAATAAATAAATAAATATGTTTTCTAAAAGTAAAAATAAAAATGTTGATGGGTGGTTTGAATCAGTTGTCCCTTGTAAACATGTATTTTCACTGTTTGGTCCCTAGCTGGTGGCAATTTGGGATGTGGCCTTGCTGGAGGAAGCATATGGCTGGGGCAGAGTTCAGGGTGTTATAGCCCAGCTTCTAGCACAGCTTCTAGCAGAGTTCAGCTCTCTTTCTCACTGCGTTCTTCCAGATTCTATTACAGAAGTGATGTTTAACCTGTGCCCTCCCATCTTTTTTCCTGCCATCATGAAACTTCCCTGTGAGACTATAAGCCAAAATAAACCCCATCCTCTCATCAGCTGCTGTCGGTCACATGCTTTGTTCCAGCAGTGAGAAGATAACTACAGCAGATGAGGAAGACAATGACAAAAACTATAATGGCAAGTGCTCCGTGATGATTTAAAGTACCTCCAAATCTCAGACTATACTGGTGGGAACATAAATTGATGCAAAAACTTTGGTAAACTACTTTTTGGTATGTATCAAAGCTAAATAATATACTTTATGAACCAGAAAATTTCCAGGTATATAATGACAATTATTCCAAAATAGCAAATATGTTTACAAGAACATACACACAGCATGATTGGAAACAACCTTGTCTAAAACCCACCCATTCTACAACAGTGAAATGAGCACAATTCTAAAACAGTAAAGGGATGTATAAATGTATAAATATGATAAAATCCTATGAAACAGTGAGAATGGACCATGTACTGTTTAATTCTCAACATGCATGAGTTTCTCACAAACATAATATTGAGCTAAGGAAGGCAAGAAACAGGTCACAAATGGGCACAACTAATCTATGATAATAGAAACATAACAGTGGTTACCTGGAGAAAACAGGGTTATTGATGAGTAAGAGCATGAGGGAAACCTGCAGTTTTGAAAATGTTGTTTCTTTATCTGGGTATATTTCACATTTGTTCACTTTTTAAAATTAAACTGGCTGTTTAGTTATGATTTGTGCAATTTTCTAGATGCATGTAGATTTATTTTTTAATTAAAACTGAAATTTTAAAAACTCACTGAACCTACCATTTGCCATTAACCTAGATGTTAATCTGTTCTCGACAGCCATTATTGTAATGGTGTTCCACTGTGGTCTGAGTCTTTTTCATCACTGTTTCCAAATTACAATTCTGGTTACGATTAGTGAACAGTCTAAATTCCTGATTGCAGAACCAATATTAAAAAAGAGTATCAGGCAGAACAGAGAGAAAAAGCAAATAGTAAAACCAATTCAATAGAGTTTGAAAATAGACAACAAAGCTTCCTCTTTAATGAAATATATCATTATAAAACAAGGCACAAGAGGTTCCCTTTACAGAGATACCCCAGCTAAATTAAGAGAAAGACAAACACTTAAATCTACAAAATACTTAAAAAATTCATGTATGGTATTAGTTTTCTATTGCCATACAACTAATCACCACCAGTTAGTGGCTTAAAACACCACCAATTTACCTCATAGTTCTGAATTTCCAGGCAGAGCTCAACTGAGTTCTCTAACAAATGGTTTTCCCAGGCTCAGTCAGGTGCTGGCCTGGGCTGACGTACTAAGAGGCTCAGTGTCCTCCTCCAAGGACACAGGGTTGTTGACAAAATTTACTTCTTTGGACTGTAGAACTCATGAAGGAGACACCATCAGGGCCGCAGAAGAAGCTCTGCTGCAGCTCTCCCCTTCTTGGGTCTTTACATGCTCTTGGAGGTGACCTGTCTGATTAGATCAGGCCCACCAACACTCAAGAGGACCAGGGGAGGAGAATCTTGGGAGCCATCTTGGACTTCTTGGACCACAGGCCCTGTGTGATAACAGAAGCTTAGGATGCAACTTTCTACCAATAAACACCTATTCAAGATGAGACAAAGCTACCAGTGAGATTCATTTTCTGTGCTCTGTCATAATGCAGTTGTTTTTTATTGTATTTTTTTGTCATTTTATATTTCTCTTATTATCAACCTATGGTATTTTTCCATATAACATGTAAAGTTGTGTATGTCTATGAAAATTGCCAAAGGGTAGGCAGGTAATTACAGAAAGTCATGAAAACAAGTAGCATAGAAGATTAATAGTGACCCTGAAGTATACCTATTACTTCACATATAACTTTGTTTACAATTAAGTCTGAATTTTCCCACTGAGGAATCTATTTATTTTTCTGATAAAAAACAAATAAAAAGTTAAAATTTTACAACCAATAATGAAAACAAAAGGCTGGTCAAATCTTACCTTAAAAATTTCAAGACATTATAGGGAAGAAAATATTCAGTTTTACGATGGCACTACATAACATCTAATGCCCAACCCTACATTATCCCATAGAAACAGTGCTGCAAAAAGAGGATGCGTAAATACATTCCTTAAAAGTTGGCCCCCAGTCACTGAAAGATGAGAGGTCAGTGAAAAGAAAAGTAGTTGAAAAAATATTAGAAGCCTCAACATAGCAGCTTAGCAGAATTAAGAAAGCTCGCCAGCACTTGTCAGCTTTCAGGACCCTGCACTGACGGAGAGCTATGCCAAATTTCAAGAAACAGACAAAGTCTCTGCTTGCTGGAATGAATACATGCTAGGCCAAGACATTTAATGAAAGCTCATTATGGAAAAGAGTCCTCCATTAAAAACTTAATTTGCTGCAGGGAACCTCATTTCTGTCCCTTCTCCCAACCTTACCTGGCCTGCAGAAAGTAGATGAATAAATGCTGGTCTAAAGGAATACAAGGGCTTGAGAAATGGCTTAGCAGCAAAGGTGCTTGCCTGCAAAGCCAAAGAACCTAGGTTTGATTCACCAGGACCCACATAGGCAAGATGCACAAGGTGGCACACGCATCTGGAATTTGTTTGCCGTGGCTGGAGACAATGGCATGTCCATTCTCTCTCTATCTGCCTCTTTCTTTCTCTCTATCTCTCTCTCCTTTTTGTCTCTCTCTCAAATAAACAAATAAATAAAATTTTTTAAAAATAGGGAAGTAAGTGTAGTATGTCACCCAAGGCTGGCCTGGAACTCACAATCCTAACTTAGTCTCCAGAGTGCTGTGATTCCAGTGGGTGTGCCAACTGTGACCCACTTTATTTTCATGTTTTATCTATTTCTTTTTGTGGGCATGGTCTCATGTAGCCATAAGGAAGGAGGAGGAGCACACTAGAGAGGAGGGAATGAGGGAGGGAGGGAGGCTTTTTGGAGCAACTGTACCCTTTTATGTTCCCACCAGTAGGTATCCTCACATCCTCACCAGTATTAGCCCTATCAGTTTCATTAGTCATTCTAATGGTTGTATAGTGGAAATTCAACATGAGTTTAATTTTCATCTCACTAATTGCTTTCAATATTGACTTTTTCCTTGGGTTTGCTTTATGCTCTTTGGGAAATTATCTGTTCATGTCTTCTGCCTGTTTTTCAATTGGATTATTTGTTGTTTTATAGATGAATTTTTGTTTTGTTTTATTTTGTTTTGGCCTAGCATGCACAAAGTCCTGGGTTTGATCCTTGTGCACATCATAACCTGGGCATGGTGGGATACAACCTTAAACTCAGCGCTCAGGTGAAGGAAGCAGGAGGTTTAGGGGTCACTCTATAAAAATAAATAAATAAATAAATAAAACAAAGGAATAGAAAAAACTGATATTGAATAATCAGAATATCAACCACACTGTATAAGAATAAAACCTAGGATATAAATCCATATGAGGGTAATAAAGCTTTGTAGGGACTGGGCTAGAAGCAATTTGTGTGAGAGGCTTGCTGTTATGTCCTGAGAACTTGTGCAGGGTTGAATTGCATACAAATAGACTGGTATGAGCAGAAGAATACAGCACAGAGATAAAATATTTGGGCCAAAACTTCTGCCTGTACAGCTGCAATTGTTTGAGATATTACAACCAGTGAGACTGGGCCAGTTGACCTGCACTGGGACACCATTCCCCCCCCACACACACACAAGCTACTCTCTGTCAGATGTTTTCTGCCAGAAATGCTAACCTGGCTACAATGGTCACCACAGTACTGAGAAGTGGCAGAGGCATGATCAGCACTGAAATATCTCTATCACACCTTCCAAGGCTCAGGGTCTGTTGTGGAAAGAATGTAAGAGCCAAAGGAAGGGTAGAGCTGCTTACAGTGAAATCTTACAGACACAAAATGACCTGGATATCTATGACCTCTGAATGCTTGGCACTACAAGAACCTTATAATAGGAGGAAAAGATGATGGTATCAAAACAGAAGGGAGACTAATTGAAAGGGGTAGGGGACTTGGTGGAGGATGGATTTGAAAGAGGGAGAATGGAGGTAGGGGAGAAAATCATCAGTTTATTGTCTATAATTATGGAAGCTGTCAATAAATCGTTTTAAAAAACGAATGGATGATGGTAAAAAAACAAACTCATAGCAACCATGCTGCAATAAAACATGGTACAATAATTACAAAAAGCAAAGAAAAAGGATACCTGTAAAACTATTGAAGAATGAAGTCAAAAGAAAACACAACTTTTGGAATAGAAGTAATTTTCTTCCAAGTACTTTTTACTGTTAAGAGAACTTAACACGTGATCAATAAAGCTAAGGCTCACAGATGTAACAAAAGAGCAGAGTGACACAGAAAAAAAAAATTGTTGCATTTTGGAAATAAATTGAGGTCAAAACTCCACCCATGCAGGTTTGTTGTAGTAGCTGGGATGGAACCAACATCTTCCATCTGTTTAAAAGGACACATAACATAGTTGGAAAAAATGTTAGGGAAATACTATTCACAAGATCTATCCTGGACAAGCTATTAGACTTTAAGGAGTGAGAAAAACCTCAAGGAATTTGGTATGAAAAAAAAAAAAAGAAACATGGAAGATGGAAGGTGGAAGATGGAAGATGGAAAAAGGACTGATTCTCAATGGTATCATTTCATAGTAGAAAAATAGGGAGATATGAGTGTCCCCTATAAACTTAGGTGTTCTGAATGCTAGGTTCCCAGCTGATGGAGATTTGGAAATTAATGCCTCCTGGAGGCGGTGTATTTCGGGGGGTGGGCTTGTGGGTATTATAGCCAGATTCTTCCCCTTGCCAGTGTTTGGCACATTCTCTTGCTGTTGTCCACCTTATGTTGGCCAGGGGTGATGTCCACCCTCTACTCATGCCATAGTTGTCCACTGACATCATGGAGACTCCTATCAAACCTGTAAGCCAAAATAAACCCTTTTTACCCAAAAGCTGCTCTTGGTTGGGTGATTTCTGCCAGCAGTGCGAACCTGACTGCATTGAGATTGGGCCAGCTGACTTGTATTGGGAGGACAGAAAGAAGGTGCCTGAACGTTCAAGGAGCTTCCTGTTCTTCAAAGTCTGCTTTATTTCCCCCTGGATTAACAAATTGGCACCCTACCTGGTATTGTGGAGTATAAGAAAAGCAGAAAAGAGAGTGTCATTGAGTTTGCAATGCGGTCTTGTGTTTTAGAAATGGCATGGGCAGTGTGAAGCAGGTTTGCTGGATGCCTTCATGGAGATCCTATGGAGCTGTGAGGATGGACTGTGAGTTGCAGTGGAGACCCAGTGGAGATGCCAGGACCACAAGATGGCTGCAAAGGACAGCTGCCATCCCTGAATGAAGTTTTCCAGAACTGTGAGTAGCCTAGCTGGAGGGGTAGAATTGGAACTCAAGAGACTTGTTGCTGGTTATAATTATCAGACTTGCAGATTTGTCACTGACTTGAGTTGTTGGACCTGAAGCTATAGATTTGATGTTTGCCCTGTTTAAATCTTGTATTGGTTGAATATTTATTTACAATGCCATCATTGCAATGTGTATATTTATTCTGTGCCATTATAGATTCTGGATTGTTTTTTTTTGGGGGGGGTATTATGGGTCAGTTAAAAGATGTTGGATTATGGGAATGTGTGAACATCATTAGGATTGATAAAAACTGTGGACTTTTAAGGTTGGACTAAATGTGTTGTATTTCATATCGTGTATGATTATCAGTTTATGAGAGCCAGGGGCAGAATGTGGTGGTTTGATTCACGTGTCCCCCATAAACTTAGGTGTTCTGAATGCAAAATTCCCAGCTGATGGAGATTTGGGAATTAACACCTCCTGGAGGCAGTGTATTGTTATGAGTAGGCTTATGGGTGTTATAGCCAGTTTCCCCTTGCCAGTGTTTGGTACAGTCTCTTGCTGTTGTCCACCTTATGTTGGCCAGGAGTGATGTCCACCCTGTGCTCATGCCATTGTTTTCCCCTGACATCATGGAGATTCCTCTCAAGCCTGTAAGCCAAAATAAACCCGTTTTCCCCAAATCTGCTCCTGGTCGGGTGATTTCTTCCAGCAATGGGAACCTGACTTCAAGAGGGCATAACATTAGTCCAACCAAAAGCTAAATCAAAATGAAGAAGTGAAAACATAGAAAGCATAGCTATCATTTAACCTGCTTAAATGTAGTACTAGTACTTAAGAATTATATTAAGAAAACATAATATAAACTTTTCAAAAACAGTAGTACTTATCAAAACAATGTAAGCTGTAAGAATTAGGAGCTCAGGATACAATCTAGTGTTAGAGCACTAGTCATCTCAATGTTCACAGTACAGATTAGCCAATTCAGCCTAAATTTTAAAATGTGATTCATATAATGCTAAACTCTTGATGGTTTTTATATTTTCTCCAAATCTTCATATGATCTCTTAAAATCAACATCTTATTTAAATGTCCTTTCTGTTTCTCTATATCTTTTATTTTAAATTCAAGTAAGTACAATTTTAATATTTTGCTGATGCACTGCTTTCATTCTTACAGTGTGTGTGAGGAGGTGCGTGTGTGTAGAGTATGTGTGTGATGGGGTATGTGTAGAGTAAGTGTGTGGTGTATGTATATTTTTGTGTAGATGTGCACCCCATGTGCATGCATGTGGGGCCATAGAGAACAGTGGGTGTCCTGCCTTGAGATGGGGGTATCTCTCTTAACCCAGAGCTCATCAGTGAGCCCCGGCAATTCACCAGCCTCCACCCTCCATGCAATGATTGAACTACAGACATACATAGACACACCCAGCTTTTTGTTGCATGGGCTCTTGGGAGTCAAAACTTGGCAGTCGCCAGTCTGACAGGCTTCATGGAGAAGCAGTAAGTAATCTCAACCACTGAGCATCTCCCAGCCCTTATTATCACAATTTTTAAACCACTGACTTTCTGTCTACCTAAGTCAATCAACTGACCAACCAGATCGCCTCTTAACTGGACAAAAACAAACACCTAAAGTGATACCCACCAAATGTTAACATTCCTTTCATTTTTCTTCAAAGACTCTAGGTGATGTTTTTGCTTCATTTGTTTAAAAAATGTTTAGATTTTTATAATGAGTCTACTTAATTTCAAGCACCCAAATTATTACTCTAAAATACTGCCAAATTATTTTTAGACTTACTGATTTCTCGGGCTGCTTCCTCTTCAGTATCAGCACTTTTGTTTGCGGGGGTGGCACTTTCCATATGCTCATCTATGGCAAAGGGTACTTGCCTACAGTGGTTGGAGCAGAACGTCATGTATTCAGCTCCATCACCCTACTGCCCAGTCCTATTTGGAGCTGGAGTCTCTTCACTGATTCTGGAGCTTGCAGGGCTCTGATGATTCTCAGGTCTGTGCTCCTCTGGACTGGGCTTACAAACCTTTATGTGGAATCTAGAGATTTGGATTCTGTGTGTCTCAGGCCCCTTCAAGCCCTCGTGCTTGTATAGGAAGCTCCTCTGAGCAAATTTCAAGTACACAATATAGCATTCATCCTGAGAAGTCCTCTGCCCAAAGCTCAACACACAGAAGTACAGCCTGTGCCTATTCTCAGAGTACTTACAGGCAGGGATATGGGACAACTCCAAGCGATTAAGACATGAACACATGCAGGGGAGGGACCACTTGACCAAATAAGAAATATTTTTAAGGAGGAAAAAGGTATATGCTACTAGGCAGAAAATTTCTTAGCCCTCAAAAACAGTTCTTAGTAGCATTTTAGTATACATTCTTCCATTTTTTTCCCTTTGTGGTTGCCTCATGTAAAATTATTAGAGTAACTCATCCATTTGAATATTGAGAGTTTTGTACATTCTACGACTAATCTAGGCAATGAAGATGGATCATAACAAAAGCACAAAAGGAAATCATCATCTGAGATTATTTCACATAGTGCTCCATGTTTATACATGAAGACAGGGGGAGAGTAGGGAGAGGCAGTGGAGCTTGTAACAGGGGGCCTGCCTGAGCAAAAACTGAAACAGACAAAAAGTCACACCCAGAAGCAAGAAGAGGGAATCCTACATTCAGAGGCCCAGAAAGTATAACATGGGTCATGATCAGAGGCAGCCAAAGGGCTGTGTGATCTGAATAGAGCAAGCTAGAGGGAGAAATGCAACTGATAAGAATCAGAGGGCCAGGCAAGCAAGGTCCTTGGCTTTATTCTAAATATGATGAGAAGCCTCTGAAAGGGGAGCAGAAACTTAGCCTGATCTACACTTGTAACTGCTCACTTGGGCTGCTTGGTGGAGACAAAACTCTAGGAAGTAGATTTTTCAAGAATCTCCCACAGTTTCTCAGTTCATTTTTAATTCGCTTATAAAAACACTACTTTCTCTTCACTGACTTTCTCCAGGCTCTCTGACACTGTTTTCGGTGTGTGGTTTAGAACAGCACTGTCCAAAAGAAATATATGAGCCACAAATGTGAGCAATATGTGTATTTTCAAATTTGAAATTTAAAAAAATGGTGAGATAAGGTTAAAGATGTCTGCTTGCAATGCCTGCTGGCCTGGCTTCAGTTTCTCAGTATCCATGTAAATCCAGATGCCCAAAGTTGCTCATGCATCTGGAATTCATATGCAGTGGCAAGAGGCATTGGGAGACCCATTCTCTCTCTCTCTCTCTCTCTCTCTTTCTCTCTCCCCTTTCTCAAATGCATAAATAAATATTTAAAAAACAGGTAAGATATGCTTTCATAATATAGTTTATTTAACTCAGATTATCCTAAATGTAATTAGCACATATAATCAACATGAAAATATTAATGAGGGAATGCAGAGATGGCTTAGCAGTTAAGGCATTTTCCTGCAAAGCCAAAAGACCCCAGTTCAATTCCCCAGGACCCACGTAAGCCAGATGCACAAGAGGGTACATGCATCTGGGGTTCATTGCAGTGGTTAAAGGCCCTGGCATGCTATTCCGTCTCTCTCACACAAATAAATAAATAAATAAAATATATTTTAAAATACTAATAGGGTGTATACACTATTTTTCTTTGCATAAAGTTTGTGGAATCTATTTCGCACTTTTGTAGTGCATCACAATTCTCACAACCCTCGTTTCTAATACTTCATAGCTACTGGATACTAAGTTGGATGTGGCAGCTTAGGACAAGTTTCCAGCTGCACCTAATTCTTTCTAATGTATTGTTAGTGCTACTTCATGACTGTAATACTTGCTACTTAATTTCAAAAACATTTTAACTATTAAAATAATTGACTTCCAGGTAAGATGGGTGCATAGGAGTCACTCAAAACCAGCTTAGGGAGCAATTTAAGCAAAACTACACCAAAATACACTTTTCTTCCAAAATGTGAAGGTGTATAGGTTTTTGTCAGACACAGCAGAGAAGCAGGAGACACCAAGATCTTCCAGAAAGGAGGAAACCAGCCGGAATCCCATGGAGGCACTTGTGGCCCTGCGTCCAGCTACAGGAGCAAAGAGCAAACAAGAAGACTTTCCAGCCTCATCAAACCTGAAGCAGAGACAGTGGAGGTCAGCTACGGAGCTGCTGAAAATGACACAAGTGGGACCATGTGAGCAGGTCCAGTACAGCTCCAGGCTTCCTACACTCTCCCATCCCCCAACCGCCAGAACCAGGAACTTCCAGAGGACACATTCAGTCCCTGGGGGCAGGGATTCCAGCACAGCTAATCAGAGCAGCAGCTCCACAGCACAGCACAGAAGGATCTAGGTGGGCGCCCAGAATTGGTGAGTTTGGAAGCCACCCCAAAAGTTAACAAAGCTGACTGCCAAAAACCTGGTACATAGGCCTTCACTAGATGGGCTAATCTCTCTTTCCATTATCAGGGCAAGTTATGGGTTACATATTCTTGGTTTGCTTTGCCATTTTCAATTAAGCTGTGTTTGGGGGTTGACTACTGTTGCCTTTGAAGCTTTCAGATTCTTAGGGCCTTTGTCTTTTTCTTCCATCATTATTGGGAACAGGGTCTAATTCAGACACAGGCTGACATAGATGGAACCTATTTCAGAACAGAAATCTCAACCTCCCAGGTGACAGAAATAAGGGTATACAGCAACACACAACACACAATCCTTCAGGATTGTGGCTTTATAAGGTTACCTCTTTGTTTCAATCCCCACATTTGCATACTCTGTGCTGGTTATTGTTGAATGGTATATTGCTCAGTTGAATTTTAGAAAATTGCCCTACCGAGTCCACTACAATACTTGAATAGCAGTTCAAACTCAACACCTAGGATTACTTCTGCAGTTGGATTGGAATATAAGAGCTACACTTGGAAACTAGAACTAATCAGAAGGTACATAAAGTTGAATTTCCAAGTCTAAGAGAACCACAGATAATTAGAAAACCCAAGCATCAAATCAACTCAGTATGCAAAAAATTGCTACATTATAATATAAAAAAACACAAAGAATCAAGGCAATACAACCACACCAAAAGTTATAAATCCCTCAGAAACTACCCCCAATGAGACTGTTTTAGATGAAATGCCTGACAAAGATTTCAAAAAAGTGATTTTATCTATACTTGAAGAAATCAAAGGAATGAAAGAAGAAAACAAAGGAATTAAAGAACAAAAACTCCTGAAGGAATTAAGAGAACACAGGAAACCAGCTTAATGAAATAAGGAGGTCATTACAAGACATGAGTAAGGAAATAGAAATACTGAAGAAAAACCAGGCAGAAATTCTTTCACTGAAAAACACAGTCAGTCAAATAAAAAACTCTGCGGAAAGTCTCACCAGTAGAATGGATGAAAGAGAGGACAGGATAGCTAAACTAGAAGACTAGGTGGCAGAGCTAATACAGTCCAACAAAGAGAAAGACAAACTAATAGGAAAATAGGAATGGGAATTTCAAGATATTTGGGGTGCTATGAAAAGATCAAACATAAGAATTCAGGGTATAGTAGAAGGAGAATGATTTCACTACAAAGGCATAGTAGGCATTTTCAACAAAATCATAGAAGAAAAATTTCCCCAAATTGGGAAAGAAATGCCAATTTTAGAATACCAAAGAGACAAAACCTGGAAAGAACCTCTCCTCACCATGTTATAATTAAACTACTAAACATGCAAACCAAAGAAAATATGTTGAAAACAGAGAGAAAAAGCAAGTTACCTATAAAGGCAAGCCCATTGGGATCACAGCAGATTACTCACCACAAACCTTAAAAGCCAGAAGGGCTTGGAATGATATATTCCAAGTTCTGAAAGATAACAACTGTCACCAAGAATACTTTATCCTGCAAAGTTGTCTATCCAAATTGAAGGAGAAATAATGACATTACACAACAAAAACAGGCTAAAGGAATTTATGACAACTAAGCCAGCTCCACAACATAAGAAAATACTTGAAGGAATCACTCAAGCGAGAAATTGCAGAAGACATTAGGAAATGGAAAGACATCCCATGTTCTTGGATTGAAAGAATCAATACTGGGAAAATGTCAATCTTACCAAAAGCAATCTACACATGTAATGCAAACCCCATTAAAATTCCAATGGTATTCTTCAGAGAAATAGAAAAAAAAATCCTCAAATACATTTGGAAGCACAAAAAAACCTCAAAGAGCCAAAACAATTTTGAGCACCAAAAGTAACACTGATGGTATCACCACATCCAGTTTCAAGCTATAGTACAAAGCCATAGGAACAAAATCAGCATAGTACTGGCATAAAGTTAGACATGTAGATCAATGGAACAGAATAGAGGACTCAGATGTTAATCAAGGCAGCTACAGCCATCTGATTTTTGACAAAAATATCTGTTGGAGAAAATACAGCCTCTTCAACATGTATTTCTGGGAAAACTGGATATCTATGTATAGAAGGATGAAAATAGATCCTTTTCCTTCTCCATGCATAAGAATCAAGTCTAAATGGATCAGGGACCTTAATATCAGACCGGAAACTCTGAAACTGCTGGAGGAAAAGTAGGGGAAACCCTTCAACATATTGGCATAGGCAATGACTTCTGAATATAACCCCAATTGCTCAGAAAATAAAGCCACTAATCAACCACTGTGATCTCAGGAAATTACAAAACTTTTGTACAGCCATGGACACTGTGAATAGAGCAAAGAGACAACCTACAGAATGAGAGAAAATCTTTGCCAGCTACACATCTGCCAGAGGATTAATATCCAGAATATACAAAGAACTCAAAAACCAAAACAAGAAATCAAACAACCCAATTAAAAATGGGCTATGGAATGAAGTAGAGAGTTCTCACTGGAAGAAATACAGATAGCATATAAACATCTAACCAAGTGTTCAACATCTTTATCCATCAGGGAATTGCAAAGTAAAACTACTTTGAGAGCACTGAGGGGCAGGAGAAGGGGTGGGCCTGAGCGACCGGAGACGAGATGCAGGACCCCAATGCAGACACTGAGTGGAATGACATCTTACACAAGAAGGGCATCCTGCCCCCCAAAGAAAACCTGAAAGAACTAGAAAAGAAATAATTGGAAGATGAAGAGCAGCTCATTCCTCAGCAGTCAGTGGTAAAAACGTATGAAGATATGACTTTAGAAGAGCTGGAGGATAATGAAGATGAATTCAATGAAAAGGATGAATGGGCTATTGAAATGTACAGGAAGCAAAGACTGGCTGAGTTGAAAGTGATTCAATGGAAGAATAAATTTGGAGAGGTTTTGGAGATCTCAGGAAAGGATTATGTTCAAGAAGCTATCAAAGCCGGGAAGGACTTGTGGGCAGTCTTGCATCTTTACAAACAAGGGATTCCCCTCTGTGCTTTGATAAACCAACACTTCAGTGGACTTGCCAGGAAATTTCCTGATGTGAAGTTTATTAAAGCCATTTCAATCACCTGCATACCCAATTATCCCGATAGGAATCTGCCTACGATATTCGTTTACCTGGATGGTGATATCAAAGTTCAGTTCATTGGACCTTGGTGTTTGGTGGCATGAACCTGACCAGAGATGAGTTGGAGTGGAAGCTCTCTGAGACTGAGGCAATCAAGACAAACCTGGAGGAGAACCCCAAGAAACCCACTGAAGACATATTGCTGTCCTCAATACAGGGCTCTGTACCCCTGAGGAGGGACAGCGATTCTGAGGACGACTAAGGCTACAGTCTCTGAAACTTTCTTACCTTTTCTTTTGTGACAAATTGGATTTTCTTTTTTTTTTTTTAAGAAAAAAAGCAAGAACAAGGTCTTTTTTTAAAAAAAAAACCTTTTATAATTATGTCTCAAATTTCATACATTTTGGAAATAATCATTGTTGGGAATTCTACAAAATTCCTTGAAATTCTCATTTTTTAAATTAACATTTCTTTAAGAAAAAATTAAATCAGTCATTATTATGGCAAATATCTATGTTTTCCCATTTATATTTAAGTAAATCATGAAGCTATTTACTATTTTTTGAGATACAACTATATTGAAAGAATATAGAACTTTAAAAAATATGTGTATAAATTATGCAATGAAAAATTATGAGAAAAACTACTTTGAGATTCTATCTCACTCCTGTAAGAATGGCTATCATCATGAAAACAAATGACAATAAATATTGGTGAGGATGTGGAAAAAGCAGAACCCTTCTACACTGTTGGTGGGAATGTAATCTGGTACAGCCATTGTGGAAATCAGTGTGGAGATTCTTGAGACAGCTAAAAATAGATTTACCATATGATCTAGCTATAACACTCCTAGGCATATATCCTAATAACTCTTCTCACTACCTTAGAGATACTTGCACAACTATGTTTATTGCTGTTCTATTCACAATAACTAGGAAATGGAACCAGCCAACATGTCTCTCAACACAATGGAGTTCTATTCAGAGGTAAAGAAAAATGAATTTATGAAATTTGCAGGGAAATGGATGGATCTGGAAAGGATTATACTACATGAGGTAACCAAGGCCCAGAAAGCTAAATATCACACGTTCTCTCTCATATATGTGGATTCTAGCTACAAATGTGTAGACTTCTGTGTGGGCTGGAACCAAAAATCGGCAAAGGCTAGTAAGCTAGAAAAAAGGCTGTAAGGGATGGAGGAGAGGAAACGACTTGATGGGATGGTATTGTATGTATGTAAGTAGAAGAACAGATTACAGGGAGTAGAATGGCCTAAGTGAGGCCAGGGGAAGAGTCTGAGTAAATGAATAGTGGGGGAGGGGGTCAATCAAAATTCAAGATATTGTGAATAAGACATATGAAAACCTACTTTTTGGATAATAAAAGCCATAGATTGTTACTAGAAAATTTTTAGTGCCAGGGATGGAATACCTTCCAGTAAGTTGTTGGCCATGGAGGTCCCTGTTGCCTCCAAAACATTACAGGCTATTGCCAAAGTCTTTGTTTCCCACAAGAAACAGATGGTAACACCCTATTGCTGAAGATGTCTCATGCCTGGGCAGCAAGGTCACTGAGAATTAAGCTGGGGCTAATCTGAAAACCTCCTCCCTGTAGACCAGCCAACTGAAAGCTGGAAAAAGTTGCACTGCATACAGCCCTATGGGAGAGAGAAGTCATCAGCAATGAAAACAATGGACACTGGAAGCCTCAAGTTTGGCCAGCCAGGCTAAATAACAGAATGGGTACAAATAGTGGAATGCCTGCTCTAGGGGAAACCAACTGCTCTCTAATTGGACTAGAGGCCCATTCTATCAGAGGGAATACATGCCTGGTTACTGAAAACCTAATCAAAAGACTATAGCAGGGGAGGTCATGAGCTTTATGGGTATAAAGCCTGCTCTTGTCTGGTTAAATGCATATATTATGCTCAGCAAGCTGCCCAGTAAGCACTACACTTAATGTTCATATTCATATAATAATGCTACTCTCACTTTGTGTTAGAGAAGCTTCCCTTTTTAGATGGCAATGACCACTGGGATGACCCAAAAGTCAACATAGTGCTGAGAAGAAGGAATGGAGGAGTGTCCAGAACTGAAACATCTCAACCACACCCTCCAAGGCTCAGAGTCTGTTGCGGAAGAGGTGGTGAGAAGAATGTAAGAGCCAAAGGAGAGGTACGACTCCTTATAATGCAACTGACAAGACAGAAATTGGCTTCAATATCCACAACCTCACAATGCCTAGCAATACCTTCACAAGACCCTCATAGTAGGAAAAACAGACTATGACATCAAAATGAAAGAGAGACTAACAGAGAGAGGGAGAGGATATGATGGACAGTGGAGTTGTGAAGGGGAAATTGGGGAAGAGAGGGAATTTTCATAGTTTGTTGTCTATAGGTATAGAAGTTGTCAATAATAAAATTATACATTAAAAAGAATGCCTAATTTTAATGTACAATGTATCTTGGATCAGTTGCCTCAATGTACATTGTCTCATTCATAATTTCATTGGCTCTTACTTTTAACTTCGAAATGCTTGAATTTAAGCAACACACATACACACACACACGCACACACACACACAAGAGCACATGCCAACTCTACCTTTCCCTTTATCTTTAGATGCTAGGGACAAAACCCGTGTCTAAAGAAACATTCTACCACTAAGTTACATCCACAGGCCTGTATTCATTGTCCAGCTCCAGTTCAGACACGTTTACTTGAAAAAAAAAAAGAAAAAGAAAAACCACAATGTGGAATGTAGGTAATCTCTATATCCTTTGGCAAATAAATAAATTATATTAGCCTCAGGAAAGATGTGAAGCTTTAACTTTATGGCTTTAATTTGATTTATTCATAAAGGCAATTTCCAAAATTTCATATCTCACAATTCATATAGGATGAAAGAGCATGAGTTTTTTTTTTTTTTTAAATCAATGCTTAGCTGAGTGTGGTGGTCTGTGCCTATAATCTCAGCCTTCGGGAGGCTTAGATGGGATAATAACAACCTCAAGGCCAACCTGGACTACATAGCAATTTTGAGGCTGGACTGAGCTATATAATGTAATGCTGTCTCAAACAAACAAATAAAACCAATATTTAAGCAGAGTAACAGAGGTGAAATATTGACTAACTAGAACACCAAGGGAATAAGATGGCTTTGTTAACTGAATTTTTAAGGTCAACGTTTTGCCCCATGTTATGAAAAATCTTTCTAAAATATACTCGGCAGGTTTTCACTTAAATAAGTATGGTCCTGACTGTAACAGGCCTTCCTCTGATGGTTCCAGGGGTTGAAGGCTCCCAGTGTTGTCAGTCACTGAGAGCCACCCTTGTACACAGGTATAAAGCAAAGAAAATCCAATTAATTAATGGTCTTGGTGGGCGGAGGTCATACAAGAATTTGTGCTGGCATGACAAATGAGGGCAAGCCTTGTGTGGGAGTCAGTGAGAGCAGAGCCATATGGAAGGCATTCAGCTGATAACAGCCTTACCACTTAACAGGACTCGCAGGCCAAGATAGGTAAGGTGACTCTACCATGCCATCAGGGACCACAATCCACCTTCTATCTGAAATAGACTTACTTTATGGCCTGAAGGCAGTTCCTATAACAAGTGGCCCAAATCCATACTGCAGGTAAGAAGACAGCCAACAGGCAAGAGAAAGGCAACCAAATCTCTCAATGTTAGGACTTTTCCAGAAACTACCCCTATGAACTGCCATATTTCCCCATTGGCCAGAACTGTGAAGTCTGGCCACCACAGCACCACGAGAGGCTGGGGTGAAAGTATTACAACTGGAGTCACTGCCACTCTGAGAAAGGCCAGGTTTCTGAAAGGGCAGCCAGGAGTTGGACACAGGAAGTTAAGGCACTACTGAGGAAACAGGGAGGTATCTCCTGAACTTTGATGTCTCCTGGCAGAACAGGGACTATGAGAAGAAGATAGGACCAGTGGGAGACAATTTGTATAAAGAAATGTCAATGTCATTTCTTCACCCACCACCCTAAATCACACATGAGTCTTCATTTCTTTGTCAGCCAATGTTTAAAATCCCTCTATGTAAACTTGCAAAGATAAATTTTCTACCATTCTTCCCTCTTCCATTTTCCCTAAAGTTGGTTGATATCCCAAGTGGCAGAGATGATGACATCACTCTCTTTACCCTAGACATTTCAGCATAGAAGAGTAGACCCCTAGACATGAGGCTCCAAGCTATCCTCCTACATAGAGACTAATAAACAACAGAAAAATCTCATTGCTCTGCACAAATAGAGGTCCTTTAAGTACGCTGGTTCTGTCATGGAAACACACTAGGATTTCACCCTCTACCTCTGCAGTTAATCCAGGCCTCTTCCCCATTCCTGTGGTGGACATTCCTGTCTCTCCCATAGTACAAGCTAAGTTCCATATCTCAACACTTTTCTCTATGAGCCCCCCTTCCACCTGCTCCTCTGAGCTTAGCCCAAAAGTGACTTTCAGCTTTAACTCTGAACTCCTCCTAGCAGAACGGCAAAACATTCTCCCTCCAATGATGGGCACCCTGACTTTTGCTTTGTCCCAGTGTGACCTCTGAACTTGTGTTTGTCTCCACTATTAGCAGGGGAGATCAAACACCCTTAAGTTCTATACAGTGTACTAGTGGAGGGGCCAATTATATTGAAGAGACAGAGTTTCTGTACTGATTTTAGCTAAGGAAACTAGTGAAATGCCCCAAAAGAGCAGATGTTGACCATGTCACAGTGCTGTTTCCTACACAGTCCCAGGAGCACTCCCTAAGAAAGCATGTGTTACTTCACGACATTTAAAAAGAATCTTCATTTTCCCCTACTTTGGGTGAAAGAATATAAAAAGAGAAGTTAGGGAAAATAGAATAAGGGACTGTTACAGTCAGGTTCACATTGCTGGTAGAAATCACCCAACCATGGGCAGCTCGTGGGAAAAAGAGGTTTATTTTGGCTTGCAGGCTCAAGGGGAAGCTCCACAATAGCAGGGGGAAATGATGGCATGGTAGAGGGTAGACATCACCCCTAGGCCAACATAAGATGGACAATAGGAACAGGAGAGTATACCAAACACTGGCACGGGGAAATTGCCTATCATAGTAAAGTGGCACCAGGAGTAAGGTGCTGATAGACAGCTGCTGTGTGGCTTTAGCCTTTTGGAGCTGATTTTCAGAGGAATGGGGAAGGATTTGAAACCTTGGCCCAAGAGATGCCTTGCAGTGCTGTAAGTATAGCTTGATGGACTATTCTGGTCAGAGTTGAAAGACCTGAATGCAGTAAGAACTGTGGACAGTGAGGTTTGACTTATGAGAGTGAGAAAGAACTTTGCTTGGACTGGGCTAGCAGTTTGTGTGAGAAGCTTACAGTTATGTCCATGTCCTAAGAAGCTGTGCCGGGTTGCTTTCCATAGAAATAAACTAGTATGAGCAGAGGGATATGGCACAGAAAGAAAAATCTTTGGGTGAACTGCCCATTCAGCTGCAATTAAGAGATTACAACCTTTGATATTGGGCCAGCTGAAATGCATTGGGACAACAGAAAGAATGTAGACTCTTTTGAAGGGGCCTGAGTGCTCAAGGAGTGTCCTGTTCTTCAAAGTCTGCTTTATTCTCCCCTGGATTAATAAATTGGCACCCTACCTGGTATTGTGGAGTATAAGAAATGCAGGGAAGAGAGGGTCATTGAGTTTGCAAAAACAGTCTTGTGTTTTGGAAATGGCAGCGGGCAGGGTGAAACAGGTTTGCTAGATGCCTGCATGGAGACCCAATGAAGCCATGAGGATGAACTGTGGATTGCAGTGGAGACCCAGTAGAGATGCTGGGACCATGATACAGCTGCTAAGGAAAGCTTCCAGCCCCAGGTGAAGTTTTCCAGGACTGTGAGTAGCCTAGCTGGAGGGGTGGAATTGGAATACCAGAGACTTGTTACTGGTTAGAATTATCAGACTTGGAGACTTGTCACTGGCTAGAGTTGTTGGACTTGAAGCTACAGAGTTTGATGTTTCCCTTGGTTGTTTTAAATCTTGTATTGGCTGAATATTTCTTTGCTATGCCTAATGCCATCTTTTACAGTGTGAGTATGTATTCTGTGCCATTATGATTTTAGGGGGAATTTTTTGATATTATGGCTCAGTTAAAAGATCTTGGACTATGGGGATGTATGAACATCATTGTAATTGATAAAAATTATGGGGACTCTTAAAGTCATAATGAATGCACTATATTTTATATCGTGTGTGGATAACAGTTTATGGGGGCCAGAGGTGGAATGTGGGAGTTTGATTTAGGTGTCCCCATAAACTTAGGTGTTCTGGATGCTAGGTTCCCAGCTGATGGCAGCTGGAAATTAAAGCCTCCTGGAGGTGCTGTATTGTTGGGTGCGGGCTTATGGGTGTTATAGCCAGTTTCCCCATGCCAGTGTTTGGCACACTCTCCTGCTGCTATTGTCCACCATATGTTGGCCAGGGGGTGATGTCCACCCTGTGCTCATGCTATCATTTTCCCCTGCCATCATGGAGCTTCCTCTCAAGCCTATAAGCTAAAATAAACCTCTTTTTCCCAGAAGCTACTCTTGGTTGGGTGATTTCTACCAGCAATGCGAACCGGACTGCAACAGGGACCAACATCTTGGAAATGATGACACAAACTATACTTCTAAACTTACTAAGTAACATGTGATGTGATGGTGAGACATGGTCAGCATTTTGTCCCAGACCCTCCTGATCAGGTCCCTGCCTTTTGCACCAACCTTACTCCAGACCACCCCTTGCCTCTGCCTGCTTTTTGTTCCTCAAACACAGTATTAGTCTAAAGCAGCAATGTTACATGCTAGTCACAACTCCCACATCACAGCACAATTGTCACTCATGTAACTTCTTCTCCGAGCCCAGGAGACTATAGGCCAATTCTCCTCTGAGATAGCTGTGCAGTGCATGACTGTCAGGGAAGACTCTGGAAACAACATACCCACAGCAAAAGGGGCCTCCCAGAGAGAACACCTGGTACTTCCCTCACAGCCTGTAGGTTATAGCACCTTCTACACCCTTAACTAAGCAAAGGAGGCAGGGAGAGGCAATTCATCACATGTTCGGAAAGAGGACAAACTGAGAGACTGATGAGGGACATGTTCATATTCCGTGTGATTTTTCACCTCTAGACTTCAAAGTGATGAGGGCCTCTGCCAGGATGCCACCTCCCCTCCCCAGCACCAACACATTTCCAAGTTAACTTCTTTCCTCATCATCTCTTGAACTCCAGCCCTACACCCAGGCTAGACACTGTCCATGTAAATGGCTACAATTACCTTAAGTTATTAATTATATGTCTCATAAAATTGTAAGTTTCAAATTTTAAAATTCAAACATGGAGCTAAGTGATGTCCCATGGCATGGGATTTACAAATGTTGTGTAAATGAACAAACACAAAGAATTCCAGAAGAATTTCAAAGAACAGGGAAAGCATGCCAGACAATAGAAAAGAGCACATTCAGTACAATGTTCAAAACACATCAGGGGAGACAAAAATCAAATTCTCTACACTTGGAAATCTGCTTTAAAAAAGAAAAAAAAATCCAATGTGGTTATGAGGTGGTTTGCTTCTTTTCCCAGCAATAGACAAGTATCCCAGTGTCTATAATATGGTCATATTTCATACGTTTTTGTTTCTTACACCTCCTAAGAATGAGAAGAAAACACACAAAAATCCTCAATTGCAAGGAATGGCAGATGTGGCTTTGCAGGATCAAATGGAAGTTTTTCATTAAAATATATGAATTTATTAAAAATAAAATGAATGAGATATATTTATATCTGTTGATACAGAGATATCCAGTATATTATGAAACATCCTCATAGACACATACATACACACACAATCTCTAAAGCCAGTCAAGGTGATGACCAAGACTAACCATCACACTGTAATACAATGTAGACAGGAATGTCACTCTTACATGTAGCTATATTTTTGCACACTTACAAGCATGAATTTTCGCATTTATAAAATAGGAATTAATAATATCATATAATTCATAGACTTATTTTGAGGATTAAGACATAACCCATCATGTTTTTCTCATTTTAAACGAGTGTGTATTAGTTGTACATGTTATTGGACTTCAGTAGGCATTACAGCATGCACCAATTAAAACCCACCTCCTTTTATTCAGCTTCCCTTCAAAACTTCTAGTCATCTCCATTCCATATTCATGTTAACTTTATTTTTTTGACTTCCACATATGAGAAAATTCAGTACTTATCTTCCTTTATTTGGCTTATCTCGCTTAGAATAAAGTCAAGATTTAAGTATTCCTTATAGCTGAATCATATTCCTTTGCATGTATATACATTTTGTCAAGTCATCCATTGTTAGGCACCTAAGCTGATTCTCTGTCTTAGCTACTGTGGATAATGGTTCATCATAGATGGGTATGCAGGCATCTTTGCTACGTCTGGCCACACCCTGGATAGCACACTTTTGGCTCTGCCTCTCAGATAGACCTCTGAGAAGCTTGCAGAGGCAGCAGAGAGTGGGGATGTGAGCTTGTACGCTGGCTGGATCCAAACCTGACTTCTAACACCGAAGCTACAGGGAGCAACTTAATCTCCCCAAGGCTTCATTGCCCCATTTTTAATGTGGAGTTAATAATAACACTTACATAACAAGGTTATAATAAAGTAAATCCTCATTGTTGGCTAGTGTAATGCATGGAACACACCATGTGTTTAATAAGTATAAAAGAGGATAATGGCTATGATAGTTTGGTTCTGGAATGGTCCCCAAAGGCCCATGTGTGAAACGTTAGGTCTTCAGCCTGTAGTGCCAGACGAAGTTTGTGGAAACTTTGAGAGGTACAACCTAGTGAAAAGTTTCAGGGCATTTGGGACCTGCCCTCAAAGAAGATGTGAGACCATAGTCTCTTCTGTCTCTGTCACCTGCTAGTCATGAGGTGACTGGATTTACTCTTGCATTTACACCAGAGGCCTAAAAGCAATGGGGCTGCCTAGATTCTGCAAAAATATGAGCCAACATCAACCTTTCCTCTGAGTCTTGTAAGGGATGGAGCGTTTGTTTCTCCAGTGACCATGTGTACTGTTCTTGCCAGGGTCAGCTGCACTGTTAACCCAGGATCCTTTTAAACTGAACTTCACGTTGATGCCTTTGGTTGTTTTTCTTAGGCCAAGGAGTAGGATGAACTCAGCCCAAATCCTTGAGTGCTAAGCATGGTTACAGAGTCTCAAGAAAACCTTCCCCCTGCCAGTGCCAGGGTAAAGGGCAATGTTCCTGGGTTTGGGGAGCAGCTTCAGTCTCTCTCCGCACTGCTAGAAAGCCCCACGTTCATGTTACCTCGCAGAGGCTGAGGCTCTGGTCACCTGACTTCAGCCGCTCTCTCCAGCAGCAGCCAGCAGCCTCCCTTGGCTTGCCTCCTGCGATGTTTGCTTTCTCTCCATTTCAGACTCTGCAATTCCTCTTACAGCTCAGTCTGGCAGTTAAAATTGTGTTTTAAAAATATTTATTAACATTTCTAACATTTTCATGCTTTGTGCTAGTTGGACTTTTTAGAATATTTAATCCATCCATAATACTACTAGAAATAGCTTGGGTTTTAATTTCACGGTAAAATTTACTCAGTATTTTACTCAGCCCATTACTTGAATGGTTTATCCTGCCTCTCCCTGTCATCTGCTTCAGTTACTGTGATGTTCCTGCTACATTTAGTGGCCCTTACCAATTCAAACCATTCATTTCTGCGTGTGTTTTTTCTCCCACTCTATTATGGTGCAGCTCTTCATATGATTTTTTTCTAACTAGGTCTGCCCACAGAAGGGTTTCTCTATAGTATTTTTATCCTGTGACTTTGTTTTTCAAGGTCTCCGATCTTTGTCTGCCCAAACAGAGAACAGCACCTCTTTTTCGGCACTTAAATAAGAGTGACAGCATTTAAATAAGAGTGTTTATGGGGCTGAAGGGAAGCCTTAGCAGTTAAGGTGCTTGCCTGCAAAGCCAAAGGACCCAGGTTCGATTCCCCAGGACCCACATAAGCCAGATGCACAGGGTGGTGCATGCTTCTAGAGTTTGTTTGCAGTGGCTGAAGGCCCTCAAGCATCCATTCTCCCTTTCTACCTGCCTCTTTCTCTCTCTCTTTCCTTCTCTCTCAAATAAATAAAATATTTTTTTTAAAAAGTGTTTTAGGCACTGGAGAGTTGGCTTAGTAGGTAAAGCACTTGTTAGGTAAGCATGAGGGCCTGAGTTCAGTCCCTAGAGCCCATGTTTTTAAAATGTTCATGGGCTGAGAGGAACACAGACAAGATCACTGGGGCTCACTGGTCAATCAGTTAATGAAAAACTGCAAGCTCTAGGTTCCGTGAGAGACCTTGTATCAAGAAAATAAGGCAGGATGCACACACCTGCACAGACATGTGCATACACCACACACACACATGCACACACACACGCATACTCACCCCTGGGCTTGGGTGCTAGGCTGGAGAGATGGCTTAGCGGTTAAAGTGCTCACCTGCAAAGCCTAAGGACCCAGGTTTGACTGCTCAGAACCCATGGAAGCCAGATGCAGAAGGTGGCACATGCATAGAAGGTTGTGCACACATCTGGAGTTCATTTTCAGTGGCAAAGGTCCTGGTGCACCAATTCTCTCTCTCTCTCTCTCTCTCTCTCTCTCTTATAAATAAAAAATAAATAAATAAAAATTAAAATAAAAAACCCTGGCATAAAGCTTGGCAGGTAGTTTAATCTCAATAAGTAGAAAATATAAAAACATATTCTATTGCTAACTAATGTAATGTACCTACAGGACTAGGAAGGTGGCTGAGCGGTTGAGAGCACTGACCACTAAGCATAAGGAACTAGAAGGGCCTGAACCCTCCCGAGTTCAGCTCCCCAACACTCATATAAAAAGCTAGGTATGGCTATGTGCACATCTATAACCCCAACCCTTTGGAGGCAGAGACAGGAGAACTGTTGTGGCTCCTGATTTAAAAAAAAAAAAAAAAAAAAAAAAAAAAAAAAAAAAAGGAGGCTCTGGGTTGAGGGCAATACCCTCTTTCAAGGAAGTGTGTGAACAACCAATACAGATGGGCACCCTAAATTTTCTTCTGGCCTCCACACACATGAAAACATGTGTGTATATACCACACATAACACACACCACATCACACATAGTCTACACACACACTCAAGCAAAACAGTGCACCCCATATTATCTGTGATGGTTAATTTCTGGTGTCAGTATGACAAATCTGGGAATGTCTGTGAGGGACTCTAGAGAGAGTAGGTTAAAGTAGAAAGATCTACTGTGGGTGGCACCATTCACTGCACTGGGGTCCCAGACTGAGTAAAAAGGAGAAGCAAGGGTCCGGGAGATGGCTCAGTGACTAAAGGCACTTACTTAAAAAGCCTGATGACTCAGGTTTTATTCCTCAGAACCTACATAAAGGAAGATGCATAAAGTGGCACATGTGTCTGGAGTTCATTTGCAGTGACAGGAGGACCTGGCATGCCCATATTTATCTCCCCTCCCCATAAGTAATTTTTTTTAATAAAGGAAGGGCATGCTGAGCAGCAGCATTCCATAGCTCTCTACTTCTTATTTGTGGATGAAATGGGACCAGCTCTGTTTTGAACTCCTGCCACCTTGCCTTCTCCACCATAATGGACTATAACCTCAAACTGTAAGCTGAAATAAACCCATCATTCTTAACGTGCTTCTGGTCAGGTATTTAGTCACAGCAATGAAAACATAATGTCTATAGTTGCCATTAAAGAAGTTGTTTATAAAGTAAATGAAGAAAAACTAAGCCCAAATCAGTAGACGGTCAGGAAGCCAAGTCTTGTTTGAAGAATAGGGATTAATGGGTATTAACCTGGCTACTTTCTGTCAAGTGGTCTTGTAAGGAGCCACCTTATTGTCCAAGAGGATCAGTGAAGAGCAAGCCTGATGATTCTCACCTTTATCTAGAGCAATGTGTAACAGCTACCAGTCCATACAGCACTACATGGCTTCCTGGGACACTCATCTGCCATCCACACTGTCAGCCACGATGGGAAAGACTACAGCTCTCACCACTGCCCAGGCAGCTCCTCTGCCTGGTGTTCTTCAGAGTAGACCTACCCATCCCTTAGATATCAATGGAGAAGCTGCTTCCTCCAGAAAGACCCTCCAATCTTCATGAGCACCCTACTCTGCACTTTTGGAGCATGTCTCTCTCATCAAATGTCCTGGACTACAGGCATCCACTAATTTGTCTGGATCTGTAAGAATATGCTATGATGCATTCAGACAGAAGCCATGCTCTCCCTTTCTCAGCACTAAATCACATCCTAGTACAATGGCTTACATAGGGCAGAGACACTAAATGAATACTAATTGTTTGAATGAATGAATGAATGATGTAAATGGTAGCAAGACTTTCTGTCTCACAGACATCACTCAGAGGTGACCAGAAGCATCAAATATGTTTGATCACACAACTGTTAAATTGGCAAAATCAAAACAGTGGGAGAGACTTTCAACCCTATATTCTCAGTTAAAAAAGAAAAAGAGTCTATGGGATTATTTAAATCCTAGATGCAAATCCATTTATTACCTTTATAATGTCTCACATGTGTGTGTTGATCGTATCCCCACCCAACAAAGACACACACACACCATACACACAACACACCCTTCTCCACATAGCAGAAGACTGGGTACAATGCAGTAAATAATAATATCTGAATAACTAAATGGCACCCCTGCGCTACCACCATCCATCCCAACACTGCTGTGGTCACAGCATTTTAGTCAAGAGACAGCACTAGATTTGCAGCAATCTTCCTCCAGCCTCCATTTTGTGACAGATTTTCAATAACTATGGCTCATTTTTATGCTCTACTTTGTCCTTAAAACTGTGTTGATTTCCTCTATTTCTTACTGGTTCTCAGATTACACTGTACACCTAAGCATAAAGAGTAAGCCCAGAACGCAGCCATCCACATCCAGCGGCGCCCTTGACGCCCACTTCTCGGGCAAGCCTGGAAGCAGACGCTGGGCAGCCTGCTAAGACAGCCCCTGCAGTGCGCTTTCTGGCCTAAACCCACAAGACCACAGGGAAGCGGTCTTTCTGCAAGGTGTTCTCACACCACCTGGCTTCCATCTTAAATACTGCTCATTCCAGGCATTTCTGCAGAGGAAAATTTCTCTACCCATATGCCCGGGCTTTCTCTATGACCTGACCCAGCCTATGTTTTCATTAAAAACACAAAGTGTAGAAGAGCAGGCAGGTTAACACCTGATCTTCACTCAGCCTGACAAATCCTAACAAGCAGAAAACCATCAGGAGCCTTTCCCCAGTGGATCCCAAGTGGCCTCTGCAGAGGAGACCACGTCCTCCTGCTGAGCAGGGGGCTGGTTGTTGCCCCACTGTGCATATTTGCTCACGTTTTTCTAGGCAGGTAAGTGATTTTTTTTTTTTTTTTTTTTTTTTTTACTAAGCACATTCCCCTGCAAATCTGAAGCCAATGAGGAACCCAGATGTGGTGTCTTAATTAACATTTCCATGTGTGTACTTTTCCTGGTATCCAAAAACAGAACCTAGGAATGGCCTACGAAATACTTCAACAGATGGAGAAGCAATGAGACCTGGAGAGAGTGAGAAGCTTGATGGAGTTTAACTTGCCTTATTCTTGGTGATTACCTGAACTTTTATTTTTAAACTACAAAACCTTGAAATTCATGAATAATACAGAAAATATAAAAAATGCCACTTTTCTGGAATAAGCAGGACATTAAAATGCAAATTGCAGTTCTACACACAGCTGTACTCTGTGTGACAAATTAAGTTTTCCTTATTCCTAGTCTTGACATTTGCCTTCAAGATATTTGTTCAGTGTAGAGAAAGGCAGCAGGGAAAAGAGAGGAGGAGTGGAGACAGCAAACCCCAGGAGCCCGGCCCAGGTAACAGGCTCCCACAAACCTTCTCAGAGAGAACCTGCCCTGCCAGCAAAGTGCATTGAAAACCCATCCCCTGCATTATTGCACATTCTCAGGAAGACTTCTTATTAAAAATGGCATTAATGATAAAATACCTCTTTAGAATTGGGGACAGAAATCTAGAATAAACTAAGTGCACTGGAAGCTTCTGTTAGGGCCAGACTTCCCCACTTGCCTTACTTGGCTAGACTCAGAGCTTACTCACTCAAGGTCCTCTCCTCTCCCCAGCTATCTTTGTCGCCCCACCCACTGCTCACACTCCACAAACCCTGGTTCATAGCTGCTTAATATTTGTTGTGTACATGACTGCACCCCTTTATGACTGCATTCTCTTTAAGCTGGGCAGGAGCAGCAATGGCAGGGTCTAGCACCATCTAGTGGCTGGAGCCTGGCCAGGAACACCCTGAATGGGTGACAGCACCGCCAAGGGCAGCCAGAGGTCACAGCAGTGATATGGAGCATTCAAGTCTACTCAGGGTGTGCACCGCTCTGCAGACTTCAGACGGTAGCTTCCATAACCCCTACATGCTGGCCAAAAGCTAGTGCCTTAGCATGTAAACAACATTCCACACCCCAACAAGATCAAGGGTTAACGTTTTTAAAGCATCAGAGAAACACAGTGTCTGAAAAAGAAGTCTGGAGGAAATTCATGATTATGGTCAGAATACAATAGGAGAACTTCAAATTCTTAGAAGAAAGAACTACACATGTGTATTTATCAATGACTGTGCTTAGCTTGCAAAGCAAACAAAACCAATCACTAGGAGTCCAAGAATTAGACTGGATCCATATATAAACCCTGAAAAAAAAAAGTTCTCCTGGTCTCTATTTCCATAGGAACCCAACTCTCTTTGCATTAGCTGATTGTGATATTGATGTTCTAGTATAATACCAAAGTACATACCCATTTAAAATAAAAACATTTAAAGTTAAACAAATAAATCCACTAATCTTAAGACCCGATCAAAAATAACAAGAAAATAAGTTTTGTTTTGTTTTGTTTTGTTCCACTTAGTTATTTTCTGCTGCCTTTTGTCTCTGACAAGAAAAGAGGAAAGGAAAGGAAGAGCAGCTTGTGAAAATGCAGGAAAGCACCGGCACGGCCAGAATGGGGAAGTCACAAAAGAGCCTGAGCCTCTGATCAACACCGCACAACCTGGCAAACTCCTTCCAACCGCCAAGACCTTGTCCAAGTGTCACTCACACTGACGTGTTCTGTCTGCTCACCACTGTCGATTTCCCTATTGCTCTACAGTACAACAGGACCTCATGTTCCACTTGTGCTTCCGGAGAGACTGTGAGGCCTTCCAGCTTCGCAGTACATCTGCCAGCTCAGTGACTGTCCACACCATTCAATGTTTTGAATGATCATTCAAAACAAATGCCATTTGCTTCTTCCTAAACTAGGCTTTGCATTGTTACACAGTGAAACAAAGTAGCGCAAAGACTCTCGAGGCCTTTGCATGGACTCTGGTGTGCATTTTTCCTATATGCGCTTGAAGACCCGTGTTCTCAAGGCACAAAATCAACAGTCATTGAAATGTAAAGTAGAAAAAAATTAACCAGGGCTTTGATTCTCAATGCTATTTTCCTCTCTTCCGTCCATGATAAAAAGCATCAGGAGGGGCGCCCTGACACATCACTGCATCTGCCTGAATTTGAAAGAATGCGGACAGGCTCAGGGGGAACGTCGGATACTCTCCATTGCCTCAAGTGCGCAGACATGATCTGTTTCTTTAAATCCTGATGGCAAATGTACTGCTGAAGGTTAAGAGACAATTAAGAATCGCCATATTTCTATGGAAATGAGAAGCGAAACAGAAAGATCAGCCTGGCATGATTGCATAAAATCAGCTACAATTTAACAAAAATAAATCACTAGGGAAGATGCTGTATTTGCTAAGCACATTTTTTTTTTTTTTTTTGGCATAGTAGTGTATGGTGGTTCACATTTGGATCTGCAGAGATCAAAGAGCCAGAATTCAAATCCATGCTCTACAGCATACATACATACATACAGCTTACGCTGGACAACAGTGAGCATTTTACACAATTTCTTCATGCCTTATGTTTCCTCTCCATAAAGTGGGAGGAATAATAGGTAATTCCTGTGTTTGCTGTGAACACTGACATGCCAGGTGTATGTGAAGTGTTCAGTCAATAAACATGGACAGTTATCACACTTTCCCTCCTCTGACTTACCCACCCAATACTTTGAAAAAGTATGTGCTTAGTACACACATCTTTTATATTGTGCTAGAGTCTTCTACACACATTATCACAGTGCCTGCCTAGAAAAATGAGATTCAGTGATCCTTTCCCATGCCAGTATCCTTTGATGGGTGCTTTTCAAAGTGCTTCCAGGAGTCTGCAAACACTTGACTGAAATGTCACCATTAAAATACATTACTCCTTCTTATAAAGATGTAATGAAAAGCTTTACCCACACTCACATTTGTTCTTTATCCCTTTCTGACACAGGGAGGCCCGAAGTGATGTCATGATCACTGCCTTTTAACTGTGATTTTTCTTGTGGGACACTGGTACACAAAGCTTTGCTCCAAACATTTGGACTTCTTAGAAATGCAACATATTTTTCTTAAATATGGCATGTATTTTTTTTTTTGCCTTTTTAAAATTCTGACCTGCACATATCCACTTGCATAAAATCATACGAGTATATACAATTCTGTCACATTTATTAATGAAGGGATAAGATACATTCCTATATTGTCTTCTGCCATATGGCGGCAAGTGGAATTGGCTGAAGAATCTATGAATCGACTCTTTCATCTGAACACTTACCAGTTGATAAAGGTATGCTCTCGTCACTCTCCTCTGTGTACTCTATCAGTTAGAGAACAAGCTATTAAAAATACTGTAACAGCTACATTAACAGTAGACAATTTAAGAAGGCTGCCATTTGCAACTACTCATCTTCATGAATCTTGACTTGCTGGATGCCATGCAAAGAGGGATTAGAGGTGCAGGCTGGAAGGAGATGCAGAGTGAGGGAAGAAGAAAATTAAATTGGATGCTTTGAGTTATCTTTGCTATTATTCTGGATGACTGTAATAAACATTACAATTGCAGCTAACAAAAGTGTACTGATAAATATTCTCCTTAATCTTTCATTTTAATTTTTCCTATATGGTATTTGTTTAAAACAGAAGTTCACAAAGCTTTGCTCCAAGCCCTTCTCTTTTGAGATCACCTAACATATATGGACACGCACATATAATATGCATTATACATGCATATAAGTATATATTGCTTAGTAGCACGTTGAACACTGAATAGAATTAAATTAGAAGATTAAGTGGAAAAGAAAGAAAGAAAGAAAGATGCAGAGGTAGAACATTCTGAACATGCTCAAGACAGAGGAGCAGTCCAAGTGCACTGGAATGATTTTGTTCATGTGCACTGAAAGGAAAAGAGGAAGAGATAGTTGTGGTGAATTCTCATAATTCCCTGTTGCCCCAGCAACCATTTGAAAAATCATTTGAACTTTCTCGTAACAGAAGTCAGTCACCCTTGACATCATTTCCAGTTCGACACCCTCACAGTTCCTTAATTTTGTCAGTACAGATAACCACTCCTAGAGAACACTTCCCTGTGAGGCGGGTACAACCTGCTTGATTGACCCCACTGATTGTCACACCCCACAAAGAATGCACACATCTGCCACTGTGATCAGCTCTCCATCATTGCAGGATTCCCCAGAAGACAGAGACTGGGAATCCCTCCTATGTTATCTGAATCATTGAGCTAGCTCTAGGTTCAAATAAAAGACTCCATTTCAATAAATAAGGAGGAGATCAATGAAGAAAGAAGCCTGGGTTCACACTCTGGCCTCCATAAGCACACATGCACACACGTGTATATGTGCAAATGTGTACACACACATGCACACACACCACATTAAACACATGCCAAGGTAAAAGAAATAAAACCTATATACATAATCTTCCGGATCCACTTGGGGCATTGGCCATAGGTCCCCCCCCCCCCAACACACACACACATGCCCTCTTAATCTCCATGTGTGTGGTCTGCAGCTATCCATATACCCTCCCCCAGCCCCAGGGCCTGCCTGTAAGAAATAAAATCTTCACTTCCATCCTGTCTCTCAACATCACTGCAGGGTGCTCTCCATCTAAAAGATCTTAAATTAAAACAACAGCACAAAAAGAAACAAAGCTATTCCATATTTCTAACAGTCCTCACGTTTTAACTTAACACAAAAATACACACTTGGTATTTATTCTGTCATCCTGTATCTAATGAGCCCAAGGAGAAATTTTTCAAGATGAGTCTTGTTCTCTCTCAAACTTTTTTCATTCACTAAAGATGTCATTATAATTTCTAGTAAATTATAGCACAAGAATTCTGTTTCCTTATCTTTCTCAAAAGTTTCTCACAAACATGAGAATTACTCCATTATCAGTTTTGACCTTGAATCTGAATTATCTGGTCACAGTGTTCCCTATAGCTATTTAGTACTTACCTAGGAAATATCCAAATTTGTTTTCAGTATAGTACAGAAAGGCATTTGAAAGTAGAGAACTTTGAAAAGAGAAGAAATCACAAAAGTAATATAGCTTAAACTCCTCATTTTCAGAAGTCTCTATATCCCAGAAAGATTAGGTAGCTGCTCAAAGGGATGAAATACAACAGAATATGAAACCATTTCATAAAACTACTGAATTTTGCTTAAAGTGGTCACACAAGTTCACCACATAAGCTATCAGGAGTTGGAATATAATCATGATTTTATTATTCAACTTTTCAAATTTCTTGGTTTCCAACACAATGCAAGACATGAAGGGAAATTAAAAATAAGGCACCATGCCGGGCGTGGTGGCGCACGCCTTTAATCCCAGCACTCGGGAGGCAGAGGTAGGAGGATCGCCGTGAGTTCGAGGCCACCCTGAGACTCCATAGTGAATTCCAGGTCAGCCTGGGCTAGAGTGAGACCCTACCTCGAAAAACCAAAAAATAAAAATAAAAAAAAAAAAAAAAAATAAGGCACCACCAAGTCTCTGGTTCTGAAGACTTTGGTATCTAATGGGGTAGAAAAAGAACAAAATATGTACAGAGTTTTTTGTTTATAGAGCTTACATTACTTTTCAGTTTGGTTTGGCTTTGGGCTACAGTAATACATGAAGGAGATCATCATAGTTCATGACTTAAGACACAACATGAACAAGCATGGACATAATTTTTATTTATATGTTTTATCTTATGCTTTATTTATTTTTAATATTATTTATTTAGTTCTAAGCACAAAGAGAGAAAAATGGGTACATCAGGGTCTCTAGTCACTGCAAACAAACTCCAGATTCATAGATTTATACACCACTTGGTGCAGCTAGCTTTACAAGGATACTGGGGAATCAAACCCAAGTCATTAGTCTTTGCAGGCAAGCACCTTAACTGCTGAGCCATCTCTCCAGCCCTATTTTATATTTTAAAGTAATAAAAATAAGCATCATGCCAAAAACCATGTGACCAGCACACACTTGATGCTGGAAAAGGATTTAACAAAATCCAATGTTTTTTTCATGATAAAACACTTATAAATACAAAGAAAAGAAAATCACCACAGCATAATAAAGATCTTATATGAAAATTCCATACATATGAATTATACTTGTTAGTTAGAAACCTAACACTGAGACAAAAAAAAAAAAAATTCCAAGAAATGGGGAAATTGCTTAGTGGGTAAAGTGTTTACCAGGAAATCCTGAGAATATAAGTTCAGCCTGTAAGAACCCTTGTAAGACTGGACACAATAGTGCACAACTGAAGTCCAGAACACTTACAGTGAGATGGGAGGCAGAGACAAGAGAATCCCCAGAACTTGTAGATCAACTAACCTGGCATACACAGCAGCGAACAAACAGTACGAGGTCCTGCCTCAAACAAGGTAGAAGGCAAGGACCAAAATTCAAGGTTGTACTCAGATCTCCACTTGCACACCATGCCATGCCCACACACACACACACACACACACACACACACACACCATATCATACACACATAGATTTAAAAATCCAATAAAATCAAATTTATTGAGTTTCAGTTTCAGTTCATGGTCGCCCAGGTCCATTGTTTCTGGGCCATGGGAAGACAAGAGCAACATGATGGAAAGGAGGAGGAACTCATGGAAGGTAGGGTTAGGGAGGGGGAATGGAGGAGAGAGGATCCTAGGAAGAAAATATATTCTTCAAACTAGGCCCCACCTTGCAGTAGTCCATTCAGCTATGTCTCAGTGGGTCAACCAACTGGTAAGGTTAGCCACCTCGCAATCAAATTCCCTCTCAATAGCATCAACAGCTGGGGATGAGGTCTTCATCACATGAGCCTATGAAGACATTCCATGTTCCACAACACAACAGTATTTAATATTAAAAGACTGAATAGTTTTTGCCTAAGATCAGGAACTCAGCAAGGATACCTAGTTGGGCCACTTCCATTCAACTCAGTAAGGAACAGCTGTCCTAGTCAGAAAAATTAAACTAAATAAGTAAAATATATATCCAAATTGGAAAGGAAGAAGTCCAATTATCACAAATGTCATAATCTTGTGCCCAGAACCTCAAAAAGTTTCTCAAAAATATCTGTTATAAATAATAAATTCAAGATCTATGGGATACAAAACCAACATGTAAAAATCAGTTCCATTTTAATATATTCAAAATGAATAATATTAAAGTAGATTTTAAAACTACTCCATTTACACTGTTACCAAAAAGAATACAATAATTTGGAATAAAATTAACCAAACAGGAAAAGACCTATACACTTCAAACTATAAAACACTACTGAAAGAAACTAAATGTGACACAAATAAATAAAAAACAATACCATGCTCATGAATTGGAAAAACTAATATTGTTAAAATGAACAAACTCGGGCTAGAGAGGTGGCTTAGCAGTTAAGCGCTTCCTGTGAAGGCTAAGGACCCCAGTTCGAGGCTCAATTCCCAAGACCCACGTTAGCCAGATGCATCTGGAGTTCCGTTTGAAGCGGCTGGAGGCCCTGGCACACCCATTCTCTCCCTCCCTCTCTCTCTCTCTCTCTCTCTCTCTCTCTGCCTTTCTCACTATGTCTGTTGCTCTCAAATAAATAAATAAAAACAAACAAAATTAAACAAAAAATGAACAAACTCCAAAAGTAATCAGCAGTTTCTATGCAATGCAAAATCCCGATGATATATGTGCAGAAATAGAAAGATGCATTCCAAAACTCATATGAATTGCTAATATTCATATAATAGTTAAAATAATTTTGACAAAGAACAAAGTTAGACTTATAATTTCATGTCTCAAAAATTATTACAAAGAAGTAGTTAAACAATGTGGCCCTGACAAAAAAAAATAAAAACTTGCAGTCCAATGGAATTAAATAGAAATAGATAGCTATGTGAATAATCATATGGTATTTCACAAATGCCAGTGGAAAACAGATAATCTCTTCAACAACCACTATGTATTTACATGCAAAAGAATAAAGTTGGATCTTTGTGTTATACCACATGCAAAAATTAATTTAAAATGGATTAAAGACCTAAAAAAAAAACTATAAATGTTCTAAAATAAAATACAATGGGAAGCCAGGCATGGTGGCACGTGGCTTTAATCCCAGTATGGGGGAGGCTGAGGTAGAAGGATTGCTGTAAATTCAAGGCCA
Organism: Dipus sagitta; assembly: GCA_036346955.1. Taxonomy (NCBI): domain Eukaryota; kingdom Metazoa; phylum Chordata; class Mammalia; order Rodentia; family Dipodidae; genus Dipus; species Dipus sagitta. The sequence goes on along the minus strand of CM070770.1, from coordinate 45,533,877 downwards.
ACCTGAGACTACACAGTGAATTCTAGGTCAGCCTGGGCTCAAGTGGGACCCTACCTCAAAAAGGAAGGAAGGGAGAAAGGAAGGAAGGAAGGAAGGAAGGAAGGAAGGAAGGAAGGAAGGAAGGGAGGGAGGGAGGGAGGGAGGGAGGGAGGAAGGAAGGAAGGAAGGAAGGAAGGAAGGGAAGCAGAGAGAGAGGGAGGGAGGGAGAGAGGAAGGAAGGAAGGAAGGAAGGAAGGAAGGAAGGAAGGAAGGAGAAGGAAGGAAGGAAGGAAAGAAGGAAGGAAGGGAAGCAGGGAGAGAGGGAGGGAGGGAGAGAGGAAGGAAGGAAGGAAGGAAGGAAGGGAAGCAGGGAGAGAGGGAGGGAGGGAGAGAGGAAGGAAGGAAGGAAGGAAGGAAGGAAGGAAGGAAGGAAGGAAGGAAGGAAGGAAGGAAGGAAGGAGAAGGAAGGAAGGAAGGAAAGAAGGAAGGAAGGGAAGCAGGGAGAGAGGGAGGGAGGGAGAGAGGAAGGAAGGAAGGAAGGAAGGAAGGAAGAAAGGAAGGAAGGAAGGAAGGAAAGAAGGAAGGAAGGAAGGAAGGGAAGCAAGGAGAGAGGGAGGGAGGGAAAGAGGAAGGAAGGAGGGAAAATACAGAGGGAAAGCTTCAGAATATTGAACTACACAATGAGTTCATTTGTGACATCAAAGGCACAGACAACAGAAGTGAAGTATAAAAGTATGGAATGCACAAGACAAACAAAACTCTACAAGACTCAAGTACATCATTCAAGAGGATGAAAAAGCCACCTACGAACAGAAAAAAGATCAAGTCATATATCTGGCATGGGATTAATAACCAAAATGCACAAATAACTCTTGCAACTATGGAAAAAATTAAAATGAGCAAAGTGCCTAAACTGACATTTCTTCAAAGAAAGTATACAAATGCCAAGAAAATGTTCAATATCACTAACAATTAGAGAAATAAGGATCAAAACCACAATGAGCTATCACCTCATTTCAACTGGGATAGCCACTATGATACACAATAAAAGCATAATAAGGGTGGAAGAAAAACAAAGAAATTTGAAAGGGTTCATTGGCGATGTAGTAGGAATGTAAAATGGCACAAATGCTATGGGAAACATAAACTTTCCCTCATAACCATAAAAGTCATAATGCCATATGATTCATCCATTTCACTTCTCGGTAATATAGCCAAAAAAAATGAAAACAGGATCTTGATGAGATATTTGCACACTAACACTCATAATTCTGTTAAACATTATTCACAACAGCCAAGATGTGGACGCAAGTCTAATGGACATCCACAGAAAAATGGTTCAAGAAAATGTACAACACGGAAGACTATTCAGCCCTACAAAGAAGTGAACCTTGATATAGGCTGCCTTGAGCCATGAATCTTGAGAATGCTATACTTAGTGAAACATACCTGCAACAAGAAAGACAAACAACATATGCCTTTCTATTTGTGAAGTATGTGAAAAACTAATTCATAGAATTGTGGTTGCAGGAGCTGAGGAGTAGGAAAGGGGAAGTGGGATGTCATTCAATCAGTGCAGAGTTTCATACTTGTAAAATTAAAAAGTTCTAAAGATCTGTTGCACAATTTGAGTATATTTAGTACCAGAAAACTGTATGCTCAAAATATTTAAAAAGGCTATTTTGGGGCTGGAGAAATGGCTTCGTGGTTAAGGCACTTGCCTGCCAAGCCTAAGGACCCAAGTTTGATTTCCCAGTATCTACATAAGCTAGATTCACAAGGTGGCACATAAGTCTAGAGTTCATTTGCAGGGGCTAGAGGCCCTGGCATGCCCAGTCTGTCTATTTTCCTATCTGTCTCTCTCAAATAAATAAAATATTTTTAAAATGGTAAATTTTGTAGTATGTGCTTTTGCATTTAAAAATGAATTTTAAAAGCTTTTGCACAAACATACCATAAGCAGAGCCAGTAGATTACCCAATGAATGGTAGAAAATCTTTGCCAGCTATACCACTGACAGAAACCTAATATCTAGAATCTACAAAGAACTCAAAAAACTAAACAATAAAAAAGTCAAACAACCCACTCCAAAATTGGGCAAAGAACTGAATAGGGAGTTCACAGAGGAAGAATTACAAATGGCTAACACACACTTAAGAAAATGTTCAACATCCCCAACCATTAGGGATATGAAAATTAAAACAATGGTGAGATTCAACCTTACCCCAATAAGGATAGCAAACATTAAAAAAACAAATGTTGGCAAGGCTGTGGCGAAATAGGAGCACTCATTCACTGTTGGTGGGAGTGTAAACTGGTACAACCACTGTGGAAATCAATTTGGTGACTCCTGAAAAGGATGAATATAGAGTTAACAACAGACCCTTTTATTCCCTTACTGGGCATTTACCCTAAAAGCTCCACATCTCAGTTCAGAAATATTTGCTCAACCATGTTTATAGCTGCTCAATTCATAATAGCTAAAAACTGGAATCAACCTAGGTGCTCACCATTGGATGAATGGATAACCAAGATGTGGTATATCTACATGATGGAATTCTACTCAGCAGTAAGAAAAAATTACACACTGAAATTTGTAGAGAAATGGTCGAACTTGGAACACATCATTCTAAGTGAACTCACACAATCACAGAAAGACAACCATCACATGATCTCACTCATCTGCAGTTCCTAAACTGGATCAGTCCAAGTTGCTAACATAACTGAATAGCATCTTGAGGCTTGGACAACAGGGAGGGTAAGGGTTGGGCTTGGGGGAAGGGAAAAGGTGGGAGGGTGGACCACAAAACTGAACCCAAGTTGAACTAGTACCATAGAATCCTATATCCTGGAAGTCAGACTAAAAGACAGAACCTCAAGAGGACCTTAGAGGGAGCACCTGAATTGAAGAGCCATGAAGAGAGTGAGACAAAACCTAAGCTCAAATTTCTCCCATTTCTCTTTCTTCTCTGGCTTTTTCTTTTTTTCTTTTCCCTTGGTGCTGGCCTGTAATTCCCTGTACCAGAATGTGGTCTACATCCACAATGAGCTGTTGACCAGAGAGACCTACTAGATCTCACCAAAACAAACAAGACAGACTTCTTTCACAGCACTTGATTACCCATGAGAGGTTAAAGGTAAGACCCTACTGCTGAAGATACCAAATGCTGTTGGCATGGACCATGGAGAGACCTGACTGGAATCCGGAGGAGAGCCAGTCCCCAGACAATTAACCCATCTAGTGCTGGAAGGTACTACATGAGCTACCAGGGGAAAGTGGTCAACATCTGTCCAAGCAACTCAAAGTCTAAGCAACTCAGAAGCAAACAACTTGATATGATGCTCACACAAGTGCAATAGTGGCACACAGCCGTGGTGGGTAACAAACTGCTCTTGGATTGGCTAACAGATCTGCTCATTGGAAAGGAAACCATATCTGGAACTTGGAAATAAGTCAGAATCATAATCAGGTTATGATTCTGCTTTCCATTGTCAAGCTCCCACTAACCTTAGACTGTAAGAGTATCTAAACCCTTTTAATTCTCTCTCTAAATTAATAATAGTTATCCCATTAAACCAGCACTGACTTCACTCTGCTTTGGAGAATCTGCTTCTCTTTTTCAGATGGGAACTGCACCTGAGCAGATAAATGACCCAGTGCACTCCATGCTGGCCCCAGCTGAAACCTCAGAGAAATTGGGGAAATGAGCAAGAAATGCTTTCTTAGTTCACTAATATCAGCACAAGGGTGAGGGAGAAAGATACTGAGGACACTCAACACCTACCAAACCAGAGATTCCGATGCTCCTAAGTGCCCATCTCTGAAGTAGACTTAAAATGCTCCCAGCGTGGCTCAGGGAATTTTGTGGAAAAGGGGGAAGAAAGATTGTTAGAGCCACAAGTTGGGATATTTTGCACAGAGACATTGCCTCCCCCCACCCCAACAATGCATGGCCCACAATCCCCATGGTGTTGACCTCCATCCCCAACAAAGAAGGCCTCTTCAGAAAAGGGCAAGGAGGAAGGAAAAGATGGGACAAACATGTGATGTTCACATACAAAATATGTCCCTATCTAATAATAAAACTAAATAAATAAAAAACAACTAAAAATGAATTTTAAAAATGTTCAACACAGACAATTAGATAAAAAATCATGCGATCCTATTATGAAGTCAATGTAACAATAATATCAAAACAAAAACGCTCTAGGCAGAGCCCAACTATCAAAATTAACTATGAACTAATCCCATGTCTTTAATTTCTATGGGTACTATTAGTGGCTGTAGGCCACAAAGCGCCATGCTAACACACAGGAAAAAATAGTACCTCTGCCATCGCTGAATTTATATTAAATAAATTTACATTAAACAAATAACTACAAATATGAGATGTGTTTTAATGGTCATCATTTGTATCACCAAAGGCTCCTGTGTTAAAGGGTTGATTGATGTTTGTAGTGCTATTGAGAGGAGGCTAAACCTTTAAGAGGTGGAGTCTAATAGAAAGTCTTAGTCTCACTGAAGGTTTCCTTGGAGACAAGGACCTCAGCCCCTTCTTTCCTTTGCTCTCAGCCATTAGGTAAGGGCTTTCTCTGCTACTTATCCTCACATGATCTCATCGCAGGCCCCAAAGCAACGTGGCTAGCCAACTATGGACTGAAACCTGCAGAACTGTGAGCCAAAGGAAATTTTGTACAGATTATTGTAAAAGTGCTCAACTCTTGAATACCAGTTCCTTAGCATGTTAAGAGGATTTTTTTTTTGTAAATCCATGATAGTATTAAAAGTAATACCAAGCTGGACATGGTAGTTCAAGCATTTAATCCCATGCAAGACTGAGGAAGAAGGATCTCTATGAGTTCAAGGCTAGGCTGGGCTACAGAGTCAGCCTGGATAAAGTGAGACCTTGCTTCAAGAAAAAAAAAAAATAGCAGTAGGGGCTAGGGAGATTGCTCACTGGGCAAAGTATTTTCTGTGCAAATGTAATAACCTGAGTTCAGATTCCTAGAGTCTACAAGAAGCCAGATAGAGTAGCAAGCATCTAAACCCTGTCGCTGCTACAGTGAGATGCGAGGCAGAAACAGAAGAATACTTGAAGTTCATGGGCCAGACAGCAAGGTATATGTGGCAGTGAATGAGAGACACTGCTTCAAAGGTAGAAGGTGAGGACTGATGCTTGGAATTGTCCACTGTTCTCCAGCACACCTTTATCACCGCACATATGCACTACATTCATAAACATGAACACACACACACAGAGACACTAAAAGATAATAAAGAAATACCAATACACCAGAAATCATAAGGAGTCCCTTAAAGACCAATGGTATAGTAGATCAAATTCAAAAGGGAAAATAGTCAAGATACATAGAAAATAACTACTGAAAAATTGTAAGTGACAGTTGTTGAAAACAAGGCAACCAACAGTGAATTTGGCAGTTATCACAACAGCAACAGACAGACAGTTCTGCCACTCCACAGTCTCCCTTATTCCTCAACCACCAGTGAAACCTCCCTCTAGAAATTCACCTAACCCTCCCTCATCATCACTGGAGAATTCTGCAATTAGGAAAATCCCATAAATGGACAAAAAGTATGAGCTTCTCACCAAGTATCACAGAACTAGCAACAACAAAAAGAGGTAGTGAATGTAACAGCAAGATTGCACACCAAAGATTGAAGTACTAAAACAAATAGGGAGAGGTAGGAAAATAGTTTAGTCTAGTTAATATCAGAAGAACAGACAGGATAATGCACTCATAACAAAGTGAAAACTAATAGAAGAAAACTGTATTAAAATCCAATAGAATATTTATTTACTTTGAATGCAACAAATGATTCTAAAATTCATCTGGGATATGTCATTATATAAGACATTTTTTTTCAAATGAAGTGCATGGTCTTATCAGATATTAAAGAAATTGCAAGGTATTAGAATTGATAATTACATGGAACAGTAGCCCAGAAATAGACCTTAATACTTATTATGCCCAATTACATTACAACAATAGTCACTAAAGAATTAAATGCAAGAAGTCCATAAAATATCCAAAACAAATCACAAATACTTACATTATCAAAGCATGAATAAGGACATCATAAGTAAAAAAATCATCTTAGCAATAATAAATATAAAACAGTGTATTTTATTATATTCAAAATATCATACGAAATTAAAAAGCAACAAACCATAAAATGGATTGTCTATGTATATATAGTACATAAATATGTGTGTGAATAAATATTCATGTGCGCATATACATATATATTTGGGCATTCATATATATATGTATATAATGTATATATATATATATATATGTATATATATATATATATATATATATATATATATTTATGCATGGGTTATCTTCCCAACATCAAGTGCTCATGTGTGTGTGTGTGTGTGTAGGCACAGATATTCCCCAGCATGAATGTGGAGGTCAGAGGACAACCTTCTTCACCTTCTTTCCACCTTGTTTGATGCAGGGTCTGTCATTGTTCACCACTGCATTCCCAAGGCTCTCTGTCCTGCCAGCTTTTTGAAGATTCTCCTGTCTCCACCTCACATTTTACAGTACCTGTGCAGGGATTATAGACGCCTGCTACAGATTCTGGCTTTACATGGGTTCTAAGGCTCTGAACTCGGGTACTTACACTTGCATAGCAAACTCTCTTGATCCATTCAGCCATCTCCCCAACCTCTGAGTGCTCTCAGTAGTTAATTGTAATAAATCCAGATAGATAACAGAAGAGAATAAGTACTTGTTTGATTCTTTTTCTTTGTACTTTTTGCAGTGCTAGGGATCAGATCGGGGCCTTGCAGTGCTAGCACAAGCAAGCCAAGTATAGCAGGAACAATTAAAAATGTGTATATGCACCACTTCATCTTTAAGGTGTTAAATTAATATTTGCCCTCTGTTTTTTATACATATTGAACTCCTATAAGAAATACAGTATTATTAACTATATCTCTTGATTTCATCAAGAGGCCCTATGCAGTAATTGACATTTGCCATATCTAGGTTTATGTAAGCTCTAAGATATTCGCATGAAGAAAATGCTCATGGACACAGTTCTCAGATCAATCACTGTTATGCAATACATGTCTATATTACAAATACACAATCCTTGCTCTGAAGAAATAGCTCAGTTTACTTTCTATGTAATCATCAGAACATGAGTTCAATCCCAGACACATATTTTAAAATGATAGGTGGTCTGGAGAGATTGCTTAGTGATTAAAGGCATGTGATTGCAGAGCCTGATGGCCTGGGTTTGATTCCCCAGTACCTACATAAAGCCAGATGCACAAAGTAATGCATGCATCTGGAGTCTGCAGTAGCCCAAAGCCTTGGTGTGCCCATACTCACTCTCTGCCTGCCTCCTGCCACCCCTCCCTAATAAATAAACAAATACAAAAACTGATAGGTATGGTGGCATGCCCTTGTAATCCCAGTGCTGGGGAGGCAGAGACATACAGATATCTCTGTAGTTCACTGACAGTCAATAAAGCCTAATTGATGAGTTCCAGGCCAGTGATAGACTCTGTCTCAAAAAGGTAAATGGTGTTCCTTAGGAACAACACCCAGGGCTGTTCTCTGGCCTCCACATGCATGTGCACATGCCCATGTCCACACACACAAACACGTATATACACCTGAAAATATACAAACCTTTTAATTTCATCTTCAGAAGCTTACCCCAAGAAAATAATGAAAGCAGCAAATATTTATTTTCATCATACTATTACTATAAGTCAGAAACTGAAAATAAGCTAAATATCCAAGATTTTTAAGTAAACTATGGTAATTTTGAAAAAAATTATTTAATGTTATGACAACTGTTCTCAGTATAATTTGGTCTAGCTCTGTTGAGGTAAAATTGACAAAACTGAATATATTTAAGGTATAAAATTGGGATGGTTTGATATGATATAAAGTGATTACTATATGAAGTTGGTTAACACACGCATCAAATGATACCATAGCTACCATTTGCAGATACTTGTGAGAGAACATTTAAGATCTACTCTCTTACCACACTTCAAGCACACAGTATAAGTACATAATACAATATTATTGACAATAATCCCCAAGTTACCAAGCTGTACATTAGATCCCTGAATGTATACATATAATAACTGAATGTTTGCAATCTTTTGACATGCATCTCCTTATATTTTATCACTTCCCCAACCTCTGGCAACTAAAACTTTCTACTAGGTTTCTATGGGTTGGTCATTTTTAGATTGCACATGTGAGATCATGTAGTACTTGTCTCTCTGTCTGATGTCTAATGTCCTCCAGCTTTCTCTGATGCCTCAAATGGCAAGATTGTCTCCTATATATAGCTAAATAATATCCATTTGTATATATTGATAGTGCCCTACTTAGGGTGGTTCTACTTAAGTATTGCTGGCTTCACAATGTTTTAAACATGATGGGTATTCAACAGAAAGGGTACTTGCATTGTGATATTATGCTCTTGTGGCACTGACCAGCTGCAGCTAGCTACAGCTTCCAATCAGCCATGTGTGATCATGAGGGGAAACTAACCCTTTATAATGAACTGTTCTGCTAAGCTATGATGTTTGGTAGGTTAGGTGCAGCAAATACATTTTTTAAATATTTTATTTATTTATTTGCAAGGACAGACACAGAGAAAGTGTGAGAATGTGCATGTTATTTGCAAGGACAGACACAGAGAGTGTGTGAGAATGTGCATGTCAGGGCCTCTAGACACTGCAGACAAACTCCAGATGAATGTGTCACTTTGTGCATCTGACTTTAGGTGGGTACTGGGGAATTGAACTTGGGTCATTAGGCTTTGCAGGCAAGCACCTTAACCTGTGAGCCATCTCTCCAGCCCCATCAAATCCATTTTATTTATTTATTTAGAGAGGGGAAGAAGCAGAGAGAGAGAGAGAGACTGGGCACACCAGGGCCTCTAGCCACTGCAAATGAACTCCAGACATATGAGTCAGCTTGTACATCTGGCTTGCATGGGTACTCTGGAATCGAACCTGTTTCCTTAAGCTTCGCAGGCAAGTGCATTAACTACTACGCCATCTCTCCAGCCTCAAATCTATTTTTGACCTTCAATATTTTCAGTTGATGATGGGTTTACTGGGATAAGGGACATCTATATAACACATTGTCTTTATCAGATACCTGGGTTGTTCCCACGTGCAAGTTGGCTATTACACATGACGTGACAGTGAACTTGGAAATACAGATATGATATCTCTTTGACATACTGATTTTGCTGCCTTTGGATGTATGCTCAGGTGTGAGGTTTCTAGAATTTCTATTTATCAATTTATGTGAATCTTCATATTCTATAGTTAAAATACCAACATTTTCCCCAAAACAATGCACAAGGATTCTCTTCCTACCAAATGAAAAACAGCATGATATAAATGTACATCTAGACTGTGAACTCACATATGAAGTATCTTTATCTCTAAGCGGAAAATAATTAGCTTTTCCCTCCACCATATCCATCATCATCTTTGAAGGACAGTGATAGCAGGAGCATAAAAGTTCAGAGGTCCTCCTGAGTAATGAATGATGAGTTTTGAAATCTAGCAAACAAATAGAACCTAGAAAGATATACCTCATCAAAAAGACCCAAATTCTACTCTCAAAGGAAAATTACACTATGTTTTAAGTTGCTTACAAATATTTGATGCAAGTGGATTAAACTGGAGATGCTCAAAGAGAAGGCTGAGTGGCTAACACCTGGGCTATGCATACAAGTACCTGAGGGGGAAAAAAAATGAAAAGTTAATTCCCAAAGTGTCTACAGTGTCTATTTCTACATAGCGGGGTCCTTAATAATCTCTTTTTCCTTTTCATCAGGTTTTCTAAATTTGTAATACTGAACATGTAAGGGGTGTATTTGTGTGTTTTTAATGATAGACTAGGAGTGCAGCAAAATAATAATAATAATGGGGAGGTGGTATGAATTAAAAGGCAAGCAAGGCTTAAGAATGACTGATCTTCAGGATTTAGAAATAGGACAGGTAAATAACTTCATTCCTTTGCAGTTCACTCATTCACTGATTCCTTGAGTCAATCACTTATCCCACAGTGGAAACTCAATGAAAAACAAACTACAGACAACTCAGTCCAGGTCCTTAAGGAACTGATAGTCTAACAGACCTATTCTATTGACTAAGCATTAAGCCATGTTAGAAGGCCATAATAAGGCCATGTTCAAGTTCAATATGATAGACATTCTATAAGAAAAACTATAAATCTTGTCTAAGTGGTTAGAAATTAGAAAATTTTGTCCAAGTAGTTAAAGATTAGGAAATGCTTTGAATTAGTCTAAAGTGGTATAAAGATGTGAGATACTATCCCATATAAATGAAGTATTTTTTGCCAAGGTGCACCAAAAACAATAAGGCAACAAATAATGCACCAGGCAAATAGTTCTTTGAAAGAAATTTTCCAATCAGATAATGTGCATGGACCAAAAAGTTTAAAAAGTGCTTTTGAATGTCATCTTTCAAAAGTAATTTGTGTGCTTTCTTGCATTCTGAAATGCATCTGCAAAACAGAATTCAGTCTTTCCCCAATGACTCCGTGTCATTACCACAAACGTCAAGGACTGTAGTGCAAATGACACAGCCATGCCCTAAGGAGCAGCTAAGATCATGCTTCCATACTAGCTCCAGTTTCCTAGCTTTTTCATTCTTTAGTGGTTTGCTTTGGCTTTTTATAGATTTTATCTTAAACACATTGAATTTTGGATCTGGAAGGGACCTTAGAGATTAACCAGCTAAACCCACTCACTTTACAGTAGAGGAAATTATTTTCCTCATCCACTGGGAAGCTCTGGCTCCAACGTTTTTGCACGTTTGGTGTGCCTACTGTGAGCTACTTGTTTCCCATTTCTAATTTTCTGTTTCTAACCTGACAACTAGAAACCCATAAGCAACCTTGTTAGAATCACACCAAAAATAATAATCTAAATGAAGAACTATTCTAAGAATTCATAGTGAGGGTTGTAACGCTCTCTGGGACCATACCCTGGAAGCCTCTTTTTCATGCTTCCTGTTTTGGAAAGATGGTCACAGTTCAGTAACAAAGGACTTTCATATAAAGACTGCCAAATCTCTGAGAATGAAGAACTCTCTTATGGGTGATGTAGTCTTGAGAAAACTGTTCTACCTCTTTAAGTCTCTGTTTTCCCATGTGAGGAAAGAATTGACACCACCTGAAAATATAACCAATTATAAATGAGGATACATGCTTTAAAGAACATCCCAGAAATGGAAATTGTCTTCTTTCTACTTGTGGTCAAACAGTAGTAGCCGAGTTTGCAAACACTAACACTGTATCTTCACCATATGTGACTCATTCTGGGCTGAGCATAGTAGTACTCAAAGCAGTAGTGGGTTCGCCACAGGAGTTCTCAAAGTTGCATGTCATTAGAATCATAGGGGAAGCACTGGTCATCTATACTCCACCTGAGGACACTCCTGGATATCTGTAATACCAACCCCACATGATTCTCATGAGCACCTAAATATGAGAACCAATATATCAGTAAAACCCTTTGAACCATGCTGATCATCTATGCCTGTTTGCATCAGATAGTAATGCTTAACATCCCTCACTGCCCCTGTGAGAATCTACAGTGCTTTCTGTTTGCTTTCACACTGATGCTTCTGGGACTCACTCTCACTCAACTTCTGATCCCCTCAAATTGCTTTATGATGTAAGTCTTATCTCATACCAGGTTCACACACTAGTGTGGTGCTACAAGTTTGTGAAAAGATTGTACTTCTTTTAAACTAGCTATCAAACAGCTGCAGCTCTGAGCTCTCTGAGAGGCCCCCATCACGCAGCCTTAAGACCATATCCACATTGATCTTCATGACTGGTGGCTTTGACCCACAGAACCTAAATTTAAAGGATTTAAACAGCTTGAGTAATGATTTTAAATTAATGTGGTTGAGAGGAAATGTCAGCAGCTCATATAAAGGTCTTGTGACAGATCATATAAAGACTTATCTGGCAAATAAGTAAGGAATACTTAGAACTTCACAATAAAACCACAATCAATCCAATGAAAATATGGGGATCAATTTTCAGTAGAAAAATGAAAGTTCAAGTGGCATGAAGTTCTACAATATGACCATTAGTGTCTATAATCAAAAACTCTATTAGGCAATCACTAGTGACTAAAATAAAAAAGTCTAGCAATGCTAAATATTAATATGAATATATAAAACCAAAACTTAGATATACTGATAACGGAAAACAGTTTGTCAGTCTCTTGGAAAGTTAAGCAAATACATAACAATTCTACTCATAGGTAGCTACCTAAGAGAAATAAAAATGTCCCCATAAAGACTTGTACACAAATGCTCAGAAAAGTATTACAGACTAAATATACTTCACCCAAAATGCTTCGAACAATATGTGTTTGGGTTTTGGAATGTTTTAGATTTTAGCATATATACATACACCTAATGACAAATAATGATCTTGGAGGTGGGACCCAACTCTAAACATAAATTAAATTTATGTTTCATACATACTTTATAAATATAATTAGAAAGGTATTTTATAAGATATTTTTACTACAGTACTCTGACTGCAAATTATCACATAAGGTCAGGTGTGTAATTTTCCAAATTCAAAAACTTTGCATTTTTGGATTAAGAAAACCTACTTGGTAATGGAGCCTACTTGCACCAGGTCAGTGCCCACCAAAAAAACCTGGTATATAGGTTTGCATAGGAAGCACTAATCATACCTTCCATGCCAGGGCAGGTTATGTGTTAAATCTGATGGATGGTCAGATTTGCCCATTCTTAAACAATTATTTTGTGGTTATCATTTGTTACTTATTAGCTTATAGTGCCTTAATCTCTTCTTCTGTCATTTTTGGGAGCAGGGTCTCACTCAGACACAGGCTGACCTGGAATGCTTTACATACCAGAAATCTCAGCCTCTCAGTTGACAGGATTAAAGGTCTGAGGCAACATACATCCTTAGGGAGTTTGACTTTGTTAGATGATCTGTTGGTTTTAATACCCACTCTTACATAAATAGTCCATGCTAGTTTTGAATGAATGTGTATATTGTTCAGTTAAGTTTCAGAATTTGCCTATATTTTGCTCCACCTCACCTACTGAATACTCAAATAGCAGGCAAACCCAACACCTAGGGTCACTTTCGCTATTACTCTGAGAGTCATTTAAGAGCCATACCTGGTACCATAAACTCCTTCCATGAAGAAATATAATGTCAGATTTATGCATCTAAGAATACTGAAGATAATAATAAAACCCAAGCATCAAATTCACCCAAGATGCAAAAATCTCTACATTATAATACAAGACACATAAAAAATCATGACAATATAATTCCACCAAAAATTATAAATCCATCAGAAATTACCTTCACTGATACTGATTTAGATGAATGCCTGAGAAAGATTTCAAAGGAATGACTATAATTATGCTCAAAGAAATCAAAGGAATCAAAGATGACACAGGAAACCAATTTAATGTAATAAGGAGGTCAATATAAGACATGAGTAAGGAAATAGAAATACTGAAAAAAACCCAATCAGAAATACTAGAAATGAAAAACACAGTAAGTCAAATTAAAAAAAAAAAAAAAACTCTGTAGAAAGTCTCACAAATACAATGGATACAGGAGAGAATAAGATATTTAAACCAGAAGACCAGGTGGCAGATATAATTCAGTCCAACAAAGAGAAAGACAAGCTAATAGGAAAGTATTCAAGATATTTAGGACAATATGAAAAGATTAAACATAAGAATTCAGGGTATAGTAGAAGGAGAAGAATTTCACTACAAAGGCATAGTAGGTGTTTTCAACAAAATCATAGAAGAAAAATTTTTCCCAAATTGGGAAAGATTCCAGTACAGACACAGAAAGCTTTTAGAACACCAAATAGACAAAACCAGAAAAGAACTTCTCCTTGCCATATTATAATTAAACTACCAAACACACAAACCAAAGAAAATATACTGAAAGTAGCTAGAAAAAGCAAGTTACTTATAAAAGCAAGCCCATCAGGGTAGCAGCATATTACTCAACACAAATTTTAAAAGCCAGAAGAGCTTGGAATGAAGTATTCCAAGTTCTGAAACATAACAACTGTCAATCACAATTACCTTATCTAGCAATACAAACTGATGAGGAAATAAGGACATCCACAATAAAAACAGACTAAAAGAATATATTATCACTAATCCAGCTCTATAGAAAATACTTGAAGGGATCCTTCATGCTGAAGAGAAAGCAAAACACACACATAAGGAAATGGAAAAAAATAAACCATACTCAAATAATGGTCAATACAAGACAGTAAAGGGAAAACAGGAAGCACTAAAAAAGCAAGAAGAATGCTGTGAAAAAATACATACCTTTCAATAACAATATCAATGGCCCAACCAAAAGACACAGGATTATAGACTGGATTAAAAGGCAGGATTCTTCTATTGTATCCAAAAAACTCACATCTACATAAAAGAAAGACACTATCTTGTGCTAATTTTACTCTTCATCAGAGAATCTGATTCTCTTATTTTGAAATAGAAAAAAAAAAATACAAAGAATCAATGAAACAAAGAGTTGGTTCTTTGAACAGGTAAATAAGAATGATAAACCCTTAGCAAATCTGACCAGAAGAAAGAGAGAAGAAACAAAAATTAATAAAATTAGAGATGAAAAGGGCACCATTACAACAGATACCAAATAAATTCAGAAAATAATGATAAGGACATAATTTAAGAATATATACTTATAAGTTTGAAAATCTGAAATAGATGATTCCCTAGATTTATATATCCTATCAAAATTAAATCAAGATGAGATTAACCATTTAAATGACCTATCACAAGTATGGAGATCAAAGCAGTTATAAAAAGTCTCCCAACTTAAAAAAAAGTCCAGGCCCTGATGGATTCATTGGTGAAGTTTACCAGACCTTCATTGAAGAACCAATATCAAGGCTTCTCAAACATTTACATTAAAGTAAAAAGGAAAGAATCCTACCAAACTCTTTCTATGAAGCTAGCATCACCTTGATACCAAAACCAGACAAAGACAGAACAAAAAAAAGAAAGTTATAGATAAATCTCCCTCATGAACACAGATGCAAAAATTCTCAACAAAGTATTGAGAAACAGAATACAAGAATACAGAATACAGACAGATTATTCATCCCTACCAAGTAGGCTTTACCCCAGAGATGCAGGGATGCTCCAACATATGCAAATTGATAAATGTATTACACTGTATAAATGGATTGAAGGACAAAAATCACATGATCATCTCAATAGATACAGAAAGGCATTTGATAAAATCCAACATCTCTTCATGGTAAAAGTCCTACAGAACCTGGGAATAGAATGAATATATCACAACATAAAAAGGCTATTTATGACAAACCAACAGCCAACATAATACTAAATGTGAAAAAAATCTTGAAGTTTTTCCACTAAACTCAGGAATAAAACAAGGGTATCCATTGTCCCCACTTTTATTTAATATAGTACTGAAAGTCTTACCTATAGCAATAAGACAAGAGCCACATAAAATGTATACAAACAGGAAAGGAAAAAATTAAATTATCGTTATTTGAAGATAATATGATTCTATACATAAAAGACCATAAAGATTCTACCAGAAAACTGTTAGAACTAATAAGCACTTTTAACAATGTAGCAGGATAAAAATAAATATACAGAAATCAGTGGCTTTCTATATACTAACAACAAACATGCAGAGGATGAAATCAGGAATCACTCCATTCACGACTGCATCAAAAAAAATTGTAACTTGGAATAAACCTAACCAAGGAAATAAAGGATCTCTGCAATGAAAACTTTCAAACACTCAAGCCAGAAATTGCAGAAGAAACTAGGAAATGGAAAGACATCCCATGTTCTTAGATTGGAAGAACAATATTGTGAAAATGTCTATCATACCAAAAGTAATCTACACATTTAATGCAATCCCCATTAAAAGTCCAATGGCATTCTTCACAGAAATAGAAAAAATAATCCTAAAATACATTTGAAAGGACAAAAACCTTCAAATAGCCAAAACAATTTTGACCAACCAAAATAAGGCTGGTGGTATCATCATACTCAAGTTTAAGCTATGTTACAAAGCCATAGTAATAAAAAAAAAACCATGGTACAGGCATAAAGATAGACACATAGGTCACTGTAACAAAATAGAGGACCCAGATGTAAATCCAGGTAGCTACAGCCATCTGATTTTCAACAAAAATATTCATTGGAGAAAAAACAACCTCTTTAACAAATGGTGATGGGAAGACTGGGTATCTATATGTAGAAGGATGAAAATCGATCCTTATCTCACTCCATGCCTAAGAATCAAGTCCAAATAGATCAAAAAGATCTTAATATCAAACCTGAAACTATGAAACTGCTAGAGGAAAAAGTACAGAAAACCTTTCAACATACTGGCATAGGCAACAACTTTCTGAATATAATCCCAGTTGCTCAGGAAATAAAACCACTAATCAACCACTGGGAACTCATGAAATTACAAAGGATTTTTACAGCAAAGGACACTATAAATAGAGCAAAGAGGCAACCTACAGAATGGGAGAAAGTCTTTGCCAGCTTTACATCTGAAAAATAATATCTAGGATATACAAAGCACTCAGAAAACTAAATAATAAGAAATCAAACAACCCAATTAAAAATGGGCTATGGAACTAAATAGAGAGTTCTCAAAAGAAAAAATATAGATGCATATAAATATCTAAAAAAAATGTTCTACATCCTTATCCATCAGGGAAATGCAAATTAAAACTACTTTGAAATTCCGTCTCACTCCTGTCAGAATGGCTATCATCAAGAAAACAAATAACAATAAATATTTTCAATGATGTTGTAAAAGGGGAACCCTTCTACACTGTTGTAGGAATGCAATCTGGTACAGTCATTGTGGAAATCAGTGTGAAGGTTCCTGAGACAGCTAAAACTAGATTTACCATATGACCAAGCTATGCTACTCCTAGGCATATATCCTAAGGACTTTTCTCACTACCTTAGGGATACTTGCACAACTATGTTTATTGCTGCTCTATTCACAGTAGCCAGGAAATAGAACCAGCCTAGATGTCCTTCAACTGATGAATTAATAATGAAGATGTGGTACATTTATACAATGTAGCTCTATTCAGTGGTAAATAAAAATGAAATTTGCAGGGAAATGGATGGATCTGGAAAGGATTATACTAAGTGAGGTAACCCAGGCCCAGGAAGGCAAACATCACATGTTCTCTCTCATATGTGTATCCTAGCTACAAATGTGTTTACGCTTATGTGTGAGTTAGAGTAAAAAATCTATGGCAGAGACCAGTAAGCTAGAAAACAGCTATAAGGAAGGGAGGAGAGGGTAGGACATAAGAGGATGGTACTGAGTATATATAAGTAGACAAACAGATACTGGGGGTAGACTGGCCTAAGTCAGGAGAAGAGATTGAGTAAAAGAATTGGGGATTAATCAAAATTCAAGATATTGTGAATAAGCCATATGAAAACCTACTTTTTTGGATAATGACACTCCCAGAAGCCACAGACTGTTACATGAAAAATTTCAGTGCCAGGGATTTCAATTCCAGTGAAATGTTGGCCAGAGAGGTCATTGATGCCCACCAAATATTATAGGCTGTTGCCAAAGCTCTTGCTTTCCCACCAGAAATACATGGTAAGACCCTATTGCTGAAGACTTCACATGCCCGGGCTGCAAGGTCACTGAGAAATCAAGCTGAGGCTGAGCTGAAAACCTCCTCCCTGTCGACCAACTGACAGAAAGCTGGAAAAAGCTGCACAGCTTGTAGCTCTATGGGAGACAGAAGTCATCAGCAGTGAAAACAGTGGGCACTGCAAGCCTCAAGTGTGGCCAGCCATGCCAAATGACCCAAACAGGTGCAACAGTGGCATGTCTGTTATGGGAGAGACCAAGTGCTCTCTAATTGGATTGGCAGTCAGCTCTATGGGAGGGGATACATGCCTGGTGCTGAAAACCTAATCAAAAGCCTATGGTGTAACGCCTGTTCTTGTCTGACTAAATGCATATACTTTGCTGGCCTAACTGCCTATAATCCCTTTATGTAATGTTCATACCCATATGTTAATGTGACTCTCACCTTTGGTTAGAGAAGCTTCTCTTTTCAGGTGGCGGTGACCACTGGGATGACTCAGAAGGCACCATAGTGCTGAGAAGTGGCAAAGGAGTGTTCAGCACTGAAACATCCCTTTTACACCATCCAAGACTCAGGGTCCAATGCGGAAAAGGTGGTGGTAAAAATATAAGAGCCAAAGGAAGGGTGGGACTGCTTACAATGCAATTGTCCAGACAGAAACTGGCCTTGATATCCATGACCTTGCCTAGAACTACCTTCACAAGACCCTCATATTAGGAGGAAAGATGATGGCATAAAAATAAAAGAGAGACTAATGATTAGAGAGAGGGAGGGGATATGATAGAGAGGGGATTTGTGAAGGGGAAAGTTGGGGAGGGAAGGGAATTATCATGGTTTATTGTCTGTATAGAAGTGGGCAATAAAAAAAAAGAAAACCTACCTGTGTTTGCAAGAGCTAAAGAGTAGAAATGTTTTAAATATCATTCAACTATTGAATGGATAAATCAAATGTGGTATACTGATAGAATCCATTCAGCCAAAAAATAGTACATTGTCTATGGATACCAAATATATAATTCCAAATGAAAAGCCATATATGAATATTGTATATTGAATTATTCTATTCATGTGAGTCTTCTAGAAAAGGCAACCTTATAGAAACAGAAAGCAGAGGAGTGATCAAGCAGGAATAGAAGGTAAGACTGGGTGAAGTGTCCCAGGAAGTTTTAGGGTACTGGACATATCCCATTTCTAGACTGCATTAATAGATACACAGCTCTATAATTCACTCAAAATCACTAGTCTATACTTACATTATTTTTCTGTGGGAAAAATGTACGGTATATAGAATATATTTCACTAAAGCTGTTAAAGATGAAAAACTACTGTGGAATATTCAAGTCTTAATTTCTATTTCTTCCCAGAAATTTCCCTTACTTTGCTTTACTCTGCCTCTCTGTCTGCTGGAACAAGTGGAGATGTATAATGCTAGGATTCAAGTCAAAAGAAATCTGTCAGCATTTGGGACCTTCTGCTTAAACAGAGCATTCCATCGTCATAACTTCTCCTACCTATCCATTCATTTGTAGGTAAGTTAGTCTTAAAACCTCAAGCTACCGCAGAAATACTTAGTCTGATATCTGCTTTCTACTTCTGGGACCAAGACGCCCCTGCTGCCTTCCTGAATCCCTAGTTCATTTTTGCCCTGTGTCCTGCTTTATAGTTCAACCTCACTCTGCAAAGCATAGCCTAGACATGAA
This sequence comes from Dipus sagitta, assembly GCA_036346955.1. Taxonomy (NCBI): domain Eukaryota; kingdom Metazoa; phylum Chordata; class Mammalia; order Rodentia; family Dipodidae; genus Dipus; species Dipus sagitta. Next base: position 45,514,458 of record CM070770.1, on the reverse strand, counting down.
ATCTCTCAAAGACACCAGGCCAAGAACCTCATTCAAACTGACACCGCCTCACTTCCTGCTAGCTCTGAGAAGGAAAGAATTCAGGCTGTGTCTCACAAGAAATTCTCAAAAAAAAAAAAAATACGACCCTGTTTAAATGTCAAAACATTTTTCAAACCCACACTTAATAGTAATTATAGTTTTAGTATTAGTTGATTGAAAAAGTAGAGAATGACAAAAAGCTACTATGATAGCTTAGATGTTCTTAAGTAAATTTGCATCTTATTAACGTAACTACATCTACATTTATCAGAAAGAAAAATCTGCTATTCAAAAACAGAGAGAAATGCCTGCAAGTTGTTTCTGTGTTCTGGGAAAGTGTAGAATTCAGCTCAGAATAAGTCATTCTTTTGTCTTGGAGGATACCACCTTTACACTGTGAAGGGGGAAGGCTCTAGGCTAGTCTGATGGGGGAGCAGTTACCAGGCAGAAGGGAAACAAATTGTTCTGCATAATGAAATACTGTAATAAAGACCTTTAAAGTTGCTCCTTTGAAATTTACACAAGTGAAAGGTTTTTTGTTTTGTTTTTACAAGATTTTACATATTAGTGGGAAGAAAGGAGAGGACCTGAACAAAAAAGATATGTAGATGTAAATGTTCTTGAAAAGAAAAATTGTTGAACATCAATTCCTACACCACTACTTCTTAGTGTCCAGATCTTGATGCTGAAAGATGTCCTAGACACCAGACGGAGAGAGCTGCTGGAAGGAAAGATAGATCCTGATTGTGTTCTCCTTAGAATTCTAAGAGCTTCAAGTGAGCTTTACAGATGCTAGGAGAAAATTCCCAAGCAGCCGAACTAGCTCTGAGCACACATCCAAATGTCAGCACAAGTCCTTTACCATGGCCCCTCTGAGTCTATCACTTACAAGGCTAACTGTAGCATCCTGGAATTAGAGTGAAAGAGTTCTCTTTTTACCCACATATACATTTTTTAAAAACTTATCCATTGAAATATTCTTTGAGTAAAATGATACCAATCCATCTCTACAATGTGTAAATTAAGGCACGAAGAATAAAATGAGATGTTACATCTAATAAGGAAGCCTCAGTCAGGATTAAAACTGGGGCCCTGTTGCTGTTACTTTCTCACTGCTGAGACACTTGACCAGAAGCAGCTTATGGGAGGAAAGTGTTTATTTTGGGCTTGCAGATTCAGGGAAAGTTCCATCAGGGTAGAAGAAACTGGCTCACTTCCATAAGTCCATAGCAGAGATACAATCAACAGCTAGAAGCACAAAGAGCCAGAGCTCAAAGTGGCTCTGCACATACTTTAGGGCTGAATTTAAGATCTATCCCCAGAGACACATCCTTCAACAAGGCTTTGCTGATGGAGACTTAAGTTGTAAGCTTAATCAAAAATACCTCAGGCTACGAAGGACATGCGTCAAATCACCACAGGTCCTTAGACCCCAAATACAGTGCTCCTAGTTTATCACAGGTATATAAAATAAACAGAAACAAAATCAAGACATCAGAAAGTTCTAGTGAATATCATTAGGTTTCAACAGCCAGCAGAATGTATCTCAGAAGTCAAAGAAGTAAGCACTGCTCCCCACAATTTATGTTCAAACACTTAACTGTAAACTACCACTTACCACTCGAAAACATCAATATGCACTCACTCATTCAATAAATATTTGTTGGCCATTTATTCTGTGCAAGGGTCTTACAAAAGCCAACTTCAGTAACCCAAACTTGAATGCTACTCAGGAACTATTACCAGTATGTGTGATAAAAAGTCTTCTGTTAGCAGGAATATCTGATTCATGGCTATTGTGGTTTGTGGCTATCATTAAACTGATGAATTCTATTGCTTAAAGAACAAAAACAGGACTAGAGAGATGGCTCAGTAGATGATGCACTTGCAGCATAAACATGAATAGCTAAATTCAGATCCTCAGAACCTATGTAAAAGCTGGACACTGTGACCTATGGTGAGAAGGAAAGCAGGGACAGAAGAATGCCCCCGAAGCTTGCTGATGAGGTACCCTAGCAAACTAAATGGTGAACAAGAGATCCTGCCTCAAACGAGGTAGAAGGAAAGGACCAACACCCAAAAGTTTTCCATGACACACATGTACCCACACTTCCCACACATGTATATACACACATAAGAACAAAAGCATATTACCCTGCAATGCATTAAGTATACTCACACACAAATCACCTTTCCACACGACTTTTAAATTTATAACCAGATACACACGGAAGCCCACACGTGACATTTTAAATTCTAGAACACAGAACTGATAAGGCAAAAGTCACCAAAGGAATTTCTCAGGTACAAATAAGTTATAAACTGGCCAAAAGGACATAAATATATCCACTCCAACAACATACTGGTCTTTCCTTGCTCAGCTGCTCTGACGGCTAGTGTATGAGTGGTCCCAGTCTGGCTGTGCCACATAACAGCTGCTAGAAGCAGACATTTACTCTCCCTGTGCTTTGTGTTTCTCTTCATAGAATGTGAAGAGGAGACTGTACAATCGCTAAAATTCTCTTTGCAAGTCAGGATTCCCAATGAGAAACAGACTTCACACTCAAGATAATTCAAGGACACTGTTTACAGAGATGTGTGATAGAGGTAGGGAAACCACAGAGGAGAGCAATCACCATCCTGGGCCCACAGGGAGAGGCAAAGGAGCAGGAACCATGCCCAGAAGAAAAGGAGATACTCAGCGAGGGCCACCTTGAGAGGACTCCAAGTCCAGAAACACAGCATCTGGCATGGCACACCGTCTTCTCTCCCTCTGATATCTTTCTCTAGGCTCCACATTGCTGCATCCAACCAGAAACCAGAGAGCATGTCAGTGTTCCAAGAAGAAAAGAGAGTGAAGAAAGATGGAGAGTAGATAGATACTATCTAAGACAAGTTCCTTACCATTTTAACATGCTCCAATGTTTCTCTGAGGTATACCAGACTTAGAACTTGTGGGCAACTAGAAATAGCTCTGGACCTACATATACCCCAAAGTCAGCGTCTTCCTTCTCACAGTCAAGACTACTTCAAAGAGAGATGAATAAGATGCCCCTGCCCCCAGCAACTTCATGTCCCTAGGTGGTCCTTCATAGCTACATACATTATTTGATATTTATCTTAAAAGAAAGTGTGTGACTTACTAGACAAGATTTTCCATTCCCTTCTGTGTGGGGCTCGAGGGTTAAGACAGTGAGTCTGAAATCATGCATGGTATTTGGTTCCAGGTTCCAAGCTACTCTGGATACCCTAATCAAACTCTTTAAGGCTTTCCTCATTTGTAAACTGGGAACGACTGAACTCACCACGTGGAACTGTTATGAAGATTAAACAAGATGTTTAGCATGTAGCCCAGGGTTTGACTAATAAATGGTAGTTTATCATTAATTCCTCACTGGACATTGATTTAACAAGTAATTCTTGTAAGTCTGTTAATGAATTTTACCTGAGCTGCCTCCTTTTCCTTTGTTCTGACTCTGGGAGTCTCCTTCACATGACTTCCGGAGTTGCAAAATGCCACAAACCCACAGCAAATTTTACTGAAGCAACACATTAAATGAATTTGTTTGAAGACTTATCACCTTAGACAAGATGAAGTTAATAGCTTTCAGTGGAAAAATTGTTCATTTTGCAAATATGAATCTTTTGCACTGGAAATAAAATCTCTAAGTAAAATGAAAATCAATCATCACATAATGCCATTTGAAAAATGTAATTTAGAGAAAGGAAACTTGGATTCTTATCAAAAAGCTTTATTTTGGCTGGTGTCTTTTATGACTACATAATCTTATTCTGAAAAAACTTGGGGGAATTTGCTTTTATCTATAGGTACAGTAAGGAATTACAAGGATCGGTAAAAATCACCAAAAGATAATATAAAAAGGCAAAATTATAAGAATACAGCCGGAACAAGGTCTTGTATCATGAACTAGGAAGCGGGGAAGGAATAAGTAAAGGGACTGTTGGTGACAAAGGTGCCAAGGTTCACAGACACGACAGCTGCTCTGCACGCCCTCCTCTGCTCCGGTCACATTTCCTGAGTGCACGCTGGTGCCAGCACTGGGGAAGGTGGACAAGCCCCCAGGTTCAGCTTCTGCCCCTGGAGTATCAAAGGTCTCCTGAGAGACAGACTCACAAGCTTCCCGGTGGGGAGGGAGAGCTGGACGGCCACTGCGCGCTGCTGTGAACAGACCCGTCTAGCAACATGAATTCAGGAGTGAGGAAAGGAAATCCACCAGGGAGCTCCATCAGGTCTCTTTCACTGCATATAACAAGCCACTGTAAAATGTGTGGTTTAACCAACAGCTATTTATTTAGCTCACCATATTGTGAGTCCGCTAAGGCTGCTGAAGCCCAGGCAGGTCCAATTCATCTCAGCTGGGTTTTCTTACATTTCTCCGGTCAGGTGATAGATCTGCCAGTGTCTCAATAATTTATGATAACCTCATTCACCTAACAGGCAACTGATAGCCAAGGAAATAGGCATGGATCACTTATTATCTAGGCTGAGCTTCTTCCCAAGATACCTAGCAGTTATAGGGCACACAGAAGCAGCAGCAGGAGACAAACTGTAATAGGGCATCCGTGTCACATCATGTGGGCCAAAATCCCATTAGTCAAACAGCTTATGAGACAAAGCCTAGAGCTTACATGGGAAGGGTAGCAAAGACATATTTGTGGCCATTTTGGAGCTGAAGAGATGGCTCAGCAGATAAGGTACTTGCTTGCAAAGCCTGATGGCCCGGGTTCAACTCCCCAGTACGCACATAAAGCCAGATACCCATAGTGCATGTGTCTGGAGTTAGTTTGCAGTGGCAGGAGGACCTGGCATGCTCATACTTTCTCTCTCCCCACCCCAAATAAATTAATGATTTTTTTAATTTACAAAAAAAATAAAGTGTCGTGCATTACAGGAATGGGAGGAATTTAGGGGCATTTTTGCACTGCATACCAAAGCTGCAAGAAATGATATTTGAGGGGAATGTAAGTCTCATAGGAATCATCCAGGGTAGGAACTGTTCTCTAGGAGAAGAATGAAGACAGGTCTTAGTGTGGAAATATAAAAATGCTTCTGACTTGTCAAAGTATAGCAATAAACAATGAGCAATGTGTTTTGGAAAGTTCTGGAGATCAGGGTAAAGTTCATCACAAGATTTCCCATGATGTTCAGGTGTATTTGTAATGTCTTTGCAATAGGGATCCCATCACACTATTTCTACTGTCTGGCTGTGCCTCTGAGGCTTAGAAACTAATGCAATAAGACTTCTGTGGCTGTTCCTGCAATGAGCTACACAGGCAAAACCCCTTATACTGACTGCCCTTACAGGAAGACCTTAATGACAGAACATCCTGGGAACAAAATCAGCAATGTCTTCATAAATCATGTGAAACAGACTGGTGCCTTCAAAGTCACAAATGCTCCTGGCAGCTGCGATGTGGGGAAGGAAGTGAATCCATGCAAACAAAACTGTACACCCTTGGTGTGGCTTTTATGTCCCCAGTTCATTTTCCCCTGGCTACATGTTTTATACCCAAGACACAAGTAAATAATTACTGTTTGCTTGCTTATTTGATTCATTCATCTGTTCATTCAGTCAGTCATCCAATAAATGTGCATTGAGTACATTCTACATACCAATGGGAGCTGGAAGACAACAGATATTAACAGGATGTCTCTGCCACCAAGGACTTACCACTTGATGAAGGGTGCAGAAAGATGAACAACTTCACTTTAGTATGATGAGAGCAGAGAATGCAGCTCAGGGTACTACAGGCAAGGCCTGAAAGGGGTACCATGGTGGTTGGACTGTAAAACGGCCTGTACAGCATCATGTGTTTGTGATTAAGTCTCCTACTTAATCCCCGTCCGGTGGCACTGTTTGGGACATTTGTGGAGTTGGTCCTTGCTTCCAGCAAGGGCTGTCATTGGGAATGGTTCCTGGAGTGTCACGGCACAGTCCTGCTTGCCCACTCTCTCCACTTCCTCCCTGCTGCTGTGGGATTGTGTGTGATGCCTAGCTGTCTGCTCCTTCCATGCTTTCCCACCAAGGTGAAACTCTCCCTCCAAACTGCAAGCTGAAAATGAACTTTTTCCTTCCATAAGCTGCTTCTGCCCAGGAGTTTCATCCTAGCAGTGAGGAAGTACCTGCTACAGACACCTAACCCAGGGACAGCTTTCCAACTAATGTGGCACTTCCCTTTCATCTCAAGGAATGTGTAGGATATGGGGAGCCGCAGGAAGGGCTTTTCAGGAAGAGGAAATGGCCTGTACTGGAAAATGGAAGTAAAGGAAGCATGGTGACGCCCAGGAAGTAGAAGCAAGAAGCAGAGACTAGGGCACTGCATGAGGTGTGAGAATATACCACAATCCCTCCCCTCCCCATGAACTGAAACATTAGAACACTCCAATTCCACTCTTCCTGACTGGTCCACCCGTCTCTTCTCAGCATGAATGAATTCAAGTTCTTGATTGCCATCAAGCAACATCTGAACTTGACCGTGGAATAGACTTTGGTTTGGTGAGAGGTATGGTGGGATATTTGTTAAAGCCTCATCAAGAAGCCATGTAGACTTTTCATAAAGATTAGACTTGATTCACTTATTCCTTTTAGAATAAAAATAAGATATTCAAAAAGGACATCAGTGAGTCCTCCTGTTCAAACAAATCTCTAGACCCAAATCTCTTCACTGACTAGAGAACCTAAATCCCCAGTGAAACTCATTATGGCATGGTATTAACACATATTAATAATAATGTGGTCTACCAGTTGGTGTTTTATAAGTGTCAGGGCCCTTGGCTAAACTCATTTTTGATATAATCTCATTAAATCATTATGTAACTTCTATGGATATATTTCTATTATGAGGAATAATGTTTAAAGATAATAGGTAGTGACATGTAAAGTTACAGTTATGGTTTAGACACAAGTCTAGAAGAACCTCTCCTCTGCTTTGTGCTTCAGCAAAGTTCTCTGTCCCGAGATCCAGTCTGATGTTTTCCCCGTTAGTCTGGGAACCTTGTTCTGAACACCCCCATCACCGAACGTGCCTAGCCTCAGTCTCTCTACTCTACATCTCCAGGTCTATCAGATGACCTACTCATTCAGGAACACTTTGCATCTCAACTAATATACATGAGTCTTAAGAAGATATCAGAAATGGTCTTAAGTAAAGTGAAAGTGTTTCTACTCTAGTAGGATATTCATTAATTCATCCGTCCATTCATTCAACAAAAATAAGTGTCTACTGAGTGCTGGGAACTCTGTAATTCTGAGAATGTAGAAGTGACTAACGAAGGCAAAGTTCTCACCCATTCTAATAGGATTCAGCACACGTGCATAAGTAATTGGCAGCAGATGTGAGGCTGGAATTTAGGTGCCCTGAATACCAGATAAGTGGCTGACAGTAAAACTCCTTGGACGAGTTGATTCTAGGTGTCCTTTCTACTTCTTTCCTCCCATTCACAATTCACCTCACTCCACCTGGACTTCCCTCCCACCACTTCCCTGAAATTGCTCTTCTCAAGATCACAAATGACTTCCAGGTCAGCAAACTGATTATATTCCATCTGTGTCAAAACATTTCCCTCTTCATTTCCATGACAGCACAATTTCCAGGGGTTCCTCCTATCTCACTGACCAGAAGTTTTTAAACTTTGCTGGCTCCTCCTCTTCTCCTAACCTCTAAACACCTTAACTCCCTAACACTTGCGATTAAGACTATGATTATCCTTTCCTGTCTACTCTCTCCCACATCATTATTTTAAATATGATTTATGAAGACACTCAAATTTGTGTCCTTAGTCTTAATTTCTCCCTGAAATTCTAGAATTAAGCAGTATGTGTGTAAGTATGGTGTGCATGCATGTGTGTATGAGTGTGGGCAAATACATATGTGTAAGTGCATGCATACATGTGTGTAGGCCAGAGGTTACTGTCTTTATCAATCAGTCCCAACCTTATTTTTGAGGTAGATTTTCTCACTGAACCCAGAGCTCACTGATTCAGCTAAACAGCCTAGACAGCAACCCCAAGGATCTCTTGTCCCTGTCTCCCCGGCATTGGGGTTACAAGCACATGACACCATGCTTGTGTTTTGTTTTATGTGGGTGCTGGGAATCCAAACTCATGTTCCCATGTCCTCACATTGGTGTGCTTTCTGTGACAAGTACTGTATAGACTAAGCCATCTCTCCAGCTCCCGGCATTCCAGATTATGATATCCAAATGTCTGCTGACGTCGTATTTGCCATTCAAAATTCAGCAATTTACCCTTACCACCAAGTTCACTCCTCTCGCATCTCAGTTAACAGCATCATCTCCTGAATTTCTTGTGCCAAAAAGCACAAGAGTCACAAGTTCCCACAGCAAGCCCTACAACTGAAATTCCAGGTGAGGCTGGAAGATCTCCACTCATCTCCGTCTTCACTATTCTCAACCCTATCCAACCTAAAATTATCCCTTGTCTCAACTATTGCAAAGGTCTTCCAACGGGCCTCCTGGTTTTCATCCTCACTCCTCATTCTATTTCTCATAAAGTTACTGAGATAGTTAATCTTGATTGCCAACTTTCTGGGATCTAGAATCACCATGAAAACAAACCTCTGGGCATGTCTGCAAGGAAGCAACTACATTAGGCTAAGTGAAGTGGGAAAAGCTGCCCTAAATGCGAGGAGTGACATTCCATGGGCTGGAGTCCCAGGCTGAATAAAAAGTGATCTGAGCATGAGCATTTATTGCTCTCAGCTTCCTAATTGCAGATGCAGTGTGACCTCAAGCTTATGCCTCCAGGCTTCCGCACTGTGATGGACCTTATGCCCTTGAACTGTAAGCTGAAGGAAACTCTTCCTCCCTTTGGGTGCTTCTTGTCATAGCAACAAGGAGAGTAACTAATACAGGAAACCACAGCAAAAAAAAAAAAAAAAAAAAATAGAAGGGAAGTCAGACTCTGCCAGCTGAGGCTTTAAACTCTCCAACGTTTCTACTGCACTTCAAATACAAACTTTACTTGGCTTGAATCCCATTATCATTTATGACTACTTCTATAATATCATCTACTCCAGGTTTTCCTTTGATTCCTCCACTCCAATTACACTGGCCTAGGAACTTCATGGCAGCTGCTATCACTGCCTATATGGGTCTTCTTTTTCATCTTCACAGGCCCTTTCTGTCATTTATATCAGTGCTGTGTGTCAGTCACCTCCTCAGAAAGGCCTTCTATGATCCCTGCTGTAACTCTGTTTAATTATGTGTGTAGTACTTAATATGTTTGTGTGTGTGTGTGTGTGTGTGTGTGTGTGTGTGTGTTGTCTGTTTCTTGGCTAGTGCCACGAGACTGCTCAGTGGTTAAGGTGTTTTCTACAAAGCCTAATGACCTGGGTTCAATTCTCCCTATAAAGTCAGATGCACAAAGTGTCACATACATCTGGTGTTCATTAGTAGCAGCTGGAGGCCCCTGGTGTGTCCATTCTCTCTTCTCTGTCTGTCTCCCTTCTCTCTATCTCTCTACTTGCAAAATATACATATATATCCAAAGAAAGCAGTGTGTTAGTCTTGTTTAGTAAAAGAAAGAGTGATCAACATAGGTTAGGGAATCAATAAATATTAAAGAAAAATATAGATGAATCCACTCCAACTCCCATAATAAGAAAAGTAAATTTAGTATGTTAAACAGTTGACTAAAAGGGGGGGGGCATCTCATCTATAACCAAGAAAAGAGGCCAGCAGTATGGGAGTGTCCTGAGGTACCACAAAAACTATCAAGAACGAAAGCATGAAACTATCCACTAATGAGCAAGAAAGTTATTTAGGATAGCAGAGATATTTTCAATCGAAGCACATAGAACACACATTTCTTGAAATAAACTTCCACAATGTTCAGGCAGCTAGACCAGATTGAGTGTGGCTGGATTGGGGTCTGCCCTTTAAGTTTCCCTATGTTTCACTCTAAATAGTGATGGCCTCCTTTACTGGATGGTTCTGCCTGGTGTTTCAGATAAAAGCACCATTTGGAAGGAAGAAAGCAGCCTCTATCCAGCTGTCTCTGTTTGAACAAGAGGAAAGTATTACCAGAATGCCCAGAAATACAGAATTCTCAGAAATTTGAATCAGTTCATAGGCCATGATGAAAATGAGAATGTGAATGGCTAAGTGGGCCATAATAAAGCTCCCCAAATAGAAGCACTAAAGACTTTGCCCAAAGGCCCACAGCTGCTCAGTCTGAGACTGTCATCCTTAACTTCCATAGGCATCAGAAGAGGGACACCTTGTCTTACCTAAGGGCCATCACTTTGCAGCAGCCGTTAAGAATTCTTCAGGCACAGAAAGGCTGTTGGAAAACAGACCACAAAGCACCTGTTTTTATTGATAGAAGAGCTAAAACATCCCAATTGTTTGCAACTAGAAGCTAAAAGACTCTTAGCTCTTCCAAGAAAGGTCACAGCACAAGGGAATTAACTGTAATGCAGTATCTTTAACTAAACTTTTTTTTAAAGCCCCAAAGTTTCCAATTTCATTCTGATTTACTCTCAACAAGCTAGCATCTTGAAGACTGGAAGGTGGGTCTGTGCTGTTATTCACCCTGGCATCCACAATACTTAAATACATAGCTGGCAAACAATACAAATTCGCTGATTAGATAAAACCATCATCTCCTTACTCATGCACATAATCCTTTCACTCTCTCCCACCCTGTACTTGACGTCTGTCTGCCCCCCCCCCCTTGCACACACACACACAATTTAGTAGAGTTCATCACTCAAGCTTTGCCTCAAACCTATGAAGGCATGGATCTTATGATCCGGAGTTCCACAATGACCGCATGTTAGCCAGCGTACTGGGCTGGGAGGGACCAAAGACCACACTAGGGGAGTAATAGCCAGTGGGCCTCTTTACTTCTGCCACTAATCACAAATATATATAGGAAACATGGGATACAAGTATTCCAAAATCCAACACTTACAGAAGCCACCAAAACAAAAAGAAGGGAACTTAGTGGCAAGGGCATGGAGTTCATCCTATTGATTTTCACCCTGCAAGTTTCAACTTACCAGAGGACTGTTAGACTCTCCTATGTCTAGTAACAGATTCTTTGATAAATAGAATGGCAGAACTTTAACCCCACAGTTACATTACCAGCACAAATATGAACCAGGCAGATGGTGAAACTTTATATATGCCACCTTGCTTAATTATGACATCCAATGTTATGCATCTTATAGATAAATATCTTGTATATTAGAGCAGTTAAGTGATGGCTCAAGAATATAGTTCAGACTAGCATGCATAAAATCCCAGGATAAATTCCCAGGGAATGGCAGAAGGAAAGGAGGGAGGGAGAAATGGGGGAAAGGAAGAAGAGATGGAGGGGAGGAGGAATGGGGGAGAAGGGAAGAGTAGGGGAGACAGAAGAGGAGAAGGAAGGGAGGAAGGGAGGAAGGGTGTGAGGGACAGAAAGAAACAAAGAAAGGAATATGTGGATCTTAAAATTGGACCTGCTGATTCCAGGGCCTGAGCAGTGTTCATCTTTAACTTGTGCATCCTTATCTCCAACACTAAGTATAGTTCCTGGCACTTGTCCAATTCAAGCTTCAAACCTGGGCACCAACAATTGCTTAGAGGCAGTCTAAAACTTCAAGCATAGATCATGAAGCAACAAAACAGAAAAGCAACGATGGCTTCAAGTCCCAGGCTACCACTTATTAGTTCTGTAACCTTACAGGTACTTGTTAACTTCCCTGAGCCTCTTTTCCCAACCATAAGGAAGGAAGGAAATGATAAGTGTGTCTGCACATGTGCTGTTGTCAGGATTGAGTGAATAAATACAAATGGTTTCGGGTATGAGACTAGGGAATTATACTGATATTGTAATAGTAGTTATTATTATTAGCATAGTTGTCTTCTTATCAAAAGGAGAAGAGAAAATGCTCCTTGATTGACAGAGTTCATGGACCATCTTCACAAAGCCGGTACCAAATGACTTGAAAAGGCCTCAAAAACCCTGAAGTCAGGGCCTCCCCATCTCAATCAAATTGATTCCACTTCTTTCTTTCTGGGCAAAGTATTTAATCTCTATAGTTAAATAATAGCCTTCTTCCTCACCATGCAGGAGTTTTAGTGGGATAGTAATTAGTCACTAAGAGGATTGAATGAAATGAACCACATAAACCCCTTTGGCATGGGGCCGAGCACATACTTAGTACATACCCAATAAATGGTATTGTTACTCCCAGTAATTATGTTCCCCTACTTGGGCATTGCCTTCAGACCTTACACCTTTCACTTTCCTTCTGAAATGCATGGGCTTTGTTGAAAATGCGTTCAAGTACTGAAAGAGAAAGGCTCTGGTGTTTTCATTTAATTTGCCTGAGTTTTCTCCCTGATGGAACAGCAGTGGCAGGAAGAGCCCGTTCCTGGCTCTCAACTGTGAAGGCTTTCACATTACTGGCAACTTGTTAATAACTGTTTTGCACACTGTGGAAGGCCACAAGGGATTCACGAGTTTAGAGTTGTCACTGCCTACACCTTGCTTCTCTTTATACCAATCTCCCATCCTGATTTGGTTTCCCAAGTAGCCTGTGCTGTCACCAAGAAAAATGTGTCAAAGGGAGCTAGAGACGAAGAGGTTAGACCCAGACTCAGAATCAGAGGCACTATTCCTCCCAGCTTCCTTCCTTACCCCTCCCTTCCCTTTCTAACCACTGCTTCCCTTCCTCTTCCCCTCCCCTCCCCTTCCCTTTTCTTCCTTTCCTCCCACAGTCAATCTACAAAGGCAAATTGAACCCTTACTACATGCTAGGTTCTCTGCTGGGAACTAGTGCTATAGTCTCAGAGCAGACCAACTCAGGTCCTGCCATTAGACTGTACAGCTCCTTCCCCCACCCCCATCATGAATTCATTGCAGTTAATTTCATAGGCCTTTCATCACAAATTGAAGGGACTGCTAGGAAGAAAAAGTGCAGGGCGATATGAGGCTGTTTAAGTCCAGGGATTCCAGGAATGCTTCCGTGGAACCATGACATCTAGTGAACAGTCTTCCTGAGAATGGTAACAACTAACCAGCCAAGAAGGTAGAAGAGTACTTCACCGGGGCGGGGGGGGGGTGGAATAAATAAGACTGTAAAGGTCCTGAAGATTAAAATGTTAAGGGGGGCAGAAAGATGGCTCAGCAGTTAAGGGTCTTGCTTGCAAAACCTGATGGACTGGGTTCAGCTCCCCAGTACCCACATAAAGCCAGTTACACAAAGTGGCACATACATTTGGAGTTCATTTACTGTGGCTAGAGGTCCTGGAGTGTCCATGCTCATTCATAGTCATTCACTCATTCACTCATTCTCTCTCTCTCCTTGCAAATGAGTAAATAAAACAATTTTTAATGTTAAGCAACTGAAAGATCAAAGTGGTCAAAATAAGAGAGATAGTGAGATGGGAGTGGGTAGAGAGGTGATTGATTGGTGGGTAGTAAGGAGAGAAAGGGGAGTCGGTTGACAAAAATCAGTAAGCTCAATGTGGCTCTGGTAGGTCCCTTACTAAAGATGATATTTATATTTTAAAATAGGTGAAAATATACTATTTTATGATATGAAAAAGACTGTGAAATTCAAATTCAAGTATCCGTAAGTAAGATTTTTTTTAATTTTTTTGTTGTTGTTATTTTTATTTATTTATTTATTTGAGAGTAACAGACAGAGAGAGAAAGAGGCAGATAGAGAGAGGGAGAGAGAATGGGCTCGCCAGGGCCTCCAGCCACTGCAAACGAACTCCAGACGCGTGTGCCCCCTTGTGCATCTGGCTAACGTGGGTCCTGGGGAGTTGAGCCTCGAACCGGGGTCCTTAGGCTTCACAGGCAAGCGCTTAACCACTAAGCCATCTCTCCAGCCCATCCGTAAGTAAGATTTTACAAAGACACTGGCACCACTCACACACTGTACCTGCAGCTGCCTTCATGCAGCAATGGCAGAAGTGGGGAGTTGCAATGAAAACACTGCGGCTCCCCAGACTGGAATATTTACTGCATAGCCACACATAGAAGAAAAAATTTGCCACCTTCTGATTTAGTGAGAGAGTTTGAGCTAGATCATGCAATCTTGGGGAGTCATCGTAAAGATTTAGGGGCTTATTTTTCAGTTTGAGGAAACCCATTAAAGAAGAATGCTACAATCTGGTAGTACACCAAAACTCATTTGCACGTAAGACTACATACGGTGCTTCAAAACTATTTTGCATGAATCTTATCCCCAGAAACTGTGAATTCACTAGTCTTGGGTATAGCTAGTGCTATGGAATCAGAATGGAGGTTCTTGTGTAATGCTAAAATTCAGATGAATTTTGGTCGCCATTTCATGTTGTGATAACCACCCCAACTCAGATGTTCTCCTCTGGCTGCACATTAGAATCATCTGGGGAGTATTTTCAAACATACTAATGCTCAGGCCCAAACAAGTAAATATGATCTCAAGTATGAAAATTGTTTTACATTACCCTGATGACTTTCAGTTGTAGCCAGAATTGTGCATCTTGCATTTCTAAGTTGATAAGAGTTGAAATTAGAAGCAGGGAGATCCTACTGAGAAGACTCTGAGTGGTCCAACAGAAAGGTGATAGGAAGCTGAGTTTAACTGGAGGTTAGAATGGAGGCAAATGGTTGGTTAAAGTGGGTTGTTTTTGTGTGAAATGTCAAAAAAGAAATTCAAAATGTCCAGCAAGGCACCTACATGCAAAACAATGCCATTATTAGGATGAGAAAAATAACTGTGGTTGGGGTAAGAACATTATGTCTGTTCTTTGCAATATTGAAAGGGACAGTACCTTAGGTGAGCTGGTCAGACTGAAGCTATCATGGACTGGAATTAAATAATAAAGGGCCTTGACTGTTGAAAGCTCTCTTAACACTATGCTCATGTAGGAGGTGATGACTATAGGGATGTAATAGAACCCAAATGGGCTTTGGATTCAGTCACTGTCCCTGTCACATGCAATGTGTGTGAGTTTACTCAGCATCCTCATTGCAGAATAGCATGAAGAGTGTTCATATATGTCACATTCACCTTTTGATCAGAAGAGACTCTCAACGGCAAATACTCAGTAACTACCCTTTCAAGAACATTGGGAAGCTCTGACGAGGTATTATGTTATATGTCAAGAAACTTAACTAACACCAAAACACTCTTGAAATGGTAGGTATTCCTGAAATGTTTCCAAAAGAGATTGATACTTTCATACTGGGGTATTAATAGGAAGTATGTGTAGACATTTGTGGAAAGGAAAAATAAGTGGGGATGAAACTGGTAGTTAGACTTAGTAGACAGGATTGAGTTCAGCTTGTGGGAGAGACTGCACAATGGTGTTAACCACACAGTAAGAAGTTCAGGGTTCCACCAGTCCCCCTTCCAAGTTCTAGGAACCCTTCCAACACACTGGTCTTCCTTCCCAAGCATGACCCTTGATCAACATAGCCAGACCTCTAGTCACAATGTTCATATACAGGCAAGAAGATAGTGGAAAGGAGAAGAAAGAAAGCAAGAAAGAAAGCAAGAAAGCAAGAAAGCAAGAAAGCAAGAAAGCAAGAAAGCAAGAAAGCAAGAAAGAAAGAAGAAAGAGGAAGGAAGAAGAAAGGAGAAGAAAGAAGAAAGGGGAGGGGAGGGAGGGGAGGGAGGGGAGGGAGGGAGGGAAGGGAAGGGAAGGGAAGGGAAGGGAAGGGAAGGGAAGGGAAGGGAAGGGAAGGGAAGGGAGGAAGGAAGGAAGGAAGGAAGGAAGGAAGGAAGGAAGGAAGGAAGGAAGGAAGGAAGGGAGCTCTGTTTTAGTTAGTTTCTTGTTGTTAGGACAAAACACCCCATCAAAAGTAGCTTATGAGAGAAAAGGTTCAATTTAGACCTACAGGTTCAAGAGGAAGTTTCATCACGGTGGGAAAGCATGGCACAAGCAAGAAGTCCACTCATGTCTTGTCATACATCTGGGTGGAAGAAGCCCAAGAGAGCTAGCTCTGAATACCCTGTGAGCTGGACAAATAAGCCTCACGGACTGCCCCCAGTGGCACTCTCCTCAGGAAGTCTCCACCTTCCGAACTGTCACAAGCTGAGGGTCAATATTCAAAACCCGTGAGCCTACAGGGAGACATTTCATTCAAACTGCCACAGGCTCACACACACCAAGTATCTTCAAAAAAATTAGCAGAAAGATGAAACATCATATTTCTATTAACATCCCTTAGATAAAAATGTATGACATGGCCACATCTAGCAGTAAGGGAAGCCTAAAATATGTAAGCTTTATTCTGGGCAACCATATATCCATCAGAAACAGGAATTTCCATAACTGAAGGGGAAGGAGAAAATGGAGACTGAGATAGACAACCAGCAATGTACGCCACAAGGTAAAAGTTCCATGACTGGGCTTCCCCCATGCTATTCCATTACTCAAAAGGCCTCTCTATATGCTGTCTGTGCTCACTCACGTGCCCCCCCCTCTCTCTCTCCCTCCCTCCCCCACTTACAAGCCTCCATGGTCTTCAAATCTGCTTTCCCCTTGCTTTCTGGCATTTTCATAACCAATCTTACTCTACATTTCTTTTGTGGGCTAAGACAGGATTTATCTCCATCACATTCCATGTCTCAACCTTTATCATTTTCCATAAATATATTCACATATATTCATGAATACATAGTGCTTGAGTAGGTCTGATCATAGTTCTATCTATATAAACTACATTTCCTTAGACAAGTCACTTCTGCCCTCTGAACCTTAAGTTCCTGTAATTGCACATAGAGATAATAATGTTCCCCTTACAATGCTATAGGAAGAATGAGGGCAGATTTTGTATGTGGAAGTGGTCAATGAACAATAAAGCATAAAAATTAAGTTTCAAGTTGCTGGTGGGTAGTGTTACCTCCCAAAAGAACAGAGCAAGAGATCTGTTTCTTCTCTTCCCTCTCATCTTCTCTTAACAAATATAGGATTTTGTCAATTCTTAAAATGTATCTACAAGCTGCAAATTAATTTTAGAGATGAGCAAGGATGACTTCCTTCGAAGAGAAAGGCAATCCAGAGAAGCCAGAATGCCCCCACACTGCTGATCACAGCAGAACTCAGCCAAAGGCAGAACTCGGATCATCGAAGGCTATGAGTCATAGTACCTGGCAAGGAAGCAAGACTTCAGCCAGACACCAGCCAGAACTAAACATTATGGCTCATGGAAATCAGCCAGATACGTTCCTGTAACTGTGAACAACCGGAAGATGACCCCTGCCCTCACACATGAAGCTGAGCACATCGTATTTAAACAATAACCTCATCTGCTCAGATTAATCATATATCACATATTGATCAAAGCACTTCACAAGATGTCATCAAATAAATATGTGTGCCTCTATTACTTCAAAACAAAATGCTAAAGCCAGAAAATGCCAAAAGAATATGTGGATGTTTTAACATAATTTTTTAAAGTGAAGCTTAAATACCACTCCAATCTAGACATACAGCATCATACTACCTCAGAAGCACACACAATCTCCTCCCCACTTTGAAACAATAGTTATTCTTATTCACATTCACTACATTTTCTCCCTTTTCTTTATGGTACCACTTATGTACATACCTCACACTGTTGTCTATTTCAGTGTTTTCTGTGAATGGAATCACATATGCTTTCTTTAGCACTGTATTGCTTCTGATCAGCATTAAGTGTGTGACTTTAAAATATTTATTGTTAAAATAATGTTAGATCTGAAATTTGACTTAAATAAATCAATAAATTGTGTGTTAATAAGCTCTCCAAGTAGTTCTGTGAATACTCGAGCTTGAATGAGATTCCATTGTGTGAATATGCCACAATTTAGTTTCGCATTCTATCATTCACTTAGACATGTACTCTTCCAAGTCTGTTGGGGAGGGTGAGTTGGTGAATATTTTAGCTATTCCTGCAGAATACTTTCGGTAGACAAGTCTCCCTGAGGTTCTGGGGAGATGGTTCAGTGGATAAAGCACTGGCCACATGAGTGTGTGAGTATGAGAGTTTGGATCCCCAGCATCCATGTGAATACCAGGTGGGCATGACCTATAATCTTAGCAGTCAGGGGAAGGGTGTCCTGGGCAAGCTGGCTAGATCGACTAGCCCAATGAGAAAAACCCTGCCTCAGTAAATAAAAATGAGGATTGATAAAGGAAAACATATAATAACAACCTCTAACCTCCACATGCATGAAGCAGATGTGTCTACATATATATATACAAGTGCACATACACACATGCATGCACACACATGAGTCTACACATATACAAGTACACATACACACATGCATGCACACACATGAGTCTACATGAATACAAGCACACATACACACATGCATGCACACACACAAGTCTACATGTATACAAGCACACATACACACATGCATGATCACACATGAGTCTACACGTATACAAGCAAACATACACACAAGTATGCACACACAAGTCTACATGTATACAAGCACACATACACACATGCATGCACACACATGAGTCTACACATATACAAGTGCATATACACACATGCATGATCACACACAAGCCTACACGTATACAAGTGCATATACACACATGCATGATCACACACAAGCCTACACATATACAAGCAAACATACACACAAGCATGCACACACGAGTCTACACGTATACAAGCACACATACACACATGCATGCACACATGAGTCTACATGTATACAAGCACACATACACACAAGCATGCACACACGAGTCTACATGTATACAAGCACACATACACACACGCATGATCACACATGAGTCTACACATATACAAGTGCACATACACACATGCATGCTCACACACGAGCCTACACATATACAAGTGCATATACACACATGCATGATCACACACAAGCCTACACGTATACAAGCAAACATACACAAAAGCATGCACACATGAGTCTACACGTATACAAGCACACATACACACATGCATGCACACACATGAGTCTACACATATACAAGCAAAAATACACACAGGCATGCACACACACGAGTCTACACGTATACAAGTGCACATATATACATGCATGCTCACACATGAGCCTACACGTATACAAGCACACATACACACATGCATGATCACACATGAGCCTACACGTATACAAGCACACATACACACACGCATACACACACATGAGCCTACACATATACAAGAAAACATGCACACATGCATGCATACACACAAGTCTACATATATACAACCACACTTGCACACATGCATGCTCACAACACACACATATACATGTTATGAAAACAGTCTCTCTGATACATATCTACTAGTAAAGTAATAGAAGCATCGGGTATAGGTGTCTCCAATAAGACATGAGAACACCAAAATATGTTCAGAATGGTTCACCAACTTACATCCCCACTAATAATGTATAGAAGTTCTCATTACTCCACATTCTTATTGACATTTAGTATTTTTCAGACACATTCATCATTGCCCATTTGGAGGGTTAAATATTTTTAAGCTTTCCAATTTGAGACCAAAAAATATGCCAACTATTATTAGGATTGGTAGTATATATTTGAAATCCCATTATTTGAGAAGCTGAGGCAGGGGGCTCATAATAAGTTCAAGGCCAGACTGGGCTACATAGCAAGTTCCAGCTCAACCTGGGATACATTGCCCTGTCTAAAAAAAAAAAAAAAAAATGAAACCAAAAAGTCACCTACTAATGAACACAGCTTCGAACATGAAATTAATTTCACAAATATAGTCAAAAATCACTTGACAACAAGGATTGGGGAAACAGTCAGTGAAATGCATTGTTGGATAACTCCATCATTGTGTAACTACATCATCACTTCAATTAAGATGACTCCAACAACATTAGGTGGTATGATTCTAGGATCCTCAATCATATGTGCAGTGTGGCACTGGCAGAAACACTGCCATGCAGCGTAGGACCATATCCTAGCTGACGGCGTTTCACGGAGTGGGGCTGATGCAGGAAGGCATTTGTTATGATAGAGAAAACAAAAAAGTCAAAATGACCAGAATACAGAGATTAAGACAAAATGTTCTACAAGATGCTGAGGAGTGAGATGGGGCAAAACAAAGACCTTGTCAAAGCCTCATAGCGATTCAGTTCTATTCCAACTGAAATGAAAATCCAAAGAAGGATTTTAAGCAGGAAATTTACAGGGCGATATTTTGATATTTGCATATGTTTAAACTATTTCAGGCACACATTCACTTCTAGCTATAAAATGGGGTTTCAGTGCTTCAAACCAATGTTTCCACTTAAAACAACCATAAATGCTGGGTATAACTCAAACACACACACACATACATGCATTCATATATACACACCTGCTTATAACATCATCAAGTTGTTGAAACAACTAAGACTTAAGTGGGCAAAATCCTAGACAAGACAGGTGAGCCAAAATTCCACAGCCAAAATTCCCTTAGGCCATTAGCCAAAACTGGGGTTGGGGTAAAGAGGTGAAGATCCAGGCAAGAGCCTAAACAGGGAACTTCTAGTAAGAGGCTAAAACACCAGAAGAACTATTTGGTAATTCCGAGGACCTTCAGAGACAAAAAAATAGAGAACTAAGAAGCTAAGATCCCAGTGAGGAGAAAGGAGTTCAAGAGTAAGCAAGCACTTGTCTGGCATTCCACTCAAGACATTGGCTGAATTCTGAAACTGTATAGGGCAGGAGGCTCTGAAGCCATGGAGCTCCAAGACTAAAAGTTTTCAGTGGGGGTTTCTGACAAGCTCACTGTTCTGAAGAAAGAAAAATTAGAGTTATAAGCTAGCCAGAGGGAGAAGTCACTGAGAACAGCCACCACTTCCCACCCTAGGCTCTTAGCTGACATCCCAAGAAAGCTGCCTCCAAAGAGGTGATAGCACTTCCTCAAAAATAAAGCATGGCTTACATAGGGACAGCTTGTGGTGATTAATCTTCTTGTCAATTTGATTGGATTTAGAATCACCATGGAAGCATACCATTGAGTACTTCACTGAAGGCGCTTCCAGAGAGGTTTAGTTAAAGAGGGAAGACCCATCCTAAATGTGGACAGCACTATCTCATAAGCTGGAGTACCAGACTGAATAAAAAGGAGAAAATGAGCTGAGCTCCAGCACTTATCTCACACTGCCTCCTGACTACAGCTTCAACATAAACAGCTGTCTTATGCCAACTGCTGCCATGACTTCCCCGCCATGATGGACCATATCCTAATCCTATCAAACTGTAAACCAAAAGAAATCCTTTCTTCCCTAACTTGATTCTTGTCAGGTAGGCATTGGACACAACAACAAGATAAGTAACTAATACAGAAAATTGGTACCAAGGGGACTGGAGACATGACTCAGCTGGTAAAGGCTTGCAAAGCCTGATGACCTCGGTTCAATTTCCCAGTCCTCACATAAAGCCAGTTGCACAAAGTGGTGGGTTCATTCGTCTGAAGTTCGTTTGAAGTGGCTAGAAGTCCTGGAGCACTCATTAATTATCATTTATATTTTCTCTCTTTCTCTCCTCCCCTCCCTCCCTCTTCTCTCCTTCCCTTTCAAATAAACAAATAAGAATATTTTTAAATAGTTTATTTTATTTTAGTGTATTTTTATTTATTTCTTTGCATGGGGGTAGAGAGAGAAGAGAGATGGACAGAGCAAATGAGCACACCAGGGCCTCCAGCTACTGCAAACAAACTCCAGACACATGTGCCACTTTGTGCATCTGGCTTTACATTGGGTACTAGGGAATCAAACTTGGTTGTTAGGCTTTGCGAGTAAGCACCTTAGTCACTAAGCCATCTCTCAAGACCCCAAAAATATTTTTTTTTAAAAAAGCAAATTGGTACCAAGAATTGGGGTCCTTGCTGAGACAAACCTGTCTATGTGGTTCTTAAGCCTTAGGAACAAGTCTGTAGGAGGAATGCGGAAGAGTATTGAACTATAGGCTAGAGAAGAACCACAATGCTATATGTAGAGTTCAATAGGCTATTCTTGTGGGAGTTTGGAAGACCAGAGTGATAAAGTAAATGCAAACAGTAGAGGCCCAGCTCATGATATTTTAAGAGGGGAAGAAAGGAGATTGAGGCCATCTGTGGTACATTCTGGCAAAGAATCTGGCCACATTCTGCTCATGTCCTGAGAATTTGAGTGGCACTAAAAAATAATGGACTAATGTGTTTGGCAGAGGAAATTTTAATACAGGATAGCATATAGACTATGGCCTTACTTAGGTGCTCTTATCCAAGATTACAGGGAGAGAAAGCAGCAAGTGGAACAGAACAATATGGAAATTGTTCAATTTGATGAAGAAAGGAACATGAGAGAATTAAAATTTGTAGGCGGGGTGGGGGGACAAAGCATCTGTAATTGGTAAAGAGAGTACTAACACTAAAAAGAAACCTTTCACTGTGTACTGGGACTGAAACTATAAGCCAAAATAAACTCTTCCTCCCTTAATTTGCTTCTCATTCAGTATTAGATGACAGCAACAATAAAAGTAATATAGAGCTTAACCCCTAAGAATTAACCCCTCAACATGCCTTCACAGAAGCCATTTCTCTTGAAAAAAAAAAATTAACAACCACAAAATCCACACATAACACAAAAATTCTCAGTGCAGGGGCTGGAGAGATGGCTCAGTAGTAAAGGCATTTGACTGCAAACCCTGATGTCCCAGGTTAGATTCCCCAGTACACACATAAAGCCAGATACACAAAGTGGTGCATGAATCTGGAGTTCATTTACAGTGACAGGAGGCCCTGGCATGCCCATTCTCATTCATTCATTCATTCATTCATTCTCCCTCCCTCCCTCCCTCCTTCTGTCTGAAATATATAAACAAATAATATCTTTTTAAAAAGAAATGCTAAGTGCACAATCAAAATTCAATGAATATCTCAAAATAAAGACCAAAAAAAAAAA
Organism: Dipus sagitta; assembly: GCA_036346955.1. Classification (NCBI taxonomy): domain Eukaryota; kingdom Metazoa; phylum Chordata; class Mammalia; order Rodentia; family Dipodidae; genus Dipus; species Dipus sagitta. Next base: position 45,491,526 of record CM070770.1, on the reverse strand, counting down.
AAAAAACTTGGAGGAAAAACACAGATCACACAAATAAAACACAAGTAATTCAGATACTGGTAGCCAAAAAATAAAAAACCTATGTATAATGTAGTAAAAACTATAAGGTAAAGAGATATTCTGTAAAAATTAGATAATTTAACCAGAAAATTAAAACAAAAGAGATCAAATGGTATTTCCAGAACTATAAAAATTCAATTACTAAAATTAAACACTTAATATATTTCTTTTAATGTTGAACAAAAAAATTAAATATAGCAGAAGAAATGATCAAAAAGTCGGAAAGCAAATGAAAAGTTTTTGCAAAACTGAAACACAGCCTGTTGTGGTGGGGCAGGCCAACAGGGCATTGCTAAAGAGGCAAAGGCAAGAGGATCAGGAGTTCACAGCTAACTTGGGCTGCAGCTTTCAAAAAAAAAATACCTGAAACACAATGGAAAAGTAAAATAGAAAACTGTTCAAGAGCTAAAAGAATATAAAACATTTTCAATATTTTCAAAGTATAGATGAGATAAAAAGTTGAGCTAACTTGGAAGAAATAGAATGATGAAACATGTGTAAACACAAAAATCCCTAAGAATTCCAGTCACTGTTAACAGTAAATAAGCAACAAAAACTGATCATTCCTGGGCTGGAGGGATTCCTTAGTGGTTAAGGCGCTTGCCTGCAAAGCCAAAGGACCCAGGTTCGATTCCCCAGGACCCATGTTAGCAGTTGCACAAGGTGGCACATGCGTCTGAGTTCATATGCAGTGGCTGGAGGCCCTGGCACACCCATTCTCCCCCCCCCTCTGTCAAATAAATATATAAATAAAAATAAAATATTTTTAAAAACAATAACAACAACAAGAAAACTAAGGTGAAGAAGTGAAGAAAAAAACTAATCATTCCTGCTACACCTAGATACATCACAGAAAAACTTATAAAAGTAAAAAAAAAAAAACTAAAGATAAAGAACAAGTCCTAAAAGCAGCCAAAGGAAAGCACCTATATTACTTTCAATAACTAATGATGGATGAGTTTTCAACAAAAATTAAAGAAGTCTTAAGATAATACAGCCATGTGTTAAACTGTCACAGGAAATCTGTAAATATAAAATTCTGTATTTAAAAAATGCTAAGGAAATAAAGAAAAATTAAGACACTTTTAAAATAGTAAAAACTGAAATGATTTGTAACCAGCAGTCACTAACAAAATATTAATGGAAGTCTAACTGTACAGAAGAAAAGAAAAGAGCATGCTGGTAAATATGAAAGAATAATCACTACTTTATGCAAGAATAAAAATAATATCTAAGAAATATTTTAAATCTGTAGACTTAAAGTGCATGACAACAATACCACAAAAGGTGTGAGGAGTAGATGGAATTAATATGTTCCAAAATAAGAATGAATATTGTGAAAATGTTAATCTTACCAAAAGCAATCTACATATTTAATGCAATGCCCATCAAAAGTCCAATGGCATTCTTCACAGAAATAGGAAAAAAAAAAAAAACATCCGAAAATTCATTTGGAAGCACAAAAAACCTGGAATAGCCAAAACAATTTTAGGCAACAAAAATAAGGCTGGCCATTTCACCATACCCAATTTTAACCTATATTACAGAGCCATAGTAACAAAAACAGCATGGTACTGGCACAAAGACAGAAACGTAGATCAATGGAACAAAATAAAGGACCCAGATGTAAATCCAGGCAGCTAGAGCCATCTGATTTTTGACAAAAATATTCACTGGAGAAAAGGCAGCCTTTTAAACAAAGGGTGCTGGGAAAACTGGATATCATTATATAGGAGTATGAAAATAGATCCTTGTCTTTCTCCATGCACAAGAATCAAGTTCAAATGGATCAAAGACCTAATGTCAGGCCTGAAACTCTGAAACTGCTAGAGGAAAATGTAGGGCAAACACTTCAACATATTGGCATAGGCATCAACTTTCTGGGTATAACCCCAGTTGCTCAGGAAATAAAACCACTAATCAACCATTGGGATCTTATAAAATTAAAAAGCTTTTGTACAGCAAAGGACACTGAACAAAGCAAAGAGATAACCTACACAATGGGAGAAAATCATTGCCAGCTACATATCTGACCAAGGAGTAATATCTAGGATATAGAAAGAATTCAAAAACTAAATAATGCTGGGTGTGGTGGCACACGCCTTTAATCCCAGCACTAGACTACATAGTGAATTCCAGGTCAGCCTGGACCAGAGTGAGACCCTACCTCGAAAAACCAAAAGAAAAAATAAACCTAAATAATAAGAAATCAAAACAACCCAATTAAAAAATTGGCTATGGAACTAAATAGAGAGCACTCAAAAGAAGAAATACAGATGGAATATAAACAGCTAAAAAATGTTCTACATCCTTAGCCATCAAGGAAATGCAAATTCTCACTCCTGTCACAATGGCTACCATCAAGAAAACAAATGACAATAAATGCTGGTGAGGATGTGGTAAAAGAGGAACCTTCTACACTGTTGGTGGCAATGTAAACTGGTCCAGCCATTGTGGAAATCAGTGTGGAGGTTCCCGAGACAGCAAAAAATAGACCTACCATATGACCCAGCTATACCACTCCTTGGCATACATCCTAAGGAGTTTTCTCACTACCTTAGAGATACTTACACATCCATGTTTATTGCCACTCTACTCACAGTAGCTAGGAAATGGAACCAGTCTAGATATCTCTCAACTGATGAATGGATAATGAAGATGTAGTACATTTATACAATGGAGTTCTATTCAGTGGTAAATAAAAAGGAAATTTGCAATGAAATGGATGGATCTAGAAAGAATTGTACTAAGCAAGGTAACCCAGGTTCAGAAAGCCAAATGCAACATGTTCTCTCTCATGTGGATCCTAGCTACAAATGCTTAGATTTCAATGTGAGTTGGAGTAACAATTGGTAACAAATGTTAGTAAGCTAGAAAAGGGCTATAAGGGAGGGAGGAAAGGGGAGGACTGAAGGGGATGGTATTGCATACACGTAAGTAGATGAGCAGATTACTGAGGGTACAATGGCCTGAGTGAGGTCATGGGAAGAGATTGAGTAAAAGAAGGTGGAGGAGGGTTTATCAAAATTCAAGATGTTATAAATTAGCCAGGCATGGTGACATATGCCTTTAATCCCAGCACTCAGGAGGCAGAGGTAGGAGGAGTGCCATGAGTTCATTATAAGCTCCTGAAACAACAGAGCTTGGTTCACATGGTTTTAAACTCTGTAGAGGAGGTCATTTAAAGCAAGTGTGATGACACATGCCTATATCCCAGCACTTGGAGGTGGAAGCAGGAGAATCAGGAGTTCAAGGCCAACTTGGGCTACATGAGACATCTTTTAAAAAAAAGGGGGGGGGAGGAAAAAGAAGCTAGTTTGATTTCTATTCTTAAAAGATCTTTCTAGGGCCAGGGATATGGCTCAGTAGATAAAAATGCTTGCCATGCAAGTATTTGTACTAGAACGCAGGTCCCCAAACCCCACAAAAAACTGGATGTTGTGGTGCAAGTGCTGTTATCCCAGCACACTCCAGGGAAGGGGAGGCAGAGACTCACCCAGAAGCTTGCAGGTCAGCTAACGTGACAAACACAACAGTGAATAATGAGACCCTCCTCAAACAAGGAAGAAGACAAAGACCATTATCAAAAGTCATCCTCTGACCTCCATGTGCATGCCATGAACACACACACAAGCAAGCAACAAAAAGGCACAAGAGGATTTTCTAGAAATACAAAGCTATATCTTGCTTGCAGTATTGAAATGAATATTTCAGATCTGTGCATTAGCCAGGTGTGATGTTACATACCTGTAATCCCAGCATTTGGGAGGCTGAGGCATAAGGATTGTGAGTTCAAATTACTCAACTTCAGCCCAGACTGCATAATGACAACTCTGTATTAAAGAAAAGGGGGAGGGGAAACCTGTGCATCTTATTATAACTTCTCCGTAGGGAATGAATGGTGGTGGAAAGAATGAAACTAGAGGCTGTAGAGATGGCTCAGCAGTTAAGGCACTTGCCTTTAAAGCCTAAGGACCCAAGTTCAGTTCCCCAGCACCTGTGTAATGCCAGATGTACAAGGTGGCACATGCATCTGGAATTTGTTTGCAAAGGCTAGAAGTCCTGGCATGCCCATTCCTCACTTTCTCTCTCTCTCTCTTTCTCTCTCTCTCTCTCTCCCTCCCTCTCTCTCTCTCTCTCTCTCTCTCTCTCTCTCTCTCTCACACACACACACACACACACACACACACACACACACACAAATAAATAGGTAAATAAAATAAGAATGAAACTAGGAAGGCCAGTTCAAACACTGCAGTAGGCTAATGTCAAATTTACAGACTGAAGACTAAGGAAGGAAAAGGCAGAGTGTAGTTTGAGAAGCTTAATTGTTAAGTGGCATAGTACCTGAGGCAAGAAGTAGAGCCCAAGAAGGATTCTTCAGGACAAAAGACTGGCTGTTGAAGACAGACAACAAAAGGTTAATATGGAGTCAAATCCTTGAGAAGGTGAAGGGATGGAAGTAGCCCCAGTGGTTTGGTCTTTGCAAGGATATGATGTCTTCTTGCTTTCTCTCTCTCTCTCTCTTTTTTTTTTTTTTTTTTTTTTTTTTCCTAAGGTAGGGTCTCACTCTAGCCCAGGTGACCTGGAATTCACTATGTAGCCTCAGGCCTTGAACTCACAGAAATCCTCCTACCTCTGCTTACGGAGTGCTGGGATTAAAGGCATGTGCCACAACACCCGGCTCCCTTCTTGCTTTCTAACTTCAAGGAAACTTGTAAAAGGTACAGATGCTAGGAAGATTGTCTTTGTAGCAGTGGAAGATAAGGGTGTTCCCATCTAGTGGCTACCACGTGTTGATCAATACTGCTTTGCACTGGAAATGGCTGGGAAAGCATCCCAACATGGTCCAATATGGTTAAGAAAATCTGAAGATTAGTTTTGGTCCAGTGAAATGCTCAACAGATACCCAAATTTGTGCAATATCCCAGTATGAGCTCAGATGTAAGAAGACTGTTTTTCTTTTCTTTTCTTTTTTAATTTTAAGCAGAACATGGTACAATGTGACCTGTATGAGGGACTCGAGAGGAAATCAATAGAGAATGCATTAACATTAAATTGTTTCATATTTTCTTTTTTAAATATGGCTCTCTATTTGAGAGAGAGTGAGCATGTGTACAAAGGCATTCCAGATGCATGCACTATTTTATGCATCTGGCCTTATGTGGGTCCTGGGGAATTGAACCAAGGCCAGCAGGCTTTGCAAGGAAGCACGCTTCAATGTTGTGCCATCTCTCCAGCCCCTGTTTCATATTTTCATAGCATGCTTTCTGTCATCTATCTGGCATGTTTCACATTAGAGCTGAAGAAAATACTCTTTCAGAGATAATTCCCCTTAGATATCAAATGCCTTTCCCTTTTTCTCATTTCTAGTTTTATGTGTCCTTAGAAGAAATCAATGTTTCTTCGAATTGTAACAACTCATCATTTTAGCTAAAGAAATGATATGCTAATCTAAAGTTATGCTTAGGCAGAATTCATCAATGGAGTAATTCTCAAAAAAAAAAACAAGAGAAGATATGTCTATATTATTATACTTGAGGTGGAGCTAGTCTTTAGCCCTAGAAATATACAACTGACAAAGTTTAGTCTCAATACTCTGGCTACAGAACCAATCTGTAATATCAAATATATGTCTATAATTTGTGACAATCAGAAGAATACAGCTATGAGGAAATTAGAAGCTGTCACCAAGAACAGATCTGGACCCAGGACATTCCTGCTGGTGCTCAATCACATGTGCACACCTTTTGAGGAACGCCTCTAGCTCAAGCATGGGAATCACAGGGCAATGGCTGTAAGCGCTGGCTGTCTTCAGAGACAAGTTAGCATGATGTGCGATGCATGTATCACTATGCCAGAATAAAGAGAGAGTGATAAATGCATTACTATTTGTTTTATTACACCAAGTCTCATGTACAAGGACTCCATTCATGGAGAAGGACTGTGGTAGGTTGGCTGAGCAGTCGGATGCCATTGCGTGTAATTCATGCACACACTTGTTATGTATATCAAGTGCACTCTCCTAATTCCTGTTGCCATAGCCAGACTGTAAATGCATATGTCACTGTCATTCTTAACTACAGTAATTCAGAACTTCAGCTGCCAAGTTTGTTGCCAATACTCGCCCATATGCAGTTCACGCTCCCCTCTTAAAATAACTCCTTGTTTGCTGTCAGAAGCTCCTGTCATGACATATAAAATGGCATGATCAATTTGTTTTTAAAATCTAAATCACTGACTAAATGCAAGTGCAATGTATTTCTTCTTCTTGAAAACACTCCCTTTCCTCTCGGTCCCTTGATTCAGTAATTATAAACCCTGGTCAAGCAGGAAAACAGCAGAACATTTCAAGTACCAACAAACCACCAAGAGCAGTGTTTCCAAGGAGGGACACAAAGGAAAAGCTCGGTTTCACGCTAGCCCATCCTCTGAGGCACTGTCACCTTTCTCGTGGAGGCATCAATTATTTTTTCTTACGTTGAAAGGTCTACACATTCCAAGGTTCTGCATAAGAAAATAAGCAACTATTTCTCTATACAAATAAGCACAACAAGATGCTTGCCCTGAGCTGATTTTAAAACAACCCGCAGAATTCCAAGTGTGAATACTGAGGTTTAATATCTCGAATTCAAATGAAACAGAATGGTTCTGTAGTCAAAGAGAACTGAGGACATACTTTAAGATGTCAATTGCCTACTCTAGGGCCAACGACAAGCCCCCATCTCAAAGATCCTAGTCTGAAGAACTCTGGGATGGGGGCACAAAGCAGCATTTTTCCCCCAGCGTCCCTGACAGATGGTCAGCCTTTGTTTCAGTCACTCCATCGAGGGAGTTCTCAGGACCAGGTTCCCAAGGGATATGAGGAAAGCTAGAACCAACCTTTAAGACAGAGTAAGGCTCCGGTCCGTAAGCTTGCAGGAAACGGACAGCGTTGCCAAACACTGAGACCAGGCTTCCACAAGAACAAGATTCAGAATTAGCATTCACACGCGTGCAGCGTTTAGGATATGCAGACCCTCAATGCTGGAACCATTCAAGGACCTTTGTTGGGCCTAGAGAGTAGCTCCTAAATCTGGGTAGCAAGGTGCCTCCCCCCCTCCCGCCACCACCACCACTTCGGACTTATTTCTTCAATGGAGAAATGACTTTTTTGGCTCACAGTAAAGGGTTTGTCAAACCAGGGAGCATCAAATCCATTCCTTCCAAAAACCAAGCAAAGGGACCCCCTGGTGGAATTTCTAGTGCTTAAAATACTCTTAACTTTGGTCTGAAAATCGTCATCACAGTAAACCAGAACATTTGGGGTTCTCTCTGAAAGGTGTGCATAGAGTATGCTGTCACTGAAGTTGCTCAGCTGATGTAGGGTTGATGCATGTGGGGTTGTATTTTAAGCTCCCTGAAGTCTGCCTCGATCCTCCCGGGAAGTGCTGGCGTGCGCGGGCTGAGCGGGCCAGCAAGTCCCCCCACGGCGGAGCCTGGGACGACGACGGGGCGGCCCGGGCCCTTACCTGTCTATGCTGATCACGCACAGGGTCATGATCGAGGCCGTGCAGCACATGACATCCATGGCAATGAAGACGTTGCAGAAGAAGTGGCCAAAAATCCACTTGCCTCCGATGAGGTCGGTGACGCTGACGAAGGGCATGACCGCCACGGCCACCGAGAGGTCGGCCAGCGCCAGGGACACGATCAGGTAGTTGGAGGGCTGGCGGAGCTTCTTGACGAAGCACACGGAGATCACCACCAGGCAGTTGCCCGCGATCGTCAGCAGCGTGATGAGCGTCAGGATGGAGCCGATCACAACTTTCTCGGCTCTGCCGTAGTTGATCTGCTCCCCGCAGCCCGAGACATTGTCCGGGGGCGCGTCCCAGGTGGGCGCGGGGCTGGCCGTGCCCTCCGACACGCCGCTCAGCAGGTGCGGCGCCCAGGAGCTCGGGCCCGGCTCGGCGCCACCGTCGGGGCTCAGGTCGGGCAGCCCGCGCCCCACCTCCGGCAGGAGGAAGGAGCGGAGGTGGCCGTAGAGGTCGGGGCGGCCGCTGCTGTTAACGTCCATCATCGTGCCGCGGCGGGCCGCTGCCCATGGAGCCGGGCGCCCCCGCCCCCCCGCCCCAGCCACGCGCGCCGGCTCGCCCGCGTGGGCCCCCGGGCGCTTCACCTCTCGGGCTCCGCGGCGCCTGGTCCAGCCATGGATGGGGAGGGCCCGCGCTTGGCCGCTGGGGGGCGCTCGGCCTCGGCGACCCCGCACGTCCCAGGCTCGCGGGCGCTGCGGCGCGGGGGCCGGGGCGGGGGGCGGGGAGTACGCGGCGGCCGGAGGGAGCCCCGGCGGGATCCGCACCGCAGCCCGCAGAGCCGAGCGGCTCGCCGGAGAGCGCCGGGCGGCCGGCCGGGCGGCAGAAGTTGCGGAGAGCGCCCCGCCCCTCGCGCCCGCCGCCGCCGCCGCCGCCGCCGCCGCTCCCCTGCGGCAGCCGCTCCGCGTCCCCGCCGCCGCCTCCGGCCGCTGCCCGCGCCCCGCGCGCTCCGCGGGCTTCCCCGGCTGGGCCGCACCGCGCGCCTCCACTGCGTGCGCCCCGGGGCTGTAGACGTCCGGAGCCCTCCGGGAGACCCCCAGCCTGCTCTGCTCGCTGGAGCGAGTGACAAGCTCCGGGGAGCTTTTAAGAGGACCAGGGTGGTCAGCGGGCGTTCAGACTCGCTGCAAAGTGAAGGACCTTGTTAGCGATTTTTTTTTCCCTTTAAAGAAAAAGAAAGAAAAAGGGAAGGGGAAAAAAAAAAAACACCTTAGGAGCACTACACCAAGCAACAAATAGATACTTCCGTTTCCCATTTTCGCCACTTAGGGAGAAAGTGAAGATGGAAAAGGAGAAGCAGCAGCCAGATGGGGTGGGAGTAGGAGCTCACAGAAATAGGAAGAAGGGGGGGAACAAGGAAGGGTGCTTTAGACCCTAACAGCAACGGGGTGCTGGGGACTGAGCATGGCCTTCAAGGACAGGTTCAGCCCTTCGACTAGCCTCCCAGCTGCCTACAAACAGGCCTCGGTTCTTGAAAACAGACCCTCGCTGCCTTTGTACTCAGACTGAAAGTCTAATATGTTGAAGAGAAGGTTAATTTTCCCATAGCATTCTGGAAATCTTGTACATAAGCAAAGAAATGACCAGTCTTGTATGTCGCAGAAAATTCCTGGAGGTGTTATGTTGACTTAAATACCTATTGCCCAGAATCCCCTTCAGTATTCAAACTGTCAAAAGTGGCTGATTTTTATTATTGGTGAGACTTTGCTTCATTCCATTTTATTTAACGGTTTTATTGGAAGCCAGCGGCGATTTCTTCAGTGTAACACTCCAAGAATAATCAAATGTGTTTTCTTTTCTAGTTAGGCCCCAACAGATTATAAAGACGCAAAGGCACAAAACCTTCTGGATATACTGATCTGAGTACTGAAGAACTCTCTCTCTCTCTCTCTCTCTCTCTCTCTCTCTCTGAGGCGGGTACCAGCCCTTCTTTTGCACATAAGAGTTGCTTTTGCAATCAGCTGGTAAGTAAGAGTGGCACTTCAGACTCGGGCATACATAATTACTACGTCACTACGTCTATAGCCTTTCCTCAATACGTTGAAAACAATAAATGCCCTCAGCAGTGGCCCAGTGTTCACAGCTCCGTCACTCTGGTGAGCAATTCAGGTCTCCCCTCTGCTTGGGATTAGCAAAGCCATTCACTGAGTCAGACGAAGAAGGGAAGATAGTGTCTAGGTCACAAAGCAGTGTTATCTAATATTTAAAGACGTCAACAAGGAAGTTTCTTCAGTGGGTGGCTATATTTAACCTCAAATAAAAATAGTAATTTGTAGCTGGAGGGCATCTATAAAATAATTGTTTACCTTGCTATATACAGGGGAGGAAATTGAGGTTCAGATCAATTTAAATGTGTACAAGATTATATGTGACTAAATCAGAATGCCTCAATTTCTGCTTTTGAGGTTTTGAATTGTCTTTAGGCCTCTTAAAAGTTCCTTTAAGGTGCTACAACTGCCAAGACACCTTTGGCTTTTTGCATTTTAACTTTTTAACTGATTTTGATTTTTCTCATATTTTCCCTTGTGTGTCTCTTAGTAGTTCAACATACTCATTCTCCTTGGTGTCTAAGTACTACTCCACCAGAGTGAATTATATAAAGAGTTAGAAACTGGATTGGGAAGATAGCTCAGTCAGTAAAATGCTTCTCTTGCAAACATGAGGACCTGTGTTCCATCCCCAGAACCCATGTGAAAAGGGCCCTTGTGGTGACACAAATTTGTAATCCCAGCCCTGGCAAAGCAGAGACAGGAAGATCCCTGGGACCTGCTGGCCAACCAATGTAGACTAATTGGCAAGTTCTAAGCCCGTGAAGGGCTGTCTCCAAACAGGGGTACAGCATCTGAGAAAACAGCCAAAGCACACCTACGGGTCACTCACGAGTGTGCATGTGCTAAGACTCACACACACACACACACATACACACAGAGACACTTTAAAAAAGTGGAAATTGATATATGTTTATAAAGGGTGCAGAGGCAGCCAGTTAGGACCTGCCATTCCTACATTTTCTCTCAGTATACTTGTCATTTCAACATGACTTTCTTTTATTTGTTTGTTTGTTTGTTTGTTTCCAGTTTTTCAAGGTAGGGTCTCGCTCTAGTTCAGGCTGACCTGGAATTCACTCTGTATTCTCAGAGTGGCCTCGAACTCTCAGCAGTCCTCCTACCTCTGCCTCCCAAGTGCTGGGACTAAAGGCGTGTGCCACCACGCCCAGCTTCTTACTTGAATCTGTACATTTTCTAGCTTACCTAGCTAATTTATATTTTGCAGTAGTTTCTGATTTCTTTTGTTTTGTTTTAGCCCAACTAGGTGCTGTAACAAACAAACAAAAAATGTAGACTAGCCTAACAATAGCATTTGCTTCCTAGTATGGGGAGATGGTTCAATGGTTAAGAGTGCTTATTGCGCCGGGCATGGTGGTGCACACCTTTAGTCTCAGCACTTGGGAGGCAGAGAGGTAGGTGGATAGCTGAGAGTTCAAGGCCACCCTGAGACTACATAATGAATTCCAGGGCAGCCTTGGCTAGAGAGCAAGACCCTCCCTCAAAGAAAAAAAAAAAAAAGAGAGTACCTATTGCTTAAACATAAGGGCCTCATAGGCCACAGACTGCAAAGTTCAACTCCGCAAAACCCACAAAAATAGCTAAGCATGACCATACAATGCTGTGACCCCAGTTCACTGGGTGGGAGATGGAGAGGAGACCATTACTGGGGCTTACTGATGGACAGCAGGTTCCAGTTGAAGGAGGGACCCTGTCTCAGAAAATCCAGTAAGAGTTGAGCAGGGATGAAAAAGACAGTTCTCCTCCTGCCTCTGCACACATCTGCATACACACCTACGTGGGCATATGCCACGCTGCACACAACTCCACACACGCGCGCACACACACACACACACACACACACACACACACACACCAAAAAACAAAAGGAAAAGAAAAAGAAAAAGAATTACTTCTCACAGTTCTGGATTCTGAGTAGTATAAGATTAATGAGCCAAGTGATTCCGCACTGATGAGGTTTCGCTTCCGGGTTTCTAGACAATCATCTTGCTGTGTCCTCACCAAGCATGGAGAATGAGAGAGCTTTTTGAGATCTCTCTTCTGAGAGCACTAATCCCATTCATGGTAACTCTGCCCATAATATCTATTGACTTTCTAAAGGTCCCACTTAATGCCATCACACTGGGCATCATGATTTCAACATGCCAATTTAAGAAGAAGAAAAATGTACAGCCTTTAACAACTTTTGAATTGTGTAACATACAAACCCTCCAGACAATCACTAAAAGCAATTTCAAAATGACTTTCCTTTTCATTGTCAGTACAACACCCGGTCCAAATGCCCCTTTACACAGAACAGTCACCTCTATTATATTACCCTTGGTGATGGCTGAGTGTATTTCTTAAAAGTTGCTAGGTTTTTAATTTATAAGCTGTCACAATGCATAAACACGGTTATTGAAAATCTTGGCTTCTGCAGCATTACCTTGCTTATGTTGACTTTAAGTTTCATCTATCATTGCATTATTCTAAGATCCTGACAGAACAATCTGGAATTCTCTCAGTTTCCATCTAGCCTTCACTAACAAATAATTGTATACTAATAAAAATGCTAAGATCTTATGTAAATGTTCCATACATTTTTCGCAAAAGAAAAGTGAACATATAGCTTCAGAAAATACTTATAAAATATAGAAATACCTATCCAAGTTAGCTATTTCTTTTCCTATTCATTTCTGTTTTGTTTTACAAAATTTGTATCAAGAAATTGCTTCCTTTGTCCCTCCTCCTGCATCCCATCTCTGCAGTTATACTGGAGATAGTGAGTGAAGCATTGGCATACAAATCAAATCATGTCTTTAGCTTTTATCTCTTTTACTTTTTTCATTTAAAAAACTATGACTTTTAAAAAATACCAATCTTCATCTATACTCACTGCCTATAACAATACTCTCACAAAATTGTGAAAATACAGCCTTTTTTCTGATGCTTCCAACTGGCAGTCTCCTGCTCCCAGAATCATTGTGGGCACAACAGATGAGCAGCAGGTCCAACCACATGAATTATCATCCTTTTATAAGCCTGTCTTCCCACTACGCACTCATCTAGAATATCTAAATGCATATTCTTTATCATAGCAATGCAAACCCACACATGCCTAGCCACAGGACATAAGCTTAGGCATTTATTTTCCTATAAACCAGCACACTCTGACCATGGAGATTTACTTAAGGAGACCAAATAAAATAAAGCTTCCTGTGCCATCGGGCTCATGGCAACTCGCCTGTCTGTCAAGTATGCTGATGTCATGCCTTCTGGGGTTCTAGTAATTTCCCAAGTCCATTGCAGCTAACTTCGTATGGGGCTACTCTTTCACGTTTCCAATTGTTTCTGGCCTTTAATTTTAGTACCCAGTCTCTCATTCAGATAAACTAATAATCTGGGTGCCCCTTTGCACCAGAATTGGATGAGAAAAGATTAGATGGGTGTAAAGCACATTGGGTATACTTTATCTGACATTCTTGGGACAAGAAATAGTTCCTATTTTAAATTTTTGCCTGGGTATTGGAATATTTCTGTGAAAAAAGCATATATGATCCTTTCGTTTAATCCTTAAATAATCATGTATTGGCTGCATATTTGTAGGCATTAAGAGTGGGTAATGTCTCTTTGAATTTCAGATGTTTCCAAATTTTAATTATTTGCATATACACAATGAGGAAGCTTGAGGATAGGACCCAGCTATAAACACAAAATTCATGTGTTCCATACTTACCTAATACATATAACCTAAAAGTAATCTTCTATAATACTTTAAGTAAACTTGTATTTTAGCTGTAGAGTTTTCCACTTGTGATGGCATGCAAACTTTAAGATTTTAGAGCATTTTGGATTTCAAACTTTAGATTTGGGATGTTAAACCTATACCAGAACTACTGTATACAAATATCCAAAGACTACTCTGTGGCTATCAGTAGTGCAATACAGCAGTAGCTCAAAACACAACACACACCCTAGAGATAAGGACATAAATCTGTCAGCAGAGGCATTTTTAGACCCAGTTGTGATAAAAAGCAGTTAGTCTGGAGCATACAAATGTTCTCTTCTCTCTAACAATCCCTATCACCAGAGCTAATCTCATTTTCCCTAGGCTTTCAGACCACTTTTCTGAATCTTTCTTATGGTATCTACTATTGTATTATGCTTTATATATTTACAGTACTGTCTGTTAGGCTAGGGACTCACCAAAGGCAGAGGTGTTTTCTTATTCCTGCCACATACTACATATTCAGTAACTATTTTTGAATGAATTGAGTTTAGAACAATATATAGCCAAGTATCATTCATGGGTATTTTTTTGGGGGGGCGGGCAAGTTGGTTTGGTTTGGTTTGGTTTTTTTGAGGTAGGGTTTCACTCTAGTCCAGGCTGACCTGGAATTCACTATGTAGTCTCAGGGTGGCCTCGGATTCATGGCAATCCTCCTATCTCTGCCTCCCAAGTGCTAGGATTAAAAGCGTGCGCCACCCCGCCTGGCCTCATTCATGATTTTTAAATAATACCTTTGCCTACATTATGAGCTCTTTTAGCTTAGAGATGCACATATAATCGTGCTAATTTTATTTGTATTAGACCTTAACACTGACTAAAAATGTATTTGTTTCCTTCCATTTATATTTCTTTTTATTCTGTTTGCAAAATAAGTTTAACCTTAAAAAAAATGTCTTCCTGGCCGGGGAAGATAGCTTGGTGGTTAAAAATATCTGATTCTTAAGCAAGAGGGCCTCTCAGGACCCAACACCACCCAGTTCAACTCCCCAGAACACACATAAAAGCTGGGCACAGCCATGCACATCTCTAACTCCAATCCACAAGGAGCTGAATTGGAGAATCTCTGGAGCCCATTGTTGGTCAGCAGCTCCAGGTTGAAGGAGAAATATGTGGGTGAAAGATTAAAGGACACTCACCACTCTCCTCTAGCCTCCAAATGCATGGGGCTCATGCATATGCATACACACATGTATACATCACAACACACACACGTGTGTGCACAAGCATGCACATGCACACAAAAATTATTACAGGCAAAATAATAGAAAATCTAAGAACAGACACACAGGGTGGCACAGTACTGTACTCCAGTACTCAGAAGGCAGGGCTGAGAGAACTACAAGTTCGAAGTCAGTCTGATCTTCAGAGTGAAACACAGTTGAAAAAAAATGAAAGAACTTTTTTTTTCAAAATCAGACAACAGATATATCCAAGAGTGCTTATTTATTTTAATTATTCAGTATTTTTCTTGCCGCAACTGTTCTTGATATACGTTATACATGCACACCCTCTAGTGGGGATTTCATTTGGCAATGCAAATTCTGTAATGATGGCTTCCAAGGAAAGCTATGCAAGGGAACTGTCAAGGAACAAATTAGACATTATCACTTTCCATAGTCAAACCTGAGACTTCTAATGGAAAGGGAAATTAAGTTTTATGAGTTAAGGGAAAATCTATAAAAATAGCAAGAAGACATATTCAGTTTGAGATCCTAGTGGCTATCCAAGTGGAGATGTCAACTAAGCAAATACAAGCCAAAGGGAAAACTATCCCGGGAGGAAGTGCAGAGAAGAAGCCTGAGAAGCCCTCAATATACTGATGTCAGCGTGAAGAAAAGAATCCAGCAAAGACTGAGGAGGAGTCAGTAAGTGAACAGAGCCAAGAAAACTGGATGCCTGAAGTCAAGGGAAGGGCATGTCTCAAGGTGTTGAGAGTGAAAGGCAAGAACTATTTCAGTGGGACAGAAAGGCCAAAGGCAGGTTAGAACAGATTCAAAAATGCAAAGAGACAAAATGGCAACTTGGAGGACAAGGCAGCATTTAAAGCAGTTTTGCTCAAAAGAGTGGGAGCCAGTAATTGAGGCAGAAGCTCAAGGTATGCGTGGTAAAGATAAAAATGAAGAGCTGGGGACTTAGCTAGGTGGATGAGGCTAGCAAGGGCAAGAACCTGGGTTTGGTCCTCAACACTGGAAGAAAAAAAAAAGTGAAAACATAAAGGTTTTTCATGAACAATTAGGAAACACCTGAATCTATGTTTTCTAAAAATTTTTAGCATTTGGGGATTCCTTCGTATTCTTCAAAATGACCAGGCAAAGATGTAGCTCAGGGATAGACCACTTAACATGCACAAGATCCTGAGCTCAATCCCCAGCTGTTAATAATAGTAAATTACTATCACATTTATGACCCCTTCTCCAGGCCAGACTCTGCTCAGTGCTAGGATTGGACAAACAAGGCAAGATCCTGTCTCTGCTGATACTCACTGCTTGGTAGAAAAGGCAGACAATAGCTACAGGGTGATACAAATAGCCTTTCATATAGGTGTGGACCAAAGACACTCTCAGCCAGATAAAAAGAGGCCATAACACTGCCTTAAAGAGACTAAAGGACTCACAAAGCTAACATTTTGGCTCAAGCAGAAGTCCTTCATAACAGTGAAGGAGAGAAAAGTGCATTGCCAGCAGGGTAGATAGATACAATGAAGACTCATTTCATCTTTGTATGGGAAAATGCAATGGAAATGGTAAGGATAAAGCTAGTCAAAAGAAACCTGTGTCCATGCAAAGGAGATATGAATTTTACTTTGTGTTAAAAGTGTCATATTATATTTTCTAAAATTAAATATGACCCTGAGCCCCATCTCAGGTAACTGTTGAGAAACCGACCTGTAGTCATTAATGCAGTTTCCTCTGTCCCCACCCCAACACCCAAGTTGCAGGATGGGCTTAGAGCCTTAAACTCACAGAAGAATGTTTCAGAGAGTTGCTTTGTTCCTCATTATTGTCTAAGTCAACATAGCCCCACAACAGCATGCTGGCTTCCCTGCACCTCAGCATGTGAACCTTGGCTAGTGTTCCTCCACAGGCACATTGGTTCACTTTCCCAGAGGTCCTTCAACCATATCTTTTCAGTGACCAGAAATGATTCTTTTCTCTTTCCATTTGGCTTTCTGAAATATTTCCCTTAGAATAAAGAGAGAAAAATCACTAATATCCTGCCCCTGCCCTACCTCCCATGAGCTTGTGGATGATAAGGCACTCCCAGGCACTTTGAACGGTGTCTGGAAGCTTCTTCAGCTGCCACAGCGGGAGGGCAGCTGGTGTGGAGAGTTGAGGGAGCCTGTGGGATATCTTACAAGAGAGATCCCTGTGACACAACTAAGGGCCCAAATATTAGCAGTGTGAAGATGGATAAATCATGTTGTAGATTACATTTAATTGAAAATGTGAGAAATAAAACTTTTTTTAAAAATTATTTATTTGTTTGTTTATTTGACAGAGCGAGAGAGAAAAAGGGAGGGAGAGAGAGAATGGGAGCACCAGGGCCGTCCAGCCATTGCAAAAGAACTCCAGATGCATGCGCCCCCTTATGCATCTGGCTTAGGTGGGTCCTGGGGAATCAAACCAAGGTCCTTTGGCTTTGGAGGCAAACGCCTTAACCGCTAAGCCATCTCGCCAGCCCAAGAAATAAAACTTTTTAAAGTGTTAGTCAGCATTTCTCTGATATAGAATGCAAAACAGAAACTCTTTTATCCTGGAACAAAATGGAGTGCAGAGGTTTTTGATTTATTTTGTGATTGTCATTGCCATTATTATCATTAATGGGTCCTATTTTGTATTATTATGTATAATAGAGAATGTTGCCTTGAATCCTCCAACTGGAAATAATATTTAGTTTTATTCATGTTCCTAGCCAAAGGTTATTGTGAAGTACAAATACTTCTGAAAATGACTAGGTCCTTTGTATAATGTATCTTATATATATATATACATATATATATATATATGCTGTATACATCCTATATTCATATCAGGTAGGTAGATATAGATGGATAGATATATAATTGATAGATAGATGATAGAGCCTAAGAGTAATTATTTTAGGGTTTTCAGTTCAAAATTAAAAATTGAGTCTATTTAGAGTTCAAATGGTAAAGGAGGAAACATTTATATGAAATTCAAAATACAATAATAAAGAATATTTTGTATTTTGTATAGCCTATGAATAAGCAAACTGCAGTTCATTTTGAGGGAAAAACATTTTGCCTAATTGGTATTGAAACAGTGTTTTACTATCATCAAAGCCATTGGATATGTTCATTTCTTTATGGTGCTACGTAATGAGGTTTTACAAACTTCATCTTTGCAAAGCACCCTTCACACACATAGATACCAACGAACACCAACAATAAGCCACAAGCTTCTAATTTTATTGACATGAAATTCACATAACATACTGTCTGTGTTTCCTAAAACCATGTCATATCCATCCTTTCCTCGTAGGATGTTTGTTAATGTAGTATTCTATTATTGTGTTACTCTATTATTTTGTTAATCTATTATACCCCGAGGTAGCAGTGAAAAAGGTCATTTGCCTGTAAATATCTTCTACAAGTGGCTCCTGAGTAATTTAAGGGGGAGCAGGGAGGCATCAGGTAGGTGAAGTTAAAAAAAAAAAAAAAAGACTCTGAGTTGGTTCTTCAGTAAGCCATCAGGTGGGTCTTCCAGGTAACCTTTTGGGAGTTAAGTGCATTCTACTTTCTCTGGTACCAGAACCTGAATGTAGGCTGGCCTTGGTTTCTCAAGTGCCACTAGCAAGCTGGAGAACAGGATTTGGACTGTAATAAGACAAAATGCTACACATTTCTTGTTCTTGCTAAAATTCACGTGATTTTTTTTCTTGTTAAGACATTGTCCTTAGAAGGGCACAGTAGGACAAACCTTTAATTCCAGAGCTCAGGAGGCCAAGGCAAAAGAGTCTCCAGTTCAAAGCCAGCCAGGTGCCTCATAACAAGCCTCTGACTCAACAATACAAATTCCCATGGCTCCTGAAGGCTTTTGCTTAGTTCTTAGAGTTCATGGAATATTGATCCTAATAATTTCTTATCACTTTTTTTCATTGCTTTCATAGGCAAAAGCAAACATTTTGAGTTCCCCACTCCATCATTTTCATGGGCATCAAACATGCTTTTGATTGAAAATATTCACAACTTTTAAGACACTTACAGAATTCTGAGATTTTTCTCAATAATTTCAATCTAAAAATTTATTGGCAATGAGTCATTCCTAATATAATCTTAGTTAGAGCCTCCTCAGTTGTGCAATTGAAGGAATTTTGGACAATAGAAATTTTCTTTTCACTTGGATCTGAGCCTAACAAATGCTGCTGAAGTCATGGTTTCAGATGAGGAAAAAATACTCTCTGCAAATTTGTGTAGGCATAAAAATCTCCATTCTCGTTTCAACTTCAACTGCACAAAAAGCATGTATTGACATTTATTATCTATGGTTCATCAGCTTAGGTGTGACTGAAATGACTTTACTAGGATATATGTTTAACACTTGTAGTTTTGTGTTTTCATTATGCAACATTGTCACATCTGAAACAAACTTTTTTTTTTTTTTTGGTTTTTCGAGGCAGGATCTCCCTGTAGCCCAGGCTGACCTGGAATTCACTGTCGTCTCAGGGTGGCCTTGAACCCACCATCCTCCTACCTCTGCTTTCTGAGTTTAAAGGCATGCGCCACCATGCACGGCATGAAACAAACTTGTTTCTGAAGTGCCTGAGGGTGATTCTTCACGTTCTAAAGAGTTCAGTATTCATTCTTAGTTCAAAAAGAACACACAAACCTGCTATGTTTGGTAAGGCAAGCAAGGTAGGCAGCTTCTGTTTCTGACAAAATGTCATGGAAATAATAATGGTTACGACTGTAAAGAAGGAGCTGAGGAAATGGATTAGTGGTTAAGGCGTTTGCCTGCAAAGCCTAAGGACCTCAGTTTGATTCTTCAGGACCTACATAAGCCAGATGCACAAGGGGGCACATGCGTCTGGAGTTCGTTTGCAGTGGCTAGAGGCCCTGGCATGCCCATTCTCTCTTTTTCTCTCTCTACCTCTTTCTCTCTCCCTCTGTTTCTCAAATAAATAAAGTATTAAAAAAGACCATAAAGAATAGTTTCATGATGGATATGTCTTATTGAGTAACACATTTAAGTTTTTTTCTTTTCATGATGGGTATATCTTATTGAGTAATGAAGGCGGATAAGAGAAAGCTGGCTTTTTTGGGCAGTTTCAGTTAGGGATTGAGGCTCAAGGAGAACCAAGGGGTGCCACCTCACCCTGGCACAAGAAGGAATAGAGATCTATGTACAGTGCCCCTTGCTGCCCACTGTCTAACATTCTATCTAAATAAAATGGTTCAGATGGGCTGGCTCTGAAATCTACCCACCAGATTTACCAGACAATCAGGTCTTCCCTTTATATACCTGAATCTGATGCTATAAAGGTTGTGGCCTTCCAGCCCCTCCCTCTCTCTCTGGATAGGACCCTCCGTGTGTGTGTGTGTGTGTGTGTGTGTGTGTGTGTGTGTGTGTGTGTGTGTAGCTCGCGCTCTCTCTCTCTCTCCTGTTCTTACTCTATGAGGCCCCAACAGACTTGAGTCTTGCCTCTACTGGTAGGAGAGCATTACATTGTTTCTTGATCTAGACTTTTCTGCTTGCCTCTGGTTTATAGTTTGGGGTAACTTCTCACTTTAACTACATGTGTGATTGTCTCTGATCTCCAAATCTAC
This sequence comes from Dipus sagitta, assembly GCA_036346955.1. Classification (NCBI taxonomy): domain Eukaryota; kingdom Metazoa; phylum Chordata; class Mammalia; order Rodentia; family Dipodidae; genus Dipus; species Dipus sagitta. The sequence goes on along the minus strand of CM070770.1, from coordinate 45,471,276 downwards.
CACATGGGTGCTCTTACCAACTCTAGACTTGCTACCTGTGTACTTACTGTCAACTCAGAGTAATCATGGGTGTAACCCTCCTCACCACTCATTTCTCCTCTGAATCTCTTAGTCTCTTATTTGATATCTGCCCTCTCATTTTTTTCCATTTATAATGGGGAAATTGGGGTTCTGAGGTGCTTCCTGGAACCCTAAGCCCTGACTTCATATCTGTAAACTAACCAAAGAATTAGCAATTCCAGATTCATGAGAATCATTTTTAAAATACCACATTTTATTCAGATTTTACAAAGGAGTGTGGAAAGGGGAAGGCTGAGAGTTAAGGGGAAACAAAGTGAGGAGAAGAGAAGTCCACCATGTGGAGCCCAAAAGTCCATTTGGGCCATTTGTAACTCAGGAGTCCATGTGACCAGATAAGGATCTGGGGGGAAAGGGTGAAAAGGGAAGAGAAGAAAAGAAAAGAAAGGAAAGGAAAGGAAAAAAGAAAAGAAAAGAAAAGAAAAGAAAAGAAAAGAAAAGAAAAGAAAAGAAAAGTTCAAGGAGTTCCTGCCTTGTGGGGAGCTGGAGGAGATAAAGAACCCATGTGGAGAGTAAGAGCTAGGGAGCCCTCCTGGCTGGGCCTGGGTCTGGGCCTGAGCAGAGCAGAACCAAACTAGACAAGGCCCAGGAGAGGGAAAAACTCACCCACAGCTGGAAGTTCCCAAGTGATCAGAGAGCCTGCCCTCCCCTTGCAAAAGGTATTTATAACCTTAGGGTGGTGTCTTTTGGCCCAGGTGAACCAGAGGGCCAGGTGGTTGGTTAGGACTGGGGGCTATCTCAGGAAGAGATTAGCTTAATTTGCCTAACCACAATGTTTAAATTCTATGAAAGACCTCCCTCCCAGGAAGGGCTCCTGACTGTGGAAAAACAGTTCTAACTTTCCTGCCCTTTTTACACCTTCAGGGGTCCCTAACTCTACCCCCTTCACATAGGGCCTCACCGTTTGTCCTCTTAACTCATGGCAAATGCCATGTAGGTTCCTCCTAGGTCCCCCTACACAAGCTCCTAGATTCTGCTTTTCATGTGCTTACAGCTTTACCTTAATTTCTCTCTAAAAGCTTCAGTTTCTCTCAAGTTCATGTGCTTCCAGCCGTATTCCAGTTTTTCCCTAGAGACCTTCACTTTCTCTTTTGCTTTGACACTTTCCCTCTTCAGGAAAGGGCAGGGTGGATGCCATGTGTTTTCTGAGTCTCTCTCCATGTACATCTAAATTGTGCCTTCTTGTGCATACAGCTGTGTCCCAGTCCTTTTCTAAAGATTTCTCTTAAATGAACTTTATAGGCTATACAATGTTGCCACATGAGAGCGTGCTTCCTACTTCCCACATGTTTAGCCTCCCTTCTAGACTACAATCTCTCTTAAATAAACCCACAATTTGTGATTTCCCCATTAATGAACTTAGTCATTCATAATTTATCCTTTTTGAGCCCATCTTTATTAAATATTAAAAGTAGGACAGAACCCAAAACTTGAAGTTCATAAATTCTGGGGGTCCCTCCAGAACCCCAAAGTCTTACATCAGTAAAACATTTGTTTTATGTTATGTTCATTTATTTATTAATGAGAAAGGAGGGGAGTAAAAGTGAGTACAGGTTCACTAGGGACTCTTGCCACTGCAAACAAACTACAGGTACATGCACCACTTTGGGCATATGGCTTTACATAGGTACTAGGGAATTGAACCCAAACTGTCAGTCTTTGCAAGCAAATGCCTTTACCACTGAGCCATCTCCTTAGCCCCGTTTAAACATGTTTTTTTTTTTTTTTTTTTCGAGGTAGGGTCTCACTCTAGTTCAGGCTGACCTGGAATTCACTATGGAGTCTCAGGGTGGCCTCGAACTCATGGCGATCCTACTACCTCTGCTTCCCGAGTGCTGGGATTAAAGGCATGCGCCACCACGCCCGGCCTGTTTAAACATGTTTAACCATTTGGAAATTTTAAAATGTTTCTTGACCTGAAAACCATAAAAATGATGACGGACTGGATCTGGTCTTTGGGCCATTGCTTGATAATTTCCAATTTACATAAAATGACATGCAAGATAGTACAAAATTCTGCTATTCCAGTATGATTACTTTTATACAAATACAACTTCATGCATCCCATGTCTCATTAGCATAAAAAAATCTTCACCCAGGGGTGTTGTCACCCTGTAGTGCCATTGCAAGTGCTATACCCATGATTAAATTGGCTTTGGAGGGGGGGGAGGGTCCCAGCCTTCCTCTAAGCCAACTGGTTTCTCTCATATGCTAATTTTACAGCTTTGCAAAAGGCTCACCAAACCTCACACAAGACCTTACTCTCCTATCTGAGTGGAAGTCTATGATCCAGAAAAGATACTCTGCTTGAAACCTTTGAAGTTTATGGTCACACTGCTAATTTTGCTTTCAGTTTACTCTTTAAGTGCAAATTAAGATCAGAGATGTAATTGACTACGTTAGTGTAAAGAAGATCCCAAAGGGAAGTTTGGAGCAGTGGTGAAAAAATAGTAAGATGGAATATAAAGCATGTGTGAGAAAGCCTGCACTATGCAAACAACCCAAAAGGCCAATGTTACAGGACATGAAAATCCTAGTTCATATGACATCAAAGACTTTGTGTTCCAGAGCTATTGAGCTAATGAACTTTTTCTTTGTTCTGGCCTCTTCAAACTTCCTTCAAAGTGTATCTTTTCCTTCTTTTCTTTTCTCTCTTTCAGATAGAAAAGAATGGGAGTAAGAGTAAGAGTGAGAGCAAGAGCGAGAGAGAGAGAGAGAGAGAGAGAGAGAGAGAGAGAAAATGGGTATGCCAGGGCCTCTAGCCACTGCAAATGAACTCCAGACTCAGGTGCCACCATGTGCATCTATTGTACGTGGGCCCTGGGGAGTCGAACCTAGGTCCTTAGGCTTTGCAGGCAAATACCTTAACTACTAAGCCAGCTCTCCAGCCCCAAAGTGTACCTTTTTTTCTTTTTTTCTTCTTTTAATATTTTCATTCATATTTATTTATTTATTTGAGAGTGACAGAGAGAGAAAGAGGCAGAAAGAGAGAGAGAAAGAATGGGCGCGCCAGGGCCTCCAGCCACTGCAAACCAACTCCAGATGCGTGTGCCCCTTGTGCATCTGGCTAACGTGGGTCCTGGGGAATCGAGCCTCAAACCGGGGTCCTTAGGCTTCACAGGCAAGCGCTTAACCACTAAGCCATCTCTCCAGCCCTCTTTTTTTCTTTTTATATACATCTCCCTCCCCCAGGTCTTTATTCTTGTATGGCAAAGCACTTTACTGACCAAACTATTTCCCTAGGCCAAGACTATTTTTTTTTTAATTTGTATTTTCTTTCCATGTGCTTAGTGTGTATTGTTCATCTCCATTCCCTGAAAATGTATCTCTCAACACGCTGTCTCTACTTCAGCTGAAGCTGTGGGTCTCTGCTCAGTTTCTTGATCAAGGGCACATGAACCTGAAATGCCACCAATATCAGGTGCACAATTTTATGTTGAAATATGCAGTTAGCCCATAATTTTCATAGGTGCAATGCAGAAAATGGGCTAGATTCTTTCTAGTCCTATGAGTGTTTCAGAGACATCATTTGGTTTAAATCCTTTTTCAGAAGATAGAGTGTTTGGAGTTTTTAAAGGAGCCACATATTGTCAACAAAAGAACCACATTTAAAAAATATTTTTGTCTATTCTTATTTATTTATTTGAGAGCAACAGACAGAGAGAGAAAGAGGGAGAAAGGGAGAGAGAGAGAGAGAGAGAGAGAGAGAGAGAATGGGCTCACCAGGGCCTCCAGCCACTGCAAACAAACTCCAGACACGTGTGCCCCCTTGTGCATCTGGCTAACGTGGGTCCTGAGGAATCAAGCCTCAAACCCGAGTCCTTAGGCTTCACAGGCAAGTGCTTAACTGCTAAGCCATCTCTCCAGCCCAAGAACCACATTTTTGATCCATCCTTCACTGCTCAGCTAAGATGAAGATTTTATTGTTGATGACATAAGTAAATTTCTTGACTATATGGGGTTAATGCTTGAGCTCTTATTTGTATGGTTTTTATATTTAGAGCCCAAAGTGGTTTCTCATTAATGGTACAATAAATTACCTTAAATTTTGTGCCTTGACTAAATCTTGTCACATTGTACTTATGTTTCCAAAGGCTCATATGAACATTGACCCCTGCAGGAATCCCATCTGTAGCCATGGTTACCAATTCTGATGAGCCTACTTTAAAATTCTCAGAAATCTTCCCTCTACACAAAAATAAGCCACTTCTACTGCTGTAGATTTTTGAAGCACCATTTCCAAAAGATTTTTAGTCCTGTCAACATCACAAGTAGTTTTAGTATCTTTTCACTTATCAGCTGCAATGTAAAATACCATAAATAGTTTTTATTTTTTTATGTGACTTGTCATGCAAGGGATAAACCATATAACAACATGCTGAGCAGTAGATCTTACAAGTATTACAACTGTAAATGCCAGGTTCTGTTCAGGACCTGCTCTTTCTTTTGCCTATAATAAACATCCTTTGTAAATTGCCTGCAATGAAAGGTTTTGTTGTCTCAGCTTTTTTTTTTTTCATTTAATATGCAGCATTGTTGCTATATTAGTTAATGTTTTTTCTCTATTTGACTATTTCATGGGGAACTAAACATTATTCTAGGTTACATTGTGAGTGTGCTCATTGAAGAGATTAACTTCTTAATAAGTAGACTTGATATAGGAATGTTGAGGTTCCTCTGTCAATGCACCAATAATTTGGAGTGACTCTGGATTCTTGTCTTGTGAACTTGATAAGTGAAATCCACAGACCAGAGGATAAGGTTCAAGAAGATTTTGATAGAGCTTAGAGCTTTAGGCGCGAGAGCTATAAGAAGACAGGTAGACATTGAGAGCCCAGAATTTAAAAGAAGGATGCAAGACAGAGCTCTTCCCCAGGGAGGCAAAAGAGCATTTTAAAAGCCCACCTCAAGACTCGGCTCAAGGTTTTTGAAAAGCCTCATGCATGGCAGCTGGTTTGCAGTCCAGACCTGATGTCAGGTGTCTATGGCAGGATTTCTGGAAAAGGACTCTTAATTCTCTAGGAAGGGCCTTCTCAGAAGGGGGTGAAAGGACTTCCTAAAGCAGCAGAGAAAAGGAAAGCCCAGGCCCTTCTGATGTTTCTGCCCTGCAGTAAAGTGTAATGACCAAGATCCCCTCCGCCATAGGCCCAAGGACAATTCCCCTGTTTACCCAAGACAGGAACCTATTCACTGTGGGTCCTGTCACCCCCTAACCGCCCTCAGACTGAATAAAGCCAATTGCCCTTCCTAAGGAGAACGTGTGTCACTGAAGACCTGATACATAATGGAGACCTTATCCTCCCTCTCCTGTGGGAGGAGTCTCCTGCCTGACTGCTTTTGAGTTGGAACACCAGTTTTTCCATGCCTTTAGACTTAAAACGGTTGGATTTTCCTAGATCTTGAACCTGTCCACCTTTGAACTACACCTATAACAGCAGAAATCCTGGCTTTCAAGTCTTTAGACTCAAATTTGTACCTCTCTTGGGTCTTTAGGCTGCTGACTGCAGAGCTTGGGTCTTGTCAACCTACTAATTCCTCAATTAAAAAAAAAAACTGGGTTGGAGATATGGCTCAGTTGTTAAGGCACTTGCCTGTAAAGCCTAATGACTCAGATTCAGTTCCCTAGTACCCACATGAAATCAGGTGCACAAAGTGGCACATGCATCTGGAATTCATTTAGAGCCACTGGAGGCCCTGACACCCCCATTGTCTGTCTGTCTCACTCTCTTTCCCTCTCTCTCTCTGCTTGCAAATAAATAAAATAAAAAAGCTCTGCCCCGGCCAGTGGGGCTTCAACGGGAGCACGGACCCCAGAAAACCTGGAATGAAAGGGACAAGAGACACAAGGAACCGACAGCAAGACAGGAGTCTGATCAAGCTGCCAATTTTAATTTTTCTCAGGTGCCTCTTATACAGCAGAACAGGAAGTTTTGTCACAGTTTTAGGTATTGCTATCAGTTCCGTTTCAATAGGATAAGGTTCCGGCCCCAAAGGCACAAGATTTCACAGGATAAGCCCCAGCCCCAAAGCCATGAGATAACGACTTCTCATTCTTTATGGGTTGCATTATTCTTTTTCCGTGCATGGGTTAACAACTGCAGACCTTGCGACTTTCCAGAACAGACAACTTATTACAAAATGGAGTCATTATTTAAGATGGAGGTACTTTTGCTTTCCTAGTGTCCAGTGGTTCCCCACAAAGCTCTATGTATATACATATTCTATAGGTTCTGTTCCTCTGGATAATCCTGACTTATAGCACTTGCATTAAGTAACCAACTCTGTTGAATTCCAGTCCCTTTCTTTCCACTAATTTTATCACCATATATCCTTTTCATATACTAGTCAGTCATCATTCCCCTCTTGATTCTTTTGGTAATGGCTGTATTTTTTTTTATTCCAGGCATAATTTACACATTAGAGAAGTAGGAATATCCTTTGTGTTCATGCCAAAAGCATATTCTTAGGTGTACCATTTGCTTTCTCATCTCTATGGCCAAATTCTGGACGGAATCGCCAGAGAGAAAGGATTTATTTTGGCCTGTTGTTTCAGGGAGTTCCATCCATGGTTGTCTGGCTCCATACGTGTGGATAGAGAACGTCATGGCAGGGGAAGTGCATGGCAGGAGAGCTTCTCTCTCCACTGAGCATGCTACTGGAGGGAATCTTGGCGTTGTCCCATGATATCCAGTTTCTTTGTGTATTGAACAAAGAATTCAGTAAGACATAGAGTAGTAGAAATGAAAGTATACATTTATTAAAAGTGAGAATAAGGATTTCTGGGTAAGATAGCAGCTAAAAAGCCATGCCTTGGTGAGTGGCTCTTTATCATTTGAGAAACAAAAGGAACAGAAGTATCCAATCATTTAGCTAGTTGTTTCTCATGTTCGTGATCAGCTTGCTTATCACTCCAATGAACTTCTCCCCTGAGTGAACCTGTTATCACCATTACAAACTGCTGCTACCACCGCAGATGCTGAGGATCATGGCAGACATAATAGGTCTCATCCAGGAAATGTTTCATAGATGCTGCACCACTTGGAATCTTAGGGAGGACAACTGCCACCCCTGGCACTGCCCTGTACCCCAACTGACAACCCAGACACAGTCCCTTGGAATGATGCCCAGGCTCCAACCAGTGCTCCCACCACTGCAGAGAAGCGGCCCTCTATATGACCTAATTGCAGCAAGAACAGCTCAGCCATCTCCAGCTTCCAGAACAGAGCCAGTTAGCTCCATGAGTGAACTTCGCACAAGTGTGGTCTAGGAGCCTCTGAGGAGATAACTTGGCTGGTGAAAAGTCTCACCAATATACTGGTCATCCAGACAAAAAGTAAACAGAAAAGCATTGAAGTTAAATGGTATCATAGATCAAATGGACATAACAGATGATCACAGAACATTGTATTCAAACACTACAGGAGACACATTCTTCTCAGGAGCCCAAAATGCTTTCTCTAAAATATATCACCTATTAGAACACAAAACAAGTCTCAACAAATATAGGCAAATTGAAACAACTTCTTGTAGTCTATCTGACCACAACATAATAAAGCTAGAAATCAACAGTAAGAGAAACTTCAGAAAATACACAAATCCATGAAAATTAATACTATATTGAGTGACAAATGGAACACTAATAAATCAAGAATGAAATCAAAAACTTCCTAGAGTTGAATGAAAATGAAAACACAAAATACCAAAATCTCTAGGAAAAAATGCAGTCTGAAAAGGGAAGTTTATGGCTTAAAAAAATCAATTAAAAAATCATGGGCTGGAAAGTTGGCTGAGTGGTTAAGAGAGTTTGCCACTTAAGCATGAAGACATCTTAGGCCAGACACTGACAACTTTGACTCCTAGGAATCCATGTAAAAAGCTGGGCATGGCTATTCATGTCTGTAACCCTGGTGGGTAGGGCAGAGACTGGAAAATCACAGGGGATCACTGATCAACAGCTACTCCAGGTTGAGAAATAGACCCCATCTAGGAAATAGACAGTTGAGTGATAGAGAAGAGCACCCCAAGTTCTCCTCTGGCCACACACAAGTGGGCATGCATGTGTACATTCATGCTCATATACCACACTACACACACCATACCATAACACACCACACCACATAAATACACACAAAAGAACATCCAAATAAATAAGTTAATTATGTACCTTAAGGCCTTAGAAGAACAAGAACAAACCACACCCAAAAGTAGTGGGAAGGAAGAAATAATTTAGATCACAGCAGAAATTAATAAAATATAAGCAGAAAGAAACAATACAAAGAATCAACAAAATGAAGAGTTGGTTCTTTGAAAAGATAAATAATATTGTCAAACCCTTATCCAAATTAACCACAATAAAGAGAGAGAAGACCCAATAAAATGATATGATTCTAATATCTAGTAAAGTTTAGATATGAAACTCAGAAAATCATCTAGATATGCTATAAAAACCTATATTCCGCTAAATTGGAAAATCTAAAATAAATGAATGAATTTCTAGATATGTGTGACTTACTGTTGCAGTAGCTACCTTCTCATTGTTGGGACAAAGAACCTGACTAAAAGCAGCTGATAGGAGGAAAATTTTTACTTTTGGTTTACAGTCTCCAGAGGCAGCTACATGATGGCAGGTGATAAAATGGTAGAGGAGAGGCCAGACAACAACTTCTGCCACAACAGTTGGAAAACAGTAACAATAGAGTGAGCCAAGTTCTAGCAAGGGGAAGTTGTCTCTAACACCCATAAGTCCACCCCCCAAAACACACCTCCTTCAGCCTGGCTCTCAAATTGCCATTCATGGAGAATTGAGCATTCAAAACATGTGAATTTAGGGCTGGAGAGATGGCTTAGCAGTTAAGCACTTGCCTGTGAAGCCTAAGGACCCTGGTTCAAGGCTCAATTCTCCAGGACCCACGTTAGCCAGATGCACAAGGGGGCACACGCGTCTGGAGTTCGTTTGCAGTGGCTGGAAGCCTTGGCACGCCCATTCTCTCTCTCTCTCTCTGCCTCTTTCTGTCTCTGTCACTCTCAAATAAATAAATTTAAAAAATGAACAAAACATGTGAATTTATAGGGAATTATGAATTATGGGGGAAATCTAATTCAAACTACCACATAAACTGATCACTATCTATGATGGAAAATATTGTTCAAATATTGTTCAAACATGGAGACTTCCAGCTGTAACTGTTTGGGGTTTTCTGTGACTGGGTGGCTGCGGATGGAGTTAGGAAAGGTGCTGCTGGAGAGCAAGCAGTTACTGCCAGAGCTGACCAGACTGTTCCAGAAGTGCTGGACAACTGGAAGCATGTTCACCACCCTGAAGAAGTAGCTTGGCTGCACCAAATTCACCAGAGGAAGGGTTCTGTGGAGGGCTTTGAGCCTGCAAAGAACAAGTGTCTGCTGAGAGCTACTGATGGGAAAAAGAAAATCAGCACCGTGGTGAGCTCAGAGAAGTGAATAAGTTTCACATGGCTATATTCCACTCTTGTAAGAGCCAAGATGGGTGGACTGAAGAAGAGGGACAAAAAGAACAAGAACAAAAAGACCAAACCAGCACAGTGAGCAGCACTGAACTTCCTGTTTTGCCAGAACCACAGAATGGCTGTTTTCTTTTTGGGCACAAAACTAGGTTTTGGGCACACTCCATCCCTGACCCCCATAACTGTTTTCATGTAAGACTGGAGAGAAGGGTTGTGATGTTCACAGGGTAGCTGTGGCAAGAAGCCAGTTTATTTTAGATGTGTGTTGCATGGTTATATATTCCTGGATTACAGCTTAAATTCCCTAGTCATTTCTGTGAAGAGCAGTATATCATTAAACTTGTCTTTCAGCAAAATAAATAAATATTGTTCAAACATGCCCACAACCTAAGATCTCTTAACTGACCTGAAAAAACACAAGTACATAATGGCACAGAGTAAACATTCACACTGCGAAAGACAGCATTACAAGAAAATATTGAACTAATGCAAGATCTAAATTAAACAGGGCAAACATCAATCCTGTAACTCCAACTTCAACATCTGTATATAATCTGTGACAAAGTCTCTGGGGTCCCAATTCCACCCCTCCATATGGGCTGCCCAAAGACTGGGGTACAATCCATCCTGAGCTGAGAGGTCTCCTTGGCAGCCATCCCACCATCCTGGTATCTTCCAGAAGTCCTAGGGTCTGCACTGCAACCCAAGGTTCATCCTTATGACTCCAATGGGCCTCCATATAAGGACTCCAGCATCCCTGACTCACAATGCCCAGTTGCCATTTCCAAAAAAACAAACTACATTGCAAATCTAATAACTTTATTTCCTACATGTTATACCCGCATAGTACCAGGTGGGCTACCAAATTTATTAATCCAGTGGGGAATAAAACTGACTTTGAAGAGGAGGCTACTCCTTCAACATTTAGATCCCCTACTTTCAAGAGTCATTATTCTTCCTGCTGTCCCAACGCAGAACAGCTGCCCTGATCTCAACAAATCTCAAATAATTGTTGTTGAACTAGCTGTGTCTCCAGCCCCTTTCATTTCTTTATGTGCCAGATCCATCTGCTCATACCAGTCCATTTCTTCTAAACTCAACCCAGCACAGGTTCTATGACACAGGCAGAATGCAGCCAGCCTTTCAAAACTACCTCCAGTCCAATCTGGACAAAACTCTTTCTTCCCTGTCATAAGCTAAACCTTACTGTCACAGTCAGTTTCACATTGCTAGGATTAACCTCCAAACCATATGCAGTTTATGGAAGGAATGGGATTTGTTTGAAACTTATAGATCAAGGGTAAGTTCCATCATGGCAGAAGAAGCTAGCCCCTTTTCACAGGTCCACACAGAGAGAAATACCACCACCAGCACCACAACCAAGCACAGTCCAGGAACCCAGCAGAACTCAGACTGTTTTCTGCATACCTTAAGACTGAAATTCAAATCCTTCCCTAGTAACAACTTAGGGCTGGACTCTAGGATTTACCCACAGGACAACTCCTCCAGCCAGGTCTGTACATGTCTTAATAAACTCTTGAATCTATTGGGGATCATCCATTCAAACCACCACACTCACATTCCACCATTATTTCTGGATTTAAGTCTTTCAATTCTGATCATGATGGTCTATTAAACTCTGCGTTCAACACTGCAAGGTGTCTCTTAGGCCAAAATTTCAAATCCTTCTACATTCCTCCACAAATCAGTTTCAAAGGACCTATAGCCATATAATCAGATTTCTAGCATCAGCAGCCCCACTCCACTTGGTACCAATTTTCTGTTGATGTTACCTTTGTGTTGCTTGGGCAAAGCACCCAACTGAAAGCAGCTGACAGGAGACAAATTTTGTTTTGCTTTAATGTTTCATGATGACAGAGGACAGCACGGTAGAGCAGAGGCTGGATATCACCTCTGCTATAGCAAATGGCAGGCAGAAGCAGGAGAGTAAGCCAAACTCTAGCAAAAGAGCTGGCTGTAACACCCTCAAGCCGACCCCTAACACACTCCTCCAACAAGGCTTAGTGTCCCAAACTGCCGTCAGCTGCGAACCAAGCATTCAGAACACATGACTTTATGGGGGACATTAAATTCAAACAAATAAACCTACCAATGTTAAGCCAAAATGAGATAATTTTAAAAGTTCTACAATGAATAATAAGATTGAAGCAGTAATTTATTTAAAAAAAAAAAAACTCTCCTAAGTACAAAAATGCTGAGGTCCAGAAGGACTCACTGAAGAATTATGCCAGACCTTTAAAAAAAAATCAAAAACCAATGGTACAAGTACCAATGGAAGCAGAATGGATTTAATTCACAAATAGTTGCTTGGAAGCTCCATTTAAAGGAACAGCTCAGATGGCTGGCTTTTTTTTTTTTTTTTTATTTCACCCATCAGATACTCCTGCCCCCAGTACTGAAATGGCACTCAGGAACCACTTGTGGAAAATAGTTAAAGGCAAATAAATTAGTTAATTGTGCTTGGTGGAATGTTTCTCAAATTATTTCATGAAATAGGAGGGTTGGTGTATTTTAATTCAGGTGTACCCCATAAACTTAGGTGTTGTGAATGCTAGGTTCCCAGATGATGGAGATTTAGGAATAAACATCTCTTGGAAGCAGTGTATTGTTGGGGTAGGCTTATGGGTATGATAGCTGATTTCCCCTTGGCAGTGTTTGGCACATTCTCCTGATGCTGTGGTCCACATAATGTTGGTCAGGAGATGATGTCCACCCTTTGCTTATGCTGTCAGTTTCCCCTGCCATCATGAAGCTTCCCCTTGAGTGTGCAAACCTAAATAAACTTTTTGTCCCCACAAACTGCTCTTGGTCAGGTGTGTCCTGACAGCAATGTGAACCTGACTGCAACAGTAAAGTTGATATCAGAGGAGTGGGATTGCTGCTAGATATCTAACTGTGTAGCTTGGGCCTTTTGGAGCTGATTTTCAAGAGGAATATAGAAGGATTTGAAACCCTCAGCCTAGGAGATGCCTTGCAGTGCTGTAAGTACAGCTTGATGGACTATTCTGGTCAGAGTTGAAAGACCTGAACACAGTAAGAACTATGGACTGTGAGGTTTAGCTTATGAGGGTGAGAAAGAGCTTTGCCTGGACTGGGCTAGAAGCAGTTTGTGTGAGAGGCTTGCTGTTATGGCCATGTCTGAGAAGTTGTGTAGGGTTGCATTGCATAGAAATGGACTGGTGTGAGCAGAGGGATATGGCACAGAAAAAAAAAAAAGAAATCTTTGGGTGAAACTTCTGCCCATTCAGCTGCAATTGTATGAGAAATTACAACCACTAAGATTGGGTCAGCCCACCTGCATTGGGACAACAGGAAGAATGCAGTCTTTTGAAGGGGTCTGAATGCTGAAGGAGTGTCCTGTTCTTCAAAGTCTGCTTTAGTCACCTCAAATTAACAAATTGGAAGCCTACTTGGTATAATGGAGTCTAAGAAATGAAGGAAAGAGAGGGTCATTGAATTTGAACAACGTCTTGTGTTTTGGAAATGGCCATGGGCAGTGTGTACCAGGTTTGCTGGGTGCCTGAATGAAGACCTGATGAAGCTATAAGGATGAACTGTGGGTTGCAGTGGAGACCCAGTAGAGATTCTGGGACCATGAGACTGCTGCTTAGGAGAGCTGCTGGCCCCAGATGAAGTTTTCCAGGCTTCTGAGTAGCCTAGCTGGAGGAGTGTGGTGGTTTGATTCAGGTGTCCCCCATAAACTTAGGTGTTCTGGATACTAGGTTTCCCAGCTGATGGCAATTGGAAATTAAAGCCTCCTGGAGGCAGTGTATTGTTGGAGGTGGGTTTATGGGTGTTATAGGCACTTTCCCCATGCCAATGTTTGGCACACTCTCCTGCTGCTATTGTCCACCTCATGTTGGCCAGGGGGTGATTTCACTCTCTGCTGATGCCATTATTTTTCCTGCCATCGTGGAGCTTTCCCTCAAGCCTGTAAGCCAAAATAAACCTCTTTTTCCCACAAGCTGCTCTTGGTTGGGTGATTTCTACCAGCAATGTGAACCTGACTGTAACAGTAAAGTGGTACCGAGGAGTACGACTGCTGCTAGACACCTGACTATGTGGCTTTGTCCTTTTGGAGGTGATTTTCAAGAGGAATGTGGAAGGATTTGAAACCTTGCCTAAGAGATGCCTTGCAGTACTGTAAGTACAGCTTGATGGACTATTCTGGTCAGAGTTGAGAGACCTGAATGCAGTAAGAACTATGGACTGTGAGGTTTGGCTTACAAGGGTGAGAGAGAGCTTTGCCTGGACTGGGCTAGAAGCAGTTTGTGTGAGAAGCTTGCTCTTATGCCTGTGTCCTGAGAACTTATGCAGGGTTGCGTTGTGTAGAAATGAACTGCTGTAAACAGAGAGATATAGTACAGAAAGAAAAAATCTTTGGGTGAACTGTTGCCCATTCAGCTACAATTAAGAGATTACAACCTTTGAGCCTGGACTATCTGACCTGCACTGGGGCAACAGGAAGAATATAGACTCTTTTGGAGGGGCCTGAGTGCTCAAGAAGTTTCCTGTTCTTCAAAGTCTGCTTTATTCCCCACCTGGATTAACAAATTGGCACCCTACCTGGTATTGTGGAGTATAAGAAATGCAGGAAAGAGAGGGTCATTTAGTTTGCAACATGGTCTTCTGTTTTGGAAATGGCCATGGGCAGTGTGTAGCAGGTTTGCTGGATGCCTGCATGGAGACCCCACAGGGCCATGAGGATGAACCGTGGATTGCAGTGGAGACCCAGTGGAGATGCCAGGGACCACAAGATGGCTGCTAAGGAAAGTTGCCGGCCCCAATGAAGTTTCCCAGTACTGTGAGTAGCCTAGCTGGAGGAGCAGAATTGGAATGCCAGAAACTTGTTGCTGGTTAGAATTATTGGACTTGGAGATTTGTCACTGGACAGAGTTGTTGGACTTAAAGCTACAGAGTTTGATGTTTTCCCTGGTTGTTTTAAGTCTTGTATTGGCTGAATGTTTCTTTGCTATGCCAGTGCCATCTTCTGCAGTGTGAATGCTTATTCTGTGCCATTATTGGTTTTTGAGGTTATTTCTTGGTGTTATGGCTCAGTTAAAAGACCTTGGATTATGGGGATGTATGAACAACATGGGAATTGATAAAAACTATGGGGACTTTTAAAGTTGGACTGAATGCATTGTATTTTACATCAGGTATGGTTATCAATTTATGGGGGCCAGGGGCAGAATGTGGTGGTTTGATTCAGGTGTCCTCTATAAGCTTAGGTGTTCTGGATACTAGGTTCCCAGCTGATGGCAATTGGAAAATAAAGCCTCCTGGAGGCGGTGTATTGTTGGGGGCGGGCTTATGGGTGTTATAGCCAGTTTCCCCTTGCTGGTGTTTGGCATACTCTCCTGTTGCTATTGTCCACTTTATGTTGGCCAGGGGGTGATGTCCACCCTCTGTTCATGCCATCATCTTCCCTGCCATCATGGCAGCTTCCCCTCGAGCCTGTAGGCCAAAATAAACTTCTTTTTCCTACAAGCTGTTCTTGGTTGGGTGATTTCTACCAGCAATGGGCACCTTACTGCAACAAGGAGCGAAATTGGAACTCCATAGACTTGTCAGTGGATACAATATTGGACTTGGAGACTTGTCATTGACTAGAGTTGTTGGACCTGGAGCTACAGAGTTTAATATTTTCCCTGTTTAAATCTTGTGTTGGCTTAATATTTCTTTGCTATACCCAATGCCATCTTTGCAGTATGAATGTTTATTCTGTGCCATTATAAGATTTTAGGGAATTTTCTGGTAGTATGACACAGTTAAAAGACCTCAGACTGTGGGAATGTTTGAACAGCATTAGGATTGACTAAAAACTATGGGGACTTTTAAAGCTGGACTGAATACATTGTATTTTATACCATGTATGGTTATCAGTTTATGGGGGCCAGAGGCAAAATGGGGTGGTTTGATTCAGGTGTCAGCCATAAACTTAAATGTTCTGAATGCTAGGTTACCAGCTGATGGAGATTTGGGAATTAATGCTTTCTTGAGGCAGTGTACTGTTGGGGGTGGTCTCATGGGTGTTATAGCCAGTTTCCCCTTGGCAGATATTACAGATGTTTCCAGGGTATTCTTCAAACTTCAGGCTTTGTTGCCTGAGCCATATTTAGGCCCCATTTGACCTTTTATCCTTGCTTACTTCCTGTATCCCCATTTTCTTCCCTCTTTCCATTCCTCCCTCTCCTAAAACTTCTTTTTCTCGTCCTCCCTTCCTACTTCCTCTTCTTTTCCTCTTGTTCTCCTTTCTCTTTTCTTTTTCCTATTCTCTCCCTAACCAGTTATCCTCTGCTCTCTGCTTGCTTTGATGATCCACATGTAATTCCGCCACTATGTTATCTAAGCCTTAGATTGGTCAGCTTAAAATGTGGATGTCGAAGTTTAAAAGCTAGTACTTATCTATTTTTAAAAAATAATAATAAACTACATAAATCAGTATAGGTGGATTGGCTGGTCCTCAGAATAGTGCTATATGATTTGTATCTATTCATTTTATTTCTTGCTATTACTCCTCCCCTTCACCTAGGCTCAGGGAGTGGAAATCCTAAAGGGTGCAGTCCCATAGCAACAACACTATAAGCCTACCTTGCCTCATGTTAGCATCAGTGGATTTTTATCTTAATCACTTTCTCTGCATATTAGGCATATTTTGACTAATCTATATTTTCTCATCATAGGCAAAGATTCCTTCTTATTGCAAAAAATTTGCACTGCATTCTCTGATGAAATCATCAGGTTTGTTTTATGTGACCTTGTTCTATTTGCAGAGGAATTGTGTTTTGCTTTGATTTTATCTGGGAAATAGCAGATGCTGAAAAAGGTCTAATGTTTCTTCCTTACTAAAGTTAGCAAAAAGTGGGTGTGGTAGTACCTAACTGTAATTTCAGCACTCAGGGGGCTAAGCCAGAGCATGGGGAGTCTAAACTTAGCCTAGGATACATATAGAAAGAACCTGTCTCAAAAATAAGTATTAAATAAATAAATTCAGAATTCAGGAACAGAATCAAAACCAATAAAAAATTTTAAGGAACATTACTCACAGTTTTGTCCCCAGATAGGGAAGAATGTGTAGTGGTGTTGTCCTGATGGACAAAGTCCTAATTAGTGGACCCTTTTTATTTAGCCATAAACGTATCTTCGCAGCTGATGGCACATTCGTGAGTGGCATGAAGCTGGAGCTGCTTATTGGTAATGCATAAGGGATCCTCACACACTGGTCAACTAAGAATTGGTAGAAGAGGAAGGGGATTGGCCTTTTTTAGTAGTTCCACCATTGTTGTTGATCTGTCTAACTTCAAGAACTGTTATAAAAGTAGAAACTTCAAATGAATGGGGTTCACACGACCTTGTATATTTCTTGTGAAAAATGAAGACGTTTTAGTTTTGCACGTCTTTGGCTAAACCAAGTTGTCGCTAACTGTTCATCTCTGACAGAGCCCTGCCATCTTGTGGTTGAGGATACTGGCTGCTACACGACCTTAGCCATAACACAGGACTCCTAACCTGGCAGTTCCTACCTGGTAAAACACCCCTTTTTCCCCGACTGTCCTCGGTTGAACTCTCAGGATAGGTCTCTCTCGCTCGCTCGCTCGCTCGCTCTCTCTCTCTCTCTCCCCCAGTAAGCGTATATTGGTGTTTGTCTGTTTGTTTGCTTGCTTGCTTGCTTTGAGGTAGGGTCTCACTCTAGCCCAGGCTGACCCGGAATTCACGACTAGTCTCAGGGTAGCCTCGAACTCCCAGCGATCCTCCAACCTCTGCCTCTCGAGTGCTGGGATTAAAGGCGTGCGCCACCACGGAGAAAAGAAAGAAAACGCACCCCCCGCACCGCCCCCACCCCCCTCCGCGCTCTTTAGCCTGTCCAGCCCTTAGACATGTGGCTTCATGACAGGCACTCAGTAGATGCATTTCTAGACAGCCACTTTCTGCATTAAAATATAAGTGGAATCGTGGGAGATTTGAATCCCTATAGAGGAATTAAATATTCTCATTCATGGATGACAAAGGACTAAGGTCTGGAGATTTGAGCATACTGACTTTACTCAACGGGAGTGACTGGAGGACTGCGCAGGAAAAACCACAGCTCCCAGCATACACGAGGGGCGGCCTACAACTCCCAGCATGCCCTAGGGGCGGACCCGCGGCTGCGCAGACTGGTGCGCGCGAGTGCTCTTGGGACGTCAGCATGGCGGTGTTTGCCGATTTGGACTTGAGAGCGGGTTCGGATTTGAAGGCTCTGCGCGGACTGGTGGAGACCGCCGCTCACCGTGAGTCAGCTGGCTTCGCGGCCGCAGCCCTGCCCCGCCGACCCTCGGGCTTCTCCTGACAGTCCTCCCGGGCCCCGATCCTGATTGCCTTCGGTGGCAGCGGTGGGATGCTCTGGTCACTGGCGTGGGAAGCGCGAAGGTTCTGGGGAGCTGTGACTTGGTCCTGCTGCGTCTGTCTGTCGTGCAGCGAGGGGAACAGAGACGCAGGATTGGCGTAGGGGCTTTCAGCTGATGGACGGCAGAAGCCGGGTCGAGACTGTAGGCGTACAATACCCCCAAGCCAGTGATTTTAGTACCTGTCTGTCCTGACACGTACGACAACATCTGGGCGAGCCCGGCAAGCTGGGGCACGTACGAGGAAGCCCAGAAAGTGGGGAGGCTGTGGGGGCGACGTTAAGTCTTGAAGGAGAACTAGAGGGAGGGTAAGAAGAGGCAGGGGACATTCTGGACAGGAGGCAGCGTGGCCAAAACATTAGAATGTTATTTGTATTTGTATCCAAGGAAGTAAAAGCCCGAGAGATGAGACCTTTTTAAAAAATTTCTTTTGTTTATATTTATTTGAGAGCGATAGACAGAGAGAGAAAGAGGCAGAGAGAGACGGAGGATGGGCGTCCAGACGCGTGCACCACCTTGTGCATGTGGCTTACGTGGGTCCTGGGGAATCGAGCCTCGAACCGGCGTTCTTAGGCTTCACAGGCAAGCGCTTAACCGCTAAGCCATCTCTCCAGCCCAAGACCTTCTTAATCCGAGGTAGTCATGAATTCTGTCTATCCAAGCAGGCCAGTGGAGGGGTGAATTAATGGTGCAGCAACATCTGTTACTCAGAGACGAGCTCAGCTCATTGTCAGTGACTACTAATACTTTTGTAGTGGTGCTAGAAACGACCACCTCCTTGAAATTAATCCTGTTTCCTCTTGCCCCCCTTTGTGAAATACAGTCGTCCCTGGGTATACACTGGTAGAATGAATCCAACAGACTCTCCCTCCTACCCTCCAATCCAAAATACTGCAGTTTCTTATATAAATGAGGGAGTGTTTGCATATAACTGGCACTTATCATCTGGGATACTTTAAGTCATCTGTAAGTTGCTTATAGTACCTGCACCTGGCACAGGGCCTGCCAAGTAATGGATGCTCAGTAAATACTTTATGGAAGAAGGAAGAATGTTGCCGGAGAAACTGATAGAGGGGAGCCACTAGTTTGACATTAGCATTCATTCTTTTTATATTAATATCCTTTCATTTTATTGGTAGGTAAGTTACTTTAAGATAAGGGTTGCTGGGCTGGAGAGATGGCTTAGCGGTTAAGTGCTTGCCTGTGAAGCCTAAGGACCCCGGTTCGAGGCTCGATTCTCCAGGACCCGCGTTAGCCGGACGCACAAGGGGGCGCACGCGTCTGGAGTTCGTTTGCAGTGGCTGGAGGCCCTGGCGCGCCCATTCTCTCTCTCTGTATCTGCCTCTCTCTCTCTCTCTGTCTGTTCCTCTCAACTAAATAAATAAAAATAAACAAAAAATTAAAAAAAAAAGATAAGGGTTGCTTAGTTTCTGACCACTTGGGAACTTCCAGCTGTGGGTGACTTGTCCCTCTGCTGGGCCTGGGCTTGAATCAGGCCCAGCCAGATTGAGCCGAGGGGAGGCCCCCTAGCCCTTACTCTCCATATGGCTTCTTTATTCCCTCCAGCTTCCTATGTGGCAGGAACTTCTTGAACTTTCTTTTCTTTCTTTTTTTTTCCATGGTTTTTCCAGGCCCTCTGTGTGGGATCTCTAGCCACGTGGTGCCTTTCCTTGGCTCTGTACTTTCCTCAATAAATGTAATAATTTAATAATTTTTTTAAAAAATGAGGGTTGCTTAGATATATTTTTGGTAGGCCATATCTCAAAACAGTACAAGTTCTGATGGTGATGATAATGATGATGATGGTGATGATTATGCAATCCCCTGGCCTCCAAGAATTCCTCAAAGGGTCTTCTGATGGAGGGCAACTCAAAAGACAGCAGTGGTGTGAGCGAGTCACCACTTCATGGCTCCTTAAGAAAGAGGAAATAGAAAGGCCCCTCCAAAGGAAATAACTGATAATAAGGGAAACAAAGGTAAAAACTTGCTGGGATAAAAAATGAACAAAGGGGCATGAAAGAGAAGACAAGTTGGCAAGCAGCAGCACAAAATTATGAGACTTTAGTGCTAATAATGAATCATGACCTAATTATATGCCTGCACTGTTCTAAACACATGTATTATTTCATGTAGTTCTCAAGACAAGCATTAAGTACCTGCTGTTGTAAACATTTGGCAGATGAAGACCCTGTGACCTAACATGAAGTAACTGTAAATGGTAGTGCTAAGATTTGAAAGCAGACAGAATCCCCCTATAAAGTCTTTGCTACATTGCCTCCTACTCTTCTTTCCAGTAATAGGGGTGGAACTCAGGGCCTTGTGCATTCTGGGCAAGCACTGTAACTCTGACCTACATACCCAGCCACTTCTCAGTCTTGAATCCAAGATCACGATGGCCTTATTGTACAGGAAAGAGAATATTAAAAGAAATACTGTATTTTTCTTTTCAGTTGGATATTCAGTCGTTGCCATCAATCATGTTGTTGACTTTAAGGAAAAGAAACAGGTAAAATAAAATTTTTCAGCTTAATAAGTTAATGAATATTAAGTATTTATAAATACTTGCAATTGCCTTGGGAATATGAAAGCTAGAAATGAATATTGTCTTAGTTACTTTTCTAGTTGCTATGACTACATACCTGACAAAAGCAATTTAAGGAAGGAAGGAAAGGAGAGGAGAGGAAAGAGAAGGAAGGGAGGGAGGGAGGGAGGGAGAGAGGGAGGGTTTATTTTGGCTCACAGTTTGAGAGTAAAGTCCACCATGGTGGAGAAGTCATGGCAGTGGTTAACAGGAGCGTGAAGCAGATGATCACAGTGCATCTGGTGGGGAAGCAGAGAGCACTGAGTGCTGGTCTTCGGCTCATTTTCTTCTTTTTATTCAGTTCTAGACTCCAGCTCATGGCATGGTGCTGCCCATGTTCACAGGGGGGTCTCCCCACTCAGTCAAACCTTTCAGGAAAACAT
The DNA here is from genome assembly GCA_036346955.1 of Dipus sagitta. Classification (NCBI taxonomy): domain Eukaryota; kingdom Metazoa; phylum Chordata; class Mammalia; order Rodentia; family Dipodidae; genus Dipus; species Dipus sagitta. The sequence goes on along the minus strand of CM070770.1, from coordinate 45,450,347 downwards.
CTTCATAGACATAACCAAGGTGGCCTCAAACTTGCTATGTTGCCCATGTTCACGGGGGGTCTCCCCACTCAGTCAAACCTTTCAGGAAAACATCCTCATAGACATAACCAAGGTGGCCTCAAACTTGCTATGTTGCCAGGGATGACCTTGAATTTCCTATCCTCTTGTCTCCACCTCCTGAATGCTAGGATTACAGGTGCTTGTCACTTATGCCATGCTGAGGATGGAACCCAGGGCTTCTTGTATGTACTGCAAGTGCTCAACCTACTGAGCAATATTCCCAGACCCCAAATATATATATGTAATTTTTTGTTGATCCCAGGCTGACCTGGAACTTGCTCTGTAGCCCAGGCGGGCCTAAATTTATGCCTTTAATCCCAGCACTTGGGATCCTCCTACTTCAGTGCTGGGATTAAATATGTGATCCACCACACCCAGCAAGCATTTTTTCTAAAATCCACTTTCTGTTCACTATTATGGTAACAATTGAACTCATATATATTTGTACAAAATTTTTGTGAAGTATTCTGGCATGGTATAAGAATTTCTAAAGTTGAATTGATATTAACTAAGTTAGTTTCAAAGTTGTTTACAAGTGCTTGTCATTAACTGAACTGTAACTTCAGTATCTGACTTTATCTCTATTTTGGACTCATTAACCAATTTCCCCTTAAATAGACTAGCAAATATGTGTATTTCTTTTTAGGCCAGCAACTTTATTTTATAGACTACTTCTGTCCCCAAAATTATTTATCCCTCTTGCTCACTGATGTTCTTAACTGCTTCTCTGCTCCTTAGTTTTCCTTTTTTTTTTAAATTTTAATTTATTAACGAGAGAGAGAGGGAGAGAGAAAGAAGCAGATACATATAGAGAGAAAGAATGGGCATGCCAGGTTCTCCAGCCACTGCAGAAAGGATCGAACCTGGGTCCTTAGGCTTCACAGGCAAGCACCTTAACCCTAAGCCATCTCTCCAGCCCGAGTTTCCTTTCTTGCATAGAAGGGGAGGGCATTTAGTCCTTTTGAAAAACTAGAAACCAGAAATTAGCTTTCTTTAAAAAACAGGTTTATGGGCTGGGGAGATGGCTTAGCGATTAAGCGCTTGCCTGTGAAGCCTAAGGACCCCGGTTTGAGGCTCGATTCCCCAGGACCCACGTTAGCCAAATGCACAAAGGGGCGCACACATCTGGAGTTCCGTTTGCAATGGCTGGAAGCCCTGGCACGCCCATTCTCTCTCTCTATCTCTGCCTCTTTCTCTCTCTGTCTGTCACTCTCAAATAAATAAAATAACAAAAAAATTTAAAAAATAAATAAAAACAGGTTTGTGGGGCTGGAGAGATGGCTTAGCGGTTAAGCGCTTGCCTGTGAAGCCTAAGGACCCCGGTTCGAGGCTCGATTCCCTAGGACCCACGTTAGCCAGATGCACAAGGGGGCACATGCGTCTGGAGTTCGTTTGCAGTGCCTGGAAGCCCTGGTGCGCCCATTCTCTCTCTTTCTGTCTGTTTCTCTCTGCCTCCTCTCTGTTGCTCTCAAACAAATAAATAAAAATAAACAAAAAATATTTAAAAAAACAGGTTTGTTTTGCCTGGAAAGTCCTTAAGTTATTTATTATGCCTCATACCTTAAACATGTATAGTCTAGATTGACTGCTTATCTTTTTTTTTCTAAGGAAATTGAAAAACCAATAGCTGTTTCTGAACTCTTCACAACTTTACCAGTTGTACAGGTAGGTGTTTTACTGTTTAAGCACTGTAATACCTATTCAAGTGTGCCTGCCCTCTCTTTGAGGTCTCACCTTTCCAGCAAGGGTCAGCTCTCTGTAAAACACCCTCTTACTGTCAGTTCAGTACATGTTAGTGGTCTTCCTTCCTGGCATACCATGGCTTTTTAATTATCTCATCATTGAAGTTTAATATACATGCGTTGCATTTCCTCTTGCTGCATTATAAAGTAGGCTTTATTTATTATCTTCACTGCTCCTTATAGGAAAATCACCCAGTTGTGTCTTACATTTCTTGATAAAATATTTTTTTAATAGGGAAAATCAAGACCGATTAAAATTTTAACTCGATTGACGATTATAGTTACAGATCCGTCCCATTGCAATGTTTTGGTAAGTGCATTATTTTTCTTTTCCTTTTGTCCTTCTAAACTGCATTAATTAATGTTAAACATTATTGCATTTCATCTTATCCCATTCTTCTACCTCCTTGCATCCCTCCAGTCTATGGCACCTGCCTGTTCTCCCTATCTGTAGAGAGTTCACACAGGATAACATATGTCTATTCTACTCAAGGCACATGTATACCAACACCAGAATTAAAGAATCCCCTGTGAACTCTTATTCATTGAAATCACCTGAGGCAGACAGACATAAGGCAGGAGCTGGTATATTGCTGTGAATAATAATAGTAACACTGTTCTTGAAGTGTAGAACTTAATAGTTTAATTGTCAAGGCAGGCACTAAACAAATAATAATTACAAGTGTGAAAAGTTTAAAAAGGGGGCTGGAGAGGTGGCTTAGCGATTAAGGTGTTTGCCTGCAAAGCTAAAGGATCCTGGTTTGATTCTCCAGGACTCATGTAAGCCACATGCACAAGGGGGTGCATGGGTCTGGAATCTGGAGTTCATTTGCAGTGGCTGGAGGCCCTGGCATGCCCATATTCTCTGTCTCTCTGTCTGTCTGTCTCTCTCTCTCTCTTTCTGTGTCTCAAATAAATAAATAAAAAATATATATTTTTAAAAAGTTTTAAAAGGGAGAAGTGACAAGTAAAGGCTGTTTTGAGAGTGTGCAACGTGAATAAGTTTCTGTTCCAGCTGGTGCCAAAGAATCAGTGTCATATAGGTGACTAGTAGGAAAGAAAGTTCCTATAGATGGAGAATTCCTCAGTTTCCTAAAGCCAATGAAAATGGTGTGCTCTGGGAAATTAAATGATACCATTGTGGATTAGCCTAGGAGCTGGCTATCTAGGTTGAGTTTAGTGAGGAAGGCCGAGATAAGGATTAAGATCATGAGATTTACTTTACAAAGATTGGATTAGAGAAGGTAAAAGAGAAGATTTGAGAAGGATTGAGTACATTGGGTGATAATTATAGGATGATGTTTCCCTGTGTGGCCTGAGCAGCCTGGTTAGGTAGATGATATGGGTCATTAAAAAAAAAGTCAGGGCCTGGAGGGATGCCTTGGCGGTTAAGGTATTTACCTACAAAGCCAAAGGACCCAGGTTCGATTCCCCAGGACCCACATTAGCCAGATGCACAAGGGGCACATGTGTCTGGAGTCTGTTTGCAGTTGCTGGAGGCCCTGACGTGCCCTTGCCCATTCTCTTGCTCCCTCTTTCTCTGTTAAATAAATAAATAATAATTTAAGCCAGGTGTGGTGGTGCACGCCTTTAATCCCAGCACTGGGGGGGGGGGCAGAGGTAGGAGGATCGCTGTGAGTTCAAGGCCACCCTGAGACTACATAGTGAATTTCAGGTCAGCCTGGGCTAGAGTGAGACTCTACCTCGAAAAACCAAAAATAAATAAATAAAATAAAATAAAAATAAATAATAAACTTAAAAAAAATAAAGGCAGGTTTGAGGATGTTGTGTTGGGGATATGGTGGTGGTGTTAAGAATTCCAATGGGCTCAACTAGATGAGCTATTGAAACACTGCAGAAGAATGAGAATTAAAATGCTGTTTTCATCACTATAGAGTGACCGAAATCACAGGAATAGGTGAAACTCCCTGCTTGGAGTGCTATGTCGCAAGAGCAGATCTAGGACAGTTTTGAGGAACTTCTGCATTTGGTGGTAGAGTAGAGAGAGCATGAGTGAGTATTAGGGCCAAGGAGGGGCTGCCCTGGGAGGACAAGAGAGAAAATGGGAAGGAGGAAGGAAAGGTCAGTAGCATCAGTGCATCTAGATGTGCAATGAGGCTGGAGAAGAAGGCTTGAAAAGTAAGTCTTGGACTTATTGATGGGAAAATCATTAGCTGATGTTCCTGTGGCCGTGCTGCAGAAGGGTGAATGGGCACTGCAGACGTCTACTGCACTTGGAGAAATCTGGCCATAGGAGTATAGAGAGCGCAAGATGGTTGCTAAATGAAACTTCCTACAAAATTTATTTGTTAAATGGGAGAGATTTAAGTTTGCCTTTTGATAGAAACGATTAAGTGGGAAGCAAGAAAGCAAGATCCATAGAACAAACATCTCTATCATAAAACAAGTGGTCAAGGACAGACTGGCCCACTTTATAAGAACTAGCATTGCTAAAGAACTTTTGAAAAGCCAAATTTTGTATTTTATACAGTCTCAAGGATGTTCCAGCTGTCTGGGCCCAGATAAGCATGCATGGAGCTGAGAAGACCAAAGCTCACCAGTCTCAGCACAGATTTGTCCATGCACCCACTTACCTACTTAAGCAAGGCAATGGCTGCTTCCCTTAAACCTGTCTCCAACTTTTATTATAACGCCCTATCTTCCACAAAACAAAGAGTTGTGGAAATCAAGATGCCAACAGGCAGAGAAAAAAATATTGCACATTGTCTAAGTATTCAAAGATTGTATACTTGGAATATATTTTCCAGTCTTCACAAACAAACTCATTTAATATTGTTTGAGGTTGTTGTTTGTAAACAATAACTCTATTACCCATATATTCAATCCTAGGACTCAAGCATATTCTTGTGCATCTAGCATTTTATTTTGTATTTAGCAGTATTCTCATTGTGAACTTAATTGCATCACAATTATATACATTGCACTGAACACATGAAACTTAGTCCCATGTATTTTTGTCTTACAAAAACAAAGAAAAAAGAGGTTTAACTCCACTAAGCCATTGAGAGCAGATATATACTGTAATGATTTTGTACGCTCAGCATATAGGGAGTGCTCTGTAAATGCTTGGTAAATAAGTTTGTAAAATTAAGAACCATGTTTAATTTTTAAAAAGTATGTCTTAAACAATATTTGCCATGTGTTAAAATATAACAAAAGTAGAAAGGAGGGCTGTGTCTGTACTGGAGTGATTGGTTGTGACTACTAAATTGCTGTTTTCCCTTGGAAACATGGAAGACGGTATGATTAAAACAAGTGAGGGTTGCAGAGATGGCTTACTGCTTAACGCACTTGCCTATGAAGCTTAAGGAGTCATATTTGACTCTCCAGGTCCCAGTTAAGCCAGGCACACAAGGTGACACAAGTGTGCAAGGTTGCACTTGCACAGAAGATGGCGCACATGTCTAGAGTTCAGTCACAGTGGCTAGAAGGCCAGTCTATTGGACTTGCCTAAAAAAAAAATGAAAAAATGAAATTAAAGGTCACTTACTCCAGAGAAAATTATAAGGAATCTCCACTCCTGTCTTCTCCTCAGAACTACAAGCATACAACTTGATGGTGAATGGTTGTCTGTAACTTTTTTCTTTCTTTCTTATTTTAAATTATTATTGAAAGTTTCCATGATTATAGACAATAAACCATGATTATTCCCTCCCCTTCCCCTACATTCTCCTTCACACCTCCATTCTCCATCAGATCCCCTCCCCTTCTCAATCAGTCTTATTTTGATGTCATCTTTTCCTCCTATTATGATGGTCTTACGTAGGTTGTACCAGGCACTGTGAGATCATGGATATCCAGACTATTTTGTGTCTGGAGGAACACATTGCAAGGAGTCCTACCTTTCCTTTGCCTCTTCCATTCTTTTTGCCACCTCTTCCACAATGTACCCGGAGCCTTGGAAGGTGTGATAGAGATGTTTCAGTGCTGAGCACTCCTCTGTCACTTCTCAGCACTATGGTGCCTTTGGGTTATTCCAGAAGTTGTCACCATCTGAAAATTGAAGCTTTCTTTAGCCAAAGATTCATGTCTTGTTAATAACTCAGTTCACCCAGGCATGGTGGCACATGCCTTTAATCCCAGCACTCAGCAGGCAGAGGTAGGAGGATCACCACAAGTTTGAGGCCACTCGGAGACTACATAGTGAATTCCAGGTCAGTCTGGGCTAGAACGAGACTCTTGAACTCCTGGACCTTATCCTCTTGTGCAGTCCTCTGACAGGCTGGGACTCCACACAGGTACCTCAATTCCCAGCCAAAGGTTTAGTTCTTTTTAAAATTAGCAAGTACAACAACAACAAAATGTTAACCAAGTGTGGTGGTGCACACCTTTGTGTCTGTAACTTTTATACCAGTTGCTTTGTTAACATATTAGTCTTGGCACCCTAGCTATTTTTATGTGATATCTTACTCAGGAATTCTTTATTAAAAACATTTTTATTTATTATTTGCAAGCAGAGAGAGAGAATGGGTGCACCAGGCTTTTTGCCACTGCAAATGAACTCCAGATGTATGCACCACTTTGTGCATCTGGCTTTGCATGAGTACTAGGGAATTGAACTCAAGCCATTAGGCTTTGCAAGCAAGTGCCTTTAATCACTGAGTCACACCTCTCCAACCACATGAGTTCATTTTCTTAAATGACTAAGTAGGACTATAAATGTATATAGATGTGTGTCAGTTCTAATGTGTTCTTAAATTTTCTCTCCCTTCCCTCCCTTTTTTAAGGGCAAGGTCTGTCTGTGTAGCCCAGACAAGGGGATTCTGTAATCCCCTTGTGTGAGGCATCATGCTTGGGTCAGATCCCTAAATTTCTGATTTCTATTTAAGTCAGAATTCTTTTTCTGACTTAGTAACAAAGGATTTTTATTTTCGACTTTTCTGTATATACTTTAAAGATATAAATACTGCATTACAGTGGATTGAATTACATTCAGCTGAAAACATTTTCAATAAATACAGTTGTTTGTTCAATTTTGTCATAAACTGACTTACCATAAACTGACCTACCATAATAGGTACTGTTGGGAGGCTTTCTGATAAGTATGTGAGATAAAGTGATGAAGTAAGTAAAGCTTAAAAAGAAAAAGTGTGATGGGCTTCATGGCTCATGATTATAATCTTAGCACCCAGAAGACAAATGAGGAGAATCACTGTGAGTTCAAGGCCAGCCTGAGCTGCAGAGTGAGTTCTAGATGAACCTGGGGTAGAGTGAGACCTTAAGAAAGACAAAACAAAGGAAGTCGTGTGTGGTTACAGTGTTTAGATTGGCTAAATCACTGAGCAGAATTCTGTGTTTGTATTTTTTGTCACTGTCTCACATTCATTTTCTCTTACTAGCGAGCAACCTCTTCACGGGTCCGCCTATATGATATTGTTGCAGTTTTTCCAAAGACAGAAAAGCTTTTTCATGTAAGTATCAAATAAGAGGGTTTTCGTATTTAATGTATGTGATTCTGATGTTGTGTTATTGTAGATGACCTGTTCTCCCCATTGGAAACTTAAAAGAGTTTCATTTACATTTGGAGTTTTGGAATGTCTTGGGATATATTTATCTGGCATGTGATTTTGTTTTTATCCATCCTGGTAGACATTTCTCCTGTTTGTTTATTTGCTTCATTCATTTAGAACTTCTGTCAGGTAAGTGTTGATCCCTTCCTGCTCTAAAACCTCTTCAGTTTCTGGCCTTACCTGTTCCCGCCTGTGATGGAGAAAAAGGAGAGGTATGTATGTATGCCAGCGCGTGCGTCTGCCTTCAGCCTTCCGGAAAGTTTTCAGAATGAACTATCTGCTGTGATCCCATTTCCTGTTTTTCTGAGAGCCTGTGTGAATTGGATTCCTTTTTACTTTCCAAATTGACAATTCCATTGCTTTTCCAGGAAATACAGGAACTTAGCATGCATACTTATCTACTCAAGACAGAATGTCTTGGGCATTTAAATGATTATGATAAAGGGAAACAGCAAGAAGTTATGAATAGCTTTTCAGGAGTATAGTTTACTATGTTCAAATGAGGAATCGCTACTTTTAAATAGAGTTATGGAAGTTATCTTTAGGCTCAAAATAGATCCACCTTCCAAAAGTATATCTGCCAAAAGGATATTACAGGGAAGAAAATGCTGGTCATAGATGGTTTAATTTTACCTCAGTTCTTTTTTAGGCAAAATCTGTTCTAAAACTGTAAAGGCGTTTTTCTAAATTTATCCAGTAGATGGAGCCATTGACTAAGGAGGTTTATGTATGGTAAATACAGTCCTTAGAGCATGCTATCTGTTATTAGTTAAATAAACAAAGGTAAAGGCCACGTATTCTCCAGAATGCCTGTCCCTTCTTTCTTTTTGTGGCTTCCTTTATGAAATGCACAATTACAGTTCTCTTGTGTTTTATTTTAAAGGAATGAGTAGAGCAAGTCATAGTCATCAAAGGACTGTGGGACTTTTTACAATTGCTCTTTCTGCCCTTGCCTCTGGAAGTTTTGATCTAGTGGGTTTGTAGTTGAATGTGTCAATCTGTCTGATTAAGTGTTGGATGCACTGGTGTTCAAGACAGAAAGGACCATGGATATTTCCAAATTTGTTAACAACCGTAACAGTTTTTCTCAAGCTATTCAGATTTGAATTTCCTAAAAGCACATATTTCAAGATTATGGGTAGAGCAGTCAGTAATATTTTGGAAGATGGGAGAAATCTACAGAGAAATCTAAATTCACAAAGTGTTTTTGAAAATTGGCTGATTTTCAAAAAGTTACATGAGAACCGATTTTTAGATTGTAAAATCTTCCTCTTTGTCTAAATCTTACCTGTTCTTTAAGACTTGAAGTTAGCGATCTTCCTGTATCCTAGAGAAAAATCAATTTAAAAGGACACTTTTAATTATGAAGCTTTTGTAAGCATGTCGTGGTTTAGAATCACATCAGATGGAAGCAGATTGTTGCAATTAGTTGTGTTCCATAAGTGTTTTTATTTGCTTTGTTAAGTTGATAATCCAGGATTCTAACAAGTGTTCCTGTAGATATGTTAGTCTGCAGTCTCTAAAGGGAATCTTAAAGGTACACACATGTGTGTGCATACAGGCATATACATGTCAGTAGCTTGTAACATAAACACCTTAACCAGCATTGTTTCCAAGGGAAGTGGTGTACTCTTTTCTACTTAGCGGGTTTGGCAGATGCCTCACATGTAAGAAATCTCCCCGAAGCTATCCCACAATATAAAGCAAAAATTAAAGGTTCATTAAGGATATGGGAGGTCTCTCCTTGGGATGAGGCAACTGTGTGACATTATAGAAAGGGAGAGTTGGATCCCATTGTCAGGAGCTTCCAGGTAGGATGGAGGAGAATTCAAGTTATTGAGTCGGTGGTCTCCAGACTACTAGTGTGAAACCTATTGAGCCAACTACCCAGTGTGTTCAAGTTTCTTTTAAAAAAAAAAAAAATATATATATATATATATATATATATATATATTTGAGAGAAAGAGAGAGAGAGAGTGAGAGACAGAGAGAGAATGGGCACACCAGGGCCTCCAGCCACTGCAAATGAACTTCAGATGCTTGTGCCTCCTTGTGCATCTGGCTTACTTGGGTCCTGGGGAATCGAACCAGGGTCCTTTAGCTTTACAGGCAAATGCCTTAACCACTAAGCCATCTTCTCCAGCCCCTCAAGTTTCTTATGAATCGTTTACGTGTTCCATTATACCAGTGTGCTTTGTAAATAATAAACATTTTCACATAAGACAAAATTAATTTTAAAGAAGTAAACTAAAAACTATGTGGATATGGACGTTCTTTTTGCCCTGCTTCTGGAATCCATGCTTTGCCCTTGCAGAGCACTGCTGGAGGTGAGCTGGAGGAAGGGAGACTATTTCAAGGCAGGTGACTTCTCCAGAGGCTACCTAAGCCAGTCTTTCAGCTTCAGATTTATGTGGGGTAGTTTGTTAAAATATAAATTGTTAGGTCCTACTTACTGAATGAATCGCTGGAGATAAAGCTTAGTAACCTCCATTTTAAATATTTTTTTTCCAAGAAATCTTGTGTATGCCTATGGGTGAAAGCTACTGTTTATTAATATCTTTCTTTTTCCTGAGCAAGCCTGGATTTTTCTTGTATAATGTCATAAAATGCTGACCCCCATGGAAGCAGTTCCCCTACCCTTTGGTTCCTTTTGCCCCAGAAAGGCAAAGAGGCACACGTACTTGTGCACTGTGGTGCGGCTAACCAAAACAAGGTTAAAGACAGCTGTGTGAGTTCATATCAGTCTACCGGTCTTCAGAGAAGTGCAAAATACTTAGCCCAGAGCAATATTTAACATAATTTTACCTTTTTAAATTATTTAGAAAGTGTTTGGAGATCTAGATCATTAACTTATTTTTTAATTTTATTTATTTAACAGAGAAAGCGGTGGGGGGAGAGAGAGAGAATAATGTGCCAGGGTCTCCAGCCATTGCAAACGAACTCCAGATGCATGTGGCCCCTTGTGCATCTGGCTAACATGCGTTCTGGGGAATTGAACCTGGCTTTGCAGGCAAACGCCTTAACCACCAAGCCATCCCTCCAGCCCCATTAACTTGTTTTCTGTTCTTGTTTTGTTTTTCTTTGCTTTGTTTTGTATGTTTATAGCTCAGGCCAGCTAGTGCTGGGATAGACATATGCCATGTTGGGAAGGTTGTATCACTCTGAATATACCAGTTGAACACTTGGGTTAATAGCTCAAGAACAGAATAATTCATTTTGGAGCATTTTAAATTCAAAATATCAGAGGGAGCTAAATGGAGCTGTGTTTGTGAATGAATGTTGATCATAATGTATTATACCAAGCAAGTATAATATATTATGCTTAAACCAACACAGATCCCTTGTTTAATTGGCCATATCTGCATGGGAGGGGAAGAAATGAGCAATGTATAAATTACAAGTAACTTTGTTTAGTGTTATTTGGAAGAGAAAACTTAACAGGGTTTTAAAAATGAATAGCTTTTTATTAAAGATAATTTGTACTCATGATAATGAGTTCCAACAGCACAAAGGAGTATGCATGGAAAGTGTCTTCTTCCCAAATGAACCTTTTGTCTGCTTTCTGTAGAGGTAGCCAGTACTAACCTTCTGTAGACCTTTCCAGAAAATTTCCCCACCTAAAACACCCTCTGTTTTCTCTAGAGGCAACCATTACGACCTGTATTTTTTTTTTTTTTCAGAAATAATCATTGACTTGGTCCTTTTCCTAGTTCTCCCTTCCTCCGTCTTTCTTTCCTATTTCCATGCCTTTTGAACCTTACAGTATGTAAGTTCCATGGTATCAATCAGAGAATCAGCTTATTCCTTCTCAAAGGCTGACAGACATACTCCATCATAAAGGGATCATGGGTTTTTAATTCTGTCTTCTTTTGTGACTGTTTTCTACATTATTGTCCTTGGACTTTATGTAATTAATTGCTATTGAATATGGAACCATAGTCTATAGAAAACACCTCTACAAGTACTCTACTGGCAATGCACATTTGAATTTTTTTTATCATTTTTTAGTCAAGTTGGTACCATTCTTAGCCTCCTCCCTGTCCTCCCCACTCCACCTGGACCCTCGTTGAGGTATATGGGTCATGCATTGTGGGATTAGCCATCAGTTATGGGTAGGAGGAAATGTTTCTGTGTATCATGACCCAACGTGTGGCTCTGACATTCTTTCCGCCCCCTCTTCCGCAAATTGCCCTGAGCCATGTTGGGTTCATTTTAGGTCTGCTCTAGTGATGAGGTCTTGGGAGCCTCTGTGTCTCTGGATATCTGCTTTAGTAGGAGTTGATTGTTCTCTGTGCCAATTTCCTTCACCCTTGTGCTGGTACCAGGTTCACCAATAAAACAGCACCCTTGCTTGTTTCTCCAATTATTCTTAGTTTCAGCTGGTGCTCTTTTAAGGTATGATGGGCTGGTTCTCTCCTTAGGATCTGCGTCTATCTGAAAAAGAGAAGCAGATTCTCCAACGGAGAGTAAAGTTAGCTCAAATAAATGAGATAACCATTATTTTTTAGAGAGAATTTAATAGGTGTAGGCCCTCTTGTAGCCCACGATTGATGGTAGCTTGATAATGGAGAGAGGGCTCATTTTTGGATATGGTTCTGACTTGTTTTTCAGCTACAACTATGGGTTCCGTTCCACTGAGCAGATCAGTTTGCCAAATCAAGAGCAGTTGGTTTCCCACCAAGGCTGTGTGCCACTGTTGCACTTGTGTGAGCATCACAACAGGTTCTTTGCTGCTAAATAGGTTAGACCATGAGTTGCTTGGACAGACATTGGTCATTTCCCCCACTCGCCCATGTAGCACCTTCTGGCACTAGACGCGCTGACTGTCTGAGGACTGACTCTCTTCTAGCTTCCAGCCATGTCAGTCCATGTTGCGTGCCAACAGCATATGTTGTCTTCAGCAGGAGGGCCTTACCGCTAACCTTTGATGGGTCATCAAGTACTCTGACAGAAATCTCTCATTCTTTTAGGAAACCTTGTAGGTCTGTCTCATCAAAAGCTCATTGTGGATGATAGCCACCTGCTGGTACTGGGAATTACAGGTCAGTGCCCACGAAGAGAAGGAATAAAAAGATAAGTAATATAATAAAAGAGTTAGGAGGGAGGGAGGGAGGGAGAGAGAGAGAGAAGCAGTAGAAAATTAAGGTCAGTCTTCATCATACCCTCTCCAGGGCCTTGTGACTCAGGTGTTCCCTCTAAGGGCCTGGTGAAGGTTCAACCATTTGGTCTGCCTTTTAGGATGTAGAATTTTATGATACCATTGCCGTTTGGGTCCAGATTTGTGTCCCCCACCCCCTCTTTTGCCCTCCCCTCCCTGCCCACCTACCCTATTGTCTGGTCCTCGAGATGTTTGCTAGGTATGTCGGCAACTTGGGTAGATTCAGGTTAGGAGCTGTAGATGAGTGAGACTATGTGGCAGTTATCTTTTTGTGATTGGGTGAGTTCACTGAGAATGATCTGTTCCAGGTTTGACCATTTTTCTTCATATTTCATTGTGTCATTTTTTCTCACTGCTGTGTAAAATTCCATCATGTAGATATACCACGTCTTTGTTATCCATTTGTCTAATGATGGACATCTGGGTTGATTCCAGCTCTTAGCTATTACGAATTGAGCAGCTAGCTATATACATGGTTGAGCAAATCTCTCTGGACTGAGGCTTGGAGCTTTTAGGGTACATGCCCAGTAAGGGAATAGCAGGTTATGTTGGTAACTCTAGTCAGCTTTTCTAGGAGTCTCCATATTGCTTTCCAAAGTGGTTGTACCATCTTACATTCCCACCAACAGTGGATGAGGGTTCCTATTTCTCCACATCCTTGCCAGCATTTATTGTAATTTGATTTTTTAATGTTTGCTATCCTTACTGGGGGAAGGTGGGATCTCACAGTTGTTATAATTTGCATGTCCCTGTTGATTAGGTTTGATGAACATTTTCTTATGTGTGTATTTGCCATTTATATTTCTTTCTCTGATAACTGCCTGTCCAGTTCTTTGCCACATTTTGTGAGTGGGTTGTTTGACTTTTTATTGTTTAGGTTTTTGAGTTCTTTGTAGATTCTAGAGATTAGACTTGTGTCAGTTGGATATTCAACAAATATTTTCTCCCATTCTGTGGGTAATCTATTGGCTTTGCTTATTGTATGTTTGTCTCACAAAAACTCAACAGGGAAGAGAGCTCAACAAAACCATAGAACATTTATATCTAAAGGACATCTACAGAACATTCCATCCCAAATCCACAGACTACACATTCTTCTCAGAAGCTCATGACATAATTCCCTGCATGATATCAGATCACAATGCTATATTGTTAGAAATTAACAACAGAAGACCACCAAGAATCCCATCAGCTCCTGGAAACTGAACAGCACATTCTTAAATAATAAATGGGTAGTGGACAAAATAAAAAATGAAATTGTGAAATTTCTAGAAATGAATGACAATGAGAACAAAACTTATGGGACACGATGGAAGCTGTCCTCAGGGGAAAATTCATAGTACTAAATGCCTGCATAACGAGATCCCAAATAAGTAACCTAAGCATCCACCTAAAGGCACTGGAAAAGCAAGAAAAATCCAACCCAAAAATCTCCAGACAGAAAGAAATAATTAAGATCTGAGCAGAAATTAATGATTTGGAAACTAAGAAAACAATTAAGAAAATTGACAAAACAAAGAGCTGGTTCTTTGAAAAAATAAATAGGATTGACAAACTGCTGGCCAATTTGATCAAGAAAGAAAAAAAAAAAAAGATGCTTCAAATTAACAAAATTCAAAATGAAAAAGGAGAAATCACAACAGACATAAGTGAAACTGGGAGAATCATCAGAACTTATTTCAAAAACCTCTACTCCACTAAACTGGATAATGTGGAGGAGATGAATGAATTCCTGGACACATACCATCTATCAAAGCTAAACTCAGAGCAGATTAGTCTCCTAAATGAACTTATCACACTCATTGAGATTGAAAAAGTAATAAAAACCTCCCCAAAAAGAAGAGTCCAGGACCAGCTGGCTTCTCAGCTGAATTCTATCAAACCTTCATGGAAGAACTCAAACCAATCTTTTTCAAACTGTGCCACACAATTGGAGAACAGAGAAAGCTCCCCAACTCTTTCTATGAAGCTAGTATCACCCTAATACCAGGCATATTTGAACTTTTAATGGCTACTGGGGAGGCAGGTGTTACTGCCAAGAGAACATTGCTTCCCAGGCTCGCTAAGTTACTGTGATTGTCTTGAAGCCAGGTGGCCTCTGATCACGGGTTTTCCAAGCCCTGTGGTCAGATAAGGATGACTGCAGTGGGTGTTCTGAACAAGAGCACCTCTCTTCTTTACTGTATCCTTTCCCCTGTTCATGGTGTTGACTTCAGTTTGCCAACCTGGCCACCTGGCTTAGGTGTATAAATATGTTATAATTGAAAGCAGGATAAATATGTTCATCTTCATCAAGCCTTTACACAACAGCATTGTCAAAGAGTTATTTTTTATTTGTGTTTGACATCTTTTCATTACATATGCATTACTTTTGATCATAGGTCCACATCACCCTCCCTTGTCCCCTCAGTCTCACTCCTTTTCTTCACTTACCAGGGGCTCTGCCATGAAAAAGAAAGACTCCCCTTTCTTAGCAACCATTAATTATTAGCTCAACAGGCCTCCCAAGCCCCTTCCCTAATCTATAACAATGTTGACTAGCCCCATCATGTACAGGTCATGTGCAGGAAACCACATCTGGTGTGAGTTCACTAGTGCAGTGGCTCGTCCTGTCTGGAAGCCAGAGCTCTACAGTGCTCTTCCCCATCCTCCAGTTCACTAGTGCAGTGACTCGTCCTGTCTGGAAGCCAGAGCTCTACAGCGCTCTTCCCCATCCTCCAGTTCACTAGTGCAGTGGCTCGTCTTGTCTGGAAGCCAGAGCTCTACAGTGCTCTTCCCTGTCCTCCAGTTCACTAGTGCAGTGACTCGTCCTGTCTGGAAGCCAGAGCTCTACAGAGCTCTTCCCCGTCCTCCAGTTCACTAGTGCAGTGGCTCGTCTTGTCTGGAAGCCAGAGCTCTACAGTGCTCTTCCCTGTCCTCCAGTTCACTAGTGCAGTGACTCGTCCTGTCTGGAAGCCAGAGCTCTACAGTGCTCTTCCCCATCCTCCAGTTCACTAGTGCAGTGGCTCGTCCTGTCTGGAAGCCAGAGCTCTACAGAGCTCTTCCCCGTCCTCCAGTTCACTAGTGCAGTGGCTCGTCCTGTCTGGAAGCCAGAGCTCTACAGTGCTCTTCCCCGTCCTCCAGTTCACTAGTGCAGTGACTTGTCCTGTCTGGAAGCCAGAGCTCTACTGTGCTCTTCCCCGTCCTCCAGTTCACTAGTGCAGTGACTCGTCCTGTCTGGAAGCCAGATCTCTACAGAGCTCTTCCCCGTCCTCCAGTTCACTAGTGCAGTGACTCGTCCTGTCTGGAAGCCAGAGCTCTACAGTGCTCTTCCCCATCCTCCAGTTCACTAGTGCAGTGGCTCGTCCTGTCTGGAAGCCAGATCTCTACAGAGCTCTTCCCCGTCCTCCAGTTCACTAGTGCAGTGGCTCGTCCTGTCTGGAAGCCAGAGCTCTACAGAGCTCTTCCCCATCCTCCAGTTCACTAGTGCAGTGACTCGTCCTGTCTGGAAGCCAGATCTCTACAGAGCTCTTCCCCGTCCTCCAGTTCACTAGTGCAGTGACTCGTCTTGTCTGGAAGCCAGAGCTCTACAGTGCTCTTCCCCATCCTCCAGTTCACTAGTGCAGTGGCTCGTCCTGTCTGGAAGCCAGAGCTCTACAGAGCTCTTCCCCGTCCTCCAGTTCACTAGTGCAGTGGCTCGTCCTGTCTGGAAGCCAGAGCTCTACAGTGCTCTTCCCCGTCCTCCAGTTCACTAGTGCAGTGACTTGTCCTGTCTGGAAGCCAGAGCTCTACTGTGCTCTTCCCCGTCCTCCAGTTCACTAGTGCAGTGACTTGTCTTGTCTGGAAGCCAGATCTCTACAGAGCTCTTCTCCGTCCTCCAGTTCACTAGTGCAGTGACTCGTCCTGTCTGGAAGCCAGAGCTCTACAGTGCTCTTCCCCATCCTCCAGTTCACTAGTGCAGTGACTCGTCTTGTCTGGAAGCCAGAGCTCTACAGTGCTCTTCCCCGTCCTCCAGTTCACTAGTGCAGTGACTCGTCTTGTCTGGAAGCCAGAGCTCTACAGTGCTCTTCCCCATCCTCCAGTTCTTGCATTGTTTCTGTCCCATGCAAAGCCCTGGAGGGTTGATGCATACGTCTCATTTAGGGCCAGTTGCTTTCAGCCCTTGACTAGGTATGATCTCCATATTGACCACCTCACACTTTATTTATTAAATCAATAAATTTATTTAAATTAATAAACTTCTGGCTAGGGCTGTACTGGGAGTGGAATTGCTATGAATATGAAGATAACTATTTAGGAAGCAGCTTGACAAGACATCAATTTAGCAATAAGGCAATAGTAGTCTCTTCTCTAAGGCCTACATTCTCACCAGCCATGGACTTTTGACTTGGTTTCCAGTACCAGGCATGAATTCCCTCCTGTATACCAGGCCTCAGATTCAGTCACAGAGCTATGGGTTACACAGGAGTCTTCATTCTACTGCTGCTCCCAAGGGCCCATCAGTGTTATAGAAGACAAGGATTCAGCACTGGGAGGTCTTGATGACTTTTCTCTGCCAGCAGCCTGCATCACGGCTTCTGGCGCAGTGAAAAGTAGTCAGCAGGAAGGAAGCTGCAGCCTCAGCTGTGTGCCCCGCCCCCGCCTGACATGGCATCCTCAGCAGTCAGCAATAGGGTCTTACCTTTCGGTCCTGGTGTGCAGCAAAGAGCCATCGTGATGGGCCTGTATTATTGCAGGGCCTTCATAGGGCTGCTTTTAATCCAGTACAAAACAGTCAATTCTTTTTGCCTCAATAAATCAAATAGTGGCAAAATCAGAACCAGCTAGGTATCTCCTGGCTTGCCCTCTGTGCTAACCTTTCCCCAGCTTTGTGTGCCTCCCCTTATTTTGCATTATCTTGCCTTCCTTACCTGGTTATTTTATTTTTCATGTGACTTTTGAAATAGTTTCAAAATACTTTGAGGTAAGTGCAGAGTATCGATCAACAGATAATAGCAAAAATAAGAACAAAGTAAAGGAAATAAGAACTGGAATAAATTGCACTCATTGTTTATTTGTCTCAACTGTGCTTAGCCATTTCTGTAGACTGTTTCCATTAGCATTTGAACAAAATGCCTTCAGTAATGTCCTGTTCATGTTCCTTTAGATACTTGATATAGAATGGAGCTACAAGCCTGGGACAATTACCTGGCCAAAGGTGTTTGGTGAATAGCTTATTAAAGAAGTAAACTGTGCACCTACTCATGTTGGCTTGATGCTTCGTTGGGTTTCAGAACAGTCACTTTCTGCTTCCTGGAATATTTTAAAGTAATATTCTAGATACTGAACCTAATTTGCCAACCCAGCCATGTGTAGAAGACTGAGTTAAAGTCTTATAATCCCACTAGTGAGTCTCCACCCTCTTCTTTGAAGGAGTTTTATGAACATACCAATTACAGCTGGGTTACAGTTTGCCATTCACCTTAACTGCTAAGCCATCTCTCCAATCTTACAGTTTGCCATCTGAACCATGCCCGAAAGAATGGTCTAAACAAGTCAATTCAATTTGTAACAGGTCAGATGCATTTCAACACAAAACCACCATAACATAATCCATGCCTATTTGTGTTTCTTTATATCAAGTGTGATCTTAGCTCATTTTTATTTGTACCAGTTTTGTTTAGACTTACCTGTTTTTGCCCTCTCTCTTCACAGGTTGCATGCACACATTTAGATGTGGATTTAGTCTGCATAACTGTAACAGAGAAATTACCATTTTATTTCAAAAGACCTCCTGTTAATGTGGTAAGTATTACCCTTTCCATGGTATATTTTAGTCTGGAAAAAATACTTGCATTAGCACATAGGAAAAGGAACAGAAGAAATCAATGTCTTTAGAAGGAAAAACAAAGCCTAGGTAAAAGAAAAAAGCTTTAGAAAAGCGAATTTTGTTTCTAAGCTGACTGAACAGGAAAAGAAAGCTTAAAATAAGAAGTTTGTGCCGGGCATGGTGGCGCACGCCTTTAATCCCAGCACTCAGGAGGCAGAGGTAGGAGGATCGCCGTGAGTTTGAGGCCACCCTGAGACTACATAGTGAATTCCAGGTCAGCCTGGGCCAGAGTGAGACCCTACCTCAAAAAACCAAAAAAAAAAAAAAAAAGAAGTTTGTGAGCTGGAGGCAATGATACACCTATTGTCCCAGCTATCTGAGAGGCTGTGGCAGGAGGGTCACTTGGGCCTAGGAATTCATCTGTCTCAAAGGGGGAAAAAATATAATATATATATGTGTGTGTGTGTATATATATATATATATATATATACACACACACACACACACACACATATACATACACACACACACACACACACACACACATACATATAGACCTGTGCATATATAGTCAACTTGTTTATGAAAGGGCTTAAAAAGCACTATTTATGAAAAATACTTCTTAAGTGGGTAGCTAATAATGATAGTTATAGCCTTAGCATTAAGGAAACAAAATGTCAAAAAAAAAAAAATGAAAAAGAAAAGACACAGAGGGTCCTTGGGTCACCTGCAAATTAAGAAGGTACAGAAGGGAACAGAGTATGAAATTACATAGGCATGGTATAGGCAGAATTACAGTAGGCACAGAAGTGTGCTAACTTCCATAAAAACTTGAGGTTACTTGCATAATAACTTGACAGGGTAACCATGTATTCAGGGAAATTTTTTGTTCTTTCCTCTGGTTATGGAATTTTTCTCATTACCCTCCTATATAATTTTTCTCTTGTTTTCCCATACCTTTCATCTTCCATCTATCGTACTGCCTGCTAAGTCACAATCCCCTCCCATTTCCATCGTATAAAGGTGATATTAGTTCACACCCATAGCTATTTTGTGATTCATGAGATCAGCACAGCTGTTAAATATTAGCTCTGCTAGCCGGAACTCAGGAATACTATTTTAGAATAGTGGTTTCCAAACCTCAGTCATATTCTCAAAAACTGTTACCTAAAAAAAAGGTGTTTAGCAAACAGTCCAAATTACATATTGAATCGTTTCAGAACTGAAATATTGATTTTTTTTTTCCAAAGTGGAGAATTTCCTTATTCTTTTGTCCTTATAAGATCATAACTTAAATTTTTTATTTTTCGGCTAACAAATTGGCTTGATTTTGAGTATTAAGGGGTAATGATGAAGGAAGAAAATGTTCTTTTTGGTATGGAAAATTTTAGATTACTTATGTTCAAACCTTTAAATATGCTACTAAATTTATACTTGGAAAGAACCAGAACTATAGTCATGTTTAAAGGAAAAACTGTAAAGCAGCTCTTTTCTGATAAGTATTCAGACACTGCTGAACATGAGAAACCCAAATCCTGTTGGTGGCTTCCTAAGTTACTTCCTAAATAAATAAGAAAAAAGTATTTTAAATCTTCAATCATCACACTTTTAGAGTTGGACATCTGTTATTCGGCAGCTTGCTTATCAAATAGGAGGATGCGAAGGCCAGCAAGAAGTCATTTAGCTCTTCAGCACATGCTAGGACAGTTCTGACAGGTACCTGTCAGACAAGACTCATAATGTGCTCCAGGTCTCATTATAAAAGCCACAAAGTAATACAGTACCTAAGTTTGTGGTGGTCTTATTGGTCTCATGTATTACTCCTTCCAGGAGAAGCCATCTGTCTTTAGAAGTTTGCCTCCACTTTTTACCAGCCTTAGACCGCCAGTCCAGGTCCTCCATGGATAGCAGACCCAGAGAGAGAGAAGAGGGCCACTCCTGTGCAGACACTTAGGAAATTAGCAACGTGCTCCCCTTTGTCTGTACTTCAATGAGCTAGGAAGCCCATTTTCCAGACAATTTTGCCCAAATAAGCTCATGTACAGTTCTATGTCCTTGCTTGGGAGGAAGTAACTGCATGTGGTCCTGAGTCCAGCACTGCATAGCAGCACAGTGTATGATTCCCATGTCACACGGTGATGGTAAGATTCTCAGGACTGTTTTGGTGAGGTCTCATGAGCATGCCTTTTGTTACACAAGACTGTGGGCTTTGTGAATACACCAGCTATATCAGGGGCCTTTTAAAATTACCCTAGTGTCTTGCTGATAAGACCTTCCTAAAATTCACTGATTGGATCAGTCTATGCGTAATTTCACATATCACTGTGCGACTCGGGATCTGGCCAAAGTGCTTGTCATCCATCACTAGGTGGCTGTCAGTGTTGGGTGGGAAGCACAGGCACGAGAGAAGGGGGACACTGCGACAGCATGAGGAGGAGAGGCGCTCAACCCAGAGGCACTGGGACAGCCCACCTGCCAGTCCCATCTGGAAGTGCAGGGAAGCTGCTGCTACTGGGCAGTGGGTATTTATGGCATAATTCCCATATTTTTCAATTTAAGAATTCTGAAGAGTTAAAAAAAAAAAGAAATTGCTAAGTGAGAGTAATAAGCAATATTTAACACAATGTCTGCTTTTTAAAAAAAATCTGTGAACATGCTACATATGTTGTTTAATAAAAACTAGACGATGGAGTAAAAGGAAAGACTTACAAGAGATAGCATTGTGGATTGGCCAAGAAGAAGAAAGGTCCCTATTAACTTATTTTTTTTCTTTTAAGAGAGAAAGCTGGAAGTACAAGGGTCCAGCTTGTGAGCTGGGAGAAGTTATAGTTACATATGTGTATATTATAACAAATGTGTAACACAAGAAACTGCTCCCCTCATAGTAGTCAAGGAGTGGAGAGAGCGAGAACTGGGCCAGGGTCAATACTGTCCAACCTGTCTTGCCTCCATGAGTCCTGTATTAGTTATTTTTCTCGTTGATGAAATGTGACAAAAGCTACTTGAGAGAGGATGTGTTTTGGCTCACAGTTTGAGGGGACAAGGCCTATCATGGTCGGGAAGGCATGGCAGCAGGCACCTCCATGGCAATGAGAACGTGCTCCTGGGACTGTTCACCTCACATCTCTGAGAAACAAAAGCCAGAGGCAGGACAGGAAATGAGATGGGCAGTGAGACATCAGTGACCCAATGCCTCCAGTGAGGCTTTACCTCCTAAAGGCTCCATAGCTTCCCAGAGCAGTGCCACCAGCTGGGGACTAAGTGTTATTATACACATGAGCTTGTAAGAGACATTTCACTTTGTACCTATTGCAAGACACTAGCTCCCAGCAGTGCCACATGTACCGTGAACACAGCTGTGTTCAGCCCTTCAGGTCTATCCATTAGTTACGTGAATACCAGTAGGCTTGGCGGTATCAAAAATGTATGTCAAAA
The DNA here is from genome assembly GCA_036346955.1 of Dipus sagitta. NCBI lineage: Eukaryota > Metazoa > Chordata > Mammalia > Rodentia > Dipodidae > Dipus > Dipus sagitta. The sequence continues at coordinate 45,428,633 of CM070770.1, read as the reverse complement.
TTAAAAAATAAATAAATAAATAAAGTAAGAGGACAAACTTGTGGAAATATTTTCACTCATGTCATAGGAAAAAATATGAAGAAATTGATCTGGGAGAGGGGATGGAAAATACACAAAGGAAGGGAAAAAGGATTAGAGTGTGGAAAAGACAAATCCATTTTACAGGAAATACAGATTTTTTTTTTTAATATGAAAAGATACTTAAATTCACCCTAATGAAAGAAACTCCGTAAATCCTGTATGTGATTTTACTCTACACTCCATTGAAAGGCTGTAGAAAAGAAGGCATTCTTATACATTAGTTGAAACTAAATTGTAGTTATACCAGTGAGAGGTGGGTAACTTGGCAACAGCTATTAAAACTTACCTTCTGGCATTACTGTATCTGGGTTTCCTAGGTGTGTCTTAATAAAGTAGCACAAACAACATAGTTTAAAACAAAAGAAAGCTCTTACCTTACAGTTCTGGAGGCTAGAAATGTGAAATCAAGTTTGTAGCTGGGTTGTGCTCCTTCTGGAACCCATTAGGGAGCTTTTCCTTGCCTCTCGCTACTTCCCTGTGGTCATCCTCAGCCACAGATACAGCAGCTCCATCCTCTACTAACTGGTTACGTACCGACTTAGCCACACCCTCTGGCAGTCCTTAGTCACGGCCATGGTGGTTCCATTCTCTGTCTTCACAGTGTGTGCTCCCTGCATGTCTCTGGTTATCTTATAAGAACACCAGCCATCAGGAGCCTGTCCTTTTCCAGTGTGACATCTGCAATGACCCTGTTTCCAAAATAGATTATATTCTGAGATGCTGAGGGTTAGGAACATAACATATCTTTTATCTCATTCCCAACAATCCCACGTCAGAGTTTATTGTGTAGAAATCTTGAAACAATTCAAATTTGTGAATAGAGGCTTTATTAAATACTACACATGTTATACCTACAATGCTGCAGTATTGAAAGTGAGAAAATTGTGAGCTGACAAGGGAAAACTTTTAAGTCAGGCAGAACAAGAACATAGCAGGTTCTTTTGGGGTAAGAAGGGGAAAAAATGTATATCCACAATTGCATATATCTGTATGGAGAAACTGAAAATGCGTGAAAGAAATTAGTATGTGACTGCGGCAGGTGGTGGCAGATGAGAGCAGAGATGCAAGTAAGACTTTAGTCTCTTAGCTTGCTTTGGTTTCTAAGTCATAAATTACCTACCTGAAGGAATGATACACAGAAAGACTATCATCCCTTGGAATTCAGTGAAGGAACTAGTTTTCATGGCAAAAAAACTGACAACGTATTGTCTGAACAAATCAGCTCCTCATTTGCTTCTCTTTCTCTAAAGCTTTGCTTAAGTATTTAGTGCATGGAACTTATTGTCAGTCTCTCTTGATTCAAGTACCACACCACTGCCCTTGGTAGCATCTTTATGACTAATATTCTCATTAATAAGTCTGATCATCCGCCTGTTCTCCACCCTTTGGTCAGACATGAGAACAAAAGCTAATCAGGTAGACATGTCGTTCCTTAGGAAGGCGCTGTTAGGAACAATCACTTGATGAGCTTATAGCAATTCATATTAAAATGGTCTTCAAAGCAGGAGCCCTGAGTCTATATTTTATTCATCTAAAAATGTAAAGTGTTATGAAAGGAATGTTCACAACCTTCAGTATTACCTTTAATTTCTTTCTCAAGAATTTCCTTGGCCATTTTTAAGTGAATTTGATTAATGTACCAAGATTAAAATCATGTTTGAAAAAATTTAAACTGACAAATATGTTTTTCCCTTTCCTCTGTCTCAAAAGGAGTTTTATTTTTGCTGATTCTCATAGAGGCTTAAGGGTTTAGGTTTACGTAACTAGGAGCATTCGGAGAGCTGCCACCCACCTCCACACCCTTTACTTCCCTTCTTCATCCTACTGCCCATGTGCTGGCTTTGTAACTAGAATGGTGAGGGAAAGCAGTGTAAGTCAGTCTCTTGGTCTAAGAAGTCTTGGCAAAAGAAATGGCCAAGGAAATCATTGGAAATATGGCTAAAAAGATGTCTTTATTTATCCATGGGTTTCATTTTGCAAGTTTATTCTCGTTCTTAGACAGTGTATAGAAAACAGTTTCTTCGTGTGTTCTTGTTTCCATAAGCTACCATTTAGGTGCTCAAAAACATTACTTTCTGTGTTACAAGGAAGTGTCATTATACCAGCCGTAAGAAGTGTACAGGTTGGAGGTGGATAGGGCACATTTTCTACGATGGCAGTATTATCATAAATACCATTCATTTCTAGAAGTAACATAAGCCAAAGAGTTAGAGGCGGCAGAAGTTGTCAAGAAAGTTCACTGTGGAAGATAGTCTTCAAATTCCAACTAAACTTAGATATGTAGGAAAATCTAAAATATAATCTGAGAACCTCAAAACGAAAGGAAAAGTACAGAGAAAAGAAGGTGGAAGAAAGGAGATGTAAGGGAAATATGTGGTCGGGATGAGAAGATAGAAGAGGCTATCAGTGTACACCTGAGGTACATCTAGGTGGACTGCAGTTCTGGAAAAAGGCTTGTGCCCTCCCTGTGGATGCTCAGGAGTGCTCCACCAGTAGTGGAGACCATGGAAACTCATCTACAGCCAGATATGTAGACCATCCTGCCGGACTGTCCCTGCCTCACTCCTTTGCTCTTCCAAAGGACTGCGACCCAAGTGACTTGAGATTTCGAGTGTAATTGTTGCCTCGGTGCTGAACAGTCCCTCAGCTGTCTCCCCTGATAGCAGGAGTAAGCCTCTTTACCAGCAGTTCAGGTCTGCCCCCTGTTAGCATTAGCTCTGCCAATCAAGTCGAGCCACAAGTTAGTTTTCCTCAGCTGATGGGTGGTGCCATTTGGATATGAGTGTGCCTTGTATAAGCCAGTTCCCTGGCATGTCCGAGATGTATTTTGAGGGGAAGGAGGAAAGTGAGGGGAAGATTCAGTAGGAGAGTGTATTTATCTTTAACAGTTTGCTTTCTTTATTTCTGGCAAAGGCAATTGACCGAGGCCTGGCCTTTGAGCTGGTCTACAGCCCTGCGATCAGAGACTCCACAATGAGAAGGTACACCATCTCCAATGCCCTCAATCTGATGCAGATCTGCAAAGGAAAGGTACAGTCCAGAGCCTGAGGCAGTTGGTTCTTGCTGTCCTGGAGTTGTGAGATGGGTCCCTTTCTGTAAAGCAGAATATTCTCAAGACACTGGGACACACTCCCGTTTTCAGTGAGCTCTACAAGTTTTCGTTTAAAAAAAAATCTCAAGGGAAAAATAATATAAGAGAGGGGTTAGATGTGTTGAAGCCTTTATTTTTCATAAGGAATGTGCAGTTTGCCACTATGAAGAGAATGCTGTAGGGATAACAGTAGTTTGTCAGTGAGTTGAATTCAGTTCATGTGATCATTTCAGGTAGTTTTCTAAGCTTAATGCATCTGTACTAAGATTTCTATGGAAAATCTATTCTGCTCCTTTTTTTCCCTACTTTAGTTGACATGAGGACTGTGAGGCCTTTCATTTTTTTCACTTTAATTATTTATCTTATCTTTAAAAGAAGTTGGTATTACAGTTAAAAGGGGTTTACTGATTATTTGTATTACATAATTCTTCATTTTGTTTACATTTATCTAAGATTATTGTTGATCACTTTCTGTTTTCTAGAATGTAATTATATCCAGTGCTGCAGAAAGGGTAAGTCCAGCATGTGATACTTCTGTTTTGCTTTAGAGTGATTAAATTTTTCTGTTTCTAAGAGAGGAATGAAAACAGTAACAATGAATTTCCTGCTGGCCATTTTAACTGTGAATTTGCCCACAGTAATTGCTAAAGAATAAATTGGGGGGCTGGAGAAATGGCTTAGCAGTTAAGCGCTTGCCTATGAAGCCTAAGGACCCCGGTTCGAGGCTTGATTCCCCAGGACCCACGTTAGCCAGATGCACAAAGTGGCGCATGCATCTGGAGTTCGTTTGCGGTGGCTGGAGGCCCTGGCGCACCCATTCTCTCTCTTTCTCTATCTGCCTCTTTCTCTCTCTGTCTGTTGCTCTCAAATAAATAAGCAAAAATAAAACGAAAAAAAAAATTTAAAAAAAAAGAATAAATTGGGGCTGGAGAGATGGCTTAGCAGTTAAGGCATTTGCCTGCAAAGCCAAAGGACCCAGGTTCGATTCCCCAGGACCCACGTTAGCCAGATACACAAGGGGGCTCAAACATCTAGAGTTCATTTGCAGTGACTAGAAGCCCTGGTGTACCCATTCTCTCTCTCTCTCTCTCTCTCTCTCCTTCTTTCTCTGTCAAATAAATAAATATAAAATATAAAAAATGTTTTTAGCCAGGCGTGGTGGCGCACGCCTTTAATCCCAGCACTCGGGAGGCAGAGGTAGGAGGATCGCCGTGAGTTCAAGGCCACCCTGAGACTACATAGTGAATTCCAGGTCAGCCTGGACTAGTGTGAGACCCTACCTCGAAAAACAAAACAAAAAAAAAAAGTTTTTAAAAAAAGAATGAAATGTATCCCATCCATTCTGGGCTTCAGGTTTTGTGTGTATAGGTTTTCCTTTATATTGTTCCAAAATGCTTTTCATGGTTCATTTATAATTTCAGAAACATCAAAATTGGGACCCAAGTTTATGAAATTGACTTATTGGGATACTTAGGCATCTTATGACTAAGTAATTGAAATGTTATAAATAACTTCTCACATCTTGTTATTCATTTGTCTTATTTAGCCTTTGGAAATAAGAGGACCATATGATGTGGCAAACTTGTATCCTTTTCCAAATAAGAAGTCAAAATTGTCTTTCAGAAAATAGAGCTTGAAGCCGGGCGTGGTGGCGCATGCCTTTAATCCCAACACTCAGGAGGCAGAGGTAGGAGAATCAGCATGAGTTCGAGGCCACCCTGAGACTACATAGTGAGTTCCAGGTCAGCCTGAGCTAGAGTGAGACCCTACCTTGAAAAACTAAAAGAAAGAAAGAAAGAAAGAAGGAAGGAAGGAAGGAAAGAAGGAAGGAAGGAAAGAAGGAAAGAAGGAAAGAAAGAAAAAGAAAGAAAGAAAGAAAGAAAGAAAGAAAGAAAGAAAGAAAGAAAGAAAGAAAGAAAGAAAGAAAATAAATAGAGCTTGACATACTTTCCTTACCCAAATGGATCATGTCAGCACGTCTGGTCATAGAGCTCTTCATCCTTCTGGTTTTAGGACTCAGAAAGGAGACTTCTCGGTACAGGCTTCAGTGGAGCTAAGAACTGCTGTAGAATTAGTCTGTCTTGTTGGGACCAGAGGAGCTGGCATTTCATTTATGTTTGTTAGTCACGTATTCTAGTCTGACTCTGGGTTGAAATCCTTAATGGTCACATCAGAGGATTGCTGTTTGGGCTCTCTGAGAGCGATGCCAAGGCTGCAGTATCGACAAACTGCCGAGCAGCACTTCTCCATGGAGGTGAGCTGGTCTGCTAGTAGAAATTGAGTGGTCACATTAGAGGCAAGTCATGTCTATCAAACAGTTGAGCCCTATCTGCTGCATTCTCCGTCCTGCAGAGTTCCTGTGAGGCCATCTTTTCTCTGCATGTTCTAACTGAACAGTCAATGCTTTCTCACTCTGCTTCAGGCTTGACTTTCTGTACTTGAGGGAGTACATAAGGTTTGCATTACAGGAATGAATGTTGAATGTGCTCTTTCACTAACCATATATGTTCTTGCCCACATTTGATAGGCTTCTAACCTCCCTTGCCCATCTCATCTACAGATGCATATGCTTTCCCTGATAAAAAATCAGTTTTTAAGACTAATATTAGTAATATATGTTAAACCACTTAGTAAGAAGACATATATTTTAAAAATCCAAGTAACAAAACTGTCTATAACTTGTGCTTTTATTACAACTCAGAATGTTTCTTTGCTTGTTTTTGATTTCATGATCAAGCATGTGCTGACTGAATAATTGGGGGGGGGGGTTCTTTTTTGTTTCTTTTGTTACTATTTTGTGATGTGGTCTTACTGAATAGCCTAGACCAGCACCCATCTCTTGAGTGCTGAGATCACAGGTGAGCTCCCATGCCTGGCTCCACTGTGTTTTTCTCACTCACATTTCATTCATGTAGATGTGCCTCTTCATTGAATTCCACACCTGGCAACATACTGAGCTGCTGTTCATCACATGATGGAATTATAGTTCTAGAAGTATTTGGAAGTGAGAATGGAGTCTCGTTCACACCATTTGCATGCTTGAGCCAGCAATTTTGTCTTCACTTTCTCATAGTTTTGAGGAATGCTTACAATAGTTTATACAGTCTAGTAGATATTGTCCAGATGACTTCTCCACTTTAGAATTGGCTGTGATATACTAAGTCACTTGTCAGGGCAATAGCTAGATTGTTGAGGCTCATGTGTGGTGCCTGACTTTTTAAAAAATATACATATTTTTTTTTACTTACTTAGCTGCAAGCAGAGAGATAGAAGAGAGACAGAAAGAGAATGGGCATGCCAAGGGCCTCCAGCTACTGTACATGAGCTCCAAGTGCATGCACCACTTTGTACACCTGGCTTTATGTAGGTACTGGGGAATCAAACCCCATGCATCTGGAAGCTTTGCAGGCAATCACCTTAACCACCGAGAAATCTCTCTAGCCCCCTAGTGTCTGACTTTCAATTCTCTGATTTCCACTTAGGAGAGATGCTCAGTGTATTGGCTTTCTATCAGTCCTATAACTTTGCTTCTAATTCCAACATTGTTACTTTGAGATTGCTGTATTATGTAGAGTAAACCTATCTCATAAGTTCTGGGCAGGATCAAATTCTCGGGATTTTTATCAAGATTTTTATGAAATGTGGGACTGGAGACATGGCTTGGGGATTAAAGGTGCTTGCTTGCAAAGCCTGATGTCCCAGGTTTGATTCCCCAATACCAACATAAAGCCAGATGCACAAAGTGGCACATGTATCTAGAGTTTATTTCCAGTGGCAGGAGGCCCTGGCATGCCCATTCTCTCTCTCTGTTTCTCCTTCTCTCTCATTGTTTGCAAATAAATAAATGTTTAAAAAGAAAAAGATTTTCCTGAAACTAAGGAGTTTGGTTCCCACTTTGGCAGTGTTTCCACTGTGTCTTTCCCTTTTAAATTAATGTAAGAGGTCACCAAGCTAGCACCGTGACTGGTTGGGATTGCAGCTGATGTTCAAAATAGAGTAAACAGGAAGGGGAAACAACAAGGAAAGGGGCACAGCTGGGGAAAATATGAAATTGGAAGTCTGCATTTGATTTCAGAAGACTCATCTGTACAGTATACAGCTCTTAAGGTTTTTCTCGAATCCGTGTATACCAAAGCAGTAGGCATGGACTGTAGGTGACGCTTCCTTTCACCCAGTGTTCCCAGGGCAGTCCTGCTTGATGTTACTGTTTCTGTGAAAGTGGAATGCTTCTGTTCAGTGGGCAGCGTGGGAAAGTGTAGTTACATGACAAGCCAGCTACCAGGTTTTAGTTGACATTGGGACCTATGTGAGACAGCAATGTGATACATATCCTAAGACTTCTGATCTAGCCTACGTTCCTTTAGAAGATGGAATGATATTGAGGCAAAGGGATTCAAAGTCTAATGTCACTGATGACATCCCAGGTGGCATCTGTATCATTCTGAGTGCCACACTGAAGAGGGACAGACAGCAGCACTGCACTGGAACACCACCAGAGATGGCTGATAGGGGTGTGTGTGTGTGTCAGTCACAGTGTGCATGTGGGGTCAAAGTACAGCTTTAAAAAAATTTTTTTGTTTTTATTTATCTGAGAGCAACAGACAGAGAGAGAAAGGCAGAGAGAGAGAATGGGCTCACCAGCGCCTCCAGCCACTGCAAATGAACTCCGGACGTGTATGTCCACTTGTGCATCTGGCTAACATGGATCCTGGGGAATCGAGCCTCGAACTGGGGTCCTTAGGCTTCACAGGCAAGCGCTTAACCGCTAAGCCACCTCTCCAGACCCAAAGAACAACTTTTGATGTCTGTCCTCTCCTACTCTGCTTGAGGCAGGGTTCTCGCTTGTTGTTTACCTGTGTGTCCACCAGGCTAGCAGCCTGCCTTTTTCCTGGATTCTCCTGTCTTGTATCCCATCTTTCAATTGGAGCACTGGGTTTACGTAGTGCTGCGCCTGGCTTTATGTAGATTCCAGGGATGCAAATACAGGGCATCATGCTTGCACAGCAAGTGCTTTTATGCATGGAGCCATCACCCAAGCCCCTATTTGTGTTGGTTTGTTTGGCTTTTTAAAATAGGATTTCTCTGGAGCCAAGCATGAGTAGATGTAGTCATATATTTTGCCATACTATAGTATGGATGGCCTCTCATCTGATTCCCAGTAAAGTCCTCTCTTTAAATTGTGTCTTACACTGGGCGTGGTGGCACTGCCTTTAATCCCAGCACTCGGAGGCAGAGGTAGGAGAATCACTGAGAGTTTGAGGCCACCCTGAGAATACATAGTGAATTCTAGGTCAGCCTGAGCTAGAGTGAGACCCTACCTCAAAAAACAACAACAACAACAAAAAAGTGTCTTACCACCAGGTATAGCAGTGTATGCTTGTGATCCCAGCACACAGGAGGCTGAAGATCAGAATTGGCTGGATTATGTAAGGTGTTCACAGCCACCTGGGCTACATAGCAAAACCTTGCTTCAAACATTAGTAAATAATGGTGCCTTACCCTCAAATGCTGTGATTTTTCTGTTTTACAGAAACTAGAAAAACGGCTTTTGGAATTGTTTCTACAGTGAAGAAGCCTCGACCATCAGAAGAGGAGGAGGATTCTCTTCCAGCCTGCAAGAGAGCTAAATGTGAGGGCTGAGTGGAACGCTTCCGTCCATCAGCACGCCCTTCTTCCTCTGTACCCCATTGTACCCTCCCCACAAAAACCATAAAACTTTTGCATAATTTGCAGTTTTCATTTGAAACTAGAAACCATTAGTCTGTAAAAACACTGTTATATTCAGGCATTAAAAAACAGCAAACAAAACCTACTAAAACATTTTCCAAGAGGCTAATAACTTAATTAATTTAAGTATATTTTATAGAAGAACAGGCTGAAGCATCATTAATGTAGATGACATCCTATTCATAAGCTGTTTTAATACTGCAAGAGACTGAAAATGTAATGCTTTTCTACTTGGGGTGTATATGTGTATCTTTTTAAAACTTCAAGAAATGGTTATTTTGAATACTATTAAAAACATATTAAGGGAGTAGCTTTTAAAGCTTTTTATTTATTGATTTAAGTCAAAGTGCCTTCTAAGGCATTGCTCTGTTTGTAGAAGCAGAAGGAATGTGAACATAAAATTATACTTCTCTTTACTATCTCTCTTCTTAATGATGTATTTGAATTAAATTTCCTTTATTTAGTAACTCCTAAAAACCTAATAGTGGTTTTCCCAATTAACTATATTTAAGATGTCAAAGCATTTAATTTTAAAAAGTCTTTGGAAATAGTTTATTTGTAATAACCAGGATCATCATGTTAACTAGAAGTAATCACATTTGCAAATATCTATATTTATGCAGAATTGATGTAAAGACTCCAAAACATACTGAAATAGATCAAAAGATAGAACTGGGGGGAAAAAAAGCTGAAGAGAAGAACTCTGTTTTGTGTCCAAGGACAACTAATATTTAAAACACAAAGCTCAGTATCTCACAAATGTACATGTCTTGATAAAATATTAGCAAATAGAAATCATTACAATGGTTAAGCTTTATTCAAGGAACATAAGCATATTTTATTTCTTTCTAATGCACTATACTTTATCATAGTAATTGAAGAAAATGAAGAAAAATCAGAATTCTAATGGGTGCCAAGAATGACATAAAGTTTAATAGCCACTCCTGGTTTTGTACATAACTAGGAAAGCCCTTGACGAGCACCAGGCCTGTTGATGCATCCCTGTAAGCACTAGGGAGTCTGAGGCAAGAGGATCACAAGTTCCAGGCCAGCCTGAGCTACGTAGCAACAGCAGCAACAAAAGCCGAAATGTACAAGCAAAGGAATACTGCACAGATATGTATAGATATATAGATGTAGATAGTTGTCTGCACATGTATATGTTCACACAAACACAGTAAGCATGAGGATGGCTCTAGAAATCAAGTGTGGGACTGAAGAGATGGCTCAGGAACTATAGCGCTTGTTGCCTGAGTACTTGAGTTCAGACCCACATGACAGCCCAAAGCTATGGCAGACCTATAATCTCACTTTGCATACTGCAAGAGAATTTCCTAGAAGTTCACAAGTGGAAGTGGACAACATAAAACCCTGCCTCCAAGTAGGTGGAAGTCAGAAGTAGTCTTCCACACGCATGCATGTACACGGTTAAGGCGTTTGCCTGCAAAGCCAAAGGGCCCAGGTTCAATTCCCCAGAACCCTCGTTAGCCAGATGCACAAAGGGGCACACGTGTCTGGAGTTTGTTTGCAGTGGCTGGAGGCCCTGGTACGCCCATTCTCTCTCTCTCTCCCTCTCTCAAATAAAAATAAATAAACTCTCAAACTTTTCTTTTTAATCAAAGCATAGGGTTGGGAGGTAAAGTGTATAAAGTACTGCTGCTCCAGCCTGAGGGGCTGAGTTCAGTTTTCCCCAGGCCCCACATAAAAAGCTGGAAGCTATAGTAAGCCCAGCATGCTGACGGCCAGATGACAGGTGGAGACGAGACTCTCCCAGAAGTTCCCTGGCAACCAGTGCAGCAGAGAAGCCCTGCCTCAAACAAGAAAAGTCCTCTGGCTACACATGCATCACGACACGTGTGCACCTGTACTCTCTCACACACAAAATCACTACAGTCATTAGTGGCTGAGTCCCCTGGCCGATTCAGTGGACTAACCTGTGTGACCCGTGCCGCTGTGTCCACATATAATCTGCCACTTCTTCCTGCAGTGATTTGCTTCCCCCTTGACCTGCTTCACTTCAGAGGTCAGCTGCATTTATTCACCGGTCTGTCTATGCCCGTTGCCTTTAATACTGTAAAATTTGCAAGTAAATTTAAAAATTGAGCAACAAAAAGAGCCAGTAAGGATTGCTGTCAGGTCTCTACGCCCCACCAACAGAGAGCTCATCTCATGCAGTGCCTGTCATGTCCCTAAGAAGATGGCAAAAGTCAGAAAACATCTCACCATACTGGATTCCTGGTCCAGGGCTATGTTTGTCTTGGGCAAACAGTAGTGCTACCATCAGTGACTTCCTTAACTGACAAGGTCTGCATGTTCTAGAATGACTACAGCCATGGTAAATTCCGTGGCATTGTCAAGGATAGTAAACTTGTCACCAATGAAAAGACCTTTCTGTCATAAAAGAGATCCTACCAGCATCAAATGGCCTTTTATGTGGCCACTCTCTGTCAGTTATGGATCTGACCTGCTATCTGCAGAAGGTGGCGAAGGTAGGTGCGGGAGCACACCTATAATTTCAGCGCACAGGAGGATTTTGAGTTCGAATTCTGCGTGGGCTATGTAGTGAGACCCTGTGTTTCTGTTTTTTTAACTGGGCTAGAGAAACAGCACAGTGGTTAACTATGCTTTCTGTGCAGTCATGAGGACCTGCAGAAGCCTGAGACTGTCAAGAGTCTGGATCTGCACATCCCTCCTCAATTGCTGAGCATGGCCTCACCGCCACCTTGACGGCAGTTCCACAAGAGAGCAGAGACCAAAGAATCGTTGGAGCCCAGGAGACCCACAAGCTCTGGAACAGCAGAGACTTGCTGAAAACAAGGCCTGGTGGAAGAGCAGTGGAGCAGCACACCCAGCTTACCACTGCAGCCACAGCGCCTCCTAGCTGCAGGCGGCCATATGGGACTCTGCAAGGGCACACGTACTGGGATTCATCTTTCACACATTAACACACAAAGAAAAAAGCCAAACAAAAAGTGCGTGGTGAGCCAGGTATAAAGAATGTCCTCATAGTAATCTCCACTACTAATCTTTTTTTTCATATTTTATTTATTGAGAGAGAGAAAGAGATAATGGGGTGCACCAGGGCCTCTAGCCATTATAAACAAACTCAAGATGCATGGGCCACCTCATGCATCTGGCTTTATGTGGGTACTGTGAAATCAAACTCAGGTCCTTAGGTTGCAGGCAAGTGCCTTAACTGCTGAGCCATTTCTCCAGCTACTCCTGTTCTGGATGCTGTGGGTGACATCTCCCTAAATGACCACTTTGTTGAGCTTTCCCCTTATGATGAATTAGGCTGTAGCATCAGAACTGTGGACCTTATGGTCTCCAAGGAACGTGGGCCACATAGTTGCAGTCAGTATAGGTTACAGTGTGACATCTTGTCTTGAAAAACAATCAGGACTTCCAGGCAAAATTGTGAATTAGAGGCTGTCTCCATGTAAGCCAGTAGAAGAGAGTGAGGACAATAGGAATGGACTCTGTTCCAAAGAGAGGAAGAGCTTCAGAATTCACAAGGGAACTGAGAGGACACCTGGAAAGAGAGAGAGTGGGAGAGGTAGCCTACACAGAGAAGAAGGCCACACAGCTTCCTAGTGGAGAAAAGAGGCCAGTTCCAAAAGGTGGGGCTGGGAAGATGTCCCCACAATTTAAGAATGTTTGTTTACAAAGTCGGCCAGCCTGGGTTCAACCAAAGCCAACCATGTAAGCCAGACACAAAATGTGGCCCAAGTGTCGACTGTTGGCTTACAGAGGTAAGAGACCCTGGTGGCCCCATGTGCACTCATGAGTCAGTTCAGGTCCCTGTGGACTTTGGTGAGAGTGATTTCTCTGGCAGACAGATGAGCAATGGTCAGAAATCTGTTTTTGCCATGCTGTATGACTCAGGGCAGCTAATGAGGGAATAATCACAGGTCACAAAGCTTCAATTTGTCCTCACAAAGTGAAGAGGTAATGGATGGTGCAGGTGGCAGAAGGCTCACCTGAGGCAAGAGCGTGCATAGAGAAGGATCAGCCTGCTCTCAGGCTAGGGTCAGAAAAAATCTCAGCAACCAGAATAGCCCAGGAGTTGGACAGCTCTGAGCCTGAGGTCAATGGGTGAATCAAACTCTGGATCCACCTGTCACCTGCTGTAGCACCCAAGAACTCACATCCACAGATCCAACAGGGTGATTAATACTCAAGGGGTCTGAAAGTACAAAGACAAGTTGTCTGCCTGTACCAGTAATATAGTGGCTTCCTACACCCCCAGTGCACTTCGGAGACACCCTTGTGGTAGTTTGAATGTGATAGTTCAAATGTATGGCCCCATAGCCTCGGGTGTTTTATTAAAATTGAGTGTACAACATGAGCCCCTAGTGAGCAGATCCTTGCTATGGGGGGGAGGGTGCAGAGGGCATGTCACTGGGGTGTATCTTGAGTGGCCCTAAGCTGTGTGGAGGGCAGTTGGAGCTCTGGTGGGTTTGTGGTGCTGGCTGTTGATGGTGTCTCTCTGCTTGGATCTATGGAAGTGAGCCAGCTGCTTCTGCCATTGATGGTGTTTTCCCTGGATTTAGCAATCCTGAGATAAACTTCCTCCCACAAGCTGCTTCTGGTTGGATGTTTATCCCAGCAACGTAAAGCTGACTGCAACACCTCCTCAGCTGAAATACAAGTCATCAGAATGGGTGTAATCTGAGGAACTGAAAACCTGCCCAGTTCACACAGGAGAAGTGCTTGGTACACACAGAAGGAACGCTACCAAGGAAAAGCAGCTAGGGAGGACATCGGGCACTTGTCCAGACTCAGTAGTAGCATGAACCATAAGAAGAGTCCACGAGTTCAACTGACCCCTCCCTGTGCATGCAACTGTCAGTTTCTATTCCAAGGGCCAGAATGAGGCTGCTCCAACACCCCATATTCTTTTTAACCCTTGTGACACTCCCCCTGCACTTGTAGCAATTTTTTTAATCATGTCTTTTTTTGTTTTTTTTTTAAGGTTTTATTCACACATTCATCTAATTTTGTTTACGATTTTTTTTTCATTTTGGGGTAATATTTTTTCTTGTCCATAGTTTCTTTTTTTTGTCTTTTTGTTTGCCTCCCCCATTCCTTGTTTCCTCATTTTTCTCTCCTTAGTAACATTTAGTGGTATGATGACTTTAACTTACTGTTTTAAAAATACTCATGTTTTCATTTTTATTTCCCTTTCATTTATCCAATTTTGTTTTTGAACTCATTATTTTTTAAAAAAATTGTTTTCCTTTTTATTTTTTTTCCTAATCTCTTTTCCCTTCCATAACATTCTTCTCCACTCCTTTTATTTAAACTTGATTCTCTTCTATTTCTCCTCTTTTCCTGTCACCTCTTTTATCTCATTCACTTGCTATTTCCACATGTGAGATGATGTTTTTGCAAGTGGGATGTGGAGTAGGTGGGCGTGTGTGTGTCGTGTGTGTGGTGTGTGTGGTGCACATGTGCAGAGGCCAGAGGATGTTCTCTACTGCTCAGCATGTGCTCTGTGACTCAGAGCTGCCTTGAACTCATTCAGCATGCTCAAGTGATTCTTCAGTCTGTGCCTACTCCTCACCACCCTTGCACTGAGGTGACAGACATGCATGGCCATGCTAGTTTTTGTGTGGGTTCTGAGGAGACCAGGCAGTCTCAGGCCCTCATGCTTAAGTGGAAGTGTTCTGAGCCATCTCCCAAACCCAGATTTAAATAATTTTTAACTTCATACCATAACCTTTTGAATATACCTAGGGAAGTTTTAAGGAAGCTTATAGCTGCAGTTGCTTACAAAAAAAAAAAAAAATCAGGCCAGGTGTGGTGGTGCACACCTTTAATCCCAGCACTAGGGAGGCAGAGGTAGGAGGATCGCCATGAGTTCGAGGCCACCCTGAGATTACATAGGGAATTCCAGGTCAGATGGGCTAGAGTGAGACCCTACCTCAAAAAAACCAACGCAACAACAACAAAAATCAGAAAGATCTCAAATAATCTAGTGGTGCACCTCTTGCTGAAACTGGGGGGGGGGGGAGGATGTGGTAAATAAGCTCAAAGGCCAGGAGCCCAGGCAGGATACTTGCATAATCTAGAGAAGTAATGCTGCTTTGAAGGGGTTATTGGGGACCTTACCTGAACTAGAAGACACATAGCTAGAGAGTTACTCAGGCAATTGACTTGATTGTTCACTTAGGGGGTACATGAAGAGAAATAAAGTCAAGAACATTTTCCACAATTCTCCATTGGCCAATGGATGTGTCCTTCTCTGAGAAAGGGAACATAAAAGATGGATAAAGAATTGGTTCATTGGAAAGAAAGCTGTTTATATATAAACTCTTTGTGTGTTAGAAAATTTGGAATTTTTCCCTTGAGTGTTTGTCTTTCCTATTAACAGAGCGAACCCAGAACTGGTCTCTGTTCCACGTTGTCGCTCATAACTTCTATCTCTTTATTACTGTGAATATATACATATGGCAATGCAAAACATTTTTGACTCTTCCCTTGTCTCCTTTTACCTCCTTGGCCCTTTACAGGGAGAGAGGCTTAAGGAAGACACCTTATTCACATACTGACAAATCCAACTCCTGCCGGGCGGGTATCGGTATTAGCCAGAGAAATGCTGTCTGTGTTGTTGGCACTATTTTTGGAAGAAATTTAAGGACCCTCAGCCTTAAACCTCCAGAAAGCTAACCCAGGTGGAAAGCAGAGGAGTGACAAACGATGATGAAGAGGGGGAGACCAGTGAGAATGAAGGACCATTAAACTCCCGGTACCCATGAGGGGTGGATTCTATGGGTTGATAAGAGACTCGATGGAAAAGGTGCAAAAATATTTCAGATCACTTACAAAACTCCACTGTGTCCCTGGCTGACTAATGGAAGACGTTCCCTGCACAGTCAATCCCACAGCCGGGTAGAGGTGCAAGCATCTAGTCTCACCTGCAGTGAGGATGGGGAGACTGAAGGGCTGGGGCTTCGCGTTAGCCTCCATCAGCCAGTACTCCTATCGTTTCCTCAGGTCCCAAACATCCCTCACCCTCTTGCCCCCCATATGCTCTCCTGCCTGCCTGGAATGCTCTGAATAGATCCAGTTCATCTTCAGAACAATGCTGAAGGTTGCCACCTCCAAGAAGTCATTAAGCCCCTCATCCCCATCAAATATGTGCCTCCTCCCTAGATACCCATAGCACTCTGTGCTGGCCCTTCATTCTACCTATTACAGACTGGTACTCTCTGTTTTACTTTTTTCTCACTGGCTCAGCAGAGCCGTGAGCACCTCATCTAGCATCTGTCAACCAAGCCACTCCCGTTGGGGGTCAAAAGCCATTGACCCGAAATGTTCTCCTGTGGGAGGCCTTTGACCCTGAGGGCCCCTGTCCACAATACAGTGATTGATAAGCCCCTGATTAGTGAGTCAAGCCCTGATGGAATCTTAGGAAGCACTTGTTTAACATGCAGTAATCGTTCTTCCCACCAGGGGTCTCTTTTTCTACACGTTTAGAGCAGAAGAACGAAGTGTTGTAATCCTCAGCCTTGCTTCTAGAAGCCCAGCGGTGTGGTTGCCTCATTCCCGCCTCCCTATCGCAGGCTCCTGTGACAGTCGAATCCAATCCCGCAGTGTAACGAGATCCCTAGTATACACATCAAATACTGGGAGTACTGTTTGAGCAGGACATTTCTAACCCCCCAAAACTGGAAAACAATGGGAAAAAAACCCTTCCTAAATGGCCTTTTTCACATAAGAACGTCCCACCCTGCTTATGAAGAACTCAGGAGGAGGTCTAGAGTTTGTCTGCTTTTATTATGAATATAAAACATACATACAGCATAATGTACATTTACACATTTACAGTTTATGTCTCCTTTTGTACTTTTTTTCTCATCAGACTCAGTTCAGCATTGGCCCGCTGGCCTCTCCCTCTGGCGCCCTGCGCTTACACTCAAAACATTCTCTTCACCTCGGTACACTGTGTGAAATGGTTTTAAAAAAATTTGAAACCAAACCAAGCCTGGAGGGTGAAATAGCTGGCTTCACTGTCCTTTCCACAGAACTGCTTCTTTTCTGTTGTTCCCTTCCCTGTGACCACACACCTTCCATTGCTTCATTTAAATATCAGCAGTACAACATACAGTCATGGCCCTCGTCCTTTAAACACACTGGGGCACATCTTATGTGAGGACACTAGGCACTCAGATATTGATGAGATACTCACATGGTTTGAGAACTACCTAGGGAAAGGCTTGGAAAGTGTTGTCTTACTTGCTCATGAAAATCTGAATATCAGTGTTACAAAGTAAATAAATAAATGAGAATAAATAAGCATAGTGAGTTCACCAAGGAAACGTCAATGCCTATAACCCTGTTGCTTCCTCAACCCCTCTTCAAGTAGATGTTCATCACAAGCTGGGGAAGAGAAGCCGCATCTCTGTCATGTCACTGGTTGCTCTTGCTGTGCCTTCGAAATGAAATGCGCCCGAGCAGCTCCTGAAAGAGACTGTCTCCTCAGAAAGCAGCTATGCGCGGCGCTTTGTAGGCGCTCTCCTTGAGGCTGTCGAATATGGCTTTGGTTCCGTTCTGCCAGTGCAGCACCAGGTCCATCGGGGTCTTCCCGGCCTACAGAAGAAGAGGGAAGTTGACTTGCAGACAGAGGTATCTGTCAGCCACACTATGCTGATGAGGTGTGTTGTCACCTCACTGTACGAGACATGATTGCCATGGTGGACAGCTCTGCAGTTTGTTCAAATCAGCCCTCCGCTGCTTTTCATGGGAATGTTTTTTTTATTATTATTATTAACTTCTTCTCCCATCCTCTGTGAAACTAGCCCAGGTATTGGTAAAATCCCTGGCCCCCAAATACTAAGTGACAAGAGTGTCCCAAGTGATTTTGAAATTCAGAATGTCTATAGACACCTCCAGAACCCTGCAGAATGGGCTCCATGTGGTGACATGCTCCCTCCTGATCCTATAGATTTGGAAAATAGTTCTCAGTGGGTAAGCACTGGTGCTAAGCATGCTGTTTCAAAGACCTGTTGAGGGGTTTTTAGTGGGAGAATTAAACTGGTGTCAAACTGGACATCAAGAGATTTTTTTCCAATTGATTTTCTCCTATTTGCATATTTGGGGCTATTCTTTCACAACTTGCTTGAAATTTATCTCCCAGTTTCCTAGTTCCTTGCATCCTCTCCCCAAATCCACATAGCAATTATTTCTACTGAGAGTCTCTCACTGCCTAGAGGGGGAAAAAAATCTTATTTTCTGATGCTTTAGAAACTTCCTTGAATATAATTTCTATTCATTAAAAATATTAGCTGACATCAATTGTAGTAGCTAGTGTGGGGCACTCTCCTGTTAACACTTTCCTGTCTTAAGCAGCTCCATTCATCTATCTGCTTAGCAGCAGTAAATGTTCTGTCACCAAGCCAGATTTCCCTCCTCTATATACACACAAGTAGGTTAGGCTGGCCTTAAGGTTCTCTGCCTTGGGAGCATCCAGTGCTGCTGAGATTATGAGTACACTAGCTGCTGCTGCTGCTTTAATGCAAGATTGTTCCATCAGACAAGGTCATTGTTTGCATTAAGATTACATTTATCTTTTCTATAAAGCGATTCTCCAAAATCTTTTTGTTGTTGTTGTTGTTGTTTTCAAGGTAGGGTCTCACTCTATCTCAGGCTGACCTGGAATTCACTATATAGTCACTATATAGTCAAGGGTGGCCTCGAGCTCACAGCAATCCTCCTATCTCTGCCTCCTGAGTGTTGGGATTAAAGGCATGTGCAATCACGCCTAGCTACCAAAATCTTTTTAAAAATTGTGTGTGTGTGGTGCACACGTGTAGGCCAGAGAACAATTTCAGGTATTGTTTCTCAAGAGTGACATCCACAACACCTGGCACTTATGTGAGTCCTGGGATCAAACTCAGGTCTTCTTGCTTGAGAGGCAAGAACATTGCCAACTAAGCTATCTTCTCAGCCCTGCAGTATCTTAAAAATCATTAATTCAGAACATATACCCATACCTTCCTGTTTGTAAGGCTTATGGGTGATATTTGTCTGGGAACTAGAGCCACAGGGGAAAGTGGCTTACATTCCCTAGCTGCAGATGGTGATAAGTTAATATATGCTTATTCAAAAATTTTTACAAAACAAAATGGAGAATGGCTGGATACTGTCTGGAAAACACCAGGAAAAAGCATGGCTATCCATGGGGGAAAAATGACCATTTCTTGCATTGTTGTAAGGACAGAAGAACTATTTCAACTTGCCCAGCTTGGTATTGTTTCATTTTAGTCACTGACAACTGTGGAGTTTTAGAACATTTTAAGACTGGTGGTTACTATATACATTCCTATGCATATCATATACATTCCTACCTATCTCAGGCTCTGTTCAGCCAAGAATAACCAAGGTAGATTGAAATTCATCAACCTCTGGTTTTGAAGATGAGCAAGTTTGGTCTTTTATTCAAGATCAAATTTTCAAAGAATTACTCGGCAAGTATAAGGCACCGAAGTGATGGTACCAGCCGTTGTGGCTTCCCCCATCTCTGATAGCATGACCAAAAGCACAGGGACATTGAAACTATCCCTAAAACCCCCCCAAAAAAAAATGCTACCATGGTGAGAAGATATTCAAGTATTTAAGACATTCTAAAAATTAAAAAGCAAGTGGTGTTCTTATTCGGCTACTTACACAGTTCTTGACATTGAGGTCTGCACCAAAGGTCATCAACAGTCTGATCATCTTATAACGATTCAGTCTCACGGCATCATGCAATGGGGTGTCTCCTTCCTAGAGCAGCAGATTAAGGAGAGAGTGGTAGGGCTAGGTTAGGAAATGGGACCCCAGCTTGCCCAAGTGGATTTCAAGTAAGCAATGAAGCTGATGGGGTTCAGCTTCTGTCTACTCACTCTGTCCTTGGCATTGAGGTCCGCCTCGCAGGCGATGAGGTGCTCTGCGCACTCATAGTGTCCGGTCCTCACCGCCACATGCAGTGCTGTGCTCAGCAGCTGGAACATTGGAGAACCATGCTGTGATCGGCAGCGGACCCTGTCCTGAACCCCAAGGTAGGTGCGAGGAGGGGGCTGAGGTGTCCACAGAATAAGTGCTTCCAGAGGACCTCATGGGACAGGTCAAGGGAGGAAGTAGAGGGGAAGGAAGCAGGGACCAGATAAGAAAGTACCTTATCACGGGCACTGATTTTTGCACCTTTGTTCAGCAACAATTTCAAGACATCCAGGTTCCCTCCACGGCATGCCCAGTGGATGGCTGTAGATTCCAGCTGTTTGGCAAAGTAAAAGGACAGGACAATGAGACAATGGGAAAGAGAACCTGTGTATTTTGTTTCAAAGTCTCAGGAGAATGCGAGGGTTGCTAGGGCAACTGATAACACTGAGTCGTCAGTCCTAGGCTACAGCGTTATTTCTGAGGTTCTCTACCAATGCTTTGTGTGTGTGTGTGTGTACATGTGTGTACCTATAAGTGTGATTTGTGTTAATATATCATATATTTGTGTATCGTTAGGAAGATTTTTAAGCATTTTTATTTATTTATTTGAGAGAGAGAGAGGCAGATATAGACACACGGAGAGAATTGGGCACACCAGGGCCTCCAGCCACTGCAAATGAACTCCAGACACATGAGCCACCGTGAACATCTGGCTTACATGGATACTGGGGAATCAAACCTGGATCCTTAGGCTTTGCAGACAAGTATCATAACCACTAAGCCATCTCATAGGTGGATCTTTATTAGTCTGATAACATTCCAAAATCTGAATCTGTCCCCTCATCTGCAGTCCTGGTGGCTCTTTGCCTCTTGCTGGTGTCCTGCTCCTGTTCACTTTGGAACAGCCTCCAAGCCTCAGCTGTCATCACTCATGGTCACTGCACATTGCTGTGACTCACAGGAGACTGCCGTCTCTCTGCTCTGTGTGGTATATCTCTACACTTCCAAATTTCACACGCAAATTTTGTTGCCTCCCCATCCACCTTTTATTATTATTATTATTGTGTTGCTATTATTAATTTGTTTGTTTGAATTTTTCTGATGTTTTACCTTCGGATTTAGTTTGGGCCAATATCTTTGGATTTCCCCCATTTTGTCATAAAGTCAAATTGAGCTGTATTTAAGTAAATGAAGTATTTCCCCAGCTCCATCTTCAGTTAATAAAATATGCTGTATATACTAGTCTTTATAGCAGTTGGATTAGTAAGGTCTTAAATGCTATTCATTTAGTGTGCAGCCTGGCTCCAAATCTCATCTGTGGCAATCGGCATCTATCACATAAAGTGTGAAGCTAGAAATTCTCATACACTGCTGGCAGCTACGGGGCCAAGCACAGGCTGCTGTGTCTAATGGAAGGATGGGTGTTGAAAGGCAAAGAATACTACTGACTTGATAATGATCCAGCTCTCTGGTGAGGTTACTGAATTCTGTTCGACAGCTTTCACTTCCTACTCCTCTCTGGAACACTCTCCTTTTCAGTATGTATGGAAAATATTTTCCACATGACCTCGTCTCATCACTCTACTTCCCTTTGTATGAAGAAAATGAGCTTTTGCCTAGTTCTCACAGATCAATTTTCAATCCAATCAGGCCAGTTTTTCATTGTAGGTTTTCTTGAGCTTTATATGGTTTGCTTATTTTGGCTCATTTCCAAGCAAAGAAATATATTTACCATATCACGGAATTCGATCTGGGCTCCAGCTTCCATTAACTTCTCCACAATTGCCAAATGTCCTTCCAAGCAGGCTCTATGAAGAGCGGTCCGTTTATACTGTCAGAGATTTAAAAACGAGATAGCAATGCATATATAAACGTGCATAATCCTTTAAGAGGTATGAAGCTGAGGACACTGATGGCCTGACTGATGGAAATGTGAGTGCTCCTTTATGAGTTAGAAATGTCAAAGTTTCCTAGCATTGCAGGGCTGGAATAATTATCTTGTGACTAGAATTTGAGCTTCCGGCCCTAAACCTTCCTAAGTGTTCAAAGGCCTACATTGAGGGATGTGGACTTAAAACCTGCAAACCATCTCGGTGCTGACACTTCCATTTCTTTATTCTGCACCTCCCTTGTTCTTGTATCGTTGGCCAAGTACATCAGATGGTGTCCATCCATCCAGAATTATTACTAGATTGAATATTGAAAACTATACATTTTAAAGAGCATGGATTCAATTGGTTTCATACTGGTGAGACAAATAGAGCTGGAACAACTCCAGACAGGCATTCACTCTGGTGCCCTGTGTTTACAGGTGAAGAGAATGCAAATAAACTACTCAAAATCAAATAGCCAAGTAGTGGTAGGATTCAACTTGAATTGCACTTTCCTTATTTCCCTTCTAATGCTGATTTACATCAAAAATCAACAACAGCATGTCTCTAAAAGTAACTTCTTGGCCTTACAAACTCTATCCAAGGATATAAGAAGTTTATGGCAAACTGCTATCATATGAATCATCCAGAATTATATCAGTAATCCCCCCAAATGCAACCCATTTTGAATATTTCTTTTCCTGGAGAAGGAGCCTCTGACACATGAGGCAATAGCTGGGGAATTTTCAGGTGGAAAGACTTTGGCTCAATATTTGCCAAGCTTCAGGAAAGCAAAAAAAAAAAAAAAAAAAAGAAAGAAAGAAAGAAAGAAAGAAAGAAAGAAAGAAAAGAAAAAACAACGAGCCAGGCTTTGCCATGCTTTGTGTTAGCCTTACCTCATCACAGACGTCTGGGGTGTTCTTGTCTGACAAGAATTTTTCTACTACTGGCAGCTTATTCTCCAGTGCAGCCTTCAGAAACCTAGGCACATCTACAGGTTCTGTCTGAAGCCAGGGGTTTAAAAAAGAAGCAGGAAGAAGAGGAGTAGGAGGGGGAGGAAGAAAGAAAAAGGAAATTGCCATGAACTTTCCAGCATCCAGCCAAACCCTCCATGATCCTCATCCCTTGCAACACGGAGTGGCGAGCAAGGCTAGGAAACAAGCGGAACTTACGATCACTTCCGGTTCTGCTTCCTTCACAACTGGAGCTTGAGTTTTCTTGTATTTTTTCCTTTTTTTCAGTTGAATGATCACTTCAAGGTCTTCTAAATTTTCAAGCTTTGATCTTTGTTCTAGTTTTTTCTTCTTGAGCTGAAAAGGAAATCAAGTGTCTCAAAGACGTGGGGAGTTCTAAATATAGTAGTATCTCAACAAAATCTGCAAGGCCTGGGCTCAGTAGGTGAATAACATGAGCAAAAAAAATTAACGTAAATTAAAGTTTTAAATAAATATTTGGCTTTGACTTAGTAATTTTCATTCAAAGTATGTGATGGGGTCTACTTTTAATTTAATTAATTTTAAGTTAATTTGAATTTAATTTAAATAATCATATTTACAATTAGCCCTTGACTAATTGGATATACAATATAGTCTCTCAGTGATGACTTTGGAACTAGTACTCTTAATAAACCTGAGATTTCTGTAGAATGTCTTTATCATGCTCAAAACTAAAGTTTCTAACCCAAGAGACTATGACAAGGCCTAGCATGTTCTTAAATATCACTGCAATTCTCTTTTAGGTGGCCCGCTGCTCAAGATCTCTGAAAGAGTGACAGCTGCTTACTAGTGCACTCTTCATCTGTATTAATAAGTGATGAAAATTCACTCAGAAATGCAGATTGTGTCCCTACAGGTAGCAAACACAGTCTGACAATGATCCATAGACCACAATTCACATTTTTTTTAACTTCTTTTTATTTATGGGAGAGAGAGAAAGCAAGAGAGAAAGAGAGAGAGAATTGGAGCACCAGGGCCTCTAGCCACTGAAATTGAACTCCAGATGCATGTGCCACCTTGTGTGTATGTGCCACCTTGTGTGCATGTGCCACCTTGTGCAGATGTGCCACCTTGTGTGTATGTGCCACCTTGTGCATCTGGCTTACATGGGTTCTGAGGAGCCAAACCTGGGTCCTTAGCCTTTGCAGGCAAGTGCGTTAACCTCTAAGCCATCTCTCCAGCCCCAATTTGCACTTTTGAAAAAACAAATCTTCATTTGCTTGAGAATAACTAAACAGTGTATGGCATTGTAAATTTCCTGGATATGATTATCTTCCTAGGTCTTTCAGTCAGCACATGGTCATGACACATTAAACTATTGATTTAGAATCCAGAAGTTATTGTCTAAAATTGATTTCCTCAAATCTGTCCCATGTACACTGCCTCTTTAAGGGTTCAAGTTTGGTGATGAGACATCGTTAGGAAGGTTTTCTTTCCCTTCAGTCTAACCTTCACTCCCTAAGGGCTCTCCATCCCATCCCCCCCAGCCCAGCACCACCCTCTCACTAGTGGATTCCGCAGAAGGTCCTCACCTCTGCCTCCCGCTGCTTCTCGCTTTTCCACTGCTGCTCCCCCAGGCTCACATGGTGGACTGGAAGAGTCTTAAGATCCTCTTGTTTTTCCAAAGTCACAGCAGCTTCATATTGTCCATCTTTGAAATCCCCAGGGAGGAATTCTCCTGCTTCCCCATTGCTGTTCTTCTTTCCTGTGACCTAACAAGGGAAGGACAGCAGGAGCAGAAGCAGTGTGACCATCCTGGAGCCATTCTCCATGCAGGAGTGCTTCAGTCCTTTCTTCCTGGTGACAGCCACCTCTAGGCACTATTGAATTTCAGGTTACAGGCCACAGCTACTGAATGACGTGCAGGTGCTTGTCTAGGTCTCTCAGGTAAGTCAAGGTGTGAATCAGATTAACACATGTCAATACTTTTTAAAGACTTTTTATATTATTTATTTATTTGTTTGAGAGAAAGAACAGAGAGAGAGAGAGAGTGGGCATGCCAGTGCCTCTAGCCACTGCAAATGAACTCCAGATGTATGCAGTACCTTGTGCATCTGGCTTATGTGGGTCCTTGAGAATCAAACCTGGGTCTTTTGGCTTTGCAGGCAAGCACCTGAACTTCTGAGCCATCTCTCCAGCCCCACATCAATATATTTTTTATTTACATAATCATATTTCTCTAGGAAATGTGCTTATTTTAAATTCTTCCAGTTTCGGTTAAGTTTGAAAGCTCTTGGCCTTGAGTTGTGAAGTGTTCAGGCATATATTCGTGTAATAAAAGTTCTACTATAAGGCATTTTGATAACCATACATGATTCCATACCATAGTGATAAAACCCAAGGAGAAGAAAATAAATAAGAAATATATAGAAAATTCATCACTAAGAGGTTGATTTCTTCCCAATATCACTTGCCTCATCACATGCACTAACCCTTCCCATACATGACATTTTCAGATTCCTTTTGCATTATGCCTCAACAAAGGGATATAAACTTTCAAATAAAATCTAAAATGAGCCAGTTTTCACTGGGCAAAAATAATGTATCTTACCAGCTCTTCTACCTTCAACATCATCATGTTGGCGGCAGTGAGTCTATGTGCTTTTCGCTTGTGGAATGAACCTGGTGCGAGCCTTGCTGGGCTCCTCCACTCTAGCCAGTTATATAGCTTGGGCCGGGTGAGATAATCTTCCAACCTGGGAAGCCAAGTAACGCCCCTGCCCCCACCAGTGGCCAACTCAGAGGCAGGTGAATTTTCATTCCAGACTCAGTGTCTGGGAAGCCCAAGAGGGAGGAGATGACAAGCTCATCATGCTGAATATGTGAATTGGGAAGAAATGTGAGAGGGCTGTTCCTTTGGCGATGACCACACCGCTCAGCAATGCAAGTCATCCTACTTATCGGGAAGCCAGGGGACAGCTGCCTGTAAATATTGCACCACATTTTGGCTCTCTCTCCTTCTTTGTCAGCTTTCATATGACTAGCCTATCAAGAAAATGTGAATGCCTCGTGTATCACACTCTTACTAATATCTTTCTGATAACTAGACTTATCAGCATGTCACTTGGGGGAAGTGTTGCTTCGGGACATCCTATTCTTGTGGATAAACAGGCTGAGAGGAAAGGATCCGGGTCTTGATGGCACTTGTCTATATCTGTTTAGAATTCTCTGGAGTGATGTCTAAGGCTAAAATGGCCCCATGACATGCCACCTTACCATCATTATAAGAAATTGAAAGCATTCAGGAATGCACTTTTATTTCATGGTGTCACTGGCCATAATTAGCACATGACATGTTTACTGTGTTCTATAATGGCATACTAATTGGAGCATTTTTCTTCGAAATGGATCAGGGTGGTCCAGAGACAAATTAAATGTAAGGTCGGTTATTAGCAATATAGCATGACCTTGATTCTGTCATTGAGATGAAGTGTTCAAATGTTGTGGGGAAAAGTATGCCTTGGGAGAGAACTTGATAACAGTGCAGATGTGAGGCAGAGGAGACATAGCTCGATGATAGAACTATATCATGCTCGAGACTAACATTCAGTCCCTAGCCCTGAATTTTTTTTTAAAAAGGCCAGAATTTTTGCTTTGCAGAGGGGGAAAAGTATTGGTTTCTGAGTTCTCATTTCTGAGCTATTAAATTATGAAAATATTTACTTTTTGTAATTCATGGGAAAGATTCAGAGTCATTTAAAAATCTTTATTTTTCTTGGTAACAGAAAAGAGAGAAGAATGAGAGGAGGGGAGTGCTGGTGGATTTTAGTCTGTGTCTGTCTATCCTCAAACTCACCATTGAACCAGATGTGGTTATCATTCTCACTACCCACTTAAAATGACCAGCAAGTGGCTGGTATTTCTAGAAACTTCAGAATATTTCCGATAACCAAAGCACTGACAAAAGGGGCCTTACCAAAAACCTGGTTTTCTTGGACTCTCATCCCATAATATTCTGTCCTTAAGAAGAGACAAATAAAGGAACATTCTTGGTCTTTTCTTTTTCCTAGTTAACTCCACTTTTGATGGTCTCTTCATGTAACCCTCAAGCTTTTTTATGTTTTGTTTTGTTTGTTTTTTCCAAGGTAGGGTCTCTCTCTAGCTCAGGCTGACCTGGAATTCACTCTGTAGTCTCAGGGTGGCCTTGAACTCATGGCAATCCTCCTACCTCTACCTCCCAAGTGAGTGCTGGGATTAGAGGCGTGCACCACCACGCCCGACTTTGTTACCTTTTTGGTAGGGGGGGGGGGTTAGAATCCCTCAAGCGTTTTCTACCATCTGTTCCCCAAGCCATTTTGTTCCAGGTTTGAGGCAAACTAAGGGAGTATGAGAAGATTCCTTCAAGGAAGGAACATGGGTTGTTCAATGGTTTTGAATCCCAGAGCTGTTCATGCCCTCAACATTCAAGCAAAACCAATGTTCTTGTTTTACGGAGGAAACACTGAGGCACAGAAATGCTAGGCAACTTGCTGTAGACATAGCTAGATGGTGGGGTTAGTTCTGGCTCCATCCTTGAGCAGCAGACCCTTGAGCCCAGATCAGATTTCTAGCACAGTCCAACCCAGACGGCTCCAGTCCAAGCAAAACCTGACCAGAGGCTGTTCAGTGTGCAAATCACCAAAAAATGCAAAATGGGTAGGAAGGCTTTTCAAACCCTTTCCTC
This sequence comes from Dipus sagitta, assembly GCA_036346955.1. Taxonomy (NCBI): domain Eukaryota; kingdom Metazoa; phylum Chordata; class Mammalia; order Rodentia; family Dipodidae; genus Dipus; species Dipus sagitta. The sequence goes on along the minus strand of CM070770.1, from coordinate 45,401,279 downwards.
TGTCCACACATAGTTATCTCCTCCTGGAGTTACGTATTTAGAATTCTGGAAGAGCACTTTGCAGAGGAAAGAAGGAATTATGGAATGGTCTGAACTGAGAAAGAGGAGTGAGCTAGGATATGCCAACAAAATCACTGCCATGTGGATCGGGTGGCCATCACTGAACATAAGAGGATAAGCTTTCTGTGATTTGTTTTGCTTGGGTTTTGGTTTTGTCACAGTGCTGGGGATGAACCCAGAGCCTTGTGCCTACTCGCCATTTAGCTACACCCCAAACTAAGGGTCAAGCTTTTTCAATTCTAGGTATAGTTAGGTCCCAAACACACAAAGCAAAATTGTGTTTTCAAATCTTTTCTTTACATTTTTTTCCTTTCTTTCTCTCTTTCTTCCTTCCTTTCTTTCTTTCTTTCTTTTTTTCTGAGGTAGGGCCTCACTCTAGCCCAGGCTGACCTGGAATTCACTATGTAGTCTCAGGGTGGCTTTGAATTCATAGCGATCCTCCTACCTCTGTGCTGGGATTAAAGGCGTGCACCACCACACCCAGCCTTTCCTTTACAAATTATTTATTTATTTGTTTATTTGTCAGGAGAGGGGGGCGGAGAGAGAGAGAGAGAGAGAGAATATGGTCACAGACAAATTCCAGATTAATGCTCAACTTTGTACATCTTGCTTTACACAGGTACTGGAGAGACAAACCCCAATCATTAGGGTTTACAGGCAAGCATCTGAAGTGCTGAACCATCTCTCCAGCCCTCAAATCCTTCTCATTCATTAAAATTAAGAGCAAAATTTCTCAAGAAGAGTACTTGCTTCTCAGAAAAGTCCACCTATGGCTGGAGTGATGGATTGCCGTATAAACATGAAGATTCAAGTTCAGACCCCTAGCACCCACATCAATAGTGAGTGTGGTGGTTCCAACCTGTGGTCCCAGTACTCAGGAGGCAGAGAGAAGTGAATTCCTAGGAGAAACTGGCTAGTTAAACTAGCTGAATCAGTGACCTCTGGGTTCAGTGTGAGACCCTGCCTCACTAAGTAAGATGGAGGAGTTGTAGAGAGAGACACCTGGCATCAACCTCTGGCCACCAAGCAACCTGCACACGTGTGTCCACACACAAATGAACGTGCGTGCACATTAATAGACAGGTGAAAAGAAGTTCACCTAGCCGGTAAACTCGGGGACTTATATGCTTGGCTATATCATAGCATCCGGCATGACCTTGCCTTAGTAAGATGAATTGAAACAACAAAGCTCACAGTTGTATCTCTAGTCATTTAGCAATTCAGCTTTCACCATCTTAGAGGAAAACCAGCCAGAGGATGACCTTGAGTGCTGCTGGTGATATTGCACAAGCCTTCCCCCACTCCTCAGGATCGACCAGAATTATAGCCTGTTCTAGCAAGAGAAAGTGCGACGCAGAGAAGCACTGATTGCTGGCACTGAGGAATGGACCCCACCCAGGTTCATGTCCCATAGCTCAGCTCCAAGGGCAATTTTGTCTTTCTGTATGAAACATCAAATGTTTTATTTTTCACGTTTCCTATTATATTTTAGTTATGTGAGTAATATAAGCAGATAAGTATATGCATTATTTCTGACAATGCATGACATGGAGAGGCTGTTGCTTAGTTGAGATTCTATTGGATGCTGATTTGGTGTGATGTGGTTTTTTTCCACTCAATAGTATGTCCTGGGGATTGTCTTCTAACAGCACAAACAAATCTACCTCATTATTCTGCAGAACTTGATGATGTTCATGCCTGCAGGCATACCTTACTTGACCACTCTGGTATTTATGGACATGGAGGCTCTTCTTATGGTGGTTACTTTTATTTGCTACTATGAAGGCATTTTATAGTACATAAAATTTTATTGTTATTAACACTCCTTTGTCCTTGGGACACCTAATTCAACACTGAAAGGGAGAGCCCGAGACTGTAGCCAGGTTCTGACTTGGAAAACATCTTGTTCCACTGTTGTCCTTACAATTGCTCTTCTGCCATCCCTCTTAAGAGCCTTCTCGATCCCTCCTGCTCACCTTCCTTGGCTCCCAGAAATGGCTGACTTAGCCTGCCACAGAATCCAAGAGCCCTGGCAGCCAAGCATGGCTCAGTTACACATTCGAAAATGTCAACAGGGAGGTCACAAAAGTGAAGCAAACAAGCTTTAAGGTTGTCTTCCCCTGCTTGCTGGCCAGGACTGCAACCCTCTATATCTGAGCAGCAGAAAAGTGCTGGGGACATTTTGAGCAGAATTGTGACATCCACCATCAAAGACAGAAAGTGCAAACCAAAATGCGCTTCATCTGAGGCCTTGGGATAGGGCACACACTCCACTCTTCCAGCCAACTGGAGGGTTCTTTTTTCTAACATGGAAGGCCTCCTGATACTAGGTCAGTGAAGGCTGTAGTTCTCATCCCCAGACTACACAATAAGGTGCCTTGTTATAGTAAATAATGTGTCTACGTGCAAATTGTTGCTCATATAACCTTCAAACGGCCACAGAGAGTGTTCTGTTCTCAAAGCTCAGCCCTCTGTCTATTTAAACAATGGGCAAAGCCCCACATGAAGCATTTACTTGAAGCAAATTGAACTATCTGCACTCTGGCAACTGATTCCAGCTAATTTTCCGGTGTGACCTCACAAGATCTGACCGACTCCTAGCGTTCATCCAGGACCCAGGACTTTGACGGCGTGGACAAGTGCTTGACATGACACAGAGTGGGGCTGCATCAATATTTAGCTGAGTCCCAGCAGGATTCTTCAATTCTTTTTTTCTGCCAAACTGCAGAGTTTGAATTTTCCTTTTAGTGAACAAGGACACTGTGCCATTTCTGATGGTAATTAACAGATAATCCTTTAATGGTAATCAATGGTAAAGGTAAAATGCTGGAGCTTGATTCTTCTGGAGAGGAATCAGCTCATTACCATCCTTCAAATGCTAACTAACTCTAATGAGTATATCCACCCAGTCAGGGCCCAGGAAAGCTGAACTAACATTTCCAATGGTGGAAGTTAGGAGGGCTGGACACATCTGAGATTAGGCTTGTAAAAATACTCACACCCAAGACTCACTCCAGGGGAAAGAAACTTAAATCCCTGTACTGCGAACAAGAAAGCATTGGTATTTAAAAAGGTTTTCTAGCTGGTTCTAATTTTCATTCAGCATTGAGAATATCACTCTAGGATGCACTTCTATATAAATATGTATGCAGATAATATATATTTCTCCTTTTAGTTGTAGTAGACTGTTCAGGCATTCAGATCCCAGTGTTGAAATTTTGATTAATACACACTGTATCAATGAGAAACAAACAAGTGCATAACATCTACTCATTCAGAGCTGAGCATGTATGTTAGTGGTAGAGCACTAGCCTTAGGTTGGGTCCTCAGAACTGAAGAGAGAAAATTACTCGTTTAATTTTTATTTAGCCCTATGAGGTGTCAGATACTTTTCTAGAGTTGCTATAGACCAGTGCCCTTAAGAAATAAACACTCTTGAGGCCAGAGAGATGGCTGAATAGTTAAAGGCACTTGCTTGCAAAACCTGAAAGCTCAGGGCTCAATTTCCCAGTACCCACCTAAAGCCAGATGTACAAAGTGGTGCAGGTGTCTGAAGTTCGTTTGCATTGGCTAGAGGCCCTGGCATGCCCATTCTCTCAATCTCGCTCTCTCTCCTTGCAAATGAATAATAAAATATTTTTAAAAGAAATAAACACTCTTGTCTTCATGGAGGTTACACCATTTTGCTGGAGCATCTAAGAGAAACAGTAGACAGGTAGTATAGGGCAGTGATGCAGGGTTTGGGGGTTCAGGAGCATTCCCCCAAGTTTATGAGCACAATTTGGGGTCCTGTTGTATTTTTTAATATTTAATTTTTATTTATTTATTTGAGAGAGAGAGAGAGAGGCAGAGTGAGAGAGAATGGTTATACCAAGGCTTCCAGCCATTTCAAATGAACTCCAGATGCATACACCACCTTGTGTATCTGGCTTATGTGGGTACTGGAAAATCAAACCTGGGTCCTTAGGCTTCGTAGGTAAGTGCCTTAACTGCTAAGCCACCTCTCCAGCCTCCCCCTCAGAGAATCCTCATCAAAGGATTTGTTAAGTGATCAGGAAGGGCTACCAGTGACTTTCTATTAGAATTCATGCTTTCCCAAACAATAGGTTGTCATTTAGTCCCTTTTACTAATTCCCATAGTCTTAGTAAGGCAAAGTCCTTAACAGCCAGCAGTCTAAGACTGTGGGAAGGATGGCTGGACTGGCTATGACAGTTTCAAGAACAAGTGGTGAGGGCATCAGCTAAAATGAGAGGATATAATGCTTCTCCTGAACTTCCTGAGAGGTCGAATTTACCTCATGAGATGGAATTTCACTGAATTGCTGGTGGATAATGGAGAATTGGCAATGAAGCAGCTTTTTTTTTTTTTTTTAAGAAGTCTGATTGTCATAGCAACACTCTGAAAAGATTTTGTTGCAACTTTGGAATTACTTCACACCAATTACTTAGGACATGTGCTTGGGATGAGAGATATAAATGCCTCTGTAACTGCAAACATAGAAAGAAAATCCATTTAACATTTTTAGCCATTTATTAGAGCAGGGATGAATCATTTTTCAAAATGCCATTTCTGACTTCAAGGAAAATTATTGCAGAAACAAAATTTCTTGGTATTGTTTGGAATTTAACAAAACAGAATATATTGTAAGTCACCTTAATAAATTCCTTGGCAATCAGAGGGTATTAGGGCAACTAAGACAGTGAGTAGGCATTAAGACTATTCTCTGGTCATCAGGAATGACTAAATACAGGCAGGACAAAACCTCTCCCTTTGACAGACAGAACTGTACTACACAAGTTTCTTATGGCCTATTTAAATCTTGGCAGTTGGTATGTTTGTCTCATTCTAACATCAGTAAAGAACAACACCATCAAAAAACTTTTAGTGAGCACTTATTACAATGACCTCTGCTAGTGGAATGTGAAGAAAAAGCAAAACTTGAGCTTCCTGTCACTGAATCTTCATGGGTTACCTCTTGGGGGGGACTGAATCAAAACTCTTTTCACAGGTGGCTATTGCTAATGTTTACTTTTGGAAGATAAAGGGCTTTGCTATTGTCTACTTCCGTTCCCTAACTTAACCACATTGAAACAAGTGACACCTGGAGAGGTAAGATACATATACACAATTTAGTCTTCAACATGTGTCTACTTCACCTGTTCCTAACACATTCCTGTCATTACACATTTCCCAAAGCACGGCAATAAGTAATACACACCATAACTGCCAAAAATGCTTAACCCAAATCTGACCCCAAGGCAACATTCAGACAAATCCAGAATATAGGACATTCCACAGGATCTTTAGAGAAGTTTTCAAAAGGGTCAGTAATTAGAAACAAAATTCAAAGAGGATAGCTGTAAAAGGAACTAGAGAGCATGAACCTTAACTAGATCCTGTCATTGAAAACACAAACCCCATAAAATAGGTTCTTGAGTCAACCAGAGAACCAGGATGGCATCCTAGTCATCATTGTTGACCCCAGGGGAGCATCATCTGATTGGTGACATTTCTCTGGTAATTCAGGAGTGTGTATTCTGAGGAGGTGTATTCTGAAGTACCTATGAATGAAGTGTGTGTTTTCAAATGTTTCAGCATACAGAACGAGAGAGAAAGGAGAGAGCGAAGAGAACATGAACAAGAGGAGAGAACATGTCTACAGGCAACTGCAAGCACTATCAAATGGTGAAGATAAGTGAAGATTATGTTCCTCACTCTATTCCTTCAATTTCCTGCATGTTTTACAAATTAACAAATAAAACATTTTAGTGAATAGGAATCACAAGACATATGTTCCATGAAGCAAGAGATGTTTGTCTATTTCGCTAAGCCACACTAAGCTCTCAGAGAATCCTGACAACACCAGGATTGGATAAGCATGTGTTCACACAGAAAAAGAAGGAGGTGGATTTGGGGTCAGCAGGAGGGGACAAAGCCAGAGAGTGACTGTCAGCCTTAGAGGATTTCTGGTTTCGCAGCAGTGCTCAGATAAGGCTGCTGCGGGCACTGCCCTCTCAGCTTTGGGCAGTCCATGGTGTAGAAGGAAGCAGACAGCCACACCCACCAGAATGACTGGGCCATAACCTGCTCTGCTAGAAATGGCACAAAGAACACTTTCTGGTGTGAGAATAAAAAACATAGACCTGGGCTGGAGAGATGGCTTAGTGGTTAAGCGCTTGCCTGTGAAGCCTAAGGACCCCAATTCGAGGCTCAGTTCCCCAGGACCCACATTAGCCAGATGCACAAGGGGGCGCACGCGTCTGGAGTTCCTTTACAGCGGCTGGAAGCCCTGGCACGCCCATTCTCTCTCTATCTGCCTCTTTCTCTCTCTCTCTCTGTCACTCTCAAACAAGTAAATAAAGATGAACAACAACAACAATAATAACATAGACCGTACATGGCATACACTTGCTTATATTCAGGGGAAATCTCCACATTAGTCCTAAAGGACCCTGAGCCCCATCAGCTACACCTTACCTATCAGGTGCAAAGGGTAGCATTGAGTGTGACCCTAAGACAGGACCTAAGTTCTGAAACATCTTGTTTTAAAGAGATGAGTGTTCTGAGATTCTACCAGTTGATGATTTATTACTTCATTTTCAAATTCTGGGTTAAGGAAACACATTTTGAAAAATGGCTAAAACATGAACAAAATACCTAGGAAGGAGGCTGATAGGAAAGGAGGGTATCAGGGGTGGTGGGAACTACACAATTAATTTCTTCCCTGTTTTTGTTAAAATCTTTCTTCTCTAGCTCTCCACACCACCCTCCGAGTAGGAGAGGACACATTAGCCTCTCTGAGCATCCTGGGAACCGGAGCTATCATGTCTCTTAACAGAGACTGGGTGAGGAAGAGGCTCAGACCCTTTGAACTGCCCCCCCCCCCCCCCCCCCCCGCGCTTGACACCGTTTTCCAGTATAAACGATGAGGTGATCCTTACTGCTCCCTCTGAAAGAGCTCATTAAGGCCTTCTAAACTGAATTCACCCAGGCAAGGGGAGAGCCTGTAGGGAAAAGCAGATCTACAAGGAAGGAGGGAGCCTGGATGTCCTCAGAGATGGAGATCTCTGCTCTCCTTTGGACACAAGGCTCTCGGGTTTCACAAAGGAATTTATAGAGCCGCTGCCGCCTCTGGGGTTGGAGGGGTTGGGGACAAAGTGGAGCTGGTGAAGAGGGGCAGGCACCCCGCTCAGCTCAGCTGTGGCAGGCTGGGGATTGTTTATCAAGGATGAAGAAAACGTCCTCTCAGTGAAAAGGAATGTTTGGCAAAGAAATGGCGTCTGGAAGCGCTGCAGAACGGCTCCCTGGGGAGTTGGCTTGGGTTAGGGACAGATCAGAACCACCAACCTGGGCTAGTGGCTCCGGGTGGGGCAGGGGAGAGGGCAGGGCACTGGAGCCTGGGGATGCTCAAGGCTTCAAAGGACAGCTGAGCTCTTCTTTTCTAGGTAAATTATATATGGCCAAAGGAGGAGCAGGAGAAAAAAGGAGAAAGGCTAGAAATCATATCAAAAATAAAAGGAGGGCTTGTTTTGTTGGTGTGTTCTCTTAGCTCAGCACATTCCTTAGGTCTTTGCACAACGATATTCAGGGGATACTGAGATGCTGCGGGAGGTGCTCTGCACTCTGGCATCCAGACTTGGGTGAGGTGCAGAAAGACGACGTCCTTCCTTATTTGGTGGCTCTGGAAGCTACACTCACTTGTCTCCTCCAGCAGCAGAGGCGCCCAGCAGCCCCTGCCCTTGGCATTTCCTTATCTAGGAGTCTTCACTGCGGAATTCCAGGCCCACCCAGGGCTTCGGATGTGCTTCAACTATGGCCTGACACTTGGCTTCTCTTGTGAGGACAAGCAGATTACATAGCTCACATGCTTTCTTTTCCTGCATACCAGCAGACCCCAGCTCTGGGAAGGAAGCAACCACAGCAGCAGAGTGCTTGGTTTTATATAGGCATGGTTCACACTCCACACTAAGCTGACAGTCGAGGTAAGTGCTTGTCCTCGTCAATCTCTCTGGCATCCTTACATATGAGGAAATCCGTGGGTCTAGAAGTTAATTAAATATTCAGGGACATGCACCAAATATATATGGAAGGAGGGGCTGCAATTCAAGTCAAGGCTGACTCAAGGCCGACTCCCAGTGCAAATCACTTAATCAGTAGTTAAATCACATCACAACTAAGCATGATGTTGGCTGTCGTTAATCAGAAAGATTCACTGGGTTCTGGCTTTGTTGACTTGAAGACGTACATTCTTCAAGACATGTTATCTGAAGATGTGCTTCCACTAGCTATCAGCATCACCATGGTTACAAGTGCAACTCATCTGCAATTTCCATAGATCTTATATCTGAGAAGCAACAAGAAAGTGAAGACAGTATTTGCTGACAATATCAGTGAATAAACAGGTATAAAATATGAAATGAAGTGGGAGGAACATAACAGAATTTTTATTTATAAATGGACAATATGAATGAGTTAAATGACTCTTCGATAAGAGCTAGTCTTAGGATCCATCAATTCCACCACTGTATATATACCTAAGAGAATTAAAAGCAGCTGAGTCATTTGTGCCCCCACCTCTAGGGCTCAAGGGATGTTATAAAGGAGGGGGCAGAGAGGAGAATGGAAGCCAGAGGATGGGGAAGAGTGCTGTGGAGCACTGTCTTTGGGATGTAAGGTGGCCATTGCATTCATAACTTGACAGTGGATGTTGTTACTTACCTAAGACTTGCACATATTGGGACCACCAACATTATGTCATGGGTGATGGAGGAGGGCAAAGACAGTCATCCCAGCACTCAGGAGGCTGAGTGGAAGGATTTTGAGGCCAACCTAGACTACAGAGTGAGTTGCAGGTCAGCCTGTGCTACAGTGAGACCCTGACTCCAAAACCTAGTGTCCCAAAAGTCATCAAAGTAGAAGAGGGACTAGTTGGAAAGAAGTTCAGTGGAAGGAGAATGGAGGAGGAGGAACAAGAAAAATAAAAGAAAATAAAAACAGGATCTTGAACATATGCACACTCATGTTTATAGCAGCCTTATTCACAATGGCTAAAATGTGGAAGCAACCAAGTATCCATCAAGAAATGAATGGATAAGCAACATGCAGCATTTATATACACAATTAAATATTGTTCAGCCTTGAAAGAGAAGGGAATTCTGATATATATGCTATAACATGGATGAAACCTGAGGACATTTTTCAGAGAGAAATAAGCTCCAAAGACAAATAGTGCATTATCCCACATGTGGAAGTTTCCTTCTCATTGTGGAGACATCTCCCCAGCCAGAAGCAGCTCATGGGAGGAAAGGGTTTATTTAGGGTTAGTTTTGAAGGACATTTCAAAATGTCCTTCAAAGTGGAGAGAGCATGACAAGAGCAGACATCCAGGTGAGCATCACATCTCCACAGCAGTGGGTAGTAAGCTATACCCCTGTGGTGGTTTGATTCAGGTGTTCCCCATAAACTTAGATGTTCTGAATGCTAGGTTCCCAGCTGATGGAGATTTGGGAGTTAAAGCCTCCTGGAGGGAGTGTGTTGTTGGGGGTGGGCTTATAGGTATTATAGCCAGTTTCCCCATGCCAGTGTTTGGCACACTCTCCTGTTGCTATTGTCCACCTTATGTTGGCCAGGGGGTGATATCCACCCTCTGCTCATGCCATCATTTCCCCCTGCCATCGTGGAGCTTTCCCTCGAGCCTGTAAGTCAAATTAAACCTCTTTTCCCCAGAAGCTGCTCTTAGTTGGGTGATTTCTACCAGCAATGCAAACCTGACTACAACAATCCCTAAAGCCTGCCCACACACCTCCCCAGCAAAGCTGCACCTCCCAAAGGACAACTTTCCCAAATTGCCATGGGGAGTAAGTATTCAAAATACATGAGCCCATGGGGGACACTTTACACCTAAACTATCACACTACAAATTTGAGATATTTAATCAGAAACCATAGAGACAGAAAGTATAATGGCAGCAGTCAAAGGCTGGGGAAGGAAGAAATAGAATATTTGTAATATGGAACTTCAGTTTTTCAAGGTGGGAAGAATTATGGAGGTGGATGGTGGGGTGGTTGCTTAAGATGAGTTAATACCACTGAGTGTGCACTTAACCAGTTGAAGATGGCAACCTTTATGTTCATTTTACCACAAAAAAATCAAAAGGAAAAAATGAAAACAAAATTATTTTAAGAGATCAACAAAAAGGATACTTATTTTGGTTAAAAAAAAAAAAAAGGATAAAGACCCAACTTTATGATGTGTATGAGATGTATTTATACCACACTGGCATTGAGAGGTTGCAAATAAAGGGATGAGGCCAATTATGGTCGCTCACACCAATGAGCTCAGCATCCAGGAGGCTAAAGCAGGAACACTGCAAATTGGAGGACAGCCTAGTCTATATAATAAGACACTGTCTACAAATGGAAAATATGAGAGAGGTAGGTGGGAAGAAAGAAAGAGGAGAAAACAATGATGGACCAAGAGAATATAAATGCTATCAAGATATATAGAGGAGGCAATTCTAATACCAGGCAAAATAAAATGCAAACCAAAAGACAACATTAGTACAAGAAAAGACAAATTCTGCAAAAGTTATAGCAATGATATTTTTGTACAATAAACACAGCATCAAAACATCTACCAAATCTGTTTAGTCAGACTTGTTAAGAGTGGAAATCCTACTAGGTTATTGCCAAAAAGAATGAGTTAAGAATGTTGAGAATGAGTAAATACAGTAAAAAGCACTGTTTTGGTCCAATAGGAACTTAGTCTCTTCCACTGGGAAGTTTGTCTACAGTTTATTTAAAGCAGGGAGTTCAGGCCAGACTTCCAGATTGGAAAGATTCTGAGTATTTTAGGAGGAGTTATTTCTGCTGTTTGAGTATTTTACATCAGGGAAGCATTATAGCAAACAGACCGTGAAAATCACACCGCATCCTAAGGAAAACCCAAAAGGCCCCAGCAGGTTCTTGGAGCATCTCTTCAGGAAATCCTCAAGCTCTCAAGGCTCTCACCACTTAGGGTAATGTGTTCATAAACTTCCTCTGCAATCTCATTGTAGCATCAGAAAGTGACAATCAATCAAACTTGAGAATTGATTGCTAAACTGTTTCAGGACTATGGCATGGATCCAGGCAAGGAATTTGAGCCAGAAAATCAAACCCTTTCTTGTCAAAAGTGGGAATAAAGACAGAAATTTTTTTAAAGTACTGCATTTCAACTCAAACCCACCACAACTGAGGCAAAAGAGTGAGCATGTGGCTTACATCTTCCCACATTTGAGTTGAAATTCCCAGGAAAAATAAGGCACTGAGCAGTTTTGAGAGATTTGGTTAGTGGAGGGAAGGAATCGGGAGGGCTAATGGCAACAAATGTAACTTGGTTTATCTAACATATCTCCTTAGAGGAAATAATTGGAATTGCTAGTAAAGAAGAGTCCAAAACTGCTGAGCACTAATCTAGAATTTGCTTATTCTGTAAAGTGTCACTTTCACACAATGAATTGGGTAGAAATGCTAGATAAATACGTTTTTGAGAAAAAGAACTTTTTTCTTCCCAAATCGGTGTCAGATACTATACATGAAGGGGTTGATGTAGTCGAGCCCATTACTATTTATGTTCCATGTGCAAGCCAAAACAATACTTCCATGGGAACAGAGTGGAAATCCTACTAGGTTATTTCCAGAAAGTTGTTTGTGCATGTATACAGGTTAAACACACACACACATTCATACACTAATATACGGGATAAGCAGATATTAACACCCATTTCTCTTTTCTCTCTTTCCCTCTCTGGTCCTTGCGTTCTCCACCCCCCACTTTCTGGTCTGTCTAGCTGTCTTCCTGGCTGGTGTCCTTTGTGTCTGTCAGTAGGGTGGTCTTGTCTTTCTCTGCTTGTCTCTCCAACAGGACTCAGTGTACTTAGCCTCCCTGACTGCCCCCTTTTCTTCCTCTTTCCATTTCCCTCTTTTCTTTCTCTTGCTCTCTGCTTTGGCTGGGGGGGGGGGGCTGCTGCCTGTGCTGATGATGGAGTGAGCGTTAAAGAGGCCCAAATATGGTAACAGGTTTCAGTCAGGGCTGAAAGGCAAGCAGCGCTTGCACCCTTCACAGTCCTAGGAAACAGTCGCCAGAAGCCCTGGCACCGTAAATCCAGACACCTAAGATCAAGAAGAAAGAGTGATGTAGCCAGAGCCTGTTTATAAACGGCAACAAAGGGTGTCTGCTGGCAGCTGCTGCTGCTTGTCATAACGCAGGCCGTTTCCCATTCCACAGCAATTTACATTCACGTCTAGTATGGTCCCTTTATCGTACCCTTACCATCCTCCTAGTATCACTCAGATAATTACAGCAGATCAAACGATACAACTATTGAAAGGCTTTTTTTTTTTCCCCTAACCCACCCTGCTTAAAAAAAAAAGTTCAAAGAAATTTCTTCATCAAAGTTCTGCAATGTCAAACATTTCTATCGTTTTCTGCTGTGGCTGTAGCCAAGAGCCTTCTAGAACACTGCCATTTCTTTTTTCCTAAAGTGTAGAATAAAGACTAATTTTATTTGTCTGAGATTTAACCTACCAGAGAGAGGTACTTTTCCAGGGTTATTCTTGAGCGAAAGGCTGACTGAAAACTTTCAACTGACCTATGGGGAAATCACTGTTTTTATTAAAGTGCTTTGATTAATCAAGCATTCCTCCATGACATTTTAGGGAATTCGTTTTTACTGCAGAATGTTAGAAGGTACAGAAAACCTTAAAAAAAAATTCACCAACTTCCCCACAGTAGGCAGCTGTAGCTGAGGGCCCCGGGAGAGAGGCAGCATGAAGAGGGCACAGCTCTGTTTCCATACATTTCCCCTTGGGGAGTTTTCTAGGGGGGGTCCAAGTCAGAAATACAGGGGTACTTTCCTCTTAAATTTATGGCTCATGAAATTGATTAGAAGAGGTTTACAATGCCGTGGAAGGGATTTGTGGAGCATGTAAGTTCCCACCCAGGACAAATTTAAAACAATATAGTTGGACTTTTCCAATCTAACCTAGTCAATTCCATTTACTGACCCCTGACTAGGTGCCAAGATCTAGGATAAATATTTGATCAGTTCATTGAAAAAATCTCAGTGTATGGGGCTGGGGAGATAGCTTAGTAGATAAACCACTAACCAAGCAAGCATGAACTAGAGTGTGGATCCCCAGAATCCACATAACTGCCAGGTGGACATGGTGTCTGCTTGTAATCCCAGACTGTGGGAGGCAGAGACAAGGGATCCTGGGGATAGGATAGCTAGTAATACTAACTGAATTGGTGAGCTTTGGGCTCTTGTGAATAAATGTACCTCAGTAAAATAAAGAGGAGTTGGAAGAAGACACCCAAAGTCAACTATTGGTCTCCTCAAGTACATACATACACACACATGCATGCAGACACACCACATGCATGAAATTTTCTACAATTAAAATCTCACCATAGCTCGTTAATCTACTACCTTATTGAATTTACCCAAAATAAATGAAGCCCAAATAGATTCAGGCAAGTTGCTTAACATCACATAGATGAGAGGAAGAGTTTTTGGATTCAAAGGAAGGTATGCTGACCTTGCCATCTGCAGTTTCAAATACTTTCCTCATGCCTGGGCTCCAGTCCAGCTAGAGAGAAGACTGACTCAAAAAACTGGCAAAAAAAATCTCCTAGGAGAGAAGCCTGTTTACCTTCTTCTGGGTCTCTTCAGTGCCTGTATATATACAGCAAATTCTGTCAAGAACTTTCCAGAGTACACAGTAACAAGAACCATTTAGATGTGCTCAGCTCCATGCCATTTGCAAAGTGTGGAATCTATGACCTCAGATGGTCTTTTCTGGAGCTCTGTGTATAGAGGTTATTTTTCTATTGTCACAGAAAAAGAGATTAAGACCCAGGGTAGTTGAGTAACTTGTTTAAAGTCACATAACTGGCAGCTGACAGAGCTGAGACTTGTGCCTAAACTGGGTTTGCCTTCTTGCCTGGTGCCCTTTGAGCTCCTTTCCTGGCCATCTGGGTCAATGGTTCATGACTAGCTTGAAGTGTCATTAAAAAAAAAAAAAAAAAAAAAAAAGAGTCCAGAATGTAGCAAGACTTAGCAAGACGGTGTCACGATTGATTAAGCATGTCTGTAGGAATAACAGAATTAGGAGTGACAGTACTCTTGCCACAAATGTGTCATCTCTGATCTATTTTGTGAAGCCCCATTATTCTACAGAAAAGGACACAGAGGCCTACCTCAGACATTTGGAGACTTTCATACATTCCCTCAGCAACTTAATGGCAGAATCAGAAATCAAGTCAAAAATAGAAATAAAAGTCAGTAGCTTCATAAGTTGTCTGGATCTCTTGTCATTGTACTTAAAGTATGGGACTCTAGATTCTGTAATTCCTCGTGTGAGAGAGATGGATAAAGTGAACTGGGTGTTCCCAGAGAAGATAGAGGTTAGGATAGAGGTTAGGCCCCGCCCTTCTATCTCCTTCCCTCTCTTATTATCACCAGTGCTGACCTTGGCTCATTCTCACTGCCTGTGAAGGTTGTGGCACTCCAGCCTTCCTACATCTGCAAGCTATTTGAAGTAGGCCGAAAACAATACATTGCTCATCCACAGACCCTTCTTGCCCTGACCTGACTCCAATCAAACGGGAATTGAAATAAATTGAATTGAATCAAACCTAATATACGTGGACCAAAGTAAATAATAAAGTATGCCTGGCTACCCGTCGAGTACATAGTGGAAAGTTGAAGTAACACAGAGATAAGGCTGGAATTTGTGAGAAGTAATATAGGGCATTTTCCTAGCTCATCTTCTCAATATCCTCCTTAAGTCATCAAGCATTATTAGTAAATATTATTAATTAATTAATTTATCTTTATAACAGAACATTGAGTGGAACTTTTATTTCTGCCCTGGATTTGGTAGTCTAGAGCCTATAACTAAATCAAAAAGGAGTGCAGGGTCAGGGAGATGGCTCAGCAGCTAAAGGTGCTTGCTTGCAAAGCCTGCCAGCTGGGTTTAATTCCTCAGTACCAATGTAAAACCAGGTGCACAATGTACATATTTCTGGAGTTTGTTTGTAGGAGCAAGAGGCCCTGGTACTCCCATACTCTGTTGTTCTCTCAAATAACTAAATAAAGAATGCAGCTATCTATACACTGTAAGAGTTGGTACAATATTCTCTCTCTCCTCCCCTAAATATAAAACAAACAAGCACAAAGAGGGCAAAAAAAAAAAATCTTATCTCAGAGAAGATATGATGGCCCCATATCAGCCTAGGACCACCCCTCTCATACTTCCTTCTCAGTCTGTACTTTCAACTCCATAAGAATTGTGCAATGACAACTTAGTGTCATGAAATATAATTAATAGAAAATATACCTGTCTATGGATAGAATCCCCAAACAATTATGCTATAGCATTATAGTAATAACATAAATAAAGATGAGGCCATCATGTTACAACATTATAGAAATAGCATGAATAAAAATATTTATTTATTTATTTTTATTGACAACCTCCATACTTGTAAGCAAAAAATTATAATTAAAGTAATATGTATTCTAGTAGTTATTTCCCAGGGCATAACTAGACTAAATAATTTACTGTAGTAGTTATTTGGGTATTATAATGACTAAATTTAGATGGTTTTAATAAGTAAGCCAATCTAGAGTATTATTGACACTTTGCCTTTATATCTAACAGTAAAATAAGGGATGAATAAATGGATTTATAGACCAAGTTCTAAGTAGTCATTTTGCCAGTGGAACAGATTACATGCAGATTGGCACACTGGCAATGTAAACATCATGCCCGGTATTGCCATTAGTGATAAGCTCATTAAAAACAGTGGATGGTGCTGGGTCAATTTCCAAGAGAAACAAGCACTTGTATACTCTTTTGTTGTATGCATAGTATTCATGATTTTGGAAAAATTAGTGCATATTAGTACTATACAAAAGAATGTTCTGTTTGGGTTTTTTTTGGTCATTTTATTTTGAGACAGAGTCTTATGTAGCCCAAACTTGAATTCAACATGTAGCTAAGGCTAGCCTTGAGCTCCCAATACTCCTGTATCTACAACCCAAGAGCTGAGATTACAGGCATGGAATTTTAACTATAAAATGTCACCAGAAAGATGTGTGTGATATGAGACAGTTTTTCTTGACGTGTAATGTTCTTGTGTGTTACAGGACATCTGGAATCCCTGGCTCCACCCATTTAGTGTCAGAGTTCTCCCAAACACTGTGAGATCTAAGTGCCTCCCCAGGATGATATCATTCCCATCAAGGATCATAGCTCACTGGTAAAAAGACTCGGGGAGGAAAATAAGCCTGAGGGTATCATCAGTCGTAGGTCAGTCATAGTTATGACCTCATTCCCTGGGTAGAACAGGAGGTACAGTTCTCATTCAAGCCAAGTGAAGAGGAAGACACTGAGAGAACTTAGTTTAGAGACGTGCTGTGGCTGCTTCAGAAGTAACTGGAGATAGCCAGGCACAGTGTTTCACACCTATAATCCCATAACTCAGCAGGCCAGGCAAGAGGAACATGGATTCTAGGCCAACCTGAGCTACCTAGTAAGACTCTGGCTCAAGTCAAGGAAAGAATGAGAGGGACAAGAAAGACAAGGAGACACGGTCATCCAGCAGAGAACCGGCATGGCCACCATTTCACAACGTTCCCTTGGAACAGCTGGACCCAGAAGTTGGATTTGAGCCAAGTGTCTTAAACAAGGGAACCATTCACCTGTCACATCCTACCAGGTGAAGGTGCCAAAATGATGTTGGTGACACTGCACTTGTTGGGGCAGGGCAGAGAGTGCAAGTCAGATTGTCTTGTCAGGGACTTGGATAGCAGGGGGATGAAAGAGGGTGTTTAGAGGCCTTAAAACACTTTCTACATTGGGACTTGAGTGATGGCTCAGTAGATAAAGGTGCTTGCTTGCAAAACCTGATGACATGGGTTCGATTCTTCAGAACCCACATAAAGCCAGATGCACAAAGTGGCACGTACACCTGGAGTCCATTTGCTGCATCAGAAGGCCCTGGAATGTCCATGCTCACACTCTTTCTGTCTTGCTCTCTCTCTCTCAAATAAATTAGTTATATACATATGGAGAGAGAGAGAGAGAGAGAGCTATTAACTACTACATAACTTCTGCCCTGGCTTATCAGAAATGCAACACATGGCCTCACCCAGTTAAATAAAAACGTTTGCCCTTCCTCCTTCTTCCTTCTCCACCTAACACAGTGAAGGAATGAGAGACCAGAATAATGGAGAAAAAAGGTATAGGGTTTTGATCCACACAGGAGATAGAAATTTTATATTGTACCAGACTAAATTTTAATAGCTGAGATGGAGAGGTTATATAATTTACTTAAGATATTGTTAAATACTGGTGATGCAATAGAGGATAATTGGAATTTGGAAGCAGCTATTGAACGAACTCAGAATGTTTCATGTCTTCTCCAACAACTTGATATTCTTCAGTAACCTAGCTGTGTACCTGACTTTGTCCCATAAATGGAAAATGAAAACTAGGATCAGAAAAACTCATAAACTGAATAGCATGACCATAAAGAAAAGGAGCCAGGTGTAGTGGTGAAGACCTATAGTTATAGCACTCAGGAGGCTTTGTCAATGGATTATGAGTTTAAGGACAGTTGTAGAGCAAGAAAGAAGGGAAGAAGGCGAGCAGGGAGGGAGGAAGTATGACATCAGGCATCCATAGGACTTGTAGATTTGCAAAGCCACTGAGATCAAGCTTACAATTTGGTTCTGATCTTCTTAGAAACCAAATAAAAAGGGAAGCCATGAACCATCAACAATAACAGGTCTAAAGTGCATTATCAATTTCCAAAATAAAAACGGACTAAACTGTTCACAAAGTAATTAAAAATAAATACCAATAAGTGTTGCCTAATGTTTTGCCTCAATTGTTTTAATAGTTTAAGTGTCTCCTGATTACAGAAATGTGCTTTAGATTAAAGATACTGATGACTGAGACTTTTTGAGTAGCATCATGTGCTGATTTCAATGCCAGCCTTTCAATTGTCACTCCCATCTTTTAGGTAAGAACCCTGAGGCTCAGAGAGCTTACAACTAGACAATGTCAGTCAAGCCAGCACGCGGCAGAGCCTGAGTTTAAAGTTGGCTCTCCTGGGACCACTCTTTTCACCAAACTCAACCCCATAACACTGGGAAATGAACATGTAAATGTGCTGGCCTAGCCAGAGCCCTTGAAGATAGGAGTACTGCGGGTAAATGAGGGGTGAGCCTGCGGGTGCTTGAGAAGGCAGCAATAAGATGACAGTGAATAGCATCGGCCAGCCATAACCACAAAATGTTGAAAAGCCCCACCCAGTGGGAGGTAGCCTCCCTGATGACCAGCCTTCCACATGTGACCCGAGAGTTCATATCCCTCACATCACACCCACTATAGGAATTTTTAGCTTCTATTACTCATTTTAGAGAAAGTACAAGATTTTTTTTTGTTTGCTTATTTGTACACGGTGACTGAGAACGTTTCATTAACAGTGATGCTTTGGTTTCACAACTATGTTGGTTAAGCTTGTTTTTCTATAATGCTTGTTGTACCTGAGACTGAGTGGCTGCATAAGAGAAAAGAGGATTATTTGGTTCACAATTCTGGAGGCTCAAGAGTCAACATCTGGCAGTTTCAGTGGAACAGAGGGTATCATATGGTAAGAGACAGGAAGCTTGTGTGCATGTTTGTGTCCTCTGGTCTCTCTTTTCTCTAAAAGCTACCAGTACTTAGTCATGGGAGATCCACCTTGATGACCTTGCCTAATCTTCACCATCTTCTAAAGACACCACCTTTAAACACCATAGATGCATTAAACTCTTGTCTTCTTAAAACCTCGCAATGAGGATCACAGGTCAACACAGGAACCTCTGGAGGATACAGTAAACTATAGCCAAACCAGAGCAACAAGTTGAAACAAGGTCTGATGTCTGTGGTCCAACTGGCTCCAAGTCATGGGATGTCTGTGTTCAGTTTTAGGGAGGCAGATATAAGGTAGGAGAAAGAAAATTGAGTTTAGAATCTGATGACAAGTTCAAATTTTGTTCACGTAGTTGGCTGGATCCTCTTTAGCTTCAATTATCTCATCTACAAAATTGAAGAGATACAGAGAGGGAAGGAATATCCTGAGGGATGGTCCCTACGCTTCTGCACAGAGACTGACTGAGGCCTTCACGACCCCACAGTGAATACCATAACCCCACTGAGGAGGGCCCCTGGGAAATGGGACTGGAGGTGAGGGGATAAGAGTATAACCTTTTTATAAATTAAAAAAAAAAAACAGATTCCTACAAAGGCTGAGAAACAAACAAACAAACATCTGAACACCTGAAGTAGTAAATCCTACCACTCAAAACAAAGATGACAATAGATATATAAAACATTATAAGCTATAACCTAAAATTATAATATTCAGCATCACTTTTCTGTGTTAAATTCAGAGGTGAGGAGATGAGAGAGCCCCAGCACAAGGGCAAAGGGACAGTAGCATCTGCATAGCCTGGGTTCCATGGAGTGATCTTTCACTCTAACTTTCCGACTTTAGATAAATCCCACCTTTTAAAAATATCATTTTCCCAGCTATTAAATAAAGTTAGACCAGATGCTATCAAATGCCTCCCCCATTTTTTTATTTTTATGTTTTCAGTTTTTCCAGATAGGGTCTCACTCAGCCCAGGCTGACCTGGAATTCACTATGTAGTCTCAGGGTGGCCTTGAACTCGTCCTCCTACCTCTGCCTCCTGAATGCTGGGATTAAAGGCGCATGCCACCATGCCTGGCTCAAATGCTCTTTTTTTGTTGTTGTTTATTTTATTTATTTATTTATTTGAGAGCAACACAGAGAGAGAGAGAGAGAGGGAGAGAGAGAATGGGCGTGCCAGGGCCTCTAGCCACTTCAAATGCCCCTTTTCAATCCTTAACTATTTTGGCTTCCGGCTCTTGGTTTGTTTCAATTTATGTTTTTGTGTTTGTTTAGAAATCTGAATTAAAATCATGACTATTATTGTCAAAGTTTCTATTTTGGAAAAGTGTAATATATGAAGGTTCCCAACCCATGGTATTTGTGACTAACACACATAAAATCTCTCAAAGTGACTTCTGGAGTATTTTTATCTGTCTGCAGTTTTGAACAGAGGCATGGGAGTGGTGCTGAGCTTCAACAGTCAAAACCTTGCAGTTGCCATTTCAGCTCTTGAGAAATAGCCTTCATTGATGGTGACAGAATTAGTTTCCTAGGGCTGGCATGGAAAAGTACCAACAGGAATCTATTTTCTCGCCATCTGCAGACTAGAAGTCGGAAACCAAGATGTGTGCAGTGCTGGTTTCTTTTGAGGATGCTGAGGAAGAAGATTCTTTCCATGCCACACTTGTAGGTTCTGATGGTTTTCTGTCTATGTCAGGTCAAACTATAAAATAGCTCTCTGTAAAATTCATAATTTGAAATCTTAGCCCCTAGTACTTCAGCCTGTGGACTTATTTGGAGATATGGAGTTATAGGGTTCATAAAGTTACAATGAGGTCATCACAGTGGAGGCTGACTGGTTATCCTTCTGAGAAGGTGGGGATTTAGATACATACACATCTGAAAGGAAGGTGATGTAAGAATACAGTGTCTTGAAGACTGAGGCAGGAAGATTACTTAAATCCAGGAGTTATCCAGGGTAGTATGCTAGAAAAGAAAATAAAAGTTGAACTGATTCACTGAGTTACTGTGAGAGTTAATTGCTGAGGAGATAAACTTATCATTGTTAGCACATGGAAAAATCCCACAGAGAGAACTGTCCATAAAGGGCCCAGAGGGATGATAAGAAGGAAAGACAGTTTAAGCTAAAACAAAGTAAAATAGAGTTCATTGTTAGGGTGGTTTGATGACAGAAATGATTAAATATGCAAATATCCATGTCTTGTTTGTTCACTTACCCTTCCCCTTGGCTATGAAAACTATAAAGTGGAAACAAAATCTCTGCTCAGGGCCAGTGCTTCTTTGGAAAGCTATCTCAAGTTCTTTTGGCCCCCGGGGAAAATAAATGCCTCTACTTTCACTCATACTGGCATTGGAATGATCTTTCCAGAGAATTTCTGCAACAGTAGCATAGCATAGCCCTGTCCAAAATGAAAAAGAGATAGAGAGAGAGAAAGAGAGAGAGAGAGAGAGAGAGAGAGAGAGAGAGAGAGGTATAAAATAGCCATGCACTAGGAGACTTCCAGCCTCCAGAACCAAGAAAAGATAAGATTCTATTGTCTAAGCTTCTAATTGGTAGTCCCAACAAACAAATAAATAGTAAGATTTACTGCTCCTTGGCTTGTAGACACATTACCTCAACCTTTACCTTCCTGTACATATGATGATTTCCCTGTGTAAATATCTCCAAATACCCTTTTGCTAAGTCATATTGAATTCGGGTCCACCCTATTCCAGAATGATGTCATTTTACCCAATCACATCTAGTATGACTTTATTTTCAAATACAATCACATGTTGATGCACTGGGGTTAAGACTTCAGTGTAAGAGTGGGGACACAACTCCACTGATGACAGCCATTCACTGTGGCCGGTGGGGGAAAGCACAACGCTGCACAGCTCCTCATCAAGAAGTGAAGCCAGCTCCTTTCCTCTAGAGTCTGGGCAGGACCCATGACTTCCTCTCATGCACAGTGCAGTAGTAATGCTTTGTGAAGGCTGGAGGCTAGGCCTCAGGATCTTATGGCTTGTCTCCCATCTTGAGATCCTTTCTGGTGACTTCTATGAACAGAAACTGTCCAGTCTCCTGGAGTACAGGAGGCTTTGTGGAGGGAAACAATGTTCCAGCAACACATGCCGGACTCCTCATAAAGACTACTTTTGATCTTCTCAATGATCAAATGTGACACACTGCCTATTTTTGTATGGCCTGCAAGCTGAGGCATTTTTCTTATATTTTCATTACATCTTTAGTGATTAGTATAATCAAAAGGACAATCATATTATAGTACACATGAAAATTACATGCAATCCTAACTTTAGACTCCACAAATAATGCTTTATGGGAACACACCCTTTTAATGTGTTGTCTGTGGTTACTTTTGTGCTATAATGACCGAGCAGCATTTTCTAGAAAGATCGTGTGACAATCAAAATTTAAAGTACAGTCTGTCGTCCTATCCCTACGTACAGCATCTGCAGATAACCAACCACAGAATGAACATGCTGGGAAAATTAACTTGGTGCTGAACATATAGAAGACGTTTTCCCCCTAAACAATGCCGTAAAACAAGTTCACATAGTATTTACATTGTATTAGATATAAACAGTATTTTGCATAAGGGACTTGAGCATGCATGGATGTTGACGTCCTTTTGGATATTGAGGAATGACTGAGTTTCATGTCCAGTCCCTCATAGACAAAGTTTTCAAGCACCTGTCGTGAGCACAGCCAGTTCTTCAGGTTCATACAACTGCATGAGAGAGTCCTGCGGGGAAAGCCAGGGAACTGTCCAGCCACCCCACTGACCACAAGAAAGTGAATCCTATTTGAAATGACAAGTTTAAGGTTAGTTTACTATGCAACAAAAGATAATCACTTTTAGACCATTTATTTACTTATCTCCCTGTTTGGTGAAAAAAATTAACATAAAGTCAAAGCAAAACAGTTCGGGATGTCATGCACAGAGGCATTGCTTCCCCCAATAACTGACTGTGGCTCCCACAACACATAACCCTCAACCCCATACTAGCAACCCAACTGAGGAGAGCCCCCAGAAGAATGAGGACAGATAAGAGGGAAAAGGTGGTACCAACACATGATGTTTCCATACAAAGTATGTTCTTAGTTTTAAAAAATCATAAAATATTGAGAATGTGATAGCCAAATTTCATTTTATGTGCACACTTTCAACTTTTTTTCAGGTAACTATGTTTAACTAACAGTTTAGAGAACAAATGATTAGTGGAACCAAAGCTCTCCACTGAACTATGTTAAATTCCTTGGTTTGCATTGAATTTTATCTTAAGCCCCAGTTTTCTGAATTTCATGTTTTCTGACTAGCAGCATAAGATTCTGACAAGACCCGAAAATGCCTTGCAAAAAACTCTCTCCTTCCTTGCATATTGCTCCAAGATGAATGTGGGGAGACATGAATTGTGTCAGTTTGCCTTCTGATCACAGCTACAGTGAACTGACTTCCTGTGCAGGAGACACAGCTGTGAACTAACCACAGAAATTTGCAGTCTTACAATGAGAGCTGGGACCCAGTAGGTCTGGGAAAATCCGGGCTTCAATCTTCCCAGTTAACATGGAACACCTGCCTCAACCACAGCAGCTAAGCTCCCCAAGTTACCAGGGAAATCAGCAAATTAAGGAGAAAAGGCCCACTTTCTCATCCTGGGCCCCCTTTCTGTATCATCTCCACGAGCCAAGAGAATGATGGCATTTAACACTGGCATCATTCATATATTGAACGCCAGCCACATGGTAAGTACTATTCTGGTGGCAGAACCATAAGCAAAAACAAGTCATTGCTTTCATGGAGAAGATGGAATTGTCCTGGGGAAGGAGATAAGCAAGTGAATACTATGGATTGCATGGCAATGGATCCCATGAAGGAAAGTGAGACCAGGGAAGAAGTTACTATGTGGTACAAGGTGATGAGGTAGGAGCTGAACAGAGGCTTGCAAAGATCTATGTGCCTATCTGAAGAAAGAGCCTTCTAGATAGAGGGGCAGAAGGCTGACATATCATGGACAACTGGGCCACAATCCTGGTAGAGATACCCTGAGAATGCAGCTCTAAAAATGGAAAATACAAGAAAACACATTCTTTCCTTGAACCTCTAGAAGGAATGTATCATGCCCAAAGTCTTATAGACAGGAAGAAGCACTTCCTGGAAAAGAATGAATAGAAGAACTGTATCTGCTTCTTGGCCCACTGCCCTTAAAAGCCCTAATGGCAAAATGTCAACAGTAGTTTCATACCCCATGGAACTTTACTGTGTCCCTTTGTGGACATACCCTTCCTCTGGCATCTATGAAAAAGGACTACTAATCCAACCTCACCTAGAGCTCCTGGAGTAGGAAGCACACATCACAAGTGGTCTTTAAGAATTACAGATTGTTGTGTAGCAGGTTCCTCCAAACTGAAGTGTCCTCTCCTGAAGAGAGAAAGAAGGGTCTGATTCCAGAAGTCAAGTCTGAGAGACCTGAAGGTTAAAGGTCATACAACCACTCTCCAAAGTTATGCTAATTAGAAAGAGAAACATTCCTTGCTGGGCAGGGGGAAGGAAGGAAGTTCTAGAAAATCAGAAAGTCAAGTCTGGGAATGGGGTTGCAAGACCTCACCCTAAGGATATATAAAGGGAAAACAGGTTCTTGGAGGAGACTCTGATTGAGCTACCTGCAGTGCTGCAGTGTGCTCTAGACGGACCAGCTGAGCTGCCTGCAAGTAGTGCAGTGTGCACAGGACTCTTGGATCAGCTGAGCTGCCATCAGGGTATGCAGTGTGCTCCAGAGCTATGCTGGGTGGACATTCTGGTTACGTAGCTGCCTTTGAGTTCGAGCAGCCATAGAGAGGTCAACATCCAGGAAGGGATGAGACTTTTCATGGTGTGGCTGCCTTTGAGTCCTCTGCTGCTCCTGTAAGCAAATCCTCACT
This sequence comes from Dipus sagitta, assembly GCA_036346955.1. Classification (NCBI taxonomy): domain Eukaryota; kingdom Metazoa; phylum Chordata; class Mammalia; order Rodentia; family Dipodidae; genus Dipus; species Dipus sagitta. The sequence continues at coordinate 45,376,542 of CM070770.1, read as the reverse complement.
TTGTTCTATAAGAGTTGGAGTCAGCTCCATATTGCTGGGACAAACATTCAACCAGACACAGTTTATGGGAGGAAGGGGTTCATTTCAGGCTTACAGAGCCAGAGGAAGTTCTATTGATGGCAGAAGCATCTGGCTCCCTTTCATAGATACAATCAGAGAGACATCACCAACAGACATTACCACAAGTAACCATGAATCTCCAGAGCTTAAATTGCTCTCTTCACACCTTTGTGCTATAATTCAGATCCACCCCCAAACATACCTTGGGGCTGGACAATAAGATCTACCCCCCAGTCACACCTCCTCCTGACTGCTGGAGTCTTAAGCAAGAAGCTTAACCGTAATCAAAAAATACCTGAGGCTATGGGGGATATACATTCACATTCAAACTACCACAGTAAACAACCCAAATAAACTCATTGGTTCACCAAAGCTGGTTTGTCATCTGTGCCCTCTCTGGGGCGAAGACATTTGTTTGTGTTGCCTTGGAAAAAAGTTCTCCTGTGACATGGCCAGAGAGGCTGAGCCTATTTCCATGCCTTTGGTTCCCAAAATCAAGTATTATAGCTACAAAACCACATACAGGATATGGATTCATGGTATACACTGCATCCCACAGTTTTGCAATTCTTCCCAAGATGATGCCACAGCTGGGCGTTTGACTGATGATGCTATCACTTGAAAATGCTTGCCTCTTCCAGGTAATTGGGCATATAGTAGAACAAATGCATTCCATGGTGTTATTCCTGATATAAGGCTATCTTACAAGGTGGGCCCATTGAGCTGTACGACATGAGAGTGTCATATCAATACGGTAGGTTGGTTCAGCGAGACCATTGGATGTAGCACAGGAGGAAGCACTCTAGGCAGCAATCACATCCAGACAGAGCAGATGTCAGTTATGGCTAAAGACAAACTGCAGTTTCCTCAGGAGTGTGGGATTTCAACCTCACCCCTCCAAATCACTTAGTGAGCATATGATCATTAATCACTGCCACCGTGTGGCCAGCTGCTTCTCTCAAGGCACAGAGACGTTAAACGCTTCCTGTCTGTCTGTCAAGAAGGATATTGAAGAGTGATGTAGCCAGAATAGGCTCCATGAGAAGAATCCCAGTGAAAGTCCCATCCCTGCCACCACGGCCACCCGTGAGCCCATTGTTCAAGTACCACAGTTGCTAACAGGAGGAGCTGGCTCATTTCCACACAATAATTTATTCAACTGAATCATTCAGCACCTTCTCCAGGATGCAAGCATGTTACTGTCATTTCCACATGACTCTCAAACTTCCCTTCCAGTCTTTTCCCTTCCTACCAGACACGCTATTTCTCTCTGTACATCTCTCAAGCTGTTGCTTACTTTATACAAACAGAACATGTTCAGCTGTCACCCATCTGTGAAGCTGACTGGAGGTTTTAGGTGACAGCTGAGGACCAGACATTCCTGCAACAGAGGTAGATGACATGAAGGTCTGTATTATCGATGTAGCCAAACATACTACTTTTGGGTGCTTGGATTCAGATATGAATGTATTGATGGATTACCTGACCTCATTACTTGGTATATCTGATGATACCTAGCTCATAATTAGTAAACTTATGACCCATGCTCAGTGACAACACCTCTTTGAGGGGTCATTGCTGCTCCACATGCTGCTTTGCAAACAGTGATTGGTCCTCTGTCACGAATGACACGGCCTTGCTCTGGAACCCTTGGTTCTGCCTTCCTTCTCCTCTTGGCCCTACGTAAGACCCTACACAGCATTAACATGTGCCACATCTATCTCTAGAACCTCGAAATCCAGTGAGCCATAACACCTGCATGGCAGAGCATTTTCCACTGTGTTGCAGCCTAAATCTGCTACAGCTTCTCTTTGTTGTCCCACTCAAACCAGGAAGCTTTCTAAGTGACAACAAATGTGTTGGAAGAGTAGTTCCAAGTATGATACAGCTGCCACCAGAATCCAAAGTGGCCCACTTAGTGGTGTGCCTGTTCTTAGTGGGAGGCAAAGTGTCTTGATGGCATGCAAAGTACAATTTGTCCTTTCACTTAGATAGGGTGTCCCAATATGATCTGGCATCTGAATCTTTTTTTCCTATCCATGTGTGTGTATATGTGTGTATGTTTGTATATGGGCAGTTCATGTATATGTGTAGGTGCACGTGTGTGTGTGTGTGTAGGTCAGAGGAAAACACTACACCTTTTTTGAGACAGAGTCTCTTACTGGACTGAAGCTCACCAATTGGGTTAGACTGGCTGTCCAGTGAGCCCCAAGAATCCTCTTGTCTCTGCCCCCTTTCCCACTGTGCTGGGATTATAGGCATACACCACCATGTTTGGCATTTTTACACGTGAACTTGGCAATTAAACTCAGGTCCTCATGTTTACAAGGCAAGTACTTTACCAATTGCACTATCTCTCTAGCCCCTGTGCCTGAATCTTTACTGACTCATCTTCTGCTATGTATAGAACCTTATTACAGCATCTGAACTACTCTCCATGTCCCACTCCTTAAGTTCAGTCAGCACAGGACCAGAGTCTACGGGACTGTCAACATCATCTAGGCCCTTGGACTATATCATGACAAGAAAAGAGGAGATATTCCTGGGCTGTAATCCTGGAACGTAGTGGGTGTGTGCTACTCTCTGGCAAGTCCTCTCTGATCCTCCTCATTGGTGTATCCTGAAGAGCAGTATCTCACTAAGTTAATAGTTTGTTATAATTAATAGTATATTAAAACTCTGCAGGTCAAGAAACTTCTCATGAGGGGCCTCACCTCATGATCCAAGACACCTTGCCAACCATGAAGTGGCCTGAGGTCATCTGTACCTGAATGACAGGGAGAAAAATGATGACCAAAGACTTTTGAAGACTTTGCTTGTTGTGCAGCTCAGAAGCTAGTGCAAAGGGTGGTCTGGAGGCCCCCGGGCCTAAACTGTTATCTGACAAAGAATTTTCTCTGCAGCAACATTGAACATCAGGCTATGAGGTCAAAGTAGTGAAGAGAAAAACACAGGTATGCAGACTTAGGAGTATATCTGCATGGTGAACCACCATGAACCTTACCAGCTTTAAGCCTTTTGAATACTTTTCTTGAACCTGTTGGGTTAAGTGGGTGTGGGGGAGGTTCACCATGTTGAGCTGCATAAATAGGGTCTCTTGCCCATGCATCTGCACTCAGTAGCAGAGGGGCAAGATGCACATCTGATCTAGGTACACCAGGGCTGTTTTGTTTGAGTGTGTAACTTGTAGCAGGTTAGCCCAAGCATATTCTCATGGTGAAATCAGAGCAACAAAAGTTCAGTGACAACAGTACAATCTTCTCACACCTCAAATATGTACAAACTGGGAAACAGACTGTGATAGTTAAGGTGTTGTCAACTTGATCTGTTTAGTAATCCATAGGTTGCTTCTAGGAAGGATCAACTAAAGGAGGAAGTCTTTCCCCCCAGGGTGAGCCCTTCCCCCAGAATGGGTGGCACCGCTTAGAGGGGGACTTGATACAAGGAAGCTCTGGGTAAAAAGAGTCCCTTCCTTCCTTCCTGTCTTCCTTCCATTTGGCTGCCGGAGCTGCTTGCTATCTTCCAGCATGGATTGAAGACTAGTGCAGACGAAAGACCAGCATCAACTGAAGATCCCCGAGGATCGAAACCCAGCGGCTCCTCAGGAAGCCTCCAGGCTTTCAAGCACCATCTGCAGTGCCGGGTCGGGACTGCTGAGGCATCTGGCCACGAGGACTGAGCAACTACCAGGTTCGGTGATTCTCAGGCCTGCAACTGCTATTGGACTACTGTAAGCTGATCCAATAAATCCCCTTTTAAAATAATTCATTCTAGCAGTTCTGTTCCTCTAGAGAACCCTGACTAATACACAGACCATCAGGCAAGTGAAGCATATTGCAGGAGTCCAGTGTCAGAGGGCAGGACGCTGACCCTGGCCGTGCAGGCGGAGTGAAACAACACAGGCAAATGCCACACATCACGAAGCCTGACCTCCAGCCATAGTGCTTAGCAGGTAAACTGCTCTTCTGAGCCTCAGTCCCTAACCACCAGACAGATAATTACATGAATCTCCAAAGTGATAAAGAGCAAGTAAAATCTGTGTAAGGCAACTAGTATGGTCCTTAAAAAACAAAGTGATGGGGGCCTGGGGAAATGGCTTAGTTAGTAAAGCACTTGCCACAGAAGCATAAAGATCTGAGTTCAGATCCCAGCACCCATGTAAAAGCCAGTTATAGTGGTGCATGCCTGCAATCCCAGCACTGGCGAGGTGGAAATAGGCAGATCTGATGGACAAGCTGGCTGGATAGACAAGCTGAATTGGTATGGCAAGCTCTGGGTGAAGTGGGAGACTCTGTCTCAATAAATATTGTGGAGCGCAATTGACAATGACACTCACCATCCAACTCTAGTCTCCACACTCACATTTGTGCATATGCAAGTACACACATGCCTACACACGCGTATACCCACATACATATGAAGGCACACCGAAACACATACCATACACAAATGCAAAACCGTGCTAGGTTTGGTCATGAAACAAGATGTCTGGAATGATACAACTTTTGATACCTAAAGCTCAGGATGCTCTGGAGGACCCCAGCAGAGCCCAAAACTAAAAGACTCTCCTGGCATTTGGGTTAGGAGACTGGCTCTCTGAGGACCTGCACTGAGTACAGCAAGAAGGGTCCTCACAGACTTCGGCTGACCACATCACCAGGGTGCAGTGTTTCCCAACGCGCTGCCTCCACGCTGCTGTGGCTGCTGGCTAGAGAAGGAGCAAGGCCTGTCTCTTTCTGAGAGAACCGGCATGAGCTGGCAAACACCACCCTGCAAACTTTGGTTTGGCCGCTTTCAACAACTTTGTAATACTTTCTTAAGCTTCAGTTTGTCCTATTTCACAAGCCTGTCACAGGCACTAACAAGTTGGTATCTTGTTTGGATTCAGGCTTACATGGATCATGCACTTAGAGTAAGTGGGAGGCTGGAGACAAAGAAAGTAGCCCAGGAGGCCTGGGCACTGATTCTGTCTTTCTGCCGAAGAGGGGCCTGGCTGCACACAAACTGAGTGGAGGAAGCACGAGAAACCAGTGGCTGTGAACATTTCTTACATGTAAGCAGACAGCTTGTCAGTGCAAGCTTTTCACTAGTAGCAATGAGATTCCTAGGTACAGGAAGGTGACAGAGGGCACAGTGAGCTTTTCAGAACTGTGAGGACTTCACACAGATGCAGACACTGTCACCAGAGGTTCAAACCCTTTGTTAGGGATCATGAAGGATGCAAGAACTTCTGCTAAGCCACACTTCACCTGCTTCAATCCCATGGCGCTCCCTGCTTCTCAAGGTTTCTGGACTCTTGGCTAAATAAAGTAAGCATATAATATAAGCATATAGTATAAGCACATAATGGATTTTGACCCATTGTTTTTCTTTGCTTGTGCACCCACAGCTCAGCTTAACTGCTGTAGCACATAAAACCCATAGTCAAAGAGCGGGAAGAGAATCAGTAAATGGCAGGCAGGTCCTTCAAGCACTCCATTCCAGGCAAGTAAGAATCTCATGGTTTGATTCTATATCCCATCACATTCATTTATTGAAACAGCTACATCAGATTCTAGAGACTTAAATCTATTCATTTTATTTTATCTTTATTATTAGTAGTATTAGTATTGCTTCTTTTTTTTTTTTGAGACAGGGTCACACTATGTAGCCACACTTGTGGCTTTGAACACACTGCGTATCACAGGGCACACTAGACCTTGCTTCAATCTTCCTGCCTCAGCCTTCCAAGAACTACCTTCTGGGCACCATGATACTCAGCTCAACCTTATTTATTTTAAAATCTCCATCTCCCAGCCCATGTTCAGTTTAACAGTGTTTCTTCCTTCAGCCCCATGACCCAGCACAGGCTGCTCTAGGGGCTCTGGTTGGCATGTAGCATACAGTGACAGGGTGGACTCCTTTGACTGCTCTGTACTCACTGCTCCAGTATTTGATTTGGAGAAAGGAGATGAAAAGTCCTCACAGGACAGCCTCTTTGAAGGTAGCTGCTATGACAAGGTCTTCTGAACCCATACCTTGTGTTAGGGATGGGCAAATGTAAAACACACAGAACCCCTCTGGCCAGTTATTCAGCCCCAGACAACTCCCAGAGGATGAGAAGCCCCTTTCAAAATTCTATCTCCTACACCAGCTGTGACTACATTCCTCATTTCTCTGAGGCAAGTCCCTCTGTATTCTTCATGATGACTGTGTCCCCTGTTCATGTCATCTCTTCTGTGGAGACTGGCACAGGAAGAACTGACTTTCCTTTAGAGACTGGAGCATTGAGTGAGTTTCCTCTGTCTCTCCATCCTGGTTCTAATATCTCCCCAGGGCTCAGACACACCAGGTATATCAGCAAGTCAAAAGGCTAAGCAATTATTCAAGTCAGAATGGTAGTGCAGTCAGCTCCTCATTGACGTGACAAACATCCAACCAGATACAGCTAATGGGGGGGAAGGGATTTACTTCAGGCTTACAAATTTCAGGGGTACACCATCAATGGTGGAAGATGCTGGCTTACTTCCATAAATCAACAGCAGAGAGACACCACCAAACAGTCAGCACCGCCAGCAAACATGAACCCTGGAGTTCAAACTGCTCTCTCCACACCTTTGGGCTGGACTTCATATCTACTCCCAAATACACCTTCAGGCTGGACTCCAAGATCCACCCCCAGTGATGACCCCCGCCCCCGCCCCTGTAGCAGGAACCTGCCTCTTAGGGCTCACATTACAAAGCTCAATTTTAATGAAATACCTGAGTCTATGAGACCAGAAATTCAAACTACCACAGATGGAGATAGCAGTGTAAATTTGCAATGTGGTCTTCTGGAGCCTTATGTCGTTGCTGTCATTGTTGATGACCTTCCTGAGGGAGGGAACACCCTTCTTTACAAAGGGTTTTCCCAGCTGCTGCAATTTTGATGTGGTTTGTCCTTTAAGGATTGGTGTTTTGCATGTTTGGTCCCGGTGTGGAGATGTTTGGAGATGGTGAGACCTATGAGAGTGGGAGCTCATTTGGGTCACTGTCCTCGGAAGGAATAAAGTGAAGAACACTGGTTAGTTCTCTCAAGTCTGTTGTTAAGCAAGAAGCGCGCCTGGCCTTACCTGTCACTCTGTCTTCCTTCCTTAGAACGTGATCTCTTACTCTCATATAGGTCCTCATTATTGTGATGCCATCTGCCAGGAGGTCCTCACAACAGCCAAATCAATAAAGGTGCCATGTCCTGGAAACTCCAGAATTATGGGCAAAATAATCCTCCTTTGTTTCTAAAGCACCCAGTCTCAAGTATTTCATGATAGCAATGAAAACAGACTAATGCAACAAACTTCCTTCCAAATTCCAGTCTCCTCTTATGCCTCTCCTTTGCATGGGGCTTACGGTGGCCTCTCTTGTACTGGGGGGAGGGTGATAGATTAGAAGAGTATTCTTTAGCAAGAGTGGCACTTTCTTGTATTCCAACAGGCTTAAAAGCCTCTAAATAGTATGCTATCTCTACATATAAAGAAAGTTAGAAACAGGAGAAACCACAATCAATACTTTACCATATCCTGTTGCATATGAAGTGAGTTATGGGCTCTCATATAGACTTCAATTTGTCCCTAGAGTTTTGCATCATGGAAGGTACCTCTGCCCCAAGCAATTAGGAAAATACCCACTACCACCAAAAAAAAAAAAAAAAAAAAAAAAAAAAGCATGGAAATATCTGTTTCTTATGTGACGTCAAGGCCAGGGGCAGAGTCATTGGCTTAAAGTAACCTTTCCTTAACCAAGTAGTCTAACTGGACACTTGACTTCTTTGAAACATGGTTTCCACATCTGTGAAATGAGAATGGAATAAGACAGCATCATTTTCTCAGAGCTAAGATTTCAAGAGTTAAGATATTGGAATGTGATGCTGTTATAGAAGTAAATTAAACAAGCAATTTTTAAAAGCTGTTTGGAAATCCCCTTCATAATTTGTGACTAGAGACATAATTCAGAGTTATAACAAAAGATAATCTTCCCTATCTCCCCAAACATTTACAGTTTACTCTTTGGCTTGCTGTGATATTTCACCATGGATTAAGCCAAATGTATTCCATCCTGATTAAATGAAAGCAAAATTGAGTACCTTAAGTAGGTAAGTAAACACATAAAACTAGAAAGGCTAGCAAAGATGTAAACTATCACACACAGACCACAATAAAGGACTCCTATGACAATAAAGAGCCAGGGTCTTTACCTAGGACCATTACCATGATCTTAAGGCTAAAAATGGGTTTGTTGGAGGGACACAAGGGACGCCCAGGGGCAGGAAGGGCAACGAGCACCAGGCTGGCATAGTCCTTCCTGCCAGTTTCCCAGGCACATGGTCTGTTATCTGTGCCTCTCGCTGCATATCTGCTTCCCTTGTGATGAGGGAGTGTGGGCCTGGTAGACAGACTGGAGGGAAAGTCTGTTCCAATATGCAGGCATCTCAAGGAGAGACTTTTCCTAATAACAGCAAGGTTTTGGGTTTAGTTTCCTTTGGCTCTGCTTTTATTGGCGTTTGCTATCACAGGATGCCTAAGATGGCTCAATCTTGGGTGCCTTCAGAACAACAATTAAAGAAAAACAAAACAAGCAGTGGATAATAAGAAAGTTGATTGAAAACAGTTAACTCTCTAAAAAAATCAAAAGAAGGTGAGTTCTGTAAAGACATGTGACCTGGTGACTTAAACATACCAGGAGAAAAGGTCAGTTAGACAGAATAGCAGTGCTGGTACCTACTCACGTTCAGTTCCAAGAAAGAGTAAGCTTTCACCAAGAAAAAGGTCGTTCCTTGTCATAAAGACAGTCTTTGGCTTTTGTTTTTGGATAATAATTTTCAGACCTCACAATGATATAAGCCAAAACTTAAAGGCCCAAATGCTAGTCCAGGCTTTGGTACTAAACTTGTCCTGAAGCCGTCTGGGGAAAGGAAGAGAATTGTCTCCCAGCTTCCTTCAGTGGCTCATATTTTTGCTGTCTTGCTGTTCCTGAAAGTCTTGGCTCCCTTATACTTCAGCTCTTGTCCTTGCCTATTTAGCTTAACCTCTCAAAATTTTTTCCCATTTGAAAGACTTGAATATTTTGCTTTCTTTTTGTGTCTGTGAACTGTCATTTTTGCTAATATTTAACTCTTTAAAATCATTGTTTTCTATAAGACTTTGTCCCATATCTTCTTCCACTGGTAGCATACAAGGAGGTTAGAAGAAAAGCTATTCTCAAAAGTACTCATCAGTCTCTAATTTTGGACAAAACATTAATAACTTATTGAAGATACACTTCGGATGTTGAATCTCATTACTATGATGAGGGAGAGGAGGGAAGACCACTAAGGAATAAACTTTTCCTTAAGGAAGCTTCAACTTAGAATGAAGGCCAGGCAGAGACAGACTGCTAACTTGCCTGCCACAAGCTTTTCCTATTATCTCCTATAACATGTGACTCTAGGGAACCATTTTGGGATTAGAAACTGTTCCAAGCTGACCTTCTTTCTGGGTAGACAATCCTGCTTCCTTGTGTTCCATAGAGGCCCAGAGCTGCTAGCAGTCACCATGTCCCTCGTCCTTAAAAAAATACTGGACATCAAGGAGCTATGCAGCTCTTTCCTAAAAGACTCAGTTAATTGCCTCAAAGGTCCCGAGAGCAGCAAGCAGGAGGCAGGCAGGGAGGAGGTGAAGAGGAGTGTTACCCTGCTCCACCCTCTTAAAGGGTTCTATAATGGATAGCTTAAGGCTATGGGGGACACTTATATTCAAGTTACCACATTCTGTCCCTGACCCGCATAAACTCATGACCATTTTATGATGCAAAATGCATCCAATCCAACCACAAAAGTCCCCATAGTTTTTACAGTCCTACAACTGTTCAAAAGTCCAATGTCTAGTCTGAGATCCAAGATAGTATTTTAACTATAAGCCCTGTAAAGTCAAAACATGAGTTACATACTTCCAACACATAATGGCACAGAGTAAACATTCTCCCACAAAAAGAGGGCAGAGTAAGGAAAGACTCAACCAATGCAAGATCAAAAACCACAAGAGGGCTGGAGACATGGCTTAGCAGTTAAGGCACTTGCCTGAGAAGCCTAAGGACTCATGTTCAACTCCCCAGACACACAAGGTAACACATGTGCAAGGTCACACATGTGCACAAGGTGGTGCACACATATGGAGTTTGATCACAGTGCCTGGAGATCCTGGTGTACCAATTCTTTCTCTCACGCTTGCTCTCACTCTGTCTCTCACTCTCTCCCTCATTATGAAAGGCCAGTCTGTTGGGCTTGCCTCAAAAAAAAAAAAAAATGTAGAGAGGCAAACATCAATGCCTACAGCTCTGTGTCTACGATCTGCGCTCCAAAAGATTTGGGTAGTTCCCTTCTTTAGCTGTGCTGCTTGCTTTCGGAGCAGGAACACCTAAGCAAGGGTGAGCAGCTTTCCCACTGCAAGCCTCCCCTCAGTCCTGGCATTTCCAAAATCCTGAAATCTCCACTGCAACCCATGGTTAGGACTCACAGCTCCATGTCATGGTCTCACAGGGCTTCTGTGCAAGCATTTCAGCCCTGCCCTCACCTCACCCAGTGGCCATATCCAGAACCATGTGTACCTCCTCACACTTCTGTCGTTCATTTGTTATACTTCCAAAACTGTACCAGGTGGGCTACTGAACTTATTAAGCCAGGGATAAATAAGAGTGACTTTGAGAAGCAGAACATTCTTTCAGCATTCTTCCTTTAGCCTTTTCCTTTCAGAAGAAGCAACACGTCTATTGTCCTCCTATTGCAGAGCAGCCAATAAATCCTCAGTGGTGATCATCTCTTAAACAATGGCAGCCAAAGCAGTCCCTATGCCTGGGAGCCAACCCTGCTCACATTTTCCCTGTGCAAAACTTCACATTTTTCACATCCTTCTGCTTTATGCTTTCCTCCTCCAAACATAACCAGTCCATTACTTCTAAATTCAACTTTGCTCAAGATCTCAGGACACAGCCAGAGCAGCACATGAACTGCCTCTAGCCCAGTGTGGTAGTCAGCTCTGGGGTGACTACCACATTGCTAGGATGAACTTCTAAACAGAAACAGTTCATGGGAGTAAGCTTTCAGCTTACAGATCCAAGGAAAGTTCAATCAATGGCTGAAGAAGCTGGCTCCCATTCATAAATCCAAGCAGACAGACACCACCACCAAAACAGCCAGCACCATAAGAAGCACAGATGAACAGCAAACAGCAGGGAACAGGAATCCAGCATCAGAGCCCCAGGTAGAGTTCAGACCTCTCTTCATACCTTTAGGCTAGAATCAGATCTTCCCCTAGTGATACCTCTTCCATTCAGGCAGCTGGTAATCCAAGTTTTAATAAAACACCTGAGTCTATTGGTAGACAAACATTCAAACTCCTATACCCAGTTCCTGACAAAGTCCTTTTTTCTACTCTAAACTTCATAAGCTGAGCCTTCAGAGTCCCCAGATCTCTACATTTATGTAGAGTCCATCATTGGATTGATCCATTGATGTTACTCTATTCCAAAGTTCCAAACCCTTTGAAATTACTCCCACAAACTAGTTCCAAATAACCAAAATTCATATGGTCAGGCTCATTGTAGCAATGACCCTACCTCTGGTACCAGTTTTTTCCATAGCAGTTACCTTCTTGTTCATGAGGTAAAACACCATCTTCTATTTTCATGACTTGTTCTTTTGACTTCCTCCATTATCCATGAGAAAATATGAACAGATGGGCCCAATATTGTTCAGGTCTTGTATAGGTAACAATAGTTGCTATGAGGTTATAAATGCAATGTTGAAATAGAATATTTTGTTTAAAAACTCATCTATTGTGGAGCTGGTGAGATGGCTTAGCAGTTAAGGCACTTTCCTGCCAAGCCTAAGGAGCCAGGTTCGATTCCCCAATACCCACACAAGCCAGATGCACAAGGTGGCACATACACTTGTAGTTCATTTGCAGTGCCTATCGAGGTCCTGACATGCCCATTCTCTCTCAAGAAAAAGAAAAGGTCATCTGTTGCTTTCATTGTAAATATTTAATAAGTTTAGCTTCCCTCCCTTCTCCAAACTGTCTAGTCCAAACTGTCTAGTTGGTACTTCTCCAGATGCATGGAGTGAGTGGTGTTGCTGTAACCATGAGAGGTAGGACAGCTGAACAACAGTATGGACAGCTATGGACAAGGAGAGCCCAGGGGACAAGAACCTACAGTGTGGCTCTAGACTGCTCCTCAGTTTAACCTGTTACCATTTGAGCAGGTAGATGATTCTACTCTTAGCCTAAAGACATAATATATTTGACTCATGTGCACAACTCCCTTGTGCATGCTCACTAAGAAACTGGCACATTAGCCAGGCATGGTAGAGCATGCCTATAATCCCAACACTTGGGAGGCAGAGGTAGGAGGACTACTGTGAGTTCAAGGCCACTCTGAGACTACAGAGTGAATTCCAGGCCAACCTGGGCTAGAGCAAGACCTAACCTCAAAAAAAAAACAAAATCAATCATGGGCTACAAGAGGGCCTACACCTATTAAATTCTCTATAAAAAAGTAAGGGTTATCTCATTTGTTCTGGTGCTAACTTACTCTCTGTTGGAGAATCTGCTTCTCTTTTTCAGATAGATGTAGATCCTAAGGAGATAGCCACCCCATCATATCTTGAAAGGGCCTGGCTGAAACTAAGAAAAATTGGCGAAACAAGCAAGGGTGCTATTTTCCTGGTGAACTGGGTACCAGCACAAGGGGGAAGGAGATCAACACAGAGAAAAATCAACTCCTACCAAATCACAGAGCCAGAGACCCAGAGGCCCCTAACACTTCATCACTGAAGCAGACCAAAAATGAACCCAACATGGCTCAGGGAAATTTTATGGAAGAAGGGGGTGGAAAGAATGTCAGAGCCACATGTCGGGTCATGATATGTAGAGACATTTATCCTACCCATAACTGTGGGCTAACTCCACAATGCATGGCCCATATACCTCAACAAGGAGGGGCCAAGGGGAGGGGGTAGGTCACGGATGAGCCTAATAATGGTACCAAACTGACTGTATTTGCTGAATACAAAACTAATTAATAAAAAAATAAAAAGAAAACAAAAACAAAAAAAACCAGAAACTGTCAAATTACAATTTCATCTCCCATCTGTTTATTAATGGTCCATGTTATCCCTCCCTTTTTTTGTTTTCTGAGGTAGGGTCTCACTGTACCTCAGGCTGACCTGGAATTCACTATGTACTCTCAGGGTAGCCTCAAACTCACTGCAATCCTCCTACCTCTGCCTCCCAAGTACTGGGTTTAAATGCATGCACCACCATGCCCAGCTCCATGCTATCCTTAAAACGTTATAAGGGGGCTTATGACAGTGTACCTGCTTATATCTAAAACTAAAAGACAAAAACTGAATTAGATGGATAGTGTGAGCTTGGAATTTTCCTGCCTCACCTCCACTTTACACTTATTTCTTCCCAGTTCCTCTGGAAAAAGGATTTATGTCACAGATAGAATTAGTATCATCTCATCACAAGTTCCTAGAGGAGGCATGTATCCATGCATGGCTAATCTGTGGACTTCATCCAGCGCTTACAGAAGCTCAGCCAATCCACTCACAGTAACTCAATTTGGAAAATAAGTCTGAATTCTGAGGCAAGAGAAGCTCTTCTACCCTTGGAGTTTCTGTCAGCGTTATGGAACCAGACTTGCTCCAGAGCCACAGTGTGGGGAGACCAAAGTCTATAAACAGCCTAACCAGAAAGGACAGAGACAGAGACAGGAGTAGACTGAGGTGACAGGAGTTTTCAGAACTTCCCAGATCCAGCTCTGACTAAGCTGGTCTAAGACTATACCAGGTCTTAGATTGTATGTAGAAGTCATCATTATAGCCTTTTATTCCCAATTAAGTTGAGTTTCTTGTCATTGTCATCTAAGGGCCCTGATTAATTCAATATATGAGAAAAGTGGGGTAGGAAAAAGATAAAGCTAGAGAGAAGAAAAATTTGAAGCTATTAGTAAAATGACTATACTCCAAAATGCTTGCCATGAACTTCAGTACACTGGATAGTGTGGACCACATGGTTAATATGGAGTAACACTTGTTTACTTTAGCCCCAGGAAATTAAAACTCATCAAGATGCTCAGAAATAGAACTAGACCTGATGATAAAATTTGAGAGTAACTTCTGCTTTAGGATCCCAGTGAAGAAGATGGTGCATGGAATGCTGAGTCACATCCTCAGCGGTGCCCTCAAGACAGTGAAAAAACTGAGTTTCCCAGAAGTGTTTTCTATACCATGGTGTGGAGCAGGCAGAGGATGTAGCACCAAGGCACAATTCAATGCTTTCATTTCCCAAATATTACTTTATATTGGTCACTATTAAAATCTGTATTTTAACAGTTTCTTGGAGAGGTGGTTCATGTCTGTCAGCTAGTTTGATATTACACCTGTCCCAGACTTAGTTGCTTTTCTAGTGATACTACAGTAACCACGAAGCTTGGACTTTTACAGTTCTAATGAGACACCATGAAGAGAAAAAAATAACAGACTGACCACTCTGTGTCTTCCCTAGTGTCTCTGGAATCAACTTATTGACAACTTCCTCCATGTCACAGGGTAAGTTTTGCATCATTTTTAGGATTTGGTGCAGTAGTTGGTACTGAGCACAAGAGATCTTGGGTGTTTAGTTCTTGTAGTTTTTGTAGTAAAACCAACACTGAACAGATGAAGCAAATAGTGGTCAGTAGTCTTGACATCAGTGTGAATTCCAATTATAGTCTTCAGTGTTTGACCACGGGTAAGAGCCATGCCAGGGAAGTTAGCAGCCAGTTTTTGCCATGCGCATCCTCAGTAACTAGCTGGGGTTTTGCAGACACAGCTTCATCATTCTGCAGTTCAACAAAGCTCATTTTAAACACAAGGCCCTGGAGCCACCAGATATAATTTGAGTTTCTTGAGTTCTTGTGACCAGTACTTTCCCAATATTCTTATATTAAATAAAGTCAATGCTTTCACATCTCGCAATTTTTTTCTTTTGGTTTTTTGAGAGAGAGTTTCACTCTAGCTCAGGCTGACCTGCAATTCACTATGTAGTCTCAGGGTAGCCTCAAACTTGTGGTGATCCTCCTACCTCTGCCTCCCGAGTGCTGGGATTAAAGGCATGCGCCACCACGCCCGGCTCATCATGCAAATCTTTCTTAGAAAATGGGTCAGTGGCTGGAGAGATGGCTTAGCAGTTAAGCGCTTGCATGTGAAGCCTAAGGACCCTGGTTCGAGGCTCCATTCCCCAGGACCCACGTTAGCCAGATGCACAAGGGGGCGCACGCATCTGGAGTTTGTTTGCAGTGACTGGAAGCCCAGGCGCGCCCATTCTCTCTCTCTCTCTGCCTTTTTCTCTCTTTGTCTGTAGCTCTCAAATAAATAAATAAACAAACAAACAAACAAAAAAAGAAAATGGGTCAGTACTGCACATCTTATGATCTTTAATGGCTGGCATGTGTGAACTGCTAAGCAAGTACCCTCAGCCCCTCATATGAGTATATTAGGAGCTTCTTGCCTCTAATAGGCCCATGCAGAGCCTGGGTGTTGGGTTTTGAGTAGATCAGGAGGGTGATATCCTGCCTATTCTTAGAGTTGCATCCATCAAAATTGCAGAGTTTAAATTATAGCATCAAGCCACAGTAACAAAAATGGCATATACCTGCCTAAACAGACACATAAGCAACTAACAGAATACAGGACCCATATAAACCCTTTGAGCTACTAGAGCTGCTTGTTTTTTGATGAAGTTGTGAAATATACACATTAGGTTAAAACAAAAAGCCTCTTCCAAAAAATAGTGCTGGAAAATTGGATTCCCATGTGTAGAAGAATTTTATTGCATCCATATCTCTCACCCTATACAACAATCAATTTAAAGTGGACCAGAGACATTAATGTGATACCTAAAAATACAGAAGAAAACATATGCCAAACACTTCATGATATGAAGTAGGCAAAGACTTTCTAAAAGAACTCCAATAACTCAGAAAACAATCCCAAAAACTTGCAAATTGTATGGTATGAAATTAAAAGGTTTCTGCACAGCAAAGGAAATTATTAGCATAGTGAAGAGATAGCTTGCAGAATGGAAGATGGTGTCTGCCTACTATACATCTGACAAAGGATTAATATATAGAATCTATGATAACTATAAAAATAAACTCCAAGAAATAATCTGGTTAACAAATGGGCTAATGAACTGAATATATGGCTCTCAAAGGAAGAATTATAAATGGCCAATAATTTTCTTTAAAGTTTGCAACATTTCTAACAAACAGAGAAATACATATTAAAACTACATTGAGATTCCATCTTGCCCCTGTCAAAATGTCTATTATCAAGAAAGTAAACAACAAATACTGGTAAAAATTTGGAGAAAGTAGAATTTTTCTTTTTGAGGTAGAGGTTTCAGTGTAGCCCAGGCTGACCTGGAGTTCACTATGTAGTCTCAGGGTGGCCTTGAACTCATGGCAATCCTCCTACCTCTGCCTCCCAAGTGCTGGGATTAAAGGCGTGCACCACTATGCCCAGAGAAAGTGGAATTTTTATACACAAAGGGTGGGAATGTTAACTGGTACAGCCACTATGGAAATCAGAGTGGAGGTTCCTCAAAACCTAAAAATAGAACTCTCACAAGACCCAGCTATACTGCTGCATACCAGAGAGATGCTTACACATCTATGTTCATTGTACACTGTTCACTGTAGTCAAGTCACGGAACCAACATAGAGACTCGTAAGTAGATGAATGAAGAAAATGAGTTTAAGATAAGTCATGTTTTCTCTCATATATAGACTCTAAATTTGAATATTGTGTGTGTGTGTGTGTGTAAAAGTAGAAAGGGACCAGGCACGGTGGCACACACCTTGAATTCCAGCACTCAGGAAGTCAAGGTAGGAGGATTGGTATAAGTTTGAGGCCAGCCTGAGACTACATAGTGAATTCCAGCCAGCCTGAGCTACAGTGGGACCCTACCTCGAATTTTTTCTTAAGTAGAAAGGAGACAACGAAGGGACCCTACCTCGAATTTTTTTTTTAAGTGGAAAGGTGAAAATGAAAAGGATGAATTGGAGATGTTTAAAGGACAAAAAAAAGAGATAAACAAGAAAGGGTAATGAAATGTATGTGATATGACAGCAGAAGTAGGGACTACTGAGGAGAGGAAGAGGACCAGCAAGAAGTGGGAGTGGGGTCAGGGGAGGATAATGTATGTGTATGAACATGTAAAAAAAAAAAGTACATATTCTTAAAAAGGTGGTGGTGTTTAGGCATCCTGTCAGCCCACAATAGTGCACACAAAGCCCACAAACTCAAATGACATGCAAAAGATATCAGCTATGCTGGGATCAACGGCCCGTGTCCCAGTAATCCGACCAGCCTCTAGTAAGTGGGGTCCCACAGCATTCACCACTCGTACCTCCTGGAAGCAGTTTTCAGAAGGAGGAAACTGTACAAATGGTAAAGGAAGCTCTTTGCTAGAAGAACTTAGTACAAGTATCAAACTATACCTTGAGCTGACTGGCTTGGGAATCTAGGACAGTTAATTTTTTTTTTTTGCTTGGGAAGCTGATCTAAGATAGTCTATGGTAATTAGATAAGAGAAATCCTTACCCATTAATGTCATTTTCACCCTGATTTCATAAGCCAATGTCACATGCAGAGAAGAGACTGTTTTCTCTCTGTGATGAAGGCATGGGTCACTGAGTGGGATTCTCATAAAGGAGCCCCCCTTGCCCTAAAGAATCCTTCCTAGTTAAAGAAGGTTGCTTGCAAGGGCTGCAGGCCAGGTCCAGTTCCTCAGCGCTCACATAAAGCCAGAGGCAGAGTGGAGTATGCGTATGTGATCCCAGTGCGCCTGCAACAATGGGAGGTGGAAGGCCAGTGAGACTGATTTCCTCTGAAGTGTGCAGTGCTGTTTGCAGGAGTCTCTGTCTCAAAGAAGGTGGAACTCAGGTACCTCAAAGTTGTTCTCTGACCTCCACAAATACACTTTGGCACATATGCCTACACATACACACACATACATACATACATACATGCATACATACATACATAAATTTTTAGCTATTTATTTGAAAGAAAGAGGCAGAGGGAGAGGGAAGAGAGAGAGAGAGAGAGAGAGAGAGAGAGAGAGAGAGAGAGAGAAAACGAGCATGCCAGGGCCTCCAGCCATATGCACCACCTTGTGCATCTGGTTTATGTGAGTCCTGGGGAATCGAACCTGGATCCTTAGACTTCATAAGTAGGCAAGCACCTTAACTGCTAAGCTATAACTCCAGCCCAAATAGGTTTTTTTTTTTTTTTTTTTTTTTTTTTTTTTTTTTGAGGTAGGGTCTCACTCTAGCCCAGGCTGACCTGAAATTCACTATGTAGTCTCAGGTTGGCCTCGAACTCATGGCAATCCTCTTACCTCTGCCTCCCGAGTGCTGGGATTAAAGGCATGCACCACCACACCCAGCCTAGTTTTTTTTTTTTTTTTTTTTTTTTAAAGAAACCTTCTTGCCTTCAATATTGTTGAGAACTTAGGTGATTTTCTTTCCTTTTTTTTGGTGGGGGTGTGTGGACTTTTTTTAATCTTCTGAATTTCAACACTGTGTGGCTCATATTGCATGGATCCCATGCAAGTAAAAGTACTGGGACCTACGTGTTGCTAAACTTATGAGTTGAATGTGCAATAATCACCAGATAATCACATAAAAGTGTAGCTGATAAAGGTTTTTTGTTCTTATTGAGATGGAAAAGTCTTTGAAAATCCCTCATAACATTTTTCCCTCTGGCTATAATCTTAGAAGTTGGATTTCTAGCATTTTGTAAGCCCAGCCCATATTTTTAATTCTGTTTCCATTATATGGCCATTACCTCCATGGAAAATATATACAAAGTTCATTTCTAATAATCACAAGTCTTCATTTCTTCCTCTTGCCCAATTGAATTGCACTTTCAGACCATTTCTTCCATGGAATTTCATTCATGTATATTTTTATATTTGAAAGGCTTATTGATATTTATGTTGAATAAACATACTTTTGTAAATAGAAAACAGTTCCTTTTATTCTTGTAACTATAAAGTTTTGACTGTTAAATTTTCACCTGGATTTGCTTAACAGTACAGCTGATATTGCAATATTATTGCTCAAAACAGCTACAGTACTAATTTTACTAAGTACTTAAACATAAAAGTAGAATTTTCTTAGTCTTCCCTTAATGAGATCTAATAGGACTACTTTTTCAGTTAGTATATAGATTCATAGGTGAATATTAACTAGTGGTAGAATAAGACAGGATTCAGCATCAATTTCTCATTTCCAGTTTTGCCTTTTACAAATGCAAGCATGAAGAAACCCAGTTCATCTAAATAATTAGATGAAAATAGAAGACGTTCCCCCCCCCCTCAATGTAACTTAATTTTTTGATCTCCTCCCAAGTTATATTCAGAAAATCAAATACTAATCTGTGTAACCTTACTGGACATTTACCCTAAATGCCCCACATTTCACTACAGAGATCTTTGTTCAACCATGTTTATAGCTGCTCAATTCATAATAGCTAAGACCTGGAATCAACCCAGGTGCCCAGCATTGGATGGATGGATAACCAAGCTGTGGTACATTTGCATGATGGAATTCTATTCTGCAGTAAGAAAAAAATGACACAATGACATTTGTAGAAAAATGGTCAAACTCAGTGAACTCACACAATCACAGAAAGACAATCATCGCATGGTCTCATTCATCTGTGGTTCCTAACCGGGATCAGCCCGAGTTGTTGACAGGCAACTCAAGGCCTGGACAATAGGGAGGGTAAGGCTTGGGGGCAGGGTGGGAAAGTAGGGGGGGATCACAAAACTGAACCCAAAATGAGCTGGTACCATAGAAACCTTTATCCTTGAAGATAGACTAAAAGGTTGAACCCTTAACAGGAACATGGGGGGGAGCACCTGAAAAGAAGGGTCCTAGAGAAGGTGGGAATGAAGCCTAACCTTAAATTTTTCTTCTTTGTTTTTTTTTTTATTTGTTCTTTTCCCTTGGCTCTGGCCTATAACTCCCAGTACCAGGAGGCAGGAGGAGCTGTTGATTGGAGAGACCTATAAGGTCCCCCAAAACAAGACAGACTTCTGTCAAAGAACTTGCTTACCCACCAGAGGTTAATGGTAAGACCCTTCTGCTGAAGACACCATATGCTGTCAGCATGGAACATGGAGAAACCTGGCTGGAATCCAGAAGAGAACCAGACCCCAGACAGTTAACCCGTCTAGTGCTGGGAGACACTACATGAGCTACTGGGGGAAAGTGGCCAACATCTGTCCAAGCAACACAGGGTCTAAGCTACTCAGAAAAAAACAACCTGACATGGTGCTCACACAAGTTCAATAGTGGCACACAGCCATGGTAGGTAACCAGCTGCTTTTGGATTGGCTAACAGATCCGCTCAGTAAAAAGAAACCCATATCTGTAACTGGGAACCGAGTCAGAATCATATCCAAACAATGATTTTGCTCTCCAATATCACACTCCCACTAATGTTGTGCTAAAACAGGGCTACACCCATTAAATTCTCTCTAAATTAATAGTGGTTATCCCATTTAACCTGTGCTTACTTCACTCTCTGGTGGAGAAGCTGCTTCTCCTTTTCAGATAGTAATGGGACCCACGGAGATAACTACTCATTACACTACAGCCTGGTCACAGTTGAAACCACAGAAGAATTGGGGAATGAGCAAGAGTGCTGCTTTCTCGGTGAACCTAATATCAGCACAAGGGTGAAGGAGATAGACATTGAGGACACTCAACACCTTCCAAAGCAAAGATCCAGAGTCTCCTAAGAGCCCATCACTGGAGTAGACACCCAACATGGCTCAGACAATTTTGTGGAAGAGGGAAGGAAAGATTATTAGAGCCACAAATTGGGACATTATGCACAGAGGCATTGTCTCTTCCCCATAACTAACTGCTACTCCCACAATGCACAACCCACACATCCCCACAGGGTGGCCTGTGACCCCAATGAGGAGGGCCCCTTTGGAAAGAGTGCAGGGATAAGGGAAGGGATGGTACCAACATGTGTTGTTTCCGTAATAAGTATATCTATAACTAATAAAAAAAATCCAAAAAATACTATTTAATGATCATGTAATAAATAGCCTTCTTTTAATTTTTCTAAACCAAAATAGTAGAGACTACGGCCTAGATGAGCACACATTTAGCAATCATTGAGGCCTTAGGTTCAATGTCAACACTTAAAAAAAAATAATTTAAGCCGGATGTGGTGGTGCACGCCTTTAATCCCAGCACTCGGGAGGCAGAGGTAGGAGGATCACCGTGAGTTCGAGGCCACCCTGAGACTCCATAGTGAATTCCAGGTCAGCCTGGGCTAGAGTGAGACCCTACCTCGAAAAACAGAAAAAAAAAAATTTATTGCTTGGGAAAGGACTTTTTAAAATTTTGTTAAAGTATTTCCTTTTCTCAAAACATCTATTTTTAAACTTTTTATTGACAATTGTCATATGCATACGTACTTTAATCATAATCCCTTTCCATTAACTTTCTTCTGCTCTCTTCCCCCCAACCCTCTGACACCGAACCCCTTCTTTTCTCCAACTACACCCTCCTCTCTTTGATGTGGTTTTTTGGTCCTTCTCCATTACCTATGACAGCATGTTGATGGACCCAGTATTATGCAGGTCTTGTGCAGGTGACCTCCATGAATCATGAATATAATGACCACTTCTTGTCCAAAATCCAGAGTTCTAAAGCACTCCTCTCCATCCTTTGACTCTTATATTTTTTCCTCAATGTCTCCTGAGTCCTGGAGGGTGCAAAAGAGATGTCTCATTTAGTGCTGAGCACTCAACTGTCACTTCTCAGTACTTTGATGAAAACCTTTTCATTTAATTGCCTCTTTCAAGTCCCAAACTTTGTTATACCCCTGCTTGTCATACACGTGCATGACTCATATGCCACACTTGAGGGGCATGTAGGTCAAGGAAGCTCCATTATGATAGGGGAACAGGGGAAGGATAGGTATTTAACTTCATATGGAAATTGGGGATCTGGAAAAATATTACCTCAGAACTAATTCTATAGCACATATCCTCAGAAGACCTCATGGGCCTCTGGAGCATGTGCCATCTCAATTGGAAGGCTAATGTTTTAGCATGGGCCGAAAGTTATATAAAAACTTTATATGGGCTGGAGAGATAGCTTAGCAGTTGGGGAGCTTTCCTGCAAAGCCAAAGGACCCAGGTTTGATTCCCAAGTCCCACATAAGCCAGATACACAAGGTGGTGCATGCATCTGGAGTTTGTTTGCAATGGCTGAATACCCTAGCATGACCATTCTCTCTCTCTCTGTCATAAATAAATAAAATTTAATAAAAAATTTTAAGTGTATATGATAAAATATTCTCTGACAGTAAAGCAATGACATAAAGAAGAAGCATATAACTATAACCTGGAGGAAGACTGCTACGTGGGAAAGGGCCTGTGAGAGGGGCCACCTCAGCTGAGCCCAGAGGACAAGGCCAGGAAGCTCATTCCAAGGAGGAACAGCAATAACAAAGGTCTGTGGGAACAAATGTCACATATGCAAGATGTCACAAGATCAGTGTGGTCTGAACATGATGAAGGAAGGGTGATGTAGAGGGAGGTGAAGTCAGAGAGACAGATGTCACCAGATTTGTGTGGCTCTGAAGGACCTGCGTGTTATATTCAGTGATTATAAAGATTCAAAGCCACAGTGGTTTTAGGCAAAAGAGCAACAGGAGCTAAACTGGACATTAGAAAAACCATCCTGGGTGCTGAGACGAAGGGGTAGGGGATGGTAGAGAAGCGAGACAGTGTGTGGTTTGAATGTAAATGTTCCCCATGGCCTCAGTGTTTTTGTTTAAACTTCCCACTTAGTCTCCAGCATTAGGAGGCCAGTGTAGGCCTCTGTGTTCAGAGCCAGCTCGCACTTGCTATTCTCTCTTTGCTGCGGCTGTGTAATGCTGTGAGCCAGTTGCTCTTCACTGGTATGATGTGAAATTGTCAGCCTGAAATAGACCCTTTCCTCCCATAAAATGCTTCTAGTCAGTTGCTTTATCTCAGTAACAAGAAGCTAACGGCTACGGGCAATCACAGACAGAAGTGATTGCAGCTTGGAGCAGAGGAGGAACAGTGGAGTTAAGAGGAGTTGAATTTAGGAAATCATTTGGAGGAAAAAAAAGAAAAACAGCGCCAATTACCGGTAAATTAGATAAAGAATGTAAAGAAAAGAAAAGAGGAGAGCTGAGGGTCAGGGCGGGAGCACAGTGCATCAGGGCTGGACTGAGCCACAGGAGAGGAGACGCAGGACCCCAATGCAGACACTGAGCAGAGGTTACGCAGGAAGGGCATCCTGCCCCCAAAAGAAAGTCTGAAAGAACTAGAAAAGAAAGAATTGGAGGAGGAGGGGAAGCGCAACCTCCAGCAGTCAGTGGTAAAAACGTATGAAGATATGACTTTAGAAGAGCTGGAGAAGGATGAGGACGGATTCAATGAGGATGAACGGGCTGTTGAAATGTTCAGGCAGCAAAGACTGGCTGAGGTGAAAGCGATTCAACTGAAGAATAAATTTGGAGAGGTTTTGGAGATCTCAGGAAAGGATTATGTTCAAGAAGCTATCAAAGCTGGGAAGGACTTGTGGCCAGTCTTGCTTCTTTACAAACAAGGGATTCCTCTCTGTGCTTTGATAAACCAACAGTTAGTGGGCTTTCCAGGAAATTTCCTGATGTGAAGTTTATCAAAGCTATTTCCACAACCTGCGCATATCCAATTATCCCGATAGGAATCTGCCTACAATATTCGTTTACCTGGAAGGTGATACCAAGGCTCAGTTCATTGGTCTTCTGGTGTTGGGTGGCATGAACCTGACTAGAGATGAGCTGGAGTGGAAGGTCTCTGAGTCTGGAGCAATCAAGACAGACATGGAGGAGGAACCTACTGAAGAGGCATTGCTGTCTTCAATAGGGGCTCTGTGCCCCTGAAGAGGGACAGTGATTCTGAGGTGGACTAAGACTACAGCTTTTGAGACTTTCTTACCTTTTTTCTTATGACAAATTATTTGGGTTTTAAAAAATATTGGCATGCCAGGGCCTCAGCCACTGAAATTGAACTCCAGATGCTTCTGTCACCTAGTGCACATGTGTGATCCTGTGCTTGCCTTACCATTGTGTCTCTGGCTAATGTGGGATCTGGAGAGTTGAACATAGGTCTTTAGACTTCACAGGCAAGCACCTTAACTACTAAGCCATCTCTCCAGCCCTGGATTTTTTTATAAATAGGAAGAAAGCAAGAACAAGTCTTTTTCTAAGCCCTTTTATAATTTCATACATTTCAAAAATAATTATTGCTGGGAATTCTATTAAATTCCTTGAAACTCTCTTTTAAATTAACATTTCTTTTTAAAAATAATTTTAAACTTTATTTATTTATTTATTTGAGAAAGAGAGAAAAAAGAGGCAGAGAGAGAGAATGGGCATGCCAGGGCCTATGCCCACTGCAAACAAATTCCAGATGCATGTGCCACCTTGTGCATCTGACTTACGTGGGTACTGGAGAATCAAACCTGGATCCTTAGGCTTGGCAGGCAAGTGCCTTAACTGCTAAGCCATCTCTCCAGCCCAAACTAACATTTCTTTAAGTAAAAGTTAAACCAGTCATTGTTATGTCAAATATCGATGCTTTCCCATTTATATTTAAGTAAACCATGCAACTGTTTACTATTTTTTGAGACATAACTATATAGAATGGAATATAGAAATTTTAAAAAATATGTGAATATTCAATGAAAAATTGTGAAAAAAACAACAAAAAAGAAAGGAAATGAATCTGTCTGTATGATTCTGTCTATGATATATTTCATTAGTTGGGGAACTTAAATGCAAAAGTGCCAGACCTATATTTTAGTTATGACAGTAATTAACCAAGAATATCCATCTGAAAACTTACTTGGTTAAATAATCATAGCAACCCTGCTCATGGGTCATTGCTCTCTATCACAAGACATGCCCCAGGCTGGGAAAACTGTCAATTACAATCACTCAAAATACAGTCCATTTTAAAAGGGCAACTCCTGTTGAAATAGATCTGACCAGTTCAAAGTATATAACTATCAAATATGAGTATACTTTCTTTAAGTACCACCAATTATGACTTGTGAAACTGAAACAAATGTTTCAAAGCCATCTATAAGTTTTAAGCTTTCCATCATCGGATGTGGTGGCACACACCTTTAATCCCAGTACTTAGGAGGCACAGGTAGGAGGATCACCATGAGTTGAGGCCACCCTGAGACTACATAGGGAGTTCCAGGTCAGCCTGGCTAGAGTGAGACCCTATCTTGAAAAAAAAAAAAAAACTCTCCATTGATAATTTTCATACATGGACATAATGTAATTTAATCATGATCCCCTCGCATTATCTTCTCTTGTCATCTAGCCTCTTTCCATGGAACCCCTTCTTCTTTCCAACTTGACTCCCTTCTATTTTGATGGCTTAAAAAATTGGCCATCGTTTGTCATTCATATCAAAATGTTAATGGGCACAATATTCTACAGGTCTTATGGAGGTAGCAGTGACACTATGGGGTCATGAATACAATAGTCACTTCATTTCTATAGGATAGTGTTCCAAGTACTCCTTCCCAGTATCTGGCTCTTACATTCTTCCTGTGTCTTCCAAAATGTTCCCCAAGCCTTAGAGAGGTGATGTATATGTCTCATTTAGCTCAGAGCACTCAACAGTCATTGATTCTTAGCACTTTGACAAGTTTTAAGTCTCTCCAGTGTACACCACCATCTGCAAAAAGAAGCTCTCTGACCACAGGTGAGAGCAGCACTAACCTATGAACATAAACATGAGCATTTAGAGGCCAATTTTATTACCACAAAATATCCATTTAGTCAAATAGTAGTAGCTGCCCTCCTAGGGCCTGTGAATTTTCTAGCCATAGGTTTTGACTAGATTTTCAGCACCTCTCATGAATTCTCTCCTGTGGAGCAGATCTCAGATCCAGTCAAGAGAGCAATTGGTTACTCACAAAACCATCATGCCACTGTTGCAACATAGGCCCCATCTTGCCTGTTGGCTGGTTGTGTAACACACAGAGTAGACCCACTGTTGGGTAAGATTATTGGTGTCTTTTCTTCCCTAGGAGTCCACATAGCACTTACTCCCAGATAGCTTCCATCTGATTATTCAATGCCTTGCCACAAACACATAGGGTGTATTCAACAACATGGTCTTTCCTTTCTACTTCTTGTGGGCAACCAAGAGCCTTGGCAATATCCTGCTTTGTTTTAAGAAACTCAGAGGCCTCTCTGACCAACCACAACACCTGGAAGATATCTCATCCCTTGAATTGGGGTTTTCCTGTCACAGTTTATGGCTTCAGAAAGCAATATTATTTACCCCAGTAAGGTGGTTTTGCCCAAAATATATTTTTAAATTTACTTGTTTATTTGAGAGACAGTGGAAGAGAGCAAGAAAGAGGCAGAGAGATAGAGAGAATGGGTGTGCCAAAGCCTCTAACCACTGTAAAAAAAATCCAGACACATGTGCCACCTTGTGCATATGGCTTTAAGTAGGTACTGGGGAATTAAAGCCTAGGTCCTTAGGTTTCGCAGGCAAGCACCTTAACCACTAACCCATCACTCCAGCCCTTAATTATATTTTAAGTAATTAACAAAGAAGTAGGCTTCCCCTGTGTCTGGTTTTGTTTCCCCACTCCATGCCCTCATCTCCTCCATTGCCATCTTCTGACCCCACGTAACCTTTCCACCCTCACTATTCCACCCTGTACTTACATCACTACTCTCCCCTCTCTGATTCTTTCCCTTCCCACCCCCTTGGCTCCTTTCTAGCTTCCTGGCCTCTACTATCTCTTACTCCAACTTACATACAAATCTAAAAAATTGTAGTTAGGCTCTGTATATGAGAGAAAACACAAAGTATTTCTCTTTCTGAGTCTGGGTTTCTCACTTAATTTAATATTTCCCAGATCCATCCATTTTCCTATGATCTCACAATATGTTTTCTCTACAGCTGAATAAAGCTCCATCATGCATCTGCACCATGTATTCTTTTTTGTTTGCTTATTTTTATTTATTTATTTGAGAGTGACAGACAGAGAAAGAAGGAGGCAGACAGAGAGAGAGAATGGGCAGGCCAGGGCCTCCAGCCACTGCAAACGAACTCCAGACGCAGTGTGCCCTCTTGTGCATCTGGCTAACGTGGGTCCTGGGGAATCGAGCCTCGAACCAGGGTCCTTAGGCTTCGTAGGCAAATGCTTAACCACTAAGCTAGCTCTCCAGCCCTGCACCATGTGTTCTTTATCCCTTCATCAGGTTATGAGCGTCTAAGCTGATTCCATTTGCTAACTATGAATAGAGAAGCAATAAACATGAACATTTCAACAATCTCTACAGTAAAGTACAGAGACCTTAGGGCATATGCCCAGAGTGGTGTACCTGAGTTATATATTCAGTTGATTTATTTTTAGCTTTTTGAGAAATCTCCACACTGATTTCCATAAAGGCTGCACTTGTTTGCACCCCCACCAACAGGGAATAAAGTTTCCTCTTTCCCCACATTCTTGCCAGTACTTGTTGTCTTTTGATTTTTTTGATGAAAGTTACTCTGACCATGGTGAAATGGAATCTCAAAGTAGTATTAATTTGCATTCCCCTAACAGCTGAAGATGTTGAACATTTTTTAAAATATTTTTTGGCCATTTGTATTTCTTCTTTGGAAACTCTATTCAGTTTGATTGGGATAGTGGTTTTTTATTGTTTAGTCTTTTGAATTCTTTGTATATTCTAGATCTTAATCCTCTATCAGTTGTATAGCTGGTGAAGATTTTCTCCCATTTTGTAGGTTGCTTTACTCAACTGATAGTTTATTTAGCTGCACAATAGCTTCTTGGTTTCATTAGGTCACATTTGTTGATTGTTTGCCTTGTTTCCTAGACAGCAGGGGTCCCATTCAGAAAATTCTCCTCTACGCATACGTGCTGAAGTGCTCACCCTGCTTTTTGCTCTAGCCATTTCAGAGTTTCAGGTCTTAAATTAAGGTCATTGATCCATTTGGAGTTAGGTTCTAGATTTATTCTTCTACATGCTAAAAATCCATTTCTCCCAGTACCATTTGTGGAAAATGCTGTCTTTTCTCCAGTTTGTATTTTTGGCATTTATGTCAAAAATCAGGGAAATATAGTTACATGGACTTATACCTGGATCTTCTCTTCTATTTCATTGATATATAGGTCTGGTTTTGTGCCTGTATCATACTGTTTTTATTACTATGTCTCTGTAGTATAACCTGAAATCAAGGATGGGGATGGGGATACCACCAACAGTATTTATTTATTCATGTATGCATTTACTTTACTGAAGACAATGTTGGCTCTCTAAGGTCTTTTGTGCTTCAACATGAATTTTAAGTTGGTTTAACTTCACCATTTCATCTAGCTGAGTTTCTTTTTGGAATTAATTTAGGTATCTACTTGTGTCCTCTATAAATTAATTCAGGTTTTCATTCATGCATGTATCCAAATATTCTTTAAGTTCATTGTACACATTTATAATTATCCTTTTGAGTTCTTATCTGGACTTTCCTCTAGGCAACTATCATGAGGATCCTCTATGATGAGATTGGTAGTTCTTTAAAAAGGCATATTGGCTTATTTTTTGATGTTACCCATTTTGTGTTCCATCTGGAGATAGCACATTGGTTGGGTCTTTCTGGAATACCTGTGTTAAGTGAGTACATTTGGATGGTGCTTGGCATTTCTTTGTGGTCACCTATATTTGCTCTGATTTGTGGTGCTTGTAGTTCAGTCTTGGCCATACTTGGTGCTGCTTTATGGATGGGGAAAGCAAAATGATCTCAGTTTTGTTGCAACTGTGTCCAAGCTCACTCATGACTGTCTGTCTCTAATGGCAAAAACTGGAAGGAAAGCAGAATATTCTAGGGAGAAGCTGAGCTCATGTGTGGTTCTGAGCCCAAACTGTGGAACTTCAGTGCTTAGGTATGGAGGGTGTGCTAGATCTACAATTTTTAAATTAATTTTTGATAGCTTATCTACATATTCTCTTATTCATACTACATTGCAAAATTTATTCATACAGAGGCAAAGAGCATAAAACCTAAATGCGGAAAAAAGTATCATAGAGGTCTGTCAGGCAGGCAATTAATTATTATGTTAATTTTAAGTTGTGTGGGGATTGTTTATCAGCATTTTCTCAACCTAAGTGATTATTTTCATGCTAAATTTATGTTTTACTTTTGCATTCTAGTTTTCTTTTTTAAAAATATTTTTATTATTTATTTGAGAGAGAGAAAGAGTCAGAGAGAGAGACAGAGAGAGAGAGAGAGAGAGAGAGAGAATGGGAGTGCCAGGGCTTCTGGCCACTACAAACAAACTCCAGACACATGCACCACTTACATAGGTCCTGGGGAATGTAACCTGGGTCCTTTGGCTTTGCAGGCAAGCATCTTAGTTGCTAAGCCATCCTTCCAGCCCTGCATTCTAGTTTTCTTGGTGTGTGTACAGTCTGTGTGATGTGTGGTGTGTATGTAGTATATGCACAAGTGTTGCAGACGCCAGAGGAGGATGTTGAGTATCCTCCTCTATGACTCATCTGCATTGTTTCCTTGAGGGGTCACTCACTGAACCTGGAGCAACCAGGTTTCTGCCACCCCTTCCCACCTGTCAGACTCACTGACTAGAGAGCCCCAGCGAGTCTCCCATTTCTTCCCCCACAGAGGACTGGGGTTATAGGCATGCATGGTCATGTCTGGATTGTATGGGGGTGCTGGGAATCAAATTGAGGCCCTTAGGCTTGAACAACAAACATTTTAATACTGAACCAAAGATTGTCCTTAAGCTTGCATTTATTGAAAAAACATTTTTCTATTTGTACATGTTAGCGTTTGTGTGTGTGTGTGTGTGTCTTTGTGCACCAGGGCCTCTTGCCATTGTAAACAAACATTAGACACATTGCACTTTTTGTAACCTGCATACATAGGTGGCCTGAGAATTGAACCTGGGCTGGCAGGCTTAGCAAGGAAATGGCTTTTACTTCAGAGCCATCTTCCCAGACGCCCTAATTTTGTATTCTTTATGTGGTACATTGTTCAATTGTTTGATTAAGCTATAGGGCCACAAAACCTGGAGCTGCCCCTAACAAGTGACATCACTAGTAAGATAAAAGCTTGGCAGAGAGCAAAAAAATATATGTTGTGTGTGGGTGGGGGAGCGGATAAGAGGCAGGAGAGCAATTCATAGGAATTTGTTCTTGTTTTGCTGTTTGTTTGGATAGGTTAAGTCAGATATATCCATCTGGCATCTGGAGCTGTGGACGAACTGAGCCAGGAGTTCTGGGTTAGAGACAATATGAACAGTCTCTGCTTAGATCTAAGCCACAAAAACCCCTCTAGCCTCTTTCTTTCATTCTCGCTCCCTCCATCCCTTCCTCTCCCTCTTTCTCTCTCTCATAACACACACATAGTAGCACAACTATTCTCACCTAGGTTTACCCTCACAGATCTATCTACCCCTTCCTCATATTTCTAAGGTCAGAGGAGGATTATCCTTCAGAGAATACAGTGTAAATGGTTTTCAAAATCAGGGCTGGCAGACAAACAGATATTTATCTTGATGTAAGGTGATTTCTAGGAGTTTGGGTATGAAAATGAATCTCTTTATAATAGCCTCTGTCTTGATTATTGCTATTTATTTTTCTGCTTCTCTGACATTTGTCATGGGTATGTGGTTTAAACAAAGCCCTGTGTTGCAGTTACCTTCTCATTTCTGGCATCAAACACCTGATCAAAAGCAGCTGATGGGAGAATATTTGTTTATTTTGGCTTACAGGTTTGAGGGGAAACTCCATTACAGTAGGGGAGCCATCTATTTGAACATAAACTTCTGGCCAACATCAGGTGAACAACAGCAGTAGGAGATTATGCCAAACAATGGCAAGGGGGAACTGGCTGTAAAACCCATCAGCCCACCCCCAACAACATACTCCAGTAAGAATCCAATTCCTAAATTATCATCAATTTGGGATTAAGAATTCAGCCCACCGGAGTTCATGGGGGATGCCTAGTTCAAACCACCACACCCTACCAGGAACCCTAAAGATAACACTTGATCAACTCACTAGTTTTCAGGATACAACTGAAATGTATAATTCACCCAACTTGAATAAGACCAACAGAGGTGCCTGCCCTGCCCCCCCTCCCCCCCCCCCTTGCTCTATGACCCTGGATAGGAACTTTGGTCCCAATTGCCAGTAAGAGTCTTCTAAAACTTTCATTGTATGGTTCTGGTATGTGTGTAATTTTTACTGGATTTAAAAAAATTGTTTCTTAATTTTTGCTTTCTTTTTATTTATTTATTTTTAATTTTTGCTTTCTTTAATTATCCATTTACTGTTCAGCAGTATGTTGCTCAATTTCCATAATTTTGTGTATTTTCTGTAACTCCCTTATGCTGATTCCTTATGCTGATCAGGTAGAATACTAAAAATTAATTGTCTTGCTTTGTGTTATAAAGTGTAGTCTATTTTCTAGAAAGTTTCACAGGCTGCTGAGAAGAATGAGCCTTCTGCATCTGTAGCTATCTGTTAAGTCCATTTGAAATACATTTTTTCCTGACGCTTTGTCTAGATGATCTATTAGTGACAAAAGGGTATTGAAGTCACCCATTATTATTGTGTTGAAATAAATCAGTACCTTTACATCCACTGTGTTCATTTTATAATTGTATACACGAATTTTCAGTGCATATATGATTCAAATTATAATATGGTATTGATAAATTATTTCCTTCATCAATATGACATGATATTTATCTTTTCTAATGTTAGTTCGAAGCTTTTGTTTTTCAGATAATCTACACATGCTTACTTTGTAGTTCCACTTGCTTGTAATGTCCCCTTACCATCCCTTTACTAAGGAAGGCTATGTTTCTCTTTGCTTTCGTTTTTGTTTCTTTCATATATATAATTAGGTATTGTTTTTAAACTATTTTATTTATTTATTTATTTGAGAGAGAGAGTGAGAGAGAGAATGAGCACACCAGGGCCTCTAGCTACTGTAAATGAACTTCAGATGCATGCACCAACCACCATGTGCATCTGGCTTACGTGGGTTATGGGGTATAAAACCTGGCTCCTTAGGCTTCATAGGTAAGTACCTTAACCACTAAGCAATCTATCCAGTCCAAGTATTTTTTATTTCATTTTACTTATTATTATTATTATTATGTTTTAATTTATTAATTTTTTTACTAATTAGTTTTGTACTCAGTGAATACAGTCAAGTTGGTACCATTGTTAGGCTCATCCATATCCTACCCCCTCCCCCTGGCCCCTCCTTGTTGAGGTATATGGGTAATGCATTGTAGAGTTAGCCCACAGTTATGGGTAGGAGAAATGTCTCTGCATATCATGACCCAACATGTGGCTCTGACATTCTTTCTGCCCCCTCTTCCGCAAAATTTCCCTGAGCCATGTTGGGTTCATTTTTGGTCTGCTTCAGTGATGAGGTGATGGGGGCCTCTGGGTCTCTGGATCTCTGATTTGGTAGGAGTTGATTGTTCTCTGTGTCGATCTCCTTCACCCTTGTGCTAGTTCCTGTTTCACCAAGAGAACAGCACCCTTGCTTGTTTCACCCATTGTTCTTAGTTTCAGCTGGGGCCCTTTTGAGGTATGATGGGCTGGTTCTCCCTTAGGATCTACATCTATCTGAAAAAGAGAAGCAGATTCTCCAATGGAGAGTAAAGTTAGCACCAGAAAAATGGGATAATCCTTATTTTTTTTTTATAGAGAATTTAATAGGTGTAAGCCCACTTGTAGCCCATGATTGGTGGTAGCTTGATAATGGAGAGCAGGGCTCATGTTTGGATATGGTTCTAACTTGTTTCCCAGATCCAGCTATGGGTCCCGTACCACTGAGGAGATCAGTTAGCCAAATCAAGAGTAGTTGGTTCCCCACCGTGGCTGTGTGCCACTATTGCATTTGTGTGAGCATCACAACAGGTTATTTGCTGCTAAGTAGGTTAGACCATGAGTTGCTTGGACAGATATTGGTCATTTTCCCCCAGTCACCCATGTAGCACCTTCTGGCACTAGACACGCTGACTGTCTGGGGACTGACTCTCTCCCAGCTTCCAGCCATGCCATTCCATTTTACATGTCAACCGCATAAGGTGTCTTCAGCAGTAGGGTCTTATCACTAACCTTTGGTGCGTCATCAAGTACTCTGACAGAAATCTGTCTTTCTTTTAGGAAACCCTGTAGGTCTCTCTGATCAAAAGCTCATTGTGGATGATAGCCGCATGCTGGTACTGGGAGTTACAGGTCAGTGCCCACTAAGAAAAGGAAGAAAAAGATAACTAATATAAAATAGTTAGAGAGAAGAGACTGAAAGAGAGAGGGAGAGAAGCTGTTAAAGGTCAGTCTTTATCATACCCTCTCCAGTGTCTTGTGGCTCAGGTATTCCTTCTAATGGCCTGGTGAAGGTTCAACCATTTGGCCTGCCTTTTAGGATGTAGAATTTTATTGTACCATTGCCATTTGGGTCTAGATTTGTGTCTCCCAACCCCTTCCTTACCCTCCCCTCCCTCCCCACCCACCCTATTGTCTAGTCCTCAAGATGCTTGCTGGCTGGGTATGTCAGCATCTTGGGTAGATTCAGGTCCAAGTATTTTCTCAATACAATCTGGTGATCTGTGATTGGAGAACTGAGACCATTCACATTCAAATTTATTATTGAGCACTATGTATTTTAAAGTATATAGGAGAACAGGGTTTCACTACGTAGCAAGGCTGGCCTCTAATTCATGATCCTCTTGCCTCAGCCTCCCATGTCCTGGGATTATAGCCCTGCACCACCATGCCCAGAAACAATCATACAATTTAAAGACACAATTAGAGCTGGAAAGATGTCTTAGTGGTTAAGGTGCTTGCCTTGAAGGCTAGGGAGATGTATGTATGTATGTATGTATGTATATCTGCAGCCTATGGTGTCTTAAGCAATAGTGTCTTACCTTTTAGCTCTGGCACGTAATCAAGTGTTTTGGCAATGGCCTATGTTGTTTTGGGGACCTCATGGATTTCCCTGGCCCATAGCTGTCTATAGGAGGCAACCTAATTCTGAGATATACTGCCAGAATCCATGGTTTTAAGGTTAAGCTTTTTCCCCCTTCAGTCTGGACTGTCCCCCTCCCTCTTTATTGATAGTTGTATCTTATAGAATGCTAGCCAGCATGACACTCTCTATTGAACTTATTCATGTTGCCTTAACTTTTATGTAATTTCCCCTCAACTTCCCTTAGTCCTGCCCCTCCAAGACCTTTCTATCCCCAATAATCTTTTCCTCCATTAACCTGTCAAGTAACTCCTCCTCTCCACTCTCCCTATTACTTCTCTCTCCTGGTTTCATTCTAGTTTTATGACCATGTTCCTGGTTCTTACTACCATTATCACTCATATCCAATTGATCCCAGTTGTACTCTAAAGACTCTACACTTTACTACAGAGATACTTGCTCAGCCTTTTTTGTTGCTACTCTATTCATAGTAACGAACTAAAATCAGCCCAGATGCCCATCAACTGATGAATGGATAATGAAGATGTGTTACATATACACAGTGGAATTATACACACAGGTAAGGAAAACGAAACTTGCAGGAACATGAATGGAGTTGGCAAAAATCTTTCTAAGCAAGGCCATGCGGGCACAGAAAGACATATGGTGCACGCGCGCTCTCATCTGTGGTTCCTAACTGGGATGAATGGGAGATGAGTGCTGGCTGCTTTTTTGATGTTTGCTGGATGGTGGTGGTTTCTTTCTCTGCTTGGATTTATGAATGGGAGCCAGTTTCTTCCATGATCAATGGAGCTTCCCCTGGATAGTAAGCTTGAAATAAAGCCAGTTCTTCCCCCAAACTGTGCCTGCTTTGGATGTTCACCCTAGCAACATGAAGCTGTCTACTACAGAGTATATGTTATAAAGGTGTAAAATAAATGTTACTTTTAAAAATGGATGCGATATTAACGCCAAGCTGACTTATTCTTAAAGACACATTGATGATGTCAAAAGAGTCATACATATCTTAAATAATGTTTTCATCTTTGAAATAATGCTTAGAATCATAAATTTTATGCCATATTTATTTTATTAAAATAAATCCATAAATGTAAAAAGTAACTGGGTCATATTATGTGTTTGTTTTAGTTTTTCTTTTTGTTTTTTCTTTAATAGTTGATATATTCACGTGGTTTTAAGTTTAATACACAAAAACAATGCCTCTATTCACTCGGAGAATACAGAGTGAGTACCAGGTCAGCCTAGCCTAAGTGAAACCCTACCTTGAAAAGAAAAAAGAAGACTTCGGGCTGGAGAGATGGCTTAGTGCTTTAGACACTTGTCTGAGAAGCCAAAGGACCCAGGTTCAATTCCCCAGGACCCATGTAAGTCAGATGCACACGCTGGTACATGTGTCTGGAGTTCGTTTACAGTGGCTGGAGCCTCTGGCATGCCCATTCTCTCTCTCTATTTGCCTATTTCTTTCCCTCATTTCTCTCAAATAAATAAATAAAATATAAATTCTAGGCAGACACTATTTAAAATTTTTTATTTATTTATTTGCAAGGAGAGAGAGAATATGAATGGGCACACCAGGGCCTTTTGCCACTGCAAATGAACTCCAGACACATCAGGACTTTATGCATCTGGCTTTACCTGGGTACTAGGAAATTGAACCCAGGCCATTAGGCTTTGAAAGCAACCACCTCTAACTGCTGAGCCATCTCTCTAGCCCCCACACAGACACCATTGTTTCACTCTTTTTAAAATTTTTATTTATTTATTTTAGAGAGAGAGACAGAGAGAGAAAGAGAGAGAGAGAATGGGTGTGCCAGGACCTCCAGCCACTGCAAATGAACTCCAGGCACATGTGTCACCTTGTGCATCTGGCTTTATGTGGGTCATGGGTAATGGAACCTGAGTCCTTTGGCTTTGCAGGACAAGCGTCTTAATTGCTAAGCCATCCCTCCAGCCCATGGTTCACCCTTTTGAATGTGCACAAATACTGAAAAAAACTATAAACTAATCTAAGAAAGTAATGTTCATTTTCAAAAAATCAACCCTCTGTGGTAGAGGTATGTAAGTATATACCACATAACTATCTGATTCTAAAAGAGCTTTCTTGAAATAACTCCTCATATTTTCTCCACTCTAATTCCCTATGTTTCTTTATACTATCCATTTTGCCCTAGAGCACCACAAGAAACCTGTTGGGTAAGCGAACAAAAGAACACAATATTTTCTACATATTATAGGCATGGAAACAGAGTAACAGTGGCCAATGAAATTTGCCACTTGTCCAAACTTGTCCAGCAAGTTCATGGAGGAGCCTGGAGTTAAATCCAGGTCTCCCAGCTTATCCTGCACTCTTTTCATTCATCTATATTCTTCTTTTCCCCCAGTTGTGCCTGACATTACTTGGTCCAGAGAAGTCTCAGTCTATGGGCCAATATTTGATACTGCCACTCAGGAAAGAACTGGAAGTAAATTTGTGCAATGGGGAAGAATTTTTCACATTATATGCATCAAAATGCAATGAAAATTCCCCTGTGCAATGCAACTCAGGGTGGCATAAAGTAGCACAGAGAAGTTCAGTGTTGTATACAGTGAAGCTATGCTGGGTACTCCAGATAATAAGCACTGCACTGGAAAGGGGCAAGTCTAGGTTTATACACCAAAAATGAGAAATTTCTTCCATGTCTGAACTTTGAGTCATAGTAGACAAATAAACCAAGAATTCT
Organism: Dipus sagitta; assembly: GCA_036346955.1. Classification (NCBI taxonomy): domain Eukaryota; kingdom Metazoa; phylum Chordata; class Mammalia; order Rodentia; family Dipodidae; genus Dipus; species Dipus sagitta. The sequence goes on along the minus strand of CM070770.1, from coordinate 45,339,602 downwards.
TGGAAATTGATAGTCCCAACTGTGATAGTTTGGATTAAGTGTTCCCATAAACTTATGTGTTCTGAATGCCAGGTCCCCAGCTAGTGGCAATTTGGGAATTGAAACCTCTTGGGGACAGTGTCTTGTTGGGGATGGGCTTATAGGTGTTAGAGTCAGCTTCCTTTTGCCAGTGTTTAGCACACTCTCCTGCTGCAGTTGTCCATCTGATGTTGGCCAGGAGGTGATGTCCACTCTCTGCTCATGCCATGTTTTCCTTTGCCATCATGGAGCTTCCCCTTGAGTCTGTAGCCAAAATAAATCCTTTCCTCCCACAAGCTACTTTTGATCGTGTACCTTGTGCCAGCAAGAAGGCAAGAGCAACACTAATTTTGATCTAAGAGAATGTTTATTCTGGGTATTAGAGAGCTCCCTGAAGTAATAAAGGTTTATTTCTCACCTGAGTCACAGTTGGTGTGGTTGTATGAGGAATAGTGGGGTTGACTCTGCTCCTTACAGTTACATACTTGACCTTGTTCACATGTGCTCATACTTCATTGGCCAGTCCTCAGTCAATGGCTCTCGCTGCCTGGTAGGCTGGGAAATGAGTTTTCCTCTGCGCTCTAGAGAATTAGTAGGATTTGGGTGAACAGATAGCATTACCTCTGCATCAGTGTAAGCTGGATCTTAACACAACACAGTAGCTTTCTTCTAGCAAAATAAAATGGCAAGAGACAGGCTAGAGGGATGGCTTAGCGGTTGAAGCGTTTGCCTGCTAAGCCAAAGGACCCAGGCTCGGTTCCCCAGGACCCACGTAAGCCAGATGTACAAGGGGGATACATGTGTCTGGAGTTCATTTCCAGTGGCTGGGGGCCCTGGTGTGTGCTCTCTGTCTCTCTTTCTCTGTCAAAAATATATATATATTAAAAATGGTGCCGGGCGTGGTGGCGCACGCCTTTAATCCCAGCACTTGGAGGCAGAGGTAGGAGGATTGCCTTGAGTTCAAGGCCACCCTGAGACACAATAGTGAATTCCAGGTCAGCCTGGGCTAGAGTGACACCCTACCTCGAAAAACCAAAAACAAACAAAACAAAAAAAAAAAAAAAAGGCAAAAGACCTAGAAGAGAGCAGAAGCTATATGGGAACAGAGGCAGAGAAAGGAGCAGAGGCTTTAACAAGACCAGATAGACATTTGCCTATAGAAAAGTCTTCAGTAAAAAGAGTGTGAAAATTGATTTGAGACTTCAGTGTATGTTATTTATGACTTGTGGGACAGAGCAACATGACATAAACTGAAAAAATTCTCATTTATTATTTGGAGCCAGTTAATCTCCATTAGCTTCTTTGTCTTCTTTTTTTAAGTCATCAGTTAAAGAATTATACTGGATACTTTTATTAATTAATTAATTAATTTATTTATTGAGGTAGGGTCTCACTCTAGCAAAGGCTGACCTGGAATTCACTATGCAGTCTCAGGGTGGCCTTTGAACTCACAGCAATCCTCCTACCTCTGCCTCCCGAGTGCTGGGATTAAAGGCATGTGCCACTACGCCCGGCTCTACTGGATACTTTTTTTTTTTTAATATGAGGTGTTTGCGCAGGAAATTCTTACTGGCAATTGAGGCGAAAGTTCCTGTGTAGGGGCATAGAACAAGCAAGGACTCCCATTAAATAGTGCCACTTTTGTTGGCCTCATTCCTGTTGAGTGAATTACACATTTTGCTTGCATCCTGGAATAACCAGAGAGTGAGCAAGTGTCGTCTTCTGGGTCCCTGGCAGGGCTTTGTGTAAACCACACGCCATGACAAATCTCAGAGAAGTAGAAAAACAAATAGCACTGATCAAGACAGCAGCTATTATAAAGAGACTCATTTTCATATCCAAACTCCTGTGAGCCTAGCAACCTCCTTATATCAAGATAAATACATTTGTCTGCCAGCCCTGATTTTGAAAAGCATTTATGCTGTTTTCTCTGAAGTATAAACCTCCTTTGACCTCAGAAATATGAAGAAGGATCTACACAGATGGGTGTATGATGGTGAACCTATGTGATAATGTGTGTGTGTGTGTGTATGTGTGTGTGTGAGTGAGTGAGAGAGAGAGACAGAGAGAGAGAGAATGAGAGAGCAAGCAAGAAATGGAAGGCATCCATGTTTTACATAACATTGCCTGCAACTCTAGTTAATAGGCTGAGGAGAAATGGCAACCCTGAAGTAACTGACATCAGATCCATTGAAAAGCTCCCCAAAGGCCTACCCCTTGCTGGCTCTGTAATCACAAGCACCTGCAAAGCTCTGTCTTGCTGGTGGAGCAGCACACACCTGCCAGCGCACAACTGCCTGGAGGAAGGGAGGCAGAGCCTCACGCTTAGACGGAAGGGCAAGGCTGGCACCTCTTTCTGACTCGCTGTCACACGGTGCATGGCTCTCCCAGGGTCTGCCTGTCATCCAGCTCTGCATCCTCAGGCACACTTCTACGACTTTTTTTTATCTGTGCTCTGTTCCCAAAGACCTGTTGCCCCTACCCGTATGCTCCCAGGAGACTCTGGTTTCTATGACAACAGACTCCAACCTTGCCTACCTAGGATGCTGTGCTTGGCTCCTCGCCCGAGCGAGCTAAGACGAGCCCCTGCAGACACGCAGCGCCACTTCCTGTCTCAGCCACAGTGCCGATCCTCGCTGTTTCCCGAGAGCAGAAAGAGGAAAGCGGAGACTTGGAAAACATGTCAATAAAAGCAGGTTTTGAGCAGTCCTAGTCTTGAAAGGGTTTGCAGTTACTTCACTCTGCCTGGCTTTCCACCTGGGACCAAGGGAACAGGAAGCGGGTCTCCAATGCCTCCCCGTAATGCTTTCTGAATCCTCCCTTGCAAGATAAGTTGAATTCAAGGTTTTCTTTTAAATAAAGGAGCGCCTGGGAATGTAGCTCAGTTGGTAGAGTGTTTGCCTAGTAGCATGGCATGGGTTTGATGTCTAGCACTATATAAACTGGGCATGGTGGTACAGCCAGTACTCAGAAGGATCAAAAGTTCAAAGCCAGCCTAGGCTATGTAAACTCATCTTAAACAATGAATGAATGAATGAATGAGTCAATTATTTAAAAGCAAGGAGTAGCATGAGGCATTTATGGGTTTTCTGCCTTCCATATATAGGGTTTTCTGAAATAACAAATTAGGAGAAGACAATAGGTGGAGAGCTGCTCTGTGGGCTTCCCGCAGTCCGGGAAGGAATGAGCCTGCGCCATAGAAACAGGAGAGAATTAAAGAAATAATTTGGGGCTGGAGAGATAGCTCAGTGACTAAAGACCTTGCTTGCAAAACCTGCCACTTGAGCTTGATTCCCCAGTAGCTATGTAAAACCAGATGAACAAAGTAGTGCATCATGCATCTGGAGTTTGCAGTGGAAAAATGGCCCTGACACCGTTTTCTTTCTCTCTCTCTCTCTCTCTCATAAACAAGTTTTTGTTGTTGTTGTTTTTATTTTTGTTTTTAAAGGTAGGGTCTCGCCCTAGCTCAGGCTGAGCTGGAGTTCACTATGTAGTCTCAGGGTGGCCTCAAACTCACGGTGATCCTCTTACCTCTGCCTCCTGAGTACTGGGATTAAAGGCGTGCACCACCACGCCCGGCATAAACAAGTTTTTATATTGTAACTGAATTCTTCCTTTTAATTTGGAGTCACGTGACTAGTGGGCGCTCTGAAGGAGCTAAGAGCTATCTGCTCCCATACAGAAGCAGAGTATGGGGCACTGTGGGTTGCAAGACCTGTTGTAAAATCTCTGGGCTTAGTTCCTTCTTCACCAAACAGTTGCAAAGAGCAGGTGACCTTACAAACTGTTTTAGCAACTTTTACTGCTGAGAAACATTCTCTTGCTGGCATAATAAATCTTTGTGCTCTGTTTGTAATCTGACCTCTGTTTCAAAAAGGGAAGATTTCTCCCCAAACAAGTATAACTGATGGAACATATTCACTGCATGTGTTTTGAAGGTGTTGGAATAATAGCAATAATAAGTGGTAATAATAATAGCTTTCATTTTGATAAGCATCAGAGGCTCCCATGTTCTCCCACAAGTCCCCTTTCACTTGATATTCAGAGTTACCACTGAGGTAGGCAGGGCTGACCTTGACTGGCCTCCCTATTGAAAACTCAGTGGGATCAAATGGCTTGCTGGTGTCACAAAGTAGGTAGTTGGCATGAGTTACAATGCAAATATTCTGACAAATAAATTAGTAGGCCTTTTATTCTACCATTATGCTCCCCTTTCAAAGAATGTAATGACCACTTGTGCACACTCACCTGGGAAATTCAGAGTAATAAAAGGAATCTATTTTGGTCACACATTGGGACTATGGAGCTGCTGATTTTGAGAAAAAGCAGTCAGTGCAGACAAGAACTATTGCAGTAGTTTAAATAAATGCCCCCCCCCCATTAGATTCAGGAGTTTATTAAAACTTCTTGGATTTCCAGCCACCTGGCTGGAGGAGGTGTCATTGAGTAGATCTTAGGGTCTAGCCCTAAGGTATGAGGTTAAATTTAAAATTCCAATCTAAAAATATACAAAGTGCCTGAGTTCTGCCTGGAATTTCTAAGGGTGCCTGTGTGTGGTGTGGCTTTTGGGATTTGGTTTTTTGCTCTCTGCCTGGTCCTGTTAAAGTGGGGCAGCTTCTTCCGGCATAAGGAACTTCCCCTGGATCTGTAAACTTCAATAAATCCCTTCCACCCATAACTATGCCTGGTCTGGAAGTTCATCTCAGTGATGTAAAGCTGTCTACTAAAGCAATTGGTACCAGAAGTGGGGTGAGATAAATCTGACCGATGTGGATGTTGGTCTTTTGGAACTTTTGTTTTGGAGGAATGGGCATGGACTTGGTACTTGCAACTGAAGATGTCTTCTGGAGTAGTAAGCCAAGTATTATGGGCTATTCTTGTGAGAGTTTGAACATGCTATGTGCAGTAACAAACATTCAGCCAAGATTTAATTCTTTACATAAAACTAAATACACTTTCATTTCATTAGTATGCAAATTAATGTTTGTCTTTAATAATAAGTGCTAAAATATGTGTACCAAGTACCAAGGAATTGTTTTAAAATAAATTTCTTAATGATTAATCATTCAAAAATTCCTGTAAAAGCAGACCACCTTTTTTTTTTTTTTTTTTTTTTTTTGCCATTATGGAGCTTACCCTAGATCCATAAGCTTCAAGAAATCCCTTCTACCCATAACTGTGCCTGGTCTGGAAGTTTCTTTCAATGATGTAAAGCTGTCTGCTACAACCATCTATTCACAAATTCATCCATTTGAAGGAAATGTGACAGCAAGGTCTTCTCCCAGCAAGGTAGATTTAAGAACACATCACTCTCTTCAATTTCATGTCTGTAGGGGGACCACAGACTCCTTGAACTTCAATGCTGGAAGGAATCTGAGATCATTCACTTTAGCTCCATGCTACAAGAGAGGGAGGCAGGTTCAGAAAACAGTGTTTTGCTCAAAGTTCCATTTCTAATAGTTGTCAGGAGGATCAGACCTAAGACCCTCCAATCCCATACAGTTCAGAGTGATCTCTTGGAGTCCCTGAAAGGCTCCAAGACACTGAAGCACCAGAAAATTATGTTCAGTCTGGATTTAAGCAGCTAATTGCAAGAAAGCCTTTTAGCAAGATTTAGAGTAATAAAGGCTGAAATCAAAGGCCTTCAACCTGCTTATGGTTGTTTTGACAAAGGGTTTCTCCAGAATGTGGGCTCACTGGAAACCAGTGTCAATCTGGCTTTGCCCTGGGCCTCAGCATCAGAGTGTGGAGCCAAAGTTGGCTGGAGATTGGTGTGGTATGATGCCTGAGACAGGTTTTGGCTATGTGTTCCATGAACTTTCTACATAGCTGATTTATCAGCCAGGATACAATGCAAGGCCAAAATAATTCAAACCGATGTAGCAAGAGGGTATGAAATTTATTCAGGGGCTCTCTCAGAAGCCCTTCCAAATTATTCACTGGGAGGTTTGTTTTCAAACCTCAGTCCAAGACCAAACCACTTATAGTAATGTCAGCATCTCGGTCCAAGGTGTCCCTAAGCTGTTGTCAGCAGGCTTCCAAAAGGAACACACAAGGCTGGGACTTGCAAGCTCTGGGGTGGCCTGAGAACAGGGTCAATGAGAAATTCTTCCTAACATCTTGGCCTCAGCACTTCGTCATGGTGCAGCCACTGTGGGGGATGCACCCACAGTGTGGTAAGTGCTGTGATGTGCTGCTCTAGTTCCCCTCAGGATGGAGGCCACATGCCCTCCCAGATACCAGGAATGTGACCTGCTGATGGCCCATAGCTGAATCCTTTCCTCGCAATTGCCCTTGGCCAAGGTTACAACCCCCTCCCTTGGAAACAGCCTGCATGTGATGACTGGTCAATATGGAGTATCCAGGGCTCACCTTGTTACTCATTTCAGGATATCTTTGAAGGGTCACCCAGCTCCACAGCTCCCACAGTGAGGCCTGCGTGCCATTGCATGGAGGGGAAGCTTTAGCCTGTGCCTGCTGTGCCTGGCCTATTTTTCTGACTCCTTCTTAGTTATTCTGCCCAAAGCACCTCCCAGTAAACTGCCTGCATGATACTCTTGATCCAGAATCTCTACACCAGGGGACTTGACCTTACAGATACACACTCTCACACTTAACCCTGGAAACCAGGTTCTTAACTCTTATCATCTGATTGAGACCCTTCTATCAACATCACATGAAAGATGTGGAAGGCTCTTTTATCAAGAGAGTAAAAGAAGTACATCTTCATTCCCTACTGCCAATGTAACAAATTAAAACAAATTCTGTGGCCTAGAACAATGGGCATCATTGTCTCCTGGTACTGGAGGTCTGGTGTGAAGTCAGTAGTTTCATTGGCAGAAAATCAAGGTGTCAATGGGATTGGGGTCCTTCTGGAGGCTGAGTGGGAGAATCTAGTCCCTTACCTTCATTCTCTGGCTTCTAAAGCTGTAGTTTTTGCATTCCTTGCCATGTGGCCCTTCCCCCCTCTTTGAAGCCAGCAGGATGGCATCCTATTGCCATGGTCACACATCTTCTTCTTCCATATCAGATCTTCTGCCTCTTCTTTGTGACTTCACTGGGGGCTCATTTGGATGATCCAGTCTGGTCCCATTTCAAGAGCCTTAATCACACCCACAGCCTCTTTTTCTTATAGCATTCACAGGTTCTAGGGATTGAAAACTGCCTGTAGTGGTGAGCCATTGTTTAGCCTACCACAGAATCATATGGCAAATTCAATTCCTTATTTCAATCTGTGTGTTATTGTTACCCCAAAGTGAAGGAGTCTTTGAATCTACTTCTGTCATTTACTTGCTGTTAGCAGCCTGTTCTCATCTGGGAGAGCTACATTTTTATTTTATTGTTTTACTTTTATTTTTTTGAGAGCTTCTTTTTGATTGAGAGCTTTATTAAGAAACATGAGTAGCTTTTTCTAGCACTCTCTTTTTCTCTCTCCCTTTCTATTTCCTTCCCTCTCTGTCTCTTTCCCACTTCCCTTATTTCCAAAACCAGTGTCTATCCTCCTCCTGGAGTCTCTATTGCTATACTGGAATATCACTGTCTGCACACTATGTCATGGGGGTGGGGGCTAAAGCAGAGGAATGGAAGAGTGGTTTATGCTTAGTGGCAGATTCCTGTGTCACTCCCATAAAGATTCTCCTGTCAGTGGAGGCCTGGGATGATGCTATTTGACTCTTCAGATAGAGATCTGTGTGGCAGATCACCAACACCCACTGACTAGAGATGCGACTATAGTCTCAAGTTCTGTCTCAAGTCTCAAGCAGTCCTCTGGAATCTCATTCCCCTGCATTCTTTTCGCATGTTGTTTCTACCTCCTTTATGAACCTGTGTCAGTCAACTTTCTGTAACTATAAGAAATACCTGAAAGAAATAAGCTTAATAAGAGAAAGGCTTGTTTTGGCTCAGTTTTGAAGGTTTCAGTCCATGATCAATTGGCCCTGTTGTTCTGGGCCTGCGGCCAGTGTCACCATGGCATGGTGGAGGCGGATAGCAAAATTATTCACTTCATGGTGGGAAAGCAAGAAAGAGGGAAAGAGGAAGAGGCTGGGGTCTCACAATCCTCTTTTTAAAATATATTTTTAAATTTTTATTTGTTTGTTTGTTTATTTATTTAGGAGGGAGGGGGGAATGGGTGCACCAGATCCTCTAGCCATTGCAAATAAACTCTAGGTGCATGTACCATTGTGTGCATCTGGCTTACATGGGCTCTGGGGAATTGAACCTGGGTCTCTAGGCTTCACAGGCAAGCACCTGAACTGTTAAGCCATCTCTCCTGCCTTCACAACCCTCTTTTTGAGGCCATTTCTCCAATGACTGAACACCTCCCATGGGGGGCCCTACCACTTAGAGTTTCCTACTGCTTCCCAATAGCAGTAAGAGGGGACTAAGATTACCATCATGAGCCATTAGAGAGATGTGAAGGATAAACTATAACAAGACCACATAGATTCATCATCTACATGTTTATCTCGCCAACTAAAGTGTTAGCCCTTTTCTTTATCTTTCTCTCCCAACATAGCAAGAGTCTGGGGTCCACCTGAGTGAATGCCCTCTAGGTAGATCCCTGCTTCCTGCTGTTCTGGGAAAGCTCTGTCATCACTGCCGCCCTGGCTACGCCATGCACTCAAGAACAGGCATCAACACCCAGAGACATCTTGGCACTCACAGGTAACCTGTGACTGGCATCTGCAGATGTGACAGCCAAGGATGTGACCCTGGGGAAAGCCCTTCACATGGGTCTTTCCTTGGTTCATTTATATTTAGCATAGATGAAAACCCACAGCTGTTTTTCCTCAGTGGCTGGCATTGAATAGTAACAATTAATACCTCCCCATTAGGATGTGTCCTCCTCAACTTCAGGACTTTTCCTCTGACCACTCACTCCCGCCTGGCTCGTGCAATGCGCACAAAAACATTTATTGTGCTGAAAAAGGTTGAGAGGGAAAGACTTGAATTCTGTGTTTAAGCTTTTTAGAAGTACTTCTGTACTCAAATTTTTTTTTTAATTTTTGTTTATTTTTATTTATTTATTTGAGAGTGACAGAGAGAAAGGGGGGGGGAGAGAGAGAGAGGGAGAAAGAGAATGGGTGCACCAGGGCTTCCAGCCACTGCAAACGAACTCCAGACGCATGCGCCCCCTTGTGCATCTGGCTAACGTGGGTTCTGGGGAATGGAGCCTCGAACCGGGGTCCTTAGGCTTCACAGGCAAGCGCTTAACCACTAAGCCATCTCTCCAGCCCTGTACTCAAATTTTTAAATTGAGAAATATTTCAAACATATACAAAACTGCAGAAAATAAAATGGACAGCTATTGAACCAGATTAAGAGGGGATTAACATTTTTCTGACATTTACCTCAAATTACTTGCAAGAAGAGCAAAGCAAAAAGATAAAGGTAAAAACCAAGTCCCCTTTCCTTTTCATCCCTACTTCCCTCCACAGGGAGACTTTGCCTGCATTTGGTGTGTTACGATCCTGCACTTTTCAACGAATATTTGTAAGTCCCAAGCAGAATTTCAAATTGTTTCATGTGCATTCAATGTGTACAAATGGCATTACACTGTATATGTTATCTTGCAATTTGCTTTTTTTTTTACTCATAAATGAATTTTCATCCTTCTTGTTTTTTCCTGGTGCTGGGAATCAAACCCAGGGCTTCCACATGCTGGGCAAGCACTCTACTACTGAGCAACATCCTAAGCCCATCCATCAGTGAATTTTAGAGACTTGTATATGTTGTGTGAATACAAGGCCGACATTGACCATCTGTTTTAACTTCAGTCCACTATGCCACCATTTGCTTATCTATTTGCCTTTGAAGGGAAAGTTAGTTATTTGCTGGTTGCGGTGAACATGCTTGTGAATGCATCTTTGTGCACATGAATGCACTTTCTTAGTATAATTATTTGCAAGTAGAATTGCTAGTTAATAAGGTACATGTACCCCCCCCCTTTCCTTGGTATTGTCAGTGGTTGTGCCAATTGGCTATCTCACTAGAGTAGAATTCCTGCTGTCTTTACCAGTCCTTGTGAGAGTTTTTCATTTTCCTAAATCTGGCAGGTACAAATGGCATTTCATCATGCTTCATCTACATTTCCCCAGTTACTCATGAAGTGAACACATTTTCCTGTTTGCAGGCTAGCTTTGTGTGGGGTGTGTGAGCATGTGTGTGTTCACACATGTGTGTGCAAGAGGCAGTCCTAGTCCTCTTCTCTTTTCTGATGAATTTACAACTGTATTTATGATGAAATTAAATTACGTGAGTTGCAAATATCTTCCTCAAACCACATCTTGTCTTTCAATATTGTTACATGTCATAAATAACTTTTTGAGTTTCCATACAGTCAAATACACACATCTACTCCACATTTACATTTGTCCTTTAATAATCTGTCCCTGACCCCATATCCAACATATTTTTTCACAGTGTTTTCTAAAAACTTGAAATTTTTGCTCTTCATACTTAGGCCTTTGTCCATCTGGAATTTACTTTTGCTTATGTGGTAAAACTGGGCGGTAAGTTTCTCTTCTTTCAATAATGCAGTTAACTGTTGAGGGTAGTTCAGATTTTCATGGTTCTTGAAATGCTATTTCCTCTAAGTGTAAATATGTAAGTAGATCAGTTTCTACGCGTCCTGTTCCATTTGTCCCTCCACCCATCTGAGCATTCTAGCACTAGTGTCACTACAGAGTGAGTCTCGATGTTTGCAAGAGTTGGTGCGTGATCCTCCTTCCTTTCTTTTCTCTTTTTAATTTAATCTATTTATTTGTTTGTTAGCTTATTTATTTGCAAGAAGAGGGAGAGAATGTGGTGTGACGGGGCCTCCAGCCACCGCAAGGACTCCAGATGCATGCAGCACTCTGTGCTTGCTGCCTTACGTGGGTACTGGGGAATGGAACCCAGGCCCAAGGTGTCAGGCTTTGTACGCAAATGCCTTAACTGCTGAGTCATCTCTCCAGCCATTTTCTTTCTTTATGTTAAGCTTTCATTCATTCTTACTCTTCTAGGGTTTTCAAATAAGTCAGTGGGTTTCCAAGGAAAGCATTCCGGTCAGGTGTGTGTGCGTGCAGGCGTGGCTACGCTTCTCCCTTTGGAGTATTGCCTTAGCTGCATCGCACAATCTTGATCTCCAGTTCTCCTCCCTCATTATTTAGGTGTTACTGTTTTTAAATTTCCACCATGATTTCTACTTTGACTCATTATTCATTTAGAAGTGCTTTGAAATTTCCAAACATGTGATTCCTGGTTTTTTTTTTCTTTTCTTAAGGGCCATTTTTGTAATGCATTTCCAATTTAGCAGCATCTTTGAAAGGGACTGTGGTCTGTATGATTGGCTTATTTGTTATTTTTAGGTAAATACCTTAGGATGAAGTATGTGGTCATTCAAAAAATAAATTAAATTCATATTCTCTGTTAGGTAAAGGAAATATTGTGCTTCAGTTAGTAAATGTGTGCTATACATCTTGTATATGGTTCCTAAGAATTGTATTTGCCAGACCTATTTGATGTTGAACAGTGTGTTAAGCTATCTCAATAATTGTATATTAATTCTGGTCATTTGAGATTTGTATGTTTTGAAACTACATTATTAAAAGTCTCAAGTTGGGCACATGCCTTTAATTCCAGCACTCAGGTGGCTGAGGCAGGAGGATCACTATGAGTTTATGGCCATCCTGGGCTACATAATGAGACCTTGTCTTCCCATCCCCCAAAAGTCTATAGCCTCAGAGATTTTTGTTCTTCTGGAAGGATGATTTCTGGTCTTTCTATGTATTTATCATCTCTCTATCTAGCTAGCTAGCTATCATGTATCTATCTATGATATACTGATAGCTCCTCCTCTGTTTAACCTCTTCTTCCTCTTAGAATGAATTCAGGCCCAAGACCTCAACCCCACTGCCCATCCCTCATGCCCAGTGCTCTTGGATTCACGTTGGACAGCCCAGCCTGAGAAGCAGCTGCCCTGCCTCTGCCCCAGATGCTTCCGTGCACCTTCCTGCTCATTGTTCGCTGCTTGGGGGAATATTTCCATTTCTTTTTTCTATGACTCAAACTTTCAGCTATCCCCAAGACTGGAGCGTTCTTCTTGCTGCATTTGGATTTTTCCCAAGAAATGCTGAATTCTTGCTGTCATCTTCACATAGGTATTTTGAGTTAATGAGGCTCTAAGTTAATAGTTCTGCCTCTCTCCTAAGTGTCACTTTAGGATCTGTTAATTCTGATTACACCTTCTTGCATTATATGCTCTTGTTTTCTAGCATTTTAGCTATACCTCATTTCTATACCTCAAAACTTCTGTTTTGTGATCTCTCCAAACTGGTTTATCTCTCTCACTCTCTCCTTGTGATTCTAGAGATAAAAACCCAGGACATCCTGCTTACCAAGCAAGCATTCTACCACTGACTTACACCCCTTTAAGTGTCAGTTATCAGTCTTTTGTATGACATTTACTTTTTGCCTGGAGGAGCAGAGCTTTCCGATTCTTTCAGTAGGAGGCTCTGAGTAGTAATTTATCAAATCTTTGGTTGCCTGGTGATGTTTTTAGTTTGTTCTCTCTCTCTCTCTGACAGTAGAATTTTAGGTCTCCCAGCACTTTCAGATCAGCTCACGGCTTGTGTCTGTTGAGGCCATGACAAAGTCAGTTGGCAGATTATTGTTCTCCAAGTTTCATTTTATGACAAATTTTATAAGACATATTTTGAGCCCAAACTTCTAGAATAAGTGCATATTACATTTAAATTTATATATATGTTATTGTACTAATATTTACCTAATAAAACATGCATAAAATTAGACCTTAAAGGACCACATGTATAAAAAAGCCTAAAATTCAAACTGATTTTGTCAACAATATAAAAATATGCTTTAGATTAAAATTAATAATATGTTAGCTAAATATAAACTTAAATGTTTCATTAGTTTGAAAACACTTGACTTAATGCCATTTTAACATAAAGCAATAAGAATATCTAGTTTTCTTGGCTTATTTTCATACTGTTTCAATGACTATCATTGTTAATAACAAAAAACTGTTACCACACAAAAATATGCAGCTACAAATGAGAAAAACATTCCCTCACATAGTAGATCATGATACTCAAGTCTAAAACCACATTTACCAATTACACAAAGTTTTTGTTTAGATTCAACTTAATTATACTTCATGTTCCTGTGGTGCCAACCAATAGTTTTTACAAGAGATTTGAAATTTGTGGCACTTTACTTTTTTTTTTTAAAGACACATTCAACTCACTAAACTCTTCATCTGGAAGACTGACAGATTAGAAAATTATTGTCTAGTGCTATTTGTGTGTTTTTTTAATATTCAGATGTGAGACATTTTTCCTTTCATCAGGAGCACCTTTACATTGTTTTGGTGACCATTAAAAAATCTCATAATTATGGAAAATGTTTGACATTCTTAACAGCTGGAACCACTTTTGTTAGCTTTCAGTGCCACTTGAAGAAAAATGCTTCCATTATCTGTGTTTCTGTTTCCCTTGACTGGAAAACAAGAGGAGCTGGCAGATGAGCTCAGGATGCTCTACCAGATGCCGGGCTCTTGGGTAGATCCTGTTACATGACTCATTGCACGTCCACGTGGTGGAATACTGTGCAGCCATGAATCCACCAGAACACTCTGTGCTGCTTTGAATGGGTTTCCGACATGCTATTTGGGGAAAATGACAAAGCAAAAATATCTTGTAAAACACAACCCTTATGGGACAAAAAGCAATAGATGGATAGATGGAGAGTGGCTAGAAGAGTACAGAGAATTGGTAAGAGTGGCTACAGTTATGGGAAGGACCAAAAAGCACAAGTTATCACTTGCTCTCTCTTTAATCTGCACTTAAAAATACTTTATTGTGTTATGTGTGTGTGTGTGTGCGTGCACACGCATATTCATGTTGAATGTGAGGGTAAGCATGTGCCACGGTGCATGTGTAGAGGTCAAAGGACAATGCTCAGGTTGCTCTTCACCTGAACACTTCATTTGAGACAGGATGTCTCACTCTGCTGTCTTTGTTGCACTCGCCAAGAGCTTCAGGGACGTTCTTCTGTCTCCCACTCCCACCTCACTGCCAGTGCGGCAGCAGCGTCCCAGCATTACAGAAGCCCTCCATGGCTTCCAGCTTTTGAGGTGGAGTCCAGGGATCCAACTTGGGTTCTCCAGCTTGAGCAGTGAGCATTTTATCCACTGAGACATCTCCCTTCTGTTGCACTTATAATGTTTGAACTCCTTAACATACACAATGTGTACATAGTGTTTTGTATACACGTACAGCTGCTCCTCTGTACCTATGGGTTACAGGCTTGAATTTTTTGGGGGGGAGGGCGGAATGTGGCTGTACTATAACGTACAGATTTTTGCCTTGCCATTGTTCCCTAAATTTAAAACACCTGCTTATGCATGTAACCAAGAGATTATTTAAAGTATATTAGAGGATCAGGTAGATTATATGACATTATAATATTATTTCATATAAGAGATATGAGTGTCTGTGAATTTGGAATCTACAGGGGTCCTAGGACTCATCATCCATGGATACTAAAGGATGAGTCTCTCTCTCTCTAAATATGTCTATGCTAGATTAAGAGAGAAAATATGTAAATATATACACAATACATATTGCATATATTTATTATGTTGTATGTGTATGCATATATACATGTATTTCAGATGTCATGTACATATATTATATATTGTGGATATGTTTCTTATTTTAAAACAGACTCTCACAATGTACAGTAGGCTGACCTTGTACATGCTATCATCCTGCCTCAGCCCCTGAGTGATGGGACTAAAAGCTTGTGCTACAAGGTGACACATGTGTACAAGGTGGCTCACGCATCTGGAATTTGAATGCATTGGCTAGAGGCCCTGGTGCACCGATTCTCTCTCTCTCTCTCATAAAAAAAGAATGTGCTACCACACCCACCTTTAAATTAAAATAAAATGTCCAAAGAAAAATGATAGAGGAAACTAAAGGCCTCATAGTATACCTGTGTCTGTTTCCTTGGCCTACAGTAACAAATTGGGCCTCTTCAACAGAATGCATTGTCTCACAGTTCTGGAGACTAGAAATCCAAATCTATGTGTCAGGGGCATTCTGAGGCTGGCAGGGAGAGTCTGTTTCTGGCCTCCACCCTGGCTCGTGGATGGCCTATTTCTCCTGGGTCTCTTCATGTCATCTTCCTTCTGTGTGCATGCCTCTGTCTCTATGTCCACGTTTCTCCATTTCAGAAGGATACCAATAATATATGATTGGGTTCACCCTAATGACCTCATTTTAACATGATTACCCTCTGTCAAGGCCCTATCTGCAAACAAGATCACATTCCACAGCACTAAGACTCCAACATGCCTTCTTTGAGAGAGCACAGTTTAACTCATAAGAGTACCTGATACGATAAGCATTAATAAAAGTGAAGAAAATAAGGACTTTTTTTTTTTCTGGAAAAGGTTTCACAGGCTCTCATTATTGAAGGAAAGTCAGAGATCATCCTTTGATATGGAGGAAGGAGTTAATTCCCAACCCAAACCTACTTCTCCCTAGAACAACATGGGAAAAGAGCCTTTGAGTATAGATACTTAAAAGTTACCTGTCCAGAAATAAATGGTTCATTCAACACAGTGAACATAACTCGGGCAGAATGGTTGAGGCTGGATTTAATTTGAATGAAAAAGAACACCACCCAATAGCCAGAGCTGCCCCATGATGGTGTCAGCCGTCCTACAAGCCAGTTCCTGCTTTCGAGAAATTGAGGCAGAGACCAGAGAAAGATTCTTCAGTGTCAGGTAGATGAGACCAGTTCACCTTTTCCCATGAAGTCCAGCCCTTGGTGGGGGAACAGACATAAAAGAAGTATGAACTAGTGCCACCACATTTGGGGAATGAACAAATCCCTAAATCCAGACAATGGAACTCCTTTTTAAGTCCTCAAGCAATACCAATGAGAAGAAGTCAAAGGCAGGAGAGATGACACTTTCCTCTCAGGGGGAGGACTTGATTCCTCAAACAGAGCTTTTCACCCACATTTTCTCAGAGCCACAAAGTCTAGGCCCAATGAGCATTTTGGCCCAAGATGAATAAACCTGGCCTCTGCAGCTGCCACCCACTCTGGAAATTTCTATGTTCAAAGAATGTGAGCACTTGAGACTATTTCTAGTTCCAGCTGCTCCGCGGTATTAATAAAGGTCTAATTGCTCCGACCACGTGGAGTAGACCTGGTGTTCATTTTCCCCGACACATGGAAATGTGGTTTGGAGGCTGAGCTGTCAAGCCCAGATCATGGACCCTGACTGTCGCCAACACCTTTCATCAGCAAACAGGGACACATTTCATCAGTGACCAAGACTGGCCAATGGCCTCTTTGTAACTATTTGTATCCTAACACTGGCATTCAATTGACAGGTTAGATTCCTGTTAGATAAACATTGTACCAAGCTCCTTACGGAACCGTTTCCCACATAATAAGATGTGTACAAAGCTCATCAAATCGTCATGCCTGAAGATGAAGAAACAACTTGTCCAGCATTTAGATGATATTTATAAATCATCCTCTAGTCCTTATTGGATAATTTAGTATCAAGAATGCCACCTTACACTGGGAGCTAAGCAATCAGCTTCCCTTTCTCCTAGAGCTGGGCAAGGACAGGGGCCTGTTGTTACTGGTTACTATCCGTTGAGGGAGAAATGCAGAGGCCCAGTGTCCCTGGAGGGGTGAGGTAGCTCGCCCCTTCTTACTCTCTCACTCTGGAAATCATGATGGCTGGCTGACCTCCCAATCTAAATGTATTTTACCACCTGACTATTTCATGCTACTGCAATATATATCCCCAGTTAGTCATAAGTTGTCTAGTGCTAAAAATACCAAAATATGCAAATTATGTTTTAATGTATCTCCAATGCTTTATAGGGAATCTTCCTCCCTAAATATATTCGCTCCCACTTCATTTTCTGGCTTGTGAAGAAGGCTCTTGAGTAGAGCTTTGGCCCTGACTGGGTTTTCCATGCAGGCCTTGGACTTCAGTACAACAAATGACCATTATTCAGCATTCCGTGGAACTATGCCTTGCTGGCCCATGGGCCAGCCCTAGGGCCTCCATTGATTTCTGCATTTTAGGAAGCTCTAGGCATCAACAAGCTGTGTGGTATAGCATTTAAGAGCCTGAACTCTGTAGTCAAGACTACTGAGTTTAAATACTGGCTCCTCAGTACCTCCTGTGGCTTGCAGAGTATGCTAGATGATCTGTACCTTGAGTAGCTTATGTCATCCAGGAAGCCAGCTTGTGCAAGCCAGAGCCAGTCATTCTCTAAAGGGCAGCTGCAGAAATGCTTTGCAGTGAGGTGGATGCTGCCATTGTCTCCATAGAAAGTTGTGAGGTCATGTAAAAGTAGACTCCTAGCAGGGTCCTCTTGAACTTGAGGATTCCACTCAGTATCCCCCACACACCCTGCAGGGGGCTTCATAAGGAAACTCTGAATTTGAACAGATGTTCCTCAACCGAACCTGAGCTGTTTCCAGTATGAACAGTGTTCACCCAGAGCATGAAATGATCACACAGGAAAACTAAATATGGTGTCCACTATTAGCGAGATGGATATTCCTTAAAATCAAACAGGAATTTCAGCCTAAAAGAAAAAAAAAAAAAAAGAACCAAAAAAAATGTGTTCTGGCCTCGTGGCACCAGAGATAGCTCAAAGAGAGATGGATATCACTCATTCATAGTGATCTTGGCAGACACAGTGCTGACGAGGAGATCCCATCCTTGAGCAGGAATTTCGTAGTTCCACGGTGCCCGAACCTATGCAGAAGACAAAAGGGATGGCTATAACAACTACAGTAAAGAGTGAGCTTTAAGCCCCAGATTGGTGGAACTTCTGGAAGAGTCATGCTGTTGTGATTCACTGCTGCATCCCAGCATCCACTGTCATGCCAGTGTGGAAAGGCAAGGATCTCAGCAGGCTCCATTCAGAACTGTACGGCCATCTGCTGGAAGGAGCCATGGTGATGAGCCCCGGCTCTCCACCACCACCGCCAGGGATGATAGCAGCACTAAGCCTCCAGCAATGGCCCTCTCAGGGCCCAGTCCTCCCTGGAGTCACCTGCTGAGCTGCCCAGTCAGGGTCATGTCTCTTCCCAGGATGGTCCACGGTGTCCAATCAGGACAGTCTTAAGTTGCCTCGTCTTCAAAACTGCCCCACCCCGTTCACTGAAGCAACTCAGGCTCCCAACGAGATGGCTGTCACACTGGGCCTCTCCTCTTCCTCACCCAGCCGAGAAGACAGCATTCCTGTCTTCAAGAGCTGCATGCAAATCTCTACCCCAGATGACTTCCCCACATCCCCCAGAAGACTTGACTCCCCTAGTGAGAATGGGCTATGTAGTAGGGTTCTGGCCATGTAGGCAGGACTCAGAGGATCACCCAGCATTTTCTTCTCCTGTGTGTTGTCTTGGGGGCAGCAGGCATCAAGTGGCCCAGGGTGCTGAATTGAGGGAACTTACTGGTGTGGGGCAGATGGCACCTGCACTGTGCTACGCTGAGGTTTGTTTTGCCTTATTTTCACAACACAGTTTAACTGACCCTGTCTTAGCTAATGCACCCATAGTCATTTAGAGTTTTTCTAATTCCAATGCTAGAAGCAACTCAAAGTTCCTATCATTCTAAAATACATCTTTCCCAGTTGTCTGCTTAAGTTAACCATGAGGGAAAGAACATAGTTCAACCGATGTCATAGATCTAGTTACTAATTCTCAAAATTATTGCTAATAACTATTGTTTATTGATTCTCAATGGAAATATTTCCCTGTGGATCCTGTTTCATATCTCAATAGAGTCTCAAGTTAAATCAACCTTAGCAAATAAATCTGCAGGGTGGAAGCAACTGAACGTTGTCGTCAATAATCTAATGCCCAGAATAGAAAAGATCCAATGAATGTGAGTATCAATCAATGGGTGTGCATGCTCCAATCAACTCTTAACTAAGCACTCAATATATGTGCCACACGTGTAGGCTGGGACTCTGCCATGGGTGAGGACTTCCAAGCTCTGGGGGCTGACTGGTCAGAGGGAGAGGCTGACCTGTGTCCACACCTGAAAATGAGACACTGCGTGGTGGGACATGCCAGATGCTGGGAAGGCATACTCAGTGCAGCCTGAGGGGCCAGGGAAGACCCTGTAAGAGATGAGCCCCAAGAAGCAGTTGAGGTTCACCAGAGACATGAAGGAGTGGAAGGCATTTGGGGGCTGCGACCTGTAAGGCAGCTTGATGAATTCCAGACAAGTGCCAACAGGTGACTTCGCAGGGCAGGACGGGTGGTCCACAGATGAGGCTGAAGAGAAGCCAGCTGGAGCTAGGGGCCCTGTGGGATTCGTAAGTATCCTGTGTTTTTTTTTTTCATCATTTATTGCTGTTTATTCTTACCCACTTGATTGCGGCTCTTGTGTGACCTCATGCAAATGCAAGTATATCTGAGAGGCAGCATTTGGGGAAATCACAAACTTCAGACATTATTAGAATAGACACTCCTTACAAACACAATTGGATGGCTCTGAGCCCCACTGTCGCTCACAGACACCCAACACCATGTCCCTGAGTGTCCCCTGGTGACGCTTCCTTACATGTATTACTAAGTTCACTAACTCTTCCAGGATCTTCTGGACTGTACTGGTTTCAGTTCTGAGACGTCAGGGGACCAGGAAACTCTCAGGCCAAGGTCAACCAGGGTGGAATGCCTAATGACAGAGAATGGGTCTGACCTGTTCACAAATTCTTGTTCAAAGCCCTTCCTCAAGCTGAACCACCCCCAAGTCTCTGCCTTAACCCGCCCCCTCCCCCGCAACTCTGATGGCCCCAGGCAGCTCTCTGACCTCCATCTGACAGGTGAGAGCCACTACTCTCCTACCACTCAGCACTAGGAAGGACTTGCCACTGCCCCTCTACCTTACCTCCCCACCTGGCCTGGAGAGGGCCCCTTACTTTGGGAACAGGTGGCCCCTCAGCCAATACAGAGCCTTGTCAGTGCTCCAGCCCTAGGGCTGTTTCTGGCGGAGAGAGGACAGCACACACGTGCAGGAAGTTCAGGCCCAACCTCAAATGGTTTTAAGGTCCCTCAAGTCTCAGACCTACTTCCCAGAGAGGCAGTCACCTCTGCTACTATGTGGCCTCTCACTTCCTCAGTAAAAGTACACTGGTGAATTTAAGACTCAGCCGTGGGAGTGTTTGAGAGCCTCAGAAAGGCCCATGTTAAGGGAGTCTGGGAGGCCTTATCCCAACACAAACCAGCAGTCACATACATTACTTTTTCCTTTTCTAGTTTTTGTCTTTGTAGGTTATGATGTGGATATGATGGTTAGAGCTCCAAAAGCTATTCTGTGACCTTGAGAATCAACAACATTCATCAAGACCAATTAACCTGACAGATGGAAGTCTGAGTCTTCGGGGACCAAGCAGCTAGCTTAACAGATCTGACTTCTAACTTCTAGTCTTTCTTTTAGAAAAGAGAGTAAATCTCCATGTTTATTCCACTATCATTTGGACTTTAACCTAATCCTGTATATTGGTCCTTTTAGGGATAACTGAAAATTTCATAAGGAGCAATCCCAACCCCTACCACAAGGGGGTAGCCTTGCCTCATAGGCCTCAATATGACCACAGTACCACAGAGTCCAAGAACAGCGCATTCTAATTCCACCTCAATTCGACTGGTGACAGCATCGGCCCAATCTGACTGGTCTAGGTCACACCCTACCCTGTCGCCCCACCCAGATCTTCAGCCACTGTAAACAATTTCCCAAACAAAAGAAAGTATGCGAGAGGCAGTTCAGGCTCCCACAAACACACAAGTGGAATTTCCAGACAGAACGCCGGAGCCTCTAGTCTAAATCACATTCCATTCAGTGGCAAAGGTTGACTCTTTCTTTGCTTTTCCTTTTCTTCTTTCCACACGAAGGTGCTGCTGGCCGGGTGGAAAGACATCTGTGTGGAGGCACTGAGGAAGGGATGTTCTTCCCTGAAGCAGTTATCCAGTCCTTGCTTCTGGCGTGGTAGGAAGCAGCCTGTGGCATTTCAGCCACTCCTTGTGGAGTTTACACCCACCCGAATTTCAAAACTGTCCAGGCAGAGTTTCAGATATTAAGAGTCTGGCATGAGGAGAGGGTTCCTCCAGTTCCCACTCAGGCTGAGAGCAAGTTGCTCTCGCAATAGGAAAGTACAGTATTGCCTTTATGAAAACTCACCCAGCTAATCAACTGAGGAGCCTTCAGAGTGAGAGATGGTGTCGAACCATTCTCTTCTGATCCCCTCGCTCTGCGGCCCTGTAGAGGCTTTAACCTACGGAGTCACTGAAGGCTAAACAACCCCCTTTCTTTTCTCATTTCCTCCCTGGATGCCCATATTGGGTAAGAATAAACAGAGTAGAGTCTGCTCTTTGTGAAGGGGTTGGGCGCACAATGATATATCATGGAATCCACCAAGGGGATTGACTAAAAACCAAACAGCCACACCACCAGGTCTTATGCCCAGGTTTCTCAAAGCAGTGTGTGTGTGTGTGTGTGTGTGTGTGTGTGTGTGTGTGTACGCACTGTGGGTATATGTGTGTAGTGTTTGTGTGTAGTGTCTATACGCATTGTGTGTGTGTGTAGTGTGTGTGTGTGTGTGTACGCACCGTGGGTATATGTGTGTAGTGTGTGTGTGTGTGTGTAGTCTCTATACGCATTGTGTGTGTGTGTAGTGTGTGTCTTCTTGTTATCTACTATCCAGTTTCAGATCTCCCTGCTCTGATTAGATGGAAAATGTATTGAGGGATGCTGACCAGCTGGATAGCCAGTGGCCGTGGAGGATGAAGTTCTTACTCAAGCCTCTAGAGTCATGCTGGCTATGTGGCATCATCCTCAGACGCCATACATTTTCCGGTTAGAGGAGCCAAGCAACAACATGGCCATTGCCTGCCACCCTCATGCCCTGTCTTTCAGAGGACACTTTTTCCAAACCATGGGGTAAGGAGAAGAGCTGACTTTGGAGAGTTAAAGATGTGCCCTTCTTCTCTGGATCCCATGAGGACAGAGCTAGCTGGGCATTGCTCCCTGACCTGCTTATCCAGTATCCACACCAGCATTTGCAGTCATAAACACGTGAGTGTTCCATGGCAGAGGGAGTTGCAGGAAGAACCCCCTTCGTTATTGCAATTTTCTATTTGACACTGAACACACCATTCAAACATATTAGATGTCTTACCAACTTTAACTCCCTCTTGTTCCTGAATTTCTTATACTCCATGATACCAGGTGGGCTGTCTATATGTTAATCCAGGGGGAATAAGGTAGACTTTGAAGAACAAGACACTCCTTCAGCATTCAGGCCCCTTCAAAAGACTCTGCAATCTTTCTGTTGTCCCAGTGCAGGTCAGCTAGCACAGTCTCAACGGTTGTAATCTCTCATGCAATTATGGCTGAATGGACAGCAGTTTGGGCCCAAAGAGTTTTTTTTTTTTTTTTTCTGTGCCATATGTATTTGCTCACACCAGTCCATTTCTATGCAATGCAACCCTGAACAAGTTCTCAGTACATGGGTATAACACCAAGCCTCTCACACAAACTGCTTCCAGTCCAATCTTTACAAAACTTTCTCACTGTCAAAAGCTGAACCTCACAGTCCATAGTTCTTACTGCATTCACGTCTTTCAACTCTAACCAGAATAGTCGATCAAGCTGTACTTATAGCACTTCAAGGCATCTCTTAGGCCAAGGTTTCAAATCTTTCCACATTCCTCTTGCAAAGCAGTTCCAAAAGGCCAAAAGTCATACAGTCAGATTTCTAGCAGCAATAACACCACTTCTTGGTACCAACTTTACTGTTGCGGTCAGCCTTTTATTGCTGGTAGAAAATACCCCACCAAGAGTAGCTTGTGGGAGGAAAATGCTTATTTTTGCTTATAGACTCAAGGAGGAGCACTATAAGGGCAGGGGGAAATGATGGCATGAGCAGAGGGTGGACATCACCTCCTGGCCAACTTCAGGTGGACAGCAGCAGTGGGAGAGTATGCCAAACACTGGAAAGAGGAAGCTGGCTATAACACCCATAAGCCTGCCCCCAACAATACACTGCCTCCAAGAGGGTTTAATTTCCAAATTGTCATCAGCTGAGGAAATGGCATTAAGAAGACTGAAGTTTATGGGGGACACCTGAATCAAACCACCGCACTTGTCATGCTTATGCCGGGGTACCTGGCCTGTGAACTTTCTGGGGAATCTCCTGTCTCTGCCTCCCATCTTGATGCGAGCATGCTAGGATTATAGATGTGCAATATAGCACCCAGCTTATCTGGATTCAGGTTTTCACACTTTCACAGCATGTGTTTTAACTCAGCAAGGCATCTCGGGACATCTGAGGGACATTTCAGATTCAAATCACAGTGGGTCTCGCATAAATCTTACCCACCTCACTTTGAAAAAAGCCTCACTCTCGTAACATCAGTCTCATTCTTGATTCCTGTCCTCCCCACCTGCAACCCAGTCCACTTTGTAGTTGATATAGCTCCACCGGATGGTCAGAAATATCCATTGCTACTTAAATATTTTAAAGGAATTCCTATCATCATGGGTAGAAGTGTTTCCTTCTGGTCAGAATTCCACCTTAATAATCCCTCTAGCTACAGGTATACAAGCCTTTTTAATCTCATAGACCTGTTAAGCTGCACAAATGCATGCTCTTAGAGGTTGCATGTTTTGAATGCACATTAAGAGATTGCTATATCTTTGTTAGCAAGACGGCCACTTCCCAATACTATAAGAACAGGGCAGCTGGAATGGAGAAAGAACAAGACCCATTCACAGATGCTTCCTGGAAAGCACAGGTAGGACTCTAGGCTGTCACCTGGAGGAAAGAGCGGAGCAATGGCCTTCTTTGTGTGGCAGCTCTTGCTGCTACACCAGGTAGCAAGTGTTCCCAAAGGCCTAATGTGGGTTCTTGTCTCTATAAAGTGGCCTCCCTGATGTCAGTTCTCCCTCACCTTATTTATGTTTTTCTTTGAGAACACATAGAGTCCATTTCTGCCACCTTTGACTTCTCTGCTCCCTCCACACTTCTTTAGTCCTCCCACATACCACTGGTTTCTACTTTCATGGGTTCTAGGACTTGGCATCTACTGTCCTTGCAGCCTGAAGCAATCTCCTCCCTTCCTCCTAGGTCTGACCTGTTCCTGCTCACCCTTCCAGACTCCAGCTAAATGTTACCTCCCTATGTAGGTCAGGAGATCTTATTTTTTTATGTTTATTTATTTGAGAGAGAAAGAGGCGGTGTAGAGATAGAGATAGAGATAGAGATAGGGAATGGGCATGCCAGGGCCTCAAGAAACTGCAATGAACTCCAGACACATGCACCACCTTGTGCATCTGGCTTTATGTGGGTACTGGGGGAACTGAACCTGGGTCCTTGGGCTTTTCAGGCAAACACTTTAACCACTAAGCAATCTCTCCAGCCATTTTATTTTTTATTATTTTATATTTTATTTTTATTTGAGAGAGAGAGAGAGAGAGAGAGAGAGAGAGAGAGAGAATGGGTATGCTAGGGCCTCCAGCCACTGTAGACGAACTCCAGACACATAAAGGAATGTCTATGTTGAGAATCTTCCACAGGTGAACATACATGATTTAAAGGCAGCTTTCAAAGAGAAATCCAGATTGTATTGACTACTGCTTTTGGGAAAATGGTCTAGAGGCCATGAAATGTATTTTTGGTAAAGAAGCTTGGTGAATATGAGTGTTGCTTGGGGGAAGGTGTGGCAGTGGAGGAATATAAACAGAGCAAAGGCAGTGGGATAAGACAGGGCTAGAGCCCCAGGTCTACTGTGCCAGGAGAGGTTGAGAGTGAGGCCAACATTAGCCTGTGAAAAACAATCAGTTGGCAGAAAGGACTGGAAACCCTACCCACCTAGGCCAACATGTATCAGAACATGTGTAAAACTTGAACACATTATGCAGAAGACCTCCAAAGGTCCCCATTCCCATCCACAGGTGTCACTAAGCTTCTGATCTTTCTCCCTCCTCTGATCTACTTTCTCTTATGGAAATGAACCCTTTTCTAATAAACTTTCTCTTCTATGCTGTTCACATGTCTCTGTTCAATTTCATGCTCTGGGATACAAGGACCTGAGAATGCCTTTGTACTCACTGAACCGCAACATCTACCTAGAACACTACCACTTCCCAGCTCTGTTGACTTGACTGTCCTAAGCCCCTCTGTCCTCCTCTTCAGAAGAGGATGAAATAGCACTATGGGCAGGAAGTAGGCAGCAAGACTAGAGCACAGCCTGTCCAAGCACCTCCACTCAGCACTCCACTCCACAGTAGCTTAGTAACCTTGGGCAAGTTAATTCATGTCTCTGTATGCTTCAGTTCTATAGACTTGGTTCAAAAACGATTGGTTTTTCTTAATTTTTTGTTTATTTTTATTTATTTATTTGAAAGTGACAGACAGAGAGAGAGAGAGAGAGAGAGAATGGGTGTGCCAGGACCTCCAGCCACTGCAAATGGACTTCAGACACATGTGCCCCCTTGTGCATCTGGCTAACGTGGGTCCTGGGGAATTGAGCCTCAAACCAGGATCCTTAGGCTTCATAGGCAAGCACTTAACAGCTAAGCCATCTCTCCAGCCCAGCAAAAATGATTGTTTTAAATTTGTTATTTTGTAGGTAAAACAAGATAATTGGATATGAATAATTTCAAATAATTGAAAGCAGTAGCTGCCACATTGGCTCATTTAGAAAGTCACATGAGTCCATCTTTAGTAAATAGGTTTAAGATGCTGGTTATACATGTTAGGCACTATAGAATAGTTAGCTCTTACTGTGTGCTTGAGTTTGTTGAGGAACCAAATGAATGTGATAATGTGATCAAACAGTGCAGGGACACTGCAAGCATTCAATAAAACATGAATTATTTTTCACACCTACTATAATCCCTTCTTAAGACTATCTGACTTTAAAATTACCAATATTTTGAAATGGCTACCCGCACATTACCCACACATGTCAACACTCCTGCACACACAAATAAGCTTATTGTCATGAAGTTCAGAAGCAGGCTGGGTAGAAACTAAAGAGTGGGGACAGGTCAGGACATGAGTCTGGACAGAGAGAAACTCAGGACAGGGACACACTAGCCAGTGTCAGGTCCTATCTCCAAAATGTTCCCTTTAGTTCTAGGAATCTCATTTATGTAGGACAGAATAGTTATTCAAATTGGTATATGGTTAAACATGATAGGTTTCCCTAGCCAACCTGGATTTCTTTTATTTTTTTAACTGTCTATAATATCTTACCTATTTTTTTTTCCTTTCCATCTCAGCATTTTTGTTATTATAATGCACCTGATAATCATGTGTGATTTAATAGGGTTGAATTTCTTTCCTTTCTTCCTTCTGAGCCTCTAGGTTCTGTAACCCCTGTCCCCTTATTCCTGATGTCCTGAGGATTGTAGGAGGTTTTCTGAGCCTGGGGCAATAGCTTCTTCCACTAGATATTAATAACTAGGTTGCCTTGACTTCCTGTTTTTATCGTGCAGCCTTTTACCAATGTGAAACAGTTCTCCATATTAAATCTCTTATGTTTAAAATAACCTAGCATGGTTTCTATGTTCCTCACTATGCTAATTTACATGTATTATGCATACTAATTCAAAAGGGATCTATTCAAATGTAAATCAGAGGGTTAAGCATTCATATAGCCCAGTGAATTGCATATAGCATGCTTTTCTCCTTTTAT
Source organism: Dipus sagitta (assembly GCA_036346955.1). Lineage (NCBI taxonomy): Eukaryota > Metazoa > Chordata > Mammalia > Rodentia > Dipodidae > Dipus > Dipus sagitta. The sequence continues at coordinate 45,312,818 of CM070770.1, read as the reverse complement.
CCTATTAGTTTTATTCATTTGACACTCATTGAAAATATAGTTCATATCAAATATCTACCCTACTATCCTACTTTTAAAAAATTTTTTAAAGGACAGAAAGATAGGTCTTGAACTAGAGGACCTTAGAATGGGGCTGGAGTTGGGCTGCAAAAGAGACAGAGGCCATAGCATGACATTGCCATGGGAACACATGGGGGCACACTCAATCAACTGATGACAGGTAAGGGTAGGGAAGCCTGTTTTAGTTGTCCAACTTGCATGGCCATAAAGAGGATAGAAAAGATCTTCCAGGCACAGTGGGAAGCAAGGGCTAAGGCCAGACCCAGAAAGCAGGGTTTCTACAGGAGCTGAAGTGTTCCAGTGGGTGGAGAAAGGTTGGAGGACGACAAACGCTGGAACGACAGGCAAGAGGTCAGAGCACAAAAGATGGCAAGTACTGAATTGCCATGTGGGACCTTGTCCATGCACTGGGGTCATCAGACACCTTGACAATAGTGGTTTGGCAGTTCACAGGAAGGTACTGCTGGGGCTGCCATGGAAAAACAAGATGTTTTCTAGAAACTACCAAATGAATGACTGGCTACAAACACGGTAGTGTTAGTGGCTCCTGTTTTCATTCAGTAGATATTTAACAAACATAACACAGTGATATTTTTTTTGCAGATGTAAAGGCAAATGAGTTTCTCACCTCAAAGAGCTCTCAGTCTGGTGTAAGAGAGAAAACCCAAGTTGATTATTGTAGTAGTTAGCTACACACCACTGGATGAACCTCTAAACCAGACATAGTTGATGGAAGGAATAGGATTTATTTCAGGCTTAAAAATCCAGGGGAAGTCCCATAATGGTGGAAGAATCTGGCCTCCTTTCACAGCTCCACAGAGAAGAGAAACCATCACCAGAACCATCAAAACCAAGCTCCAAACCCCAGTAACCCCCAGGCAGTGCTCATTCTATATACCTTAGGCTGAAATTTAGATCTACCTCCAATAACCACCTTAGGGCTGGACCCCAGGATCTGTCCCTAGTGACACTTCCTCCAACCAGGCAGCTTGACACAATTTTTTTTAATTAAAAATACCTGAAGCCGGACATGGCGGCACACGCCTTTAATCTCAGCACTTGGGAGGCAGAGGTAGGTGGATCGCCATGAGTTTGAGGCCACCCTGAGACTACATAGTGAATTCCAGGTCAGCCTGGGCTACAGGGAGACCCTACCTCAAAAAACCAAAAAAACTAAAAAAAAAAAAAAAAAAAAAAAAAAAAAAAAAAAACTGAGTCTTTTGGAGGACACAAATTCAAACTACCATAATTATCATAATATGTATTATATGATATGTATTAGAGGCAGATAGAAGAGGGAGGCATCAAGTAAAAAAAATAGGAAGATCCCACTAAGGAAACAACACTACCTTGGAGCTTGAAGAACATTTTAGCAAGGCAGCAAGAATGTATCTTTTAATTAAAGACAGCACCATTGCATCAATTGGCATCAAAATGTTCTTGGCATCCTATGGGAAAAGCAGAGTTTGAAACACCTAGACCACAAGATGGACAGATTAGCTGAAAATAAGTCATAAGGACCCATCTAAAAAGACTTTATGAACTTCATTTACAATAAAAAAATTTCCTTTAGGCAATAGGGATTGACTGATAAAACAAGGGCTATACTTCTTAGAATTAAGCATGAAAGATCCAACTCAAGAAGAGACCTTTAGCATGAACTCATTACAAGACTGAGGCCGTAGCTCAGGTGGATGTTGACATGAACTTGACCTGAGAGAGAAGCAGTGGGATAAAGAAGACACACCCGTCCTGAAGCCACCCACTCCTTTGGAGCAGATGTCTTCGTGGCAATGCGGTGGCAGAACGCAAAGGATGCCACAAGCTTGCTTTCATTCATCTTTCGCAAAGCTTTGTTAAAGACTGTTAAACAGTGTTTTAAAATCCATGCCCCAGTAGAGCAGACTTTTATCATTCCAAAATTCTTTTGGAAGGCATCCCAAGGAACAGACTGCCCAGCTAAGGGAAATGCTGAAAAAGGAAATATGAGGACACAGAGCAAAGTCCAAGTAAATTCTCTTCAGGGCACACGGAAGAACTTTTCAAAGAAGAAAAGACAAGGGGGCTGGCACAGAGTAGTGGGGATGGCCTGAGACTGAGTAAGTTGACACACTGAGGAGAAATTTTGAGAGTGAGAGATAGAATGAGAGAGAGAAAAGACAGAGAGACAGAACATGTGACAGCAAACAACCAGGGGACAGGCAGTGAGTGAAGCAGGTGGAGTTGAGGGCCTTGGGAGTACATGGCTTACAAAGAGATGGATGCTCACACCGCCCCAATGTGGAATCACCGTGTTCACGGATCTTATGGGGTTTTCAACAGGAGCCAGAAATCTAGATACTCCTACAAAATCACTCACTGTCTTCAACTGTAGGTAACTAATTTCATATCCCCCACCCCTGAAATAAATGCTGGCTAAATAAAATATATTGTGGTTGAGTTTGGGCTGTAGGTGTCCAAGTTGTGCCCTTTCATCCACAGAGAGTGGCGCATGATTCTCTGGTTGCATCCCACCCATGCCTATGTTTAGCTCTGTCAGAATACAGACAAGCTGTGGGTCACAGCATTTCATACATTATGATACACAATGTACTACTATTATGTGAATGTTGCAGTCAAGTTCTCATTGCTTGGAATAAAAGAGGTTTGTTTTGGCTTACAGGCTTGAGGGGAAGCTCCATGCTGGCAGGGAAAACAATGGCATGAGCAGAGGGTGGACATCACCCCCTGACCAACATAAGGAGAACAATAGCAACAGGAGTGTGCCAAACACTGGCAAGGGGAAACCAGCTATAAAATCCATAAGCCCTCCCCCAACAATACTCTGCCTCCAGGAGGATTCACTTTCCAATTGCCATCATCTGGGGAGACTAGCATTCAGAACACCTAGGTTTATAGGGGACACCTAAATCAAACCACCACAGTGACTTTGGTCTTGTTTTGTCAGAAAGACTTATGAAGCTTCCCTACAAGGAAAGAAACTAGTCTTTTCTGAAGTAGGCTGTATATTTTCAATAATGTTAGGATTGAGAGTGAAACTCTGGAAAAATCATAATCTAACATCTCTAACAGGAACCAGCACTGGCGATTAATTAAATTATTCCAGTATCTCTATACAGTGTATATAAAGGCAGTATATAAAGAGTTCCCATGAATCAATAATATGATGATACCACAATAGACCATGGACAAAGCACACAAAATTTGCAGAGAGATATGCAGGTTTTTATCTTTTAAAATGATTAGCTTATTACATGAGAAGTCCAAATTGTGTATTTCAACAATAATATTAGAAAATGTTGAAAAAAAACTCTAAAAAGATAATTGAATAATATGAAGTGTAGACAAAAGTGTTGGGAAATTAGCACTGTCACAGATTGATGAAATTTTTTAAATGGCATCACTACTAAGATTGGCAGAATCCAAAGAACTCCTTGACCTAGAAATTTCTAAACTGAAGGATTAATTGCATAGATTTACTCACACATCTGTGGAAGAAACATATATAACAATATTAATTATAGCATTATTTGTAATGTTAAATAATTTGCAATAAACTAAATACCATCAATATGGAAAACTGATGATGCAACCCTCAAAGAGTAGAATATACTGAAACCACTAGAAATAAGCAGGCATAGTTTTAATATACACTTAGGAAAAGAATGAGGTTGAGGGCTGGAGAGATGGCTTAGCAGTTAAGGCACTAGCCTGCAAAGCCAAAGGGCCCAGGTTTGACTCCCCAAGACCCATGTAAGCCAGATGCACAAGGGGGCACATACATCTGGAGTCCATTTGCAGTGGCTAGTGGCCCTGGCATGCCCATTCTCTCTCTCTCTCTCTCTCTCCCTGCCTATTTCTGTATCTCTCGCTCTCTTAAATTAATAAAAATTTTAAAAATGAGGTTAAGCAATGTAAACTGCATGATATAGGACTGTCTATATATTATATGTACATGTATATATACACATATGTATAGCATATATTCTATGTATATGTATATATACATATGTATAGTATATAGCTAGAATATTTAAACAGATACTTTTACAAAGGAATGCCTCAGGGGAGGACTGACATGGGATGGATATGGGAGGGAATTCTCTTTTTGCTATATATATATATATTGTTGAATTATAAGTAGATATCTCTACATATGTATGGCTAAAAATTAAATATCTAGTATATAACTAATACATTTCAATAGGTATATGTATTGCTACAAGTTAAATATCTAGCATATAGATAGTACAGTAATTGGTATAATGAGCCATTATTTACATTATTCACCAAAAGAAATTAAATAAAAATCCTATTAACAAAAAAAAATTACCCAGAAAGTTAGAATAAGAGTCAGTAGTAGAGACCAAGAAGCTAGAAAGGGACTATGAAAGAGGGAGGAGGGGAGAGGGCTTAAAAAGTGAGTATAGAGCAGATATACATCTTAGAAGGGCTGAATACTATGGGTAGAAAGACCTAAGTGGGGTCAAAGGATTGGGTGAAGGAAAAGAGAGTTAACCAAAACTAAAATTGTTATGAATAAGCCATATGGAAACCTACTTCTTTGTTGGCTAAGTTAAAAATAGAACTTAACAGAGAGAGACAGAGTTTGGACAGAAGTACATGGCGAGGGCGGATAGTGCTGTTCAAAGAAGCCTTAAGTTATTACAGGAAAATCCCAGTGCCAAAGGCAGGATACCTCTGAGGGAGTAGTTTGTCAGGAAGATGCTTGAGGCCTCCAAAACAATATAGGCTATTGCCAGTACTCTTGGTTGGACCACCAGAACTGGATAGTAAGACCTTATTGTGAAGACATCCCATGCTTTGGTTGCAGAATACTAAGAAATCAAGATGGAACTGAGCTGGAAGCCTCCGACCTGCTGGCTAGCTGTCATAGTGCTGGAAGGTGCTTGTCTCAACCTGCAGTGGACACTGTGAGCCACACAATTGGCCAGGCAGGCAAGATGTGCCCACTAATGCAATTGTGGCATGTCTGTTTTATGGGTAACCAACTGCTCTCTGACTGGATTTGAGGCCCATTCCATGGGAAGAAATTCATGCCTAGTGCTAAAGACTTAGTCAAAAGCCTATGGCTGGGCAGGTCATAAGAGGGCATGTGCTACTGTTGTTTGACTAAATATGTTGTGCCCATCAAATTGGCCTCTAAGTATTTATGTTTATGTCCATATATTAGTGCTGTTCTGGCTTTTGGTCAGAGAAACTTCTTTTTTTTTTAAAGCATTTTATTTACTTATTTATATCAGAGAGAGAGAGAGAATGGGTGAGCCAGGGCCCCCAGCCACTGCAAACGAACTCCAGATGCATGTACCTCCTTGTGCATATGACTTACGTGTGTCCTGGGGAATCGAGCCATGAACTGGGGTCCTTAGGCTTTGTAAGCAAGCACTTAACTGCTAAGCCATCTCTCCAGCCCCCGAAACTTCTTTTTATAGGTGGCAGTAAATACGAGGGAGACTCATATATCATACCCTCTAAGGCTCAGAAGGAACTTCAGAAGAAATGGGGAGAAAACATAAGAACCAGAGGATGGGAAAAGTGCTTTGGAATGCTGTCTTCTGGACGTAAGGCAGCCAGCCGTTGCATTCATGACCTCATAATGGCCATGGTTACCTGCAGAAGACCTGTACAATAATGAGACCATCAACATATCATCATGGATGTTGGAGAGCTGAAAATGACACAAAAGGAAAGAGGGACTAGTTGGAAAAAAAGAAGGGTTCAGTGGAGGAGGATGCAGAAGAGGGTAACAAAATAAACTAATGAAAGGGGAAAAATGAAGTAAAATAACCCACCAATTTATTGTTAATTTTTAAAATAAAATATTTTACTTCTTAAATCCAAGCTCAAACTTTGGCTTTAGGTTACTAGGAATTCTACCACAACTTTGGCTACTGAAATAATTGTAGTTATTTTTCTTGTGCTATCTGAGAATCAGATTCAAACCCTTAGCCTTTCTATCCAACATGCTGGAGAAAGTACATCCAAAGCCACAAATGTAAGAAAAAAAAAATTGGACCTCGAAGTACAATTCATCTATGGAAAATCAGAGTCATTTATTTTCAGTTCACTGTCCTTTATATGGAGCCCATATGACTCCCCGGTTTTGTCCCAAATAATATCTGCAAGTAAAATAAAATGCTAAAACAGACATTTAAATAATGACAAAGAACAACAAAAACAAGATTCTTGAAACTCGGTGCTCGCTGTGGACTAGCATAGACTATCTTTCTCAGACAGACACAGAAGCATTTAAACAACTTAGAAAATTTCATTGGTTTCAGAGTCTAGTGCCAACAGAAATTTAAAAAATGGAAACAAGGTTATTTGCTTTACAGCATTCCAAAGACTACACATAGAGAGAAACTTACAGAAGAGTTTAGGTCACTGAGTGATAAACACAGTCATGAGTACTTATCAGTCTCAAGTGTGGCCAAGCACCCACTATGTCCTAGGGTACTGAGTGTGACACTATTGTAGAGTTAGCATGATGGGTGTGGTGTCCAGGCTTCCCAGACTGTCCTAAAGGAACACTCGATTCTAAGGAACATTCGTATTATTACAAGAAAAAAAAATTCCTGATAATTATTCATCAGAAAACAGTGAAGGTTTCCTCTGTTCCAGACTTTTCATGTCTTTCGATATGCTAACATGCAGTATGAACCTTCTAGAAAGGAGTGAGGGATGTAGCTGTACCTCCAAATTACTTGACTATAATTTGCTTTTTGTTCTGAGTAGCTAAATGAATTAATGTCCATGCATAATATGTGAGGGATGTAATAGTTTTAAAGAAGACAAGCATAAGCATAAACCCATGTGAAAAGTCAAATATCAAAATAAAACTGTCATGACACTAGTTGGGGTTCACTGTCCAAATGGTTAGTGAGGAAATGATAAATAGCTTGTTCTAAAAGGGAGAAAATAGTGTTCGCTTGGCGTTATGAAATCTGGACAGAGCATGGAGGGTTAGAGCTCAGCCTGGAAACAGGAGTGCTACCTGTCCGGGAGGACAAGCACATGGAAAGTGATAGAACTCTGTAGAGGATGGAGGCCTCCTGGCCAGAGCAAAAAAAGCACCACCCAGGGAAGAAAACATTTACATGTAGGTAAGACCAGAGAGTAAAGGACTGAGAGCACCAGGCAATAGTCAAAATCTTTACCACTTGCAACCCCCTGACACCTGAGAACTTTTCACATAACCCCAGGTATATAAGTATAAAACATGGGGCTGGAGAGATAGCTTAGCAGTTAAGGCACTTGCCCGAGAAGTCTATGAACCCAGGGTCCCCAGTACCCATGTAAGCCAGATATACAGGGTGGCTCTGGAGTTTGCTTGCAATGGTTGGAGGCCCTGGTGTGCCAATTCTCTTTCTCTCTGTCTGTCTCTCTGTCTCTCTCTGCTTACAAATAAATAAGTATAAAAATAGGTATACAATTAAACATTTGTTGATAATAAATAATAAATAAATTTATTTTAAAATGATGCTACCTACACAAAACCTATTGTATTGTAGGAGAAAACAAGATGACATCAAAATAGAAGAGGAACTGGCTAGAAAGAAGAAGGGATTCAGTGGAGGGGGGAATAAAGGAGAAGGAAAGAGGAGAATGGCGAGAGGGGATTATGACCATAGCACATTGTCTATATATATGGAGGTTGTCAACAAAAAGTTTTAAAAATATTGATCAGGGCTGGAGACATGGCTTAGCGGTTAAGCGCTTGCCTGTGAAGCCTAAGGACTCCGGTTCAAGGCTCAATTCCCCAGGACCCACGTTAGTCAGATGCACAAGGGGGCGCACGCATCTGGAGTTCGTTTACAGAGGCTGGAAGCTCTGGCGCACCCATTCTCTCTCTCTCTCTCTCTCCCTCTCTGCCTTCTTCTCTCTGTCACTCCCAAATAAATAAATAAACAAAAAAAAAATTAAAAAAAAATACTGATCAACTCTGAAAAATGTTGAAGTTGCTCGACTAGAATCTTCCATATCAAACATTGTCAAGAATTAATTATTTATGTAAAAAAAAACAGATGTCTATCTCATTAGGATGCTAATTTGCTTTTGTCTTTAATAAATAATAAAATGATATGTACACCAAAGAATTGCTTTAAATGAATAAAGAGGCAGATGGAGGGACAGTAGTTCCAGAGGGTGGGTGAGTGGACAGGCAGGCAGCAACTCAAATAGGCTGTTTCACTAGGGGAGTGAAATGAGCTAAATGTCCTGGGACAATCTTTGCCTGTCAGTCCTGGGGGTCATTACCACCTCAGTACTAAACTAGGTGCCCCCTCTTTATAAGTCTGGTGTGTCCAATAAGCACTCAGGTCTAGATTTCCTATTATGAGTTTAATATACCCACGAGCCCATACACTTCTAATTTACTTTGATAAATTTATAGGGTAATGCCTTTTCTACTGTTAGGGTAATCCTCCATCTTCAAAATGGAGTAAAACATTGCTTATAAACTGGAGTCTTTCAGGGCTAGAGAGATGGCTTGGCGGTTAAGGCACTTGCCTGCAAAGTCAAAGGACACAGGTTCAATTCCTCAGGGCCCATGTAAGCTAGATGCATAGGGTGGTGCATGCATCTGGAGTTCGTTTGCAGTGGCTGTATGCCCTGATTCACCCATTCTCTCTCTTCCCTTCTCTCTCCCTCCTTCTGCCTCTCTCTTTATCTCTCATAAATAAATAATTTTTTTTAAATGGAGTTTTTCAGAGCAAGACAGCCTGAAAAAAAAAAAAAAAGAAACAGTTTTCCTCAATATGGAGTAACATAGGGCAGGGCACAGCCTCATCTGAGCACCAATAAAACCTACCCTTCTGTCTGTCACAGTCCCGCCTTCACTGACTGTTTGCCTTCTCTAGCTATTAAACATGGGCCATGTGTTCACAGAAAAGAGGGTGAACACCTCCAATCATCCTGATCTCAGTGAGACTATGAGGCCTCCCATCCCCAGTGGAACCCACTGTCTTTCTACACACTGTAGATTCAGGAAGCTCTAGCATACACCTCCTGACTCATTCTTACATACATGCTGCTTTTACTAGTCTAGCCTCCCCAGTATCATGCTGATGTCCTCAGAAGGTCTCTGTTTTTTCCCTCTGTGATCACTCAGCAGCTCACCTGTACTGGTGATACACACACAGAGACAGTTAGCTACAGGGCTTATCACCAGCCCAGAGCCTCTCCCTAGACTTTTCAGAGCCATGGGCACATGGCGTTGGGATGCCCATTGAGATACCTTCGTTCCTGATGATGAGTGGCCTGGGGCTGCAATAGGCAGGAGAATCCAACCAGGTGAAGTCGCCTTACCATGTGCCATAAAATGAACAGACACAGGCTTGAGATCCCACCTGGCTCAGTGCTCACAGCTAGATACACTTGCTATGTGTCCTTAGGTGAGCTACCATTGTTACTGTGCCCCCCAAAAGGCAAGAATCTAGATCCCCAGATGCCCCAAGCATTACTGTGGAGCAGGAAACTTCTCTCCCTTCAGCCATGACAGCCAGCAAGAAGCTGGGAACAGCATCCTGGGGAGGGTGGAAGAGAAGCCACTGTCTTACAAGGTAAAGTTGTCACACAGTGGGTTGGGGCTATGATGGTTTTTAGACTATAGTTGTGCCTTGCAGATAAATTATCACAAAATAAATTGCCTTTGAGAAGCAGTGTGGGGACAGACTGGCAAGGGGTTCCTGTCTCTCCCCCAAACCTCATCTCTCTCTGGGCCCTTGTGTAGCTGTGAAGCAGTCAGCATGAGGTAGAAAGCCATACACTGGCAGTAAAACAAGGAGAGGGCAGATACTAGACTAGAGCAGTACACAACTGTGTCTCCTGAAGAGTTAATATCTTAGAATCAATCTTCAGCTGTTACAACTTTTCAAATAGAATAGGAGACACACAGACACTCAGAGTTCAAAGAACAGATGTTACCTGCTCTATCCTCATGTGGCACGTGAACATGCATCCGCAGCCCAGGGTCTACGGCTTCTGTGAATGCCGTGGCCACTTTGTGTCTGGAAGACAGTATTGCAAAGCATTCCTCCCCTTCCCTTGGCTCTTACATTCTATCATCTCTTTCACAATGGTTCCTGGGCCTTTTAAGGGTGTGACAGTGGTGTCTATGCTATGATGTAATGGTGAACACTTCAGGTGTTTTGATTTTATATTCATCAATTCTGAGAAATACATAGTACAAAAATACTATGCACTATGCAAGAGTATGTCTTCCCAAGCCAAAATTCATTCAATGATTTTTAAGGGATTCAAGTCAGCAATTCAAACAGCAGTTTGTAAAATCAAACATTCTAACACGGTACAACCCAAAGATATATAAATGTGAAACCTACATGCTAAGGAATAATGGTAGGAAAATGTTAAAAGTCTTGGTTCTGTGTTACTAATTCATTGCATTTCTTTAAGAGCAAAGAAATCTGTACATTTAGGTAAAAACATTGCAGTTCCTAACAGACAACAGTCCTACGTCTGAGCCGAGATGCCTCGGGCAGCGTTCACTGGCATTGTGTGGGATGACAGCACTGGATGGTGCAAAGCTCGCGTTGTTCAGAACCAAAGCCGCAGTAAAGCTGATTAACAGAACCCAGGCAAGCTTGAACAGAAACACACTCAGATTGCTGCACATATGACACTGAATTAATTTTTTCTTGTTGCCTATTAAGAAGTCTTTGTTGCCAAATTTTCCATAACTCTCACATTCAGTAATATGCCCCACCTGAGGTCAGGAGCCATAAATTAAAAAGCTGTCGTCTAAAATTTACATTTGAAAGCCTCTAAGGAGGACATTGAAGTGTTCAAAGTGGTCTTCTAAGACTATTTTCCTGGTGCTCATTGGAAGAAACTCTTAGGGTCGGTTGGAGTGAGGTAGGGAAGGAAGGAGTTGGGATCCAGAAGCTAACTGTGAGATGAAGTTCTGGAGGGGGGAGCACAGAGCCTAGACAAGGCAACATGAATGAGGAACTGACAGGAGCCAGTGACTGGAGGTAAGAGCTCTAGAAAGGAGTACACAATGTGATATCTGCATGATGATGACAGAGGGACCATTTGCATGGTGAACATAGTTTTTTGGGGAACTTTTGATTTTTTATGAGTTTTTTCTCATAACCTTCCTCACTTCCACAAAAGCATATACTTTGGGAGTGGGCTGGGAGGATTTTTCCTGAAGAGCTGTCAGTTCTGTGTCTTTTATAAAGCTGAAGTTCATAAAAGGGTGATAGTGGCTATTCTAGAATGATATGCAAGAAAAATCAAAGAAAGGACATTTTTTAAGACCAGGAGGGGAAAGAATGGCATTTTTTAAGAGAGTATGGGAAGGATAGTATGTTAATTAGCTTCTTATCGCTATAACCCAAGTAGCTGTCAGAAACAGCTGAAGAGGGAAAGGGCTTATTTTGTTTCTTGGTTGAAAAGGGTTCAGGCCATGATTGTTTAGCCCCACGAGCCTGGCCAGAATGAAAGAGCAGCGGCTGTTCTGCACGCCCTGGCAGGAAGAAAAGATGGGAAATTTAGGAAGGGGTCAGGACCCGATAAATCTGCGGACACACTCTCAGAGACATGCTTCTTCTCATAGACCCCTCCTTCTACTCTTTCCTACCTCCCAAGTGCACCCACATTATGACTCTAACAAGGAATTTACTCCTTTCATTGGGTCAGAATTCTCATGATCAAATTGTTTCTGGAAATGCCATCACAGGCATACCAGGGGTGTGCTGTGCTCATCCATTAGGCATTTCTTTTTTAAAAAAATTATTTTATTTGTTTGACAAAGTTAAATGTAAACACTGGAGAGAGAGAGAGAGAAAGAGGAAGAAAGAGAGAGAGAGAATGGGCACACCATGGTCTCTAGCCACTGTACACAAACTCCAGATGCGTGTACCACCTTGAGCATCTGGCTTTACGTGGAATCAGACGTGGACCCTTAGGCTTTGTAGGCAGTCACCTTAACTGCTGATCTATCTCTCCAGCTCCCCTTAGGCATTTCTTAATTCAAATAAGTTGAAAATTTTTTTTAAAAAGCCCCAAAGTTCCCATGTGCTCCCATGTGGTCTGAATGTAAAATGTGTCCTGTAGCGTCAAGTGTTTGTGATTCGTCCTCATCCTTTATCTCCAGCTGGTGGAGCCTTGCTGGAAGAGGCATGCCACTGGAATCAGGCCTTAGGATTTTATAATACAACCCTTTCCAGTGCTAGCTAGCTCACTCTTGCTGGCTCTTCCTTGCTGATGTGTGAGAATGCGCTCCACCTCCATATTTGTGCCATGCTTCCCCTGCCATAATGAGACTTCCCTTAAAAGTGTAGGCTAAGGGCCGGGGAGATGGCTCAGTGGTTAGGTGTGCTTGCTTAGAAGTCCTGCTGGCCCAGGTTCAGTTCCCATGTAAGCCAGATGCACAAAATGAGGATGTATCTGAAGTTCCATTGTAGCATGGCATACCAATATTCTCTCTTCCTCTGTCTCTGTCTGTGGTAGCTTAAATTTACATCCCCCCCAAAGACTTAGATGTTTTATTAAAGCTTGTAACTTGTATCTCCACCTGTCCAGCTGGAGGAGGTGGCATTAGGTGTGAATCCTGGGGTCCATTCCCTAAGGTGTGTTGAAGGCAGATCTGAATTTTAGCCCAAAGGTATGCAGAGAGGTCTGAGCTCTGGCAGAGTTTTGTGTTTGCTAGTTTTGGTATTTTGCTGGATGCTGGTAGTTTGTCTATCTACTTGTATTTATGAATAGGAGCCAGCTTCTCTCATCATTAATGGAACTTCCCATAGATCTGTAAGCTTGAAACAAGTTCCTTCCTACTCTAAACTGTGCCTGGTTTGGATGTTCATCCTAACAACATGAAAACTGACTACAACAAAAATTTGGTACTGGAGAGTAGGAATGTTGCTGAGATGAAACTTACCATGTGTATTTTGACCTTTTGGAACTTGTATGCTGGAAAAATATGTGTGTATTAGGTACTTTGGACTACTGAAGCCATAGAGAGTGATAAGCCAAATTTTATGAGCTATTTTGGTGAGAGTTTGAAAATGCTAAGTGTGGAGAGAATTGTATTGGCTTTGGAAGTTTCAAAGATGAGGAAAGATAGCAGAGAACTTTGTTGGAACTAGGTTACTGGTGTAAAGGATGACTGCATTCTGCTGCCCATGCCCAGAGTTTAGTCAAGGCTGACCTGGAAAGCAGTGGACTATGTGTTTGGTGAAAGATAGAGAACTAAAATATATATACTTTAAAGTTGGAAAAATTTAAGGAAGTTTGAAGTTACAGGTATAGAGAGACAGGGTTTAGGTTACTGAGGTTACTATTATCAAACATTACTATGATTAAGGATGGCCTAATTGCCTTACATTGAAACAATGAAAAGATGTCTGAGATGTTTCAACCTAGGAAAGACTGAATGTTAGAAATGCAAACTCATGAAAGAAAAAAAATCTGCTCTCAAAAGTCAGTATTTCTTCCCTATAGTAACAATGGCTGTGTCCCTGCACATGTGGTATTGATTTTGGAAGCAGGTCCTAAAGTGCACATGGTTCCAGGAGCTGCTGCTGAGACATGGCTTATGGTAGCAGGGTGACATCCCTCTATTGAAGGTTAATGAGGCCAATGTAGGATGTACTGCAGTTCGAAATGGAGAACCAAAGTTGTTTTGGATCTGCTAGTCATGTGCAAGTGCTACCATGGAGCCTTATTGGGTCAGGATGGAAGTTTTCACTGGATACTCAGCCCAGCTAGAGGAATGGAAATTGAAAATCCAGAGACTGTTGTCACTGGTTATGAATATTGGACTTGAACTGCAGATATTTGATGTTGAACTGATGGTTATTTATTTTTTATTGGTCCAGTCTCTCCCTTTTATGCCTTATAATGATGGAAATGTTTACTCTGTGCCCTTATATATTAAAAGTATATAATTTGTCTTGATTTTACAGGATTCACAGTTAAGGGACAGTCTTGAAGTTGGACTGAATACAATTTTCAATCTGAGATGGTCATAAGCCTATTGGGCACCAGGGGTGATGGTAGTTTGAATGTATGTCCCTCATGGACTTAGATGTTTTATTAAAGCTTCTAACTTCGATCTCTAGCAGCCTGGCTAGAGGAAGTGCCATGGGAGGTGGATCCTGGGGTCTAGCCCAAAGGTATGTTTGGGGGTTAGATCTGAATTCCAGTCCAAAGATATACAGAGATGTCTGAGCTCTGGTATATTTTTGTGCTTACTGCTTTTTGATGTTTTTCTGGATGGTGGTGGTTTCTCTCTCTGCTTGGATTCATGAATGGGAGCCTGCATCTTATGCCATTTGTTAGCACTTACCCTGGATCTGTAAGCTTGAAGTACATCCCTTATTCCCCTAAACTGTGCCTGGTTTTGGATGTTAATCCCAGCAATGTGAAGCTGACTACTACAGTCTGTCTGTCTCTGTATCTCTGGCTCTATCTCTGAAATGAATAAATATTAATGAAAACTTATACATAAACCCTTTCCTTCCATAAGCCATTTCAAGTTGGGTGTTTTTTCCCAGCAATGAGAAGGTGCTAGCTACAGCCCCAATTCAGCTCGGTAGCTGACCTCTGGGAAAACGGCCAGCTTCTAAGAGATGGCTATAGGCTACCCTTGGGTCCTGCCAAGAGTCGCTAGAGATTCTTATGCCTCACATTTAAAAATGTGACACAGGAAGTGTGGGTAAGGCATAAAAACACTTAGGAACCTAGCTTCTGAGTGAATATAACCCAACTTTGGAGAGAAAATTGTCGATAGCTAGGAAAACTGAATATTCCCAGAAATCTCCTAGAATAAACCCTAGAAATGCTCTCACATAGAGGCCAAGGAGATAGATGCAAGGATGTTGAAGGGCAACATGGTGAAACAAACACTTTTTTGTAAGTGTGGAAAAAAGAAATTGAAAACAGCTTAAAATCCAAGAGAGGCTGAACTATGTTGTTTATATTTATGAAGCAGACAGCTAAATAAATGACATACAGCAATATGGCTAGCTCTCCAAAACCCAATATTGAACATAAAAAGCAAGTCTGGAAAGGAAATTAGCATTTATATAAATATTTCCAGTATGTAAACCATGATAAAATGTGCTATGTCTTACTTACACATATACACACAAAGCAAAGAGTGAAGCCAGCATGAGTTCCATAACTCTAATGATTAGGGTCACACCATTTGCTTGGAGAGGATGATGCTTGGCGTCAGAACAAGGCATGGAGGGGAAATTGGACTAGGAAGGGCTAGTAGAAGCTGCCACTCTATCTGTAATGATTTCTCTAAAAAATCATCTGAAAGAGCTTTAGCAAAATATTAAGATCTGTCAGCACTTGGGTAATACATCCACAGATTGGTTCTATTAGTCTTTGTCTGAACACTCAAACTGTTTTGATTATTTTTTAATTTAAAATTTTATTTTTATTTATTTATTTGAGAGAGAGAGAAAGAGGCAGACAGAGGGAGAGAGAGAGAATGGGCACACCATGGCATCCAACCACTGCAAAGGAACTCCAGACACATGTATCACCTTGTGCATCTGGCTTATGTGGGTCCTGAGGGATTGAACTGAAGTCCTTTGGATTTGCGGGCAAATACCTTAACTGCTAAGTCATCTCTCCAGCCCTATTTTGAACTTTTGTTTTTGTTTTTGTTTTTCGAGGTAGGGTCTCACTCTGGTCCAGGCTAACCTGGAATTCATTATGTAGTCTCAGGGTGGCCTCGAACTCTCAGCGATCCTCCAACCTCCACCTCCTGAGTGCTGGGATTAAAGGTATGCACCACCATGCCCAGCCATTATTTTGAGTATTTTTTAAAAATATTTTATTTTTATTTATTTAAAGAGAGAGATAGAGAGAGAAGGGGTGTGTCAGGGCCTCTAGCCACTGCAAATGAACTCCAGACACATGGGCCACCATATGCATCTGGATTATGTGGGTTCTGGGGAATTAAACCTAGGTCCTTAGGCTTTGCAGGCAAGTGCCTTAGCCGCTAAGGCATCTCTCCAGCCCCTATTTTGAATATTTTTTTTTTTTTTTATTTTTCGAGGCCCAGACTGACCTGGAATTCACTATGTAGTCTCAGACTGGCCTCAAACTCACAGCAATCCTCCTGCTTCTGCTAGGGTTAAAAGTGTGTGCCACCATGCCTGGCTTCTTTTGAGTATTTTTAAGTGTACTATTGACATAGAACTAACTTCATATGCTAAAGTGAATCATTTGATGAATTTTTATACCCTTGAACTCATCCCCTCAATTAAGGCAATAAACATTGATCATTCCCCAGATTTCGCAACACACCTCTGCACCATTTCACCCTCACTCTGATATTCCTATAAATTACTTTGAATTTTTACAATGTGTGTAAATAGAATGGGACAGTATGAGCTTTTTTTTTTTTTGACTGGTATTTTCATTCAGTATAATTATATTGACATTACTTTCATTGTATCACTACTTCATTCCTTTTTTATTGCTAAATGGTATCCTGTCATTTAGGATACTAAAATCACCATTTGTTTATTTATTTATCTCGTGATGGAATTTTGAAGATTCTTCATGAATTCTGGATAGCAGTCAGATATATGGTTCACAAATAGTTTTTCCTAGTCCTTGTTTCTCATTTTATTTGCCTAATATCATTTAAAGAACTGTTCATAAATTTGATAGTCTAGTTTATCAATTTTCTCTTAAACAATTTCAATGTTTTTTAGCATTGTAACTAAGAAATGTTAGCATACTTTGAGGTTACAAGTAGTTTTCTTCTGTTATTTTTTTTCTCCTGTAAATTCTACAGTTTAAGGTCTGCATTTGAATCTATGATTCTGTTTTTTTTTTAATTTTTTGTTTATTTTGATTTATTTATTTGAGAGTGACAGACAGAAGGAAGGAGAGAGAAAGAGAGAAAATGGGTTCTCCAGGGCTTCCAGCCACTGCAAACGAACTCCAGATGTGTGTGCCCCCTTGTGCATCTGGCTAACGTGGGTCCTGGGGAATCAAGCCTCGAACCGGGGTCCTTAGGCTTCACGGGCAAGCACTTAACCGCTAAGCTATCTCTCCAGCCCTGATTCAGTTTTTGAGTTTAATTTTGTAAGTAGTGGAGCTATAGACTAAAGATTTTAATTGTCAGTTTGGCATGTGAATGTTATACTGCCATTTTTGTACTTTTGTTGAACACTCATTACCACCTGGATCTATTTCTAGATTTTCTACACTGTTCCAGTGATGTTTTCTGTCTTCATTCCCATACCACACTATCTTAATTCTTATAACTTTAAAACAACTTGAGGTCAGATTGCATACATTTTTAAACCTCACCCTCTTTCTTTTTAAATCAAGAAAGTTTTGTTGGGCTGGAGAGATGGCTTAGTGGTTAAGTGCTTGCCTGTGAAGACTAGGGACCCCGGTTCAAGGCTCGATTCCTCAGGATCCACGTTAGCCAGATGCACAAGGGGATGCATGCATCTGGAATTCTTTTGCAGTGGCTGGAGGCCCTGGCATGCCCATTCTGCCTCTTTCTCTCTCTGTCTGTTGCTCTCAAATAAATAAATAATTTTTAAAAAGTTTTGTCAATTCTAGGTTTCCTTGTTCTTCACTGTGAATTTTAAAATCAGACTATCAATTTCTCCAAACAAGTCCAAAGGCTAAAGGCACTTGCTTGTAGTGCCTACTTGTAAAGCCAGATGCACAAAGTGGCACCTGTGTCTGGAGTTCTTTTTTAGTGGCAAGAGGTCCTGGAATACCCATGTTCTCTCTCTCATAAATAAATATGTATATTAAACATTAATTTCTCTAAACAATAAAACAACTATAATTTCAACTGGGATGGTATTTTACCTTGGGAAGTCTCAGGAGAATTGACACATGAATAACATCAAATATTCTAGTTCATGAGCCAGTCCACTTTCCAATTACTTAGGCCTTCGCTAATGTTTTCAGCAGTGCTTTGTAGTTTTCAGTGTATATAGTTTGCACATTTTTTGGCTACTTGATGTCTAAATAATATTTTTATAAAATATTTATTTATTTGAGAAATTGAAAGAGAGAGAGAGAATAGGTACATCAGTGCCTCCTGCTACTGCAAACAAACTCCAGGCACATGTGCCACTTTGTGCATTTGGCTTTATGTGGATACTGACGAATCAAACCCAGGCTATCAGGATTTTCAAGCAAGTGTCTTTAACTACTGAGACATCTCTCCAGCCCTGAATCATATATTTTTTAATTTTTTTGTTCATTTTTATTTATTTATTTGAGAGCGACAGACAGAGAGAGAAAGAGGCAGATAGAGAAAGAGAGAATGAAAGCACCAGGGCCTCCAACCACTGCAAATGAACTCCAGACGCGTGCGCCCCCTTGTGCATCTGGCTAACATGGGTCCTGGGGAATCCAGCCTCAAACTGGGGTCCTTAGGATTCACAGGCAAGCGCCTAATGGCTAAGCCATCTCTCCAGACCCCTAAATCATATTTTTGATGCTACAAACATAGTTTTGTATCTGAAATTTCAATTTCTACTTGTTCGTGTAACCTTGGTAAATTCACTTATTACATCTAGAAGCTTTTGAAAAATATGATTGATTACAATAATTCATGTCTGTTAATATATATCTTTTTTCTTTATCTATTTACTATCTGTTATGATTTGAATATGAAATGTCTCCCCATCCAGGCTCATATGTTGAGCCCAAGTCTCTAGTTGGCAGTGTTATTTGGGGTCTTTCAGGAAACCTTGGGTGGTAGAGGGAGTAGGTCATGGGGTGGGGGTGGGGCTTGAGACCGTCTTGCCCTTAGCCCTTTCTACTGCTATGGTCAGCTTTCTGCCGTGATGTGAGGTGCTACCTAGTCTTCCCAACCATGGCGGATTAAAATATCTGCAACCATGAATAAGTATTTACTTATTTCCTTCCTTAAATTCCTCAGGTATTTGGTCGCAGTGACAGTAAAATTGAGCCACTATGTATTTCTTGCCTAAAGTGTTTGGCTAGAGCCCCAGCACAGCACTGGGCTGAACTTCGCCTTCTTCCTGATATTATGAGGAAAGTTCTTGGTTTTTCACCATTAAGTATATGTTCCCTGTAGCTTGTGTAGCTTAGCTGCTGCTTTTATAATTGAGGAAGTTCCCTTCTCTTTTATGGTGCGGGTGCCCCTCATTTGTTTTAGCGCAGAATAGTATTTGGAAGCCAAGATCTGAGCACTGTAGCTGCTCCCTGTTAATTGTATATCATGGCTCTCAAAACCTCTCTTCGCAGGCTGAGCCAGGACACTTCAATGTATTTGGTGATACATGCCCCAGAGATATCTCTGATTCCAATGCAACATCACTGGAGAAATTTAGTTTTGCCCCTCCTAACCATGGTCACATGCTGACATTCTAGGTCTCCCCTCAAGCAAACCGCCCAAGACTGTTGAGCCATGACTTTCCATGTCAGATGTCTGCCCCTTTGGGCTTCCTCCTAGTTGGTGTGCACATGCCATCTTCCTCGGCCTTTGACATCTTGCTCAAGGACATGGTGGCTCCCATCTCTCTTCCCCTAAGCATGGGTACCAACTTGGCTCTGGTCATGGAGAGCCTTTAGGGTAGAATTATTCAAAAAGGAAAGGAAAAATGAAGGTTAGAAAGAAAAGCTAAGCATATCATTTTAATTAAAACAATATTAAGTGTCAAGTGTGATATGAAAATAACAAAGTGGTTTGATTTTAAGAGACAGTGTAAGTGGAAGCAAGAGTATCTTGCTGGTCAACTGAAGCATCCTTAATGCTTAGGCATTACTTAATAACCTGAGGGGTGTCTTAGCCTAACCTCTGAACCTAATGAAGACTGAGATGAATTTCTTGCCAACTTAGGAAGAAGGGTGTCTGATTCATATTTATTTAAAGAAAAATAAGAAATGAGGCTGGAAAGATGGCTTAGCGGTTAAGCACTTGCCTATGAAGCCTAAGGACCCCGGTTCGAGGCTCGATTCCCCAGGACCTACATTAGCCAGATGCACAAGGGGGCGCACGCGTCTGGAATCTGTTTGCAGTGGCTGGAGGCCCTGGTGCGCCCATTCTCTCCCTCCCTCTCTCTCTCTCTTTCTCTCTCCCTTTTTCTCTCTCTGTCTGTCACTCTCAAATAAATAAATAAAAATTAAAAAATTTAAAAAAGAAAGAAAAATAAGAAATGGATATTTTCTTGACTGCTACGATTAAAAATTTATATTTGCTACAAACATAAATAGAGAACTTTGGTGGAAGGAAGTTAGACGGCAACAGTAGAAAAGTGGAACAGGCAATTATCATAGGCCTGGAGCTACAGGAAAAGGTCATAATGCAGGTTGTAGATTTGGACATTTGCTTGGCCTAATGGTTAAAGCCATGCAAATAGATGAGCTATCCAAGGGAGAGAGGAGCCACAGAGCATCCCCGACATTGATCTCTGCGTTGGACATATGCAGCTGGGGTGAGAGAGGAAAGGAGACAGCACAGACTAGACGTGATGCATGCGGCAGGTGTCGGATCAGCACTGCAACAGGCTGGAAGCCCAGGGGCAAGGGTGAGGTTAATAACATCCATGCTTCAGACAGGAAAAGCAAAATGAGGCCAAGCAGCCCTTAGATCCAGTGACTTACAGACTGCTGATGTCCTTAAATGTGCAATTTCAGTGAAATTGTGAAAATAGAATTCCACTTTAAACACTTAAGGAGAGAGTGGGGATGGAAACGCCTCTGAAACAATCCTAAGAGTTTGACGGTGAAAGGCAGGGAAATTGAGCAGTGCTTTTTTGGGAAGTGGGGTAGTAGAAGCATAAGGTATAAGCAGAAGGACTTACTATCAGGAAAAACATAAGGCATATATTTAATAATAACCATTTTTCCCATCATTAATATTAATAGTATAAAACGTTTGCTATTCTGAAGCTTTGTTTTTTGAGAACTAATTCACTCACTTAGGGTAAAAATAAAGAAATTTGCAATTAAAATATAAATGTTATAAGCAATAAATGCTATTTTCAAATCCTATACACAATGGAAACAAGATTTTTTTTTGAACAAGTCAGGGATCCTTGGCTCCTTTTGACTTAGAAATAGGCTAATGTGAGGTGGGGAGTTGAGATGTGGGTAGGGTGATGATGATGTCCCATCTTAGCTCCTCACTCACCAACTTAAAATTGATTTAGAGGGCTGAGGAGATTTCTCAGTGCTTAAAGGCACATGCTTGCAAAGCATACTGGCCTGGATTTAATTCCCCATAAAGCTAGGTGCACAAAGTGGCACATGCATTTGGAGTTTGTTTGCAGTGGCAAGAGGCCCTGGGTCACCCATACACACCTCTCTCTCTTTTTCTCCCTCCCTCTCTCTCTCTGTCTTGATAACAAACAAATAAAAATATTAAAATAAAGTAAAATTAATTTACAAAGTAAATCCAACTAGAAGCTGGGAAAGAAGATTAGCTGCAGATAAATAAACTCTTCTGTGTTGAAAGGAGAATGATGAGAGTATTTAAAAAGCTGGAGTGTTTGGAAAGAAAATTGCGGTCTATTTATTCATCCATAAAACCTTGCTATTCAGTGTGTGGTCTATGGACCGGGAGTACTGGCATCACCAGGGAGCTTGTTAGAGAAGCGAGTTCTGGCATCGCATTCACAGCCACCACTAACACGTACTGTGTATTCCTAGGTGACTTGTCCACACATTAAAGTTTGAGAACTGTTGTCTAAGATATACAGGAACTGTGAGATGACTGGTACATTGAGAGGTTCTCTAGAGATAGACAGCTGAGAGGCAAAACTAGTCTGTCTGAAAGGAATCATCAATTAACAAAACATCAATCAGGAATTAACAAGGCTTCGAGGAGAATCTAAAAGAAAACAGAAAGCTAGAAGCTAGCCGAGCTAAGAGATGGAACGTAAGAACGAAGCAGAAGTTGTATCAGCTTATTCACACCAGCAAAGTCTGAGTACTAAGAGGAGAGATCAAGTTTATTTAAGTCTGAAAGGCTGGACCCAAAACAATAAAGAATTTTGCTTAAGCCAAAGTGTGTACATGACCTGAATGTCTAAACAGGGGCAGTTTGCTTGGCGGGTGGGGCTGAAAAGTAAGTGACCAGATAATGTGCTGACTTGGGAGCTAAGCCAAGAGTTGGACACATTCTACAAGATCACCTCATGGGGTCTCCCTTTTTATGCTAAGAAATCCCCTCATAGGATTGGAGTTATTTGTAACTACAGACTGACTGTCCCTAAGTAAAAGCAAGATAGACCAGACAAAACTTTCAGGAGTGTTTATTCAACTTGCCATCACTGTGACAGAATATTTTATAAGGAGGAAAGGCTTAGTTTGGTTCTTGGTTTCAGAGATTTTGTTCCATGGTCAGTGCACCCTATTGCTTTGGGGCCTGTGGTGAGGTAGTGTGCCATGGTGACTGGGAAGCAAGGGAAAAGACAGAAAGCCATTGGTGCCCCAATATTCTCTCCCAGGGCCCAACCCCAATAGCCTAACACCCTCCTACTAGGCCCACCTCTTAAATGTTTCACAGTGATCTCAATTCCAGCAATCTTTCACCCTTCCCTTCTACAGCTGCCTAGGTCTCCAACAATCTCTTCAAGGCTTATTGATAAGGGTCTTTAATCTCCTCCTCCTTGACCTCACAGCCACACCAGCCATGCCCAGTCACCCTCTTCTTGGAGCCCTCTAACACCAGTTGCTTGGTCATATTCAAGGCTGTGTCATCTCTTGCCTTCCCATCAAATTGATAAGCCTCATTCCTCCACTGCAGTAGGGCTCAGGATTTGACAGATGTGCCAGCTTGTCACTGCCTTGTGAGCTTATTTTAATCTCCTGAAAATTGGACTATCACCTGAAGAGCCTAAAAGATGTGTTATTTTCACAAGTGATTATCTCAGGAAGACTTGATGGTCCAGTCTCATAAATAGGAGCAGCTACATAATTCGCAAAGTCCAGGACAAAACAGGATGCGAATCTCTGGTTTAAAAAGTATTAAGATATTTCAAGTCAGTGACAGTGGAGCCTTAAATTAAAAGAGTGGCCTGTATGTGCAGTAACCAACCAGGCTGCGTGTGCAAGAAGCCAGCCCCCTTACGATTGCCCAGGGCTGTTAGTTTAGGGACTACCAGGACCAGATAAACCAGAACATGGTAAAGATTCAACTGAAATCATGGCTCCCATTGCCATGTTCCCAGCTACTGTCCCCAGAGAAACCCTGTTCCATGTTCACAGTTTTTACTTCTCACCCGTGTCAGATCTAACGCAGGCCTTGTGGTCCCTAGGAGGAAGGGCACTTGAATGACACAGCATAGCTCCTCATCAAAATGACGTGGAAGAAGCCTCCCCACAGGGTAAGCTGGAAGCATCGGCATCGTTACTGTTTTAACATCAGGAGAGTGGCACAGAATGAAATTTAATCTCCCATGCTGTCTTCCAGTGTGACTTCATTTTGAGCCCCTGAACCCCGCAAGACCTGCCTGGAGATGGAAACTGGAATCCAAGCTGCAGCAAGTCTCCCTGCTGACTTTGGGACAGAGCCAGAGGGAGATAAAGAATGTGTTGTATTAGGCAGCCGTAAACAGACAAGGGACAAGCAGGCCTTTAATGAAACAGACCTTTATTGGGACTAAAATGACCCTAGGCTGACCCCACCCTAAATCCTGACAATGTCCAACTACAGGAATTCAAAGAGCAGAAAGCAGGCATTGCCCGCTACATCCCTGCTTGCATAGCAGGAGCCAGCAGGAATCCGCAAGCAAGGAATTCACAAATACCATTCTCCAGTGTTGCAGCCCAAATTGCTCTTTCAGTCCAAATGCCTGTGCCTTTCTGCCACAGATTTCTGTCTGTGACTCATTTGGGAAGGCCTGGAGACAATGAAATATCCCAAAGACCTAAAATAGGTCCTCCTCCTCTCTCAAGCATCAAGATAAGTTTCCTAAGGCATTTATTTCTTCCTTTATTAGCCAGGCATGAATGATAATATTTCCCGGGCAGAAGAGCTCATCTCTGTCACTGGTAAACATAACAAATGAGCCATATTCATAGCAAAGCACGCCAGAAGTTCATTGATTAACGTCCCAAGCCACAGCCTCACTTTGAAATTAAAAACACTTTCAATGACACTGAATAGAAAAGTCATTGCAGGAAAAAATATTTCTTAGACAAGATGGTCATTAAAGCCTGCCAAAAATAAAAGTGTTTTATTTAAGCATCCTTGTTCCTCTGAGCCTTCCCCCTCCCCTCCAGCAGCCCTGGCAGGCAGCAAGGCTACACAGTTAAATCCCTCCAGACAAAGAAAGCCATTCCATCCATTTGAATTTAATTTTATTTTTTTATTTGAGAGACAGAGAGAGAGAGAGAGAGAGAGGGAGGGAGGGAGGCAGATAGATTGAGAGAATGGGTGTGCCAGGGCATTCAGCAGCAGCAAACAAACAGAAGTATGTGCCACCTTGTGCATCTGGCTTACGTGGGTCCTGGGGAATTGAACTTGGGTCCTTCAGCTTTGCAGGCAAGTGCCTTATCCACTAAGTCATCCCTCCAGCCCTCTTTTTATTATTTTCTCAAAATTTTATTTATTTGAGAAAGAGAGAGAGAGAGAGAGCCGTTTGAATTTTAGAAGCTCAAAAGCTGCATCTCTTCCTCTACCCCCCCCCCCCCGCACTGTAAGGGATAACCAAACAAGTGATATGGTCACATTGAAAACTTCACTACTTGGTAATCTCCAGACAGTTTTCTTCAGTTTCATTATGGTTATTTATTCATTATTTATGTGTTATTCTGTTCCACTGCCAATGTCTTGGTTCCATCCCTTAACCTCCTTCCCACACAGACCCCGAATTGGTGTCTTACCACCAGCATTGGATTCCTGTTTTGTGGGGATGTCATTATCTTGCAGCATTTGTAAATTGACTCTGATGGCCAGGTTTGTGCCAGGCTTGCTGGGCTGTAGGTATTGAGACCATTTGGTGCACTTTTCTCTTTTTCCATCTTGAACTTTTTTTTTTTCCAGGTAGGATCTTATTGTAACCCAGGCTGACTTGGAATTCACTATGTAGTTTCAGGCTAGCCCCAAATTTACAGTGATCCTCCTCCCTCTGCCTCCAGAGTGCTGGGATTAAAGGCGTTGCGTCACCACATGCAGCTTTATCTAGACTTTTAAAGGACAGGAAAGACTGGTGGGCCAACCTGTGAAGGATCACATGCATGTAAATTATTAAAGTTACATTTTTGGAGGTCACAAAGACAGTATTACCTAACTACATAATTAAAGTAGCTGTTGGTCTGGAGAGATGGCTCAGAGATTATGTGCATGTCCTACACAAGCATGAGGGTCTGAGTTGGCCTAAGACTGCCTGAGTTCAAATCTCAAGACCCCACGTAGAACAGTTGGGTGTGGCCATGAGCACCTATATCCCCAGTCCCACAGGGGAGCAGAGACCCACGAATTAACGGAGACCTGCTTAATCAGTAAAAAGGGACTGGCTCAGAAAGAGTGATGGAAGGAAACATATGATATGCCACTGTTGCCACCACAGGAGGGCAACCCCCTCTGCAGGCAGGCATACGGAGCCCAGCAAGGGCACATGCACATGCATATACCACACACAACACATCACGCACACTCACACAAGCAAAAAGCAAATTAAAAATATAAAGTAGCTGTTAATGTGTTTTGGCTTTTTTTAAGACTTTGACTTCATTTGAGGTTTGTGTGCTCGCCACCCTGAACCTCAGTATTCCCTTTTTCAGCCTCTAATTCAAGATCCATCTCCCTGTTACCCATGTCACTTTCTCATCTGTATGTCTCACAGTCCTTTTTACCTTAGACCATTGTTTGGTCTGTTGGCCAGCCTCATCTACTTCTGCACTGGGCCAGCATACTCTTCCTCTCCTCAACAAGCCCCTGCCACCAATACCTAGCTCGGCCCCAAAACCATCTCTCAATGCCAAGTTGAAATGTCATCTTCTCTGCCAAGTGATTTTTTTATTCTCTTCAGTCAATCTGATATGACAGAGAAAACAAGGATTCTGGCATCAGGCAGGCAGCTCTGAGTTCAAATCCCGGCTCTCTTATTACTCATCAGCTATGAAAACTCATCACTTTCATTCATGTCTTTGAACTTCCGTGTAGTGGTTTGCCAAGCATGATGATATGTGCTGCCCCCAAAGCACTGCTCTGAATACCAAAGGAAACCAGGCATGTTGAAGTACACGTCTTGTTCCCGGCATAGCTACCTGCTGTTGTTTTTGCATACTTTTCTGCTTTTACAGAACGTATTGTAGCAATGTCTACATTTGTCTTTCAATAAAGTATTTATGCCTTTTCTTTCTCCTCCCATTTGTTACATCACTGAATCCCCTGGGTGTCCTGCAAAGACCTCCCACCTTGGCACTCTGGAGGCTAATAAGCGTGTGCCTGCTCAAATTAGCTGCTTTCTTCAATGAAACTAGCCATCATTTGTCTGGTTAGTGCTCCACAGGAGAGTGAAGCTGATAAACTCTGTCAACTCACACAATATTTAAAATCTGTTTGCCATTTTTAGATTTTTGCCCACATGATTTAGATTTTTTATTTTATTTTATTTTTACTTATTTATTTACCAGAGAGAGAGAGAGAGAGATACAGAAATAGGCAGGGAGAGAGACAGAGAGAGAGAATGGGGGGGCAGGGCCTCCAACCCTGTAAACGAACTCCAGATGCATGTGCCCCCTTGTGCATCTGGCTTACGTGGGTTCTGAGGAATCAAACTGAATGGAGGTCCTTTGGTTTTGCAGGCAAGCGCCTTAACTGCTAAGCCATCTCTCCAGCTCATGATTTAGATTTTAATCCTCCAAATTATGATGTAATGATAGTAACTTAATATTTGTGGGTATATGTATGCAAAAATATATTCCTTATAGTAAGTGACTCCATGTGACAAAAACAGGGCTAAGAGCTTCCCATATATT
Organism: Dipus sagitta; assembly: GCA_036346955.1. Taxonomy (NCBI): domain Eukaryota; kingdom Metazoa; phylum Chordata; class Mammalia; order Rodentia; family Dipodidae; genus Dipus; species Dipus sagitta. The sequence goes on along the minus strand of CM070770.1, from coordinate 45,285,812 downwards.
TCACACGTAATCCTTCTAACAGATATGGGAGGTAGGAAGCGTTTCATTTCTTCTTTTATGGACAAGAAAACTAAGGCTTGAATGAAACTCTGCAGCGAGCATGTAGTGAACTTGATCCCAGTCCAGGAAATCTGTTTCCAGAGAGCAAGAGTTTCACCCCAGCCTAGTACAACTTTAACTTACTGCCACCGGATATATCATAAAACAAAAGTAAATGGAATTAGTTCAATCAGGTACCATTTCACAAACAATATAACCTAATTCAAGAGGTGTTTTTTGGGGGGGAAGAAGGGGTAAGAGACACTTTTATTTCACAGTTGCAAGGTGTGTCAGCATCAGTACTTACAAAGCATAAGGTCACAGGAAATTGATAAAACAAAAAGCAATTCCAAGGAAAACAAAACTTGTACCTCCTTAAGGGTCCCCATCTATGTACATAATGGGTGTAATACTGGAGGTTAAAAAAATGCAGCAATACTAAACACCTTGGGCCAAGTATACACTAAAATTGACCCGTGAGATTTTTTTTCAGTTATTTCAGTGGTAAATATACATCTCTCTTAAAAAAAAAAAAAAACTTAACTGTAACATGTTATTCACACCACCGGGTACCATGAACAAGTTTCCTAATCTTTGGGATGAATAATAATTATATTTCCATTATTGTGCACATTCCTGGACTTGGAGAAAGAATAAAAGCAGCTAGGTGACATCACAGATTATGGGTCACTTTGATTTGGCCAAGACCTTGGCCTTCAGGCCCCCTAGGATAACAATGGAACACACCCATGCACTAGACCTGTACCCCAACACCCTACACACCCTGTAACTCACCCCAGAGGCCTGCAGAGTCCAGCTCCTTGGCGGAAGAAGAGACCCAGCTCTCCTCCTCTGCTTGCAAGTCAGGGTGAAAGAAAGAGAGAAAGAGGCAGAGAGAGGGAGGAGGGCTGGAAGGGGTAGCCTCTGAAGACCCTTCAGGTCACAGATCATGCCCAAGGTCAGAGATTGTCGTGGACAGCTCTGTCCCTTCTGACAGACCGAAGGAGACAAACAGGTGAGGGATTAGGGTACCTGGTGGTGATCATCTCACTAGGATCGGATCAAGTGGTATTTTGATTGGGTTGATTGGGAGCCCGTAATGAATGGCAGATGTTTTGCCCAGCCAGCTATTTCCACTGACCCCAGCAGGTAGTGCCAGGGTCTACTGGAAGTTCCTTCTTGACCTCTCCCATAGATCCAAGTGTAACTTGCCAACAGAAACCATGCAGCTACATGGGGGACACCGTAGCAGGAGACCCAGGTCTAAACAGAGGCAGAAGGAAAACAAGTCTGACACAGACTTATGACTCAGTCAGTGATAAGACCTAAAAACTGACCTTGAAAATGACTCAAAAGTCTAGAGCCAAAGAGTGGGAGGATTCATTCATGGATTGGCAGCCTCAGACATGAAGAGTTCACAGACGTTCTGTGGCTGTGGGGATCCCCTCTGCTCCACGCAGACTCACTAGCAGTGTATGGTTGCCTTTGTTCCAGGCTGTAGGACCACAGGGACACCATTGTCATGTGTGGAAGTGCCTCAAACTCAAGTGCAAGCAAATCACCTGGGAACCTTATTTAAAGTTCAGGTTCTGACTCGGTAGCCTGGGTTGTCAGCGGTTCTGTGTTGCTAACCATTTCCTGGATGGTGTTGATGCTGCTGGTCCACCGTCTGTGCTCTGGGCTGGGCTGGGCAGTAAGGACCTGTGTCTGTACAGCCTCGGGGCAAAGGCTTATATGAGACATTTCATTTCTTCACAGAGAATCTATTAAAACCTGTAATGTGCTAGGTTGTGTCGCAAATAGTTTAAGAAGGCCCTGTAATGTACCGAATTTCCCTCCATTTATTAAGATGAAGGTTCAGTTTTTAGTAACTGAAAATCCAGACTGACAGTGACATTTCCCCTTCCCTTCTAAAGGCAATCTAGATAGCCTGAGGCTTCACAAAGTCAGCCTTCCTCAGCTGGTGGCTTCCACATCAATGCCCAAGGTGGTGGCTACAATTTCAGCCATTACAAACATATGGTCCCAGCATGAACAAAGAGGAATAGGACATACAGTCTCCTTTCTGATGACACGTCCACAATGTCGCATACCGCTGGTTACATTTTCTAGATTTTCTAGAATCTCATCATGTGGCGAAGGGGCAGGGATACGAGATAGTCTTAGCTGGATAAACCATATTCACAACTAAATACCAAGTATATTAGAGCCAAATGCAGGGGGCGGGGAGTGGATATAAAGAATGACAAACTTTTCTACCACAGGCTCTTAAAGGGCTAGTAAAAAGAAGTTTGAAAAATGATGGCTGATTCATCTGATACCTTTGCTTTACCCAAGTGAGCCTGGCTTAACATCCAAGTTCCCAGGCTTTCATTTCAGGTTTCACTCAATCACTCCAGTTTCTTTCCAGTGGCATCTTTCCCATCCCTCGTGGCAGAGTACAGGCCCCAGGGGTTGCCCCTGTTGTCTGTTAGGAGGACCTAGTTGATGGATTGCTCTTGTCCAGTAGGTATCAGAAGATGCACTAGTGTCCCCTCAAAGCTGGCAAAAACAATCCCTCAAGAATGAAACCAGGGTGTTTTCTGGCATATCTGCTCCAATAGGCACAGGATACAATCAAAAGCCCTGTCGTGCAGCATTTGCAGAGCGAACCCAGATTTGTGAAAGAATCTCTACAAGTGTCTTAATGCTCCATCCTGACTTCACTGTCTTGATCTGCTGGTGAGCCTTGTTCTCACACGGAGTCACCCAGCAGGCTTAGCAGCACTAGACAAGAAAGAAAACGAATGGGATCTGGGAAGAGACAGAGGACGCATTTGTTGACTGTCTTTTGTGTGCGCTTATATTCTAGCCTAGGTGTTTGCATACTAATTCAACGTTCATTGAAATCTGTGACAAGGACCAGTTGTGAACAACCTGGGAGTTGCACCGGGGAGGCATCTCTCTCTCTCTAAAATCCATATGCTTTGTTCAGGACGCAGATCAGCACTTCCCTTCCCCACAAGCTTCCTTTCTTTGTCTCTCTAACCCGCCCTTCCCCTACACATTCTTTCACACTTTGACTTCATGTTCATCATTTCTCAGTAATTAGTAAATTATAACCCTGGCATCTCAAATTCTTGACATTCATTTGCTGTTTCTCACTAATTCATTCCATTTGGTATTTGCTTTGAAAAGAAAACCCGAGTCCTCACTAATGCAGCACACACGCCCAGCCTGGACAGGGCTCTTCACCTCATTTATCACAGCACTGCTGGTCCTGAAGGCTGACAGGCAATTCAGGCTTTCTGAATGCAATTCAAGCATTGATTTTAATCTATAAAGCTTTAGCGTCTGGACTCTGGCTGCCATGGAAATGAAATAGCTTCTTGGATACTTTTTCACATGCTGCTGAAGTGTGGGGCTCTGAGAGCAGTTTCAGTACTTTTTCTGATGTAAAAATGTCCAATATGAGTCACTTCTAACCTGTTACCGTCACTGATAATATGAGAGAGAAATCACTTGCACAGACTATGCTTATATTCATGTCCCGATACACCGAGCTCACTAATAACGTCTGCTTATAAAGAAATTTTAAAGTGTACTCCACAGAGTGGCCAATGCCTTTAGTTTTCAAACAGGGAATCTTGAATCCCAAGAAGGGGACTGGGGGACAGGAAGCCAATGGGGAAAATATGATGCTTAGACATTGGTGTGCAATCTGATTTTCTGTCGCCCACATGGGAAGTCAATGGCAGGGAAATGATTCTAAAGCGTTTGCATTGCTGGGGGCAGGCGGAGGGGAATGAGGACCACAGGCACACCAGTGAGAAGTCGTGACAGAGATAAGCACCTACTACCCAGTGACAGAAGCCAGTCTGTCAAGGCTGTACACTGCAATGCTCTGTCTGCACCATGTCTGGAAAAGGCAGCTCAGTGGAGACTGAAGATGAGCAACTGCCAGGGATTAAGAAGGAGACAGGGAGATTAGACAGAGCACTGAAGAAGAAGGATTAAGAGGAAGGGAGGACTCCTAGACAGAGAACTGTGTGAGGTTGTAGGTAGATATATGTTGTGAATTTCCCCAAACCTATCAAACTGCGGGTGACAGTGTTGAGGAGTGACCAGTTGTAGCGGTGGCAGGGGACGGTGATAATGGAGGGAGCAGTAGATGTGTGGACTAAGGGGTTGCTTGGGAAAGAGATCTCTGCACCTTTCTCGAAAATTTTCTGTGAACATAAAACTGCTCTGAAAAAAAAGTCTAAAAAAAAAAAAAAAAAAAGACTGGGAAACAGGAGTGGTGGCAGGCAATGTGCCCAGGGAATATGACACCACCTTTGTTCCAGCGGCCACAGAGGCTGGGAAAGGTGGGGGAGGAGACAGAGCCGTAAAGCGGATTTAAATGCTCTCCACCACAGTTCTGCTTTCATTCTCTCCACCAGAAGGCTCTGGCTGGCTGCCCTGACTGCTCACGTGGCGTTCATTCCAAAATGCAATTCCTTGCTTCAGCTTTTTAAATTCCGATGACATTGGCTTTAGCAAAGAACGTGACAAAGCAGTTGACATGTTGACATATATCCCTAAAAGGATAAAGCTTTCTTTCTTCCTTTCTTTTTTTTCCAATAAGAATATATGTCCAAAAGTAGGGAACTTGAGTAAAAGTAGAAATAGACAGAGATGAACTGGAGGCATTTTCAAGTAAGTAGCAAATGACAGTTGGATGCACTCATGCAACTTTATTTTCCCTTAGAAGAGAGCTGTTCATCTGTGACTCGCACAGAGAGAGGGTTGGATGGAACAAGGATCAAACTGAGCCCTGGAAACACAGCTTCATATAAAATGCTCAGTAGCACCTGTAACTGACGCGATGGATGCCAACCTCAACTCCTGGGAACAGTGAAGGATAAACTCTATCACAGGTTTACAAGAGCTCTCCCTGTCCGTTTCTAATTATCCAGTCACTTCTGCACTTGAAAATTCTACCAGTACAGAGAACTGTGAACTGCAAGTTGAACATTGTGAGTGATCTCTTTAGGGTTTGGTTTCAGCAGAGCCAAGCCAAGTTGGGAGAAGACTTTAGCCCAGGTACATGCACTTCTCCACAGTCAGAGTCACGGCCTTGTTGGAATGGCATAAATACAGCTGTATGATTAAGTCAGTTCCATCAGAATCCCCCATGGCAGATGCCTGACCCACAAACACTGACTGCTGTCTTCACTTTTCAAGTGTGAGCTTGCATGTGGCCAATGTGTGTTCTCTGGTAAGGGGCAGTGGCAGGAGAAGGAAACTTGATTTGTCTTTGGCCAATTCTAAGCTAGCCCCTGTGAAGCCAATCAGACTTTACATAGTAAGTTGAGCATGTACAAAGGTCTTGATCACCCCTAAGCATCACCACCTGTGACCCCTAGCTTTTAGGGGGCTTTGGTGCCTGTTGTCCCTGCCCCAGGTCCTCAAGCTTAGTCCTTCCCCATTGTAAGGTGAGGACAGTAGATGCTTGCCCACACTGACTACTGGTATGCTACTTGCCAGCACTTTCTTGTGATGAAGTCCCTTCCACCCTGCCACCACGGGGTACCCACCAGGACCCTGGAATATGACCAGAGGTGATGAGACACCATGTACGTTATACTTTCTCTGAAGCTAACTGCCTTATTATCAGGAACATAGGGGAGGGTATTAAAGAGACAAATCTACCTATTTCCTGCTAGGAAAGGACACTGTGCTCCAATTCCCACCAGATTTCTGGACGGAACAGAATCTAGCCAGAACTGAAGGGGGTTCTCCTCTGAGAACAGCACTAACTCATAGGGATGGGACCTCAGCAGTCTAATTTCGGTCCATGGTTCTAACCTTGCTTACTTAACTGGGTGGTGGGAGAAGAAACCCCAAATGTATCAATCAGGACTATACTTTTTACTTATTTATTTATTTGAGAGAGAGAGAGAGAGGCAGAGAAAGAGGCAGATAGATAGAGAACACAGAAAAAGAGATCAACAGATAGATGATAGATAGATAGATAGATAGATAGATAGATAGATAGATAGATAGATGATAGATAGATAGATAGATGGATAGATAGATAGATAGATAGATAGATAGATAGATAGCTAGAAAGAAAGAATAATGGGTGCACCAAGGCCTTTTGCCTCTGCAAATGAACTCCATACATATGCATTACCTTGTGCATCTGGCTTATGTGGGTCCTGGGGAATCGAACCTGGGTTCTTTGGCTTTGCAGGCAAGTGCCTTAACTGCTAAGCCATCTCTCCAGCCCAGGATTACACTTTTTTTTTAAAAAAAAATAAGTAATCAATTTACCAAAAGTAAGTGAAAATGTGAGCAGCCTGCCCACTATGGGAAATGGTGTTTCAAAATGGTCAGAAACCTGAGCTGGGAAATCTGAACTGGGTGGACCGATGCATGAGATTTGTTTTCTACAGAAATGGGACTGGAAGGAGAGGTTCAGCTGTCCTGAGGAAGAAGCCACAGGGCATGCGACTCTGGCTCCATGGGAAATGCTGCTCTCCGCAAGGCTGAAGATGCAGGTGTGCAAAGACAAGGCAGTGATGCCTCCTCTCAGAGAGAAGCACAGGAAAGCGACAAAGACAAGGAGTACTGGGGCCAGTAGATCACAAGGCACCCAGCTGCTCCTTCTCCCAGTTGTTGTCAGTTACATGAGATACCCTCTTATCCCCCCAGTACTTTCTCTCCTAGCCTTAGCTAGATAGTGTCAGGTTTCTATCACTCACAGCCAAAGTGGCACATTGGGAAGTTTTCTCATCCTGATAGCTGCCTGTTCAGTAATTAGATGACCCATCCTGTGAGGTTTGGGGGTGGGTTTTTTTTTTTTTTCCTGTATTTGCCTCCTCCTTTCTCAAGGATGCCTAAGTCAAGCCTCTGAGTCAACCCCACAGATTTCTTGAGGACACTACTTATTCTCTGGTGGACCTAAGTTCACTATGGTGTTCTTACCCTCTAGTGGGGACTACATCTTTACCTTCTCTTTGTTGGCAGAATTCTGAGTATCTTGGCTCCCTGTCTTCCCATCCTTCTATCACATCCATTCTCTATGGTTATTTGGGATTTCTGGCAGATAGTGGTGCAAAATTAGCAAATATTCCCCTCCCTCCATCCAAAGCTGCCTTCCATGGTCTTCCTCCAACTTCAGCCAACAGTCTTTCTTCCTCCTTTCCTTTTACTCTTTTGGCATGAGATCCAATCCTATGAACTATTGAAAATTAGCTCTTCTTAAAAAAAAATTAAAAACAGCCAAGGCTTTGTTTGGGGACATTTGACCTTGATTTCAGTAGAGATACTTGACATTCTCAAATATTTTTTTTAGTAAATATTGTAGCAATATTTTTAGGATGACAGAATTTGATATTCTTTCCTTTGTTTGTAAAATTAGTGAGAGATGAAAGTCACCTTATTTTATTTTGTTTATTTATTTATTGTATGTGAGAGAGAATGTGTGCATCAGGGTCTCTAGCCACTGCAAACAAACCCCAGTCACATGGGTCACCTTGTTCATCTGGCTCAAGTGGGTCCTGGGGAATCGAACTGGGTTCTTAGGCTTCACAGGCAAGCACTTTAACTGCTATGCCATTTCTCCAGCCCTACAAGTCACTTTCCTATAGAGAAGCTGAAGGTCTGTTACTCACTCTTCCATACTTGCTTGCCCCAGTAGGGCCTAAACATCCCAAGACAGACTTGGCCCTGCTCACAGCTGAGACTCCAACCCAGACGCTCATTAGGCAAAGAAGAAGGCATCAGGGATGGCAGCAATGGGCCAGTCATGGTTACGGTGCCACAGTGGGATAAATGCCTTCCATCAGGGAAAGCAGGATCCACACGGGACGCCTTCCATTTCGGTGATCTTGGTTGTGATCTGGCTGACCGTCCCCTCCTTGTGTCTGTTCATGCTGTACACTTGGTCCTCCATCCTGCCACTGATTCTGCAAGGTCCCCCAAAACCTCCCAGCACACCCCTGTTCATTTAGGCTGCTCCCAGCAAGAAACGATGACTAACACATCCTCCTAGTGTTCACCAGAGGCAGTCATCTATGGTTGTCTCGAAGCACAAATTTGAAATACGCAACCCTGGAGGCTGACAGGTAAGGACTAGTCACTTTATTAGGGTGTGCGTCTAGCTGACCTCCTAATTCCATGACTCAACACAATTTTAGTTTCTGCTTGTGAAGTGATGTTTCTTTCTTCAGGGTGTGTAGGAGCACAGCTGTTAAACTGAAGCTGTGATAGAAGTAAGTACAGAGAAAGGAAAAGATGGTTCTTACCCAGAAAATAGCTTTATGAATGACTGAAGTCCTGTTTGTAAAACAAAAATAATCACCAGAGGTATGCCAGACTCACTTCGATGTGCTTTCCTCGTTCTTTGGGGGAGATTACATTCTGCAGTGATGGTGTGGCTGTTTGGTTGATCAGTTAAACCAGGACGGAAGACACTGACAGTGCTGGTGATGCCAGCACTGAGATCAGCATAATGGGTCCCCCTAAGCAGTAGAGTGCAGGTCTGCAGATTCTAGGTCTTGGCGTCTGCCAGGCACTTGAGTATCTGTGGTGGTGCCTACCCTGCAGCACTTGCTAAATTCGGTTTCATTCTCTTCTGGACCAAAGCTGAAGACTGAGGAGCGTCAATATGTCTGCCCCGTGCCCACACCTCCCTAATCATGCAACTAGCAATCCATTTTACATTTGCACACATTCCTACAGAAGCAATTTCCATAGCAACAGCAGAACTCTATCAAAAAGGCACCTGAGCTATGTTTTAAAGGTAAGTCACCCTCTTTAAGAAGCCTCCCATTCTAGGGAATTATAGGCTATTGCAACTTAGAATCCATAAACTCTTTGACACACACAGATACAAATTTCTAAGCCCAATTCACTGTTTTTCAATTCACTTTTTTTTTTTTTTTACAAATATTCTAACATCTCATTTTGGCTGTCCTTGCTGGACAGCTGTGATTCTAAAGTATTTTAATGATCTCGGAAGCAAGGAGGAAACACAGTGCAGTTTTTGACTGCCAACTCTGTACCTAGCACTTTTACTTAATATAACTCATTTTCATAAAAATGCAGGCAGAGCAAGGGTACCCCTGCACACAAGCTGCCTTGTATGAAACTGGTAAAATTTTATCAACAGCACTGTAATCCTTTGCTCTTCACCCAGGAATGTAGATAAAAAGAAGAAGAGGGTCTGTGTGGGGAGGAGTGGAGATGAGAGGAGAGGGTGGCAACGTGGGCAGGGAGAGCTGAGAACATATGGCTCAGGCTGGGACTGTTTCCAGATGTTCATCTCCCCAGAGCAGAGGGGAGGGAGGTGGGCAAGGAGTATAAGGAGTACGCAGATCCACCTCATCCGAGAAGAGACACCCTGCCAGCACAAGGTATTGGGTCACTGGGGCTTGATTCCTTGAGACCTACTTGTTTTCTCAAGAATTCTCTTCTGGGGCTGGAGAGATGGCTTAGTGGTTAAGGCACTTGCCTGCAAAGCCAAAGGACCCAGTTTCAATTCCCCAGGACCCACGTAAGCCAGATGCAGAAGGTGGCACACGTGTCTGGAGTTTGTTTTCAGCAGACGGAGACCCTGGAGCATCCATTCCTCTCTCTCTCCCTATCTCTCTCTCTCTCTCTCTCTGTCTCTCTCTCTCTCTCTCTCAAATAAACAAAAATAATTTTAAAAAGAATCCTCTTCTGTTTTTAGTTAAAAGAAATATGTATATAGTACTATATTTCAAAACAAATTTCAAAACAAAACACTATTAATTTTTAAGCTCCCTACAGTAATCCTCACTTTTTCTTGATACTATTTCATTTGTGACATTTTAATTTTTATTTCATCTTTGCAATTTGGAGCTGATAAAAGAAATGGTCACTTGTACTTGGAAAATTCATTTTATTCATTCATCATCCTCTCATTCATTTCTTCACTCAAGAATTATATACTAATCTTCTCTGAGCCAGCTATTGTGCTATAGACTGAGAAGTACTCATAGACGTGGACCTTGTCATTTCATTGAAAAAAAATTAATCAATTCATTAAACAATTATGTAATTACAAGCTGTGATAAGGACAATGGGATAAAAGTATATAATAATTAAATGCTAGGGTGTGAACTTTATTTCCACAACAATCCATTGACTTGAAGATTTATCCACTTGAAAAGCCATCTGTGTGTTAGAGAGGTGGTTCAGGGGTTAAAGGCACTTGCATGCAAAGCCTGAAGGCCTGGGCTCAATTCTCCAGTACCCATATAAAGCCATATGTAAAAAGGGCTGTGTGCATCTGGAGTTTGTTTGCAATGGCAGGAGGGCCTGGTGCTCCCATTCTCTTTCTTTCTCCCCCACAAATATTAAAATGAAGAAAGAAAAGCCATCTGGATGGTTAATCTCAATTGCCAACTTTATTGAATATGGAATCAACTAAAAGACACTTCTCTCCTCTGAGCAGGTCTGTGAGGGCTTTCCCAGGACGGATTATGTGAAGTGGGGAGAAGGCCACAGAGTGGACAGCCCCTCTGGCAGCAGCCCAGATACAAAGGTCTGAGGAAAAAGTAGTTCTGCTCGCTTGCCTGCCTTGGCTTCTTTCCGGGGAGCACATCTGCCCCGTTGTTCCTGCTAATGCTGCCATCAAAACCCAGCTGCTTCAGCCTCCCAATGTGTATTGAAGCCCAGTGGCTCTCCAGGAATTCCTCAGACTTTCAACACCAGACTGAAACTACTGCGGCACCCGCCTCATGGACTGAGCAGGCATTGGGTTGTCAGCCCCTCTAGCATGCAGACAACCGTTGTTAGACTGCCCAGCCCCTACTGGGTAAGCCAGTCTACTAAATCCCCCTTCGTAATATATGCTTTCTGTGAGCTCTGTTCCTCTAAAGAAACTCGGTTAATAATCCATCAAACCTGTAGCGTGAATCAACTCCATTGGCTGGTTTCTTTCCTCCACAGTCATGAGATCTGTGTTCTCAGGATTATGGAACCCATGGAGAATACAGGACTAATCTGGGGACACATGACATTGTTTGGAGGCAAACCTTTCTAGAAAACTCTGGAAACCTTACTTGTAGCAACAAGGTGCCGGATGCCAGAGATGGGGAGGGAAGATACAGAATGAGTCAAGAAAGAGCACAGACAACAGAACTGTCCTAGGAGGCTCTCGTGATACTTCCCATCCCTAGAGAAGTACAGGGAATGACCTTAACCTTACAGGCACTCATGCTATCCAAGGCTGATTTTCAATCACTTCATGGTTTTTAACCGACACAGGTATTCGGCACTTGCTGTAAAACCAAGTGATGTCTTTGTTGCATTGGAGTTTTCCAGATGGCTGTGTTGCAGGCCGCCAACTACACCAGATGGGAAGGGTTCCCTTACCTGGACCAAGTCTGCACCCCCTCCCAGCTGCTCTCTGTCCAGCTTGGTTCCTGAATGGGATAAAACAGGAAATGGTTGAGTCAAATGAACATCTTTTACTCCTGGTTGTGACATAATTCCTAGTTATTATTTCTAACTGGCTATAAACTTATCCCTTTGAGCTTCCTCATGTTAGTGAATTAGATCAAATATCATGTGCACTCAAGGTCTCTCCCCTCTCTCTTTCTTTCTGGTCAGAAGCTTGAGCCAGAACTCAAGTGTATGAAACCAGCCCATTGGTTTGTTTTTCCCTGAGCTGCCATATGGTCTTTCATCTTCCTTTAGACAAAAACAGCTCCTAAAATGAAGTGTTGGCCAATACCATTTTACTTTGCAGAAGAAGGAAGTGGAAAGATAGAGCTTTCTGAAGCCGTTTGCTACCCATTCACCTTTCCTATCACTCTCCATTGCTGAGTCTTGTAGGGTATAAGGATACTTAGATAAGCCCATATTAAGAGTTCAGTAAAGGAGTATACAAATACCTTCTTGACATGGAACCAGCTGAGCAGTCCCTATAAGAACTTCTGTCTTTCCCTCCATAAAGAACTGATGTAGTTTTCCTCTGGTAATTAATTTCACTTTTTAAAAACTCCAACAAGGTTCTGAACTTCCCCTTTGAGTATGAATCATAACGAGATTTTTGCTTTACATCAGTTGGAATCCTTCTATATTCAATTTTATTTTAATTTAAGAAGTATTAGGAGTTCCTTCTATGTGCCTGGAATATAGTGATCCCAAGCCTGGAATACTATGTCATCTTCTATATATCTTTCTAAAAGCCTTTACAAAATAAAAATTAGCCATTCAAGGAAATTTAGCATCTGATTAAAGAGACAAAGGCACACATCAAAAATACAGAAAGGGGGGCTAGAGAGATTGCTTAGTGGTTAAGGCACTTGCCTGCAAAGCCAAAGGACCTCTGTTCGATTCCCTAGTACCTATGTAAGCCAGATGCACAAGGTGGCACATGAGAATGAACCATGGTTTGCAGTGGAGACCCAATGGAGATGCCAGGACTATGGAATGACTGCCAAGGAGAGCTGCTGGCACCAGATATAGTTTTCCTGGACTTTGAGTAGCCTAGCTGGAGGGGCAGAATTGGAACTCCAGAGACTTGTCACTGGTTAGAATTTTCAGAATTGGAGACTTGTCACTGACTGGAGTTGTTGGACTTGGAGCTACAGAGTTTGATGTTTGCCCTGTTTAAATCTTGTATTGGTTGAATATTTCTTTGCTATGTTCAATGCCACCTTTTGCAGTGTGAATTTTTATTCTGTGCTATTACGGGTTTTTTGGTTCTTGGTATTATGGCTCAGTTAAAAGATCTTGGACTATGGGAATGTTTGGACATCATTGGGATCCATAAAAACTATGGGGACTTTTAAAGTTGGACTGAATGCATTGCATTTTACATCATGGATGGTTATCAGTTTATGAGGGGCAGGGGCAGAATGTGGTGGTTTGATTCAGGTGTCCCCCATAAACTTAGGTGTTCTGAATGCTAGGTCCCCAGCTGATAACAATTTGGGAAGTGAAGCCTCCTGGAGGAGTGTATTGTTGTGGACAGACTTTTGGGTGCTATAGCCAGCCTCCTCTTGCCAATGCTTGGCACACTCTCTTGTTGCTGTTGTCCACCTGATGTTGACCAGGAGGTGATGTCCACCTTCTGCTCATGTCATCATTTTCCCCTGCCATCATGGAGCTTCCCCTGAAGTCTGTAAGCCAAAATAAACCTTTTTTCTCCCAAAAACTACTCTTGGTTGAGTGTGTTCTGCCTGCAATGTGAACCTGACTGCAAGAGCCAGTTTTTAAAAAATGAAGGGACTCAAGAGTAAAATGTGTTTGTTCTTTTTATGTCTGGAAATACTGCCTAGTGAGCACCTTAATGTTGTCTATAATTATGAAATCTAAAACATAAAATACATGGAGCCAAAACATACTGTTTCCTCACTTGGTCCCTCACATTGCCACCCTAAACTGACCCTAATGTTCCCCCTTAGAGCTAAGTCTGTCTTAATAGTCAGAGCTGGCACTCAGCTGGAGAGTTAGTTCTGATCTCTAAACTACACGCTTTTTTTTTTAAACTAACCTGAAAATTGAGGAAGACATTGTTTGTCCATGTCTGCTCCAGTTGTTACTGCTATACAATGAAGTCCCTGATTTCAAGTGGCATAGGACAGTATTTCATGCTCATGGATCCTGTGGGTGAAGAATTTGGATAGGATCCAGTAGGCACACTTATCTCTGCTCCATGGCCATCCATGACTTCATATCAGCAGACTCAAGCTGGTGCCATATGATACTTTGGAATGACTTGATAGTTAGGAGAAAAAGACACTGTAAGGAATCGCCATTCACATACCTGGTAGTTAATATTGGCTGTTGGCTGACACATCACCTGAGACTATCCATTGAGCTAAACACTGCTTTCAAGCAAGCAAATTCAATGGCCCTGATTCCAAGGGTTGATGCCAGAATTGGTGTCAGAGAATTTGCAGGCACATTTTAAAACCATCACAGTATCCTCTTAATTCTTCCATTATGATGAAATGGGATTAATAGTCCTAAACCTCACTTTGTCTATATCCACTCAAATGGCCCATATGGGGGAAATCCTTGAATGTAATGTGTCCTCTAAATTATCTAAGAATGTGTCTGGTCAAGTTCAGGCAGTTCAGACATACTCAAATATGGTCATTTATTTTATTAGCCCTATTCCTTGTCAAAGCTGATTTATTCTATGGTCACTAAACATAGAACTATACATCATAAATATCATATAAAATAAAAAAAATTACCACAAATGAAATGTTCTCGAAAGAGAACTTTATGATTTATTGTTGAATAACAAATTGCTTTATAGCTTTGTGGCTTAAAACAACAAATACTCCTTCCTCACAGCCTCTGAGGGACATGCATTTGTGAACAGCTTGGCTCAGTGTCCTTTTCTCATGGGTGGTGGTCAGGACTGTGGCATCTTAAGTCTTGACTACACTGAAGGATTTTCACTGAGCATTGTTATTCATATGGCTGGTGGATGGAGGCCTCTGTTCCTCACACATGGGCCTCATTATAAGACTGCTTGAATGTTCTTGTGACATGACACCAACTTCTTCCAGAGTCAGTGATCTGAAAAAGAATATGCAGAAAGCCATCTGCATAAGTGACACCTCGCCACTTCGGCTATATTCTGTTCCTCAGAAGTAAGTTACCAAGTCCAGCTACCACTGGAGCAGAAGGGAACCAAGCTGAACTCTTGAGGGAGGCACAGTAGATACCTTTGCTTAAGCATAAGACTCCCCACGTGAGTGTGAAGAATGATTTCTCTTACGTTATCATGAAAGGATCTGCTTCTAGACATTTGTCCTTATTTGGACAATCAACGTGGAGAAACAAGTCAATTCCATGTGAAAAGTATACATCGATTTCCATTCAGATGTGACTACACCTGGGTTCCTCTTTTCCTATCTTCACAGGACACAGGCCATGATTCTTGTCCTGCCATGTGTGCTTTACTTCACACATAACTGTGGCAACATCTGTGAAGTGTGGGTACTCTGGCGCCTGTTCTCCACGCATCCTTGGTATTAGAGCAAACTTGGCCAGTGAGCTGTCCTGATAGCGATGCACTCCTTACAATCTAGTCCATTCCATATTTTCCAAACTTCCAACTTGAATGGTCAGGATGATAGATGACACTGTGCTTCAGGCCAAGGTCAGTCATAAGATGCAGAAAAATTCATATTCAAAATGAAAACTCAAGAGATGTAAAATGCTATCCTGAGCAACTATTCCTCACCTCTCATGAGGCTTAGCAGAAGAGATGCCATGGCTCCTTCATCCAATAAAGGGAAACAAGTGGCACCCAGGTCACAAGTCTGAGAAGGAAGATGCACGGTGGTTCCTGATGCATGAAATGCCAGGAGAGGGGCCTGGACAGCAAGGCCGCTGACAGGAAGATGGGGGTTGCTCTCTTCAAAGAGAAAGGCTTGAATTGTATCTGCTTCTGGATCTAATTCAACCTGACTACTAAGCAGTAAAGATAAATGGAACCCACAGAGAAAACTGAAAATTGTCTTTTCCTGGCAAGTCCTTCAATGGGCTTAGTGTGTTGAGATAATCTGTGTGTATGGGAGGAGCAGTTAATGGCTTTCTCGGCCTTGGTTTTTCACAGTCTTGTTTTTTCCAGGGCTGGTTTTTCCATCTGGTCTAACTAGAGCCTGAGGTTGCTGAATCCAACAGAGCCAGTAGGTTGGACTAGAGCTGGCTGGGAGTTTGTATAGCATTGGAAAAGTCAAATTGACTCCTTTCTGAAAGCAGCCTGCTCCCCGCTCCTCAGACCACAACCTAGAGAAGAAAACATCCTGTTCTTCCAACTCAAGAGATGAGACACCGCAGTGCTGGAGCGTCATCAGGCTTGTGGGCATTTCCCCTGCTCAAAAAGCTGTCTGAAGCCCAAGGACGATGTCAAGCAGCCGGCCCTGGTCCCGGTCCTGGGATGCCAGGTCAAAGAAGCTTGGGCTGCTCTACTCAGCTCCAGCAGACCTTGTGAAAACATGGGAGAGCAGGCTCCACACACATGTTGTCAAAGGTAAAGGAATACTACCGTTAGACCTAATGATCTGGCAGGGAGAACAAAGAGTCATACATACCCCTGGACTGCCAGTGGCCAGAGGTGGGGTAGAGCTTAGGAAAGGCAGTTCCCCCATGTCAGAACCCCATGGAAGCTGCTCACATAAACACTACCAGGGGAGGAGGTTGGCTATAGAAAAAACCAGAGTTAATTGTGTTTAAAGATGAAGAGGCTGAGAAAAGACAGAGGGTTTCTAAATGATTAAAGTTGCACTGAGGTAAGTGGATTCAATTGTGTTATGAAAAAGTGGGGCGGGCGTGGTGGCGCACGCCTTTAATCCCAGCACTCGGGAGGCAGAGGTAGGAGGATCGCCGTGAGTTCGAGGTCACCCTGAGACTCCATAGTGAATTCCAGGTCAGCCTGGGCTAGAGTGAAACCCTACCTCGAAAAACCAAAAAAAAAAAAAAAAAAAAGAAAAGAAAAAGTATATTGTGGTGCAGAGATAACACAGTTGAAAAAGCACTTGCCTTGCAAGCATGAGGACCTGAGTCTGATCTCCAAAGCTCGTGTTTAAGAAGAACAATAGTGGGGTGTGGTGTTGTGCACTTGTAATCCCAGCACTAGACAGGTGGAGACAGGTGCATCCTTGGGGTGAGCTGGCCAGCCAGTCTAGCCTACTTGGTGGGTACCAGGCTAGTAAGAGACTATCTCTACAATGGTGGTCAGCACCTGAAGCATGATACAAAGTTGTCCTCTGACCTCCACATGCATGCACACACATACTTGCACACACTCAAACATGCACACATATATGCACAAATGCTAAAAAAGAATATTGTATACTTCTCCCATACTCATGTTTGTAACTTAAAAAGATCAAAATTGACTATATGTTTGTGTGTGTGTGGGGGGGTCTTGTTCTGCTGTTCCTACACCCTGTCTGGATGTCAGGCATATAACTAAGGTCAGTGTGTCTCCCTGTATTTCAACAGACAACTTGGCATACAGCAGGAAGTGCCAACACCTAAAGGTCTTCTAGACCAGAGGTCGAAAATGATTTTTGTAAAAAAAAAAACAAGTAAATATTTTAAGCTTTACTGCCCACAGAGCCTCTTTTTCTCATTTCAGCACAAAAGCATCCATACATAATATATCCACAAGTGGGCCAGGCTGCGTGCCAATAGAATTTTATTTATGGAAACTGAAATAACTCTCTTGTTTACCAAAATATTGTTACTGTCTTGATTTTAAAATGGAAAGACTCTCCTAGGTTACAAGGCCATATGACCCAGTGGATCTAGCCACAGGCAGTAGTTGGCCAGTCCTTATTTTAAAGAGGCCAATGATCTGTACATGACAGGCTATGGGTTAAAAAAAAAACAAAAACCACCTGCCTGGGGAAGTGTCAGGGAGATAATGTGTCCACAGGAATTCTGGCTCTTTCTTTCTCACGGCTTTCCTTTTCCAGTTATCTGAAGCATTCCCTATAATTTTACCGTGAGCAGGTGGCTTTATAGCTGACAGTGAAACTGCTGCTATAGCAGAAGCCAACAGGTGGGCTTTGCTTCCCTTAAGACAAGGCTTGTACGTTTTCCCTGAGCCTGGACTGCTGGGCTTGACATGGCATCTGACACAGAGTAGGCATTAAATAAGTGTTCATTGGTTGAATGAGTGATTGAACAGCCTTTTTCAGCACTTTTAAGACTTTAATTTCCCCAGCTAACACATTATAAATTTAGCCTTTACTAACAAATGTCTGCCCTGGGGATTTAGAATTTACAGGAATCTCCATGCATTAATAGAACATTTTCATAGAAGAATGAGTGACAAAAATTCCATGATAATCAGTGGCAAACTGCAAACCAGCTGTTGAAACAAAAAAAAAAAAAAAAAAAGAGGACCCATTTGCACCAAGAAATAAAGGGAAGTCACTGCAAATATCAGAGACTGTTCCTGTAAGAAAGGAGTCACTCTGTACCTCTCTCCAGTGACATCAGTTGCTTCCCATTTGGCCTACAGAGGTGGCTTCTACCATTATGCTCTGGACACGTCAAAGCCACCTGACTAACAAAAAGTTGGGAAACAGCAGGGACCAGCAATATGGGAGGAGCCAAAATCAAAGATCTTTCTGCTCTGTTCTAAATTGACAGCATCTCTCCCCCTTAAGGCCATACCACATCCACACAGACAACACAGAGAAAACATGCTCTGGCCACCTTAACTCAGTATTAATCTGAATAAGCTTCATAGCTTTCCATTTATATTTTGGTTTTCTTTCAAAATTGCCAAGTAGGGCTGGAGAGATGGCTTAGCAGTTAAGTGCTTGCCTGTGAAGCCTAAGGACCCCAGTTCGAGGCTTGATTCTCCAGGACCCACGTTAGCCAGATGCACAAGGGGGCACACGCATCTGGAGTTCATTTGCAGTGGCTGGAAGCCCTGGTGCGCCCATTCTCTCTCTTTCTCTCTATCTGCCTCTTCCTCTCTCTCTGTCACTCTCAAATAAATAAATAAAACTGAACAAAAAATTTTTTTTAAAAATTGCCAAGTAAAGTTGCAAAGAGAAACAGGAGAATGTGGGGGAGTTTGGGGTGATAACTAGTTTGTTGGAACCAAGAAGAGACAAAAAAAGATCAAGGATTAGTTTCACTGAGCTGGCTGGCACGTTGGTGCTGGGTCTTGGAGCAGATGCTGGATGATTTGAATAAAAAAGAAGCAGAAGACTGGAGAGATGGCTTAGTGGTTAAGGTGCTTTCCTGCGAAGCCTGAGGACCCAGGTTCAACTCTCCAGGTCCCATGTAAGCCAGACACACAATGTGTTGCAAGTGCACAAGGTCACACATGAGCACAAGGTGGCCCAAGCATCTGGAGGCCCTGGCATGCCAATTCATTCTCTCTATCTCTCTCTCTCTCATGCACATATAAAAGGCAATCTGTTGGGCTTGCCTAAAGAAAATAATAAAAGGGGCAGAATTAATCAAAGATAAGAAATAATTGGCTAAAAAGAAACAAACCCTGACTTGTGACTGATGATGATTAAGTTTTCCAAGAAGTTGTTAAGACAGCTGACTTTTTGCTGGTCCCCTGCAAGGAATTTTCAAATTGAGACATGGTCCATGAAGAAGGGCCACTCTGCTAAGTCTCCACAGGATAAATCAATCTTGTGGAAGCCTTTGTGTTCCTACAGAGTGATGTCAGAACCCATCCCAGGGAAAAGAAAGAAATGTTTGCACTAAAGGTCACTTGAGAACTATAAAGAAAAATGCTATTCGTAATGAATTAGAAAAGCTCACAGGAAGAAGAGGAGTCAACTTGCTGTTTTAGAATCAAAGGAAAAGAGAGAGAAAAAAAAAAAAAGACTCATCTTCTGGTTGTAAACCAGTCATTTTGACAGTCTACGAAGTCTATGAGACTTTAAGGGGAAAGTATGATTATGGGAAAAACTGTGGCATGTTGATCCGTTGTTAAAAGTGTTTGGTGCATTTATGCATGTGTTGGCCATAAAACATAATTGAAAAGGCTTCAGAGAGCAGAAGGCAAGGACAAGCAGTACCTATGCCCTGCTTTCTAACTGACCCTGGGAGCCTTAGGTCAATCAGATAGTCATGGCTTGTGGAGGCGTCCAGGGTAGGGAAGAAGCACTAGCCTGTGAGTCAGAAGACCTAAGGTCACATCTCCACTCCCTCACCCCTAACAAAGAAAATGGCTACAGCGTCATTAAATTGTTCAAAGCCTTAGTCACTATTAGTTAAGTGAGACAGCAAGGGCTTCTCCTGGGATTGTTGTTAAAGAAGTCCCTAAATAGATTGGACACATGGCAAGTGCTCAACAGATGTAGACTCCAATGGCTGCATTTGAATTTATTTAATAGCTACCTGCATTGGGCACTTACTGTGTGCAAGCCACTTGCTTGTGCATTTTGACCTACACCACAGGGATATGGCCTTTATGCAGATACAGAATCTGAGGCTTAAAAGTATAAAAAAAAGATGTGCTCATGGTACAAGCTAGTGAATGGTCAGCCAGGCAGCCTGACTCCAAAGGTCAACACTTACCTAACCAACCATGAGGAAGGCAGAATGACTAAAATCATGCCATCTTTTTCCTCTTTGTTTCTGTCAGGATACAAGGGACAACAGCTACAGACCTCTCTCCAATATCAAAAGTTAAAGAGTGACCTTACCAATAAATACTTAAAGAGATGTTCAACATCCCTAGCCATCAGGGAAATGCAAATTAAAACCAGTCTTAGATACCATCTTATCTCAGTCAGAATGGTGATGATCAAGGAAACTGACAACAAATGCTGGTGAATATGTGGGAAAACAGGAACTCATTCACTGCTGGTGGAAATGCAAACTAATTATGGAATTATGCAAATCAGTATGGGAATATCAAAAAATTAGAACTAGCCAGGCATGGTGGTGCATGTCTTTAATCCCAGCACTTGAGAGGCAGAGGTAGGAGAATCACCATGAGTTCAAGGCCACCTTGAGACTACATAGGGAAATCCAGGTCACTCTGGGCTAGAGTGAGACCCTACCTTGAAACTCCCCATCAAAAAAAATTAGAACTAGAACTCCCATGCAACCCAGTTATACCACTCCTGGCATGTTCCCCAAGGTTTCCACACTCTACTGCAGAGATCCTTGCACATCCATGTTTACTGAAGCTCTATTTACAACAGCTAAGAGTTGGAATCAGCCTAGATGCCCATTGCCAGATGAATGGATAAAATGTGGTATATATACACAGTGGAATTATATTCAACACTACAGAAACATTAAATTTTCAGGAAGTGGATGGGCCTAGAAAAAAATCAGATTAAGCTCACAAAGACCAAACCTGCGTGTTCTCTGATATACATATCCTGGCGTATAATATCTGTAAGTATGTGTATATAATTCTCTCTCTCTCTCTCTCTTTCTCTCTCTCTCTCTCAAATAAATAAATAAAAATAAAACAATATAAATATTTTTTAAAAATGTAGATGCTATGCAAATGGTTGTTATGCTGTATTCTTTAAGAAATAATGACAAGCAGAGAGGCTATATATGTATTCGGTATACATGAATTTTTCCTGAATATTTTCCATCAAAGTTTGGTTGAGCTGGTGGGTATAAACAGAACCTTTGGAGGTGAGATGCTTACAATACCGGTGTCCATCTTTAGGCTCTGAGAGGCAAGCCAGTAAATAATGATTGGTACTGTTCTGGCCCAGTACTAGTGATAGGAGGAGAACGGTCAGCAATGCATCTTTAGGAAAATTGTAAACAGAAACTAGAAGAAAAGTGAAATTTATTGGCAGCTTATAATTTAAGTAACATTATTGTAAGTTAATACTATCCTAAGTAGAGTTCCATGTCCTTGGACTTCACAAAAGATAATAACAGGTCTGTGAGCTATTTTTAATATATCAAAATGCCTATTAGTATGTCACTAATCATATAAAACATAGCTTTTGAATATGGTTACAAAGCCTTAAAGAAGTAAACTTTTTAGCACACATTTCATTTCCAGACTTGAGCAAGATTTCAAATTGTGGAAACAAGTGAATGTTTGTCTTGTGAAATAAATCCCTACAGGTCTCAGATTTACTCTACTGGAGAAGATACTTCATTATCAAAGAGAATTCAGCAAGACTCAAAGGCTTTTGGAAAGAAATTGTCGGCAGACATAAAAGGCAGTTTTAGCCATTCACTTAGAATTGCTAGTCACCATAGGAGCAAAAGAGGCATTTTTCTGCCAATTGGTTGAAGCTAGTGCCAGAATGATCCCGTTGTTTCTTAATTGTCCTAAAATCTTGTAGCCAGCGATTTTCCTGCCAAGCCTGACCTCACTTTCATGGTTTTTTTTTTTTTTTTGGTCATTGTTTTTCCTATAACATGCAGATCACGAAGTGCCTCCTAGTCAGAGTAGGAAAGTGAGAAGTTACTTCCTTATTAGAACTGACCACAAAATCTGCACGCTGTCTCCCTGTACAACAATGTAGCAGTGCCCATCTCAAAACCTCGGGTACCATTTCTTTCTTCTTCAGTAAAACTACGCTTGAATACTTTCAACATATGACTCGTCCTCATGGCGATCCTTTACAAGCCTGATAAGGGATGAGAAGCAACATCATCTGCACTGAGGACAGACCAGTGATTGCCAGTCCAAGTGGACAAGGCCTTCTAGCTCAACTAGAATTGTGACCAAGAAACTGCAGTGTAGGAGAAAAACAAGGAGTTGGACTTTGACAGATTTGTGTTCAAATTCTGCTATTTAAGAGCAAGTTGGCCTCAAAGAAATCTACTGGGCTCCTATATCTGTGTTTCTTCTATTATAAATGGAATCTTTGGTGCAGAGTGGTGTGAAAAGGGCATTATGTAATGCCAGGTTCATGGTAGGTGGTCAAAAGTACCAAGGCTATTTTTTATGTATAAATAGAATTTAATCTAAATTTAATATATTTAAGAAACAAATAGGAAAACTTAGAAATGTAGAATACTGGTAGGAAATGGCAGTGATTCTATTCATTAAGTTTTTTATCTGGCCAGATCATTCCACAAGTGTAAGATCTACTTGGAATGCATGCCTTGCTGAGGAAGGGCTGGTGGTATCACCATACACTAAAAACAACCACATGCAAAATTAAGAAGTAATCCATTTTAGGCTTGTTTGCAACTGGATCATGTCTGCAATTGAAGGTGTCTAGCTCAGCAATCTCTTCACATCTTTCGTACCAGACAGAGAAGGACAAATCATTAAATTTCTCAGATGACTAGAAATAGCTCTGGAGAGTAAAAACTAAGCAAGAGAAAAGTACTTGGTGCTTACTGAGTCAAGGCACACTGGTAACTAAGCAATTCTATTTTGGTAAATCCAAAGAAAGTACGTGGGAAGAACTAAGCCAAATTGTGATTGTAGGATGATAACCTTTTTGGCTTTCCAACATAACCCTGGAAGGTTGTCTTTCACTTATCTCATATTCATGAGCAAGTTCCCACATTAGGCTCTATGGAAGAGTCAAAGATGGATTAAACTAGGAACTGCCTTCTATGATACCACAGTCTTGAAAGTTACAGAGGACAATGATGCACTAGGTCATCTAAGATTCAAATGAACTAATTCTGTTTTTAAAACTATTCTATATTTATTTATTTATTTGAGAGAAGAGAGAGAAAGAATAGGCACATCAAGGCCCCTAGCCTCTGTAAAGGAACTCCACATACATGTGCATCTGGCTTACATGGGTACTGGGAAATTGAACCTGGATCCTTGGGCTTCGCAGGCAAGCACCTTAGCCACTAAGCCACCTCCCCAACCCTAAATAAACTGATTCCTATCATATTAAATAGCTTCCCTGCAGAGTGTTCCCTGTCATATGTCTATACAAGCTGACATAGAGTTCTTCCACATGGAACAGAGCTCTAAGTTTTGAGACAAATCATCAAGAAGGCACAAAAGATGCTCAGAGGACTTTCTGTGAGCCCATGATTCAGTCATTGTGTGAGCATCATAAATAATACCTACACAAACAAACCCAAATGCTATAGTTTATTACACACCTAGGTTATATAACACACACATTGTGGCCCCTAGAGCCATTATGGAAAGAATAATATGGAATTACTGCAAACACAACAGAAAATTATATAATCAAAAGACTTGGAAAGCCCAACTTTATGAGACTGTTACCAATGTAACATGGCATAAGTTTTACAGTGTGTTTTTTTGACTAAGAAAGAATATAATCTAAAATAATAATAAAGTGTGTATAGCAAATACACAAATCAGTATCATAGCATTATGTGCCATACATATGACAGGCAGTGCAGAAAACTTTTGCAGACCAGTATCACCACAACTATGGTGAGCCCATCATATATGTGGTCTGTTGCTCACAAAAATGTCATTATGGGTGCATACCTGTTACTACCTAGTAATATTATGACTTACTTTCTAATGCTTATCTTAGCCATCTCTTTTCTTAACTATTTTTAAAATGATTTTATTTATTTATGTGTGTGTGAAAGAGGGAGAGAGAGAGAACATTGGCATCAGGGCCTCTTGTTGCAAACAAACTGCTGATGCTGGGCCATTTTGTGCATCTGGCTTTATGTGGGTACTAGGGAATTGAACCCAGGTTGGTAGGCTTTACAAGCAAGCATCTTTAACTACTAAGCCATCTCCCGAGCCCCATCTAACTCCCTTTATGTATGCCCTTTATCAAAATTGGCCCTGTGGTTCTTTCATAATGAGGCACTGCTGTTCATGCTGTGTATTAGTTACTTTTCTCATTATTGATCAAATGCCTGACAAGAAGCAACTTAAGGGAGAAAAGGTTTAGTGTGGCTCATGGGTTTGAGGGCATAGTCCATCACAGGGGAGTAGGAGCATGAAGCTGCTTGCTCATATCTGGACGGATAAGGAAGCAGAAAGCAGGTCTTTCACAGTGTTCTCCACAGTTATAGATTCTGAACTCCTGGTAAAGTATCATTTAATTATATTTTATAGATTGTTAGTTCCATGAGGTCAGTATAGTAATTTTTCTTGACCATCTCTGTTCTTTATCCCCAGGACTTAGTGAAAAATCAGAAAATAATATCAATTAAATGTTCATCAAATAAATGATTGCATTTGAGATATTTGTACTCTGTGTAATCCTTCCCTTACTTCTGCTTTGCTGTATCCTAAGCTGCATCATGTTATGGTTCTATATAATGGCAAAAAACACAAAAAGGACCCTAAGCCCTGAAATTAGTTGATTAATTCCAATATTTCTTGCTCACTTCCCCTTAAGACCTGATAGACCATCTGGCTGGTGGTGAATCATTAAGTCACAGCAGCTATAAATATGTTAAGGCCCAGCATGAACTTGGTCTGACATCCAACCAGTCATGTGGCTGTCACAGAAATGCCTCCATCCATTTCAGAAATGTGCTTACTACAGAAATATGATGCTCAGCTGTCTCTCTGAGACACCAGATTTTCAGGATGTCTTCAATCAATAGAAAAGAGACATTATATTCTTACCTGAAGGGAACCGTGATGAGACTGGCTATGAATTTAGGAAGGAGGGAAATAAGATAGCCTTCTGAGAATTGCTTTAATACAGAGATGTCCTAATTTACCTTAAGAAGGATGGTTTACAGAACAATTAAACTTGATTGTAATGAGAACTGTGGAGAATTTTTAAATACATGTTAGTCAAATGGGACTAGATGAACAATGGGGGATATAACAAGAAACAAGCCCAGCAGAGCTTACAGCTGACATAACTTGGAGAATTATGGCCACATTAGCCAAACCGTTGTTCTCTTATGAGAGGATTGATCATGCTACCTGTGTCTAGTCGAGATTTAACATCATTTCATCTAACTTCCTGTTTTGACTCTATGCTTGCCTTTGATGACAATTTGATTTTTCACTTGAGACAGTCTATGGGAGAAAGTACATCAATTTTTCCAATATGTATTTCCCTTTTGGTATAGCAGACATGTGCTCATTGGAAAGACATGAATGGGCACATCAGTCTTGCAAATATGATTAGCCTGAATCTCCTGGACTAGAGTTAAGTCCCTTAGGCAGGCAGAAAGAATCAGGTGCTGGAGCACACAGCTGAGGCAGTCAGGAAGTGGTACATCTACCACGGAGCTCACCTAGCAGCAAGCCCCTCAGGGACACCGCCTGCCTTCCAGTCTCTTCTGGAAGAATCCTGACCTTGCTGTATGCTGCTTCTCTCCAAGTTTATGTGGCCTGGGCTGACAATGAGCTTGGAATCCTCATATCTCAACCTCTGAGAGCTGGGATTACAGGCATGTGCCACATGCCCATTTGTTTCTATTGAAATTTAAAGTAGACACCAGGGAACTGGGAAATGTAAGTTAGTACTGGGTACTTTCCTACAAGCCCCTCAGAAGATAAGACTTGAGACTCGAAATCCAAGTCACGTTGTGGTAGTAGAAGCTAACAGATCAGAAAAGACACAAAAGCTGGGAGGTGGATAAGGAAGAGGACAGGGGAGAAAGAGCAAGGAACAGACACCATCCTAGCAACTAAGGAGTCAGCGGATGCTGCTGCAGAGGAGAAAAAACCAACATGGTAGGGCATGAATTACAAGTATAATAAGCACTAAAGGTAGAGATAGTCACTACATTATGAAAATGTAAGCAGATCAACTCAAGATCTGACAGAGCTGAGGGTTAGTCAAGAAATCAAGAAATGTAAATAGCCAGGCGTGGTGGCGCACGCCTTTAATCCCAGCACTCAGGGAGGCAGAGGTAGGAGGATTGCCGTGAGTTTGAGGCCACCCTGAGACTCCATAGTGAATTCCAGGTCAGCCTTGGCTAGAGTGAGACCCTACCTCGAAAAAAACAAAACAAAACAAAAAAATGTAAATAGAAACTGGCTCTTTAGAGATCTAGAGTTAACTAGTAGAATATAGCTTTAAATTTGAAATTTTTATGTGTGTGTGTCTGTGTGTGTACTGGGGAGGGCACTTCAGGTACTTTTGTTGCTGTAAACCAACTTAGGTTGCATGTACCACTTTTGTATCTGGCTTTATCAGGGTACTGGGGAATTTAACCTGGGCCATCAGGCTTTGCAAGTAAGAGCCTTTCACCACTGAGCCATCTCCTCAGCCCAGCTTTAAATTTTCTAACACAGAGTACTGTGTTCAATCCCCAGCACTGCGTAAACTGGCTATGATGGCACACACCGGTAATCCCAGCACTTAAGAGATGAATGCAAGAGGATCAGAAGTTTAGGGTCATCCTTGGCTACATAGATAGTTCCAGAACAGCCTGGGATGCATGAGACCCTGTCTCAAAAGAAGTTTTTTTTAAAGTGGTGATCAGAAATGTGATTCAGTAAAAGGGGTTGAGATAAAGGAGGCTTGGTTTTTGATCATGTATATTTTAATTAATTTGTTCATTTGGCAAATATTAAGTGCCAACAATGTGCAAGGCAGAGGCTGGCGCTGAAAATACAGGACTAAATATTACTTTAAAGTCTTTCCTTAAAAATCTAGTCAAGGGAACCTAAAATAAAATGATATGTCTGTTAATATTAGGCACAGACTTGATGAAGATGAATGAGAGAGCCACGTGGGTTCCTGATAGCACAAGATTCCAAGCAGAGGGAACAACCAATGCAAAGGCCTTGGGGCAGAAATTCCTACTGTAGGCTGCAGGGATTTCTCAGCGGTTAAGGCGCATGCCTGCAAAACCCAGGTTTGATTCTCTGTACCCATGTAGAGCCAGATGCACAAAGTAGTGCATACATGTGGAGTTTGTTTGCAGTGGCTAGAGACACTGGCGTACCCACTCTCTCTCCCTTCCCTCCCCACTCTCTCTTTCCTTGCAAATAAATAAATAAATAAATAAAATAATAAGGAAATGCCTATTGAGGTTGAGGAACAGCAAGGGGCCAGGTGACTGGAATAGGATGAATGCATTCTCAGAAGTAGTGGTGTGAGATGGAGGTGAGGACAGCTGGCCTAAGACTCTAGCTATCCAGAGATTGTGGCCTGTAGTCTGAATAAGGTGGGAAGCCAACTGAAGTGTTTAAGCAAAGGAATGATATTGACTAGAAATTATAACTTTTTTATTATGGGCTTTTTTTCCGAGTTTGCTGAGGGAGCAAAGGGACTGATGATAGAGATCCAGTTGATAAGAATTTTAAGTTAGAAATGAAGAAATTTAAAAATAGCTTGAGGCTGGGCAGATGGCTCAGAAGGTAAGAGTGTTTGTTACAAAAGCATGAAGACCTGAGCTGAATTGCCACTACTCATGTAAGAAACCAGGTACAGGCCCCTGTGTCTCTACTCCCAGTGCTGAGTGGAGTAGAGGCAGGAGGATTGCTGGACCTTAGTGGTCAGCTAGTCTAAATGAACAATGGAGAGCTTCAGGTTCAGTGAGAGATTCCATATCAAGGAAATAAAACAGAAGTAGAGGAGGACACCGGAATCCTCCTAGATCCTCCTCATGGATGTGCATGAAGTGTGTGCATCTGCCACACAGACACACACACACATACACACACACCAAAACACAACTAGGAAAATCGTGTCATTAAATATAAGGATATGTATTCTTATTTGAACTTGTAAATATCTAGTGCTATTTCTGCTCAGGACCCACTAGGGGTCTTTCTACAGCTGACCTTGGAGGTTCTTGGAATGTTACTGCTCTCCACAGTCACCCTATCAACCAGGAAGCCAGGAAGGACTTTTACAATGTGGACTTGAGCAACTCCTTCAATAGTATTCCACCTTCTCCCCTTGATTTTCAGCTGTACATATTTCTGTCTTTGCTCTCTCATATCAGTAGTTCTAAAACCTGTAGATCATTAGAATCTCATGGAACAGGTTCACAAAATTAGTTGTTGAGTCACCTGCTCAGGAAATTCTAAACTCTTTGGTCTACTGTGGGGTGTAGCACTGATGTGTTAAGGACAGGGCAGTGGCAGCAAAATGTCAAGTGTAGGCTAGTGGAGTGCATTGTCTTCAAGAACTTAAAAACAGTAATAGAAGAAACTGAAGTTGCTCTATCTTTTCTTACCACCAGGTGCTGGAAGTTCTAAACAATGTCAGTGACAAAGTACTTCTTCCCAAAGTCCTTTCTTGGTCTAAGTTCTCCATAGATACTGTTGAGTTTAAATTAAAAACACCATCTTCTAAATGTACTGCTGTTACACATATTTTCATAACATCCCTTTTTCTCTGGAGGTGAATTTGGATAACTTTCAATTATAGCCAGCCCCTGACATAACATTTGATCTCACCATTTGAAGACAAAAGTTTTGAACAGCAATGGTTACATTTGCTTTGGACATAAATTATGTCTGCAGTACCTCTCATGTTAGATTTACCTGTGTTTAGACACTAGATCCTAAGTGAAAAGAACACACGGCAGTGGTGTTTGGAAGCACTAAGAAACAGATGTGGAGCGGCTTCAATTCGGCTGCTCTGTGTCATCATCCGGAGTTCTTTTTATTTGTATTGTGTGCATGTGTCGTGTGCATAAGTGTGTAAATGTGCTTGCATGTATAATTATGTGTGCGTGTGTATGTGGGCAGGGGTACAAGTGTACCTGTGTGCATTGCATGTGTATGTGGAGGCCAAAGGTTGACATCAGGCATCTTTGATAGTCTCTCTCTTCCTCATCCTTTGAGACAGGTTCTCTCAGTGAGCCTAGAGCTCACCAACTCAGCTAGATTAGCTAGCAAGTGAGCTTCAGTGACTCCCTGTCTCCACCCTCCCAGCATGGGGATTACACATGACCATATCCAGCGTCTTCACCGGGTGCTGAGGGTCAGATCTCAGAACCTCATGCTTGCTCAACTCCTGCAGGTTTTATTTGCATTTCAAATTTAAATATTTTTATTTATTTATTTATTTGACAGAGAAAGAGGGAGAGAGAGTGAGATAATAGGCACACCAGGGCCTCCAGCCACTGCAAGTGAACTCCAAATGCGTGCACCCCCTTGTGCATCTGGCTAACATGGGTCCTGGGGAATCAAACCTGGATCCTTTGGCTTTGCAGGCAAACGTCTTCACTGCTAAGCCTTCCCTCCAACCCTGCATTTCAAATTTAAAACCGGAAAATAGTTTTACAAAGAGACAATCTTGTTTCATATATGATTTATTTTGTTGAATAATATCATTAAATGAAAGATTGTAATTTCAGGGTAGGAGAGATGGCTCAGCAGTTAAGGCGCTTGCCTGCAAACGACCCAGAGTGTTGCTGTGAGGCTTATGTGAAATTATCTCAGCAAAGTTATAGTCCCTGTCCTAAATCATCGGCCTCAGTATATGCTATTATTATTCTAATCATCCTGGTAAGTAGTAATGCTCTTGCTCCCCTGCACTTTTTGGTTACCATGGAAATGAATAGTTGAGGTGCTGATGTTTACCGAGATACATTCGTGCCTGTCGGCTGAAAACAATTGAAGGATCTTTTCCCATTGCTGTCCTTGCTGTGCTTATAATTACTCACTCAGCATTGTTTAGAAGCAAAGCCAATACATAATTTCTTTGTGTTGCTTTGTATAAACACTCTCAATACTTAATCCACTCTCACTACCTACATGCTCACTTAGTGTGCTTTGTTTTCTTAACTATTTTGTGAAAACAAGGAACCACATCTTCTTCATTAGTGAGCTCCTTTTGTAGCACTTAGCGGAGCATCTGCTGGGCAGTGGGTATTCAGCAAATATTTGATTGACTACATTGTTTATGGAGAGATTTGCACTGTACTTTCATTTGCTTGCTTTGATGCTGGAAAATTTTCATATTTTCCTCTTCATGATTCCAAGGAACTAAGGGCTGAGGATGAAACAAATCATTTCCTGCCCCCATTAACAGAAGTGTACTGTTCATATCAGCACAAAATATATGTAGATATAGATAGACTCCTTCCTTAATAGAAGAGATCAATAGCAACAATTCCCAGGCAACAATCTGGAATGAAGAACGTAGTTTTACTTTCAAGTTAATAACAATGCACTAAGGATCCTTAGACTTGTTCTATTCCTCTGAGCCTCTGTTAGAGACTCAGTAGCCTTCAAAGAGCACCTATGAGCCAATCCAGACTGTGTGTATGACTAATTGTTCAACACCTTTCTGCCTCTGTCTTTCCCTAGTGTGCTTAGAATCAAACCAGGAAGCAGAAAGCCTAAAAGCAATCTTGCAGACTTTGCAACAGCTCTATGGTTCCAAGAGACAGTGCTTGTCAAATGCTTCAAGAGGGTGAGAGAGACAGAACTAAGGAAGAAGTCAGGTGTCTGACTTGAACTACCAAATAGATATAGTCTACTGAGCCAGAAAATTCTGGTGGAGAAACTGACTTCTGAGGAAAGAAAATAGTTGTGTTAGGCAGGGTTCTCTAGAATAACAGAACCAAAACAATGTGTGTATGTATAAGTCTTCCTTCATAATATACATACTATGAAAGGAGATTCATTAGATAGGCTTACATGATGAGTAGTCCAACAATGGCCATCTATACACTGGAGAAGCAGAGACCCCAGCAGCTGCTCAGTCTACAGAGCTGGATGCCTCAGTAGACCCAGTCTGGGACCAAAAGCCTGCAAGCTCCCTGGGACATCACTGGGATGGAGGCCATGTTGGCCGAAGAGTCTGAAGTCTGTGGAGGATAGCAGCAGTGGCAGCAACAGAAGAGCCCAATTGAGGCAGGCACAGGCTGCTGCTCCCTCTGACCTCATTAAGTTGGAGCCGCCTGTTGGAAGGTGCTCACTCTGAGGGGGTTTTCCCCACTAAGTTAATTATCTATAGAAATGCCCACACAGAAATGCCCAGAGGTATATTTTCTAGGCGATTCTAAATCCCACCAATCAATCAAGATCAACCATCAGCGGTCTATACCTTGTCCACTTCATAGCCAGGCACGGCTCCCTGTGTCGTTTTATCTCCTGCTCACTTAGTCCAGTCAGCATCCTGCCTTCAATGTGACCAGCCAGTTTGATACTTTGTGGAAGAGACAGGTGATCAAAGTCCCTGAAACTAAGTTATGACACAGGTCTGGAGAATCAATATAACTTTGACGTATGACACTGACGGTATAATGCTGACCTTGGTAACCGAAATCAGTTCTCTAATAGGTCTTGTGGACAGGTATGGATTTTAAAAGAGCATTTGGTAGGGGCTAGAAGATGGTTCAGTGGTTAAGGTACTTGCTTGTAAAGCCTTATGGTCTGGGTTCAATTTCCCAACACTCTGTTATTCCCATTCTCTCTCTCTCTCTCTCAAATAAATAAAATAGAAACCATTGAATCTGTCTCTACAAGGAAAAATAGTTAACCAAAAACAATCTGGAGGGATTTCAGAAATTATTGCCATCATCAATGACTTGAAAGATGCAGGGATGGTGGTTAACTCTTCCGTTTAGACAAATGGATCTTGGAGAGTGAAAGCTGGTGATTATAAGCTTAATCAATTAGTGACTCCAATCGCAACTGTTTTACCAGATGTGGTTTCCTTGCTTGAGCAAATTAACACATCTCCTGGTAGTTGGTATGTAGCTATTAATCTACCAATTGATTTTTTTATAATTTTTGTTTGTATTTATTTATTTGAAAGGAGAGGGAGTAGAGAGAGAGAGAACAGGCATGTCAGGGCCTTTAGCCACTGTAAACACACTCCCCAAACCTGTGCCACTCTGTGCATCTGGCTTTATGTGGGTATTGGGGAATGAAACTCAGGTCCTTAGGCTTTGCAGGCAAGTGTGTTAACCGCTGAGCCATCTCTCCAGCCTTCTGATGGCTTCTATTTGGCTTTTCCAGCTATATTAGCTCTTACTTCCCAGGTCAGGGAACCAATATGGGGATTCTTCCAACTCCTAAGTATATCTATCTCAGTTACATTTCCTGGAACTGGTGAAATAACCACAGGATGAATCCAGAGACCTATTGGGCCCACTGTGAATCAGACTGGCTAAAACTCCATTGATCATCTAATCACTATAAGCCCTTACTCGACTAGAGGCCCAAAGTGCACTTTGGAATCAACCACTTTAGACTTGTTGGTAAAGCATTTGCACATCAAAAGATGGGAAATAAATTCAACTAGAATTCCAAAGCTTTCTTCCTCAATAAAAATTTTAGGTGTACAGTAGTGTGGAACATGCAGAAATATTCCTTCTAAGTCACCTGGTCTTTCCTACCAAGTGAGCCTATGTGGGTTTTTAGGCAGCTGAGCTTATGCTTAAAGAGGCTTATTGCTGGAACCTCGGCCTTCTTCACTCCCAGCAGCTGGGGCAACAAGCTCTTCATTGGAGGGAGTTTGGAAAGGGGTGTTATAGCTCCACTATCATGAGAGCAAATTGCCTGCAGTGATGAATGTTCAGGTATGTCAGAGACATGAAAGTATGCATTGCACTTGAAAATGGTAATGGTATGAGTTAGAACCCAGTTTTCAGGAAGTAAGGAAATAAGGAGGATATGCTGAGAGCTCTTCTAAGGGAAGGGAAGCTCAGAAACAGGCTAAAGACTAAAAAAATGAGTTATGGAAGAGAGAAGGGTTTTTTTTTTTTTGGAGGGGGGATAGTCATTGGTTTAAATACAGATGATCTTTTCCCTCCCTGTGCCCAATCGTGTTCCCATGCTTGGGTTCTATTAGACATTTCCACATTCCTAAAATAAAATATTCTTTATATTCCTAGGTAATATGAAGGTGATTTATTATTCATAACCAGAATGTTTCAGTCAGAATTGGATCAGAGAAGCAGGGCTAATATGGGTGTTGTACATTAAGGGACTTGAGATTTCCATCCTACACAATGGTACAATGTATGAAATCTATGTGAAGCTATTGCTTCTGTGTCTGGTTTTGGATTTGATCCACTGCAGAGCCATCAGGGTAGGTGGAAGGAAGGAAATACTGGGAGGAAATAAGGACAGACCCCTACTCATGAGGAGAAACTACTTCAATCTTGATGGCAAGAGAGACCTCTAGAGAGAAGCCAGTGCCTTCTACCATGGAGCTACCAGTGTGTGTGCCCCATCCTCATAGAAGCTGAAAGAAAAATCTGCTGGGAAGAGGAGAATCTGAGAGCTTAGATGTTGCCACATGCAGCATGGAGAGGCAGCAGGTCAGCGACAATGTGCTCAAGCTGCTGCTGTGCCTGGCATAGAATGGTGGCTACTGCACTTCCGTCTTCCAAATCTCATCCAAATCTCTTGTGGCCAACCCTAATCTCTAATCACACAGAGAAGCAATTTTGCTCCTCTAAATATTCATTGTAAAACTCCACCACAGGACCCCAAATAACACAGAGCTATGATTTCCCTGCAGAATTATTGTAAAGGGCTAGAGATGGTGCACGTAAGCCTGTCAGAGTAAAATACCACAGATCCTCAGTAATGAGAACATGATGAGGCTGTGGATGAAAATAATAGGATAATTTGTTAAAATACTTCTTTATGCTTTCTTATCTTTACATATTCCCTTCTATTTTAAGAAGATGTCCTTAATTGTAACCCCCATACACACACACACACAATTTTTTTAAAGATTTATTTTTATTTATGACAGAGATAGAGAGAATGGGTGTGCCAGGACCTCTATCCACTGCAAATGATCTTCAGATTCATGTGCCACCTTGTGCATCTGGCTCACGTGGGACTTGAAGAATTGAACCTGGATCTGCAGGCTTCACAGGCAAGTGCCTTAACCACTAAGCCATTTCTCCAGCCCACACACATTTTTTAAATGATAGCATCAGCCTATACAGACCCAGGCTAGACTAGAACCTTTGATCCTCCTGCTTCACCTTTCCAAGTAGGTTATAGGCATGCACTACCATACCCAGTGGGTTCTCTAGAGGAGCAGAGCTAATAGGATGTATAATGGCTTACATGATAGAGGCTGGATAGTCCAGAAATGACCAAGTGCATGCTGGCAAGGTTGAGAACCCAGTAGTTGCTCAATTCATGAAGCTGGACACTTCAGTAGTCTCAATATGGCAGTGAAGGCCTGGAAAATTCCTAGAGAATTGTTGACCTTCAGTCCACGTTGAAGGTAAAGAAGCTGGACTCTGATGGTGGCAGCAGCAGTGATCAACAAACATGCCAGCAAGAAGCAAAGGCAGGCAGGTAACACTGCTTCCTCCTCTCCCTAGCTCTGCCACCTGTGTCACCATTTGGAACGTCTTCCCCTGCAGTTCCTCCTTTCTGCAAATGTCCTCACAGACCCACTCAGAGGCATGTCTCTTAGTTAATCCCAGATCCCTTCAAGCTGACAATCAACATTAATCATCACACAGGGCTTCTAGGGTCATTTTTCCTAATTCTAGAATTTCCTCTCATATTATATAATTGTCTTTTTTTTTTTTAATTGGAGGAACTAAATTTCTTCGAGCTAGATGTGGCCTTATGGATAAGTCCAATCAATAGTCTAGAAATAGAAGAGACATAATAGCTTCTAGATCATCTCCTTCAAAGACTTGTTTCTGCTCCTGGGATTGCTCTCTCTGACCTTTCTGAGGACTGCACACAGACAAGGGGACAGCACCCTGGGAGAGGCAGAGTGAGAAGATGGGAAGAACCTGCATCTTTGAATGACAGTCTAGAGGAGATAAGCCTTAGATGCCCCGGCAGGCTTACTTCCAGACTGCTTATCAAGTTGTTGTGACTTTGAGCTCCTTGTTACAGTACCTTTGACTGTACCTTAACTACAACCCATGCCCTTTCCTTCTAGAGGCTTGAAGCTTCTCCTAGATTTAAAGATCTAAACTTGAATAGGTGCTTCTGAGAGAGAAAAAGAAATTAAGAAATGGATTTTGGGACTGGAGGGATGGCTTAGCAGTTAAGGCATTTGCCTGAATAGCCAAAGGACCCAGGTTCGATTCCCCAGGACCCACATTAGCCAGATGCACAAGGTGGCACATGCATCTGGAGTTCAATGGCTGGAGGCTCTGGCATGCCCGTTCTCTCCCTCTTTTCCCTTGTCAAATAAATAAATAAAAATAAAATATTTTTTAAAAAAGAAATGGATTTTGGACAAGAGAAAAGAGAATTGAAGTCTTCAGGAACTAATATCAATAGGGACCCTCATCCTTGAGCCCTTGTAGGTGGCATGTCTTTGGGGAAATCACTGCATGGTACCTGTTGCAATCAGGTTCACATTGCCAGCAGAAATCACCGGACCAAGAGCAGCTTTTGGGAAAAAAGCGGGGGGGGGGGGGTTGGTTTACAGACTCAAGGGGAAGCTCCATGATGGAAGGAGAAAACAATGGCATGAGCAGAGGGTGGACATCACCCCCTTGCCAACATAAGGTGGACAATAGCAACAGAAGAGTGTGCCAAACACTGGCAAGGGGGCACCGGCTATAATACACATAAGATACCCATAAGCACCCCCCCCCAGCAATACACTGCCTCCAGGAGGCATTAATTCCCAAATCTCCATCAGCTGGGAACACATTCAGAACACCTAAGTTTATGGGGGACACCTGAATCAAACCACCACATTCCACCCTGGCCCCCATAAACTGATAATCATCCATGATGTAAAATGCAATGCATTCAGTCCATCTTTAAAAGTCTCCATAGTTTTTATCAATCTCAATGATGTTCAAACATCCCCATAATCCAAGGTCTTTTAACTGAGCCATAATACCACAAAATCCCCCCAAAACCCATAATGGCACAGAATAAACACTGCAAAAGATGACATTGAGCATAGCAAAGAAATATTCAACCAATACAAGATTTAAAACAACCAGGGCAAACATCAAAATCTGTAGGTCCAAATCCAACAACTCTAGTCAATGACAAGTCTCCAAGTCGGATAATTCTAATCATTAACAAGTCTCTGTAACTCCAATTCCACCTCTCCAGCTAGGCTACTCACAGTCCTGGAAAACTTCATCGGGGCCAGAAGTTCTCCTTAGCAGCCATGTCTTGGTCCCGGCATCTCCACTGGTCTCCACTGTAACCTACAGTCCATCCTCATGGCTCCATCTGGTCTTCATGCAGGCATCCAGCAAACCTGCTTCACACTGCCCATGGCCATTTCCAAAACACAAGACCATGCTGCAAACTCAATGACCCTCTCTTTCCTGCATTTGTTTACTCTTGATAATACCAGGTGGGATGCCAATTTGTTAATCCAGGGGGAAATAAAGCAGACTTTGAAGAACAGGACATTTCTTCAGCATTCAGGCCCCTTCAAAAGACTTCATTCTTTCTGTTGACCTAATGCAGGTCAGTTGGTCCAATCTCAATGCTGTAATCTCTCAATTGCAGCTGAACAGACAGCAGTTTCAGCCTAAATATTTCTTTCTATGCCATATTCCTCTACGCACACCAGTCCATTTCTAGTCAATGCAACCCTGCACAAATTCTCAGGACACAGGCAAACAGCAAGCCTCTCACACAAACTGCTTCTAACCCAGTCCAAGAAAAGCTCTTTCTCACCCTCACAAGCCAAACCTCACAGCCCATATTTCTTACTGCATGCAGGTCTTTCAACTCTGACCAGAATAGTCCATCAAGCTGTACTTACAGCACTCTAAGGCGTCTCTTAGGCCAAGGTTTCAAATCCTTCCACATTCCTCTTGAAAATCAGCTCCATAAGGCCAAAGCTACACAGTCAGGTGTTTAGCAGCAATCCAACTCCTTGGTCCCAACATTACTGTTGCAGTCAAATTCTCATTGCTAGCAGAAATCACCTGACCAACAGCAGCTTTTGGGGGAAGAAGTTTATTTTGGCTTACAGACTCAAGGGGAGATGGCAGGGGAAACCGATGGCATGAGCAGAGGGTGGACATCACCTCCTGGCCAACATAAGATGGACAATAGCAACAGGAGAGCATGCCAAACACTGGCAAGGGGACACTGGCTATGATACCCATAATCCCTCCTCCAACAATACACTGCCTCTAGGAGGTGTTAATTCCCAAATTTCCATCAACTGGGAACCTAGCATTCAGAACACTTAAGTTTATGGAGAACACCTGAATCAAACCACCACAGTACCCAAAGGAAGGTGAACCCTGATGCCTGGCTCCAGGGCTCATCATAGAGTACCATATCTTGGAAAAAGAGATCCAAGGTGTGGAGGGACCATAGACTGGAATGAAGGCCTTAGAAGAAGCCAGCAAGTTAATTAGCAAAGTAGTCATCCTAAGTATCTAACATTTTACCCAATAGTAATAAGCATGAAACCTGAGTAATGACTAAGATTTCCCTTTAGCTTAGCAGGATGGAGACTGATATAGATTTAATATTTTCAAAATCTATAGAAACATGATTATTTCTGTGAGTATAGCATCAATTGAATATGCCATCTTTGTTTTTATTTATTTATTTGAGAGAGAGAGAAAATTAGCACACTAGGGCCTCTAGCCACTGCAAATGAATTCCAGATGCATGTGTCACTACGTGCATCTGGCTTACATGTGTTCTCAAGAATTGAATTTTGGTCCTTAAGCTTTGCTGGCAAGTTCCCTAACTGCTAAGCCATCTCTCTGGCCATTTTTATTTTTGTCCATGAATCAGACCATATTTTGTGCTTACACCAGACTAACTAATGCCTTGGCTGAGGGACTCGCCCAGACCAAGCTTCAGAGTGAAGGTATTTGTGTCTGTGGTGAGGAGGCCTGGCTGTGGCAGGGCAGCAATCATCCTTATGCTTTAAAGGATGAAGGCTCCAGGGCTTGGGAGTTTATCCCTTAGCTCTTGTGTCTCTATTATGTTGTAGGTTCTCTTTCTCCCAACTAAAAGTGCTGGGCCTGACAACATCAAGTTGGGAGCAGGTTAGGAACTGTAATTACTCATCGTATCCTTCATCTCAAGACCCTGTTAGAGCAGCAAGTTCCAGGGTTTCTGCATCACCAGAGGTCAGAGGGTGGTTGCAGCCTTCCTTAGAATTACTGGAGAGCCACAGCCAAGCAGGACTTTCAAGACCTTACAGCATAGCCTTCCCACTACCCATCCCAGAGACAACAGAAATGCTCAAATATGTACTGCATGTTAGAGGCAGAGAGGAGGAGGGGCGAATGGTCCTGGTTGTCAGACCAGTTCCTAGTTGGTAGAACCTAGAGAGAGTTTGTCCATTCATTCTACGGAGAGCAATTTCAATATCCACATTCCCTTCCCATAGTTCTGTCAAAGTGCTAAAAACTGCCAGTACTCAGTTAAACACGAAGCCTTTAGCCTATAAGCTGTTAAGTTCACACAAGCAGTGCAGGACTCCATGTGAGCACGGAAGGGAATGTGGAAGTTAAGGAGGCTCTCAGGTGAGCTGGATTCCAGTATCTTTCTTGGCTCCTCTCGCTCCTCACCTCTCTTATCAGCACCCTCCCCTTCCCTTTCTGTCCCTCTCCCCTCATACACATCTCCAGCCAGGGAAGGGCAAAGGGGGCAAAAGGGATAACAAGAACCAGCTCCAGCCAGAGTGTGGAATCCCCGTCGGAACTCCTGAGCTAAAATCCTGAAGTTTCCTAGTGCCCAGCGCCACCTGGAATTCTTTGAGGTGCTTTGTACATTACAAAGGTCTAACAAAGCATGGAGAGCTTCCCTATAAATACCTGCAATTTTGTGCCCCCAAAGTAATGTAACGAAGAGCTGGAGAAGGCTAATAAAGCTGTTACCTGGCTTCTGGTTCAAAGGTCCAGGGAGTGAGATGGCCAGCTCAGCTGTCCATTCTCAAACCCTCCCTCTTTTTCCTTCTTTCTTTCTTTTCTTTCCTCTCTCCCTTCCTCCTTTTCTTCTTTCCTTCCTTCCATTACTTAGTCATTAACCCAAAACCATGTATTTGAATTTCTTCTATATGTTACAGCCCCTGCCTGCTTAGATACTGTGGTACAGCCTTTAGTCACTGCCCTATAGGACAACACACCATTTCTATTCATTTTCGTTCCGTTATTTATTACTTCAACATGGATTACGAGCTACTAAATTAGGGAAAATGGGGATAAGGGAAAATCCCCAGGAGTTGGAGCTTAAACTGACACACACCCTGCACATTTATCAACTCCCTCCTACAGAGGAGAGTATGCAGAGAAGGACATGTCTCTGAAGACATTCCAGATTCATTTATCTTTACTTTCCCCATCCTTTCCCCTGAACTCCTCTCTGCCTATGTCCACTAATGTTTTTCTTTGGTAAAAAGGAAATAATGCCTGAAATTCTAACAGTCTTATTTTGGGCAAGGTGCAAGGCAGTATGAATAGCATATGAATATTTAGCAGAAATGACTGCTATATGAAGCTTGAACACTGTTGTCTTAATGCAGAGCTGCTTTAATCGCAGCCACAGGGAAAGCATTTGTTGTTTTCTTATCACACAGGCATGACTTTTCCCATTGGCGGTGGCAGCTTGCCAGCTGGCTGTGAAACCAGAGCCTTCTTGGTCCTCCTGGTCACAATATCAGTTGGCATGTTCCACTACCACCAGGCACTGACATTTCTATTTTTGTGGGAGGTGATGGGTCAGGAAACAAAACTGCAGAATCACAAAGTTATTCTTATTTGCTTCAAATGTGAGTCTCATTTTGGTTCTAAAGCCTATGGAATTTTTAACCTTTATAATTTAATACATCAGAGATGACTTGAAGCTTTGATGATTGAAGTTAGCTGATGGTCTTTGGCACTTCATTCCCATGCAGAGTGTCAGGAAGTGTAAATCTTCCTCTTATTAAGAAAGCAGCAGCTGAGCCCCTGGGGTGTCATCTTCATCAGAGCATGGCTCTGAACAACACAATAGAGAGATGATTTGTATGGGGAAACTGAGTCCTTTGGGAGAAAGGTTTGCAACCATTAGTTACCTCTTCCAAATGACATTACTCAAGGCTCCTTTTGACCTTTACCTGAGACAATTCATAGCCATTTGCATTCCCTGATGACTTCCTCCAGAAGTGACTGAAAGTTAGATTGGACCCAACATGGAGTACCAGGGTCATACTTGCTTTTCCATAGAAAAAGAAAATGGACAAAATGCACACAATAACAGTTTTCAAGACACTAAATATCAGGCAATAAATGATATGAGAGTCCCCCTCCAAAAAAATTTCAAGAGGAGTCCTATGAATGTTCTAGTTTCCTGACTTAAAAGGTTTCATAAGCTGGAGTTCAAAGAGGGAAACACAAGATGGGTGTAGTAGTGGCCAAGAGCTCAAGGACGGAGTTGAGAGCATGAGGCCAAGGCAGGCAGAATACTGGGGAGTACAATACAGAAAGCCTGAGTGCTCAGCTAAACAGTGGTCATGGCATGCAAGTGAAGAAACTCTATGAAGCTAGAGGAATACCACCTGAAAAGACTGGAGCTAACAGTGCCCAACAATTATACAGGGCTAGGAATAGTGCATGTTCCCACCAGAAAACGTGAGAATTATGGAGCACTGCATAAAGTACATAGTAGAGACTTACTGTGGTAGTGGTGAAAAGTTAGTACCTCACCAAGTACTGCTTCAGTTCTGCTTAGGAAGTCTTGACAGCAAGATTCAAAAGGATCCAAGTGTTTCCAGATAACTCAATTACATCCCAGAAAAAAAAAAGCTCAAGAATATTTTGTTGAAATACACAAACATCCAGTAACCAACAAAGTAAAATTCACAGTGCCTGTCATCCAGTCAAAAATTGTCAATTATACAAAAGAAGAAGGAAACTGTAACTCGTAATAAAGAGAAAAACAGTCAATTCAAACCACCCAACCTTCAGTCATTAGAGTTAGCAAAGACATTAAGACAGCTATTCTAACCACATCCTTCATATTCAAAAATTAAATAAAGCCATAGAAAACTAAAAAAGGGCTGGAGATATGAGAGATTGCTTAGTGGTTAAGGCGCTTGCCTGCAAAGCCTAAGGACCCATGTTCGACTCTCCAGATCCCATGTTAGCCAGATGCACAAAGGTGAGGCAAGTGCAAGGTCACACATGCCCACTAGGTGGTGCAAGCATCTGGAGTTCAATTTCAGTGGCAGAGGCCCTGGTGTTCCAATTCTCTATCTCTCATCTCTCTCTCTCTCTTTCTCTCTCCAATTCAGCTTCTAGAGGTGAAAACTATAATGTGTGAGGAAAAATATTTGGGATAGGATGGAAAGTAGACAGGCATTGCAGAAGAAAAGGTCGGTAAGTTTGAAGACAGCAACAAGGACTATTTAAAATGAGACATAGAGTGAAAGAGAAGTACAGAAATAAATGGAGATGGACATCATAGATGACTGAGGCAGAAGGATTTTTTGCAAGTCAATGGCCACTCTGGGATACATAGTGAGTTCCAGGCTATCCTGGACTATGGAGTGACACTCTGTCTCAAAAAATCAGAATAAATAAGATT
Organism: Dipus sagitta; assembly: GCA_036346955.1. Lineage (NCBI taxonomy): Eukaryota > Metazoa > Chordata > Mammalia > Rodentia > Dipodidae > Dipus > Dipus sagitta. The sequence continues at coordinate 45,244,009 of CM070770.1, read as the reverse complement.
AAAATATTTAAGTGAGATGTAGGGTGCTTCAAACTGCCTCAAATAAGTATGATTGGAGTCCATAAAGATGGAGAGATGCAGAAAACCTCTCCAATCAGGGGTTCTGTTGGCTACATAACAAATGCCTGCCACATGTCAGGATATCACTCTCTGACAGACATCATTAATTGATCTGAACACCTTTTCATGTTGGTCTGCTACATAGCAAGGCTCTACCTTCTTCTTCAGGACAGACGCTAGGCATTTCAAAGAGGTGGAGACATCCCTTGAATCTTGGACCTTGGTCTGCATCCACCATGAGTAGCAGGCCTTCATCACCTCTCCCCCACCAAGTGTCCCAGCTGCTCAATGCTAGTGTTACAGTTGGTATCCTTCTAAGTTCACTGTCATTCCACTGATGAAAACGCTGTAATAAGTTTTACTTTTATGTTTGTTCTACTTCTAACTCATTGAGTTACTGAACACTTACAAAAGACTTCCATTAATGCTTCCATATTTGTAGGTATTTATCCTGAGTTAAAGTCAGCCTGAGTTTATATTTGAAGTTTCCTAAAATGTAGAAATGAGGAAGAGGAAGGAAAAGGATGTTTTTGTAGTTGAATGCCTATCCACTGAGAGCAGCAGATAAACCATTTCTGGTTTAGCCAGAATTAGCATTGCTAGATAAATTGGGAATCTTATCCTCCCTGTTGCCAGGAGAGCATGCCAGCTAATTTTAGCCCACTGTGTAAATATAGACAGCACTGATAGGCACTGGCCTTTAACATCAACAAGGGTCAATGACATCTAGTAGCAGCCAGTGAAGTGCCTACACTGGTCCAATCTTCACCCAACTTCCTGGATCCTTTAGCTCCCAGTCTTCCAAGACCTATACATTTTTCCACTTAGAAATGACCTTGGAGATCCCTTAGCCTGATACCTATTTGGGGAATGGCATCTTCTACTTCTTTGAACCTAAAATTACTCCAGCAAAGTTATCAACATCCTGAAGCCCTTGAGGCAAGTAGAGCCTCAGTAATTTTCTCTCAACAACCTAACTCTCAGGCTGAAGAGTGGTGAAACAAGTTTTAGGAGGAAATGCTGAGTATAATATATTTCTTCTTTTTTCTAGGAAAAAAAAGAGGGGGGTGATTGAATTTCTGAAATATCCTCTCCCCTGGTGAATGTAGCAGAGCTGAATATAATTGTCTTCTAATGGAATAGCCAGAAGAGGTCACTGCAGAGCTTAGACAACCAACCCTCTGAAACCTGGGTCCTTCAGAAATGCCGGGGGCATGAGGATCTTCTCAGGTGCAAACACTCTGAGCAAACTAAAGCACAGAGGAGTGGGTGCACCAGCCTCAGCTGCTGCACAGGCTGTGAGCTATGCAAGTGAGGAACTTCTATTTCTGACCCTCAGTGTCTTTACCTGTTAAATATAAATGTTCATGGTTCCTTCTCTGGACTTGAAATGAGCCAATACATACATGCAAAGCTTGTAAGAGTCCCTGGAGAGTGACGAATGCTTAATGAAACATTAACTAATATTTCATTGTGGTTGTAGGGATTGAAATCTCACTTCCCCATTTACTAGTTAGATGACCCTGGGCAAGATAACCTGGCTTTCCTCACCTGTAAAATGGGAACAAGCAAAGGCCTTGCCTCACAGGGTTGTTTTTGAAAAGGAACTAAAAGATGCACAACTCTTGAGACTAAGAGACTGCTGAGTGCTCAGTGTCAAATTAGGCATCGACACCACTCCTCCAAACTCAGGGAACATTGTAGATGAGGGACAGAAAGAATGTAAGAGCCAGAAGATGGGGAGGAGTGCTGTGGAATGCTGCCTTCTAGACATGGCTATTGCACTGATGACCTCAAAGCCACTGTGATTACTGCACAATATTGGGCCCATCAGTGTTTCATCGTGAATAGTGGAGTGATGGGGGAGCATCACATTAGAAGAGGGACTAGTTGGAAAGGAGAAAGGGGTTCTATAGAAAAGAGACAGGGAGGGGATGAGAGGAGACAAGGAAGGGATAATGATATAAATACATTATGTACATGTATGAAATTCATCAACAAAAATACAAAAGCTCCTAAATTCTGTCTTGGGGCTCCTGGCCATCTATCCAAGTGCTAAGGACTTATCTCACTTGACAGTCCTACTCACAGACCATCAGACTTTTTATTTATTTAATTTTTTCTTAAAATCAAATGCCCCACACCTTTTTCTCTTTTCTTCTTTAACTTATTTATTTATTTAAGAAAGAGAGAGAAAAAGGCAGATAGAGAGAAGGAGAATGGGTACACCAGGGCCTTCAGCCACTGCAAACAAACTCCAGATACATGCACCCCCTTGTCCATCTGGTTTACATGGGTCCTGGGGAATGAAACCTGGGTCTTTTGGCTTGGCAGGCAAGTGCCTTAACTGCTAAGCCATCTCTCCAGCCTCCTTCTCTTTTCTTTATGAAAAGTTATTCATTTAATTAAGAGAGAGACAGAAAGAAAGAGAATTGGCTCACCATGGTTTCTTGCCACATCAAATAAACTCTATTCATATGTGCCACCTTGTGGGTCTGGCTTTAAATGGGCACCAAATAATTAAACCCATACAGTCAGGCTTTGTAAGCAAATGCCTTTAAACTATTAATCCACCTTTCCAGCCCCAGACTTTTTAGAAAAGACAATGGCAGGGTAGCTGAAAACAGTAAGAAAGAGGGCGATAGGAGTTCATTTTTAATATTGTTTTTGTGGCCACTGAGAAAAGTAATGATAAAGCCAAAGTGATTAACTGCATACGACAAGGACATGAAAATAACCAGAAGAGTGCTTAAGAAAGAGAAAAAAAAATGTCATCTGCTTATTTGCTTTGCTGTTGTTCTGCGGCCACTTTTCTTGTTTCTGGGTTTTATTTTGTTTATTTGGGTTTTGCTCTACTTGTTTATACCTTAAAGTGAATTACACACGTGAGACATACGATGACTTTATTAGGCAAAGCTGTGCTGTTGTTCTAGCTCAGAGATGCTCGCAGGACACAGGTGGAGAACTGAGACCAGTAAAAGTGGCACAGCACTTCTCTGTACATGACGTGTACCTAAAGAAAGCCCTGCTGGGGCAAATGATCCCGTTTTCCTCACTTGTTTAAACACGTGTCCTGTTATTCCTTTCCAACAGCCGGTTAATCCTTCTCTGTTTTTCTTAGACTAATATTAAAGTGAGTTTGCATTTCCCAAGGCGGCCAAGAGATTGGGCTAAGATAAGCACTGGGGCAGAAGTTAACTCAGACAGTTAAAAGTGGCAGCGGAACAACAGCAAAGCAAAGAAGCAGCAGACAGGATCAGGGGAGATGCACTATTTATTTTCTTTTCATGGGGAAGCATTTCTTTTAGGGAAGCCATTTCTTGCATTAAAAAGAAACTACATACTCCCAGTTTTCCCCCATTCTAAAGTCTTGGCCAACGCCTTTGGCTGTACCTTTTCCCACTCCCCGGTGACTCTCAGGGGGAGTTGTGCTCAAACTGCTCTTGTGCAATAAAGGGCCAGGACAAGCAGGAAGGAGCTGCTACTTCAACACACCCCCCACCCCCAGTGAACAGGACTTACCTTTATGAATCTAGTGGAAAGAGAGCATGATGAAAACTTTATTCTATAATCTGCAAGTTGTGTGCCCTGGGCTAGGACCCGTCACCGGGAGCCTCTCAACAGGAACCACGCTCCTGCTGTGCCTTGCTTGCTCTCTGGTCAGTCATGTCACTTTGCATGCATGCACGCTTCTGTTTAAGCTGCACAGCTCCCTATGGGGTGTGTGCTACTGTTAGTCACACGGCAAGCAGCGAAAACAGCAAAACCAGAGCTAGTGAATGATTAAAATGCCAAGTCTTGCTGCCGGAAGGTTTTGGTCGTGCTGTCACTGAGCCCTGCCCATGGCTTGACTGGCCCTCTCTGAGAGGAGGCCTGCATGGCTCGCAGACAGTCCACAGACCACACGGGCCCTGGCCACGTGTGGGAGTCAACAGGAGATGAGGAATTTAGCTTCCCTGCATTCGTCCTGCTCTCAGCCCATCTGTCTGCCTCTCTTTTCCCACTCTCTGTGGAGGAGAATTGTTCTGAACAGCAAGCTACTCTTTACAAGAGTACAAAGATTTCTCTTCCTTCTTCCGTTATCAGACTTTGCTCCTCTGCACTCCCTCCTTGGGGACACACACATACACATGCACACGTGTTCTACTCACCATGAGCATGTGACTTTTCTTTCTTATGTTGCTAAATTAGGTCTGCCAAGACCCAAACCCCAGCAACTCTGGAATAGGCCAACATCTAGTAGGAGATCAAAAGGCCAACACAAACAAAAACAGAGACCAGAACAAATCAAAGATGCCCAGGAGACAGCTCAGGCTGTCAACCAATAGTACCTCTGTAGGAAAAGGCCAGGCTCCTGTTCCTGAGACAGGCTGGTGCTCTGGACACTACCCTCCCAAAGGCCAGTTCATCTTTGTTCGATTCTGTGAGCATCTCAGGTTCCCTCTCGGCTACATAAACGCACTTGACAGGACAAGTTTGGTTTGGATGACTGATGTGCACCCTTAAAGGATGGATAATTTAATATATACAGAATACAGAAAGTTGAGAAAAAAGAATCCAACATGGAAATGTGCTTTCCACCTCTCTGACGGTGACTCTACTATACTCATTCATTTAACAGGCTTTTACTGAATGTCTGCTGCCTGAAAGGCACTATGCTAAAGGCTTGTGATACGGCAACGAACAAATCTGTTCCCAGGCCTAAAAGAGTTTTCATTCTAGAAGAAAGTAGAGAGTACAACTACAATGACAGGTTACTAGTGTTTTGATAACGGGCATGGGGAGCTACAGGTACGGGAAGACAAAGGTAGTCAGCTCTTCCTGGGAGGCCCAGGGAAGGCTTCAGAGAGAAGCCAGCATTGTGCTGGCATTTGGAAGACAGTACCCAAACGGCTAGCCTAGCATGCAAAAGGCTTTGGATTTTGTCACCACCACTGCAACAGAGAAAAGAAGAGAGAAGCAGAAAGAAGAAAAAAGAGAAAGAAACACCCAGTTGAGGGCCCAATTTCAGGTCTAACGAACCAATATCTAAATTCTAGCAAAATCCTCAGCTAATTGGCACTCTGAAAACTTTGAGAAGCATTGATTCAGGCAGAAGGAAAGGTGAAGAAGAGTGATGTCAGTGGGAGAGAAAAACTCGGACAAGTGCTGGCAAACATTCTAGAACATGGTGTATTCATGAGACTGTCACAGCACAGAGGATGAGACAGGATATTGCATGGGTTTTAGCAAGTCCAGACCCGGAGGGACTTCATCCATCATTAATGAAAAATAAGTTAAATAAGAGGACATATAACTGCATCTTTTTTGACTTTTTTTTTTTTTTTTTGAGGTAGAATGCACCGTGTAGTCTGAGGCTGGCTTCAAACTCACAGCAATCCTTGTACCTCTGCCTCCTGAGTGCTGGGATTAAAGGTGTGCACCATCACGCCCAGCTTGGCTTTTTTATTTTTATTTTATTTTTATTTATTTGAAAGAGTGAGAGAAAGAACGAGGGGGGGGGGAGAGAATGGGCATACCAAGGCCTCCAGCCACTGCAAATGAACTTCAGATGCAGCTGGCTTACGTGGGTCCTGGGCATTGAACCAAGGTCCTTTGGCTTTGCAGGCAAACGCCTTAAACACTAAGCCATTTCTCTAGCCTGACTTTTTTTTTTTAAAGCTTATTGTTGAGACAGGGTCTTGCTAAGTTTCTCAGGCTGGTGCTGAACTTATTCTGTAGCATAGGCAGGTTATAGACTCAGCCTCCCAATAAACTAGGATTACAGGCCTGCCCTTCCAGGCCCAGCTCAGAGGGCACATTCACAAGTAGAGTAAGAACATCTCTGGCAAGCAGAGTAATAGATGAAATTTGGACACAAACTTGAAGGGAAGGAAGATTTAAGGAAGAAGACAGCCTGATGTTATTGATTTGTCTTGATGCAATTTCTTTTAACGTTTAGAAGCCAAATGCCTGACAACAAGGAGATAGATTGGAGAGAGGGCAATACCAAAGGGAAGGAGGCCAACTGACATACTTAAATCCTGGTCAGAGGCGATGCACATCGAAACTCTAGGATGGAGAAGAGATGGCTATCAGAGAACATGAGCCAGAATCTGCAAAATTTTGCCTCATTCAGAAAAGGTATACTACCACTGGGTGGGGCAGAGATTGTCTGCTTATTTTATGGAAAGGATATGATGGAAGAGTCAATACTGAAAAAGTAAATTCTGTTTGGGGATGTATTTGTTACATTTTCATTGCTGTGACCAAATGTCAGATCAGAAATAACAAGGCAGGAAGGGTTTATTTTGGCTTACAGTCTGAGGTTCCGGTCCGTCGTGGTGGGGAAGGCATGGGAGCGGGAGCACGAGGCAGCTGATAACACTGCATCCTCAGGCAGGAAGTAGAGAGCGATGAATACTATTGCTCAGCTAGCTTTCTCCTTTTCCATTCAGTTTTGGACCCTAGTCCACAGTTAGGATCTGAAGTCTAGGTTAATCTAGAAAATTTCTAATCGTCATTCCCAAACATTTTGTTTCCACGATGATTCGAAATCTTGTCAAATTGACGACCAGAGAGTAACCATCCCAGGGGTCTTTTGAGTTTGAGACCCCTGTAGGACATATGTAGATGATAAACAGATGCAGATATATTGGCACTATTACCCCAGCCTTCACAGATAAGCTCTTTCCTGAAATGTCTCAGTTAGAACCAATTTTTTTTTTCTTGGAAAGAATTTCATGCTTTCCCCCTGGTTTCCGCAGCAGGGATCCGCCGCCACCCCGGCTCCTCTCCGGGCGCAGGAGCGGGAAGGGCCGCGGCTGAGTGCGGACCTGCGTGGCCTGGTCCCAAGTGAACGCGCACCGACGACTCGGTGGAAGACAGATGTATGAAGCTGACTGTTACGACCTGAGTGGCACCCAGGAGCACAAAGGATGCCATGAAGATCTGAAAGTTTGATCTTGGGAAGCTGAGTGGATCATTTGAAACTTCTAGAAGTATGAGGAGTGCTGCAGTGTTGCTGTTGGACAGATCGTGAGAGCGCATTTGGGACAGGCTGTGAATAAACATGTGCTGTTTCCAAAAAAAAATATTTCATGTCATAAATTATTAGCTGTAATACAGAAGTGGGTGGTTAGGAGCTTGGCTTCTGCAACTCAGCTGCTCTTTCACCTTCTTCTGTGTTTGTTGCGCAGACAGGACAGAGGCTATTGACGGCGTGGCAGAGCTCAGCAGTCATTCCAAAGATAAAACAACTGAGCACTTGTTTTTGTTCCTCCTAAATACCATAAGTACAATTCAATTTAGTAAGTAACCACTGAGCCATGTACTGGGTGAATCTCACCCTTCACTTAATCCCCTCTAGGACCACCCTCACCGGCACACAAAGGTACGCTTCACTAATGGCCCAGGCATTTATTAATTCAATCAAGTTGGTAGCTGAAATTAACTAGCTCACCTGACTAGAGTTACCAGATTTAGCGAATTAAAATGCAGGACCTCCAATTAAATTTGAAATGCAGATAAGGAATGGAGTATTTCTTACTTTATCTCAAATAGAACATGGGACATACTTCTACTTAAAAAGTCATTATCTGGGGCTGGAGAGATGGCTTGGCTGTTAAGGCATTTGCCTGCAAAGCCAAAGGACCCAGGTTCGAGTCCCCAGGACCCACATAAGCCAGATGCACAAGGGGCACATGCATCTGGAGTTCGTTTGCAGTGGCTACAGGCCCTGGTGTGCCCATTCCCTGTCTGTCTGTCTTCTGCTCTGTCTCTCTTCTTTCTCTCTCTCTGCTTGCAAATATTTTTTTTTTTAAAAAAGCTCTGTCATCTGTTTAATAAAAACAGAAAGGAAAAAAGTCATTATCTACAAAGCCAAATTAACTAAGCATCCTTTATTTCATCTCGTAACATTACTCCACAGACAATAAATGAGCAAGGCAATAATTCCAGAGCTTCATTTCCATTCACCCTTGGACTCTGCTAATAGAAAATCTTTGCTTCCGTGCTCTTGTTCAGTTGACAAAGACTTTGTCGTTTCTTCTAGTCTGATGGCTCTCTCTGTGCATTCTTAATCTGTTCCCTTTTCCTTTAACAGACATTACAGCTGTTTCCATCCTCTGTACTTCTAACTCCATCTCAGCATCTGCCTCTTGAAAACCCAACTTCTAACAGTTGGTACCAAGAATGATCTAAAAAAGCAGATGGTAAGGAAAGGCTTGAGGACTAAATCATGCATCACTCAGCTGTTTCTATAGGCCTCAATTCATCCCAGTCATAAGGTATGTAGACATCCCTTGGCACATGGAGATACAAGTAAAAGTTGCATCAGTAGTGGTCCAGATAGGCACATGGGCAAAGAGGAATATACTGAATCAAGCACTTGAAATGTATAGGAGGATTTCCACTATGAGAATAATGGAATTTACTGATTATTACTAAGTTGTATTGATACCTTATAGGAGGATAATAAAGAGCTAAGAGCATTTACAAACAATTGAAATTCAAAATGGAAGGAGACTCTACTGTGGGTGGGCAGAAAGAGCTGAAGAGAAGTCACAGGATTTAACAGTTATTAACCTTTAAAGACACTTAGTTGTTTAAACTGAAAGATGGGATATTAGCCAAAGGCAAGCTTCTAGTTTATAAAACTAGCATATTCCTGTTCAGGAAGTTAATATAAAGATTTTTCCCCAAAAGGCAATAAGTGGATCCCTTCTCTTCTATTGAACATTGAAACTATAACCAGTATTAAGTCATAGCATAATCTGGCCAGGAACATGCTGGGCATAATGAGGAAAGAGAATAACCACAAAGGATCTACAAGATAGCATCAAGAATGCAAAAGCAGAGACCATGGTGCCTGATCAAGAGGACTAGAACATGAGTGGATGAGAGCTGTTTTATTTTAACTTGGGATCATTCAAGATACCAGATTTGACACCCCAGAAAATACTGTGAACCTGCTGCCATGGTAACACCTAAAATCCCTGAGAGAGCAATGGCCCCTGGTGAGAGGTTGAATTGCTTGATGACCATGGGAAATAGCGAAGAAATTAAAGGCTCGGGGAAGTAGGCTTGTGGGATGGGTGTATTATGTGAGGTCAAAGGCCATTCAAAGGACCCACTATTTACCAAAACCACTGGGAATGTGCTGAGCAAAGAGCCACATTTAGTATCACTAAATTGGTACTTTTGGGGTGCCAAAGCTGATAATACAAGAGGCTATCACAGAAGTTGACTCATGGATAGCAATGGACCTACTGGTCTCCTTCAAAACAACCAAGGCCAGGTATGATAATTAACTCCCAGTAAAAAGGTAGTGGTAATTATCCTGATAACCAAGAACACAGTGGCAGCCAAGAGGGCCTGACTCATAGAACATTGTGGAAATAGTGAACAGAGCCTAGTTTTCCAAGGAACAAAATGGAAAGCCAGACAGCTTACCAAAAAGAATGTCATTGCTGGAGCAGATGGACATGGTCTCTGGTATGCGGTATGAAAACTATGATTTGGTAAATGAAGGTGGCAAGGGCCACCAGCAGCAGTTCATATTCAAATGTAATGGGCAATGTTATACACAAACTGTTTTTTTTCTACAGGCTACGTTAAGTTTCATGACTTCTGTCATAATACAGTCTAAAGAGATCTGGACTATCTGGATATTATGTACATTATCACACTGACACAATAAATGTAGGACATGATAGGCAAAGACGACCACCACACTGGAAATTTGATAATACACATGAGCTTCAGGGAGTGCAATAAAGCTGGCAAGATTCCAAGACTTTCCATGTCAGTAAGCTTTTAGGGGTCCTGAGTTCAGACTATATCAGACATTGGGTTCTGGCAGCAACATATGCCACACCTAGAAGTATTGTTCTGGCCCATGGAGAAGAGCCACTGGATTCACGACCAATAGGAAAAGTATATGGATCAGGAAGCCAAGGGTGTGATAGCAGGGGTGGTCTCACCTATGTTACCCCCAGTAACTATTTAGGGGTCTTTCTGCTTCCCATCCATATGACTCTAGGCTCTGAAGGTCAGAAGTTCTGGGCCCCCAAAGAAATACATTCACTAACTCTGTCATGTTGAACTATAATCTATAGCTGTCACATGAACTAGCTAGGCCACTTTTCATTCAGATATGAGATATGATAATAGACCCTGATGGTCAGGAGGAGGAAGGCCACTCTTATACCAAGAGGTCAAGGAATAATACATGTGGAACTCAACTGACAGACCTGAGGACCTCTTGTTACTCCTTTGACCAACTGACTGTGACTGAACAAATATGGATACAATGACCTAAGAAAGATACAGTTACTTGGGGCTTAAAGTTAGGGTCGTGTCACTGGGAAGACTGCCCAGACCAGCAAAGGGGACAGTTGAAAACAAAGAGAATTTAAAATGGATCATGACAGAAGGAGCGATGGATACCCACTGTAGTCCCCAAACCAACAGCAGTGGTGGCAACTGTAGTTTCTCCCATGTAATCCATCTTTAAAGTCTCCCCTCAGATAGAGAAGCTCATAATAATGGTAGGAAGCTTCTCCTTATACAGTTTAAGGGGAGGGTTATAGCAGATAACAATCCTCCTTTAAGTGAAAATATGTTGCCTGGCTATGAGGACCATCCTTTGCTGCCACTTCTAACTGTTCCCTGCTTTAGGGTCAACCTCAGCTTTCCAATGAAGGTCATTTTCTCATGGAAGCCCTCAGCCAATGACAGAATAAATGGGCTAGACATTTCCATGTCACACAGAACTGCTGTAGTGGGCTGTCCACTCCAAGGACCCCTGCTGGCTGCCCTGCTGGCTGCCCTACTGTCATATCTGCATCACAGTCTGACAGCACTTTCTAGCTTCCCCCCACTACCAGCTGACTGGTGCCTCCTGCACTACCCCAGTCATCATTTTCCTCAGCACTGTGACCAAATGCATATGAGAAAAACTTAAGACTTACTTAGGTTCACAATTTCAGTTCATCATGGCATGCAAGGTATTGTAGACCAGAGCAGTTCATGATGATCCAGAAAGCAGAGAAAGAGAATACGGACTTTCTTACCCCCTTTTTCTTCCCTTTAATCCAGCCCTGGGGATGGTACCGCCCCTCAGTGCTCTGGAAAAATCCTCAAAGACATACCCAGAGGTATGCCATATCATGTCCTATGTGATTATAAATCCAATAAATTAATATTATTAAGCATTACCCATCATACACCCTAAAGAAAAATTATCTGACCATATCCTACTTCTGGAACATGAGAACATTTCCTTATTTGAAAAGAGCTGCTTTTGCAGATGAGTCATGGATTTGAGGTGAAGAGACCATCCTAGATTATCTGGGTAGACCCTAAAAGTAATCGTGTGTATATAAAACAGACAACAGGAGAGAGAGACACAGAGAAGAGGAGAAAGCCATGTCCTCACAGAGGCAGACACTGAGTGATGCAGCCACAGGCCAGGAATGCCTGGAGTCACAGGAAACTGGAAGAAGCCAGGAGCAGACCTTCTGAGGGAGTGAGCAGGGGATGCTGCCTCTGGCATGCTTCTCCAGAACCATGAGAGAACGTGCTTCTGTTGCTGAAGGGACCACTTCGTGAGGACTTACTGTGACAGTTCCAAGAGAATGACACTTTCCTCTTCACTGATGTCCCTTTTCAATCTTTCCCACCCTTAGCATTGTTTAATTAATCGATGGCTTCATGGAACAACCCAACTTGGCATCAGGCATGAGATGTTAGCCTAGGAAAAGAATGTGTACCCATGTAGGGGCAGAGCAGGTGGCAGGAGAGAAAGCAGGGAGGACAGTCCAGAGGAAGAGACACCTCAATATGCTCAAAGGATGGCAGGAGCCAGCAGAGTCAAGAGACGCTGCAGTATCACACTCAGTATGTGTAAGCGCAGGAGCAACTAGGCAAGAAGAGGGTACATCTAACTGGTCTTTGTAGTGGGCTTAGACCTTTGCACTTAATCCAAAAAGGATTTGAAGGAGGGAGAGCCCTGACCAGAGTGCCACTAAGAAGGATGAACTGATATGGCTTAAGAATATTGTGATCATACACTGTTCCTATGGAAAAAACTTTTCCATAACTGACACCTATGTGTGAGCAGCTGGACCCCAACCAATGCCACCCACCTGTCCAAGGGAGAAGCAGAGGCATTGCGATTGCCTCAGTCGTTTCTCTTCAGACTTTGATCAGGATACTTTATATAAAATATGATGTAAAAGCAGCTTCAAGTCTCACCTTGCATAACTAGAGGGTGTACCTTAAATCCCATCTATATAAAGGTTTTAGGGCTGCCCTTGGCCATGAGCACCTTCAGAACAAGGGGGTGTCTTCAACCCAGAAATGGAACAACCATTCAGAGAATGGAACAATAACCTACAACCTTGGGAACCCTGTAGGGCCAGCCCAGGGCTTCTTGGGGATGTTATCTCTCCCAGCAACTGTGCATAGGATGGGGGAGAGACCACACTTTTCAGGAAGACCACCCTGCACAGGAAATGGTTATCTTTGTGAGAACAAAACAGAAGCTCCATGTGATAGAGCTTAGGGGCACAGCTGGCGTGTTGTCTTTAGTTCTGCAGCGCTGTGGTTGTTTTAACTGAACTAATATTCAAATATTGGACAACTTCTCACGGCAGTCCCGACTTCCAGGTCCTCTCGTCAGATCGCCATACTTTCTGTAGGGAACAGAGCTTGTCAGTGGCCAAGTATGGGACAAGCCTGCTTCCCTCTGCCCAGGGCTCCATCCTCCTGAGTTTCTCAACACAGAAGCCACATGTAATGGCTATAAATTCAATTGTCAACTTGAAGGACTTGAGAAACACCTAGGGCATTGGTGAGGCACACCATGGTTTCCTCTATATAGGTATTTCCAGAGAGAGTTAACTGATGAAGGAAAGGCCAGGTCTCAATGTAGGCAGCTCCATCCACGGGCTGGGTTCCTGGACTGAATAACAGGGAAAGGGAGACAGCCAGGTGAATCCCAGCTTTCCCTACTCCCACTTCTGGTCAATCAAGACACGAACAGTTCCAACCACATGTTCCCACCACCATGAATACCGCCATGGCTTTCCCACCATAATGGACTGTCCTTTCTAAACTATCAGTTAAAAGAAATCCTCCTTCCCTGCAGTTGCTTCTGCCGAGTATTTTGTCACAACAATGAGAAAAGTAACTAAGATACCAAGTGCTTTGTTTTTGTAATGAGTCTTAATAAATATTTATCAGAATCTATGATCTCACCAAAAATGGTAAAATGAATGATACATTGAGAGGGCTGGAATTTCTAGACAAATGGAAAGACACTGTAGTATTTTTCCTCTGCCAGCTTTATTCATTCAATTTACATGTCTGAGTTTGTGGCTCCTGTCTTGTTTTCGGGGCCTCAGCCTTTCAGCCTGTAAATACCATGGGCCATCCACCCCACTTGAACTTTTCTCCTGCCTCGGGTTTATCCAAGTGACTAAGCCTAACCTCTGAGTGTCACCACCACAGCAGGTACCACAGGAAGACACCTCCTGGGGAACGGGCCGGAGCTGCAGGGAGAGCCTCAGCTGAAAGGCTGTGGTGGAAAGGGGGTTGTGTTAATTTCATTTGCGTGCCTTTCTCTCCTCCAACCAGTAACACACTTGTGCACCCACTGACCCTGCATGTCACTGTTAAAGGTATCCATATAAATATCAAATGGAATCTGATCCTGTTTGTGAATTATTCTTCCTTCTCATTAAAAATCATTGGATGAGAAAAAATAATGACCAACTAAGGAGTTCCACCGTGTGGGTCCTGTGTGGGGAAGAGGAGAGGCAGTTATCTTCCCCTACTCAGGAGCCACAGGCCAGTTTTGCTTTTGTTTTTTTTCTTTTTTTATTTCAGAGGGACAGACAGAGAGAGAAAGAGGCAGACAGAGAGAGAGAGAGAGAGAATGGGCGTGCCAGGACCTCCAGCCACTGCAAACGAACTCCAGACATGTGCACCCCCTTGTGCATCTGGCTAACGTGGGTCCTGGGGAATCGAGCCTCGAACCGGGTTCCTCAGCCTTCACAGGCAAGCACTTAACCACTAAGCCATCACTCCAGCCCCCACAGGCCATTTTTGGTTGGTGTGAAAAACTAGTGGAGGCAGTTCCATTTGATAAATCTGCTGGCCAGGGTGAGATAGGAGTGGGTATAGGGTAGACCACCCTTGCAAAGGGGAATACTTTATCACTAATATTGCTGAGAATCACCAACACAATCTAGTATTCACCAACTCAATGTTTGTTATTGTCTTTGAATTTTCCAACCAAAAATGCATCTTCTTGTTGCCCATACTCAGTGAAGCCACAACTATGGCCCCACACCCTTTGATATGCCCTGTTGCTCCCCACTTCCCATTGCAGCCCTACGTTTCCTCCATCAGCCTTCCACGGCCATCCTAAAGCACACAGCCGAGCCAGCCCTTTAAGCTTAGTTTTCACATGAGGAACTGCAGCATAAAGGAGCAAGGAGACTCCGAAGCAGACAGAGAAATGCACGTTTGTTTGATTTTAAGCATTCATGCTTGACTGATCTGAACACCACTTTCTTTTTTATTTTTAAAATTAATTTTATGAACTTTACTGTACTGACATATCACATATTGGTCATATTCCCATCAGGTTATAGTCTTGTATACCCTCTCCCTTGTCCCCATTCCACTGAGGACCTTCCTCAGTCATGTCGATGGTATTCACTGTGGGGTCATGAAGGTATCAGTCTTAGTTGATGGGAGACTGTGCCTCAGGACACTCCTTCTCACCCCGTGGCTCTAACAATCTTTTCACCTCCTCTTCCACAATGTTCCCTGTGGTCAGTGCCTTCACCACCCCAGGAGACAGCACCAGGGTACTGTGCTTTCCTTTTTAACCATTCTTGGAATTCCTCCTCCTCCATGGGGCCACCTGCTCCCCAGGGAAAGTCTACCACCTAATCCATAGCAGGATATGGGATTTTGGTAGGTTTACCTCTTTGCTGAGGCTGGGAGCTGAACAAAGGGAAATGCAAGTGTGTGTTTGTGTGTGCTCTTGTGCATGCTTATGTGTGCTGGGTGTTTAGGTGAGCAAGCAGTAGGCTAGACATGTGGAGTGGTGTGGAAGTGCATGGGGTAGAAAGACCTGTTGAAAGCCACACATGGTGGTGCACACATTTAGTCCCAGCACTCGGGAGGCAGAGGTAGGATCGCCCTAAGTTTGAGGCCACACTGAGACTACATAGTAAATTCCAGGTCAGCCTGGGCTATAGCAAAACCCTACCTAAAAAAAAAAAAAAAAAAAAAAAAAAAAAAAAAAAAGACCTGTTGAGATGACAAGTATACAGAGAGAAAAATGTCCTAACTGGCTGCCTCCGTATCCTTTATAAACGTGTATCTTCCCTGCGTATTTCCTTCCTGGAAGACCATTTCCTGGGTCAGCATTTCCTTTTCCTGCCTGATGCTCTTCCTTTGCTTGCTTTTTGCAGCAACACAATTCCCCAACTGTACAGAGGAAAGAGGCATTTTCCTTGATCCTTCACTGGTCTCCTCTTACTGCTCAGACCAGGACATTGGACACAACCTGGGCACCTGCTGCTCCTATGCCATCAAGCCAGTGTTCTTATGCCAAAGAAGGAATTTTAAATATATTTAAATATTTAAAATATAAATATTTTAAATGGACCTTGAGAGCTTGTTTGGGGGTTCTAGCAGGGGAGCACAGCTACTCCTATACCCTTGACTGAAGACAGGGCCTCTTCTATTCAGGGAAGGTTATCCTTTCCAACTGAGTGTACAGCTTCCTGAGGGATGCAAATGCACCAGTGAGGGAGAAAGGGGACACCCACCTAGCCAGCCAGATCAGCTGAATCAACCCTGGTGATCAATGGGGTGACAGATGTCACAGCCAGATCACCCTCACATCCAATGGTGAATTTAAATACTACAAATAATTTTTAGAAATGAATTCTAATTTCAGAAGTAATACATATTGGTTCAAGAAAATAGCCTATTTATGCAAAATAATAAAATTCTCCTCACACTTATAGGGAACAGTTTATAACATCTTGCTTCATTTTTCACACTAATATGTATGTGTGTTTGAAATGCTTTTATAACATACACGAAAAGTATATACAATTTTATTATCTGTTTTTCTAAGGAATTGAGTGTTGTGGCTTTGGTATGGTTCAATGTTTTTCCAAAACTAGGATTTTCCTAAAATTGTACTCTCTTAACATTTTGTGATTTTTTTTTGTTTTTTTTTTGTTTTTTTGTTTTTGTTTTTTGGGGTAGGGTCTTGCTCTAACCCAGGCTCTGGAATTCACTATGTATTCTCAGGGTGGCCTCAAATTCATGGCGATCCTCCTACCTCTGCCTCCCGAGTGCTGGGATCAAAGGTGTGCGCCACTACGCCCAGCAACATTTTGTGATTTAATAATACATCATTTACCAAACAAGTGGCTATAGGTGGGCAAGGAGCAAGAAGAATTTTTCTTTAATCTTTGTGTATTTGTGCATATGTATATGTATGTGTACTTTCTCATGGTGTCCCTAAGGAAAACCACCCAAGGTCATGTATGAATAGCAAGAGATCTGCCTGGGTCCCTCTCATAACAAAATGTCATTCTATGAATTTCCTGATCTGCCAGTGAGGTAGAACTTGACTAAGCTTAGCCCCTGATTATAACCACTGGTAGAAGGTACCACAAGGAAGAGAGAGGAAATGTATAGCACTACTAATAATGTGACATCGATGGTAAAAGAAGACACACATTACCATGAGGCCTGTGTCCAGCATGTGACACTAGTGTCTCTGCCCATGTAGAAGGCCAGGATCAACCTCTACCAGTGAGTCCTTTTTGAGTGTGTGTGTGTGTGTTTGTGTGTGTGCCTGTGTATGTATTCATGTGGAGGGGTATGCATGTGTGTGTGTGTGCATGCATATCAAAGCCAGAGTACAACTTTGGGTGTCATTTCTCAGGAACACTGTTTATCTTTTGTGAGACAATCTCTCACTGTCCTAGAGCTTGAAAATTAGGCTATAATGGCTGGCCAGTAAACCCCAGGAATCCTCCTGTCTCCAGTACTGGAAATAAAAGTGCTTGCCATCACACCAGCATTTTGTTATAGGCTCCAGGGATCAAACTCAGGTCTTCATGCTTACAAGGCAAAGACTTTACCAACTCAGCTGGCTCTCCAGCCCTCAACGAAGCCCCTCTTAAGCAGCTCAGCCTGTAATGATATGCTTTTTGTGCATGAAGGCAGCCGAGGCAGCTGAGCAGACTCATCAAGAAGCAGAACCATCTTTTGGTTTAGAGTAAAACAGCAGGCCTCAGCTGGCTGAAGTTGATAGTCAACAATACCAGCCCCACAGCAGGCCCCAGGGAATCCCTCAGAATCACATGCAGGGCCTACTCAGTCTATCTTCTCCTTTGGAAAAGGATGCCTTCTGTTTCCTTCAGGGAAAAACTTCAGGGCGAAGCAGGTAAATTTCCCTGTGATCATTCATTGGCATTGGCTGATGAACATTCGGAAAGAGCAGGACAAACAATTATAATCTGTTTTTCTTCTGGGGATGAAACCTAAGCATGTAAGTGCCCACATGCAGACTTCGGTATTTCTGCTGTATGAAGTGGAGGATTAACACTCTATAACTTTACCCTTTGCTTGAAAGGAGACTAGCTATTTGCCAGTACACCAGTCATTCATTTCCTTCATTGCACCAGTCATAATTCTGAACTATTCTAACATCTTTGAAGAGAATTAATTAGCTCTTCTATTGGTACTTTTAAAGCACTTTCATGTAGGTCTGGTTTGTGCTTGGCCTTTAAGAGAATTTCCATGGCAGCCATTTAAGAGATAGCAGACTGCTCAGGAAATGCCCGATGCCTTGTAGTGTTTGAAAGGGATCCTGCTTAATGGACATTTGTGCAATTAAAAATGTAATTACTCATTGGTAAAAGTGTACTATTGATGAAAATCCCTTTAGAAATAAAAGGTATGTCTTATAATTGATTTTTTTCAATCAGAAAATAATTCCATGGTCAATTTGTTTAATTATAAGGAAACTTTAAAGTATTGGACAGTACTCAGCCAGTACCAGGAAAAACACGAATTATTTACCATCTCCAGAATGTAATTCATTACTTATGGTGCATATCCCTATTGTGGACAGACATTTTCATTCCAAAGGCTCTTCTCTATCTTTAAAGTTAACAAAAATCACTGAGTACCTTCTGGATGTCAGGTTACCTTGGTAATCATTTTAAATAATTCCCAAACCAATTCTCCACACCAGATAGCAGTAGGAAAGTGAGCCATCATCTTCCCAAGACACAATTAAAGCTTAAGCTATAGCTAGCATCACATGGCTACTAAGGATCAGAACTAAAATCTGAGCCCAGCCCCTTCATTCTACAGTGCCACCAAGTATCAGTGCTAAGGAAATTGAAATACTGTGAAACCAAAAGCAGAATCCAGCTGAGCTGTGATAAGTACATCTGCCCCTTCTTCCTTGTCTCCAGTCCAGGGCTCAGGGGCAAGTTTTCAGACTAACCCATTAGAATCTTTGCCTTATGCTGGAGCACCTGTGTTTATAAAATCATTTTTATTTAGAAAGAATTGAGAAATCTGGTTAAAATTGAATTCCTTTGCCCCTTATTCATAGATCTCATTTTCTGCAAACCATCTTTATTTTGCTGTGACTCCCTTTGGTGGGGGGATCTATCCATCATAATTAATGTGGAGTAGTCCTGCAGGAGCTCCAGGAGACAGGGTGATAAAACATGTGGCCCACTTCCTTCCTGTTCAGCCTCCTCAGTGTCTTCTCCCTGAATGTCTAGGTGAAATATTTAGTGACATTTTCCTAAAGGTAAGTGAAGTCTCTACAAGTGTAATTGTGGAGACAGGAATCACTGGTTATTTTGAAAGAACATGGAAAGTCCAACATTATTTCATTCAAATTCTTGTGACATTATTATGGTTAAGCCATTCAACCTCTCTGAGCCTATAATAGAGGAATTATTACAGATATGTCTTTGAAGTGTTGGGGAATCAAGAAAAGAATTCTAACCAATCTGGACCTGTCCTGTCTACCCCAGGGTATACTATTCAGGGAAAACAGGTTGCAAAGTACCTTGAAAAAATATATATAACTGTATGTAAAATAAAATATCATATATATATATATATATATATATATATATATATATATGGAGGTCTCTTTAAAAATATCAAATGGGACTTAGAAATGGTAACACATGCTTGATTATGCCATGGATTTTAGAACCAGGTGGCCTCAACTCAAATCCTGTCTCCTTCATTTGTTGATAACATGTTCTTAAGCAGCGATTGTGACCACCTCTGCCTCAGTCTCCTTGTCTGTAAAATAGAGCTGATAGTAATATCTGTTTCATAGGATCAGAAACTACAAGAGATGGAAGAGATGATATCAGATAAGTATTCTTAAGACCTGCTGCCTTGTTTTCTAGAGGCCTGACTTCATTTTTGGTGGCAGGCTCACTAAAATTGTGCTGCAGCTCCCACGAGTATATGTCCATTCTCCTTCCTACCATCCTGAGTGTCAGCCTCACTTCTCTCCTAACATCTTGTCCCAGTGGTCCTGAATGTCTGGGGGCTCAGCTTCTCCTATAGCTGAGCCTAAAGGCTGAGGATTAAGTGTATAGATAGACATAAAGAACAGTGCTTGTGACACAGTCACAAGAAACACTTGCCACGATAATCATTATCACAGCACATAGCACACAAGCAACACACCCTCTGTGGTAGTTTGAATGGGTGTCCCCCCAGTAGATACAGGAGCTTTATTCAAGCTTATAACTTATATCTCCAGCCACCTGGCTGAAGGAGGTGTCATTGTGGGTAGATACTAGGTTCCAGCCTCAAGGTGTGCTTGGGGAGCAGATCTAGAATTTCCAGACAAAGATATGCAAAGTGTTGGGGCTCCGGGCTTTGTCCGGGGTTCGTGAGTATGCTTATGGTGGTGGTGGTTGCTTTTCTCTCTCTGCATGGACCTGTGCAAGGGGGCCAGCTTCTTCTGCCATTATGGAGCGTTCCCTCAATCTGTAAGTGTCAAGTAAAGTCCCTTCCTCCCATAACTGTGCCTGGTTTAGAAGTTCATCCCAGCAATATTGAAGCTGACTGCAGCACCCTCAAAACCTGTAACACAGGCTGGAAGATGGCTCTGTGGATAAAACATCTGCCCTAAAAACATGAGGACTAGAATCAGGATCCTCCAGCACTCACAAAGCAGGTGTTGTAGCCAGCTTCTAATCCCAGTGCTCAGGAGCCCCAGGGTAAGCTGGCTAGTGGGACTGTTAGAATCCGCACAAGAACCTGCAGTGGAGAGCGATGCAGGAAAACATCTGATGTCAACCTCTGGCTCACACACACATACACATATGTGTGCCCACACAATGAACATGCGTACATTCGCATGCATACTACACACATACACGTGGAAGAAAAATAAGCCCTATAATACAACCCTGTCTCCAAAGTCCTTCATCAACTGGGAACTGCCCCAGTCTCTCACCTTTTCTTGCCTTACCATTCTTGCTTCCTTGGTTAATGCCCTGGGCCTGCTGGTTGGCCCCATAAGCACAGGATCTTTCATATATCATATATTAGTCTTATACCCTGAACCCTTGCCCCCACCAGCCTAATAAGAGGTTTCCAAGGGCTGTGAGGGAGGTAGAAGGTGGCAGAATGTTTTGTCACAGACACACACATATGTAAGTCCATACACACACACACACACACACACACACACACGCTGTTGGTACCTGGTAGGTACTCAATAACATTTCCATTTCACTTTAATATCAATTGCAGAAGATGGACAAAGCAGTCCATTTCCAGTATTTGTGGAAAGTCTGATACTGCTGCCTCTTCTCATTCACAGTATGTTAATTCCTCTCCCTGATGACTATCCTTAGAAAAACCTGTGATATAGACTGACCCACAGGGTGCGATATGAAGTCTGAGACCTGGAATTTTGCTGTCCAACGTGGGTGCCACACGATCTTATTGGCATTAAAATTAATTAGAAACAAGTGAAGCTAGGAATCCAGCTTCTTAGCCGTACTGGCCACATAGCAAAAGATCAATAACTACCTGCCTAGAAGCACTCACGAGGGACACATGCAACACAGCAGGAAGTTCTGTTGGACAGCGCCAGTATTTACTGAGGGAAACTGCCCTGTGCTGAATATGGATAATATTCCCCAAGGTCTATGGCTCAGCCTCCAGGGTTGGTGTCATTGGGATAAGGTGAGTGGTGGAAGTGAAGGAAGCTTCAGGAAATGGGGCTGAATGGGCAGTCCTTAGGTCATGGAAAGCATGATTTAAAAGGGATTATGAAGCCTCTCTCTCTCTCTCCTTTCTTTTACTGGCTCAAGATGTTGGCTCTGGCACATGCTTCTGCCATGATTTATTGCCCTCACTAGAGGTCTGAATCAATGGGTTGCCTGATCTTGGACTAGAACCTCCGACCCATGAGCCAAAATAAGTGGCCTGTTTCAGGTGTTTTATTGCACTGATGCAAAGCTGAATAATACACGGGGCATGACTTGGTTACAGAGCTTCATTGCGGTCCTAGCCTTAGTTATCAGAGAACCAGAGGCCCAGAAGTTCAAGAGCTGAATGGTAGGGCAGAGGTGAGGATGGCACACAGAATGGTAGGAAGGAGAAGGGAGACTAACACAGGTTCCACATGTAAATTCTGCAAACCCTAGTCTACCAAATGTCCAGCTGGTCCTGGCAAGGACCAAGGCAGCAGCCTTCATAAAAGGCTCATGCTTGGGCATTCCACCTCTTAGAATGAAATGCTTCGAGAAAGGACATCTGAGGTGATGGCTTACATCTTCAAGTGGAGTTGCAAGTTGGAGCCATGACTGGTGTGTTTCAAAGATGAAAATATTTAAAAGCCTGCCTCAGTTTCCCTCCTTTTCCTGTCCCTATTCCTAGTGTTCCACCAGGCCAAAGATAGAATTTGATGATTGTATGATTTCTAAGGTCTTCTTTAGGGAAAAGGATGAATGAATTAAGTACAAAAATGAATATTTCAGCTTCAAATTCTTGTAATCTTAGAAATTCAGGGCCATGACTCTGACACCTCTGAGGAGTGAGATCTCATTAGGTCATTTACAGGAAATGAGGACATTGGAGTGCTTTGTCTTAGCAGGATGGCTTTCCTTTCTACCTAGAACATTCCATGGCTTCTTAAAATCACTAGCATTCCCAGGAAGCATGCAAATGAGGATCTCTGGGGCTCAAGCTTTCTTAACTTTGCAGAAGAACCCCCTCTGTCAACAGACTGTGGGTGGAAAGGGAGGGATCATAGCTCTCCATTGTTTTTTCTTTTATAAATAAGATGACTTCATGAGGCAGAATGGCTTTCCCACCATCCTACACCGTTTACCATTGAGAACAGAGGCTTAGATCTCCTGCTTCTCAGCCAAGTTTTGGCCTCTCAAGTATTTGCCTGACAAGAGTTAACATCACAAGGTGATCAGAGCCCCAAGCTTAGAATCAGATGATAAGAGTTAGAAATCTCTGACCTGTGTTTTACTAGATATGAGATCTTGGGCAAGTACAACCATTTCTCTGAGCTTTAGTTCCTTTGTCTAAAAATGGAGTATAACGTACAGACCTCGGGTTCGTTGTGTTTGTCTGGTGAGATGAAGCATATGAGAATGGATAGAATAGTAGGTGCTGGATGAACACAGGCTGTATATGTTTCATGCTATCACTTGAACAAAGCCTTTCTTCAGGAGGGAGTATGTGTTTGGACCATTAATATAAAATTGAATGTTATAAGTAAAATTTCTTTCTGTATTTTTTTTACAAATCTTAAGTGGAAAGGAGCCACATATCTTTATGTCATCCACAACCCAGATGTTTGGTTCCCAGAGCAAAATAAAATGGCTTTAAAATTAGCTCTAGCCATTTGGAAAGTAAAGCATAGAAGTGAATTAGAATTAATATATCCTGCATTCTGTTTATGGCATTTTCATGGCTAGGTTTATACATTTAAAACTATTAACTGAAACCAATATTTAAAATACGGGGTACTGAAACTGTTTACTGTTTTATCTCTTGCCAGGAGAGATTTCATGCCGTCGTATATACATTTAAGCAGAAAGCCATTTTGCGTTTTCCATTTGTTTTCATTACATACTTTCTTTCTATATTTGTTCTTTGGCACTGTTTGCATTGAAGCCAGGGCCTGCCTTCTTTTCACTTTATTTCTCCATGGCAACAGATAGACTTGCAATGCCACACACAAAAATGCAGAATTACAACCTCCCTGCCAGACCGAGCCGAAAGAACCATGTACAGTGAAATCAGTGATGGAAACTTGGGGTGGGTAATGAATAAGCCAAATCTTTCCTTTTCACACAGAATGTAAATCACAATTCCCTTTTGCATCTTCTCTTTCCTCCCTAGGAAAGACCTTTAGTGTGCACTCAATATATTTACCGATTGACTGTTACCATTTCCTTTTCAAGTGCTCCCCAGCCGTCTGATTAATAATATATTTGAGAAACTGTAACTGTAGCAATTATGGCTTGCTGAATGCTTTCAATCTACTGTGTGCTGCACGGAATGTCTGATGACATACATGAGTCCATTGCACCCTCACCGCTGCTCTCCAAGGCGATCATTATCCTCTGTTTGCAGATGAAGCTCCTGAGGCTCAGAGACTGAAGTGATGTGCTCAAGGTCACAGCTCACAGCTAGGAAGCAGGGGAGCTAAATTGGCTCCTGTGCAGTGTATCTGACATGCAAGCCTGGGCTCTTAACCTCTCTGCTAGCATGCCAGTCACAATTTTGTAGATCTACGTCAACTCTATTGCTCTACTACTTTCATAAGTTACCTCTTCATCCTTATCTTAGAAGGGGGCCCATTTTTCATCTTTAAAATATTCCCAATGCTTTCCCAGAGGCTTCTGACAATGGCTCTAGAGAACAACCCCAGTCTCTTTCTGTACCTACAATTCGTCTCAGTCCAGAGACCTGAACTCATCTAATGTGGCAGCATCCCTTCTTTTTTAGGCTATAGTTCTTCCTACACCAATGCATGTTATTTCCTTATTTTTTTTCTTTAGAGAGAAAATGAGAAATTAGGCTCAACAGTCGGATATTTTAATTATCTCAAATATTACATAAATAGGTTTCACCTGGCCACTTGCTCTTAAAATAAGCTTCACTTTTCCCCCTGCTACTATCTGTACTCTATTTGGCTTCTCGACAGCAATTATGTGGACTGGGCAGGTGTTCATATTGCTCACTGTCTTTCCTCTTTGCTGGGTCAATGAAGAATGGAATGGAATGCAGTGATTGGCACCTAGTGTTTGCCCAATAAAATATCATTGAATGGGTTTAAAAAGTTAGTGGTGCCAGCCCCAGTTCCCTATCCAAGTCACCAGACTCAGAACTCAGGGGCCACCTCTGAGCTTCCTATTACTGCAAAGTCTCCCCTGCAACTTGTTTCAGAGCTGCTTTTTTTTCTCCAGTTCAGCAGCCTTTATTGAATCAAGACACTTTTGGGTCACCCCTAAATTATTGCCTCAGCCTCCTGAAAAGTTTCTCTTTAAGAACTCTCTCCCACCCAATTCTCCTGAAAAAGCACAGTGTGGGGGAGGGGGTCTTTTGTTTAGAAATTCACTACAGCTTTATGTCTCCTCAAGGATAGGTTTGAAATCCCTTCACTGTGCTGAAATATTCCATTTTCTTTCTCTTGCAAGACTAGAGCTAGACTAGAAAAATCTATAGGTAGCTCATATAGAGTTTATTGTTTCTGTCCTCAATATTGTTCAGTACCATCCATCCAGCTGAAATTCTCTCTCCATTACTGTCTGTCAGAACTAATACTTTGCTTATAAATCCTTAGGTGGAAATTTACATTCCATGACTTACTTATCATTAACGACTTTGGGATTATAGATATGTGACTTTTAACTTCCATCTTTTAAGTCACTTTACCAGAACTACTCACAGCAATCCTCCTATCTCTGTCTCCCAAGTGCTGGGATTAAAGGACTGCACCACCACACCCGGCTCAGAGCTACTTATATGGAAATGTTTTCCCCTCAAATAAAACATTCTGGAACTTACAGTGCCTAACTGATTAAACTCTCCCTTTTGTTCAGTGCTCACAAAGATTTACAACTTGTAACAAGACACAAGGAAGACTTTAGGTCAGTGTGGAATGTAGGAAAATGACTATTGTAAATATGAACCACTTCTCAGGCAGATCAAATTTCATTAACATCAAGTTTGAGTAGTGATGAAATGGAAATTAAGATCTGGAAATTGAATCTCTTTAACTACCCATGCTTGAGAATTCCTTGCAAACTCTTCTCATTCTTCTAGAAGTACAAATGCTTCAGTTTGAAGGTTTCTGGGCTAGAAGACACTTTCCGACTCAGGAGTCTCTATGATCCGCATTGAAGTTGCTATCTAGAACTTCTGTGAAGTGCAGGTTCAGGAGCTGCTTAGTCTATAGTTAAAGCCCAACTGGGTGACCTTGTGAATGTCACTCATCTATTCTTGGGCTAAATGGAAATAATACAAAAGATGTTATGTGTTTTATCAGACATACATGAAACCACTGGATTTGGGGTTGGAATGGTTAGAATATTTGACAAAATGAAATATCTTGGGAATGAGACCCAAGCCTAAATATGATATTCAATTATATTTTGTTATCATTTATACACATAGTCACAAGAAAATTTTAGAGAATATTTTTTGTGAGTCTACATTTTACTTGAACCCATCACATGAGGTCGGGTATTGAATTTTCACTTTTATCAGTGCTCAAAGATTCAGATTTTGGAATGTTTCAGATTTTATATCTTGAGATTAGGGGTATTCAACTTGTGGTACCTCTATTGTAAGGCTACTAGGAGGACTAAATAATCAGTGCAGGTCAAACACTTAGAACAACTTACTACTTAATACATAGTTGCTGTACTACTGCTATTGTCACTTCTGCTAACGTAACTAAAGAGATGCCCTGAAAAGAACTTGAGAAGGCAGTCTTATCTGCATCATTGAAAACATGCCTGCACACAGGTAGCAATAAAAACCATATGCCATGATGCTTCTCAGAAAATCCTTCCATTGAACAAAATGCCTATTAATCATGCCCTGGCTCTTTGCCAGATACTGAAGAACAAGTAAGTCAAATCCCTTGCCCTCCTAGAGGAACAGCTTAGAAAGGAATGGTAAGTCAAAAAAGGAGAGCGAAATCAGGGCTGAGGTCTAGGGAACTGATCTGTGGTCTAGTAAAGGTAGAGGGATTGAATACATGTGAATTTTCATATTTTATTCATAGTCAGAGCATCTTGGATGAAAAAGTAATAGTTTAGGAAACAACTTCAGACAACCAAGTTCAATCTCAACAAGAAAGGGATGATGCTTTGAAACCAATAAGGTTACATTTGATGGAGATAAAGCCATATCTTAAGTTCAGGAATACACAGCCCTATATTGAGGGGCATGCTGGGAAGACAGTTTGGTGGGTAAAATGCTTGACACACAATCATAAAGTCCTGAGTTTGGATTCACAGAACCTATGTAAGAGCTGAGCATGGGGGTACACACCTATAATCCCCATGCTGGGAAGATAGAAACAGAAGACTCCCTAGGGTTTGCTGGATAGCTAGTCTAGACAAATAGATAAGCTCTAGGTTTAGCAAACCTAGGGTCCTATGTCCAAAGACAAGGTGAATAGTGATTGAGGAAGACATGATGTCAACCTCTGGCCTCCACATACATGCACACACATTTTCACATGTACCCCCCACATGAACATGCATGCACATAACAAAAAAGAAAAATCCAGTAAAGGCTAAGTTATGGAGCAATTGATTATAACTGGATATGAGGAAAAGATTTTCATTCTGGTCTGAAAATCTCCATCTGTATTCGGAGGCACCTTACAAATTCAGGGACATCATTGCTCAAATTGAGGGAATTTGGTTACACTTGAAGTGTCCTTCAAAAAAAAATATTTACAGATTGTTTTAACTTCTAATATATAATTCTTTTAAGGTACATATTTATAAAACTTAGCTCTCAGACGTTTAAAATTATAAAGAATGCCATTCACTTCTAATACACATACCAATCACCTTTAAATGAGTTTTAAAGTAATATTTGACCCTACTTAATAACTTAAATTTGAACTATGTTTATTAATTTAATATTGTCTTATCTTTTTGTATATCTCTTTTGTCTGAGTTAGGATAAGGTAACATTGCCTAATTTCTTAATGTATTTATAAGTATGATTCAAATTATCTTCAATGGTATAATACTGAACAGACATGTTGTCTTATACTTAAAGTCATAAGTTTACATCAAGTTCTCAGTAACACATTTTGAATCTGGCCAATAGATGAAAAAGTTCTAGCTATTTCAAATATACAAAATAGCTGGGCATAGAGGCTTACACCTTCAATCCCAGCACTAGGTGGGTAGAGGTAGGAGGATCGCTGTGAGTTCGAGGCCAGTCTGGAACTACAGAGTAAGTTCCAGGTTAGATTGGGCTAGAATGAGATTGTATCTTGAAAAAAGAGAATAAAAACCAAATAAATATGTGAAAGTTTTTCAATATAAAAGGTTAATATCTTGAGTTTGTTTTTCTTGGAATATATCTACATAACTCTAAACCTCCTAAGTTGGAAATAATTTAGCCTTTTAGTTAATTATTTTATTCTCCTATACAATTTAGGCAATTACCTTCGTGTATAAAATGTGGGAATTGCCTTCTCAGGATAAAGTTATAAAATGATTCAGATATTTCATCAGAGGTCTGTGTGCATTTTCTTCCTTGGAAAGCTTGATGGAATGCTTAGAAGCCAGTTAGTTTTCAATTGTCATGACTGAAAAACCAGAGTATTTATGGAATGAAACAAAGGGAACAAGAAGGCAAGTTAGCTATTTTCCTATTTTATACATTACCTAGTTTTTATTCTAGTCTTGTCTATTACTAGTATCCAATTGACAATTTGACCGGAGTCTGCATTTCCTTGGCTCTTAAAATAAATGTCTTCATTCAACTCCAAAAGTTCTTGTATTTGGTAAAATACTCCACTTTTTCATGAATTTGTGATTGTGTATTGTACCTTTCTTGAAAGGGTATTATGATATGTATTAAGCTCCAGAGATTACTCCAAGTTATAACTGACATGACATCTGGCCCTTTAAGGTCACTCTGCTAGTAGTCCACATCCATTATATGTGGTACTGGACAGACCTTGGACCCTTGGATCTGATAATTGGATCTGATAAACATTTTCTGTAAAGTAGTAAGACACAAAACTGACACACAAAAATTAGTACCTTTTCTACATTACAAACAAAAATTCTGAGAAAAAAAATCTCATTAACCATAGCTTCAA
This sequence comes from Dipus sagitta, assembly GCA_036346955.1. Taxonomy (NCBI): domain Eukaryota; kingdom Metazoa; phylum Chordata; class Mammalia; order Rodentia; family Dipodidae; genus Dipus; species Dipus sagitta. The sequence continues at coordinate 45,215,526 of CM070770.1, read as the reverse complement.
AAATACCTTGGTGTGTACCTGACCAATAAGATGAAAGACCTGTAAAATGACAATTTATGATACTGAACAAAGAAATAAGTCACCAGAAGATGGGAAAACCTCCCAATGCTTGTAGACTGGCAAAAATCAATATTGTGTTACTGACTATTTTATTGAAAGTGATCTACAGATTCAATACCATCCCCATCAAACTTTCTGCACCATTCCTTACAGAATGATAGGAAAAAGTCCTAAAATTTATATAAATGCACAAAAGACCCTGGATAGCCATAGCAATCCTAAGCAAAAAGAACAGTGCTAAAAGTGAGAGTACCTTGTGTCAATTTATACTACAGAATCATAGTAACAACAATAGCATAGTATTGGCACAAACACACATAGACCTTTGGAATAAAATAGAAGACCCATAAGAAAATAAAAAACAGCTATAGCCACCCAATCTTTGACAAAGGTGTCCAAAACATATGTTGGAGAAAAAAGCAGTCTCTTCAACAATGGTGCTAGGAAAATTGTCTATACATATGCATAAGAATGAAACTAGAACCATATCTCTTATTCTGCCCCAAATGAAATCAAAATAGATCGAAGACCTTTATGTAAGACCTGCTAGAGGAAAACAGAGAAAACACTTCAAGAATGTTAAGAGCCAGAGGATAGAGAGGAGTGTTGTGGAATACTGTCTTCGAGACATGAAAAGGCATTTGAACTCATAGATTCACAGCAACTGCAGCTATGTCTGTAAGAGCTGCATAAGATTGGGACCATCAATATTCTATCATGGATGAGAGGACTTAGGAGGAACTACTCTCCATGAACTATTAGTAGTTAATGGCTACTTGTGATGCAGGATTTTGGGGTTCAGGATGGGTCCCCCAATGTATGAACTCCAAGTTTGGGTTCTATCTTACCTTTAAAAAAGAACTGATAAAAGATGGACTCAAGAAGGATTAATTATGAATTGTCAAGTTTATTGAGGGGAAAATCACAAATTGTGGAGTTTATTTAAGGGAGCAATCACAAATTGTGGATTTTAGGAAACACTGCATAGTTTATAAGGTTCATTTAAGAGAAATTGAGGTTTTGGGGGGAAAAACTGGAGTAGAGCTGCAAGCATGTAGACTTGAGAGAAACGGAGGCTTTTAAAGAGAAATTAGAGTGAAGCTGCTGGCATGTGGAAAGCAGAATCTAGGAGGCTGTGTAGGGGAACTTGAGAAGAACACGCACATGGTAGATTGAGAAACCAGAGGAAAATCATACATTTATTCAAAGAGAGAGGTTACTTCAAACTAAAGCAGAGACAAGCAGAAAATCCATCCAGACCAAGAGACAGTTTTATGCTCTTCCCCCACCCAGCAAAGCCAGACTTACATGTACCCTTGTAGCCCTAGTGAAGAGAAGGCTGAGTGGAACAGGGCAGAACTACAGAGTTTGGGCAAGGGAAGACCCAAATGTTTGGTGAAGTCAGAGAATGGATCCCTGGGCCAGCCCATCTGGGCTGTCTAGGTAGAGTGCTAGACTGGGAAGTGGGGCCACTGTAGATAAGTCTTGATCAGACACAAGCTCCTTTTTGGGGGTGGCATATCATGGTTCTGTGTAAGTCCCAGTCCCTAACTGAAACTGACTTTAAAAAAAAAAAAGCTACCTTTCGCCTATCCTGGCTCACTTGGGCACTTGGGAAGATGAAGTCATTTGCTTCAGCGGTATGGCCACTGGTAAATCATTTACACTCCAGGAAATAATCCCCACCACAATCTTCCAATACACAATGCTCATCTGAGCAAGCCCTATCTAAAGTCTGTGGGTTACAAAAAAAAAAAAAAAAAAGACATGAAAATTGGAGAAAGACTAGTTGGGATGAAAAAATGGTTCAACAGGACAGAGAGGGAGATTTAAAAAAGAGTAATGGGGATGATTGTGATTAAAATACACTATTCAAAGCCGGGCGTGGTGGCGCATGCCTTTAATCCCAGCACTGGGGAGGCAGAGGTAGGAGGATCGCCTTGAGTTCAAGGCCACCCTGAGACTCCATAGTGAATTCCAGGTCAGCCTGGGCTAGAGTGAGACCCTACCTCGAAAAACAAAAACAAAAACAAAAAAAAAAAAAAATACACTATTCAAATGTATGAAATTGTCACTTAAAAAGATATAGGCAATGACCTTCTGAAAAGGACTCCAAGAGCACAGAAAATAATGAAATAATACCAAGAAATTACAAATAGGATTAGATGAAATTAAAAACCACAGCAAAGGAAACAACCAGGAAAATGAAGACAGCCTACAAGCTGGGAGAAAAATCTTTGCTAATTGTTATCCAATAAGGGACTAATAATTAGAATCTACAAAGAATTCAAAAATTAAACACTGAAAACCCGATCAATACTATAAAAAAAATGGGTAAATAAATTGAGCAGACAGTACTCAAAATAATAAATACAAATGACCAAATAAGTATTTGAAAGAAATAGTCAACAACCTTAGCCATCATAAGAGGAACCCTTATTTAGTACTGGTGGGAATATAAACTTGTGCAGTGACTATGGAAATACCTGGAGGTTCCTAAAAATAAATAAATAAATAAAGCTAGAACTACCATATAATCCAGCTGTGCCACTCCTAAATATAACATACCTGGAGAAATCTAAGTTAACATACCACAGAGATATTTGCACACTTTTGGTAGTTTGATTTAGGCATCCCCGTAAACTTTTGTGCTCTGAATGCTTGATCCCTAGCTGATGGCAATTTGGGAATTGGAACCTTCTTGGAGGTGTATTGTTGGAAGCAGGCTGATGGGTGTTATAGCCAACTTCCCTTTGCCACTGTTTGGCATACTCTTCTGCTGCTGTTGTCCATCTGATGTTGGCCAGAAAGTAATGTCCAGCCTCTGCTCATGCCATCATTTTCCCTGCTATCATGGCGCTTCCCCTTGAGTCTTTAAGCCCAAATAAGCCCTTTCCTCTCACCAGCTGCTTCTGGCTGGGTGCTTTTTGTCAGAAAAATGAAGTTGACAACCACACTCTTGTTTATTGTTCCACTATTTCCATTAGCTAAGAAATGGAACTAGCCTAGCTGTCCATCAACAGATGAATGAATACAGAAAATATAGTGCATATATACAACATAATTGTATTCAGTCATAAAAAATGAAATCATAGCACTTGGAAAATGGATGAAATTGGAGATCATTATGCTAAGTGAAATAAATTATACTCAGAAAGAATATTATCCAATGACATGAAAGGAGAAGGGACCCCCCCCCCAAGGGGAAAGGAAGGGGCCTAAAGGAGAAAAGATGGGGACACAAGAGAGAATAATTAGAGACAAGAAATATAAAATACCACAGGTTTCCTCTCATGTGGGATCCAGGTATCTATATACCTATCAATATTTAGATCCATATCTATGTATATATAATGTGAAAACAGAAGAGGAGCTCTCTGGGGGAAGAAGGGAGAGAGAGGGCTAAGGAGCAAAAAACATGCAAAGTAGAATGATGTATGTGCATAAACTATAATGAATTCCATGGTTTTGCATGCCAACAAAAAAATTACAGATGTAACAGAGTAACAGTATCAATTCAGTTTAAGCAAGAATTTCATAATACTTGAGTTTCTTACAGTGAGTATATTACATTGGGAGAAGTGAGTCACTACACTCTAGAAGTATCCAAGTGATCCGGGGTACCCACCTGTCAGGGATGTACCAGAAGAGTTTCTCACAACAGTCATGAGGTTAGCTTAAATGATTTATCAACTGTCTTTCACCTTTGAAAGCCTCTAACTATAGAAAACAGAGTTCACCGAACTAGATGGCTCATAAAAGGTATCTAAATGTCAAAAATGTAAGGATGTCATTATACTGCCCCACATACTGGAACATGGGCATGTCAAACCTCCTGATGTTGACAGATTTTGTTTTCTCTGGGACAGAGAGCCCTCTGAGGTTTACAGAGAGATCACAAATGGAGGTAGATCAGAGAAGTAAAGTGGTTCCTAAGGGAAGGAAGGAGTTACAGCAACAGCTGGAAGAAATCAGAGCCACAGTGAAATCAAATGGAACATCTATCTACCCTGAAAGGAGAGAAAACATATTACCATTATCAACTGTAAGAAAGGCAAATGGTGGGAAATGACTTACCTCAAGAGTATCACCCTTGAAGATATAGCTTTGTGGGAGTGTGTATGTGTGTGTAAAAGGAAATGATATTTTGGTCAAAAGTTATATACTCTCTAAATACAAGTCTGGAGCAAAAATGAGTGATCTGATACTTTATCACTGCCAGCCAGTACATTTTCAAATGATATTAGCCAATGTTTATTGAATCCTTGATCTGTGACAGGGAACACACCAGCTATTGCCCACATAATATTCCATTTTATACCAGGTGCAGACTTAGCATGATATAGGACTCAGGGAGACAGGGAAGTCTATGTTCGTTGACTATTCTTCACAAATGAACTGACTTTGAAAGTCAGCTCCACCATTTCACCAGGCATAGAAAACTTGACTGCTTAAGCCCTCAGCTTTTCTTGATATGGATGGATGATATGTCTACTATGTTACCATAGAGTTCACGTTGTAAATACTAAATATGGAAACAACTGTGTGTAGAGTGATGACTTCTGTATCTGGTACGCAGTACAAGCTCAAGAAATGCAAACTAGTTTCCTATCACAGGGAGAGCTGAACTTTTTTTTTTTTTTTTTTTTTGAGGTAGGTTTCACTCTAGCTCAGGCTGACCTGGAATTCACTACGTAGTCTCAGGGTGGCCTCGAACTCACGGTGATCCTCCTACCTCTGCCTCCCGAGTACTGGGATTAAAGGCGTGCACCACCACGCCTGGCAAGAGCTGAACTTTTTCTGTGAAGGACCAGGTTGTAAATACTTTAGGCTTTGTGAGCCATGCAGTCTGTACCGAAGCTATTCAACTATCCAACTATCATGTTTATGAATACTTACATTTGAATGTTACAAAACTTTCACACAGCCCAAAATATTTTTCTTCCATCTTTTTCAATATTTAAAAATACAAAACCTATCTTTAGCTCACTGCTGTGGGCTATGGTTTGCTGAACCCCCCAGGGCAGCATTCAGAAAACCTTTGCCTCCATTCCATATTAGCCATAAGTGGAATGGGCAGGTCACTGGCTTCATCCCCAGAAGAACACCTTCTCTCTCTAATATCTCATCACTTTCTCTCATTATCTACTAAATGAATAAATGTTTTGCTAAGTGTCCTTACTGTGCTAAATTTTGCAAGGGAGGTAGGCTGCTTCTTTGCCACTTCCAACCCTGTTAGAGAAGCAAAAAGTAAACTTTGGAATCTGGTGGTCCCAGCCTCCCAGCCTGCTCACCAGGCATCTCTCACTTTCACTATACTCAGCAAAAACATGTCTGTCTTCTAACCAGGATACCTCCACTTGTGGGACATATGCTCACAAATAGAAGTTGCACAGTAAATTGTTCAATTATTTTTGAAATAACCTATATAATATAAATATATAATATATAATATAATACATAATATACACATATGTGCTTTACATATATATATATATACGTGTATATATATATGTGTGTATATATATATACACACCTATACATATTCATAGGAAAATACTAGGAGTACACAAAAATGCAAATGGTTACTATTGCTGAGTTACTTTCGCCATTACTTTTTGTTTGTTTGTTTGTTTTTCGAGTTAGGGTCTCACTCTAGCCCAGGCTGATCTGGAATTCACTATGGAGTCTCAGGGTGGGCTCTAACTCATGGCAATCCTCCTACCTCTACCTCCCCAGTGCTGGGATTAAAGGCGTGCGCCACCACGCCCAGCTTTCCATTACTTTTTTACTGGTGCCGCAAGAGTCCCTTTCAACTCATGGCAACCAACTGACGCTTACCTTGAAAGCAACTTTGGTTCTATTAAGTTTTTTTAATATAAACTAATCAAAATAGGGAAACAGCCTGACTAAGCCCCCTTTATGGGCTTTCATAACCACTAATTTATTTATTTTTAAAAAATTTAAATTTATTTACTTTTAAAATATTTTATTTATTTATTCATTTACCTGAGAGAGAGAGCAAGAGGCAGAGAGAGGAGACAGAGAGAGAGAGAGAGAAAGGGCATGCCAAGGAAGGCCTCCAGCCACTGCAAATGAACTCCAGACACATGTGCCACTTTGTGCATCCAGCTTATGTGGATCCTGGGGAATAAAACCTGGGTCCTTGGGCTTTTCAGGCAAGTACCTTAACTGGTAAGCCATTCCTCCATTCCTGTTAAATTTATTTTCATTTATTTATTAGAGAGAGAGAAGGAGGCAGTCACAGAGAATGGGTGCACCAGGGCCTCTAGCCACTGCAAACAAACTCCAGACTCATGGGCCACCTTGTGCATCTTGCTTACATGGAATCTGGGGAATCAAACCTGGGTCCTTTGGTTTTGCAGGCAAGTGCTTTAACCACTAAGCCATTTCTCGAGCCCAACCACTGTTTTGTTTTTGTTTTTGTTTTTGTTTGTTTGTTTGTTTGTTTTTTATTATTGATTAGTTTTGTATTCAGCAAATACAGACAGTTTGGTACCATTATTAGGCTCATCCATGATCTACCCCCACCTCTTGGTCCCTCCTTGTTGAGGCATATGGGTCATGCATTGTGGAGTTAGCCCACAGTTATGGATAGGAGAAATGTCTCTGCATATCATGACCCAACATGTGGCTCTGACATTCTTTCTGCCCCCTCTTCCACAAAATTTCCCTGAGCCATGTTGGGTTCATTTTTGGTCTGCTTCAGTGATGAGGTGATGGGGGCCTCTGGGTCTCTGGCTCTCTGATTTGGTAGGAGTTGATTTTTCTGTGTGTTGATCTCCTTCACCCTTGTGCTGGTATCCGGTTCACCAGGAAAACAGCATCCTTGCTTGTTTTGCCATTTTTTCTTAGTTTCAGCTGGGGCCCTTTTGAGGTATGATGGGGTGGCTCTCTCCTTAGGATCTACATCTATCTGAAAAAGAGAAGCAGGTTCTCCAATGGAGAGTAAGTTAGCACCAGGACAAATGAGGTAACCCTTACTTTTTTTTATAGAGAATTTAATAGGTATAGGCCCTCTTGTAGCCCACGATTGATGGTAGCTTGATAATGGAGAGTGGGCTTATGTTTGGATATGGTTCTGACTTGTTTCCCAGCTCCAGCTATGGGTCCTGTACCACTGAGGGGATCAGTTAGCCGAATCAAGAGCAGTTGGTTCCCCACCATGGCTGTGTGCCACTATTGCACTTGTGTGGGCATCACAACAGGTTAATTGCTGCTAAGTAGGTTAGACCACGCGTTGCCTGGACAGATATTAGTCATTTTCCCCCAGTTGCCCATGTAGCACCTTCTGGCACTAGACGCGCTGTCTGGGGACTGACTCTCTTCCAGCTTCCAGCCATGCCATTCCATTTTACGTGTTGACCACATAAGGTGTCTTCAGCAGTAGGGTCTTACCACTAACCTTTGGTGGGTCATCAAGTACTCTGACAGAAATCTTGTCTTTCTTTTAAGAAACCTTGTAGGTCTCTCTGATCAAAAGCTCATTGTGGATGAAAGCCACATGCTGGTACTGGGAATTCCAGGTCGGTGCCCATTAAGAAAAGGAAGAAAAAGATAACTAATATACAAGAGTTAGAGAGGAGAGAGAGGGGGGGAGGGAGGGAAGCTGTAGAAGATTAAGGTCAGTCTTCATCATACCCTCTCCATAGTCTTGTGGTTCAGGGCAATGGAGGGGGGGAAACAAATCTAGACCCAAATAGCAATGGTACCATAAGATTCTACTTCCTGAAAGGCAGACCAAATGGCTGAACCTGTTTGTTTGTTTTTTATCAGCACCATGTGTACCTTGTACAATTTTCCTGGAGAGTGACTTGGCAATATATATAAAACATTTTTAATATATTTATTTATTTATTTATTTATTTATTTATTTATTTATTTGAGAGAGAGAGAGAAGCAGAGAGAGAGGCAGATAGGGAAGTGGTGTACCAGGGCCTCCAGCCACTGCAAACGAACTCCAGACGCATGCACTACTTTGTGCATCTGGCTTGCGTGGGTCCTGGGTAATTGAACCTAGGTCCTTTGGCTTTGCCAGCAAGTGCCTTAACCACTAAGCCATTTCTCCAGCCCTATAAAAATTTTTTAACATTGCAAATTCCTTGGATTAGATAACTGACCTTTTAGGAATTCACCCTGAGGAAATTATCATAGATATACACACATAAAAGTTTTCTAACAAGCCGGGCGTGGTGGCGCATGCCTTTAATCCCAGCACTCGGGAGGCAGAGGTAGGAGGGTGGCTGTGAGTTCAAGGCCACCCTAAGACTCCATAATGAATTCCAGGTCAGCCTGGGCTAGAGTGAGACCCTACCTCAAACCCCCCCCCCAAAAAAGTTTCCTAACACAGTGTTCATCACAGCCTGCATATATGTATACAGGCAAATCTTAAGAGAAACTGGTTGACATAGTTGAACATCTCATTGACATAGTTTCTACTTCCAACCTCCCTCTGCTCCAAATAGCCATGACTAAAAGGGCCTGCAGATGAATATGGTCATGTGATAAAGGGACTGCCCCACTCAGGGATTGTGGGTAGGAAGGCAGTACTTTTCACACGTTATCTAATGACACAGAAAAATGGTCACAGCACAATGGCAAGTGAAAAGAGCAAATACAAACTGTCCATATGATATATCTTAATTTGGAAAATACTGATATTCAAAAAGAAGTGAACATTTGCAAGAATGATTTGTTTGGTAACTCAGTTGTATGTTTGTATGTGTCTCTCATGCATGTAACATGTGGTCTTCATTGTCAACTTGATTGGATTTGTAATTGCCTAAGAGACAGCTCTGGGTACGTTTGAAGAAAGTTTCCAGACAGGTTCTACTGAGAATAGAAGATCACCTTGAATGTGGGTATCACCATCCACCCTGGGCTGAATAAAAAGGAAAGAGAGAGGGAGGGAAGGAGATGAGTCCTGGCATTCTCCTTTCTCAGCTTCCTTGTTGGCGTCACAAGTCAAGACACTCTTACCACCATGCCCCTCCTACCAGAATGGAGTGTATTCCTCTGAACTGTGAGACAAAATAAACCCTCCCTTAAGTTGCTTTTTGTCAAGTGTTTGATCACAGAGACAAGATAAGTATTGCATCCATCAATTCATCTAATTCATCTTAACATATTCCCACTGACAGTTTTAGTGACAGCCAGGATTATTTTGTTTCCTAAAGGTAATGAGGAAATGACAGGACAGGCACAAGGCTTTTGACATATGCCCATGGGTGGAAGTTTACAATGATTTGCTCAATCTTTTCAAAAATTAACCTTCAGGGCTGGAGAGATTTCTCAGTGGTTAAGGCACTTGCCGGCCAAGCCTAGCAACCAGAGTTCAATTCCCCAGTACCCATGTAAGACAGATGCACAGAGCAGCACACGTGTCTGGAGTTCATTTGCAGTGGCTGGAGGCTCTGGCACACCCATATGCTTTTTCTTGGTCTGTCTATATCTTTCTGCTTGCAAGTAAATAAATAAAATATAAAAAGTGTGTACAAAATTAACTTTTAGACATATAATATAGACATTAGATACATATATATTTATTTATCTACAAATAGGAAAAACACTAGAAGATACACCAACATGCAGATATTATCATCTCTGGGTGATGGGATGACTACTGTGCTTTGTTTCCTTCTTTGTATTTTCTGTAGTTTATATACGATTTGTATCTTAAATAAATATTTCTTTCCTATAATAATAAAAATAGTGAAGTAGTTTGTTTAAGATACAATATCAGTTTTCTTTTACAATAATTAATACTACTACTAATAATAATAACAATGGCAGCCATATCAGACTCTATTCTTGAACCCCTACCTTCCCTCTTCTCTACACTGGAGGTTGACCAGCCTTACGGTGTGCTCTGTACTGGTATCTTCTACGTGCTTCTGCAGATCCCTTCTCGTCTCTTCACTATTCTGGTTGTGGTGACCCTGCGGATTGATGTGTGGAGGCCTGCTCTAGGCAGGTGCTTTTGCTGGCATCAGATGGACATGGACAAGGTAGAGAGAGTGTATTCTGACAGGGTCTGTGAAAGCCACAGTTCTACAGTACCTGTCAGGCAAGACTTCTGCCTCGCAGAGTCCTGGTAACTGATTTTACCCCTAGTCCCTTCTGGCCTGATGATATCTGGTGATAAAAGGGTCCCTGCTATTACTTTTCCATGGTTCTTTCTCCTTCCTTGTCACATCCTCTAAGCCTTATTCACATCACTAAGATAAATCATTTATTAAACTCTTCTTGCCCAACTTCACGGAAGACCATTTCTGGTCAAGTCAAGAATGGATGCTCACACACACATTGTCACATCCTGAGCCTATCATGTTCATCCATTATGGCTTAAATGGGAACTGTTTCAACACTTGCTCCCTAGCTGATGGAACTGCTGGGGAGGTGTTGCAGAACCTTTAAGAGGTTGAGCCTAGCTGGAGTATATGGGTCACTGGGAGGCAAAATTTATGGATTATAGCCAAGCTCTTTCTGTTTCCTGGTTGGCAAGCAGTGGCCACAAGCTCCTTCACTAGGTAACTCATCACTTCAGCTGGTTGCCACTTAAACTGACTTCCACACTTCCCTGTCATGATGGACTACATCCTGTCCAACTGTGGGCCAGAATAAACCCTTCTTCCCTTAAGTTGCTCTATCCAATATTTTGTTCCAACAATGAGAAAATAACATAGCATCCCTGTTAACATTCAGCCTGTTGTATCTCTAGGGCTCTCTCACAATGGCTTCCCTACTGCAAGAACAGCTGGCTCCTGGGTTCACCCAAGAGCTTCCCCATCAGGGCTCTGTACTGGGATCAGGGAGTGTGAAAAGCAAGACCCCCAACAGCTCATGAAATAATTACCCTGCATAGTCTGATTCTGAGTAGTACTCCAATGTTGGCCCATGGCCCATAATGCAGGCCCTACCTATTCCATCACTGGCCCTTTGTCCTTTCCAGTCCAAAATGCACTGTCTATTTTCACTTTTAGTCCTCAGATACAACTTCAGGCAATATAGTCAACTCCCTGAAGAGAGGAAATGTCCCTCAACCTCCAGTGTGCCCTGCTCATAACACATCCATCTTGGCCTCCTAGAATTTTCATTCTGTTCCAGGGGTAGATATCTCTTCCTTATCACCATCTCTACTAACATTCTGGCCCATATCTTAAAAGGAAGTGGGAGGTGTTGGAAAGTCAGAGAGGAACCAGAAACTAATCCCAGCCAGAAATGCTGGGGTTTGAAAATGTGAATTGCTTATGATGTTCACATGTAGGAAACAACACATCTCCTTACTTTCTTTAATGAAAATATGACTTCAAGCCTGCACATTCTTATACTAGAGATGCCTAAGTGATTCCTGATCACCCCTTTTAGCACAATCATGTAGAAATGTTTGGTCTCTTGTGACACTTGAAAAATGGGGCAGTATCCTAGTTTAGTTTTATGTAGTTGCTGTTGTGATCATCAACCTTCCTATAATCACATAATAATGCCTCTGTCCAGTGTGTTGATTCCCCATGGTCTGTCCAGCACTGGGCACTCCTCTGGGTGGACTGTCTTTATGTCTACCAATATGTATTCCTTAACCAACTCATATAGAACCATATATGGTCTATGGTTGTTTAACACACATCCTCAAACTTCCTATCTTAAAACAATGATTTACTATAACTAATGATCTTAGGAGTTATTGCTGGTATTTGGCTGTATATAATATGTAGCAGCTAGGGATAGGCTCAGATGAGATAGATGAAACTTTCTGCCATATGCTCTTTCTGGAGGAGGTCTTCACATTACGGTGGTCTTAGATTTCTAATAAAATGAGAACAGAAGCCTCAGTCACACAGTATCATTTCCAATACATCTTGTCAATCAAAGCAAATCACAGAGTTAATCAAGAATCCAAGAGACAGGAAATGTATTCCTGCTCTTGATGGGAGGAGTGGCAAAATCACATTGCACAAAGGCATTCAAGATATAAATGTAAAGATTGTACAATCTTGAGAAATAAGCTACCAGAGAGAAGGAAACAAACAATATTGTTTTAGGGTTGGAGAGATGGCTTTGTGGAGAGATGCCTGAAAGCTAAGGGACCCTGGTTCAATTCCCCAAGACCCACAAAAGCCAGATACACAAGCTGGTGTGTGAGTCTGGAGTTCTTTTGCAGAGGGTGGAGGCCCTGGCACCCCCATTCTCTTTCTCTCCTTACTGTCTTTATTTCTCTTTCTCACTCTCTCTCAAATAAAAATAATTAAGTAAATAATGTTTTTAAATATAGATGGTTCCAATTATCATGGTAAACCCTCAAGCAAGAAAAGATGTGTTAATTTATTATCAGATTATTTTAACAAATTATAATTTCATCATACACTATGATATACATGAGTGTATGTAATATGTAATAATAAATGAGCAATAATTTAAAAGTAAACTTATTTACATTGAAAATATAATAATCTTAATATCTCAAAAATTTCCTAAATGCTTCTCCACAGTCAGTTTCACTCTCACTTTCCCCAGCGGTATCCATTAGTCCGTATTTTCTACTAACTTTTCAGTTGTGTTCTATATCATTTTACCATAGCAATTGGTATGCTTGAACTGTTTGTTGTTTAGTTTTGCCCATTTGTTGAACTTCACATGACATCATTCTGTGACTTGATTTTAACACTCAGTATTGCTTTTGAGATTCATTCAAGTTGGTGTGTTAATAGATTTTTTTTTCATTTTTACTCTATAGAGTGTGTAAATATACATTAATTTATAATTTTACCTCTATTGGACTTTAGGATTTTCCAATTAAAAGTATTATAGAGGCCTGGGGAGATTGTTTAGTGGTTAAAGGTGCTTTCTTTCAAAGCCTGCCAGCCTAGGTTCCATTTCTTCAGCACCCACATAAGGCTGGGTGCAAAGTGGTGTGGATGTTTGTATCCCAATGTGTCTATGACCATGGGAAGCAGAGCCAGGAGAATCCAAAGCTTTGTGGGTTAGATTCACTTGCAGCAGCAAGAGACTTTGTCTCTTAGAAAGTGGAGCACAGGCACCTCAAGGTTATCCTCTTAATTCTAAAGGCATGCCATGGGGCCCATGCACACACACGTATACACACATGTACAGAGAGAGAGAGAGACTTAAAATTACAGAAAGTACAGATGTAAACATTTTTTTTACATCTCACATGATATGCACTTGCAAGAGTTCATCTAGGGTATATAACTTAGTCCTAAATGAAACTCTGGGACATGGTGTGCACAATGTTAAGCTTTACTAGGTAACAGAACACTATTTTCCAATTTGCTTCCATTCCAACATCCTGTAAAAACTCTCATTGCTTCATTTCTGAGCCAATGTGGAAAACTTTAAGGTTAATTTTTTCAGTATGATGGTCATTAATTGGTACCTTCTGCTTTTGTGTGCGTGTAGTGTGTATATATTTATATACATGTTTGTATGTGTGTGTGGGCACATGTGGGTGGGTGCACTTGCACTTGTGTGTATGGAGACCAGAGGTTGACTTTGGGTGTCTACCTTAATCACTCACCACCTTATTTACTGGGTGAGGGTCTCTCAATTGATCCCCGAGCTCAGCCATTCAGCTAGCTAACCAGCTTGCTCCAAGGACCCCCTGTATGTTCCTCCCAAGTGCTGGGATTATAAGCAGTCTACTGTGTCCACCCAGCATTTACATGAGATCTAGGGAAAGAAGCTCGTGTGGTCATGCTTGTATAGCAAGAATTTGATCCATTGAGCCATCTTCCCAGCCCTTATTCTAGTTTTACTGGACATTTCACTCAGTAATGGGATTGAGAATATTTCCCTAAGGCATATCACTTCTGTTTATTATTTTTGTGAATTAACTTTTAATATATTTTGCTTGATTGTATTATCTTTTATTTATTCTTAAGGATTCTTTGTAATCTCAATAAACTAGGTTAGTTATATACATAGAAAATATTTTTTTCCCAGTTCATGGCCCATTTTTTACATTGTCAAATTAAATTTCTCTAGGATAGCTCTAATTCAATTCCTTATCTTTGAATACCTTAACTCTTCCTTGGGGAAAATATTTCCTTTTTATTAGTCTAGAGACACTCATGTAAATCATGCAACTAGGCTTCTTGTGGAAGGCTTCCTATTACTTTTCTTTTTTTTTTTTTTTCAAGATAAATTCTTGCTGTAGCCCAGGCTGACCTGGAATTCACCATGTCATCTCAGGGTAACTTTGAACTCAGGGCGATCCTCCTACCTCTGTCTCTCGAGAAGCCCAGCTGGCTTCCTATTTCTTGACATATTCAGAAAGCTATGAATCCTAGTTTCTTGGAAAAGGCCCTTTGTTCTCCAAGTTGTGTCCCCTGAATGGGCCGAATAACTTACTAATGGGGTTCATGAATGGAGTTATCAACAAAGAGGAAGGACCTCCCAGCGCCACTGCTAGAACAATCAGCAGATCCACCGCCTGTTATGCTAGAAAGGGGGAGAAAATCAGGAGTCAGGCAGAGCTTGTGCATACACTGGGGATCTACCTCTCTTTCCCCCTTTGGTCTTTTTTTTTCCTCTCTCCCCACCTTGGCATTATTTTCTATGTCTAAATTTAGTTCCTGAATTCTCATTTCTCTTATTACAGTTATATAGTCTGACTTACCAGCTCACGTCAGTTCTTACAACAGCAGGGACCCAGATCCATACCACCTTATTTAGCACATAGGACCTCACAGGTGCTTGATAAATGGCAAACCAATGAAATCATGGCTTTTAAACAAGCTTTAGGCTTACCAACATAAGATCCTGATTATTCGTTCTTCTCTACTAAGTAGTTCCTTCCATCCTGAATAGAGTTCCTCTTCTTGAAATAGTCTTCCTCATATGCAAAGAAATATATTTCAGCTATATAACAGCTATGTCTTAAAAGAAGAAGATACCCAAGCTCTTATGAAAGACTTCATTCTTAATTTCCTATACGCAGCAGAAGAGAATGTGAATTCACTTGCTATCTTATGTGAAGCAGTTTTAGGCCTAAGCAATGCATGCAACATGGTACAGTGTGGCCCACAATCTTTGCATTGCTGGAGACATTCTCAGAGGGATATCAAGGTCAAACTATTTTCATGATAACACCGAGAAGTCATTTGCATTTGCCACTGTGCTAGATTAACACTGACAGGACAAATCAAAGATGGGTCACATTGCTGCTGTCTTAGCCCTGGTACTCATGTTCTTTATGCCATGCACACCCTGCTTTTTATAAACACCACTTCACTTCAGTGTCTTTTGTGAATCAGTGAAGATTATGAATTTAATTAAGTTTTGAGCCTTGACAACATGCCTTTCTCATACCCTCAATAGCAACATGAGAACTACACAAAATTCACTTGTGCTGTATTATAAATCTACAGGTTGTCTGGAGAAAAAGCAAGTATGCAATTGGATTGTGAGCTACACCTGTTGCTTTTTTAATGGAAAGCCAGTTTGACTAGAAACGATGATAGGCAAATATGGGTATAACTCTTGGCAGGCATTTTCTCTGAAATAAATGATGTGAGCCTATAATTTCCAAGAAATAAAACTGACAAGCTGGGCATGGTGGCTTATACAGGTAATCTAGCACTTGGGATGCTGAAGCAGAAGGATCACAAGTTCAAAACCAGCCTGGGCTAAATACCAAGACACTGTCTCAAAAACAAAACAAGGGCAGGGGAGATGTCTAATTGGCTAAAGGCACTTGCTTGCAAAACCTGCTGGCTTGGGTTTAACTTCCCAGTACTTAGAGCCGGACACATAAAGTGATACATGAGTTTGAAGTTTGGTTGCAGTGGCAAGAGGCCCTGGTGTATCTATACTCTTATTTTCCCTCTCTCTCTCTCTCTGTCTGTCTGTCTCTCTCTCTCATGCATATGCTAAGGGAAAAACAAAAAGCACTCATTAGTGAATAGTTTCAATTCTGAATTCAGTTTCACAAAGAGTCAAGCATCATTTAACAACAGAGATAGGGGATATGGTCAGAATGCAAGATAAACCAGTGGATTTTAATAAGGCATGAAAAGTTAATTATGGGTTCAGATTCCAATTCTAAAACCCAACACTTACTGAGTTTTGGTATATCATCAAAGAAGAATGTCTACAATTATCTAACAATACTGAAAATACTCGGATTTTTCAACTATTTATCTGCATGAAAACTGAATTTCATTGTGTACTTCAATTAAAGCAGAATTGGAACCTCTTGAATGCAGAAGTAAATATATCACTCATGTCTTTTCTATTTTCACGTATTAGGGATTTGCAGAGAGTAAATAATGGCATTCCATTTTTTAAAAATAGAGTTAATTTTCACAATGTTAATTCTGCCTATACAGGAGTGTGAGGGGTCTTTCCATTTTTCAAGTCCTCCTCCATTTCTTTCTTGAGTGTTTTTATGTTTTCATTGTATAGGTCACATCCTTTGTTAATGTTATTCCAAGGTATTTTTTGTTGCTATTAAAAATGGGACAATATCTCTAATTTCTTTCTCTGTATCTTTGTCTTTTACATATAGAAAGAATACTGATTTTTGTGCATTGATTTTGTATTCTGATACTTTGCTGAAGGAGTTAATCACTTTTAAGAGTTTTGAGAGGGAGGTTCTCGGGTCTCTTATGTATAGAATCATGTTGTCTGCAAATAGGCTAACTTAACTTCTTCCTTTCCAATTTGTATCCCTTTTACTTCTTTCTCCTGTTTTCTTGCTTGAAAATGGAAATCTTACCAAAAGCAATATACAGATTTAATGCAATACCAATAAAAATCCCAACATTTTTCTTTTCTTTTTTTTAAAAAATATTTGTATTTATTTATTTGAGAGCAACAGACAGAGAGAGAGGCAGGTAGAGATAGAGAGAGAGAGAGAATGGGCATGCCACGGCTTCCAGCCACTGCAAACGAACTCCAGACGTGTGCGCCCCTTGTGCATCTGGCTAACGTGGGTCCTGGGGAATCAAGCCTCGAACCAGGGTCCTTAGGCTTCACAGGCAAGCGCTTAACCACTAAGCCATCTCTCCAGCCCCCCAACATTTTTCTTCATAGAGAGGAAAACAAAGATCTCAAAATTCATAAGGAATGGCAGAAGGCCTTGGATATCCAAGCACATCCTCAGCAAAAGAAACACCTCTGGAGGCATCACCATACCTGATCTAAAGCTATATTACAAAGCCATAGTAACAAAAACAACATGGTGCATGTAAGATGGTTACAACCACTATGAAAAGCAACATGGAGACTCCTTAAAAGGATGACTATAGAATTACCAACATATCCAATTATTCCCTTACTGGAAATTTACCCTAAAAGCTCCAAATCTAAGCTCAGAGAGATTTGCTCAACCATGTTCATAGCTGCTCAATTCATTATAGCTAAGAGCTGGAATCAACCCAGATTTCCATCAGTAGACAAATGGACAACCAAGATGTGGTATATCTACACAATGGAATTCTACACAGCAGTAAGGGAAAATGACACAATGAAATTTGAAGAAAAATGGTTGAACTTAGAACAGATAATTCTCAGCAAACTCACCCAATCAAAGAAAGACAATCTTTGCATGGTCTCACTCATCTGTGGCTCCTAACCTGAATCTGCCTGAGATGCTGACATACCTAATAGGCATCTCAAGAACTGGACAATGGGGAGGGGGTGTTGACAGGAGGGGGAGGGTAAGGGCAGGACACAAAACTGGACCCAAATTGAAATGGTACCATAAAGTCATATATCCTGAAAGACAGACTAAAAGGTTTAAACTTCATCAGGTCTTTAGAGGTAACACCTGAATCAAAGGGCCCTGAAGAGGGTATGATGAAGACTAACCTTAATCTTCTCCTGTTTCTCTCTTTCTTCTCTCTTTCTCTTTTATATTACCTTTTTTCTTCCTTCTTTTCCCTTGGCCCTGGCCCATAATTCCCAGTGCCAGGATGTGGTTAACATCCACAATGAGCTAATGATCAGAGAGACCTACAAGGTTTCCCAAAAGAAGACAGATCTCTGTCAGAACACTTGATTGCCCACCAAAGGTTAGTGGAAAGACCCTACTGCTGAAGACACCATATGCTGTTGATATGGAACATGGAGTGACCTGCCTGGAATATGGAAGAGAGTCAGTCACCAGACAGTTAGCTCATCTGATGTCAGAAGGTGCTACATGAGCAACTGGGGAAAAATAACCAACATCTGTCTAAGCAACTTGTGGTCTAAGCTACCCAGCAGCAAACAACCTGATGTGATGCTCACCCAAGTGTAATAATGGCACACAGCCATGGTGGGGAACCAACTGCTCTTGATTTGGCTAACAGAACTGCTCAGTGGAATGGAACCCATAGCTGGAGCTGGGAAACAAGTCAGAACCATATCCAAAAACTGAGTCCATTCTCCAATATCAAGATCCCACCAATCTTGGGCTCCAAGAGGGCCTACACCTATTAAATTCTCTCTAAAATAATACTGGTTATCCCATTTATCCAGTTCTAAATTCACTCTCCATTGGAAAATTTGCTTCTCTTTTTCAGATGGACACAGAACCTGAGGACAGAAGCAACCCATCGCACCTCACCAGGGCCCCAGACTGAAACCATAGAGTAATTGAGGAAATGAGCAAGAATGCTATTTTTTTTGGTGAACCTGGTACCAGCACAAGGGTGAAGGAGATAGACACAGAGAACACTCAACTCCTACCAAACCAGATATTCAGAGACACAGAGGCTCCCAAGACCTCATTACTGAAGTAGACCTAAAACAAACCCAACATGGCTCAGGGAAATTTGTGGGAGAGGGGGCGGAAAGATTGTTAGAGCCACAAGTTGGGACATTATGCACAGAGACATTGCCTCTTCCCCATAACTGATGGCTAACTCCATAATGCACGACCCACAATCCCCAATGAGGAGAGTCCCTTGGGGCGAGAGGACAGGGAGGAGGCTAATGATGGTATCAACATGGCTGTATACACACTGAGTATGTACATAACTAATAAAGAAAAATAATAAGAATAAAAAATAAAAATAGCTAATTGAAATTATTTATATTAATATGTCATGGGTTTATTATGATTAATTAATAGTGGCTTGTTGGGGTCTTTGGAGCATTTTAACTTTTTGGAATGAGATAATAAGATGAAAAGTTTTGTGAGCTACTTGTAGAGGATAACTCAGGTTGAGGCTGCTTGCTGGTTCAGATTTACTGTCCCAGAATAAGATGAAGCCATTATCTTTAAAGTAGCTCATTTTGCCCAGGTGTGTTTTCTAACTCTCACCTGTCCTGCAGTGTCTATGGTGGATTAATAATGGTCCATATGGCTCAACTAAGGAACATTGTGTTGCACTGAGAAAAGGGGCTGAGTATTTTTTGAAAACATGGAGGTTATGCCTTCCTTGGGTCCTACATAAAACTGTTGATCAGGTTGCCCTCTGTATTTATTATCAATAAAGACATCCCTTTAGCTTTGTAAGTCTTCTGTTTCAAATACAACCACTTGTTCTTAATAGTGCCCTCAGGTTCACAAAATCTTAATGTTGCATGTCTGTGGAGTGCAATCTAGTTCAAGGTAGATATTAGTCAACGTCTACCACAGTCATAGTTTCCACTATAGTCACAGTTTCCTTTCTCTAGGAAGTATTCCCTTGAGACTCCTTCATGGTCTCCTTAGGGAACAATTTCCCCAAATAGCATATAGTTAGTCCAACATCTCTGCCCTTGCAGCTCAAGTGGTTCATTTGATAAAGACTTAGTCATTCAGGATGCTTCATATTAAAATAACATTCCCTATTCCTTGTGACCCTTCATTTCTGCCTAACTTCTGATATAAAATTGATCTGAGAGAAGGTACATGCTTTCCCATTTATGAAAACTTTTCCTTCTCCCCTGAAGTCCTCATACCTTCAATGATTTATTTTCCTGCTCTAGCGAACAATGTGTGACTTTTTGAACAACTAATTTATAGAATTGGTGACATTCAATTTTCACAAAAGTATTTTTGAAGTCTCAGATCCCCATTGTATTTTTTTCAAGTAACTACAGGTATTCATTTCAACCTAGCAGTTTAGTTGTTTCTTTTCAAAATGAAGTGCCTTAATGTGATTTTTTTTCATTTTCCTCTCCCTGTAGAGTTTGTATTCAGGTATGTGGTCACTATTACATAATAGTTCACCAACAGCTGCTTTCTGTACCTATTCCTGGGTCCAATCAGGATAAAATGCAATGCATATATTGTCTCATGAATTTCAACATGAACATTTAAAAAAAATTAATATCACCCTAAACCCTGCTATAGGTGGTCCTGATTCAGGAATAATTGTTATAATGTGCACAAACCCTTCTTTAAGGATACATCCCTAGTGCTCATCACTAGACCTGATTTTGTAGCTTCCTTCCTGCAACACCACAGCTCAGGCTGAGCACTGAATTCAACACACACATGCCAAACACACCTGGAATATATGATGTAGGTGTGGAGTTATGGAAGACAATATGGAAGTCCAAACACTCCATGGCCTCTGACCTCCAGAAGTCTCTCAATGGAGGGGACAGGTTTAAAGAAACAACTCAATTTGGCACCATCAGTGCTTTGGGATCACAGAGGAGGCCAGCAGTTGCCAGAGCTAAATTCTTTTTTTAAAAAAAATAATTACATTTATTTATTTACAAGCAGAGAGAGATGGAAAGAAAGAGAGAATGGGTGCGCCAGGGCCCCCAGTTGCTACAAACTCCAGATGCATGTTCCACTGTGCATCTGGCTTTATGTGGGTATTAGGGAATTGAACCCAGATCATTAGGCTTTGCAGGCAAGTGCCTTAACCATGGAGCCATTTCTCCATCCCAGAGCTGCATTCTTGATGGCTACTACATATATACATATGTATATATACATATATATATACATATATATATGTATGCATATATATATGTATATATGTATATATGTATATAGTTCTCCATTGTACTGTTTATATAGTCCTTTTTACTCTGAATGATACCAGTTTGGGCAGCTATGCAGCCCAGGTAACAGTCACAGCCTCTTGAAACCATGACATTTGAGTCTATTCCACTCCCAAGAGGTCCTGTTTAATACCTACTTCCCAGCATGGGTCCTCTGGCAGGTGCCTTCAGTGATCCCAGGTATACTGCCTAGGACCTGATTGCACACACACACACCTATAGCCATGCTGGCCAAAGCCTTTGGAGCTGGGCACTGCCACCCTTGCTGCCACCACTGAAGAAGTTCTGTATGTGAAAAGATATTCTCATCTAGTATGGTGGTTTGAATATCCCCCAATAGGCTCAGATATTTTTATGAAAACTTGGATTTCTAGCTGCCTGGCTGGAATAGGTGCCACTGGGGGTGGATCTGTTTCTAGCCTAAAAAGTATGCAGAGGGCTTGAGCTCTGCCTGGGGCTCCCTGCTATTTGCTCAAGTGTGCTTTCTTTTGGTGGCTTGGGTAGTGGTTTTTTTCTCTCTTCCTCTACTTGGATCTGTGAAAGGAGGCCAGCTTCTTTCACCATTTTGGAACTTCCCCTAGATCTGAAAGCTTCAACAAATCCATTCCTCCCATAAACTGTGCCTTGTTAGTAAGTTTATCCCAGCAAGGTAGAGCTGACTACGACATCTAGGCTTTAAGGTCTGAGAAGACAGCTGATGACAATAATTTTTCCTACATTCTTGGGAAGACCTGTCTTCCTGCCTGTCTCCTTCTGGTGCAATGGCTGGGTGAGGGGGGTGATAGTGGAAGGGTAGGGTCTCAGAGCATGCACTACAGAGTACAGGAGAGGAGACAAAGCTGACTAAAGAGTTACATCCAAGAGTCATCTCCTCATAGTAATTCTCTGCCTTTCTGAAGGCATCCTCATGACAGAACTTCTCAAAATCTTCATGTCATCTCAGTTGGGCTACATCACCCAGCTGTCCTAGGAGCTCACTATCAGCTACAAAGCCCCTAATTATTTGTCCCAGAGATAGGATTTCCTACACACAGGAGTCTTGATGGACCCCTGACAGGCCCAGCTTTTCTGAGGTATGTGTTCAGAATGAACTCATATTGATCCTCTCTGTGTCTTATTACTAGCATTTTTAGTCACCAAAGTAGCATTTACTGTTTTCTGTGAAAACACAAATTATATTTAAACTAAATATATATATATACTAAAAACAAAAATTTCCATCACATCTTCCCCACTACTTTAACTCCTCTTGCTCTCCTTAACTTTCTCCCACCCTCTCTCCTTATCTCCTACCCTCTCTCTTGTCATTAAAGTATATAATCACATACAATGTACGTTATATACTATATATATTTTCATGTACATATTTTTAAGCAAAATAATATACCGTGCATATTTTTTTGAAACTTCTTTTTTCCATTAGCAATGTCAATTTATAAAATTGGGTTTTTTCCTTTCAACTATGTGTCCTTGCTGTATGTCTATTTCCCAGTGCAATGCCTGTCATAAAGCAGCAGAATGAGGAAGACAGGGAAGGATGGCAGTGGGCAGACAGGCTAAGCACTTTAGTATGCATTCACCGTTTTATCAACTTCTGTCTGTATATCTCTACTGCACATATCACTCACATTAAACATAGTCAATGACAAAATTTAGAATTTCCTCTTTAAAGGAAGAATGAGATCAGTATTTTCACTATAACTGCTCCTATTCAGTAATAGTACAAAAGTTTTAGCCAGTGCTATAAGATAAGAAAAATAAAACATAAAAGAATTTGGGGCTGGAGAGATGGCTCAATGAACAAAAGTACTTGCTAAGCAAACATGACAACCTGAGTTTGAATTCCCAGAACCCATGTAAAAGCTGGACATGGTAGTAAGTATCCATAATCACAGCCCTCCTGGGGCAAGGTGGAAGATGGGACAGGAATCCCTGGGAGCTAGCCTGGCATATGAACAACAAGTGATTCTGCTTAAAAGTGGAAAGCCGGGACTAGAACCAAAGGTCCTCTAACCTCTGTGGTATGCACACACTGTCACTCACAAACATGAACACATACATACAAAGAAAAGATGATAAAATATTTTTTTAAATAATTTGAATGATCCAGGTGTGGTGGCACGCACTTTTAATCCCAGAACTTGGGAGGCAGAGGTAGGAGGATCATTGTGAGGTCAAAGCCAACCTGAGAGTACATAGTGTATTCTAGGTCAGCTTGACCTAGAGCAAGACTCTGCCTTAAAAAACAAACAAACAAAAATATGGAAGAAAACAACTTGTCACTCACAGGTAACATGATTGCATAGTACAGAAAAAAATCAAAAGTATCTAAAATTATTACAAGTTTAAACTATTTGAAATTGGATACAAAATTAATAGAAACCAACAATCTATTCCTGAATAATCACAATAACCACTTAGAAAGCAACACATTTGAATCACCACGGTCAAAGTCCTGCCTACTCCTGGTCTGCTCACTTATCGTATTGAAAGTTCCATGCAAGAAGTAGCCTGTTTACTTACTTTCAAGTTCCTTAAAGGCTTCAACCATGTCTATTTTATTGACCACTTTAACTCTATTGTCTGAACATTTTGGTACTATTTTTTTTCTAAAATATGGACATAGTAACCAATTACCCTGGAAATGAGAGGCTTTCCAGGATATGGAAGTTTCAATGCTACATATAGGACAGTCCTGAGCAAACCAAAGGGTTGGTTTTCTTACCTGTCCACAAAATCCAAACAGAAGGGGAAATCTGAATCTCCATAGTTGACCAAGGAACAAGTTACTGCTTTCAGGGTTGAAGAAGAAGGTGAGCTAGACATGGTGGCACCAACCTACAATGCCAGCATTCAGGAGGCAGAGCAGGAAGATCTGAAGTTAGAGGTCAACCTGTGCTACACAGAAAGACCCTGTCTCAAAAATCAAAGCAAACCAAAACAAATCAAAACAAAAAAAGAAAGTGAATAAATGTTTACTGCAGTGGTTTGGGCTAGGTATTGATCAAATCAAGCTCAAATTCAAGGGTGAGTTGTGAAACCTTAATGTCTCCATAAAAAAACTTGGATAGTTTGAAATTTTTGATACCATTAAAACTATCAAGAGTATGAAAACCTTTAAGATAAGAATATTCCTACAGTCATTCTGATACAATCTAACACCATACAAAAGTGAGAAGCCATAATAGAATTTTCTTTATGAAATTGCAAGTCACTGCAATTCCTTTTCTCCCAAAACAACCTGAATAAATCAAAAGACCCTTTTTGCTCTGGAAGTAGCAGCAAAATTTCTCATCTGATGAAATACTCAGGATGAAGTATACATGTAATTAATTTGCATTTATATTCAATGCTTGAAAGACATTTTTTTCTAAAATACTCTCAATAGCACCAGAGATTTCTATTACAAAATATAATATTCATTACATTCAAAGTGCAGGGAAGGAGAACAAGTGGCATAGATTATTCAATAAAATATGCTCAGTATGAATAAACATATCCCTCCAAAATTCACATGTTAGAATTTAAACCCTTAGAGATGCATTAGGTTTGGGAGGGAATCAGTATGACTATTAATGGGAATGGAGCTTTTTTATAAAGTAATAATAATATTCTAAAGAGAATTATGGTGTTTGCTGCATGACCTTGTGAATATAGCAGAACCAGCAAACTATTTTAAAACGAGTGACTTGATATGGTGTGGGAATTGTATCTTAGTAAAGCTGTTAGAGGAAAAACAAAGCACAGTGAATTTGGATGGGATGACTGAGTGCACAAATGGCCTCAATTCTTCACCACTCTTTGTGTCCACATCCTTGCCACATGGCTTTCCACTTCCTCTCATTAAAGAGGTGTAATCATTCCCACGTCCATTGTATCTAAGTTGACCCTGTGATTTGCTTTGTCAAAAGAATGCAGGGAAGTGGCTTGGTGCCGAGAAACTGAGGCTGGCACTTGAGAACCCTTTCATGAGTCCACTTGGCCTTTGCTCCTCTGGCATTGCCATGAGAACCAGCCTAGATTAGCCTGATAGTGGGTGAGAGGCATGTGGCATCAAGATTTCCTCACTGATCCCATCTAAAGTCAACCTAGACTAACCAATAGTCAGCCAGTTCTCTGACAAGGTCTCAGACATGTGAATAAACCCAGCCATAATCGTAAACTTTGAAGTTACAAACTAAATAGATGTTTGCTTGTGAAGCCTAAGGACCCATGTTTGGCTCTCCAAATCCCACATAAGCCAGATGCACAAAGGTGAGGCAAGCACAAGGTTTCACATGACCTCTAGGTGATACAAGCATCTGGAGTTCTATTTCAGCGGCTGAGGCCCTAGCGTGCCAATTCTCCCTCTCTCCCTCTCTCTCTCTCTGAAATGAAAAATAAATAAATAAATAGATGCTTGTTGTCTTATGTCACTGTGTTAAGAGATTATTTGCAGCACCTCTGTGTGTGTGTGTGTGTGTGTGTGTGTACACACACACACACACACACACACACATACACGGGTATATATTTATGTTTATATGCAATTACTATATCAGCATAACATACAATTCAAGTATCATTTCAAGAACTTGAAGGAAAAGGGCAGATAATAGAAAATGAAATCCAGAGCCCTCCTGGCCACAAGTCTTTACAAAGAGTGGTAAACACATTAGTGGAATGAGAAGAAAAATTTGAATATTATTTGTAGACTAGCTAATAATAAAAAGCATTAAATCAATGTTAATTTTCTAAGTTTTAATAATCATCTTTTGAGTCATAAATATTTGGAGAAGCTGGTTTAAAGGTTATATTAGAACTTGGTGTACTAGTTTTATAACTCTAAAGTGATTTCAAAATGAAAAGTTCTTTAAAAGGTAGGTCAACCCACTGGTGCAACAGTGACACATAAGTTATAGGGGTAATCAACTTCTCTCTGATGGAATATAGGGCTATTGAGAACCAAGACAGAAGTCTATGTCTTGGAAGGTCATAAACCCTACAGGGAAGCTACCACTTTGGGGGAGGTGGGTAAAGTGGAAAGATTATGCCCATCAAAAATCCTAAATGAATGTTTATCTCCTGAGATTAATGCTACTGTCACTGTTAGTTGGAGAACTTGCTTTTTACAGGTGGCAGTGAATCCAGGGTACACCCAAGACCCATCAGAATGATAAAGAAGAAAAAACCAAGCAGGAACTGAGTCTTCTCATCACACTGATCAGGGCCCAGGAAGCACTATAGAGGAAGTGGCAGGTTAAACGTGAGTGTTGCTCTCACTACTAACCACAGAACCTTCTCCATGAATATGGGTGTGGACACTGAGGAGACTCGAAACTTCTCACAGCAGAAAATCAGAGGCTGCTGAGGACTTAACTATAAAGGAGAGTTCTAACATGCCCCCTAAGGCTCAGAAAACATTGTGGAAAGAGGGGGCAGAAAGAAGGTGAGAGTGACCAAAGAAAGGTGTAGCCTGAGTCATTTCCTTCCCACAGGAACCAGCTGGTTCATTTAAGCCGCCATAGTGATTACTGATACCCTGACTAAAGAGGGCCCTCAGTGGGACAGGGCCAGGGGGAAGGGGACAAAAGAAGATAACCTAGCGGAGTGGCCAATTTGCAGTATTTTCATATGTTAAAGTTCCCAATAAAAATTACTTAAAGCAGGTGTGGTGACACATATCTTTAATCCCAGCACTTGGAAAGCAAAGATAGGAGAATCACTGTGAGTTTGAGGCCAGCCTAGAGGTACAGAGTAAGTTCCAGGTCAGCATGACCTACAGCGAGACCCTATCTTGGAAAAGAGTATTTTTTAAAAGGTAGGCTAAATGTATTATGATGACATTTATATTTTTTGTTGTTGTTTTTTGAAGTGGGGTCTCACTCTAGCTCGGGCTGATCTGAAATTCACTATGTAGTGTCAGGGTGGCCTTGAACTCATGGTGATCCTCTGACATCTGCCTCCCAGGTGCTGGGATTAAAAGCATGCCTAGCCCACGTTTATAATTATCAAAGGTATATATATATACAGAACTATCATTAGCAGTTACTCCCCCCCACACACACAAATAATTTATGGATGTAGGAGCTACAGTCAACAAAACAGAACATCTTTGCTCTTATGAACTTTTCACATGGTAAATAGAAATATCCAGGGTATGGCTGGAGAGATGGCATAGCGGTTAAGGCGTTCGCCTGCAAAGCCAAAGGACCCAGGTTTGATTCCCCAGGACCCATGTAAGCCAGATGCACAAGGGGCATATGTGTCTGGAGTTCATTTGCAGTGGCTGGAGGCCCTGGTGTGCCCATTCTCTGTCCATCTGTCTCTCTTCTTTCTATCTCTCTCTGCTTGCAAATAAAGAAATAATTTTTTTTAAAAAGAAACATACAGGGTAATTTCAGCTGGTGCTAAATACTATGTAGAAAATAAAACAGGATAAAGGAGTAGGAACAGACTGAGAAAACTACATAAGGTTAGGTGGCCAGGGAGCATATGAGGGAGCGTTACTTACATGAAGCCAAAATGGCCTAAAGAACCAACTTTGTGCAGCTCTGGACCATTTTGGGAAAGGGAAAGCAAAACATGGGCCCTGGGGCAGAAGCAAGCACAAAGTGTTCCAAAGAGAAAATGTCCAGGCTAGTGCAGAGTGAAATGGTGCCAGGCCAGCCTGGGGCAGTAGGCATTGTGCAGCACAGGAAGGGCACCTTGAGAAGTTGTGTTTTACTTTGTGTACAAATGGAAGCAATTGGATCTTTTTAAGATGGGTGGGACACAACATAACAGACATTTTTTTAATGTCATTTCATTTCTGGTGAAGAAAAAAAACTTGCAGGAGGACAAGAGTGACAGAGGAGATACCTGAGAGGAGGTACGTACAGTAGTATAGAAAACAAGGGATGATAGCTTGATTCTGGCACTCAGTGAGGGCGGAAAACAGTGAGTGGATATAGTTTGTTTGAGGGAGAACTGAACAAGTTTTGCAGATGGGCTAGATGTGAAAGGTGAGAGAAAGCAAGGAGCTGAGATAACCACTTGCTTTCTTGCCCAATTGGGTGGATTTTTATGCTATTTACCAGGGAATAGTGTTAAAGGAACAGTTTTCTGAGTAAAAAACAAAATTGTTCTGATAATTTTAATTTGAGATGTTTTAAAGAGTTTCATGATTTCATAATTTTGTAAGGATTATGTGACATATAAATGTATATTGTTAGGAGCTCACATTTTGGAAAAAAATAATAAATGTTTGGAACATCCAGAATATGCTAAGTCAATGTATAACTCAACCATTCAAATAAAGATGGGGCACAACCCACCTAGAAAAGTTACTTATATGAGGCTTCTATACAGGGCAAATGTTCCACCCCAGAAACAAGCAGTTGTATAATTCACCAATAAAAGTGATGTCTCACATTTGTTCCCAAGGATGATTAATGATGGGTTCCATGAGCGAACCTTTACCCACTGTCATCGCCCACATAAACATGACAGCTTTCCAGAGGAAAATCAATGGAGCCAAGCAGTTGTCCTTCACATTTAGAAAAGAGACTGTTTTAGTCGGGATTCCCTAGAGAAACAGAACAGAACAGAAAGAGGATTTATTAGACTGGCCTACACAATATAGGCTGGGTAAACAATGTCTCTCTGCAGGCCAGAGAGGCTGAGAGCCTTATCTTATGAGGCTGGATGGCTCAGTAGTCCCAGGTGGCACTGAAGGCCTGGGGGATTCCTGGAGAGCTGCTGGTCTTCAGCCCACATTGGAAAACTGAAGAAGTTGGGTTCCACTGTCAATGAAGGATGGCAGCAACTGGGTAGATATACTCAACAACAAGGAGTAAATGTGGGGAGGCAAAACAGCCCCACTTTTCCTTTAAACATATCTGGACCAGTAGTAGAAGGTGTCACCCACTCCCCACCCCCTTCAGTTAATCCTTTCAGGAAATTCTCTCACAGGTCTGCTCAGGGGCCTGTTTCTTACTTGAATTATGATCCAACCAAGTTGGCAAGATTAAGCATCATGGAGATAGACCATGTGTGCAGATAAGAAGAGAGACAGTGGTAATTCTGCTTAAAATATCAGTGCAGAGGGGATCTGGAGGCCATGGGAATATAAATATTAGGCTATTTCAAGGGCAATCCCAGCAATTGAGAGGTGGAGGCAAAAGGACCATAGAGTTTAACAGCCTTTGTCAACTCTCACCTCCACCACTGACTTGTGTCACTTTGCTCAAGTTCCATAACTTCTCTATGCATCAGTTCTATAATCCATAAAACAAGGATAATAACACTGCTTCTTTCCTCCCCCAAGTGTGGATACTTAGACTGTTCTCAATTAACAATCAGTATCTATCTCTCTCTCTCTCTCCTCTCTCTGTGGAGTCTGCTTGCAAGAGAACCCAATATGCAACAAAAGTGTTCCTTCCTCGTGGGAAGTCCAGAGGAATAAATGAGCTACTGTACATAACGCACTAGAATGGAACTTGCACACAGGAAGGGGAACATAAGTGTTAGATGTCATTGAAATGATCTTCCTGTGAGGCTATCAGCCTTTGCCTTTATTTTTCCAGCCGTATAGGTTCATTGTAATGGTCTGAATTAATTTTCCATAAGTTGTAAATAAAATTACCTGCATGATTTAGGTGATGAGAAAGGTGTTTGGAGCCTATGCTGCTGCTTGGAGTCCCCTCATTTTCAGTGCCAAGGACCATCACCACATTTGCAACTTGGCTGTATGCACCTTATCTATTTGTATATTGAGCTTTGGGGGGTTGCTATTTAAAAGAGCAGAAATGAATTGTATTTTCCTTTTGTGACAGACCATCACGTAGCCCAGGTTGGTCTTAAATTTATGATCCTTTTGCCTCCACCTCTCAAATGCTGGGATTACAAGCGTGTGTGCCACATGCTCAGTGACTTGTATTTTCATTAGGGTTGGGTTACATACATCTCCTGACACAGACTTCTTTATGACAAGAATCTGCATTTGTAGGGTCGTTTTCTGAGATAAGAGGAAGCCAGTGTCCTGAGCTTACTCCACTCTGTTCAGACAGAGATGGTTGTGATAACCAGAGGTCTGGATCTTAAACTCAGTTTGTTGTTGTATTTTTGTCTGGCTCATAAATACTTGATATTTATAGACTAAACAGAGATTGAAGTTTTCCCATAAAGCTGACGGTTCTAAACACAAGAATAACCAGAGAGCTTCTGTTTCTACAAGCAACCAATGCAAGACCACATGTCTAAATTTGAAAAACAAATGCTACCTCTAAAGTCAGATTATATATTAGATAAGGCTCCATTCCAACATATCAAGAGAAAGAAAGAATTGGCAAATGTAAACTTGCTGAGAACTACAGGCTATGATTGGTAAAGGTAAGGTATTTGCGATTTTACTTAATTCTTCAAAGATCATCAATTGTACATTTTGTTTACAAACTATGAGTGATAGTTAAAATTGTCAACTTGAAAGGATCTGGAATCACCTAGGAGACAAATCTTTAGGCATGTCTCTAAGGAATTTTCTAGATCAGGTTAACTGGGGTAGGGAGACCCACCCTAACTATGGGAGGCACCATTTCATAGGTTGGGGTCCCAGACTGAATAAAATTGAGGAAAGTGAGCCAGGCGTGGTACTGCATGCCTTTAATTCTAGCACTTGGGAGGCAGAGTTAGGAGGATTGCTGTGAGTTCGAAGACACACTAAACTACATAGTAAATTCCAGGTCAGCCTGGGCCACAGTGAGACCCTACCTTGAAAAAAAAACTGAGGAAAGAACTGGCATTTCATGTCTTTCTGCTTCCTCACAGAGAATGCAGTATGACCAGTTTCCTGGCAATCCTACTGCCATGCCTTCCACACCACGATGGGCAGTATCCCCTGGAACCAGAAGCCAAAATAAGGCCTTCTTCCCTTAAGCTGTTTTTTGGCAGGTATTTTCTGACATCAGTGAGAAGAAGAACTAATGCACATAAAACATGCTCGTATTTTCTTCTTCTAAGTGAAAAACTTTAACACGTATGATCCCATTCTTCCATATTTGTCCAGCCTTATTTCCTGATATAAAACTTACATGCTGGGCACAGTTAGGGAAATAATCACCAAAGAGGTGACCTGGTTAATGAGAATCCAAGGCTATTTGCTTCTTATCCACCTTTGTTCATTTGCACACCTTTAGCTTCCATGATGAGACCCAAGCTCTATATGTGACAACCAGGCTATGGATCCTCACTCCACTGGGTACCTCACTGCTCAGCCACAAGCTGAGTAACTTGGAAGCAGCTGACCTAATTCTCATGTGTATCTATAATTCCTCCCCATTTCATTTCTTTGGCACCATTGCCAGCTTTCACCTATTTTATCATGATAAGTCACAGTGTCTGTTTCTATCTATGCATGATCCATGTTCCTTTACAAACCACCAAGTGTTCCTGGCTAAAATGTCTCTACAATTGTTTTCCAGCTCCTGCCTTTATGCCCTAGATTTCTGTAAGTAGTTCACAGGTTCATGGACAAATTTCTCTTCAAGGTGTTTATTAATCTCTTTTAAATCCACCCTCCCTTTCCCCAGAATGACCATTCCCCATAGTCCTTCCTTTAGATGGCTACAAACTTCAGGGTGTTTTCTCAAGAAACAGTTTTAGCAAGCGTATTTCCCTGCTAGCACTTTTTTACTTGATTAGGTTATCTGCTACATAATTGGGATCCCAATGTCCCAAAGCTCTTAGCCAACCAGTCCTGTAGGACCTTCAGAATCTCTGGGTTTGCCTTTTTCAATCTCATACAAGACATTCCATCTCTTTCTTCCCATGTGTCCATCCTTTTGTTAAATTTAGAACAGACATTTATTTCATCCAGCTGGGGGTCTGACCAAAGTGGCCCTTGTCAGGACAAACCAGGCAGTGTGCTCCACAAGGTCAGGTTTCTACTGTCTCAATTCAACCTGCTAGCTCATTTTCTTGTTAGGGACCCCACTTTGCTCTACCGTTGAGCCAGAGATGTCCTGCTTGGGTTTTTTTGTTTTGTTTTGTTTTGCTTTGCCTTTTCTGCTTTTTGTTTTTCTAATGGAGGGTCTTGGTAATGACATTTGAACTCAACATAAGAAAGCTTAAAAAAAAACATGAGGGACTGGAAAGATTGTTCAGCAGTTAAGGTGCTTGCCTGCAAAACCTAACAACCCAGGTTCAATTCCCCAGTGCCCACCTAAAGCCAGATGCACAAAATGGTGCATGCATCAGGAGTTTGTTTGCAGCAGCTAGAGGCCCCATGAGCCTATTCTCTCTCTCTCTCTCTCTCTCTCTCTCTCTCTTCTCTATATCTTTCTCTGCTTGCAAATTAAAAAAAAAATTGAAAAAAAGAAAAAAAAAACACATGAGGAAAAGAACTTAGATATTGGGGCAGCTGCTGGGGCGACTACTGTAGAAACCAAGATCAGAGAGAGAGAGAGAGAGAAGAGTAGGAGGCAGTTTCCAGCCATCCATACCCCAGCTCCCTGCAGGGATTTTGGTTGTTCTACACTGGGATACAACCTTCACTACAAGGACCCCATGGGGAGGTGGCCACGTTTATCTTCCAAATACTCTGTGAGAGCCAGCCTTTCCTAAAAGACTGCCTGGTGCTTCCGACCATCTTCCGAAGAATTGGGATTATGCGTGAGGCTGAGTGAGCCCTGGGGCAGCAAGAGGGGTACACAGGGAACCCAGTTCTACTTCACTTCAGCCCTCATGGCTGTCATGGCATTTTTCTTCTACATTCAGAGATTGTGATGCCTGTAACATCTCCACAATGGGAAGTTCTGAGGTTGAAATCATCTTTCAAACACCATCAATAAAACTCACAGAGGACAGCAGATGTGCTTTCCTAATTTCCAAGGCATTAGCCATATAGGAGTATATTTAGTTCAATAGTTCAGGGCTGTTGTCTGTTTGGAGTTGGGGAGATTCAATGTGGGGGGAAGAGTGGATAAACTCACCTGTTACGCATGATCAAACACTGAGTGAGGGTGACCTTCAGGAGAAGAAGGACACACCTGGTGCACTTATGAAAAGAACCATGTGGGTATATCTACACAATGGAATTCTATACAGCAGTAAGAAAAAATGACAAAATGAAATTTGAGGGAAAAGGGTTGAACCTGGAACAGATCATTCTCAGTGAACTTACCCAATCACAGAAAAAAAATCGCCACATAGTCTCACTTATCTACAGCACCTAAACTGAATCTACCCAAGATACCTTACATACCCAGCAAGCACCTCCTAGACTAGACACTAGGATGGAAGGGGAGGGAGGGGAGGGCATCAAAGGGGTGGGAAACACAAATCTAGACCCAAATGGCAATGGTACCATAATTTTCTACTTACTAAAAGACAGACCAAATGGCTGATCCTTCACCAGGCCCTTACAGAGAACACCTGAACCACAAGACACTGGAGAGGGTAAGATCAAGACTAACCTTAATCTTCTACATCTTCCCTCCCTCACTTCCCCTCTCCCTCTCTCTCTTATCTCTAACTCTTGTATATTAGTTATCTTTTTCCTCATTTTCTTAGTGGGCACTGACCTGTAACTCCCAGAACCAGCATGGGGCTATCCCTCTCCCTCTCTCTCTCTCTCTCTCTCTCTCTCTTATCTCTAACTCTTGTATATTAGTTATCTTTTTCCTCATTTTCTTAGTGGGCACTGACCTGTAACTCCCAGAACCAGCATGGGGCTATCACCCACGATGTGCTTTTGATCAGAGAGACCTACAAGGTTTCCTAAAAGACAGACAGATTTCTGTCAGAGTACTTGATGACCCACCAAAGGCTAGTGATAAGACCCTACTGCTAAAGACACCTTATGTGATTGACATGCAAATTAGAATGGCATGGCTGGAAGTTGGAAGACAGTCAGTCCCCAGACAGTCAGCGTGTCTAGTGCCAGAAGGTGCTACATGGGCGACTGGGGGAAAATGACCAATATCTGTCAAAGCAACACATGGTCTAACCTACTTAGCAGCAAATATCTTGTTGTGATGCCCACACAAGTGCAGTGGTGGCACACAGCCATGGTGGGGAACCAACTGCTCTCAATTTGGCTAACTGATCCCCTCACTGGTATGGGACCCATAGCTGGAGCTGGGAAACAAGTCAGAACCATATCCAAACATAAACCCACTCTCCAATATCAAGCTACCATCAATTGTGGGCTAGAAGAGGGCCTACACCTATTAAATTCTCTATAAAAAAAAAAAAGGGTTATCTCATTTGTCCTGATGCTAACTTACTCTCCGTTGGAGAATCTGCTTCTCTTTTTCAGATAGATGTAGATCCTAAGGAGAGAGCCACCCCATCATACCTCAAAAGGGCCCCAGCTGAAACTAAGAAAATTGGCGAAACAAGCAAGGGCGCTGTTTTCCTGATGAACCGGATACCAGCACAAGGGGGAAGGAGATCAGCACAGAGAAAAATCAACTCCTACCAAGTCAGAGAGCCAGAGCCTCAGAGGCCCCCAACACCTCATCACTGAAGCAGACCAAAAATGAACCCAACATGGCTCAGGGAAATTTTGCGGAAGAGGGGGTGGAAAGAATGTCAGAGCCACATGTTGGGTCATGATATGCAGAGACATTTAGCTTACCCATAACTGTGGGCTAACTCCACAATGCATGACCCATATACCTCAACAAGGAGGGGCCAAGGGGAGGGGGTAGATCACGGATGAGTCTAATAATGGTACCAAACTGACTGTAAAATAAAATAAAATAAAATAAAAATGAAAAAAAATAAAAAAGTGATGGGGGCAAAAAAAAAAAAAAAAAACATGTGATGATGGAGGTAGTTTCAAAACTTGGGATTTTCCCAGCACTCAAGAGGCAGAGGTAGGAGGATTGCCTGAGTTCAAGGCCACCATGCAATTACATAGTGAATTCCAGGTCAGCCTGGGCTAG
Source organism: Dipus sagitta (assembly GCA_036346955.1). Taxonomy (NCBI): domain Eukaryota; kingdom Metazoa; phylum Chordata; class Mammalia; order Rodentia; family Dipodidae; genus Dipus; species Dipus sagitta. The sequence goes on along the minus strand of CM070770.1, from coordinate 45,180,589 downwards.
AGTGAGACCCTGCCTCAAAAAAAAAAAAAAATAATAACCTTGGGATTTTCATTTGCTACCTGAATGGATTCGGCAAGTTGCTTGTTGCTTAAATCCCTTTTTAAGCGCCATGTGCTATGCCAAGCACTGAAGGCTGGACCAAGAGGCCACTGCTTTTATAGGATTCCACTTGAAGAGGCAGCACTTATATTTATTTAAAAATAGACCAATATTGGAAGGGCAGTGCCAGGTAATAGTCAAGAGTTAAATACAAGCTCCAGTCCTGGCTCAAATCCTGCCACCATCATCTTGCCCCTTCTCCCCTCCCTGAATGCAGCATGGGACCTTCTGAACAAAGTTACTTCAGCTCTCCTCATTTCCTTTTGTGTAGAATGGAAATACTAATAAGACCTGCTTTATAACATTGTGGCCACAATTAAGGAGGGAGCCACATGCAAAGCTGTTACACGTTAGCATAATGTATAATCCACCGTACAAGCTCAATGAAAGCTAGTTGCCATTGCTACAGTTATTAACTTTTTAACTGAGCACCTTGAAAACCAAGTAATAGAACAGGACAGTTGAAATAATTATGGAGCTCAAACAGCTCAAATATGAGGTTAGACCTCATTTGTCTGAAGAAATTCAAGCTAAAACGTAGTAGCATCAATACTGAAATGACAAAATGAAGAAACACTATGTCAGTCATTATATAGAAGAAAAAGATCCCAAGGGAAGATATTTTATCATTGGGAACAAACTAAGTATACATGATATATCTAATTGAAACCCAAAGAAAATTTAAGACTTCTCGTTTCTTCCATGTTACACCAATCCCATTAGAAAGACATCCAATGAGTAAATGATTTTATGCTCAAATATATAGGTATTTTGTCACCCTCTCCACTTAGAAATGCAGGATCCAGGAGAGATGGCTTAGCAGTAAAGGCACTTGCCTGCAAGCCTAAAAACCCATGTTCAACTCTCCAATCCCACATAAGCCAGACTTACAAGGGTGAGGCAAGTGCACAAGGTGGTACACACGTGTGGAGTTGGAGTGCAGTGACTAGAGGTCCTGGTATTCCAATTCTCTCTCCTCACTCTCTCTCATAAAAAACTTTAAAAATTACAGGATTCACATTAGAATTTGAAAGAACCTTAGGTTCCCTATAAATACAAAGCATATAAGCCCCAAAATGTTTAATTTTGTTTCATCTGGTGTTTTCCAAACTATCTGATGAGAGAATGCTTCTTTTGTGCAATAACTGGTAACATTTAGGAACATACCTGCTCAGATTTAGAAAGGTTCATAAGTACACATATGTATTCGGGATGGGGAGTAGAGGTCTCTATCTGAAGACATCACCATCGTGACTATAGAAGGCAACTACTAAATTCCCACTCTGCTTCACAAAGAACTTTAGACTAGATGCTCCAGGCTCCCAGAAAGCGTAAAACCCAGAAATAGCTGGGATTATAAAGAAGGGTTGAGAGCAGAGAAATATGAGACCAGGTTATAATTAACTCTCATTGTCATCAACATTGTTGAGAGTTTACTATGCACAAAACACTGTACCAAGTACCACTGTGAAAAAAAAATGCAACCATTAAGGGACTCAGTACCAGCTCATTATAACTTCTCTTTTCTTTCTTTCTTTCTTTCTTTCTTTTTATTTTGTTGTTGTTGTTTGAGGTAGGGTTTTGCCTAACATGGAATTCACTATGTAGTCTCAGCGTGGCCTTGAACTCATGGCAATCCTCCTCCTACCTCTGCCTCCCAAATGCTGGGATTAAAGGTGTGCGCCACCACACTCGGCTTCTTTCTTTTTTAACTATTTTTTTTTTTGGTTATTTATTTGAGAGAGTGAGAAAGAAACAGAGAGAGAGACAGATAGAGAATGGGCACACTAGGGCCTCTAGCCACTGCAAATGAACTCCAAAAGCATGTGCCACCTTGTGCATCTGGCTTATGTGGGTTCTGGGGAATTGAACCTAGGTCCTTTGGCTTTGCAGGCAAGTGCCTTAACTGCTAAGTCATTTCTCCAACCCCTCTTTTATTTAATAATTTTTTATTTATTTAATGAGAGAGAGAAAGAGAGAGAGAGAGAGAGAGGCAGATAGAGAATGGGCATGCCAGGGCTTCTAGCCACTGCAAATGAATTCCATATGCATGAGCCACCTTGTGCATCTGGCTTACATGGGTACTGGGGAATAGAACCTTGGTCCTTAGGCTTTGCACCCAAGTGCCTTAACTCTCTCCAACATAACTTCTCTTTTCTGATACATGAATTTTTTTCATTCATACGATTCCTATCTCTCTGCAAGTAAGTTAAGAAAACCACTGGTATGAAAAATATTTTGGGAGAATACACTTATCCTCTTATACTCTTCATATTAGCATTACTGGTATCATGATCCAACACATGATGAAGAAATTAAACAGAGATCTTGGGGCTGGCCCAGGCTTCCTCCTTGTGTATCTTCCTCCTGACACATAGCTCCTCTCTTTGTTGGTCTCTGTTATCTACAAAAGTCCTTCCGGCTTTAACATTTTATGATTCTAGGATCTATAAAAATCTCATTATTAGAAGGCCAAGGTCAATTTTTGCTATGAATCAAATAGACCAGATGTTCAAACATAAACAGCCAGATGCTCGAGGGGGAAACACACACACACACACACACACACACACACACACACACACTTGAGAGAAGCAGGAGAGCAGGGAAGGAATGGTGTGTCACATACAATACAGAAATTTAAGGGGCCAAAAAATTCATGAAATACCTTAAAGGGGATGTCAAATCCAGTAATAGGATCATCAAAGGGCAGATGACAGTCAAATCAGACCATTTGATAATTATGGTGCAAAACATGTCCTAAGGGAAGGAAATGAAATACTGGACACCAAAGGTGAATTGTCTTTCCTAAATTGTTTTCTAAGGCAGAACTGTCTGAAGAAGAAACAGATTCAAACACAGAGTGTTTTTCTGGCTATAAAGGTACTTATAAGGAATTATCAGAGAATGGAGAAAGCTGTGGGAGGCAGAGTGGGGATGAGACCAGGGGGATTAGAGGGCCCAGGCAGTGCAAGATTATCCTTCCTACCCCTCTTTGGAAAGCAGACAGAATTTAACAAAGAATTACCCATCCCTTCCTAAAGTGGCGCTAAGACCCAATTTCAGAAAGAAATCTGAAAGGAAAGCAGAAGAAAGACTTTGGTCTTTCTTCATTTATCATTTTCTATCATTTATAAGTTTTTGCATGTATCAGAATGTAAGATAAAAGTTGGCCCAGTTTTGAATTTTGGTCCAATCTCATCTTAGCTAGGTAACATTGAGCAAGTTTCTAAATTCATTCAAGCCTGAGTTTTCTCATCTTAGAAAAATAATGATGTCTCTGTTGTGGGTCTAATATGAGATTGATCATTTGTAAAGCCCAGATTCCTTTCTTCATTTTTCAGTTATTTAAAAATTTTATTTCATCATACACACACACACACACACACACACACACACACATATATATATATATATGGAGGTTATACTCTTTTATCTCCTCACCCTTGCTCCCACTACCCTGGGGACCTTCCACAGTAGGGTGGTGGTATTCCTGAAGGCCTCAGTCAGTCCCTGTGGGGTTGCACAGGAACCATGCATCAGGTACTCCTACCTACTGTGTGGCTCTTATAATCTTTCTGCAGCTCTCTTCTGCAATGTTCCCTAACAGTCTGATTTAGTGTTGAGTTCTCTGTAGATCTGAATTTCCGCTTTGATATATATATATATATATTTTTTTTTTTTGAGAGAGAGAAGAGGCAGATAGAAAGAGAATGGGCATGCCAGTGCCTCCAGCCACTGCAGACAAACTCCAGACACATGCACCCCCTTGTGCATCTAGCTTATGTAGGTACTGGAGAATTGAACATGGGTCCTTAGGCTTGACAGGCAAACACCTTAACCACTAAGCCATATCTCCAGCCCTGCTTTGATGGGTTTTAATTAATCACTGGGAAGCTGGTTGTCAGGCTAGCAGTAAGAATAGTATTCATGTCACAGCTTCCTTTGCAGTTTCTCCTGAGCCCCAGCAGATGTGGTAGAGGTGGCATGTCTCACGGTGGGCCATTGGCTGTCTCTTGGATGGATCTTGGCTCTCTTTCATTTTCTCTGTCATCTGTAAAATAAGGCAGATCTTCTAATCAAGAGTGAGAGCAGCTTGAGTTAAAGGGGGTATGCAGAGTTATTTGAGAAACTTTGTGGTGTGCAAGCCCACTCTTCTCCTCCAAAGAGCAGTGGGGTCTTCTCTCTGAAGTATGAGCTTCCTGACCATGAAATTCTGACTTGGTTTTCAGTACCAGATATGAGTTCTCTACCACTAAGTGGGACTCATGTCCAATCAGAGAAGAACAGTTGTTTACCCACAGAGGCTATGTGCCAGTATTTCACTAGTGTGTACTTCTTGTCTGGCTGGTTGATTTCATAGTCTGCAGTGTCCTCTGCTTATTCAAGCTGTTGGTGACCTTTGTCATCCAGCAGCTCCCATAGGGCTCTCCAGCACTGTGAGGGCTAGCCAGGAGAGAGCTAGTTTCCCTTTTGGTTCCAGCATGGTATTCTGATGTCCTGTGGCTGCAGTCTGTGATGTCTTCAGCAACGGGGTCTTACATTTTAGCTCTGGAAGGTAATCAAGTATTTTGGCAATGACCTATATTGTTTTGGGGACCTCATGGGTCTCCCTGGCCAACAGATCACTATAAGAGACAATTATGGCCCTAGGATTTACCATCCAGAATACATGGTTTTGAGGTTAAGCTTATCCATCTTCTGTTCAGACTGCCCCCAACCTTTATTGGTAATTATATCTTGTGAAATGCTAGCCAGAGCGGAGTTTCTATGGAACTGATTCATGCTGTCTTAACTTTTGTATAATTCCATTCTCCACCCTACCCATATCCCTTTAAGCCCCTGCCCCCCCTTGTGTTCTGTTCCTCCCCTCACCTGTCAAGTAACTCCTCCTCTCCTCTCTCCTTCTTTCTTCTTCTTCCTAATCTCATTCTGCCTTTATGCCCATATTCCTGATGCTTACTACCATTTGCATAGTACGTACATATGGGTATGTGTGCATAATGTGTGTGAATGGGCACACATGTGCTATAGTGTGTGTGTGGAGATCAAAGGAAAACCTTGGAGTGATGGTCTTCCCCTTCCACCTTTTTTGTATTTTTTATGAGAGAGGAGAGAGAGAGAAAGAGAAAATTGATGTGCCAGAGCCTTCAGCCACTGCAATCGAAACCTAGATACATGTGCCATCCTGTGCAAATGTGCCACCTTGCACACTTGTGTCACTTTGTATATCTGGCTTACATGGGATCTGAAGAGTCAAAAGTGGGTCCTTAGACTTCACAGGCAAGTGCCTTAACTGATAAGTCATCTCCCCAGTCTTCCTTCTACCTTTTCAGATTGGGTGTCTCATGTTGTTTTGCTACTGGGAAAACCAGTCTAGCTGGCCTGTGAGCATGAGGATTCTCCTGGCTCTGTCTTCCATTGATGTAGGCACACTGGCATTACAGACCTGTGTGCCTCTTTGAGTCTGGCTTTATTAAGGTGTTGGATACTAAACTTGGGTCAATTGACTTGTTTGGGAGCAAGTACCTTTAACTACTGAGCCATCTTCCCAGTCTCAAAAGCCCAAATTTTTAGAATGTAAAAACTTAATAAATTCTATTGGTTATGACAACTATTATTTTAAATACTTTATACTTGTGCCATTTAATTATCAAATAATCTTCAGAGTTAGTCACACACACTCATAATATCATCAGCTCCCAGTCCATGGACATTGAAGATCATGGGAATTAAGTGTGCCCAAGGTCACAAAGCCAGTTACTAGAAAATGTTTTGGAATGGGAAAGGTTTAATAATCATAAATGCATATTTTATCAGCAGTTTAAATTCATGTTAAATTTGAGTTTATATAGCAAATGGCACTATTTTATTATAACTATTAATAACTGAGTTACAATACAATGGTTCTGCTAGGTTCACTGTGCAAAAGGCAGAGATGAGAGAAAGTGAAGCCATTAGTCAATAATGTAGTAACACAGTTGTAAAGTGAAAATACCCTTAACTGTAGCCCTGTTCAAACTAAAAAGAAACCAAGGGAGACAAACTGAAAAATGGACTTGAACATGGAGACCTAAAGAAAAGGAGTCAAAGATCACCCTTTTAATCCAGAAGGGCCCATATGGGGTAGTGGTGACTGGCAGAAGTAGGGAAGGGAGTTGGCAATGGGGGCTCAAAATTAGGTATGTTTTAAACACTTGGCAAGTGGATGGAGTATGAGTGAGTGCTTGAGAATTCAAGATTCTTCCACAGACATTTCTATGCCTCAGTCTCCTTTTTAATGAAATAAAGAGTTGATCTAGCATTAATCCTCATGTTCCTTCCAGCTTCCTAGACAGGCATGCAAAACACATAAAGACCTGGATGTGATAGTGAATGCCTTTAATCCCAGCACTTGTGAGGGAGGCAGAAGTAGGAGGTAATATTACCATGAGTTCAAGGCCACCCTGAGACTATTCCAGATGAGCCTGGGCTAGAGTGACACTGTAGCTTGATAAACAAAAACAAAAACAACAACAACAACAACAAAAGACATATAAAGAAAGCAGGGGAGAAGGTTCTGCCAGTCAGTTCCCCTACCCCACCCCACCCCAGCCCACCTCTGGGTCCTTAGCTGTGCATCATACCACCACGATGGGCCACCGTCCAGTGCTTGAGCTCAGTCAGAATACAAATCTGGAAGAAAAGTTTAGTCTGGAAACCTCAATGCTGCTAAAACAATTGCAGATATCATCAGAACATGTTTGGGACCCAAGTCCATGATGAAGATGCTTTTGGACCTGATGAAGGGGGGCATCATGATGACCAACGATAGCAATGTACTTCTTCGAGAGATTCAAGTCCAGTATCCAGCAGCCATGTCTATGATTGAAATTAGCCGGACCCGGGATGCAGAGGATGGAGATGGGACCACATCAGTAACTATTCTTGTTGGAGAAATGCTGTCTGTGGCTGAGCACTTCCTGGAGCAGCAGATGCACAGGCACAGTGGTGATCAGTGCTTACCGCACAGCACTGCGTAATATGATCAGTACCCTGAAGAAAATCAGTATCCCTGTTGCTGTCATTAACTGTGATATGATGCTGAACATCATCAAAAGCTCCATTATCACTAAAGTAATCAGCAGGTGGTCATCTTTGGCTTGCAACATTGCCCTGGATGCTGTCAAGATTGCACAGTTTGAAGAGAATGGCTGAAAGGAGACTGACATCAAGAAGTATGCAAAGGTGGAAAAGATACCTGGTGGCTTCAATGAAGACTTATGTGTGCTACATGGAGTCATGATTAACAATGTGACCCATCCTCAAATGCAGCGCTTGATCAAGAACCCTCGCATTGTGTTGCTGGATTCTTCTCCGGAGTATAAGATAGGAGAGAAGCCAGACTGACATTGAGATTACACAAGAGGAAGACATCACCTGCATCCTCCAAATGGAGGAAGAGTACATCCAGCAGCTCGCAAGGACCTTATCCAGCTGAAGCCTGACGTGGTCATCACAGAAAAGAGCATCTCAGGTTTAGCTCAGCACTACCTCATGCGGGCCAACATCACAGCCATTCGCACAGTCTGGAGAACAGACAATAATCAGATCACTAGAGCCTGTAGGGCCGGAATAGTCAATCAACCAGAGGAATTGAGAGATGTTGGACCAGGAGCAGACCTGTTGGAACTCAAGAAGACTGGAGATGAGTACGTTCATTACTGGCAAAGACCCCGAGGCCTGCACTGTTCTCCTCAGGGAGGGGTAGCGAAGAGATGCTCGTGGAAGCAGAATGCAATCTCCAGGACGCCAAGCAGGTGTGTCACAATGTTCTCCTGGACCCTCAGCTGGTATCTGAGGGTAGAGCTTCTAAAATGGCTGTGGCCCATGCCTTGGCAGAAAAATCCAAGGTTATGACTGGTGTGTAACAGTGGCCACACAGGGATGCTGCCCAGGCTTTAGAAGTCATCCCTCATACCCCGATCCAGAAGTGTGGGGCCAGTACCATCCTTCTACTAACCTCCCTTCCCACCAAGCACACCTAGAAGAACTGTGAGACCTGGGGTGTAAATGGTGAGACTAGTGCCTCAGTGCGCGTGAAAGAAATGTGCATATGGGAGCCATTGGCTGTGAAGCTACCAACATACAAAACAGCAGCGGAGACCACAGTTCTGCTGCTGTGCATTGATGACATCATCTCGGGCCACGAAAAGAAGGGTGATGAGCAGAGCCAGCAAAGCAGCGCTCCTGACGCTGTCCAGGAGTAAGTGGTGGGCAAGGTGACTTCAGTGCACTGAACCAGAGTTCCATGAACACTATGACCGTCTTTGTTTGGGAGGGATCAGGTTGGCCAGCCCCAGTCTGTCAAGCACAGTTTGCAAAAGGCACAAACCTGTACCTCTTCTTGTAAGCTTTCCATTCAGTTTGCTTCCAGTGATTAAATCTAAGTCATTTGAAAAGGAAAAAGGCAGGGGAAGAAGCTGGGTTTTAGAGATTAAACTATTGGATTATAATTTGGCTGTGAACTCAAAGAGGAAATGAGGCAGCTATTCATTTTTTAAGATTAAGGGGAAAATGTGCCTTTTAAGTAAAGATTTAGGGGCTGAGAAGATGGCTCAGCATTAAAGGCTGCCAGCCTGGGTTTCTAAGTCACAAAAAGTGGCACAAGTGTTGGAAATTAGGTCGTACCAGCAAGAGGCCTTGGCATGTGTGGACACACACACACGCACACACACACACAAGTGCGCACACAAATGAATAAATTTTAAAAATGACTGGACAGGATAATTAATATAGCCATATATGAAAGAGGTAGTATATGAATTGACTTAAGAAATATAAAGCAAATCATATAATAGTGTAAGTAAAACAGTCTATTTGTAGAAGAGATAGCTGTGTGAGGAGGTAAGGGTGTTGGGAAAGTACAAATGCTCAAAAAAGTGTTCTATTGGGCTGGAGAGATGGCTTAGCAGTTAAGCACTTGCCTGTGAAGCCTAAGGACCCATGTTAGCCAGATGCACAAGGGGGCGCACGCATCTGCAGTTCGTTTGCAGTGGCTGGAAACCCTGGCGCACCCATTCTTTCTCTCTCTCTCTCTCTCTCTCTCTCTCTCTCTCTGTCACTCTCACATAAATAAATAAATAAATATGAACAAAAAAATATTTAAAAAATGTTCTATTGACCCTCTTAAAATACTGGTTGGCTTTGCACCATTAAAATAAAATTCTTCACTGTTCTTTATAGTGTAAACTGTGCATGTGCTCTTATGGTGTTTCCTGGTGAATTAGTATAGCAGGATAATATCTAGCCACAATTAGCTGAGAAGACAATGGTTTAAAGGGGCAGGAAGAAATGATTCCTTTGATATGTGTGGCATGGCTCATGCCCATCAGTTCAGCAATGCATGGGCACCTGTCTTACCCCAGATGCTGAGCTAGGTTCTTGATCTAAAAGGTCAGCTGGCTCATTACCTCAAGATACGTAAGTCAGAGAGCAGACTGCATAATGGTCATGGGGCTAGGGGAGGGTTTTTTAATTTCTATTATTTATTGATTTTTTTTTTCTTTTAGATAGGGTCCAGGCTGACCTGGAATTCACTATGTAGTCTCAGGGTGGCCTCAAACTCACAGTGATCCTCCTATCTCTGCCTCCCAAGTGCGGGGATTAAAGTTGTATGCCACCACACCCAGCTATTTACTTTTTATATAAAGATTGTACTCTTAGACTCCCCCTTTCTGCCCCAATTCTGCTAAACGTCTTCAGTGGGGTTATTGGTCTTCATTGTGGGAAGAGGCCTCAGTCAGTCTCTGCAGGGCAGGGAAGACACAATGTCTCAAGCTATTCCCACCCACCCTGAGGCACTTACAATATTTCAGAGTCCCCCACTTCTGCAATGTTCCCTGAGCCTTGAGGGGCAAGATAGGGATCTGATTTAGTGTTGCTTTCTCTGTAGATTTTAGATCTCTGATTTGATGAGGTGTGAGTGACCACAGGGTCTGTGGCTGTTTCCCTGGAACTGGTTTTCAGGATAGCCATGAGAGCAGTATTTGTATCACATCTTCCTCTGTAATGAGTTCTGGGCCTGGGCGGATAAGGTGGAGATGACCCATCTCATGGTAGACTGTCAGCTCTCTCTTCTTGATGTATTGATGCATCCTTGATCGCCCCAGTATTTTCCTCTATCTGTAAAATAAGACAGTTTCTCCAACCAAAGGTGAATAGTTTGAATTGAAGGGGATAAGCCTACTCATTAGAGAGACTTATTGATCAACTGTTATTAGAGAGCAGTGGAGGTTCTGTCTGGATCCTATTGGTTTACTGTTCAGGTGAATCTGGTTTGGTTCCCAGAGCCAGATATAAGTTCTCCCCCACTGAGCGGGTCTCGTGTCCAATCCATGAGCAGTTGGTTACCTGCATCAGCTGTGTGCCACTATTGCACAAGTGTGTACTTCTTGCTCGGCTGGCGGATTTTATAATGGGCAGGATCTACTGCTTAACCAGTCGGTTGGCAACTGTTATTCTCTAGCCACTATCATAGCACTCTCCAGCATGATGAGGGCTAGCTAGAAGGAACTGAGTTCTCTCTCAGTTCCAGTACGATCACTTGATGTCCTGCGGTTTCAGGCTATAGTGTCTTCAGCAATAGGGACTTACCTTTTATCTCTTGCAGGTAACCAAGTGTTTTGGCAATCGCCTATATTATTTTGGTGGCCTCAAGTCTCCCTGACAAACAGCTCTCTGAGAGGGGTGACCCAAGTCTAGACCTGGGAATTATGAGCCAGAATCCATGGTTTTAGGGTTATGCTTTCTCTATCATTTATGGAGCTCTTCTGTGCAGGTCCCCCTTCCATTTAAAAAGGGTAATGACTTGCAGCATGGTATTCAGGAAGAAGGTGTCTATGGAATGGATTTAAGTTGCCATTTGTCATGTGTACCCCCCCACGCCCTCCCTCTACTCCTGAGGGCTTTCTCTCTCTCTCCCTTCCTTCCTTCCTTTCTGACCATAGACTTGTCAAGTAGCCCTTTCTCCCCTCCCTCCCTATTTTCTCTTTTTCCTATCTTCATCCTAGCACCATGTCCACATTGTTGATATTTATTGTGTTTTAAAATTAACTGATGCTGGTCCAGGTTAGAAACTGTAGATGAGAGAGGACATGTGGCATTTGTCGTTCTGAGCCTGTATGACTTTACCTAGCATGATTTTTTTCCAAGTCCCTCCATTTTCCTGAAAATTTGATTACTTCATTTTTTTCTTGCTGCTAAGTAGAATTCCATTGTGTATATGTACCACATCTTCATTAACTATTCTTTATTATTATTAACAACATATTTTGTATCGATATATCATGTGTTGGTATCCCCTTCTCCCTCATTCTTGCCCTTCATTAACCATTTTTGTACAACCACTATGGAAATCAATATGGAGATGCCTCAAAATGCTGAAAAGAGAACTACCATTAGATCCAACTATATTTCTTTGGGGCATATACCCTGTAGACTCTACTATATCTCACAGAGATACATGCTCAACCATTTTTATTGCTGCCATATTCACAATAGCCAGGAACTGGAAGCAGCCCAGACAACCATCAACAAATGAATAGGCTGGGAGAGTTCTGAACAGTGGGAACAGGGACAAAGAAAGGGAAAAAATAAAATAAATTCTTGCCTTCCTTCATAACTTTGTTTTATATTTTAAGTTTATCTCAGAGAAAGATAGACAGAAAGAGGCTGACAGAGAGAATGAGTATGGGCATGCCAGAGCATCCTGCCACTGCAAATAAACTCCAGACGCATGTGCTACTTAGTGCATCTGGTTTTATGTGGTTACTGGGAATTGAACCTGGACCATCAGTCTTTGCAAGCAAGTGCTTTTAACCACTAAACCATCTCTCTAGCTCCCTTCACAACTTTTTGGTAAATTAGATCCCTTGAATTTAAGGAGGGCTTCTATCTTGGCCCCATCAAATCTCCAAAGGACCTTCTAAAGTTTTCCCAGTCAAATTTGACACTCTGGGCTCAGGAGAAACATAATTCAAATCCTTTCTCTAATTAAATGACTTTTAGTTCTTTGAAATTTAAATTTATAAATTTATTTATTTATTTTTATTAAAGCTGTTGTATGGACAAATCATGTGTTGGTCTCATTCTCCAAATGTTTACTATATTAGCATTTGGAAACTATAAGGTTGACTATGAAATATGTGTCCATGACTAAATGTTCACTGTCCTTACTTCCTCCTGGATCTTCACAATATGCCAGGATAGCTAAGGGTAGTGATCGAACCAGGACTGGCAGGAGAAGGAAGCAGGGATGTAAAGGAATTGTAGCTAGAAATATCACTGATAACTTCTGTAAGCAACAAACCACAGGAGCACTATGTTTTCAAGGACGGCATTAAGCAGGCACTGGAGAAACTGCAAGAATCCAAAAATGCTCAATTTAGGGCTTTGAAAACACAGGCTGCCCATTCTGGTTCTGGTACTTACTAGCTTGATGGCCATGGGAATCATCATATTCACCTGTATTCATTGAGTACTGGCCACATGCTGCATCTTTATAATGAGCAGAATATCTTTGAACCTCCAAATTAATCTGTTGGAATCCTAATCCTCAATGTGATGAGTTTGGGGGTGGTGGAGCCTTTAAATTTTTTAAATTTACTTTTTATGGGATTTTTTTGAAGCAGGATCTCACATTAGCCCAGGCTTCCCTGGAACTTACTCGGAAGCCCAGGCTGGCCTTGAACTCAAGGTGATCCTCCTACTTAGGGTCCAGAGTATTAGTATTATAGGAGTGCGCCACCAGTCCTAGCAGAGGTGGGGCCTTGGAAAGATGACTGGGTGATGACAGTGGAGTCGTTATGAATGGGATCAGTGCCCTCAGGACAGGGACTCTGGAGCTCTCATCCGTGTTGTTTCAAGACTACAAGGACACACGAGAGGATGCCAGCCTGTACTTCAGAAAGGAAGAGCACTCTCACCAGAACTCTGATCATTCCAGCACCCTGATGTCAGACTTACTTCCAGCCTCTGGAACTCTAAGCAACAGGTTTTTATGCTTTAAGTAAATTAGTCTATGGCCAGACTTGTCCAAACTGACTAAGGCAATGTTTAGCGAGTTAGTTAGTGCCCAATGTGAGTCTAATGGGACACAGGGTTGGCAGGGAGTAAATACAGAGCTGGGAAATAAGGACACGCTCAGGGTTTGGAAGTGTTTGCTTCTGGCCAGATAAGGTTTGGGGTCTATCAGAAGACATTCTTACTAGAGACTCCGTTTTTCAGTGCCAGCGGAGGTGCAGATTTTCAGGCAATGCACTGTTGTTTCCCAGCTTTCTGTTGGCCCATAGTCTCTATCCCACTGAAACCAGGCTCCTCTTTAAGGAACCTACAGAATGGGAGGGGAGATGGTGTAGCATAGGGAAACAACTGGTACTGTAAGTCAGACCTGATGCCAGCCACCATGCGGTCTTCTGTCCAGGTGTCCATAAGGCTACCCATAAAATGGTAGGAGGTGGGAGAGGAGCTGAGTCTAGGAAGATGTGACAGGTGGAGGGAACTATGAGGCTTTCTGGCGTGGAACAGAACAGGATCCCAAAGCAGATTGTTCAAGGGCAGAGGCAGCCCAGGTGTGGTCTGTAGCCATGTGGGCTTTGAGGTGACAGTTGGGCAGCAGAAACAAAGTCAAAGGCTGGAGGTCCAGCTGTGAGCGACTCTGACACTCCTGCACTGGAGCTTGTGACCACGTGTAGTCCTGAGCATGGCAAGGTCACTCCTGGAAGGGCAACTTTGGAGTGTTGCAAGGAAAATGGACTGGAAGCAAGTAGAGATGCATGAGGCCAGGGAGCAACTGCGAGCTTCCATGGCCAGCTTCCAGAGGAAGCCTCGACTTGACCAAAGAGACACGTTCATAATCGAACTGTTTTTTCTACCTGCTCAAGGACAAGCTTCCTGTGTGTGTGTCTGTGTGTGTGTCGGGGGAAGGGGGGGGGGCTCCCTTTCTGCTGCTGAATGATAAGAAGTCTCCAGCCAGAGAAGTTTCAACTTTCTCCTCGCCAAGGTCGGGCTACTACAGGTGGGCTTGAACGCTCCGCTGCACGTCCACTCTGGAAGAGCCTGGTCGCTCTTCTCCCTCCAGGCCCTGGCACGGCTGTGGGCCACGGCCAGCAGGCGCTCCGGGAGCTGCGAGGCGGCGGCGGCGGCGGCGAGAGGCTGTGCCCCAGTTTGTGTCCAATCAGGGAGTGCGGGCTGTGCCCCGAGCCGGGCAGCAATGCGTAAACAAACCCACTGGCAACTCCTCCGCCCCCTTGGCGCGCTCGCCCCGCGTCCCGCCGCCTCCGCCTCCACCGTCGCCACCACCGCGGGCTCGGTTGTCCTCGTGCCCGCCCGCCCGCGGGGCCAGCCCCGACCCCCGCGCGCGCCGAGCCGAGCCGCGCCGCGCCGCGCCGCTCACGCCCCGCCCCGCCCCCCGCCGGCGCGGGCTGCCTCACCTACCGCCCCACGCGCGCGCGCTCGCGCACCACGCGCCCCGCGCGGCCCGCCCGGATCGTGGCCTCTCGAGAGCAAGGTAAGGGAGATGCGCGCGGGGGGGAGGATCCAGGCGGCCCCCGAAGTTTCTGGCGTGGCTCTTTCCCGCTGGGCGGGGGGAGGGTGGCGGAGAGGAGGTTCCCCCCCAAGCCCCTACCCCGAGCGCCCAGCGAAGCCCGGCGGGCTGGAGGGGGCCGCGCGGCGCCGGGGGTCACAAGTTGCCGAAGCTGACACGGGTGGGTGCGGGCGGGCCGACGGCGCGCGGAGTCGGGCTGCGGGCGCGGCGGGGCCGGGCGGGCCGGGGGTGGGCCCCCAGGAACTTTCTGGTCCCCCGAGGGGCGCCTGCCAGCTCGGGCCGCGGCCCCGATCCCGGACCTCTAGCTCCGGGGCTGGAGGGAGACCGTGAAATGTGTTTGGAAGAAGCTGACGCAGTTTGTGACGCTCGCTCACGGCTTCCTGAAGGGGACCGGCGGCCGCCGCAGCTCCTTCGCGGACGCAGGGATGGAGCCCCGGCGGCACACGGGCCCTTCTCCGGCCCCCCGTCCCGGGAGCGCCGCGCGTCCCGGCGCCTAGTTTGGGGGGGGGGGGCAGGGCGAGGGCTCCGGGGTGTGAGCATCTGCGCCCGGCCGCACACCGGCCCCGGCAGCGCGCGTCGCTTCCGCTTTGATCGCGCGGGTTATTATATAAGATGTCACGGAGAGGAAAGGGGCGAGCGAGCGGGAGGCGCGGTGGCGAGGGCGCGCTGGCCTGCCGCGACTGGCGGGGTGCAGGCGGGAGGCAGGGCCCCGGCGGGGACCCACCTGTGCGTCACTGCGGGCGCCACCCGTGGTTTTTTTTTGCGGGGGGGACACAACGACAGCCTTGCCCACCGCTCCCCTCTCTACCCCGGGAACTCTCCTCTCTGCCACCTCGCCTGGCTCTCCATGTTTCTGCTCCGGGCATTTGTACTTTGAAACATTTGTTTAATAGGAAGGAAGCTGCGTGTGCGGCCGTCATCGTACGCCCGGAACGTGTGGCCCCGAGCGCCAGCGGTGAATGAATCATCGGCCCGCGGACCGGGCTGGGATGATTCACGCGGGGCGCACACACGCGCGCGCGTCCCCGGCGAGCCGCTGGCCCGGGGAAAGCGGCCCTTCTGCAGTGACGACGCCGGCCGGGACGGGGCGGGTGGGCGGGTGAGACATAGTGTGAGAGGGCGGCGGGTTTTTTCCCCCTTCCATGGTAACTTTGAAGGTGTCAGGTTCCCCACCTTCCCGGAGGCTCAGTTCGCGTTCTTTTGGAAGGGTTACAGGATTCCACCTGGCAGCGTTAATGAGTCAGAGGAGAAGCGCTGATTCGCTGCTATAGGACTCGGTCCAGTCTCATTTAGAATTTGAATAGGAGGTATCGGACTTTGAAGGAATCTTTCTAGTAATTGCACCCACTTAAGTAGCTTTCAAGTAATTAGTAAAATTTAAAAAGCAAGTGGATCTTAAGAACAGTAAGGGGCTCCTTAAGTAAATGACCTTTTAGGCTAGGCATTGGGTTTTTCTTTTTAAGTTTTAAAAACAACCTAGTTTTTTCATTCATAAATACAGTTTTTTTCACCCACCGTGATCATCTTTAAATACCAACTTGACTCATTCCCAGCTCATCCCGCATTTATAAGAACAAAGTTTTCTTATCATATAGGGGTCACCTCCAATGTCAGGGACCCACAGAGACTCTTGATAAATCTTTTTAAAATACATACATATATATATATATATATTTGAGTGAGAGAGAGAGAGAGAGAGAGAGCGAGCGCCAGATAAGAGAGAAAGAATGGACGCACCAGGGCCTCCAGCCACTGCAGAGGAACTCCAGACGCATGTGCTTTCTTGTTCATCTGGTTTACGTGGATCCTGGGGAATTGAACTGGGGTCCTTTGGCTTTGCAGGCAAGCTCCTTAATGGCTAAGCCATCTCTCCAGCTCTCATCTAACCTCTTGACCCACAATCACTCCTTAATCCACAGAGAGGGAGTTAACCTGCTTGTTATTGCTATAACACCAGCAACTAGCAGCAGCCTGGCACATAGTAGGCATGCAGGATTTGTTAACTCAGTGAACTCTCTTTTCCTGATTTCTTGGTAGGATCATCTTTGACGATTGAAATCCGTTGCCATTTATTTCTGGGCATGTTACTGGGAATAGAACCTGGAGCCTCATGTATGCTAGGTAACCACCACACCACTGAACTACACAGCCAGTTTGTTTTAAATGAATTTTAAAGAATTAAAGCTGTAAGTCAGCAATATAGAATTAAAGTTCATGCATGAGAGGTAACCACTGTACCACTGAGCTACACAGACAGCTTAATGTTTTAAATGAATTTTAAAGAAGTAAAGCTATTAGTCAGAAGAAGGATTTGAATGTAGTGTTTAATACTCCTTCAGAGGACTAACTTTTGATAAATTTTTTATTATGTGTGTATGTATTTTGTGTGGCTATGTATGGCGTGTACATATGTGTATATGCATGTCCGGGCTTATGGAGGCATCAGGACAACCGTGGGGTACTTGTCTTCTCTTTACACCTTGTTTGAGACAGGGTCTCCCTTGTTTTTGCTGCTCCAAGCACACCAGTCTCGCTGGCCTAGAAACTTCTAGACTCTCCTGGCTTCCCCTCTCATTGCCATGGGCATGTTGGGATCACAGACCCATGGGCCACTTTGTGTCTGGCTTTCCCTGGATATTGGAGAATTAATTGAACTCAGGTCAGCAGGCTTGAAAGCAAGTGCCTTTAACTCTGAGCCATCTCCTCAGCCCCTATAAACTTTATATTATAAATAATAAACAGCCAATTAATCAGCCTCAATCTTATACCAGTACTTTCAGAACTCCGTGTTTCCAAAGTCCACTACTAAAGAAGTGGAGGCATTTTCCAGTTCTCTTTTCATAATAGAAACTGTGATCATCTTTGGAAGTAAAATTTCAGGAGTGAAGTCAGGAAAGAATCCTAGAGCTAAGAGAAACCTTGAAGTTAGAGGGCAGCATTCCTTTTCCCCAGCTCCCTTTTTTAGGAAACTAAGGCACACAGTGAAGTGATTTGTTCAAGAGTTAGGGTTGGGGATTAGAACCAAGAATCCTGGCCTCCCACTGGAGTCTACCTTGTTGGAAACCCCTGGACCCATCAGATTATCAGTACCAACAGGTGGAAGGAATGATTCGTACCATTCACAGATTGTCTGACTCTTGCTTGTGAACTCTCAGTAAAATCATGTTTTATCTAGCTTTGTCCCCTCCCATATCCCTTGGACTAGGTTTTTGTTGTTGTTGCTGTTGTTATTGTTTTGTTTTGCTTATTTTGAGATTTGTTACTGTTTTTTATGTTGCTTTTTACCTTTTGTTTTGTTTTCCAGGTAGGGTCTTACTCTATCACAGGCTGTCCTGGAACTCTCTCTATAGTCCCAGGCTGGTCTTGAACTCACAGAGATCCTCATACCTGTGCTTCCCAAGGTCTGGGATTAAAGGCGTGCACTACCACACCCAGCTCTGCTTTTTATCTTTTCATTGATAATGTTTTATACATATACATAATCATCATAATCCCCTCTTTTACTTTTTTTTTTTTGTCCCATCCTCTTTCCACTGAACTCCTTCTTTCTAACTAGTCCCTCTTCTATCTTGATGTCTTTTTGCCCTTCTTCATTATCTATGACAGCATTTTGATAGGTCCGGTATTATGCAGGTCTTGTGCGGATAATAACCACCACTGGAGGTCATGAATACAATGGCCACTTTGTGTCTGGAAAACAGCATTCCATAGCACTTCTCCCCATCCTGTAGCTCTGACGTTCTTTCCACCATCTCTTCTGCAGTAGTCCCTGAGCCTTATAGGGTGTGGAAGAGTTTTCTCCACTACCACTTCTCAGAACTTTAACATGTTTTTGAGTCTCCCCGCAGTAGCCATTGCTATCTAGACAGAGAAGCATCTTTAACCAGAAGTGAGAGCAGCACTAACGTATAAACTTAAACATAAATAAAAGGCGTAGTGTATCTGTTAAGCCAAACTGTAGTAGTTATATTGTGCTCTAGGGCCTATGACCTTCCCAGCTATAGCCTTTTGACTAGGTTTTCAAAAATCAGACATGAATTCCCTCCCATGGAGCAGGCCTCAGATCCAAAGCAGTTGGTTATCCCCATACCAGACATGTCACTATTGCACTAGTAGGTATATCTTGCCTGGCTGGCCACTTGTATAGCTCGCAAGGTCCACTGCTGGTTAAGACTGTTGATGACTTTTCTCTCTCAGCAGACATTTTCCAGCACTATAACAGCTTGTCAACAAAAAAGAAGCCTACCAACTCACTTTTAGCTTGATTTCTCTGTCTTGTAGCCAATGCATGCCTTGTCTGCAACAGTACGATCTTACCATGTAGTCCTAGTGGGCAACTAAGAAACTTAGCAATAGCCTATATTTTTTTGGGGGGGGTGGGGGGTATCAGGAACCTTCCTGACCAACTCACTGGTAGGTATCCCAACCCTAGCACTGGAATTTTACAACCTGTGGCTTCTGGATACAACATTATCCACTACCATAGGGTATTTCTGCCCAAACTAACTCTGTCTTTAAAAACATATAATATTTATTTTTAATTAGCTAACAAAGAAATGGGTTATCATATGACTTATAACATCTTTAACTTTGATTAACCCTATTCCCAACCCTCCTCTCTTCCATCCCCCTCCCTTTACCCCATTTAGACTTCCACCCCAGTATTCAGCCCCTCTTACTTAAATATCTACTATTCCCTTCCCTTAAGTCCTTCCCTTTCCTCCCTCCCTCATGGCCCCTTGCTAGCTTCTTGGCTTCTACTTCAACTCACATACAAATTTAAAAATTCAAAGTTAGATCTGCATGTGAGAGATTACATGATATCTTTGTCTTTCTGAACCTGGGTAAGATTGTTGAATATGGTTGTACAAATTATTTTTAAATTGAAAATATACTTAAGAAGTAAAAAGCAGGAAAATATATCTTTACCAGATCGAAAAAGTTTTCTGACAAATGAGATTAGAATATTGGCATAAGTAGCCTTAAAGGTTTCCTAAAGATAATGCTACTATCTAATTCTCATGTCTCAAAAATTTCAAAAATGGCTTAAAACTTTTATGTGTACATATTCACTTAGTTGCCATAATTATTTACTAGAAATCAGCGGGAGACAGAAAATAGGGCATCTACTAGGTGTTGTACATGCTGTAGTGCTCAGTAGGAAAAACTGAACCTCAGGCCTGCCTTCAAGCAGTAGTCTCCATTACAAGATACCTAACTTATGTGGAAAATTCTCTCATATCTAAAGTGCCAGGCAGGGGAGGTGCCATCTACCTTGAAGGATTATTGTGAAACTGGCACAATATATAAAGGGTCTGGTGTATACAAGGCCCTTAATGCTTGATAAGCAGGATGCATGCTTGTAATCCCAGTATTTAGGAAGTGGAGGCAGGAGGACTAGGAGTTTGTCATTCTCCACTACATAGCAAGTTCAAGGCCAGCCTGTACTACATGAGACCCTGTCTCAAAAAAAAAAATACTTAATAACTGCTGTGCTTCAGAGTAATGTAACTGTTGGGCTGGAATAGGGAATTAACTGATCTCTAAGGTCTTGTCCAACTCTGTGATTTTAGGAACCATTTATGTTTGTGCTATTCTGCAATTTCAGCTTAAATAAAACTATCCCTATGTTAATTTAACAAGATGAACTGCAAAAAAAAAAAATGGTAAGTTTCTAGGATAATTTGCTTTGTTTAACCTCAGTGATAGTAACTACATTTTATTATTTTATGTCATGTAGACACAAAGTTAACTTGAATATTCTCTTTTGTAGTTTACTGCATGAAAGGCAGTGTAAGGAGTATGTGGGTTAGTCAGGGGGTATGACAGGTAACCAAAAGCTACATTACATGGTAGAACTGCTAGAGAATAATAAATAATATTTTGTGAATTCAAAGAATGAAAAATCTATTACTAGCCAGAAAATTTAGAAACTTAACCTTAATTAGGGAATTTTATTTAAGGTCTTAAGTACTCGGTAAGACTTCAACTGGCAGAAGTTTGGGGACTAGCCTCTGCTAAGACATGAAAAAAATACACGATCATATCCAGAAATAGAGAAAAATGTGGTTAGTCTGAGGAGGCTGCTGGGAGTTTAATAGGGAAAATGGGAAGACTGGGGACACATTGTGAAGCGTCTTAATTGTTGAGCTAAGGAGCTTTTTTAGTATGTAATAGAGAGCATCAAAGATATTAGTGGAGAATGGATGTGATCAAAGGTATATGTTATGATTAATCTGCATGGGAAACAGTGGCAATTCCAGTTAGGAAACTATTTAACTGGCCTCCAGAAAAGAAGCCATGCAAACCTAAGTTAGGGTGGGAGGAGACTGGGCTGGACGAGATGCAGCAGAAGTAATTGTGACCACAGCCTCAGTTTGTTGGTTAGTTGAAAGCAGAACAACCTGGGCTGGTGTTGACAGGAATTAAACTACAGTCAGGAAGGGTTACTGGTAAGGCATCTCCCAAGTAGTAGTTTCATCAATACGTAGTTGTCTAATTAATGGAGAAGATTGTAAGTTAGGATGGAGGGATAGATAGATGATAGGTGTTCACTCTGGTACCAATGAAGTATCCAAACATATGAGAGCTTTCAAAAATAGAAAAAGAGTGGCTGGAGAGATTGCTCAGTGGTAAGGCACTTGCCTGCAAAGCATAACGACCCAGTTTTAATTCCCCAGTGCCCACGTAAAGCCAGATGCACAAAGTGGGGCATGCATCTGCCACAGCTAGAGGCCTTGGTGCATCCATTCATTCCCTCTCTCTCTCTCTCTCTCTCCATGAACAAATGAGTAAATAAAATATTTTAAAAGAAGAAAGAAAAAGATCTAGGATGTCCTTATGGAAGAGGGTGGCAAGCCTTGAGAATAAGTGAGTGAGAAAAATACTCAAGAGAACAATGAGAGTATCTGTGAAACGTTCTCACAAAGGAAATAATGAATGGGCTGGGGATTCATTCAGCACTTAAGTTCTCGTCTGGCATATTCAAGGTCCTGAATTTAATCCATAGCACTACAACAAAACAAACCAACAGCAACAACAACAACAGAAAAATCAGCCTGTGGAATACAAAAGCATAAAGAAAGCATTTGTGGGTGGAGTGGCTTCCATTAGAGAAGCAAGGAGTAGGGAGGTAGGGGATACGGCAGGAACTCCTCAGGTAGGAGGAGTGGGAGAATGGTACAATGACCTTACCTCTAGATTGCACAGGAAACTCCTTACTCAAATTTGTGATCCCAGTATAATCATGGAATGCTATTTGGACAAATAATGGCCACTTTTATACCTTTTTCATTAATAAATTATTCAGTTACCTTGATCCTAATAAAGAAATTATTTCTGGGGAAATGTGGCAATAAAACAAGAAAGGGATATGAAAAGATATATCAGGGCTGAGGAGATGGGTAGCAGTTAAGGATATTTGCTTGCAAAACCTGCTGGCCTGAGGTTCTGGGACCAGTACTCACATAAAGCCAGATGTGGCTCATGTGTCTGGAGTTCATTTTAGTGGCAAGAGGCACTGGTATGCCCATTCATTCTCTTTCTCGAATAAAAACATTCTTTAAACAAGTATATTAATTTGGTAGAAAGGAAGAAATAAAACTTTCTTTGAAGATAACATGATTATATTAGAATGTGGAAGAGTAAGCAAATGCTTGGAACTAGTGAGCAGTTATAGCAAAGTTACAAGATGCAAAGCTAATACAGAATTATGAAATTTGAAATTAAGAACATAGTATAATTTTCATTAGCAAATAAAAGGAAATTAAATACTGTGGCATAAATCTATCAAAATATGTATAAGATCTAAGTAGTAAAAACTATAAAAGTAACGAAAGAAATTGAAGGAAAATTAAGTCAGTGGAGCAATATTCATATTCATGGATAGGACGATTCAATATTAAGACTTCTGAACTTGATTTATAATTCAATACAATCTCAATCTGAATTTCAGTGGCTATTTTATGAATACTGAAAATCAACTTTTAAGTTTATATAGAAAAGCAAAAGATCCAGAATAACCAACACAATGGTGCAAAACAGAGTTGGATGGTTGGTCCTACTTGGCTTCAAGGTTGACTATGGAGATGTGGTGATCAAGACAATGTGGAGTTAGTAAAAGATTAAACAGATCAGTGGAACAGAAACCCTAGAGATCCCATGTGAAGGTAATCCACTCATCTCTGACAAAGGAACAAAGGGGGAAACACAGTCTGTGAGGTGGCTGCATGTGAAATGGATTGGTCATCTCCTGAGCATTTGCTGAAAGTACATTGAGAGTGACGTATAAAGTGTGGTAGAGGAGAGTAAAGAAGGCTTGGAAAGTTGTGGCTCTGTGTGCACAGAACAGCAAAAGCACTGAAAATTCAAAGGGAACGAAAGCTAGACTAGTTGCTGAAAGGTCTTGAACCAGTGGTAGGAAAGTCATTCATGTATTCTTGACTTTCTCCAGCAATGTTCAGAAAATTGGAAGTGGAAATGGTGTGGGTATCACTGAAACTGCCAAGTCCCTGTGGACCCTCAGTTGAGTAGGAAAGCAAGTGGGAAGTAGGTGATGGGCTAGGAGAATGAGCAGTACAATTATGTGCAGTAGCTGGCTGCTTTAGCAAGAATGAGGGGAAAGGAGAAATGGGTGTGTTCAGAGGGCTTGAAGGTAACTTATAATTTTGGAGGGATCTATTCTGAATGATGATAAAAATTCACAGGGTTGCTGACCTAGAGGCTGCCCAAGTGATCCAGGCCACTGGAAGTAGAAGGTTGCTGGTCTTCAGGAACCATGAAGCCAAAGTACTGAATGATTGTGTGTCAATGTAACTAAATCTGCTTTTAACAGTTGTAGAATATACATATGAAAGCCTTTCTTAGCACTTACTACACAAAGATAGAAAGATAAAAGGTAAGGAAGAGGCAAGTTATTCTTCAGTTTCAAAGATGAGGAGGCTCTAAAGGCTTTTAGGCACTTTCTAGTTTATTTATTTATTTATTTGAGACAGAGGGATGAAGGGGGGTCGGAGAATGAGCACATTAGAGCAACTGCAAACAAATTCCAGATTCATGTGCCATGATGTGCATCTGGCTAACATGGGACCTGGAGAATCGAACCTGGGTCCTTAGGCTTCCCAGGCAAGCACCTTAACCTCTAAGCCATCTCTCCAGCCCTTAAGTACTTTCTAGAAATGCGAGGATTACTCAAGTTTGCAGACATGCAAGGCAGAGCTGGAACTGGAAAGAACTGGAATCCCTGAATCCTAGTTAGTATTGCTGTCTGGACAGAATACTTAAAAGTATTCACTGAGCTTCTGTGACATCGAGCTAGAAGAGCCCTGTCCTCTGACAAGTCATGTGAGTGCACCATCAACTAAAGTACCCCTAAGAATTAGTAACCCAAATGTAAATACCTTACTAGTGAAGGCTAGACTGGAAAACATAGTTTGGTGTGAAGCTCAAAATTATGTTGTATCCCACTTTCACCTAGTGTAAACTTTAGACAGAAACCTTGAAATGTTTACCCAAGATTCTGCCTTTTACTGTCCAAGTGGAAAGAGAGAAAGATGCCACTTGCCACAGGCTATTATCTTTGGTAGAAAAACTCCATTCCTTTACTAACTAAGACCTATGATATAGACCTCTGGCATTCACACACCAGCCAAAGAAATCGTTTCCCTCTATGTGGCAAGCATAGCTTAAAAGAGGAAGATGTAAGGAGCATATTGGGAATACCCCTCCTTTGGAAACCTCTTGTATCACAAAGAGGCCTTGGTTCCCCTTAAGGTTCCCATAAGAGTACTGACTACTCATAACTTTCTTATTTCCATTTGAAATAAGAGGGAGCAGTTACCTTGTTAGGTCACATAGATGTGAATGAGGTGACTCAGAACGGTTTGAACCGTGGTCCTCAGTTATCAGTTCCACAGCCATGCTTAGTGGATCACTTCTTCCTCGTTGGGAATCTCAGGAAATCACTGATGCCGTGATGGATTTGAGATTCTTTGTTCAAACTCATAACTTTGGAAAAGTAGAAAGTTCTTCTTCATAAGATGTTTAAGCTCCTAACTTGCTTTCTCTCTCCTCTGTCTCTTTCCCTCCTTCTCTCCCTCCTTCCCGCTCATATATGTATATGAATTAATCCCCCTTTGTGGTGTGTGTGTGTGTGTGTGTGTGTGTGTGCGCGCGCGCGCGCATGCACGCACTCACATGTGGAGCTCAGAGGACAACCTCAGGGTTTTAGTTCTCACCTTCCACCTTCATTGAGACAGGGGTCTCTTGTTAAGCTGGCTTGGGAGCTTCAGGAGTCTTCTGACTCCACCTCCTATTGCCATAGGCACATTGGGATCACAGACACTGTGCTGCTTGCATTCAGCTTCACGTGCTGGCAATCTGAACTCTGGTTGTCAGACTTATGCAGCATGTACTTGTAACCACTGACCCATTTCCCCAGCCCATCACTTTTATTTTCTTCTAGAGGTAGGATCTTACTCTAGCCCATGCTGACCTGGAACTCACTCTGTAGCCCCAGGTGGCCTGGTACTCCCAGTGATCATCCTACCTTGGCCTTTGGAGTTCTGGGATTAAAGATTTGTGGGCCCCTACTCCCAGCACCATCACTTTTTTCCTTGCAGTTTTAAGAATCAAATGAAGGGCCTTGAAGTTATACAAGCACTCTACCAGGGCAGCTACCACTGAGCTACATTCACAGCCACAATGTCTTTTTCTTTCTTTTTAAAATTTATTTTATTAATTATGGACATACTTAGTATGTAAATACCACATGTTGGTACCATCCTTTCCCTCATCCCTGCCCCTTTCTGAAGAAGCCCTCCTCATTGGGAATGCAAGATGTCCCCGTGGGGATTGTGGGTCATGCATTGTGGGAGCAGCAGTCAGTTATGGGGGAGAGGCAATGTCTCTGCCCATAATGTTCCAACTTGTGGTTCTAACAATCTTTCCACCCACTTTTCTGCAAAATTCCCTGAGCCATGTTGGGTTTGTTCTTACTCTACTTCAGTGATGGGCTCTTAGGAGCATCTGCATCTCTGGTTTGGTAGGTGTTGAGTGTCCTCAGCGTCCATCTCCTTCACCCTTGTGCTGATAACAGGTTCACTAGAAAACAGCACTCTTGCTCATTTCCCCAATTCCTCTGTGGTTTCAGCTGGGGCCAGGCTGAAGGGCGATGGGTCATTTATCTCATGTCCCACACCCATCTGAAAAAGAGAAGTGGATTCTCCAACAGAGAGTGAAGTCAGCACCAGTTAAATGGGATAACCATTATTAATTTAAAGACAATTTAATAGGTGTAGACCCTCTTATAGCCCAAGATTAATGGGAGCTTAATATTGGAAAGCAAAATCATTATCTGGATATGATTCTGACTTGTTTCCTATTTCCATATATGGGTTCCTTTCCACTGAGCAGATCCGTTAGCCAACATAAGAGCAGTTGGTGCCCACCATGGCTGTGTGCCACTATTGCACTTGTGTGAGCATCATGTCAGGTTGTTTGCTTCTGAGTAGCTTAGACCTCGAGTTGCTCAGGCAGCTGTTGGCCACTTTCTTCCAGCAGCTCATGTAGCGCCTTCCAGTACTAGACAGGCTGTTTGGGGACTAGATCTCCTCCAGATTCTA
The DNA here is from genome assembly GCA_036346955.1 of Dipus sagitta. NCBI lineage: Eukaryota > Metazoa > Chordata > Mammalia > Rodentia > Dipodidae > Dipus > Dipus sagitta. The sequence goes on along the minus strand of CM070770.1, from coordinate 45,154,285 downwards.
GCCAGTTCTCTTTCTTTCTTTATTAGAAATGATTTTAACTTTAAAGCAGAAAGAAATAGAAGAGAGACAAGAGAATGGGCACACCATGCCATCCAACTGTTGCAAATGGACTCTAGATTCATACACCACTTTGTGTATCTGGCTTTACAGGGGAACTGGGGAATCAAACTTGGGTCATTAGGCTTTGCAGGGAAGCGCCTTGACGAGTGAGCCATCTCTCCAGCACCACAGCCACTATTTCTAATTTTTTGAACTAATTATTAAGTGCTCTAGACCCCTCATCCATAACATAGGAGGAAGTAATATTCATTCTATCTCCGAGGGATTTGATGTAAAAGCTCTTTGCAAATAAATAGTGATGTTCAATGTAAGTTATTAGTATTACCATAAGAAACGCAATGTCAACTAAGAAGCTTAAGAGCTTTTGTTGAAAATAAGGTGTTTTTGAATAAAACAAGGAAGATGGCTATAAAATATGCTGGGGCACTGGTTTAGACTTTAAAGGAATAAAAATTATGGCAACTTTTCTTCTTTATGTCAAACTGTATAACAACTCTGGCTAAATGAGATTAAACCAGTATATTTCCTGACAAGTGAAATTTCTGCCTGTTTCTCTTTTAACTTTTTTAAAGGAGTAATTTTTATTGTAAAATGTAATACAAATACAGAAAACTTTTGAAATGTAAATGTGTACTTTAATGAATTGTAAGAAGTGAACATCCGTGCAATTACCTCACAGCTAAAGAACTAGACCAATTTAATCTTTTCCACATGGGGAAACTTCTCCTGTTAGATGCTTGGTGTTATTATTTTTTTTTTCAGAGAAGTCCTGAGTAGTAGCAGAAGGCAATTATGAAGTTTTGGCAGGTCCAGAGTATGCACTCCTTTCAAGTGGAATTAGATCAAAAGTGTAATACTAGTGTTTTACTCTGTAGTCATTCTTAGAATTTATTTATCCTTGTAGTTGGATTTAGTGTTTAGGGCAAGTGCTGGGTTTTTATCCTTAAAGATTGAAATCTTTAGGCTAAGCATCTTCAATTTGTGTCCTTTAGATGAGGGTGAGAAGGTTGTAATCTTTGGATGTGAGAAAAGTCTGGGTGCCTGATTATTTCTTAAAAGTTTTTGGTCTTTAATTCTTTTCCTGTCTCTAGAGGCAAACTAGTCAAGACTGCACTTCAGATGGCTTTGTACAGTAATCCAAGGTCTTTTTTGAAAGTACATAACAGTTATCAAGGCAAATAGCTTTCATTTCAGGAAGATGTGAAGTGGTAAGAAGGGTTTGATAAAAAGGCTGTTCTTGAATGAAAATACACATTTCCTTTGTTTATTACAATCCAAGGTTAAAAATCATATCATAGTATAAGAATAACTCAATGAGAGTACAGGTCAAAAGTCTTTTGTGTTATTTATTTAGGTATTGGTTTTTCAAGGTAGGGTCTCACTCTGGCCCAGGCTGACCTGGAATTCACTATGGAGTCTGAGGCTGGCCTCGAACTCATGGCGATCCTCCTACCTCTGCCTCCCGAGTGCTGAGATTAAAGGCGTGCGTCACCACGCTTGGTGCTTTTGTGTTATTTAGAAAAGGATTCTCATTTACTTAATTTATTCACTGATTGTATAGCTCAGGCTGGCCTTGAATTTTCCCTCCTTGCTTCAGACTTCATTGTGCTACGTTTATAGGTATGAGATACCATACTTGGCTTAACAATTTTTTGAATAATATTTATTTGTGATTAACGAAAAAGGCACTTTTCTTGCATCTTAATAAATAGTAAAAATAACTGGAAAAGTATGCCAGCTACTCAGATGAATCTATAAATCAGGGGAAAAGGAGGAGTGCTGAAAGACTAAGAGAATGATGCAGCTTTGGTGGCACCTTCTCTGCTTGTGAGATTTGATTAGTGAGACTTCAGATCAGAATTTGGTAGACTGAACATGATGACTGTCAGTGTCTCCTGAGACACTATCTTAGTTTTCTGTCACTGGGATCAATTATGTGAGATAAGCAACTCAAAGAATGAAAGATTTGTTTGGTTCATAGTTTCAGAGGCTTCAGTTCATACCCACTTAACTTACCCTATTGCCCTTGGGTTTGAATCAAGGAGAGACAGAGACAGAGAGAGAGAAGAGAGAGAGAGAGAAAGAAAGAAGAAAGGGGAGGAGGGGAAAGGGGAAGAAAAGAGAAGGGAAGTGAAGGGGAGGTAGAGAGAAGAGGAGGAGAGGCAGGCAGAGAGACAGACTAACTCAAGTTTTTTTTGTTTGTTTGTTTAATTTTTTTTTTTATTTGAGAGTGACAGAGAGAGAGAGAGAGAGAGAGAGAGAGAGAGAGAGAGAGGGGCAGATAGATAGACAGAGAATGGGCACGCCAGGGCCTCCAGCCACTGCAAATGAACTCCAGATGCGTGTGCCCCCTTGTGCATCTGGCTAACGTGGGTCCTGGGGAGTTGAGCCTCGAACCGGGGTCCTTAGGCTTCACAGGCAAGTGCTTAATTGCTAAGCCATCTCTCCAGCCCCTAACTCAAGTTTTAATGTTGAATATCCCATCAAAGGGCAAATCCCAATTATGTAACTTCCACTAGATCCAGCCTCCTAATGTTCCCACCATTCCCCAAGAGTGCCACAAGCTTAGAGTTAAGTTATTGACATATGAGACTTTAAGGGACGTTCTAGATCCAAACTATTAACAAACGCCCTAATGGCAAACACGAAAGGGGGCACCAGAAGGCAAGAGACACAAGGAGAAAATGAAATACAGCAAAAGAAAACAAGGACATCAAAGTAGTACAGGGACTGGTTGAAGGAAGGAAGGAAGGCGTTCAGTGCAAGAAGTATAGGGGAGTGAGGGCAAGGGAGAGTGGCAGGAGAGGAATGTAGTCACAATATATTTTGCATGTGTGTAAAATGTATCAATAAAAAGGTAAAAATCAAAAATTTTAAATAACATAGTATTAACTTAGTATATGGAGAAAGTTGATGCATAAGTGTCTGGAGGGTGTTGGAGTAAATAGTGGGAAGAAGCGGACAATTTACACCCCAGAGTCTGAGAGAGGCTCTGGATTTAGAGGTCTTAGAGCAGGGTATGGGGTTTCAAAATGAAAGAATGGGTGAAAGTCTGAAAAAGGAGCTAGAGGTTAATTTCTGTCCCATATACACAGATGAAATATTTGCCTGAGAACATAATCATTTTTTGTCTATAAAAATCAAAATAAATTAAGGATTATGGCTTTAGACATGATAGACAAAACAGAGAAGGGTAAAATGATCAAATGGAAAAATATAAATTTAATGAAATTCTGCATACTAAACAGTGAGACACTAGGTACTTCCTCCACCTCGATCCTAGGTTATCAGGTAGGATGTGGAAGGTTTTGTGCTGGGTAACATGAGCAGCCTAGAGAAGAGACCTACAAATACTGACATATGGTGATACTTCAGATGCTGCAGTAGAAAAAAATGACTTACTACTTACCTCTTCCCCCAGTGAACCTAGTTAATGGCCCTAGTACTGTCCTCCCTTCCCTTCTGCCATGGACTTGGAACTAGACATCAGATTTTTTCTTTTTTTTTTTTTTTTGGTTTTTCAAGGTAGGGTCTCACTCTAGCCCAGGCTGACCTGGAATTCACTATGGAGTCTCAGGGTGGCCTCGAACTCAAAGCAATCCTCCTACCTCTGCCTCCCGAGTGCTGGGATTAAAGGCGTGCGCCACCACGCCCGGCTTAGACATCAGATTTTCAGTCACACTCTTAAAAATAAGCAAATAGCTAATGAATAGGAGGCATTTGAAAATAACCTTCCAAAAATCACAGAAGTCCAAACCATTTTTTAAATGTCATGGAAAAAGCAGAATAAATCTATGTGTGTGTGTGTGTACAATGAATATCTAAAGAGATGACAAAATTTTCTTCCATAAGATAAGAGCAGAGACTTAGAAAATTAATAATTATGGACTATGAAATATTTCTTAGAAATTAAACATAAAATGGTAAAAAGTAATTGGGAAGAAACAAAATAGATTAAGAAGCCAAAAGGAGGGAAAATGTGACAGAAGAAATAGAATTAAAGTACTATTGAGCAGGTATAATATGCTAGTAAGAATTCTAGACTACAGAGAAAAGGTGGAGAAACTACCAAATAAGTAAGAAATTTTTAGGACATCCATCTCAGGATTGAAAACACATACACTGATGTACAAATCATATCACTATAACATTTCAACATAGTAAGAAAATTAAAATACACTAAATCCTACAGAAAAAAAAAAGTCCTTCAATGCCTTAGTAGCAGTACGGCACTTTTAAGAACAATGGCTGAATTCCTTCAAAATTTAGAGGGAAATTATTTGCTATCTAAAAATTTAAACATGAACTATCAACTGGACATTTTTAGTGGGAAATAGAATTTGGACATGTTGTAATTTTTTTTTACTTTTATATAAATTATAACAGGTTATCTTTTTATCCCCTCACCCCAGCTCCTGTTACCCTGGGGGCCCTTCTCAGCAGAGTTATGGTATTCACTGTAATTCCTAGGAAGTACTGACATGACTGAACAATTCAGGAGGAATGAATTATAAATGGTTGTACAAGAAAATAACTCAGCAGATGATAGTTACATAGGTCATAATAATGCAAATCACTATTGTGCTAGTTAAAAGTGAGACTACACTGCTATAATAGAACACCCCAGATTGTGACCTAAAGAAGTCATTTATTTTTATTTCACATGTCAGTTCAAGGTGAGCGTTTTAAGTGAGTTAAATTGTTTACTCCATACACTCACTCAGGAGCCCAGATTTCTTCCATCTTGGCCCACTGCTGTCCATTAAGGTATTGCCCTAATGGATAGTGTTAAAACTTGGTCCATCAATGTCCATGTTTTAGTTCATAAAAGCAGGAAAAAGGTCCAAGGGGCAAAAGTTTAAGGTCCAAGATTGGAAGTGGCATACATCACTTTCACTTATAGTTTAATAGCAACAAAAAATCACATGGTCATACCTACAGGCAATACTCAGAAAATTTAACAACAAACTGGTTGCCCAGCTGCTGACAAGTCAGAACACAGGTTTGCTGGAGAGTGGGGCAAGTTCAGAAGGCTCCCTGCTGAGGCACATGGTAACCCTTTATTGGCTGGATTATGGGGAACAGTGTTGGAGAGCAGGATTAAGAGAAGTTTGGGAATAGCAGCTATCAGCAGCTATAGTACTGTATCAACACTTGGTACAGCTATTTTATCTAGGCTAAAATGTACAGGCCAAACATTGACCTTAGCCACATCTGACTGCAAGGGAGTTTGGGACAAGTGTTGACATGACCGTTTTAAACAACACAAGAGGATATGCTCGTATATAATGGGATGTCTGCAGATACACTAATTAAAAATGTCTAAAGTTAAATATGTAGTAAATGAAGAAATGCCAGAATCTGCATATTGTTCAGGAATAGTAAATATCAGAAGGGTGGCATGTTTATAAGTAGCATGTCTTTGAGAGTGAGGCACAGGGTACTACTATTTTTTATGTTACATCTAGTAGTATACTTTCTGGTAAGTTTCTTGGGTGAGTTCAATGAAACCAGTAAGGAAAAAAAAAAAAAAAAAAGCAATGCAAGCGTAATAAGTGTGTTGTGTCAGATGTTTTTCTTGGGAAGATAAAAACGTGTGTGTTCATTCCAGATGGGGCTCAGACAAGAAGACCAAAGCACAATCACACCAAAATCCAGTTTTAGTGAACCAGTGAATCTATTTGGGTTATTTACAGAGAAGGGTGAGGGGTTGCTTCCAGGAGCATAGGGCACTGAAAGCCAGCTGCATCACATGAAGCCCACCCAGCATAGGTGCATGGAACCTGCCTCTGGAGCTCTCTGAATGGTTTGTAGGGAGCTTGGTGGCTGGGGTGGTTGTAGTTTGCTCCCCAGCAGCTCCTATAACCTGGAGCAGAGGTCTTGGACTTGTAACATTAAGTTGCAGTTTTTCCAGACTTGTTTAACCCCAGTCTCCTGAGCTTCCCTCCTTCTTTGTGGAAAGAGTGTTTCATTTTTTTTTTTTTTTTCGAGGTAGGGTCTCACTCTAGCCCAGGCTGACCTGGAATTCACTATGGAGTCTCAGGGTGGCCTCGAACTCACAGTGATCCTCCCACCTCTGCCTCCTGAGTGCTGGGATTAAAGGCGTGCGCCACCACACCTGGCAAGAGTGTTTCATTTCAGTGTAAATTTTTATATGAAAAGGTGGATTAGAGAAAGATGGACATGTTATCCAAAATTCTATAAATATGCATATTAAAAGAAGTATAACTCTGTTAGAGTTGAGTTCTGTCTCACAACTATGCTTCTGACACTCATTCTATCTCAGACCCTTTGGGTGAGCTTTGACAAACTTCAGATAAATCCCCAAGCTTTGATGTCCTTGGCATTGGGAGGATCTCCAGGAATTGATAATTTAAAAAGTCTCTCAACTTCTAATTTCCAACAAGGACTGACTCTAGTTCAGTGATCTTTAAACATCTTTGCTTCCGATTCCAAAATATCTTTGTACTATTGCCATCTCATTCTTACTTCTGTCTGAAGTCAGATCTTTTCTACCCTCACATCTTAACTAGGGTGGTCTCTTTCAGGGCAGAAGAGTAGAAGGAAAGAAAGTGAGAGACAAGGGAGAAGTCATTCAGATGACTCTGAGTGATATGAACAGAGAGCCAGTGTTTGTTTCTTCTTGTTTGCAAAAGCTGCATGCATTGATGCCTTTATCTTAAATTCTCTGGAATTATTTTAGGACTTAAGTTCAAGTAAATCTGAGTTCACTAGCATTTTTTTACGTCATTATCATTATTATTGCCTCATAAGGCTACAGCTGTCCCCTCAGGTTGCCTTCCAGCTCTGTATCCACCAGGGTTGTCTCTGATTCTCCCAGCTGAGGTCTACCAATAACAGCAATTCCAGTTCACAACTGGGATCATCAGAAGGCCAAACAGCTTATTAGTTTTCTCTGAAGGAATTCCTAGAGGGGTTTTGATAAATAAGCAAGAGATGAAGGGATTAAGAACTATGTGGTTTCCCAAGGTCAGAGGCCTTATTCCATCAGATTTTTGACTAAATAGATTTTGTATACCTAAAGAATGTTTATTGTGTACATGAGATGTATTTTTTAAATACCAGGGGAAAACTTTTTAAATAAAAAAAATCTAGATTTTTAAAAATACCAAATTACAGATCAAAGTTTTCTGTGTAAATGCCATAGTTCCAGTCTATCTACACCTTCCTAGATTCAGTTGTCCTCATGAATCAGGTGTGTAAGTTATATACTTATAACCAGTTCTTTTAAAGCCAGTGTCCTGCTCCATATAGTGCTAGGTCTTGCCTCTAGCATTCTGTCCATGTACAAGGAGCTGTCCCAGCTGGCTTCTGGAGGATTGCTCAGCATTTATACATTCTGATACAGGTGGGCCCGTGTGGTCTTCCAGGTGAGGGATTGATCTGTCATATAACTTACAGATTTATTTTAATTTTTTTAGATAACTTGCAGATTTTTATTGACTTATCCTCATCTAGGGATTGACAGTTTGTATTTCTGACAAATTCCTCATAGCTGCTTTTGGTCAGAGGGCCACACAGAGAATAGCAGTGCTGGTTAGTGACTGATTCTCAGCCTTGGTTACACATTAGAATCATCTGAAGAACTTTAAAAAATCTGTGATCTGTGTGTAGTGATGATGGTTGAGTTGGTCAAGGTAGGGGCTGATGTATATAAAAATAGATATGAATGACATAGACGTGTCTCATTTAATATTAAACAAATCTCAGTACCCTTTTACTATATGTGACTTGTAGATAAAAGTCTTCAGTGTGGAGAATGTGCCAAACACTGGCAAGGAGAAGCCAGCTATAACACCTAAGCTCACCCCTAACAATACATCACCTCCAAGAGGCTCCAATTCCCAAATTGCCACCAGCTGGGGACTTAGCATTCAAAATATGTAAGTCTATAGGGGACATCTGAATCGAACCAGGACATTCCACCACTGGCCGTTATAAAGTGGTAACCATCCATGATGTAAACTGTAATCTGTAATGTATTCAGTCCAACTTTAAAAGTCTTCTTAGTTATCAATCCCAATGATGTTCAAATATCCCCATAGTCCAAGGACTTTTAACTGAGCCATAATACCAAAAAAAAAAAAAAAAAAAAAAAAAAAAAAAAAAAAAAAAAACCACATACAGGCAAAGAAAAAATATTTATACTGCAAAAGATGGTATTGGCTGTGGCAAAAAAAATATTGATTTAAAATAAATATTGATTTAAAATAAACATCAGACTCTGTAGCTCCAAGTTTGACAATTCTAACCAGTGACAAGTCTCCAATTCTGATAATTCTAACCAGTTATGAGTCTCAAGTTCCAATTCTGTCCCTCCAGCAAGACTACTCACAGTCTGGGAAAACTTCATCTGGGGCCAGCAGCTCTCTCTAGTCCTGGTATCTCCATTGGGTCTCCATTGTAACCCACGGTTCATCCTCAAGGCTCTATTGGACCTCCATGCAGGTAATTCAACAAGCCTGCTTCACACTGCCCATGGTCATTTCCAAAACAACAAAACCATGTTGCAAATTCAGTGTCCCTCTTTCCTACATTTGTTTTACTCCATAGTATCAGGTGGGCTACCAGTTTGTTAATCTCCAGGGAAATAAATGCAAATTTGAAGAGCAAGACACACCTTCAGCATTCAGGCCCCTTACGTCAAGAGTCCACGTTCTTCCTGCTGTTCCAATCCAATGCAGATCAGCTGGTCCAATCTCAATGGTTGTGATCTCTCAAACAATTGCAGCTGAATGGGTAGCAGTTTCAGTCTAAAGATTTTGTTTCCTTCTATGCCATATATATCTGCTCACACCAGTCCACTTCTACACAATACATTCCTGCGGAAGTTCTCAAGACACAAGCAGGCAAAACACAGCAAGTTTTACATGCAAACTGCTCCTAGCTCAGTCCCTACAAAGTTCTTTCTCACCCTTGTAAGGCAAACTTCACAGACCATAGTTCTTACTGCATTCGGGTCTTTCAACTCTGACCAGAATGGTTCATCAAGCTGTACTTACAGCACTGCACTGCAAGGAGTTTCTTGGCCAACGTTTCAAATATGCCCACATTCCTCCCTCAAATAAGTTCCAAATGACCAAAGCTATAATCAGGTTTCTAGCAGCAATGACCCCACTTGTGGTATCAACTTACTGTTGCAGTCAGCTGGCAGAAATTGCTGGCAGAAAATACCCAATCAAGAGCATCTTGTGGAGGAAAAGGTTTATTTTGACTTACAGACTAGAGGAGAAGCTCCATGATGGATGGGGAAAATGATGGCATAAGCAGAGGGTGGACATCATCCCCTGGCCAACATCAGGTAGACAATAGCAGCAGGAGAGTATGACAAACACTGGCAAGGGGAAGCTGGCTGTAACACCCGTAAGTTCATCTCCAATAATACATCACCTATAGGAGGCTCCAGTTCCCAAATACCACCAGCTGGGGACCTAATTCAAAACATAAGTTTATGGGGGACACCTGAATGAAACCATCACAGTGTCTTGTCAGTAAGAATGCAAGGAGACACTGATTTTAAAAACACAGCTTTGGTCTGGAGAGATGGCTTAGCAGTTAAGGCGTTTGCCTGCAAAGCCAAAAGATCCCAATTCGATTCTCCAAGAACCATGTAAGCCAGATGAACAAGGGGATACACGCGTCTGGAGTTCGTTTACAGTGGCACGCGCCATTCTCTCTCTCTCTCTCTCTCTCTCTTCTCTCTCTCTCTGTCTGCCTGTCTCTCACTTGCTCCCTCAAAATGAATAAATAAACCCACAACTTTGATATTTTATTGTTTCTTTAGAGAACTCTTGTTTCTTACTATTTATACATGTTTGCATGTAAGTATATATAGTTGCAAAATTTCTATGGGTCTAGATTTCTAGTATTTACATATTTTATTTGACAGTTGTTTACAAGGTTTTAGAAATTTTTAAGACACGTTTACAGTGGCACGCGCATTCTCTCTCTGTCTCTCTCTCTCTCTCTCTCTCTCTCTCTGTCCTGCCTGTCTCTCACTTGCTCTCTCAAAATGAATAAATAAACCCACAACTTTGATATTTTATTGTTTCTTTAGAGAACTCTTGTTTCTTACTATTTATACATGTTTGCATGTAAGTATATATATGTTGCAAAATTTCTATGGGTCTAGATTTCTAGTATTTACATAATTTTATTTGACAGTTGTTTACAAGGTTTTAGAAATTTTTAAGACACTTTATTACCACTATCCTAAATTGAATGACTAACATCCTGACAATATGACTTCTGTCATTCTCAGGCACTTCCAATGCTGCTAGATGACTGATGATTATGTTTGCTCAAAAGTCACAGGGTTCACATGTTAATTATTTTAATATTACTACAAAGATAGTTTAAGCAAAATAAAAAACTTTATAATTATGTTCATAGAAGCTTCTTCTTATAAATAATCTATAAAAATTGGTGGATTTAAATTAAGTATAATTGTGCTGCTAGAAAATTCGAATTCTCTACCTTCTTACTATTTGGTCATAAAATAGACATTTGATTTTACATCCTTCATATGACTTTGTCTACTTTCTATCTACTTCATTCAATCAGGTTCTCATTATTGTTTCATGTCCTCACACTTAAGCTTGATGATGACAATCATCAGTGTCCTCACACTTAAGCTCGATGATGATAATCATCAGTGTCCTCAAGCTTAATGATGACAAAATCTGTGCTCACAATTAAGCTTGCAGATGACAATCATCAGTGACCTCACACTTGAGCTTAATGATGACAATCGTCAGTTCCCTCACAATTAAGCTTGCAGATAACAGCCATCAGTGTCCTCACACTTAAGCTTAATTATGACAATCATCAGTGTCCTCACAATTAAGCTTGATGATGACAATCATCAGTGTCCTCACACTTAAGCTTGATGATGACAATCATCAGTGTCCTCAAGCTTAATGATGACAAAATCTGTGCTCACAATTAAGCTTGCAGATGACAATCATCAGTGTCCTCAAGCTTAATGATGACAAAATCTGTGCTCACAATTAAGCTTGCAGATGACAATCATCAGTGTCCTCAAGCTTAATGATGACAAAATCTGTGCTCACAATTAAGCTTGCAGATAACAGCCATCAGTGTCCTCACACTTAAGCTCGATGATGACAATCATCATGTCCTCACACTTAAGCTCGATGATGACAGTCATCAGCGTCCTCACACTTAAGCTCGATGATGACAGTCATCAGTGTCCTCACACTTAAGCTCGATGATGATAATCATCAGTGTCCTCAAGCTTAATGATGACAAAATCTGTGCTCACAATTAAGCTTGCAGATAACAGCCATCAGTGTCCTCACACTTAAGCTCGATGATGATAATCATCAGTGTCCTCAAGCTTAATGATGACAATCGTCAGTTCCCTCACAATTAAGCTTGCAGATGACAATCATCAGTGTCCTCAAGCTTAATGATGACAAAATCTGTGCTCACAATTAAGCTTGCAGATGACAATCATCAGTGTCCTCAAGCTTAATGATGACAAAATCTGTGCTCACAATTAAGCTTGCAGATGACAATCATCATGTCCTCACACTTAAGCTTGATGATGACAATCATCAGTGTCCTCAAGCTTAATGATGACAAAATCTGTGCTCACAATTAAGCTTGCAGATGACAATCATCAGTGTCCTCACACTTAAGCTCGATGATGATAATCATCAGTGTCCTCACACTTAAGCTTGATGATGACAATCATCAGTGTCCTCAAGCTTAATGATGACAAAATCTGTGCTCACAATTAAGCTTGCAGATGACAATCATCATGTCCTCACAATTAAGCCTGATGATGACAATCATCAGTGTCCTCACACTTAAGCTCAGTGATGACAATCATCAGTGTCCTCAAGCTTAATGATGACAAAATCTGTGCTCACAATTAAGCTTGCAGATGACAATCATCAGTGTCCTCACATTTAAGCTTGATGATGACAATCATCAGTGTCCTCACACTTAAGCTTGATGATGACAATCATCAGTGTCCTCAAGCTTAATGATGACAAAATCTGTGCTCACAATTAAGCTTGCAGATAACAGCCATCAGTGTCCTCACACTTAAGCTTGATGATGACAATCATCAGTGTCCTCACACTTAAGCTCGATGATGACAGTCATCAGCGTCCTCACACTTAAGCTTGATGATGACAATCATCAGTGTCCTCACACTTAAGCTCGATGATGACAATCATCAGTGTCCTCACACTTAAGCTGGATGATGACATCATCAGTGTCCTCACACTTAAGCTTGATGATGACATTCATCAGTGTCCTCACACTTAAGCTCGATGATGATAATCATCAGTGTCCTCACACTTAAGCTCGATGATGACAGTCATCAGCGTCCTCACACTTAAGCTTGATGATGACAATCATCAGTGTCCTCACACTTAAGCTCGATGATGATAATTCATCAGTGTCCTCACACTTAAGCTGATGATGACAATCATCAGTGTCCTCACACTTAAGCTTCGATGATGACAGTCATCAGTTCCTCACACTTAAGCTCTGATGATGACAGTCATCAGTGTCCTCACACTTAAGCTCATGATGACAGTCATCAGATCCTCACACTTAAGCTCGATGATGACAGTCATCAGCGTCCTCACACACTTAAGCTCGATGATGACAATCATCAGTGTCCTCACACTTAAGCTGATGATGACAGATCAGTCCTCACACTAAAGCTCGGAGTCATCAGTGTCCTCACACTTAAGCTCGATGATGACAGTCATCAGTGTCCTCACACTTAAGCTCGATGATGACAATCATCAGTGTCCTCACACTTAAGCTCGATGATGACAATCATCAGCGTCCTCACACTTAAGCTCGATGATGACAATCATCAGTGTCCTCACACTTAAGCTCGATGATGACAATCATCAGTGTCCTCACACTTAAGCTCGATGATGACACTCATCAGTGTCCTCACAGTTAAGCTCGATGATGACACGTCATCAGTGTCCTCCTCACACTTAAGCTCGATGATGACAATCATCAGTGTCCTCACACTTAAGCTCGATGATGACAGTCATCAGTGTCCTCACACTTAAGCTCGATGATGACAGTCATCAGTGTCCTCACACTTAAGCTCGATGATGACAGTCATCAGTGTCCTCACACTTAAGCTCGATGATGACAATCATCAGTGTCCTCACACTTAAGCTCGATGATGACAGTCATCAGTGTCCTCACACTTAAGCTCGATGATGACAATCATCAGTGTCCTCACACTTAAGCTCGATGATGACAATCATCAGTGTCCTCACACTTAAGCTCGATGATGACAATCATCAGTGTCCTCACACTTAAGCTCGATGATGACAATCATCAGTGTCCTCACACTTAAGCTCGATGATGACAATCATCAGTGTCCTCACACTTAAGCTCGATGATGACAATCATCAGCGTCCTCACACTTAAGCTCGATGATGACAATCATCAGTGTCCTCACACTTAAGCTCGATGATGACAGTCATCAGTGTCCTCACACTTAAGCTCGATGATGACAGTCATCAGTGTCCTCACACTTAAGCTCGATGATGACATTCATCAGTGTCCTCACACTTAAGCTCGATGATGACAGTCATCAGTGTCCTCACACTTAAGCTCGATGATGACAGTCATCAGTGTCCTCACACTTAAGCTCGATGATGACAGTCATCAGTGTCCTCACACTTAAGCTCGATGATGACAGTCATCAGTGTCCTCACACTTAAGCTCGATGATGACAGTCATCAGTGTCCTCACACTTAAGCTCGATGATGACATTCATCAGTGTCCTCACACTTAAGCTCGATGATGACAGTCATCAGTGTCCTCACACTTAAGCTCGATGATGACATTCATCAGTGTCCTCACACTTAAGCTCGATGATGACATCATCAGTGTCCTCACACTTAAGCTCGATGATGACAATCATCAGTGTCCTCACACTTAAGCTCGATGATGACATTCATCAGTGTCCTCACACTTAAGCTCGATGATGACAGTCATCAGTGTCCTCACACTTAAGCTCGATGATGACAGTCATCAGTGTCCTCACACACTTAAGCTTGATGATGACAATCATCAGTGTCCTCACAGTTAAGGTCGATGATGACAATCATCAGTGTCCTCACACTTAAGCTCGATGATGACAATCATCAGTGTCCTCACACTTAAGCTCGATGATGACAATCATCAGTGTCCTCACACTTAAGCTCGATGATGACAATCATCAGTGTCCTCACACACTTAAGCTCGATGATGACATTCATCAGTGTCCTCACACTTAAGCTCGATGATGACATTCATCAGTGTCCTCACACTTAAGCTCGATGATGACAGTCATCAGTGTCCTCACACTTAAGCTCGATGATGACAGTCATCAGTGTCCTCACACTTAAGCTCGATGATGACATTCATCAGTGTCCTCACACTTAAGCTCGATGATGACATTCATCAGTGTCCTCACACTTAAGCTTGATGATGACAATCATCAGTGTCCTCACACTTAAGCTCGATGATGACAATCAGCAGTGTCCTCACACACTTAAGCTCGATGATGACAATCATCAGTGTCCTCACACTTAAGCTCGATGATGACAGTCATCAGTGTCCTCACACTTAAGCTCGATGATGACAGTCATCAGTGTCCTCACACTTAAGCTCGATGATGACAGTCATCAGTGTCCTCACACTTAAGCTCGATGATGACAGTCATCAGTGTCCTCACACACTTAAGCTCGATGATGACAATCATCAGTGTCCTCACACTTAAGCTCGATGATGACAGTCATCAGTGTCCTCACACTTAAGCTCGATGATGACAGTCATCAGTGTCCTCACACTTAAGCTCGATGATGACATTCATCAGTGTCCTCACACTTAAGCTCGATGATGACAGTCATCAGTGTCCTCACACTTAAGCTCGATGATGACAGTCATCAGTGTCCTCACACTTAAGCTCGATGATGACATTCATCAGTGTCCTCACACTTAAGCTCGATGATGACAATCAGCAGTGTCCTCACACTTAAGCTCGATGATGACAATCAGCAGTGTCCTCACACACTTAAGCTCGATGATGACAATCATCAGTGTCCTCACACTTAAGCTTGATGATGACAGTCATCAGTGTCCTCACACTTAAGCTTGATGATGACAATCATCAGTGTCCTCACAGTTAAGCTTGATGATGACAGTCATCAGTTTCCTCACACTTAAGCTTGATGATGATAATCATCGTGTCCTCACATTTAAGCTTGATGACATTATAACCTTGACTG
Source organism: Dipus sagitta (assembly GCA_036346955.1). Taxonomy (NCBI): domain Eukaryota; kingdom Metazoa; phylum Chordata; class Mammalia; order Rodentia; family Dipodidae; genus Dipus; species Dipus sagitta. Next base: position 45,138,917 of record CM070770.1, on the reverse strand, counting down.
AAGCTTTATGATACCTTTGGTTATGTGCTTTAACCTAGGCATAGATCCCAAGGGGTGGAGGTATGGACCTCTTTAGGGCCATCCTGCCTATCCACATCCCTGTGCTGACCATGACTGCAGTAGTTTTCCACTCCCTGCTCACATTAATGTACTTTCTACCTGCTTTGTTGTTTCTTATTTCCATAGCTTTTACCATCCTTACTGGATAAAGCACTGCACACGCACTAGGAATCACTGTAACACAGGCTACAGAACCTCCCCGGAGGTCATACAGTCCTTTGAGGAGCTTGCAGGTTGTTTTCCTGTGCACAAAGCATAGGTTAGTCATATCTGTTGTTAGACAGGTGGATAGCATGACATGGTTTCTATGTAAGAAGTGGACAGGAACCTGAGTTATCAGCAGTGTTCTGCTTATCTGATACTGATGGGCAAACCACCCCAAAGCTTAATGGCTTAAAACAATAATCCTTTGTTCTCTTCCACAGTTTCTTGAATCAGGAATTTAGCATCTGGAAGGCTGTGTGGTCTTTCCACATGGCCTTCACAGGGTACGCTCAATGGCTGGGGGATGGAATAATCTTGCTCACTTGTGTGGTGCCTGGTGTGAGACACCTGGGCAACCCAGGCATATTCCTGTCTTTGTGACCTCTTTGTAGAACATTACTTTCCAAGGTTGGCTGTATCGAGGTATAGATATTGAAAATGAGATCTCCAACAGACAGTGTGACCATAATAATAAGTGTTGACTTTCTTGAGAGCTAGCTGCAGTTAAATAATATAACTGTATTATATTATTTAATCCCTATCTCTTGCAATACAGTTCTGGAAACTCAGTGAGGTTACATGACTTACATGAGCTTAAAACGGACTTGTGAATTTACTTATGAAAGGATTACTGTTGGTCAGGCGGAAAACTTACTTCCAGAAAGAAAGTAGAACCACGGTCCTTCACTGACTCTGTCAAAAAGTGCTGGACAGCCACCTATTGAAACACACACACACACACACACACACACACACACACACACACACACGGTTTGAGTCACGTGTCTCCCATAAACTTAGGTGGTCTGAGTCCTAGGTTCCCAGCTGATGGAGATTTGGGAATTAACACCTCCTAGAGGCAGTGTATTGTTGGGGGCCGGTTTATGGGTATCCAGTGTCCCCTTGCCAGTGTTTGGCACACTCTCCTGTTGCTTTTGTCCACCTTATGTTGGCCAGGTGGTGATGTCCACCCTCTGCTCATGCCATCGTTTTCTTCTGCCATGATGGAGCTTCCCCTCCAGTCTGTAAAGCACACACATGGCCTCTTTTCCCTTCCCTTCATGATCTTAGATTTTCATTTTGTTCATTTACATTTCAATAATTTTTCATAATCCTGTTTCCCATTAAAAACATAAATCCCTTTATTATATTTTACATCTGTGAGTTGTTGTAGAAACTAAGTATTTTGAAGAGGTACCCAAAGTTTTTTTTTATATTTTTATTTATTTATTTGAGAGAGAAATAGACAGAGAGAGAGACAGAATGGGTGTGCCAGGGCCTCCAGCCACTGGAAATGAACTCCAGATGTGTGTGCCCCTGTGCATCTGGCTTATGTGGGTCCTGGGGAATTGAACCTGGGTCCTTTGGCTTTGCAGGCAAGTGCCTTAACCACTAAGCAATCTCTTCAGCCCCCAAAGTTATTTTTTTAAAACCTTTTGGAATAAATGGTTGGGATTCACTGGGAATAGGTGTACTTTGTTGTAATTCCCTTCCCATTCCCATGCCTTTCTTCCTGTTTAGAGAAGGTCCAGCCTGCCACCCAGAAAGGTAGTAATTAGGAATCAACCTCAGTATTGAGCTTCTCCTGGATACGGTTGTTCTATATATGTTTAGTGAATGAATTCCACAAATAGGACACCTCCCAAACTGCTAATGTTTCTGTGTTTTCCCCTGAGCTTTGGTGTGACAGTTACATTCTATTGTCAACTTGATCAAATTAGGAATCAAATAGTAGATGTGCCTCTCAGATGGGTCTTTGAAAGTGTTTCCAGGAAGGATTAATTGAAGGAGAGAGTCTTTCCTCAATAGTGGTGGCCCTTCTGGCTAACTCTCTAAGGAAGCTCCAAGAGAGTACATTTTCTTTTGCCTGGCTGTCTGTGCTAATTGATGGTGCCTGCTTTTCATCATAATGCCCTCACTGTTGACTCATGAGTGCATCCATCCTGTTTCTACTATACTTCTTGGACATTGAAACTGATTTTCATCAGCCTTCTAATGGAGAATGAAGACCAGCAGCTCTCCATGAATCCTCCAGACTGTCAGTGCCAGATTGGGACTGCTGAGGCATTGAGCTACAGGGTTCCTAGATACTCAGACCTATAGAGTGTTATTGTTGGATTGTCTAATTTTATATCCTGTCAGTGAATCCAATAAATCTCCTTCATAATACATATTCATTGTACCAGTTCTCTAGAGAACCCTGACTAATAACACTTGGCATCCAGTTCTTTAAAAATTAGAAACATATTTATTTGGTTTAGGGGCCTTTGTTAAATGTCTGAAGGATATAATAAATACTTATTGTTTGGGCCTTATACCAGTGGTTTGAATAAAATCTTTGTGTGTTTTTATCTGGATTCATAATACCATTCATGAAGGAGTACTAAGTTCTTCTCAAGATGGTTTCTTGGTCCATTCAATAAGTGTTGAATATTTACTAAATGTTAAGCACTGAAGAATGACAGCTTGCATTCTGAGGGGTTGAGATAGTAAACTCATATCATGTGTAATTTGTCACACTGTGAAACTATCATGTTAAAAAATATTGGGCTATAGCGATGGCTTAGCAGTTAAGGCACTTGCCTTTGAAGCCTAAGAACTCATGTTTGAATCTCCAGGTCCTACGTGAACCAGACACACAGTGATGCAAGCGCACAATGTTGCACATGCTCACAAGGGAGCTCAGGGATCTGGAGTTCGTTCACAGCAGCTGAAGGCCCTGGCACGCCCATTCTCTCCCCCTGCCTCCCTCTGTCTCTCTCTCAAAATAAAAAAAGAAAACCTCAGGAGGGTGTATGAGTTAGTTTTCTTGTTTCTGTGACAGAATATCTGAGAGAAAATAGGAAGAATTTATTCTTGCCCACAGTTCAGGGGATAAAGTTCATGTTGGTGGGGAAGAGAAGGCATGGTGATGGAGTGGCTGCTCTGCTGCAGGGAATGTGAGGTGGCTGGTCACAGTGTGGCAGCGGTCAGAAGGAAGAGAGAGCTCCAGAGGAAGTAGGACAGGGCTGTGACCTCAAGTACCACCAGCACCAACCCACTTCCTCCAGTTAGACCTCAACTCCTAAGGTTCTCCAGCATCCCCAAATAATGCCACCTGCTAGGGACCAAGTGTTAAAACACATGAACCTATAGGGAACATTTCACGTGTGAACCTTGATACAGAGGAATAGGAATGTCAGATTATGTCATTCTACCCTTTGATGTCCACATGGTTTCCTGTTTTCTCCAAGTGGAAGCCAGAAAGCCCTATATGATCAGCCTATCTCCATGACCTTGGCCCCTCTGTTTGTTCTCAGCCACACTGGCCTCGTTGCTGGAGGAACTTTGGGTATCTGCAAATTGGCCTAGGTTTCTGACACTTTTCTTTCTCTCAGTGTAGCCACTCTTCCCTCAGGTAAAACTAGCCTGACTTATCTCCTCAGTTACGTCTTTGTTCATCACATCATCCTAAACTTCAGTCACTTTCTTACCTCCCACCAACACCCCTAATCTCTTGGGGGCTCACAACCCAACAGAGGAAGTGACTGAATGCCAGCAGATGGGCACAACCATGTGCAAAGCAGCATTGCCAGCTTCCTCTTCAAGGAGCACGTCCGCCTGCCTCTGGGGAGCCCAAGTCCCTCTCTGTCTTTCAGTTTCTGGGAACGTTCTCAGTGGCAGCACCCTGGGGAATCTCCCTGGACTCTACAATAGCATTGATTCAACTGTGCACCTCCTTAGTGGGAATTCCCAGCATGACATTTGCCCTGTCATATGTGGGCTCACACTCTGTGGATTGGATGTGGTTTCTAGAAGTTTAGGGCCTTTCTTCAGGCAAGAAGTTCTTACCCCATGAGCTTTGGATGGGGGTGTCCAATCTGTGTCCTCTGTCACTAAGGCCATTCTTGTTCTGATCAGATGTTTCTCTTTCATCCCTCTCTGGCTGCCTTGTCTGTGTTCTCAAGCTTTCAGTTTCTACTGGCTGGCCTGACCTTTGATGCATTTCTTGTTTTGTTCAGATACCAAAACTGCATCTCATACAGAACTTGCTTGTTTCTACTTCACTCCCATTTTATTAAAACCTCAGCTTCTTTTCCCTTGTCTCTACCACTTTTTGATCATATGGCAACTAAAAGGGACAACCCTGCTTCTATAGGCAAGTTCCATACTGCACATTTTTGTGAAATTAATAAGTAAAGTTTAAAATGTACTCAACACAAGTTCTTTTCCTAGGAAGCCACTTTAAGTGGAGTTTTTGTTTGTTTGTTTGTTTGTTTTTGTGCAACAAGGATGGAAAGGAAGCCAGGGTCCAGGGAGACATGGAGCTATTGCACCATGGGAAGCTTTGGAGCTAGAATGGCTCTCTAATCTTGTCTTGACATTGGCTAAGATAGCTAGATCTTTATGCTTCAGCCTCCCTAAGTCATTGAGTGCTAGGCACTGTGGGAAAGTGGCTTGGGCAAAATTCATCCCTATAGAGCCCCTCAGCATTTCAGCAAATGTGGCATGAAAGTCTCACTCAAGGGACTATGCCTTCCTGCCACCTTCCACATCAGTATAGGTGAGTTTCAACTTTTTCTTAAAGATATGATGCAGTGTTTTCATTAAGCAGTAACCTCTGGGCTGGAGAGATTGCTTAGTGGCTAAGGCGCTTGCCTGCCAAGCCTAAGGATCCAAGAAATTCCGTAGATTTCATTGGTGAGGCCCAAAGAGGCTCCTGAGATCCTGTATGTAGCCCTCCTGTCTAGCAGATGGAGGAGTAGAGTGATAAGAAGGGCTTCCCCTGACAGACTGCAGTGCAAGAACTCGGGAGGTTTTCCCTAGAAGGTGGGATGGGAGAAAGAAGCAGATAAAGAAAGGGTGTGTTTCCATAAGAATGGAGAATCACTGGTGCACACCAGGCAGCTTCGGGGAACTAGTCTATGCTCTCAGTTACCCTACCCATCCACTGCCCTCTGCCCTTGGTGGAGGCCGTGTCCTCGAGGCACTAACCTCCCTGCATTTTCACCTCACTCTGAGGAGGCACCTTCATGCGGGACTTGCCAAGAGTGGTGCTGGCCTCTGCTGGGTTGGCCTTTGCCCAAAGCTACTTTCCCCAGGGTGGCCTAGCCTGCTCCCAGAGCCAGAGTAAAAGTCACCTGTGTTTAAGAAAGTCCCTTTTATAGGAGGTCCAGGAGAGCCATTGAGGAGATTGGAGATGGGAGGCAATGAGAGTGTTTGCTTCAGGGAATTGCCCAGAACCAGAATTAAGATGACCTGACTCCCTGCTAAGATTCTTTTCTCGATTACAAGACATCTTCTTACTCAGTGCCTTGAACAGTTAGTTCTAAGGAGTCTGAAGAGAGAATGAGGACAGGACAGTGCAGGAGACATGACCTCTTCTTGAGAAACAGTCTTAGAGGGCAAAGTGCTCATGTAAGAGCAAAGGAAGGCTTCACAAGCATCCACAGCATCATGAGCTGTTCTGGAAACCATCATGTCCATCTGTGTTGAGGCATTGCTGTAAAGGCTGCTCCAGAAGGAAAGATGATTCTTTTTTAAAAAATTTTTTTGTTAATTTTTATTTATTTATTTGAGAGCAACAGACAGAGAGAGAAAGAGGCAGATAGAGAATGAGTGCAACAGGGCCTCTAGCCGCTGCAAATGAACTCCAGATACATGCACTACCTTGTGCATCTGGCTTACATGGGTCCTGGGGAATCGAGCCTTGAACTGGGGTCTTTGGGCTTCTCAGGCAAGCGCTTAACCACTAAGCCATCTCTCCAGCCTAGAAAGATGATTCTTAAACAGATTGAATCCCGAGCAGGAACTTGAATGTGATTGAAGTGGGAGAGAGACAAGGTAGCACACTGGTAAAGAACTGGTGGCCTGTAGAGTGGCAAGACTAGCTCTCCATCCTACCCCCATCACCTTCCTAGTGGTCAGTGGACGGTGTGTAAATTAAGCCTTGGTTTCCCAAAAATGGGCTTATAGTAGAACCCAGTTCACAGGCTAACTGATATAAAACATTTAGCCTAGAGCTTCGCAGGTAGGAGTCTCGTACACATGTCCTATGGGGATTATGGTTGACAGAGGGGTAGGAGGGGAAGAGCAGGTGACAGAATGGCCAGGACTTCAATTAGCATGAGAGAGATGCAAGAAGCATAAGGAGAAATGCCATGAAGCCCAGCTCTCAAGAGGCTAGGGAAGTGGTACGGAAGACTATAACGTTCAGAAGGGCTGCCCACTTAGACCCAAGTCTCATGAGAACTAGGATCCTTCACAGCAAAATCTTAAGGGGAAACCCAGTATGTAAAAAGTAAACAGCTAACAATTTGCAAGTGGAGTGGGGAACCAGGGTCCTGTCTTCTTTCTTCCTCCTTCAGCCACCCACAGCCCTGGAGGGAACACTGAGAAACCCCAAGGCTGCAAGAACAAAAGCAATGATTATAGAAGGAGTTAAAAAAAAAAAACTACTGTAATACCTCATTAGTTCTGAACTGACTGTTTTCCAGAAAAACATTTTTCAGAAAGTCATTTTTTGTTTGTTTGTTTGTTTGAGATATGGTCTCACGCTAGCCAAGGCTGACCTGGAATTCACTATGTAGCCTCAGGCTGGCCTTGAAATCACAGCAGTCTTCCTACCTCTGCCTCCTGAGTGTTGGGATCAAAGGCGTGTGCCTTGGTGATTTTTTATTATAGTAATGAGCATTAGTTATGGCTCTGTGCTGTGGTATAGTGTTTTCCAGCCTCAGTGGTTCTGAGGAGTTGGCTCTGATGGCTGTCCTGCACTCTTAGAATTATCATGAGTGGCAATATGGTGTCAGGGCTTCTGAATGTTGAAGCCAGGCTGTATCCGTGCTTGCATCATTTTAGTATTATGACCTTGGGTAAGTTCTTGACCTCTCTATGTATGTCTCTTTCATCAGTTGGGAATAATAATCATATTTCCCCAAGAGGGTAGTAGTGAGAAAGAAATAAAATCTTTATATCTTCACTGATTAGAATAATATCTGCATACAAAAATACTATGTAGACATGATGGTAATGATGGTGGTGATATACATATTCCTTACAGTTCTTCTTTCTTCTTCTGTGTTACATGGTAGTTAAGCCTATGAACTCCAGAGCTAAATAACCTGGAATTGAGTCCCACCACCATTGTGACCTTGGGAAAGTGAATGTAATTCTCTAAGGTTCAGTTTATTCCTATAAAAACAAGACTGATAATACCAGCTGGATTATAGGATTTTGTGAAGATTATATAGGATAAAATGTGTAAAGCCATTACAAATTTGGCACATATCTGGCAAATAGTGATGGCCATCTTTCTTGTCTATGATTGAGTCTAAATGTAATGCATTATAGTCAGGAATATATTCTGTATTAATTCCTAAAAGCCTTTAAAAATTTATTTTTGTTACTTAATTGGTTTCAGCTGATAGAAGTATTAACTTACTAATCTTAAAAAGTGATTTTCAGGGCTGAGGAGATGGTTCAGTAGGTAGGAGCACTTGCTGCGCAGGCATAAAGGTCTAAGAGGTTCTGAATTTGATCCTTCAACACCCATATAAAAAGCCAGGCATACCCAGGAACACCCTAACCTCTGTGCTGTGGGGTCAGGAGACAGAGACAGGAGAATCACTAAAGCTTGCTGGTCAGTCAGTCTTGCCAAAAACAGCAGCTCCAGATTCATTTAAAGACCGCATCACACAGAAATAATGCAGAACAGCAATAAAGGAAGATACCCAACATTCTGTTTGTCCTTCACACATGTGCACATGGCTCACACACAGGGTATACTCATCTGTACACACACATGCACACAAAGTATTCTCAAAGTACTTCTTAATGCTGGCCCAAAGGTACGTAAATGGGAACACTAACCATTTATGCTATGGAATATCATGCCCATTAACTCAGAACTTTATAGATTCATTTCAGTTGAAAGAGCTATGTCAAAAAAAAAAAAAAAGCCGGGCGTGGTGGCGCACGCCTTTAACCCCAGCACTCGGGAGGCAGAGGTAGGAGGATCGCTGTGAGTTCGAGGCCACCCTGAGACTCCATAGTGAATTCCAGGTCAGCCTGGGCTAGAGTGAGACCCTACCTCGAAAAACCAAAAAAAAAAAAAAAAAAGAAAGAGCTATGTCATTCTTCACTGAGAAGGTTGACATGGTTAGTGTTCACACAAGGGGGTTTTGTCAAAGGAAGGAAATCAGTAAGGGAAACATGGTAAAATTGACAGAAGCAAAACAGACTAGGCAGCAGATTTTCTGATGGATCTTAAAAAGAGGCCAATCATGATAAAACGCAAGAAAGCAAACAAGAAATAAGCTCAGGCTTTTGGGGGTAAAGGGATAATTAACCTTGATCTTTAAGAATGTACCCCTCTACCAAGCATTTTTAGATCGATATAGGTCTCTAGAGTATGCCACTGTCAAGACTAGCTTGTTTATAAAAGCAGTGTGTAGTCAGGATTTTGCTGTCTATTGAAATGTTTAGGAAACAATTTGCTCACTATTGACTATTGTCTAGGACCCAAACTTTCAAATTCAGATGCTAGCATGGAGAATGGTAACTCAAGAATGATTTCTGTATGATAGAGAAGATAGCCCCCACCAAAAAGTTGCAGGTTTATTGTCCTGTGGGGCATTAACTGGTTTTATAACTAAACTAATAGTCTTATTTTGTCACTCTGTTTTTTGTGGAATCCATGTGTCCCTCTTCATTCACCGCCATCTGTTAACATGACCCTACAAATTCTCTGCCTCTCTATATTTGTACACACTATTGCAGATTTCACAGAACCACTTAAAAATAAATTATAAATATGACTCTTCTAGATTCTTCAATATGTATCACCCATTAAAGTGATATTGTTGCTGTGTTTGGGAAGTGTAGTACTGATAGGATGCTTCCATCTTAGTCATTACTAATTTTCATTTGTCTTTCATTGACATTAATATTTTTGAAAAGCGGAATAGGGAGATTGGTTCAACTATTAAGAGCATATGTTTCTTATGCATGATGGATTCTCAGGCCAGAGACCACCATGGTTGGCTCCCCAAAACCCACATAAAGAACTAGGCATGGCCACACATGTGTGTAACCCCCGTCCACTAGGCAGGAGGTAAGTAGATATTGGAAAATCACTGGGGCTTGCTGAGGTACAGCAGCTCAGAGTTCCATGCCCAGGAAATACACAGATAAGCAGTAAGAAAAGGATACTCAATGTTCTTCTCTGACTTCCATATGCACGGGCATGGGGTGCAAGCACCTGCACATACACATGTATTCAGCACACTTCTCATGCAACACACACACACACACACACACTCAGAAAGAAAAAGAAAATACAAGTATAAGGTTTTTTTGTTTCATAATATGTCCCTCAGTAGTGCTTGCTTTATATTTCCGTTACCAGTTAAGATAGATATTTTGGCAGACATATTACTTAGAAAACTTTGTATATTTGTAATACATCAGCTTAGCCGATTATGTGATGTCAGATTATTCTGTTACTAGTGTTGTTAAATTACATTCCTTGGTTTAGGTAGTCATTGCGTGATTTCTATTAGGAAGATAAGAACAAACATCCATTCACATCAAATAGGGGAATGACAACACACCAACGAACTGACTCCACCCATGCCTACCTTAGTTAGCTAGTGAGTTCACTGGGATTATTTGCATTGGGCAAGGGGTTGCTTACAGGTGCATGGGTAACTCAAAGGCAGCTGTATCACAGGAAAGCCCACCTCCACACAGGTGACAGCTCATGCAAGGTACATCCCTAGAGCAGCCTGTGTGACATAGAGGCAGCTTCCCCAGCAACAGAACCTTGTGGATCTTGAGGTTTTGTTATTTTCATGAGCTTTGTAAATTTTGTCTACTTCCTGAGCCTTGTAAGCTTGATTCAAAGAGCCTCTGTCCTCCCCTCAGGAGGGAATACTTTTATTCCAGGGAAATACCCACACAGTATTAATGTTGGGCATGTTTCCTCATGGCAAAGGTACATTTTACCTTTGTCACTCATAAATTCACAATATAATGTATAACTAAATAAAACTAGAGTATTTTTATAGAGAAATACTGTAAAATTCTTAAAAATTCTGTCCCCAAGCACCTTTTTCCCTAATTGTGTTAATATCCCTGGAAATTTTTACCTTAAAAAATTAATAACTGGGCTGGAGGATGGCTTAGTGGCTAAGGCATTTGCCTGTAAAGCCAAAGGACCCAGGTTCAACTCCCCAGGACCCACGTTAGCCAGATGCACAAGGGGGTGCATGTGTCTGGAGTTCTTTTGCAGTGGCTGGAGTTCCTGGTGTTCCCATTCTCTCTCCCTCCCTCTCTCTTTTTATCAAATAAATAAATAAAAATAAAATATTTTTAAAAATTGATGACATAGGTGAAAATGGTCATTTTTGACACTTTTTACTGCATGGAGATGTTTTTATTGTGCTAAAGAAGATCATTCTATTTTGTTCAATTGTTTGGTTGGTTGCTTCTTATATGCACAGACTCACGGATTCTTTTCTTTAAGTTTAGCATATACTAATTCATTACTGTCATTCATGTCAGATTATCCTGGAATTAATCTAACTTCACTGATTGCTAGCAGGCAAGGGGTAGCATCCCTAATCTGAGGTATATTCTTAGACCACTTACATGGTTCTCAGATTGTGGTCAGGAAACATCCTGGGTCCCAGAGTCTGCATTTATGTTACAGTCCCTGGAATGCTGACAGTCCATGGACTCCAGTTGAAATAGCAAAGCTGTACAAATTTGTAGGCTGATCTTGAAGGGTTAAAACAAATGTTGCTCTCTTTGTGTAGCTATAAAAAAAAAAAATTTCCATAGCACAAAAGAGGATGGTCTTTTGGAGAATTATGAGCTCTGGTGGGCATGGAGAGGGAAGAGGCTCACTTCACCAACTTGCTCCTCCCCCCCCAATAGAGGTCTCGCAGGAAGCATCAGAAAGCAGAGAACACCTGCTGATTTAAGTCGGAACATTCTAGCTTAGCATCCTTGGGGATGGGTGAAATGGAATGGATGCATGTGTCAACTTGAAGAGAATCTGAAAGATTTCCAAAGTGAATGCTTTTATTTTTTGCTTTTTTTTTTTTTTAACTCTGTACTCTCTTGTGTCGTCTTCTGTTTCTGACATTTGGTTAGATAGATAAGGATAGCATTTGACTTCTGTAAAACTTGCTCAACTTCTGACATAAATGATTCACAGTTTCATGAGTCCCACTGCTCTCTAGGTTCCCCCTTCTTCCCAGAGGACTGGTACTCCTGAGGAATGTTAGATACCTTCCTCTCATTGCAGAGAGTTTATGTGGTGCTACAGCCCCATCTATGCCACTTTGGTGACTTGTTCCCTGGCCTCACCACATCCTTAACAAGCTCATTGAACAGAGGGACACTAGTGGGAATTTCTCTTTCCCTCCCTCAGTGTTGTGTGTGGTATGGAAGGATATTTAAGATAGCCACACTAACAGCTAGCCCAGATATCCCCTACTGAGATGTGCAACCAAGTAGACACCTTTTAAGTCTTCTTGGTTGGAGGGTGACACCCGAAGACTTCTTGAATCAAACTGTATAACTAGCCCAGCCTGAGAGCTCACTATCTCACAGAGGCTCTGCGGTTTGTAGAAGCACAAGGCTGCAGGTCTGTGGCATGTGCTGGACAGTCACAGTGTGCAAAGCTTGTTCAGGGCTGGGTGCCAGGCCCTGAGGAGAGCAGAAAGGCTGCATCCGTGTCGCTAATGCTAGACACCTGGTACCAATTAGATCACACCTGCTTTCTGCTGTTGTGTCGCTCCTGTTTTCTCCCACGAGCTCTCCTTTAAAACAATCATTGGCCATTAGAAATGTTTCAGATTCTGGCCTAGATCTCCATCAGTCTTCAAAATATCTGAAAAATGTCCAAGAATTTTTTGGATAGTAAACATGTGAGCAAATTTCATCTATTCTCTCATGTAAATGTAGAACATCACATTCTTTATGACATTGAAACATTCTCAGATGTTTCACACATGTCAGGACAACTATACTAGCATCCTTCACAAGGCCCAGCATAGAGTTTAACATGCATTACAACTTAGGAAGCTTTTGCTAAACACATGATTAAAAACAAAAAGGAGGGCTTGGGAGATGGTTCAGAGGTTAAAAGCACTTGTTTGAAAAGCCTGACTGCTAGATTCAGTCCCCCGATACCCACATAAAGCCAGATGCACAAAGTGGCACAAGTGTTTGGAGTTTGTTTTCAATGGCAGAAAACCCTAGTACACCCACACAATACACACGCACACACATACATCCTCTTTCTCGCTGTTTGTCTCTCCTTTTCTCACTCAAATAAGATACGAAAAGCAAAAAGGAATTGCAGTGGAATATATTTTGTTTTTGTTTTCCATCTAATCAGCCTTTTCCAGTTATTACTTTGGTTCCAGCAAACTTAAATCCTTCAGCATTCTGCATTGTGGTTGAATATTGTTCCAGCATTAGCCCCTCCCTTATTATGCACACATACATGTTCTGCATTCTTACCTTTTAGGTCCAAATACAGCAATGTGAAATTAGATAATATGAGTGTTTGGGGGGATTGATTGTGAGGTTGAAGGATACTCCAGAAAGTGGAGTGGCGCCTCACACCTGCCTGAAAAGTCTTGAAATCCTTTCTTAGAGCGTTCCTCGGTGACAGTGTACTGGATTAGTTTTACTTACTGTATCGCTGTGGAGGCTATTGTAAACTCTGCCAGCATTTACTGAGCAGCACCTGCAAGATTTATGGGCTGACCTCGTCCTGACTTCAGGTTACTTGCCACTGGCCCTGATCCACATAAACAAGAAGCATCAATCCTGACACAAAACTCATTACAGTATCAGGTGCATGGGTGCCCAGCAGTCCTCAGAAGAGACTTCACTGTGAGCAGAAAGAATAGCAGGTAGTAGGGTGCTGGATCAGCAAACACTAGAACTTGGCATTCATGCTGTGCTTGAGTCACGGCGAAAATCCTGAGACAGAGGTTTGATGTGGGGAAGAGTAGAGAGAGGAAAGGTCGCAGAGCTCCTCTGGAGCAGAGTGCTCCAGGATGCGGTTGAGCAGCACCGGGGCAGTACTGGACGCACACCACCAAGTTCCACCTTGTCCTCATCCGTCACAGGCTATGTGGTCCTGTTTGTCAGGCAAACTGTCATTGACACGGTGTCCTCATTTACAGGATGAGGACAGTGATTGTATTGACCTCACACGGTTGCATAAGTAACCAAATAACTAAGAGTCTGGTGAAATGCTCAGTACCCACACTTACAGAGCACATTCCACCTCCACGCGGGTAGGCAAGGGAGATGAAGAGTCATAGCTGCATTGAAAGGTCGACTTTGACAGTGCGCTGGCTGAGGAACCTTTGTGGAGTCATCTTTCACCTGTGTGAAGTGAAAGACGGGATTTTAGAAGTGTCACCATGATTTCCAGCCTCTGTACAAAGGAAAGCAAGGGAATGTGTAAGAGTGATGTGTTAAGCAAGACTGTTCTGTTTCTATTGCACCTGCAATTCACAGATGTGAGCAACGATGACACTTGAAAGAAATTGTTTGGTCACTGTCATTGGAAGTGTCTTTAATAGCCACAGAAAATTCCAATGCTGGTCAGTTAGAGAAAGTGAATTTTGTGGACAAATAACTGGAAGCGTGTTACCTTGATTTCATTTGTTTTTGTTAATATTCTATATTGTGTACCCAGGTGCCACTGTGCTGACAAGGATGAGGCAGGGAACTGACTCTGAATAAGTCTAAATAGAAAATAACTGAGTATCCTTAGAAGAGTTATGGTTCCTAACTATATAATAAGTCACATCTGTTAATTCTGTTTTGGGGGACAGGGGGTGAATAAGAAAACAGAACATTGCCCTATAAAAATGATTCTGTTTTTCTTGTATTTTTGTTAGTTTCATTATGACATTTTCCTACATTTGTGTCATGCTGTTCAAATTTGTCACCCTCGCCAGTCCTCCCTTTGCCCCTTGCTGGGTCCCTCCCTTCCTTGGACAGTCCTGCCTTCATGCTGCAAGTATACTGTTACTTCTCCTTTGCCCTTCCTTAAGATCTCTTCCTCCCTTCTCATGATCCTCCTTCTAGTTTCATGACCTGCACATACACACAGATATATAAACACGTACTTAAATTTAAGTCTAGGTTCCACATATGAAAGAAAACTGTGATATTTATTCCTCTGAGTTTCTTAGTCTGGCTTATTTCATTCAACATGATTTCCAGTTCCATCCATTTTCCTGAAAATGTCATTGATTTTATTTTTCTTTATCACTGTATAAAATCACACTGAATATATATACCACATTTATGGATTTTTTTTTCTTCTTTGCATCACATCTAGATGGGTTCCATTTCCTGGCTATTGTGACTATCACAGCAATAAATTTGGATGTATATCTCTGTGGTATGTTGGCATAGAGTCCTTTGGGTATATGCCCAAGAGTGATAGAGCTGTCATATGGTAGTTCTATTTTTAGATTCTTGAGGAACCACCATTCTGATTTCCATAGTGACTGCACACGTTTACATTCCTACAATAGTAAGGGTTTTTCTCTCTCCACCACATCCTTACCAGCATTTGTCATCATTTGTTTTATTAATGGTAGCCATTCTATCTGGAGTGAGATGGACTCTCAAATCAGGTTTAATTTACATTTCCCTGGTAGCTAAAGATGTTGGGCACTTTATAAGTATTTATTGCCCATTTATGTTTCTTTTGAAGGCTGTCTATTAAGTTCATTTGTTGATTGGATGACTAAGAGTTTGGGGGATTTAATTTTTGCAGTTCTTTTATTTTTTACTTTAATTTTTTGAGTCAAGCCCAGCAGAAAGGCCTTTTTCTTTTATGTGAGACAGCGAGAGCAAGAGAGAAAGAGAGAAGATTGCCTTGCCAGGGCCTCTGCATGTGCCACCTTGTGTGTATGTGTGACCTTACACTCTTGCACCACCTTGTGTACCTGGATTATGTGGGACCTGGAGAGTTGAACATGGGTCCTTAGGCTTTGTAGGCAAGTGCCTTAACTACTAAGCCATCTCTCCAGCTCTAATTTTTGCAGTTCTTAACATATTCTAAATAAAATCTTGTTTGATGTATAATTGGCAAAATATTTTCCCCATTCTACAAGCTGTCTCTTCACTCTGATGATTGTTTCTTTTGCCATGCTCAGAAAGTCCTTGTGTATGCCTCTATATTGAAGTGTTTTACCTATGCTTTCCTCTAGCTGTTTCAAAGTTTCATGCCTTACATTAACGTGATCCATTTTGGACTGATTTTTCTATGCAGGATGAAAGAGAGGACTCCAGTTTCATTCTTCTATACATGGAAATCCAGTTTTCCAGTACCATTTGTTAAGTGTGTGTTTCACAAATTATATGGGTTCTTTCTGGTTCCTCTACTGTATTTTGTTGTTGTTGCTGTTTTCGAGGTAGGGTTGCACTGTAGCTCAGGCTGACCCAGAATTCACTGTGTAGTCTCAGGGTAGCCTCGAACTCATGATGATCCTCCTACGTTTGCCTCCCAAGTGCTGGGATTAAAGGCATGCACCACCACGCCTGGCCCCCTCTACTGTATTTAATTGTAATTTTCTGTAAAATTTGTGTTGTTTTGTTTGAGTGTATGTGTGTGCGTGTGCACACTCACACATGCCATAAAGACACACACAAGTGGGTGGGTGTGTATTTATGGCCACATGTGTGTGCAGGTGTGTGTATATATGTGTGTATGTGTGTGGAAGCCAGAGATTGACATCCATGTCTTCCTCAATTGCTCTCAGCCTTATTTTTTGAGGAAGAGTCTCTTGGTGAACCTAGAGTTCACTTATTTGGCTAGACTAGGCAGTCAGCAAGCACTAGGGATCCTTTTTTACAGGCATGTGCTGCCAAGCCTTGCTGATACATGGGTGTTGATGATCCAAACTCAGGTCCTAATGAATGCACATCAATGAACAAGCTTTACCCAGAGTCCTCTCCCCAGCCTCCTGCATCAGTGTGTGAAGGTTTTCATTGTAAAGCCCTTTTTTGTCTCCTTGAATAGATTTATTCCTAGGCACTTTGTTAATATTTTGAAGCTATTGTGAGTGGAATTTTCCCCTGATTTCATTCTCAACAAATTTCTTTAATTAATTATGAACCTTATGGAATGAACATATCACATATCGGTCATAGGGTTATGTTCTTTTAGGGGCCATCCTCAGTGGGGTTAATGATATTCACTGCGGGGTTATGAATGCATCAGTCTCTGTGGCAAGGGGACAGTTTCTCAGGACACTTCTTCCCACCCTGTGGAGTACTGCTGTCAATGGTAGCCTGACAGCCTGCTCCAGAGTGATAGTGGGAGACCAGAGAGCACTCAAAACTCATCACAGCAGAAATTCTGAGATGCAGAGAGTTTAACACTAAAGGAGACTTATAGCACAACCCCCAAGGCTGAAGGAACATTGCACAAGAGGGACCAGAAAGACTTTGTTATTTTTATGTAGAAAAGTACTAAACTTTCCAAGTTGGTTTCGTATCCTGCTACTTTGCTGAAAGTGTTTGTCAATTCTAAGATTTTCCTGGTGGAGTCTTTAGGTTAAGTATAGGCTCATGTCATCTATAAATAAGTATAATTTGACTTCTTCCTTTCCTATCTGTATCCCTTTTGTTCTCTTTTTACTAGCAAAGATTT
Source organism: Dipus sagitta (assembly GCA_036346955.1). NCBI lineage: Eukaryota > Metazoa > Chordata > Mammalia > Rodentia > Dipodidae > Dipus > Dipus sagitta. The sequence goes on along the minus strand of CM070770.1, from coordinate 45,121,969 downwards.
CAAGCAACAAATTAAATAAGACTGGAGAGAATGAATACCTTTGTCTCAGTACTCATTTTAGAGAAAATTTTCTGTTTTTCCTCATATAGTATAATATGTTGGCTATATGTTTGTCATATGTAGCTTTATTTGTATTGAGATATGTTCCTTCTAGCCTTAGTTTCTTCAGGGCTGTTATCATTAAGGGATGATCAGCTTTGTCTGAGGCCCTTTTGCATCTATTGCAATGATCATGTAATTTTCCCCTTCAGTGTGTATGTTTTCTAACACTTACTGATTTGCATATGTTAAACTGCCATTTCATCTTTGGAATAAAACCAACTTGGTCATGGTGAATGATCTCAATGTGTTCGAGTTTGGTTTGCAAGACTGAGATATTTTTCTGTGTGTCAGTGTTCATCAGAGAAGTTAGTATATTGTTTTCTCTAGATTTATTTATTTTGGTTTTTCAAGGTAGGGTCTCACTCTAGCCCAAGCTGACCCGGAACTCACTATGTAGTCTCATGGTGCCTTCAAACTCACAGTGCTATTATTTAAAAAGGCAGGTGCCACCATACTCAGCTTTTGTTTTCTTTTTTACCTTGTCCTTTTCTAGCTTTGGTATCAGAGTAACGCTAGCCTCATAGAATGAGTTTGGTTCCTTTCCAATGTATGAGACAGTTGAGGCACATCGGTCAGAGCTATTCTTTGAAGGTTTGGTAGAACTTGGCAGTGAATCTAGTCCTGGGCTTTTCCTTCTTGGGAAAGCTTTTCTTGCTGCTTCAATCCCACCGGGTATTATAGATCTTTGTAAGTTGTTTATAGCTTCTTGCTCTGATTTTGGTAGGTCTACAAATTCTTCTATACCCTCAATCTAAGTTTTCAAAGTATTCCCTAATGGCCTTCTGGATTCATTGGCATCTACTATAATGCCCTTTTGTCATCTATAATTTAATGAATTTGGTTCTTGTCTGTATTTAGTTTGAAAAGGGATTTGTCATTAATGTTTACATTTTTCAAAGGACCAACTCTTTGGTGGAGCCTATCTTACTCTTGTAGTCTCATTTCCTGCCCTGATCTTTATTGTTTCTTGCCATCCAATGCTTTTGGGTTTGGCTTGTTCTTATTTTCCTTATACCTTGAGATATATCATTAGGCTGTTAATTTTAGATCTTTATGACTTTTTATCTTGTTCATTTGTGTGCGTGTGTGTGTGTGTGTGTGTGTGTGTGCATTATAGGCTTCTTTGTATAAATGCAGGCACATGCATAGTGTGGTGCACATGGAGGTCAGGACAACTTCAGATATTGGTCCTCATGTTCTGCCTTGTTTTTGTTTTTTTTTGGGGGGGGGTTCTTTTTCTGTTTTTGTTTTTGTTTTTGTTTTTTGAGGTAGGGTCTCACTGTAGCTCAGGCTGACCTGGAATTGACTATGTAGTCTCAGAGTGGCCTCAATCCTCACGGCAATCCTCCTACCTCTGCCTCCCGAGTGCTGAGATTAAAGGCGTGATCCACCACACCCGGCCCTCTGCCTTTTTTTTGAGACAGGGTCAGCTGTGTATGCCAGGCTACCTCGATCACGTACTTCTGGGGATTCTCCTGTATCTGTATCCCATCTTGCCATAGGAGTGCATCTGGTTTTTGTGAGTCTTCAGAATCCAAACTCACATCTTCATACTTGAGTAGCGAGTAAATTGACCCACTGAGCCATATCTCCGGCCCTCTTTCTGATTTTAATATAAGAAGTCATATAGCTGTAAGCTGTCCTTTCAGAACTGCCTTTGCTGCATCCCAGATATCCAGGTAAGTTTTGCTTTTATTTTCATTTTATTCTAAGAATTTTTTTATTCTAGGAATTTTTTTAATTTCCTTGCTGATTTCATCAGTTTCCCACTGGTCATTCATGAGTGTATTGTTTGGTCTTCATGTATTTGTGTACATCTGTAGTTTCTCTTGCAGTTGTTTCTAATTTTATTCCACTATGATCTGATAAGGCACAGTAAATTGATTTTTTGTATGTGTTAAGACTTGATTTGTGGCCTATTTTATTTTATTTTTTTAAATTTTTTTGTTATTTTTATTTATTTATTTGAGAGCGATAGACAGAGAGAGAAAGAGGCAGATAGAGAGAGGGAGAGAGAATGGGCGCGCCAGGGCCTCCAGCCACTGCAAACGAACTCCAGACGCGTGCGCCCCCCTTGTGCATCTGGCTAACGTGGGTCCTGGGGAGTCGAGCCTCGAACCGGGGTCCTTAGGCTTCACAGGCAAGCACTTAACCGCTAAGCCATCTCTCCAGCCCCAATTTTAAAGAAGATTCCATTGGCTTCTGAGAAGAGTATTAAGTTTCTATTGGATAAAATATTCTAAGATATATGTTCTGTCCATTTGTTCTATGGTGCCATTTAATACTGAGGTTTCTTTGGTGACTTTTAGTTTAGATGACATAAAAATGAGAGTGGGGTATTTAAACTGTATACCATTTTTGGGCTGGAGAGATGGCTTAGCGGTTAAGCACTTGCCTGTGAAGCCTAAGGACCCCGGTTCGAGGCTCAATTCCCCAGGACCCACGTTAGCCAGATGCACAAGGGGGCGCATGCATCTGAATGGAATTCATTTACAGAGGCTGGAAGCTCTGGCGCACCCATTCTCTCTCTCTGCCTCCTTCTCTCTGTCGCTCTCAAATAAATAAACAAGCAAACAAATTTAAATTATACACCATTTTTAATGTCCATTAGCATATTTTTGTGAAATAGAGAGCTCCAAAGTTTAGTGCATATGTATTTACAATTGGCATATCTTCTTGATGTTAAAATCCTTGCCTAATTTTGGCTGGAAGTTTACTTCATCAGATACCAGAATAGCTATACCAGCTTCTTTTCTTTTTGCCTTCTATTCACTTAATAAATTGGCTTCTATCTTTTGACTCTTAGAGTATCTTTATCAGTAAGATCTGATTTTGGAGACAATAGAAAGTTGGATCTAGTTTTAAATCCAGTCAGCAGTGGTTTTAGATCATGTACATTTAAGGTTAATAGTGAGACATACTTAACAACTCCTATAATTTTGCTGGTCATGTTTTCTGGCTGGTTGGATTAGTGTTTGTCCTTTTCTCCCTTCCAGATTAGCATGGGGGTTTTGCTGCCCTCGGTGTTGAGCATGGCAGGTTTCCTCCACTCCCCTTTGTTCATCTGTTCTTCTCATGAGATGCATTGCTCCCTGTGCTCGGTGACTGAGGCTGGGATTCTTGTATTCCTTTGTGTTTAGCATGCCTTTGTGTACTGTCTGCAGTGCTGGCTTGGTTTGTGCTTGTCTTAAAATGTCCTTATTTCTCCTCCAATCTTAAATAAAAACTTTGCTGGATTCAGCAGTCTTAGCAGTTTTTTGTTGTTGTTGTTTTAGTTGGCATTTCCCCCCCTTAAAACTATAGGGGGTAAGATTTCTCTGCTTGTTTGTATCCTGTTTCACTCTGTAGATTGTTTTTCCCTGCAAGCTTTGAAATTTTCATCTGGCATTTTCCTGTTTCCATAGATTTGATCTCAGTCGTGGAAAGGTTATCTTTTGGAGGAGTCATGTTGCCCTGCTTTCTCGTGCTTCTTGAGTTGTGATTTGTCCATCTGCTGGTTTGGACATCTCCTCTAGCTTTATTTGGGAATCTTCTTGAACAACCTATTGTTATATTTATCTTGAAGGATTGCTCCTCCATCCCACTCAGAAAGTAGAAGGCTACTGCAGAAGCAACAACAAATCATTCATGATATAGAAATGAACCTAAAATCGGTCAAAATTCACCAAAGTATCACCAACAACCATAGGAACAGAAAGTGGCAAAACTATTGTAGGATCTTGTATGAAATTAAAATTTATGTAGGGCAAATGTATAAATAGAAAAATAAAGGAGCTGGAGAGATGGCCTAGCAGTTAAGGTGTTTGCCTACAAAGCGAAAGGATCCCAGTTTGATTCTCCAGGACCCATGTAAGCCAGATGCACATGAGGGCACATATGTTTGGAGTTTGTTTACAGTGGCTGGAAGCCCTGGTGTGCCCAATCTCTCTCTCTCTTTCTATCTCTCTCCGTCTTTCTCAAATAAATAAAATATATTTTTTAAATAAAGGAAAGAGATGGGGAAAGGGTAGAAAGAGGAGGAGCAAGGGTAAATAAAGAAAGAAGAAAGGAGGGATATGGAGGAGAGAGAAAAAAGCAAGGAAGTATAAAAATGGAAAAAGAAAAAAAAGGTTTCCCAATAGTGAAAAGGCTTAGAAACAAACTTAGATAAATGTAAGACAGAGAAATTTTAAAAAGACATAATATATGTTTTTAAAATAAGGTAAACTAAAAATACTTAAACATAGAAGGAGATATAGAAAGGGAAACCACAGAGGGGAAAAAAAAAACACCAAAGGTCAATAAAAAATGTTACCCAATAATAAAAAATGTTTGAACAAATTTAAATGAATGTATGAAGTGTAATAACAATTAATTTATTATGTGTGGATTGTGAAGAGTGGGTGTGTGTTTGTGTGTGTGTAGGTCTGAGGACAGCCTTGGTGTGTTTGTACTCTCCTCCTACCTTATTTAACACAGGGCCTCCCTTTTTATTTTTGGTGTATGTACCAAGATAGCTGGCCTATGAGTTTCTGTGTTCTCCTGGCTCTGACTCTCATTGCAACAGACATGGTTGATTACAGATGCATGAACTCCTTTGTGTTTGGGGAATTGAACTTGATCCAGAAAGCTAGCAAGCATTTTTAACCACTGAACCATCTCCCCAGCTTCCAAGACACTTCTAAAGAAAAAAATACAGTAAAGTAAAACTTCTGCTAAACAGGCAACAAAAAGGAAGAAAATCACAAGAGTCAAAACAGAAAGAAAAGCAGGGGAAGGAAGGGAGGAAGAGAGGATGTTTTTCTTAAGGGTGACATTCTGGAGCAGTGTATTTCCAGGTCCTTGAAAGTTGGAGACTGGCAGTTATATGCACAGGTTAGGGAAGAGGATCTACTGTATTTGCCACCTCTTGTCTTTTCCTATGGTTTATGCTGTCACTCAGTCTGTATTGGACAAGTGTCTAGTGTCCACCAGAGCTGCCTTTATTCCTTTTCATACCAAGGGCCTCAGAAGGCCACAGTTAGCTTTGCAGGCTGTATACTGTGCAGGTTCTGTCACCCTTCCAAGACTCCTCAGACTGTATCCTTTGGGTAGCTACTGTTCTGAGTGGTGTCTTCCATGAGCTTTGGGAGATCTGTACAGATATAAGATCTACCTTCATATTTCCAAGACCTCCTGAGTATTAAATACCCTGTGAAAGGGACACAGCAGCAAAACTGAAGTGCATCCCTAAAACTTCAGAGGTCTCTGGCCCTACAGCAGGGAATGACAGATGGGTAGCTGTGCCCCCTGGCCTCAGACTCAGAGCTGTCAAACCCAGCATTCTTGTTAGTAGATCTAAGGTGGGAGGGTTATCTTCTCCTTTGCACTTCTCTGCTTGAGGTGAGCCACCCTGCCTAGATCCCCTATCCTTCAGCTTGTCAGTATACAGCCCTCCCCCCCGGCTTTCCTCACCTGCTTCCATGGATCTTGCCTCACCTTGGGGCTGTGGCAAGCCAAGTTCAGACCTCCTAACCTGTGATTATTTCCTGTTCTTAGGCTGCCAAGGTTGCTCAGTTGTTAATAATAGTTTTCTTAAGATACCACCTAGCCACTGCCTTCCAAGTCATATAGAGTGACTCAATGAGATTTTAGTCCCCCTCAGACCTATCCACAGTTGGAATCACTCTTACCAACCATACACATGGATTTGAAGCTAGTGTAGGCTCTAGTCCTTATGACAGAGTACCTGTCTGTTGCCTGCCTTACCTTTTAGATGTTGTTTCTGCTGCTTCTCCACCTGGCTGGGAGCTGCCACTGTGGATACATGGCTTACTTCTTATTCGTGAGTTACCCATCTTTTTTCCCCTGTCTTTTCCAGTACCCTTTCAATTCCTTTGTGCATTTCTTCCTCTCCTTCTTTCTTTGGAATAGGGTGTATTTTACTTATTTTGCCTCACTTCTTCACAGCGTCAAATGGATGCAGAGTCTAGTCATTGTAGCCAGAAGCTCAAGAATTCTATTTTAATACTCCTTGAATCTTTTCTTTCTTTTATTGTCAAGATTTATTTTTCATTGAAAAGAATTACTTCTTCTAGTAGGAAGCTTAGATTTTACTAAGCGTGATGCCTCTGTATTTATAAATGAAAGATTAAGTTCTGCTTCAGTCTCATCTTCACGGCAGATATTGCAGGAAATTCACACGAGTGCAATGCACTGCAAGAAGAAATGGCATATTCAGACATGAAACTGCACCTACATGCATCCTTATCACTTAAGCCTTACTTCCTAGGTTCAGCTTGAGTTTTATTCTGAATATTATACATGTTCCTATATCCAGCATAGAGAGATTTTTTACATACAACTTAAGTGTTTTCAAGGGACAAGACCAGCAAATTCTTTTTTTAAGTTTTTAAAATTATTTTTTCATTTATTTATTTATTTATTTATGATAGAGGTAGAGAGAAGGAAAGAATGGGTGCACCAGGGCCTCTAACCACTGCAAACAAACTCCAGATGCACGTGCCACCATGTGCATCTGGCTTATGTAGGTTCTGGGTAATCAAATCTGGGTCCTTAGGCTTCACAGGCATACGCCTTAACTGCTAAGCCATCTCTCCAGTCCAAGACTCATAAATTGTAATACTTCTCTTATAGCTTTCCAAATATACCGTGAATTTACTGATATGAATAGATATTAGTCTGATGCTATTTCTACCTTATATAATATAAAAGATATCAGCCAGTTAAAAATATGATTCTTGATGGTACATGCTGGTAACCTCTATACTTATCAGGCTATGGCAGGAGCATTGTAAATTCAAGGATAGCCTGAGCTATTTACTGAGTTTGCCTGAAGCTTGGTCTGAATAGTAAATTCCTGTCTCAAAAAACTAAAAAGAGAAAATAAAAACATCATTGTAATACTTGAGAAAGTACACCAATTTTTAAATATTACTTATTTGTATGTGGGTGCTGGGGAGTTGAACCCAAGCTGGCAGAGTTGCAAACAAGGCCCTTTAACTACGGAGACATCTCCCCAGCAACATCATTTTTTAAGCCTATATAGTCTTTAAAATATATTTTTGTGTGGGCTGGAGAGATGGCTTAGTGGTTAAGGCATTTGCCTGCAAAGTCAAAGGACCCAGGATTGATTCTCCAGGGCCCATGTAAGCCAGATGCACAAGGTGGCACATGTGTCTGGAGTTGGATTGCAGCCTCTGGAGGCCTTGGCATGCCCATTCTCTCTCTCTTCCCCTCTCCCCCACCTCTTTCTCTCTCCCTCAAATACATAAATAAAAATAAAATATTTTAAGAATATGTTTTATAGATACATGTAGGAGGTTGTGCTTCTGTGGTCACATAGTGTTCTTCTGTCTGTCTTTCTCCCTTCTTATAAGGACACTAGTCTTACTTAAGAGCCCGTCTATGTCCATGTAACTTTATCATAACTTGATTGCATCTTTAAAGTACCTATTTCCAAATAAACCCATATTCACCAAAGTTTGGGGTTTCTTTATTTCTTTAGAGGGGCACAAATCAACCCTTAACTAGCATTTAGAACAGATCTATGCAATACTTAACCTGTAATACTTAACATTTATTGTGGCACATTAAAGTGGTGAAATAAATGAACAAAGTACAGAACAAATGTATGATGTTTACACAACTATCAGTATGGGCACTATAAATGTCAACTTTTAAAAAGCAAAACTCCACTTAGGTTTTGTTAATGGATAGTTTATTGCTGGATACTTATACTGTGAACTGTCTTAATTGACATAAAGATAGCAGAGAAGTACTCATGCCTGTGCTTATATGTTCAACTCTTAATTATAAGAAGTCTTTCCTCTCCTAGTAAAAACTAATGCTTCAGTTAAAACTTCGGACTTCTTGGCTAAAAAGGAGTAGATACTCAGAGAGTAGTTACGGAAGTACTATAAGGGAAATGGTGCTCTACGAGTTTATAGTCAAGTTTCAGTTAAGTTCCTTGGCAATGCCCACAATGTTCATCATCTTTTGTCCATTTTTAGGAAGTAAATATCATTATAAATTCAAGTCAGGAACAACAGCTGTCAACAAAACTTTGATTTTTAAAGCATGAGTGAATACAGTACATGTCTTTGCTTAAAAAGGCAATATTGGGCTGGAGAGATGGCTTAGCAGTTCAGGCACTTGCCTGCAAAGTCAAAGGACCCAGGTTCAATTCCCCAGGACCCATGTGAATCTGGAGTTCATTTGCAGTGGCTAGAGACCCTGTCATGCCCATTGTCTCTCTCCTCCACCTTTCTCAAATAAATAAACAAAAATAAAATTTAAAAGAAATGCTTTAATTTTATTTATTTGAGAGGGATAGACAGAGAGAAAGAGTTAGATAGAGAGACAATGGGTGCACCAAGGCCTCCAGCCACTGCAAACAAACTCCAGATGCATATACCACCTTGTACATCTGGCTTACATTGGTCCTGGGGAATCGAACCTAGGACCTTTGGCTTTGCAGGCAAATGCCTGAACTGCTAAGCCATCTCTCCAGCCCAAAATAAAATATTTTTTTAAAGGCAGTATTTAAATGATCTGACAATGAAGCCTCTTCTTTTATAATCCACCAACAATGTAAGTAACAAATAGACCTTAGTCAGCAATTTATGTGCAAAGTGCTTTGAAATCCTTTCCCTCTGTTGATAATTCTTTATAATTTGCATGTTATAAAACATGCAAATGCTAGAAAGGAAGCATATTGTCAGTATCTGTCTCCAGCTGAAACTTCCTTGTTTAGCATTCTAGAAATAAGAGCATACCTCTTTGCCTCAGGCTAATCAAGACTGATCTAGTTCCCTCAGCTGTAGTGTCCTTATTTCCAAAAGTGCCCTCTCTTATTGTAGTGGCTGTGTTTCAGGGGCTCTGGGAGGTAGGTTCTCACCACCTTCTCCTTCAGGGCCTCTTCTCAGCCACAGTCCGTCTGCTGAAGCTGGCCATGGTGAATCTGCAGTTGCCAGATCACACACCCCAGCATGAGGTCAGGCCAGCTTGCAGAGCTCTAAGCACAGAGTTTACTGCTTGAAGCACTGTTTTCTCTTAGGTCAGCACCCTAGAATCCCAGACAGAATGGGGTTGTTTTGAAGTCAGATGTATGAGGCCAGAACGTTTTTGTTTCACATTCCTTTTCTTTTTCTTGAAAGACTTCCTCCATTGTGGCAGGAAGAAGGACCAAGTTATTGCAGACCTTTAGAGAACAGATTAAGGGAAATCACTTCTAACTCCCTGAGCTGTCTGATGAAGATAATGATAATTATGATGGCATTATTTGGTAAATAATTTTGTCCATTGCCTAGAAATTAGAATTCATAAAACTAAAGATTTGGACTGAGATGCTCTAACATGAAACTATAATGAAGAGTTTGTTGAGACTGTAAAAGTTGTCAATTCTGGGATATGGGAAACTTTTTAGCTATGTCCCATCTATATTTGTTCACAGAAAATATTCTCTAGGTCAGAAGATAACAAGTGGCAGTCTAAGGTTCCTATCTGCCTTGCTAGCTATTTTTTAAATAAAGTTTTTTTGGTACACAGCCACATTGATTTCATATTGGTTTTGGTAGCTTACCTGGGCAGAGTTGAGTAGCTAATATGGAAACCATACTGGCCCCCCCAAAGTGGAACATTTACTGTGTTCTTTTTCACATGCAATTTGTTAATCCCCACTCTAGGTGCTACTTCCAAATTGCACAACCATATAACTGAATATCTGGAAGGATCCCTAGAGATTATATAATCCAAATATAAAGCAATTTTATAGATCCAGACTCATACGTCTTAGGATTGGCTGATGAATTTGTGTTTTTCCAAAAAGGACATTTTTTTGAACTTGCAGTGGAATACAGTAAAAAATATCAACTTTGCAGTTCAGGACATATACTTTCAATATTTTTGTGCAAGAGAAAGGCAAATTAGTTCTCAGAAAGTAACTCTGGGCATTGGACTCCAGGCTGAAGATGGACAGTTTGGGCCTGATCCGCTGTACCTGGGTAGTCTGTTGACTAGTTCTGTGTTTGCCAAACTCAGTGTCTGGCTCGTCCAGTTAGTGTTGTCAGCACACGCCAAGGCCGTGCCCTTGCGCGCTCCTCTTTGTGCTCCTTGCCGATCATCCACTTTCTCTTCACATGTGTTTCTTCCAGAGGAGGGTATGATCGATCTGGTTATATTTTCTAAATATTTTATGTTGCAGCCAGTCCTTCCTAAGACTACACCCAGTAAGACAGAGTTTTTTGTTGTTGTTGTTTGTTTGTTTGTTTTTTGTTTTTCGAGGTAGGGTTTCACTCTAGTCCAGGCTGACCTGGAATTCACTATGTAGTCTCAGGGTAGCCTCGAACTCATAACTCTTGGTGATCCTTCTACCTTTGCCTCCCGAGTGCTGGGATTAAAGGCGTGTGCCACCACGCCCAGCTACAGTTGTGTTTTTACTTGTGCAAACAGGATGTTGGAGTGTATGTGTGTGTATACACATTTCTTAACTTTACCTTGAGGTGAGCCATTTAAACTAGGACTTTCATGTTCACTCCTTTGCCTCATTAATAGTAACTTTATTTTTAACTTATGGTAGCATTAAAAAGTAGACGCTTTGCAGGGAAGTTAAGCAACTACCTTTTGCCCTTGCTACAACTAAAAGCAAACAAACTGTACACAAGTATTTGTTCTAGGTATTTGTCATCGGGCCTTAAACTATGTGTTGTATTGTTATTTTGTTCAAATAGGAGGGAACAGTATAGACATGGGTGGGTGTGTGGGTGTGGGTGTGTGCACGCACACACGTAAACATTCATGTATTTGCCCATGCTGTACTCTGTGCGCTCACTTGTGGCAGGTGCACCTGCCTGCGGTGGCCAGAAGGGAACATCGAGGTGTTCTGCTGCATTGCTCTTTTGTCCATTCTTACTTGAGCCATGTCTCTTACTCATCCTGGAACTTGCTATTTACTGCACACCCCAGTTATTTTCTGGTCACCCCACTGGACTGAAGTTACAGACACATGTGGCTGTGAGCAGCTGTTTAGGTGGGGCTTGGGGATCAAACTTGAGTGGTCTGTCAGACCTCCTCAGGCCCTCTTGTGATCACAGGAAGTGCTGTTAACTGCTAAACCATCTCTCTGGCCCTAGATATGAATTCTTACAGTTAATTAAGAAAGCATTTGTTTAGTATGCACTAAGTGTGTTGGTTGCATTATCCCATATAATTCGTGGAAAAGTCCTCTTTTATGATCTACTATGACCATTTAAGTCATCACTTAAAACTTAAAACATAAAACTGAGGCAGAGATGGCTTGTATGCTCTGGGAAATAAACCCAAGAGAGATTTGCCAGACTTTGAACATAAGCAGTCTTAGCTGCAAAGTCACATGGCATTTCTTTGCTTGTTCGTGTGTTCATTGAACCATTCAGCAAATGTGTTACATTTTACTGTCCACTGTGGGTCACAGCATGATGAGTGATGGCAGAGACCTTGCTCTTGTGGAGCCTGTGCTGTGCTGACCATGGCTCTGTGCAGCCACCTTAGAGTTTTGTGTTACCTGATGTGGGACACTCTGATGCTGGGGCTTTTTCTGCCTTCCCATCGAGACAGTGCTTAAAGTTGGTAAGAGGAAGGACTACTTGCAGTGAGCTGAGATGATTCTTTCCATAGAGGTAACTATTCAAGACACACTGTTTCTTTCCTCTTCAACTCTGAAGGGGAATTGTCCTAGCTTCTGACACTGTTATGAACTTATCACCCTGTTACTCAAAAATTAAACATTTCTACCCTGCATTTTAGATAATGTGTGCCTGCTTTGATTTAGATCAAATCTCTCTGGTTTTGTACAAACATAGACAAAAAGTAATCCATATCTTAGTCAATAAGTGCTTGAATATTTAGAAATGGGAAAAAGTTTGCCTTTTATTTTCAAGTGATTTTCTCTGTATGTTTTGCTATCTCTTTATCTTCCCCTCTTCCTTCTCTCTCCCTCCCTCCTTCTCTCCTTCTCTTTCTTTTTTGAGGGGGAGGTTTTAGGTTATTAGCAAGTCAACTCATCATTGAAGCCTTGTCCCCTTCCTTGGCCCTTCTTCCTTCCTTTGGACCAAAGAGCCTATAATCCTGGCAGAGCTGTGAACAGCTCAAATGAGGATTCACTGTGACCCCCATATGGAGAATTTGCATTTTATGGAAAATAATTTTCTGCTATCCCTTTGGTGCAGGGAAATTAAATACAGCCTTAATGTTAAATTAACAAAATCATTAAAACTTGCATAGGACCTAGTTTCTTTGTCCAATGTGGATTTGGTGAAATATTTAGGTTTCCCCACCTGTTAGGTGAAATACTTATGGAGATCAGGAGAAAGATACTTTGTGACCACTGCATTTCCACTTCATACTGTGGTAGGATTCATTACTCAAGCATGTTTCATTATCTAAAGACATTATTTGACTAGATCTAGCATCCAAATATTGGCTAAATTTTTCTTACAGTATTACAAAAAGCTATCCAATCGCTGGTGGTCAAAAAAAAAAAAAATGTTACCTAACTTTTTATTCATTTGCAAGCAGAAAGAGAGAGAAAGAGAGAGAGCGCACCTGGGCCTTTTGCCATTGTAAATGAACTCCAAATATATGTACCACTTTGTGCATCTGGCTTTATGTGGTTACTAGGGAATCGAATGCCAGCCATCAGGTTTTGCAAGCAAATGTTTTTAATCACTGAGCAACCTCCCCAGCCTTACCTAACTTTTTAAAAATATTTTATTTATTTATTTATTTATTTATTTATTTGCCAGAGAAAGAGGGGGAAAGAGAGAGGGAGAGAATGGGCACGCCAGGGCCTCCAGCCACTGCAAACTCCAGACGTGTGCACCCCCTTGTGCTTCTGGCTAACATGGGTCCTGGGGAATCGAACCTGAGTCCTTTGGCTTTGCAGGCAAATGCCTTAAATGTTAAGCAATCCTTCCAGCCCTTACCTAACTTTTATAGGACTCCATAGTTTATAAATTTTAAAAGCACTTCTCACCTATCATCTCAACCATATTCATAAACATGTAAAAAACACTCTTAGCTGCTAATATTAAGATAATGATATAATCTCAGTTTTCAGCTGGGGGTGTAGCTCATTGGTAGCACATTTGCCTAGTATATGCAAGGCTTTGGATTTGATCCCAAGTGCACACCTCCCCCATCAAAGGAAGACATCATCTCATTTTTTTCACGGGCAGAAAATCAAGCTGAGGAAAGTAGAGACTTATCCTAACAGAAGCCAAAGTCTTTTGGCTCAAGATTTGCTCCTTCTACACCACCACTGTCTATAAAATCAGCACCTTTTCTCCAGTTATTCTCCTCTAGTATTCACTTGTTTAGTCACTGAAGTTTTACAACATCTCAGAATATAGAATATTGCATTCAGATTTGATAAATTATTCTTAGTTTCCACCTTTATGTACATGTATAACCCTCAGAAATTTAATCTAACCTTGTAAAACAACAGTTGCTGTTTTATAAAGATGAAGTACCATAGCCCCAATGGCTGGAGTAAGTTTAGTTTGTCCGTAGTTCAATACTATTTTGATTCTGCCCTCTGTTCTTCCAGTATGATTGAAACATGTACCAGCCAATTCTCAACACCAGAGTAAAGAAAACAAAGGGGAGGGACTGGGGAGATGGCTTAGTGGTTAAGGCACTTGCCTGCGAAGCCTAAGAACCCAGGTTCAATTCAGCGGTACCCACGTAAGCCAGAAGCATAAGGTGGCACATGTGTCTGGAGTTCATTTGCAGTGGCTGGAAACCCTGGTGCCCCCATTCTCTCTCTCTCTATCTGCTTCTCTCTCTCAAAATAAGTAAATAAATAAAATGTTTTTAAAAAGAAGCTGGGTGTGGTAGTGCATGACTTTAATCCCAGCACTTGGGAGGCAGATATAGGAGGATCTCCATAAATTCAAAGCCACACTGAGACTCAATAGTGAATTCTAGATCAGCCCAGGCTAATGCAGGACCTACCTTGAAAAAAGCTTTTTTTTTTCTTTCTGCCTTCAGAAGGAGTAAAAAACAGTTCGTCATTTTAGAGTAATATATTTAAAGTACTCTAAAATATTTATCTATTTTCATAGTGCCATTCATATTAATTTTATTCCTATTCCTAGTGTATTTCTTTCGCTGAATTTCTTTCAGGCTTTCCCATTTTCTAGTCAGATTCGTAGCTTTTGGGACTATGCCTTGTTGTCTTTATAACTGGCAAGGAGGCCATCTAGGACCTTTTCTTGACCTCCTGTCATTCTTCCTTCCACTGGAGTTTTTGTCATTTCATCATGTTTTATTTAGTACTTTATCAATAAATGTGGCATATTGCTATATAACTGTTTCTTGTGGCTAAGTGTCCACTCCCTGGTGTGATTTTAATTAACAGTCCCAGAGGGCAGGGATTATAACTTAATACACACTTGTAAAGATAGCTCCTAGGATAAATTTAAGGAAACCAGAGAATCTGTCCTAAAATGTGTACAATTATTTAATTTTTTAAATTTGTATTTATTTGAGTGCTTGCTTCTTGCTGTTACTGGCCTGGGGATACACAGTGTTGGGACAGATCCACTAGGATCACATTCCAACAGGGTGTTGACTTATAAATTGGACAACCAAGGTAGAGTGATAGATAATTTGAGAGAATAAGGATATGTTGTCATGTATGTACATGGTCCATGCCTGTAGCAAAGGCACCTCCACAGCTTTGAAGTACCTAGGAAAGTAGTCTATGAAATCGTGCTAAGAAACGATTATCCCCATTTCGCTGGAATAAGGAAGGGTGAAGGGGTTCAGTCAGGGTGTCTATTCAGAAGACCCATCTAGCTAGCTAAAGGGAAACTGGTTCATTGGGTTTGGGTCATGGAATTCAAGAAGGGCTAGAAGTGACAGGAATCTAGGGTGGCCTTATTAAATCTTCAGGTTTTGTACTAAGAATACAAGGTGTTTTCTTCTTTTTTTATGTCTGTACGTGTGGTGTGGTACTTGTGTGTGGACACTCGTGCACATGTACATGCATGCATATGGAGGCTAGCGATATACATGGGGTGTCCTCTTCAATAGCTTTCCACCTGAAGTTTTTGAGCGAGGATCTCTCATTGAACCTAGAGCTCACCAGTTCAGTTCGACAAGCTAGCCTGTGAGCATTGTCTCTACCTCCCCAGGGCTGGGATTTCAGGCACAGACCACCACACATAGCATTTTACCTGGGTATGCAGGATACAAACTTGGGTCCTCATGATGTACAGCAGGCACTTAGCCCACCAAGCCATCACCCCAGCCACAAACAGGGTTTTGTGTAAATCTGTGGAACAAGCATGATAGAAACAAGTTTGAAGGAGCCTCCTCTGCCAAGGAGGGTGGCTTGGCAGAGAAAAGATGCGGGAAGACTGCTTCATAGTCCAGTGAGGGAGGGAAAGTACAGGTGCTAATGAGCTGAGCAGGGCAGCGTGGTGGAGGAATTCAAGAGATATGTGGCAGAGAATCCCTAAGACTTAATGGATTGTGGGGAGGGGGCCAGTGAGAAAAGGAGGACCGATGACTGGACCTTCAGATCTCAGTTCCCCTTTCACTCCTCCACTGATTTTATGCAAGTAAATTGTTCTTGACCTGTAATATTTATGATCATAAAATAAATGCACTTTGGTCCAATAGGACACAATATTAAATTTTATTTTTTTTAAATCTCCTTAGGAAAACTTATAAATTATAAGAGGTAATTTATATGTTAAAGATGTTCTGTGTTAAAAGATTAAACAGCATATTTAGGTGTATAAAATAGTCTATACTATGAAAAAGCTATCTTATTTAAAGTTTCAAGAGAATGTATCATTCTTTTTCCATTAAAAGTTGGACCATTAAGCCAGATGTGGTGACGCACACTTTTAATCCCAGCACTTGGGAGGCAGAGGTAGGAGGATCACTGTGAGTTTGAGGCCACCCTGAGACTACGTAGTGAGTTCCAGGTCAGCCTGGGCTAGAGTGAGACCCTACCTTGAAAAGCCAAAAAAAAAAAAAAAATGTACCATTAGGATCAGTTAATTGATATTAACTTATTAGTAATTAGAGGTGCAAAAACTACTCTCTATGTTTTTGCTAATATTCGTTCTTTTTGACCAATACTTCCCTAAACTTCTTGTACTCAAGAAGTTCTCCTAAGAGGTATGAAAATAAATAAACTGAACTGGCACCTTTGCTTTGGTCTTGGCTTTACCAAAATCATCAGTGATAATGAACTTGCCACTTCTTGGACTGGGCCTTGTTGCCACATCTGTACCATGAGAAAGCTACAGGAGGTCATTGCTGAGGGGACTGTAGCTACTGGTCTTTCACCTGGCCTTTCCGTTTTCCTGTTCCTGTGACGCCAGATATTCTAGGGCTTTGTCTGCTTGGCAATGTGACTGATACTTGATGTGGTTTTCACACGCCTCATATTGAGACTTCTGCTGTTTCTCCCTTGCCTGAACTGCAGAACCCAGGGATGTGTAGCGAGAAGGCGGCCTCTGGACGAGGAAGAGGCAGCCCAGCAGCTGAGGTTCCATGTCTGAGTACTTAGAATCTGTTCCATTAGAAAGGTTACCCTTTGGTAACAGTCCCTCCTGCCATGACTTTCATTATTTTTTTTTAACAGGTAGATGTTTGAGTTCTAAATTACTTTTTTCTCTTGAAGTACTAGGGATTGAATCCAGGATTTGGCACATGCTAGGCAAGCACTCCACCGCTGAGCTATATGCCCCAGGCTCAAATGTTTGAATTTTTATCTGTGTTGCTTTTCTTTCATGCTTGAGCATTTTTATTAGATTTAAGGAAGATGAGTGAGGCAGTTGCCCAAGAGGAGAGAGAAGAACTCACAGAATGTTGTGTTACAAACCATGCTACCTGGGAAGACAAAAGCACACATTTGGGACCCCACCATATCCCTTACCCCACCACATCAGGGTGTTTGGCAAGGCAGCTCCACCTCCAAGGACTGCCCTGTGGCACAGGTGTATGTCCCCTCCCTTCTTTGCTAACATGTTCTCTTCACATCCGCTCTTATGGTCATCTCCCCTGAGAATGCTGGTTAACTGCATTTATTCTTGGCCATCATTCACATAATCCTTGAATTTTATGAGCTGTTAATATTTTAATATGCTTAAAACAATTTCAGAGTTGGTGGTGGTGGCGCACGCCTTTAATCCCAGCACTTGAGAGGTAGAGGTAGGAGGATTGCTGAGAGTTCCAGGCCAGCCTGAGACTACATGGTGAATTCCAGGTCAGCTTGGACGATCCCCCTACCTCTGCCTCCCAAGTGCTGGGATTAAGGGCGTGTGCCCCCACGCCTGGCTTCCTTCCACTGCATATTTTAAATAAACTAGAACTAGGTCTAGTTCACATTTTGATTGGCTCTGTATCTAGATGAAAGACATGAAGAGTAGCCCTCCGTAATCATTTGACCTGACTTGTTTTCTTTTACTTACTGTAATTACTGTATCTTACTGAAATTCATCCCAGTTTTGGAAATGCATATATAGTAATGGCAGTACCTTTTCCTCTTCCTCATAGGTAAGACTGAAAGCTGCCTTTTGCAACCTTCCCCTTGGACAATGTTCCTTTTATATTTATTTAATCAGGGAAGGCTACAGTGATTTGCCTACTATCCTAGAATTACTGGTTGAAAGTTGGGAAGCAAAGGGCTAGGTTTACTGTACGTTAAGCAAAATTGAGGTTGTAGTGGAAATTTGTGTTTATGGCATGCGGTAGAATAGAACTGAATGACCCAGGCGTCCTTTAATAGACGCTTTCGAGTGAGTCATTCAATGAATTGTGTCTTGAAAATTTCAAAGTCCACTAGAAAGAGTTCTGAGGGGGCTGGGTGTGTTTTGAACCCTGCGAACAGCAATACATTTTTGCCACTCCCCCTTCCTCCTCACCCTTGGCGGTACAGCGGTCCTGCGGCTATATTTGTCGTTGTCAAGAGCATGATCACTCGCTGGTGATTTTTAGATAACAAGGGGTGTCTTCGTCCCCAGGCCGCCGAGGAGATAATTTAGTAAGCTGACTCAGCCTCAGCACTGACCTTTGCTTTTAAGCCCGCCAGGAGAGAAAATAGAGCAGTCATTGTTATAACGAAAACAACCGGGAGGGTGGGTGACGAGGATAAGAAGAACCGAGATAAAATTTGGCCAAGAGCTTCGTTTTACACAGGAGCCACGGGGGTAGGGCGCTGGGGCGGCCGGGCACCTGCGAGGAGAGGAGCGCGGGCGGGCGGGCGTGGCCGCGGTGGGCGTGGCCGAGGGGCGTGGCCGCGGTGGGCGTGGCCGGCGCCGAGGGCCGGGCGGCGCGGGCGGTTGGAAGGGGGTGGAGTTGCCCTTGGAGGCGGCACCGGCCCAGGCCCCCGAGGTCCGCCGCGCCCTATCGGGCTCGTGGCCCCGCGGAGCCGGCGCACTCCCGCCTGCAGGGGGAGGGCGGACGGGGCGCGGAGACCCGCCAGGCCGCGGCGGCCGCTGTTTCTCTTTCACTTTCCCGGGCTGGGAGGCCGGCGCGCCGGCGGGCGGGCGAGGAGCGCGGTGGCGGCCGCGGGGTAGGTACGGTACCGCGCGGGCTGGGAGGGACCGCGCCCCGGGAGCTGCGCCGGGCGGAGGCGGCTCCTCCAGACACCTGCCGCGGCGGCGCCGGCCCGGGGCCAGGGGCGAGCGGCTCGCGCGGGCCGGGGCGGGGGCGGCGCGGGGCTCCGCGGGGCCGGTCCGAGTACCTGCCGGGACCTTCGCCTGCCTAGTCCCCCGAGGAGCCGGGAAAAGTTGCGTCCAGCCCCCGGCCCGTACCCCAAGCACTCGCTGCTTTTCACTGCGTTGGTGACAGGACTCCAGGCTTAGTTAGCACTTGAGGACCCCCCGGGTGGGGACCCCGCTCTACTTCCTTCCGAGAACTTTCTCGTACGTGGGAGCTCCGTGGTCAGCCCGTGGGAACGGCGGAACAGTTACTTCCCAGGAGATAGGCTTGCACATTCAGTGCTTCGCTGAAGGTCACACGCAGCTCAGGCCCTCACACTGATGGTCCATTCGCTACTTTGTTTCTTTCTCTGTCCCACCCTCAACACGATTTTCCTGAACGGATAGAGTGATTCCATGCAGAAACTATGCCCTTGCACATCGCAGTGGACATGTGTTGATGGAATGATGCCTTCAGCCTTTCCGGTTCTTTTATACTTGCCTATGAGTTAACAGCTAAGATAGAAAAGTTCCTGTTTATAGAATGAGCTTAGGAAAATCAGCGCTGCCTTTCATGTGTTTTCTAAGAGGTCAGGAACTTAAAAAAACTTCTTTTTAAGTAGCCTGTGTTCAAGCCAGCTGTCCTTAAGGTTATAAGAAAAATAATGACATTGTTTTCAACTGTCTGCTATTTGTGTGTATTGCCTCATTTAATCATCACCACTCCAGGAAGCGGGCTCCCATTTTCATTTTACACTTTAAGAACAAATGAGACTTAGACAAGTAACATTTCACAGGTTATATATTTACCAAGTGAGGCTGATTTCTGTTAAGGGTTTTCCCATCTAATAGAGGAGATGAAGAATGACTGCATCTATAAATCAAAATGACAGGAAAATATAAGGGTTAAAAATGAGGGAGAGGTTCTCCTGAGGATAGTAATGGAGAAGAGTTGTGAGGGACAGAGAAGAGGAAGGGCTTGTTGAACTGAAGACAGAGCCTGCAGAGCAGAAGGTAGACAGGGAGTGATCCCTTCAGTTTACCTGAAGGCAATATGCCAGTCAGCTTGGGGGTGGAGCACATCTTGCAGGACATAACTGAGAAACTTCAAAGTTTGTTTGTTTGTTTGTTTGTTTTTTCTGTTTGTAAAGAAACATTCTATAAATGTAATAGGGTAGAATCAAGTACCTCTGACTGTAGAATAGAAGATGGACTGCAGGTGGAGAAGGGGTATGTAAGGGAGCATAGCTGTTCCCAGAATGGGAAAGGACATCAGCTTGATTTGTCTGTTAACTCCAGGTAGGATACAGAATGGAAATATTGTTCTGATAAGGAAGATAATGACTTCATTCTGAATCATTTAATTTGTACTGGCAGAAACTGCTGGTAGAGTAAACAGTTAAAATGCATTACTGAAGAGGAAAGATAACTTGGAGTCAGTAGCGTTGGGTGGTTGGGTGTCATTAGTGTTGAGGTGATAGTTGAAATTTCAAGATTGGATGAATTTATTACTCTGAATTACAAGTCAATTACACAATAAAGGGCATGTTCAATTGACTGAATTTAGACCATAGAACACTCACTGCTAATGATTTTTGGAAGCAGATATGAAGACGCAGAAGCACCAAAAAGAGTGATGATCTGTGATCTCATCTGGGTGTCAGTGCTCATGCCTTGGGACACCTGTCAAGAGCACCAGCCAGCTCCTGGGACCAGCCTTTCATCCACTTAGTTCTTTTCTTTGCCTGAACTGCTGAAGCCAGCTAACCACGAATGGCTACCCAAAGGAAACACTTAGTGAAAGATTTCAACCCTTATATTACCTGCTACATCTGTAAAGGGTATCTGATCAAACCAACCACAGTGACAGAATGCCTCCACACCTGTAAGTATGCTTTGATGCCACCCGCTCATCACAATGTATGCCTACATTCATTTCTTTAAAACCTGTGTTTTGTTTTGTGTAGCTTTTAACTTGTAAAAGGGGAGTAAGTTATCTTAGAGTTTGAAAAACAGTGGCATGAAATTTTTCTGTTAATTGAACCTCAGTACTTAGTTGATTATCAGATTGTAAAATGTCCTAAAAATCATAAACATGTTACTGGCTATGGATTTTTAAAATATGAACTTGAGGTAAATATTTTTAATTATGATGACGGTGTTAATCCAGTTAAGCAGTTTTGTTAAAGTGTGCCTATGGTGATTCATTGGTTCTGAGTGTGATTTGTAGGTAGATCAGCCACATCATGGTCAGCATCCCCTGGGGACTTGTTAGAAGTGCAGAGCATCAGTCCCAGCCTAAGTTTCCTTAAGGAGAGACTGGAGTGTGCCCAGCTCTGTCTTTTCAGGAGCCTGCCAGGTGATGAAGAAGTGTGCTTAGGTTGGTGGCCACTGTTCTAATGTCATAGCTGAGGACTTCTTAAGAAATTCCATTCTCACCTGTTTCATCAGAAAATGAAAAGACAATGCCGGGCGTGGTGGCGCACGCCTTTAATCCCAGCACTTGGGAGGCAGAGGTAAGAGGATTGCCATGAGTTCGAGCCCTGAGATGACATCGTGAATTCCAGGTCAGCCTGAACTAGAGTGAGACCCTACCTCGAAAAAAAAAAAAAAATAAGAAAATGAAAAGACAATCTTACAGCCACATGTGCCTGTTATTCACATTTTTTGTGTGTTTATTTTCTTCAATGAAACTAATTCCAGTGGGCTTATTTGATGCCTAGGATGTGTGCTAAAGTAGATGCTTTATATAGACTTGATTTCATTTTTGCTTTACAATATCACTTTGATGGAGCAGCTTGAAGTGGATGTGGGGGAGATAAAGGGCACACATTTTATCTTCATTTTATGGGTGTAGAAACTTTAGAGTTTTAAGTAACTTTCTCTTCCTCATGGCTACTAAGTGGACAACCTGGATTCAACTACAAAGCACATGCTATTACCACAGTAACAGAGTGCCTTTTTAGAAATCTTTCTCAGTTTTCTCCCTTTGCTGTAACACATCCCACTATGTTTGAAGAACAATGCAAAACAGAATCACATGAAAATGATTAAAATGACAGGTTTTATGTTACATATATTTTGTCACAATAAATAGAATCACATGGGAAGCTGTCTAAATATACACACGCTCAGGATGCTCCCTGAGAAATGTTAGGTCTTATAGATAGGTCTATGCATATAGGCTTTGGAAAGATTGTCAGTAGTGCTAGTGCATACTCCTTTGGGGTGCCATGCTGTTCATTCTGCAACATCTTCCATGATTAATTTATCAGTGTTTTATATTTAATTTGAACAGTTAATCTGTAACTGTCATTGAACACACTTTTCTTGATTATCTACTGTCTGATCTAGACACAGACAATGTAGAGCACAAGATAGTAAAATGGGTGTCTGCTCAAGAAATTTGCATTCTACTAGGAGAAACTCATCATAAATACATGCCACAGTAGTGGTGATGAATGCTATGAAAAGGAACCAAGAGTGTATCCAGGAGAGATGGGTTTATCTTAAATGATGTCAGGTCAGCCTCAAGTTTGATGACATGTGAGCAGACACATGAAGGGATCGAGCTCTGTGGATCTACATTCTAGATAGAGAGAGGAACAAGTGAACAGGTTTTAAGGATGGAATATGCTTGGCAGTTTCAGAGAACAGCAAATCAGTTAGAAGGCAGGTCATCTGGAAGACTGGTTGGTCTTCCAAGCAGTAAGATGTGAGATGAAGGTGGTGAAGAGGAGTAGTTGGTTGTTGGTAAATTTGTGGGTAAGCAAATAAAATGTGGCTACCTTAGGGCTGGTCAGGGGGCATAACTTAGTTGATAGAGTTTACCTAGTATGCTGAAAGCCCTGGTTTTGATCCCCAGAGCCACAAAACTGAGTGTGGTGGCACACACCAGTAATAACCCCAGAACTCGGGAGGTATAGACAGGATGATTAAAAGTTCAAGGTCAGGGGCTAGAGAGATTGCTTAGTGGTTAAGCTGCTTGCCTGTGAAGCCTAAGGACCCAGATTCAGTTCCCCAGAACCCATATAAGCCAGATGCATATGGTGGCACATGCATCTGGAGTTTGTTTGCAGTTGCTAAAGGCCCTGGCATGCCCATTCTCTATCTACCTCTTTCTCCCTCTGTCACTCAAATAAATAACTAAATATTTTTTAAAAGTTCAAGGTCATACTTGGAGTAGGAGGTAGAGGCCAGCCTGGGCTTGAAAGTTTGTCTCAAAAAAAAAAAAATGAGACAACCTTAGAGTGGGACTTTGGGCCATTTTTCTGTTACCCATTGTACCAGCTTGGGACTTAGACATGGTCTGTTCTGTTTGGTTTTACTGATCCTAATATTTGTGTATTGTTCTTGTATTTGGATTTATGAAGCAGAAACTTTCTGCTCTTAAACATGACTTGAAAGCTTGAATTCAGATTTCAATCTACTACAAATTTTACATGGTTTTCTGAAAGAAAATTTTGAAATATAATTGTGAATGTTTTTAAAGAAAAAAGATCCTAAGAAATACACACATTTGGTTTATAAGGAAAGATTATTTTGTGTTCTTTTTAACATACTTTATTTATTTGAGAGAGAGAGAGAGAGAGAGAAGCAGAGAGAAAGAGAGGCAAATAGAGAATGGGCTCACCAGGGCCTCCACCTGCTACAAACGAACTCTACATGCATGTGCCAGCTTGTGCATCTGGCTTACATGAGCCCTGGGGCATTGGACCTAGGTCATTTGGCTTTGCAGGCAAGTACCTTAACCGTTAAGCCATCTCTTCATCCCTGTTGTGTTTTTTTTTTTTTTTTTTTTTTTTTTTTTGAGGTAGGGTCTCATCTCATACCCATGATGGCCTTGAACTCATGGAAATCCACCTGCCTCAGCCTCCTGAGTTTCCTGAGTTCTGGGATCACAGGAGTGTACCGCCATGTCTGTCATCTTTATACTCTTAAAAGCAATTTAAAGCCTAAAGAGGGAAATGACAAACTGTATACTTAATTCTGTCATACAAGATCATTTGGCAGTCATTAAGCCCCTTGAATTAAAAAACGAAAGGGGCAGAAATATGATTAAAATCCAATGGTAAATCACGAATGTGGACTTTCTCATCAACAGAGAACCTCAAATAAAGTCAAGTGTTTAGCCTGGTTTCTGAGGAGACGTGAGGAATCTATACTCTTGGGTTCTTGAATTTCTGTGCACTTTGTATTCAATATTGAGCCTTGTAGGTACTGTCCCATTTGCAAAGCATTTCCTTGTTTGTGGTTATAACACAGATAGTGCCATAAAGCAATATTCCCAGCCTCTCATTAGGATGTTAGATGGGTTTTGAATTTTTGCTAGGTTTGTCATTATAGGATAGATTCAGTGCTATGTGATTTGGAATATGTATAAAATTAAGCTAAATGGCCAAGTAGGAAAAGTAGGAATTGAAAAATATTACATGACATTGTGGTTACTTACTGTGTTTTTCAACTTTGACTTAGTTTTGTAAAATCTTAAAATACCTTTACAAAACTATGGATATATGGTACTGTAAGTAAAAAATGAATTAAGACTCAGTAAACATCAGTTCTTATTATGTAAATTTACAGATTTTTGTCCTACTATTCAAGTAAGAAATGTGTAAGTGAAGTTGTATTATCAAGAGCAGAACTAGCATGGAATCTGCTCCCTACCCTATCTAAATAGTCAAGTGGAAAAAGACTGAGGGGACTAAGAAATGTCTAAAATAAGTTCAGGTGTTGGTAAGTACAGTAAAGATAGTGGAGAAGGGTAATACATAGCAAGTGAGGGTCAGAATATTGGAACAAAATGGAATGTAAAAAAAGAAATTGGAGTATTTCTGAAATGCCTAGCCTTAGGCCTCTCCAACAGGTGCCTTGGCCCTCGCGTTAGAAGAGATGCAGTGGGATATTGCAGGGAGGTAGGACCCATCCCTGCTTTGACATGGAGTAACAATTCCTTCAACTTTCTCTTAAATTTTTGTGCAAACATGTTTCATCTCTTGCTCAAGCCAGATAGATTACTGCTACTCCATTCTTGAACTATTGAGAAATTCTGGGGTTAATACTGCACTGTGGCTTTAGAAAGAGCCCAGAGGGTGAGTTGTATGACTGCCTGAAACACTCCAGCTCTGTGGAAGAAAAAGCGTCAAACCAAGCCTGTCACAAGGAAGGAGAAAGCAGAGATAATGGAGCACCTATCTTCCGGGCTCCTGGCATAGAGATGACACAAAGGAGTTGATCATAGGAATGCCACTTTAAAAAAATTTTAATATTGTCACCCTCCTCCTACACAGTTGTAAGTTAAATATCTCCTTAGTATCTGGTATGTGAGTGAGTACTCAATAGACACTTAAAACTAAATGAGTCACTAATGAATTATTTTATTGTGTTTTCCCATTCAGCAATTCAAATGCAGTGCTAGATATTTAGAAATACATGTAGACACTTCTGTTTAGAAATTATGAATTAAGTAAAACTATCTTCTAGAATTTACTGAGGCATCTGTGGATGTCAGAGACAAGGTTGGACTCTACTCTAGACTAGTGACTAAAAGATTGATGGTATATATCAGGGGATGTTTTCTGTCTTATACCAAGTCCTGGTGGTTTTATAGGTTGTCAACTTAAAATGCAAGACTTTTCATTAACTAAGAACCAAGGAGCTTTGTTCCAGAAACTCAGATGTGATGAGCACAGTGCATTGGTTCTAAACCCTTTGTGAATGGAGGCCCCTGTAGGAATCTGGTGATTCTGTCAGAAAACAGTTGTTTGCAAGCTTGAAATTCTATGATACAGCAATGGAAAGCTTTCTTCTTTCTGCCCTTTTAGAAATTATGGCAGTGGCCAGGCATGGTGGTGCACGCCTTTAATCCTAGCATCCCAGAGGCAGAGGTAGGAGGATCACTGTGAGCTCAAGGCAATCCTGACCCTGCATAGTGAATCCCAGGTCAGCCTGGGCTAGAATGAGACCTTACCTCAAAAAAACAAGAAAGAAAGAGAAAGAGAGAGAGAGAGGAAGGGAGGGAGGGAGGGAAGAAGGGAAGGAGGAATGGAGGGAGGGAGGGAAAGAGGGAGGGAGGGAAGAAGGAAGGAAGGAAGGAAGGAAGGAAGGAAGGAAGGAAGGAAGGAAGGAAATTATGAGTCTTGGATTTCCTTGGGAAAATGTACTTTGTACTATTTTATAACTTAAAGGGTTCATTGATAAATATAGTTTATATTACAATTAGGAACTTGGTGATTTTGTGTGGTGATGTTAAGAATGGAGACGAGCTTAATCCTGATGGTAAAATTTAAGTGCTATCAACCATTTAAACAAATGTAAGCACGTAACTACTTAGTTAAGGTATAGAAAATTCCTAATGCTTTAGGTTTTACTGTTTACCAATCTTATGCCACACACCCTTGCTGTTCCAAGTGTAGTCTCCAAGCTAGCAGCATCCACTGGCAACAGCATCACCTGGGAACTTATTAGAAGTGCAAATTCTTGGGCTTTACTATATGCCTATGAAATCAGAATCTCTGGGGAGAAGGGAAGAATTCTGTATCAATAAGCCTTCCAGGTAATTCTATAGTCCATTAGAGCTTGATAAGTCTCCAGACTTTTTTCATTCTAGCATTTAAAAATGAATGGTAATTAAAGATTAAAAGAGTAGCTGTTTTTTATTGATTATCATAGGGAATCATGAGCTTTCCACTCAGTGTCTCATTTCCTCTAACTCAAAGTCCTTCTAGCTCATCACTCAACACGTCCGTTAACACCTACATATGCCAGTCATTCTCACCTCAGGAAACATAGAAATAAACAGGCCCAGCCCATTCCCTCCTAGATGTTGTGTTCTGATAGGAGAGAGACAGTAAGCAAGAAAAAAGAAAACTGTTATTTCATCTTATGTATAAGATAAATACCTTGAGGGAAAATGAAGCAGAGAAAAACCTTTCTTGGTAGTTTTCATATGAAGACACCAAATAACAGGAAGGAGCAAGCTACAAAAAGAGAGGTTTATTTCAGTTTATTATTCCAGACTTTTTCACAGAGAGATGAGAGATGTCAGGAAACAAGTAGTAAGTGCCAGAGTTCTGTTCTGAATGCTGTATATCTGACTTGGGGGCATTTGAAAATGCATTTTCTTCTTTCTTTATGTGCTGAGCTTCTTGTCTAATACTTCTTTAAGTAACATATTAATTACATGTATGTGTATGCATGTGTGTGTATATGAGAGAATGAACTGTTTTCATGAGATCTTACTAAGTAACCAATCATGACCTGAATTTATTATCCTGAATGAATAGCCATTAAAATGAGAAAAGATATATAATAAAAATATAAAATTCAATATTTTGTCATAAAATGTTTATTTATGTCAGAGAAAGAGGGAGAGAGAGAGAGAGAACAGGCCCACCAGGGCCTCTCGCCACTGTAGGTGAGCTCCAGGTGCATGTGCCACCTGGTGCAGCTGGTTTTATGTGGATACTAAGGAAGCAAACCCAGGTCCTTAGGCTTTGCAAGCAAGCACCTTAACCACTGAGCAATCTCTCCAGCCCAAGATTTATTTTTAGAATAAAAATATGACTTAGAATAAAATTAAATAGCCAAATAGAAATTATAGTATATGGGCTAGGGAGATGGCTTAACAGTTAAAGGCACATGTTTTCAAAGCCTGTCAATCTGGGTTCAATATCCAAGCCATCCACATAAGCCATTTGCAAAAAGTGATACAAGTGCATCTGCTGTTCGATTACCCTGGGTACTTATACCCAAGCAAACACATGCACATGCATGTATACAAATCAATCAATCAATAAATTTATAGTATCACTAGATACAAATACATTGTGCTAGAGATGGAACCAGCATTCACTATGTTTGTTTCAGATATGGCAGAAGCATTCGTTCATAAAAGTGACCACAGTGTTCATTTTGGTGATTTTTAGATAAAGATTAATTACTAATTTTAAACAATATAGGTATCATCTATTAGTAATAATGTTCAAGATGAACTATATTTATTCCACAGGGTTCTTTTTGCTTTTGAAGCTGTGCTTTTGTTAGGAATATGTAAAGTTAAGCAAAACAGCATAGGAGATACTAAGGAACAAACTAGGGGATAAACAGAAATGTTAAAAGTGAAAGCATTTTTTTATATTGTCCTTTGAGAATAAATAAGAGTCAGAGTGAGTTGAAACTAATGTTAATGGTAGACTGAGAAGAAAGTATGTAACATAAAATATAAATATAACCAAGGCTGGAAATGACTGCAAATATATAAAGCATTTAAGAGTCCTTAAAGATGATAAATAACTGCAGTCTAATGTTATAGAGAAGGATCATTTCTTTGGATACTTTAAGAAGTGTTCACATTTACTGATGCTTCACACATAGCGATTTTCAACACATATTGTATCAAATAATTTCAAGCCAATGATCATAGCCTGCTTTCTCAGAATCCTGAACTACTGTCATTCTGTTACTGAGTTGACAGAGAAAATGACCTATGTTATACTTTAGTTCATAATGAATGAATTTTTATTGTCATTGCTAAACTCAGGATTTTTTTAGTTGAAAATGTAAGCTTCTTCGTGAGTTGGCTATAGTGGTACACTGTGGGCCCAACAATCTTGGGTCCTTTTAGTATTCCTAACCCTTGGAACTTCCTTTTCTAGGTCCTAGTATAGGCATTTAGAACATAGTAGGCAATAATCAGTCACAGTGGTTATTATAAGGTGACAAATACTATATAGATGAAGGGAAAGTCAACTTGGCAGAGGGAATTGGCAAGTCAGTTAAATGCTGCAATTTATAAAAAGCCTGTATCCAGGAAAAGCCTCATTAAGTAAGTGATATTTGAGGCAAAAGAAACCGCAAGAGCAAAGACTGTCAGGTAGGTGTGTGTCTCACATGTTGAGAAGTAGCCAGGAGGCCAGTATGATGGACGGCACTGAGTGGAGAAGGGTGTAGAGACATGATGGGGATGGCATGGCCCACAGCCACCATGCACAGTTCTTACAGGGTCATCTTAAGGATTTTAGGGGCTTTATTCTGAGAGAAATGAAGACCCATTTCAAATATAGTTTTGAGTAAAGGAATAACATGGCCTGATTTGAGTTCAAAAGAATCACCTAGACTACTATGTGGAAAACAGATCTGTTAGGAGAACATTCAACAATCCAAGGACTAGATAATGATGGCTTACACTAAGGTGGTGATGGTGGTAAAACGTTGTCCGATTCTGAATACAGTTTAAAGGTAGACTCATACTTGCTAATGAAGTGTATGTGGATCATAAAAAGGAAAAAAAGTTAAGGACATCTTGAAGACTTCAGACTTGAAGAACTAGAATAAAGATGACATCACATGATTCCAGAAACCCTGAGGTTATTTTAGGTTATATATTGGTAATTGAATATAAGTTGTGAGCTGTCCAAAGAGAGATGTTCAATTGGGGTTGGACATGAGAGCCTGAAGCTTATTGGAATATAGATAATGTAAACAATGAAAGCATGAAGGGAATGAGTGTAGGAAGAGAATAGAAAAAGAACCAAGGACTGAGCTCTAGGACCCTGCAGCTCTGCCCCATGAGAAAGAAAACAAGTCAATGAAATAGGAGGATGAGAATAAGTAGATTCTTAGGAAACAAAGCAATACAGAGCATCAAGGAAAAGGAGGCATCAACTGAGTTATGTGTAGTAGTAAGCCAGCAGTAAGAACAGAAAGAAGGAGTAATGTGGGATCTTGTCCAGAGCATTTTCCGTGGAGTGTTAAGGTGTGAAAGTGTATGAGTAGAGGTGAGAGGATGCGCTTTTGAATTTCCTGGTTTTGACCATTGACCTGTGGATAAGTATTTTAACGTTTTTTTTTTTTTTTTACAATACTGGAAACAAAACCTAAGGCATCCCACATACTAGGCAATCTACCACAGAGATATATCCCAAGCCCTATACCTTAATAAAGGTAAAGATGAAAAAAATGAGAAGAAAGGAATTATAGAGAATAAGTGTAGATAGTTCATTCAGGGAGTTTTACTGCAAATAAGAACAAAGAAACAGAGATAGCTGACAGGGAATGAAGTCAGCAAGAGTGTCTGTTTTATGCTGGGGAAATAATATGTATAGATGCTGTTGAGCACACGTAGTAGGTTTTAGGTAGGTCATGGGCATAGGTGTAAGTGTTAGATAAGTTACTTAGTTCACAAGAAAAAGATTGGCACACACAAATTCTGGAAACCGACCAGAACACAAAGTAACAATGCAGTGGAGGAGTAGATGTGTGGTGCAAATTCTCTTGATACAGTTACTTGTTTCTTTTTATATCTTTTTAAGTAAAAGGAAGTGAGGTCTTCAGTGGAAAGTGGGGATGGAGGAGGATTTGATGGGGGTTGGGGGAAGAGGAGAAGTACTGGCAAGGAGCATAATGAGCTGGAGGGTATTGAGTATGACTGCCAGGCAGATGAAGCCCACTTCATAAGGTTCATGATCATGAATTTAAGGTGAAGGTCAAGCATCATGGTTGCATGTTTTTCTCTCACACTCTCCAGCCATAGTCTCATAGAAGCAGAATATAGAGGATCTGGATTTAGCTAAAATTCTAGTGTAATTGAGGCAGTATGACCAAAGAAGAGAGGGCAGTTTTTAGTCACCTTTTTATGACTAGAATGTAATGCCTAAGGAAAACTACGTGTTAAGAGGTTTATATAGTTCATGGTTTTAGAGATTAAAAATTCAAGATCAAATGGCCTAGTTGGTTTGGTCTCTAATGATAGCTGTAAATGGTATCACATTGTGGATTAAGTATATTTAGAAGCAAAGAGGATGTACTAGACCTGCTTTTGTACAGTATGTCTCTCTGGTGTGAAAACTTCTCACGGGTGGAGTTGCTGGAGGACTACCTTAATCCTTTCCCAGTGACTCAAGAATTTCCCACTAGGCCCCAGCTTTAAGGTTCCACCATTTCCTCCATCATCATATGAGGCACCAAACCTGCAGACCTCATCCAAACCATAGTAGAAGGTAGAAGAGTTAAAAATAATGTGTTTTGATTGGTAATAGAATTTATATTAAGGTAAGGAGGGGAGTGAGGCCCTTGCAGCACGTGACTGCCTGACTTCTAAGTCCTTGAAGTCTCATTTATTCCCTATACCAGCCTTTGAAAATAGGTTTTCTTTTCTACATTTCTAGGCTTATTGAGGTCTCCTTGTTGGTCATTCACCCAAAACACACACATGCCATGTTTAAATTAGACTCTGTCTTGACCCTGTTTAGAAACCTCCGTTCTGTTTGCTACCTGTTCCTGTGTCTCAGCAGGAAAAGGATACATCATTCTAGAAAGCAGAAAACAATGCTGTCATTTTATACTTCATACACCATAACATTATACAGCATAAAAGATAGGTGTTTATTCCTTATGCAAGTAAAACAAGGAGATATTATTTCATGGGGAGCAAATTATAGCTATTCTTGATTTTTTTTTTTAGGTTACTGTTTTATGTGTAGGAATATGTACGAAGCTGACACTGCTTCTCTTTGTACATGGTCACAACTTACTGTTAGCAAGACAAGTGTTGTATGAAATGAATGTTGTCAACATTGTAGAAGTTGAAGGGTTGCTTGCATGCACAAGTCCCTGAGTTTTAACCTTAGCACTGCAAAAAGACAAAAATATATAAATAAAAAGAGAAGTCATATATAGTAGTGCTCTTAAGGAGGGAGAAAAGAGCATGCTTCTAAGTTGGCAAATAAAAACCAATACAACTTCATATTTTTTTAGAGAGAAAGCAAGAGAGAGAGAATTGGCATGCCAGGTCCTCAGCCACTGTAGTCTAACTCCAGATGCTTCTGCCACCTAGTAGGCATGTGCAACCTTGCGCTTGTATCACTCACCTTTGTGTCTGGCTTACATGGGATACGAAGAAAGATCGAACTTGGGTCCTTAGGCTTCACAGGCATCTCTCCGGTCCTAACTTCATATTTTAACAAAGGAAGCCCACCCTTGGTCAGCTTTCATAAATAGCATTATTAATGATGGCACTACTAAGAACATGAGAGAAAAGACAACTATTTATTTTCAATAGCATCACAATTAATGCTCAAAAAGAGAAATCTATAAATTACTTTGTGCTGTTAATATCGAGTTAAAAGAAGAATGTCTAATGGAGAAAGGTTAGTTAAGCTTGAGGAAAACCCCACCTCACTCCCAAAACAGAAATCTTACCTGCACTGATGTTAAGCAGTGTATCTGAAACATCATATTTGAGTTAGGTGGCAATCTCTAGGGTGGGAATGGTTGCAGAGAATTAATACCCACAAGTGATAGACATGAGCAAGATTATCTGTTAAGATAAGCATATTAAGTTAATCATGGTGTGATGCTGAGTAGTACTTCGCAGTGATTCTCTTTGTTCTGATCATCCAACAATCTAAATGTGAATGATGGCTCTCATTACTGAGTCCTTGAAAGTTACCAGTCTCTGGAAACCAGTGGTTACATGTATTATCTCATTTAATCCCTGTAAGAGCCCTGCAGTAGGTGTCTTTTTTTATCTCCCTGTACATAGAGGTGTAGAGTAAGTTAACTGGCCTGATGGAAGGAGTAAGTTTCCACTGCATGCAATCTGAAGCAGAATTGTCTGGAACAACCAAGCATACTGTCTTAGCTTCTCTTTAAGTCTGCATTATAGGTACATTGTCACATATTCTTTTGATATATCTTATCCTGTGATAGTGGGGATAATAAAGTGACTGATGATTATACTTTAGCAGACAGCCAAATCCTGGAATGGGACAGACTAACAGGTACTACCCAGGAAGATGTTTTGTGACCAGTTCTTGTCCCCCTCCCCACCTCTGCTAATCCCTTTGGTCCGTGTTTCCCAGGTATCTTTTGGCTGTCTCAATGAAAGGGTCAATTGGAGGACTAGAGGGAGCCTGCAGATCTATTTAAAATTCTCAGTGGTGACTGAGGTGTTGAAAAACTGATTTGATGACATAACATCCTGTTGCATTCAGATTCACATTGCTGGTAGAAATCACCCAACCAAGAGCAGCTTGTGGGAAAAAAAGAGGTTTATTTTGGCTTACAGGCTCAAGGGGAGGCTCCACAATGGCAGGGGAAAACGATGGCATGAGCAGAGAGTGGACATCACCCCCCTGGCCCACATAAGGTGGACCATAGCAACAGGGGAGTGTGCCAAAACTGGCAAGGAGAAACTGGCTGCCAATAAGCCCGCCCCCAACAATACACTGCCTCCAGAAGGCTTCAATTTCCACTTGTCATCAGCTGGGGAACCTAGCATCCAGAATACCTAAGTTTATGGGGGACACTGGAATCAATCCACCACATTCCACCCCTGGCCCCCATAAACTGATAACCATACATGATATAAAATGCAATGCAGTCATCCAACTTTAAAATTCCCCATAGGTTTTATCAATTCCAATGAAGTTCATACATCCTCATAGTCCAAGGTCTTTTAACTGAGCCATAATACCAAAAAATAACCTCAAAAAAAACAATATTGACACAGAGTAAACATTCACACTGCAAAAGATGGCATTGGGCATAGCAAAGAAATAGTCAACCAGTACAAGATTTAAAACAATCAGGGCAAACATCAAACTCTGTAGCTGCAAGTCCAACAACTCTAGCCAGTGATAAATCTCCAGGTCCGATAATTCTAACCTGCAACAAGTCTCTGGAGTTCCAATTCCACCCCTCCAGCTAAGCTACTCACAGTCCTGGAGAACTTCATCTGGGGCTGGCAGCTTTCCTCAGCAGCCATCTTGTGGTCCCGGCATCTCTACTAGGTCTCCACTGCAATCCATGGTTCATCCTTATGGCTCCATGGGGTCTCCATGCAGGCAACCACCAAACTGCTTCACACTGCTCATGGCCATTTCCAAACCACAAGACCGTGTTGCAAGCTCAATGACCCTCTCTTTCCTGCTTTTCTTATACTCCACAATACCAGGTAGGGTGCCAATTTGTCAAACCAGGAGAGAATAAAGCAGACTTTGAAGAACAGGACACTCCTTGAGCACTTGGGCCCTTTCATAAGAGTCTACATTCTTCCTGTTGCCCCAGTGCAGGTCAGCTGGCCCAGTCTCAAAGGTTGTAATCTCTTGATTGCAGCTGAATGGGCAGCAGTTCACCCAAAGTTGTTGTTTTTTTCTGTGCCACTTTACTGTTGCAGTAAGGTTCACATTGCTGGTAGAAATCACCCAACCAAGAGCAGCTTGTGGGAAAAAGAGGTTTATTTTGGCTTACAGGTTCAAGGGGAAGCTCCACAATGGCAAGGAAAAACGTTGGCATGAGCAGAGGGTGGACATCACCCCCTGGCCCACATAAGGTGGACAATAGCAACAGGAGAATGTGCCAAACACTGGTAAGGGGAAACTGGCTATACACCCATAAGCCCGTCCCCGACAATACACTGCCTCCAGGAGGCTTCAATTTCCAGTTGCCATCAGCTGGGGAACTTAGCATCCAGGACACCTAAGTTTTGGGGGAACACCTGAATCAAACCACCACACAGCCATTTCTCCATTAATTTGTATAATGACCTTATTTGAATGTAAGAAGTGATAAAAGTGAAACTCTTATTCAGTTTAATAATACTAATGTTTGTAATGAAAATAAGTAAAGTTATAAAGTCATGGGTTGAGAGTACAGCAGAGCGCTTGCCTAGCAAATTTGAAATCTTCAGCTCATTCAACATTGCAAAAGAGATGGAGGGAGGTAGGTAAGGAAGGAAGGAGAGGGTCAATTAATCAATCAGTCTTGATGCCAGACACCAAACGTTCTTCATTGGATGATAGGAGCTGCAGGTCCTGAGTTGGATATCATCTCAGCTACATTGCTGGGCACTTGTAGGCATTCTTCTCAGGCTCTCCAATGCACTGTATCCATTTGCCAAAGGTGGATGTGCACAGCCTATGCCATAATCCATACAGAGCTCTGAATCCATTTGGTTAATGTTCAGTAAACATTAGCAGTTGTTAGGTGCTTTTCCACATGGGGCTGTCTTTGGTGAGCTAACACCATTTCTGCCCCAGGTGTTTGCTGAGGCATAGCCTTTGTCTCTTAGAGGGGCTGGTGAAAATGGAGACTGATCAGTCTCCATATATAGTCTTATCCAAAAACTAAGACCAGGTGATTTTACCTAAACAGCCACAGAACGTTTCGAGAGCTTGACATTAAATCTTTAAAATATTTGTATTATTTTTTTTATTGACAACTTCTATAATTATAAACATTATCCCATGGTAATTCCCTCCCTCCCACCCCCACTTTCCCCTTTGAAACTCCACTCTCCATCATATTCCCCCCCCCCCAATCAGTCTCTCTTTTATTTTGATGCCATGGTCTTTTCCTCCTGTTATGATGGTATTGTATAGGTAGTGTCAGGCACTGTGAGGTCATGGATATCCAGGCCATTTTGTGTCTGGAGGAGCAAATTATAAGGAGTCCTACTCGTCCTTTGGCTCTTACATTCTTTCTGCAACCTCTTCCTCAGAGAACACTGAGCCTTGGAAGGCGTGATAGAGATATTTCGGTGCTGAACATTCCTCTGTCATTTCTTCACAGCACCATGGTGCCTTCTGAGTCATCCCAAGGTTACTGCCATCTGAAAAGAAAAGCTTCTCTGACCAAAAGTGAGAGTAACATTAATATATAGGTACAAACATTAAGAGAAGTGCTTACTGGGCAGTTTGGTGAGCATAATATATATATTTAGCCAGACTCCAGCAGACATTACACCCTTAGTGCTCATGACTACCCCTGTTGTAGGTTTTCAGTATCAGGGATGTATTCCTTCCCATGGAGCAGGCCTCCAGTCAAATTAGAGGGTGGTTGGTTTCCCCCATAACAGACATGCCACTGTTGCACCCATTGGCTCATATAAGATATTTTTTAAATGTACGTTATTGCTTGTGTAGTTTTCAAGTAATAATTAATCTACTTATTTTGATAGCATTTCAATTGATCTTCCAACAGACCTAACTTGTGATACCAGAATACTCCTAAATACTAGTATGTGAAACATCTAAAACACATTTTGCTGTAGCTACCAGGAGTAGTTGATTTCTACAAGGATGATGGAGGAGGGCAAAATAATGATGCCAAAATACAAGGGGGAATTGTTGATAAGAGGAGGAGGTTCAATGAAACAGGGGTGAGAAGAAGGGACAAAAGAATGTAATAGGAGAAGATTATGATCAAATTATATTATGTTCATGTATAAAATTATCAATAAAAAGAAAAAAAAGTCAAAAAAAAAAAAAACCTAAGACTCACAGGTCAGTTTTCTAGTGCTGAAAAGTTTTTAAGAATCTAAGGAAAATCATACCTCCATTTTGGTTTTCTCACTGTTATTGAATGTTCAGCCTAGATTTCCTCAAGTACTAATGTATGTAACATGGTGCTTCATTTAGCAACCTATAGAAGCTATGTGGAAGATGTACTTTCTAGTGGTTTTTAAGAAAGTAACAAGTAAGCTATTTTGACAGGGTTTATTCTTTTAGTATAATATACTAAAAAATTTAGTTCTACAAACTGACATATGTACAGATCCCAAATTTATGGGTCAGACATTTTTATTCTATATTTTATAGAAAAGTAGCAGCAATGGTTATATACAAACATATATATATATATATGTTTATACACACATGTATATGCCTCAAAAAAATAAGCACATATCTTAATGGTCATTTCTGGCTTCATTTAGAACAGCACTCTTCAGTAGGAATAAATATGAACCACAACCAGGCTTGCACCTGCAATCCTAGCTACATGGAAGGCTGAAGTAGGAGAATCATGAATTCATGATCTTCCTGAGCTATGTAACAAGGACAAGGCTTGCCTGAGCAATTTAGTGAGGCTATGACTCAAACTGAAATCTAGAAGAAGTCTAATTTACCATCCACTGCACTATAGATCCACCTCAGACTAAAATTTAAGAAGGGCCTGAAGATCTGTATCAACACATGCCTAGCTAAGCAGAAGGCCTTGACTTCAATACCCAGTACCACAAAATAATAAATAAATAAAAATGTGAACTAATGTGTAATTAAGATATGACTAGACACCACATTAAAAAGAAGCAAATAATATATTTAATGCAGTATGTCTAAAATAATTGTCACTTTAACATGCAATTAACTTAAAATAATTGGGATTAGTTTTCATATTAAACATTTTTAATACAGTGTGCATTTGATATTTACTACACATCTCAGATTAACCAGTTTTATTTACTCAGTGGCAACATGTGACTAGTGACTACCATGTTGGACTAACCAGATCTAGAATTCAGATAAGCATTCTGTTAGTGTTCTAGGTACTCCTGCTACTTTGGCCTCAAGCAATTAACATTTGTAGAGCTGTGTATCTTAGGATGTCTCAGCCTTGTCTCTCTACATTCAGATAACCTAGATTAGCATCTTTGCCCCTGGGAGGACATGGTCCTACCTTTAGCCTCTTGGCTGACCGACATGTGGATTTGCTTTGGGCATAACACGCACCTCTGTTAAGACAAGGCTGGTAGAGAGACAAGGCTGGTGGAGAACTAGTGATTGCTGAATCTTTTGAGTGTTACAAACATTTGGAACTATAAGAGTCAGAGCTTTAGGATAGGATTGGCTTTGTAGAAAACCTCTAATCTTTGTTTTTTGTTTATTTTAAATTTTTTAAATTTATTGGAGAGAGAAATGCAGAGACAGAGAGAGAGAGAGTATGGGCATGTCAGGGTCTCCTTCCACAGCAACTCCAGATGCATGTACCACTTTGTGCATCTGGTTTTACTTGGGTACTGGGGAATTGAACCCAGATCATTAGGCTTTGCAGGCAAGCTCCTTAACTGCTGAGCTATTGCTCCAGCCCTCTTTGTTTTTTATCTTTTTTTTTCACCTTTTTCTTAAATTTCAGAGTTGTTATCTAGTGACCACAGGAAAAGTACAAACATCAGCAGTCTTGTAAGGGAATTCTACTGTCCTCCCCTTCAGCTTAGTTCAACAAGATGGCCTCCTAAAAGCTGCTTTGATTGTTTTAAAAAGACATTTGAAAACCCTTTTAGAAGGCCAGTGTGATGATGGTACGTGCCTATAATCCCAAAAGATGGAAGATGGAATATCAGAAATAGCAAGTTCAGCCAGCCCTTGTCTATGTGAGACCCTGTCTCAAGGAAACAAAAACAAAGAAACTCTTTGGGAATTTAAGAGATTTGGAGCACAGGACAGATACTCATTTCTACATTGTAATAGCAGGCTTAGTTTTATTTTCTATATTTTAAGTATGTTTTCTGATACTGACTCTCATTTTGGGAGAATTATAGTGAATGGGGTCTTATTCTAAGTTGTTTGGAATGAAGAGAAGTGGAGAGTATAGGATTTAAGTCCACTCATCTAACCCAAACTCAGCTCAGATGTCACCTCCTTATGGAGGTTTGCCCTGGTTATCCCATCTGAATAGCTGCCAGAGCCTCTGTCTGTACCTCCTAGAGGTGGGAGGGGATACACCACTTACTCACTAAAATGCTTTCCTTGCCTTTCAATATAACGTACATAAGGATGTGAGCTTTATTTTCTTTACCCCTGCATTTACTAATTCCTAGTATGCCTGGCATTCAATAAATTCCTATTAAATCAACGAATAAATAAGAGATAGCATGTTCTTTTCTGTATGTACTGACTGATTTTACAATTACATACCTAGAAGCATTCTCCCTGACCATTGTTGCCCCGGCCAGTGATGCATGATCCATTTTCATTTTCAGACCTTTCTTCAGTGGTGGTAGTCTTCATGCCTGTTATTGTCCAATCATTAGATAAACTCTTTTTTTAGACAGTGTGGGACATGACGAGAGGGAAAGAAGTGGGGTGGAATATAGTCATAACGCAAGGGTGGAATAGCCTGTCTACACTGAGAAAATTTGAGATTGTACAGAATAACAACATGGAGAGAAGAGTAAGTACTGAGATAGGGAATTGAGTGGAAGTTTTATAATTTTGGTTGTATGAATGTGTCCAAGGACACATTTGTACAAACATTGGGCATACTGGATAGTAGAAACAAAGGTAAAAGATAAGTGAAATCAATCACCAGAGAGATTAGTATAATTCAGAGGAAATACTAGGTTGGATAGCCATATGGCTCCTGATCTACAAACATTTGTGTTGTCCTTGTTTATAATTTTTATTTAAAAAATTAATTATATCTGTTCATTTCTCAAACCATTCTTCCAGTTTACCTCTTGTGCTTTTGTGCCAACCTGATGGCATTACCCATACCATATACTCCATGGAATTATGGCCCCTTTGAGCACGAGGTCATACTCTGCAAGGGCTAGAAATCCCATAGTACCCCACTTTGTTCCAGGAGCCACCCTACAATTACAAGTAATCCAAAACAATGAAAACTCTAGTGTTTTGTTTTGTTGTTTTTCTAGTGCAAGGGATCAAAGCCAGAATCTCAGAGGCAAATGTTACACCACTGAGCTATCTTTTCAGCGCTTCAGCTTTTATTAAGAACTATTCATATTGCATTAAAAAAAGTTTTAGAGTTGGTTGTTCAGGTGAAGGGTTAAAGTATAATGTGCTTTATTGATTTCCTACCCCTTTAGGTAGGACCACTTCTGTGTTCATTCATATTTGTAGAAACAAGGCTTGTACTTGACTACATCCTGAAAAAACAGTACCAGTTTAGCTAGTTAAATAAAAATGAATGAAACACCAAAAAATTTTAGTTTTCCTCTGCCCTACTTTAAAAAAATCTGTTTATTGACCATTTTATGTATTTTATAATGAATTTTAACATAATCCACTCTCAAGACCTTTTCTTATCCCTCCTCCCCATTCCCTGTCTACTAGCTCTTTTCCAACAAGGCCCTCTTCTTCTTTGGGTGGGTGGGTGTGTGTGTTTGGCAGAATGAGTTTGGTTGGGGATTATTTATCATAGCACATGCAACTTATAAAATGTCTCCCATGCCCCCAGCAATCATTAACTGCCAGTAACACTCCATAGAGGGACGGGGGCCTCATGACCTCTTCCATCCTCCATGACAAACTTGATGGGCTCAATATCTGTCCTACTTCTTTAAATGAGACACACCCCTTTTGTGTAAGTGCACCAGCATTTTTAATAGGGTACAAAGAGTATATTTAACTTGTGAATATATTGAATAGAAGCAATAAATAAAATGTGATGCATTTATATTGTGGCAGTAGGGTTTTACTTTGCTGATATAATTAGAGGGTTTATAGTAGACATTTTTAGTTGGTATTTTTAAATTTTATTTATTTATTTCCAAGGAGAGAGAAAAAGAGAAAATTGGCAAGTGGGGCTTCTGGCCATTGCAAACAAACTCCAGATACTTGCGCTCCTTTGTGCAACTAGCTTTATGTGGATGCTGGAGAATTGAACCTTGGTTGTTAGGCTTTACAGACAAGAGCCTTAACCACCAAGCCATCTCTCCAACCCTGTAGTAGACATTTTTAAGGACAGTTTCTAACTACATTTAGTTTAACTTTCAATGCATATGATGGTTCAGATAATGAATTTTATGGTAAAATTTTATATATATGCTTGTGAGAATCAATCATATGATTCTGTCTCTGTAGAAAGGACATGATTTTAATGGAATTTTAAAATGTCAAATAGTGAATAGGATCAAAATGCATTATATACATTGTGAAATTGTCAAATGGTATATTTAACTTTGTCTCTTCTTAGTCTGTAAGACCTGTATTGTCCAGCACTTTGAAGATAGCAATGATTGTCCAAGATGTGGCAACCAAGTTCACGAAACAAATCCATTGGAAATGTTGAGGTAAAGAAATGCATTTTATATTTTATCTAATTTACATTAATTGTATAAGTTTGTGATTTTTATCATTTATTATGCTGTTTTGATGTCTTATATAATTTAGATCTTAAGAATTTTATGGGCTGGAGGGATGGCTTAGCAATTAAGGAGCTTGCCTGCAAAATCAAAGGACCCAGGTTCGATTCCCCAGGACCCATGTAAGCCAGGTGCACAAGGTGGCACATGCACCTGGAATTTGTTAGCAGTGGCCAAAGGTCCTGACATGCCCATTATTTCTGTCTATCTAGCTCTCTCTCTGTCTCTTTCTCTGATTCTCTCTTTCAAATAAATATTTTTTTTAAATTAAAAAAAAGAATTTTATATTTTTTTATTTTAAATAATTTTATTTCATTTCAAGATTCTATTAAAAGTTGAAAAGTATGGGCTGGAGGGATTACTTAGTGGTTAAAAGGAACT
Source organism: Dipus sagitta (assembly GCA_036346955.1). Classification (NCBI taxonomy): domain Eukaryota; kingdom Metazoa; phylum Chordata; class Mammalia; order Rodentia; family Dipodidae; genus Dipus; species Dipus sagitta. The sequence continues at coordinate 45,080,920 of CM070770.1, read as the reverse complement.
TGCCTTCAAACCCAGAGGACCCAGGTTTGATTCCCCAGGACCCACGTAAGCCAGATGCATAAGGCGCATGCTTATAGAGTTTGTTTGCAGTGGCTGAATGCCCTGTCATGCCTATATTCTCTCTCTCTCTATCAAATAAATAAAATTAAAATTAAAAATTAAAAAAGTTGAAAAATTATGACTATATAACTTAAATATTTAGGAAATAAGTTTGCAGTTAAAATTGTAACTTTCTGTTAGGCTCTTAGAATGACCTTAGTTGATTTACTTTCATATGCAAATGAACTAGATTGTATTAATATAATTGTAATAAAACTATATTGAGAAGATGAGAAGATTGAGGAGAACGTGTGTTGGGAAGAAAGAGACTGACAGGATGAATGAGAGGGTTCTAAGACTTTTCTTCATGAAAGGAAGTCAGAAACATGCAGACAGCAGAAAAGTGTGGCTTTTGAAAACAGAAATAGGAAATTATATACTAGGAACAAAAGATGTTGGATTTGAAAATTATTACCTCTGGGATTATAAGAATCAGGAAGGATGGGGCCCAAAGAATGTTATATTTTAATAAATATTTTCTTAGGGAAGTTTAATTTTTAAATTATGTACTTTTTATTAAAAATGATAAATGAAATATTTCATTAAAATGTTAAATGTTATTTCTTATGTTTGTTAGTATTAGTTTTAAACAAGTTTGAATTTTCTTTATATTTTATTTATTTATTTATTTATGAGAGAGAGAGCAAATACGGGGCCTCCCACCACTGCAAACACAAACTCCAGATGCATGCGCCCCTTTGTGTATCTGATTTTACATTGATACTGGGAAATCAAATCTGGGTTGCCAGGCTTTGCAAGCAAGCTCCTTTAACTGCTGAGCTATCTCTCCAGCTAAGTATGTGAATTTTCTTAAAGAATAAGATTAATAAGCTGGAGAGATGGCTTAGTAGTTAAGGCACTTGCTTGCAAAGCCAAAAGACCCAGGTTCGATTCCCCAGGACCCACGTAAGCCAGATGCACAATGTGGCACATGAACCTGGAGTTCATTTGCAGTGACTGGAGGCCCTGGCGTGTGCGTGCTCGCTCTCTCTGTCTCTCTCTCTCTTTCTCTTTCTCAAACAAACAAACAAATAAATAAATAAATAAAATATTTTTAAAAAAGAATATGTTTAACAATATTATGATTGGTGAGTAGGAAGAGTATTTGAGCTGAGATGAAAACCGTGAGGCAGAGAAATAGATTGGAAGATAGGAGGAATTCTTAGGATAACTGAATAGGCCAGTTGGTTAGAGCAGACAGACAGGAGAGAAAGCACAGGTTAGGTGTGTAGGTCAGACTCACGTTCTATAAACACTTGAAGCAGGTAGTGAGGAAAGTTAATTCTTGAGCTGGAAAATAATGACCAAGTTCATACTCTAGAGAATATTTTTATGATCATGTTAAAGATAAAGGGTCTAGTTCTTTGTCGTGCCTTGATAGGATGGGGCTTTAGAGTGGAAGGGTGAGGTAGGTAGTCAGGAAAGAGATGAGTGGAAGACTGCGAAGGAGCTGTGAATGTAAGGCTTGGTGAGAAGTACATGATGAAGAGAAAAGGAGTTAAGATATTCTTTTACTTTGAGCCATTTGGGAGAATTGCATTGTCACTTAACACTTTAAGAAAGTGAGGCAATGGAGGAATATTTGGTGTTTCATTGGAGGAGAGTTGATGGGACAGTCTTGGCATAAACAAACAAAAGGAGGTGACTAAGCTGTTCAGCATCTGTTGGAAACATGGAATCTAGCAAAGATGTGGCAGACAATGTTAACAGTCTACCTGTTAATTTCAAGCTACAAAAGTAGGTGAGGTCCCAGGGAACATGGCTCACTGAAGAAACCTGACCAGGCACAGTACAGAGCAACAGGGCACACTTTGTCCTTCATATCCATGAATTTGGCCAGCCACATTAAAAATATTTGGGGAAATTTGCTTCTGCATTAAACATGTAGAGTTTAAATTGCCACTATTTCCTAAACAATACAATGAATTAACTAATTATAGCATTTACATGATATAAATTATAAGAAATAGTTGAAGACATGTGGAAGAATATGCATAGGTTATATAAACCCTGTACTGTTTTGTATAAAGGATCTGGTCATACACAGATTCTGGTATTTATGCAGAGTCCTGGAACCATTTCCCTACTGCAAAAGAAGAATAGCTTTAGTCGGATTTAAAAAAAAAATGGGCTAGAGAGATGGCTTAGCAGTTAAGCGCTTGCCTGTGAAGCCTAAGGACCCCAATTCGAGGCTCGATTCCCCAGGACCCACGTAAGCCAGATGCACAAGGGGGAGCATGCATCTGGAATTCATTTGCAGTAGCTAGAGGCCCTGGCAAGCCTATTCTCTCTCTCTCTGTCTCCCTCTCTCTCTCTTTCTCCCTCCCTCCCTCCCTCTCCCTCTTTCTCTCTCTGTCTGTCTGTCACTCTCAAATAAATAAAAATAAACAGAAATTTTTAAAAACATATTTAGGGTGGAAAAAGAGATAAATGAAAACTAGAAAAGAATATCAGGAAGTTAATGTTAAGCCACACTGTCTAATTGCTGAATTATAGAGTACTCTTCAGTATGAAATTCTGGGTGAATCTGAAGAGTTCAGGAACACAGAAGTAAACAGTATACAACAGAAGTAACATAGAGTAAGCCTTCAAGGTTTTCCAGTTGGAAGAAAAGATTAAGAAACAGAAAAACAGCTTTAAAAGACATTAAGTTAGCCAGGCGTGGTGGTGCACGCCTTTAACCCCAGCACTCGGGAGGCAGAGGTAGGAGGATCACCATGAGTTCGAGGCTGCCCTGAGACTCCATTGTGAATTCCAGGTCAGTCTGAGCTAGAGTGAGACCCTACCTCGGAAAACCAAAAAAAAAAAAAAAGACACTAAGTTAAGGAACAAGTGTGTGTCTTTTGAGAGATGGGAAACCTATGAGTGCTGAATGTCAGAGGGCAGCGCTGTGGAGCAGGGTGAAGATGAGGAAGTAAGAAAGGCGTTATGGAGATAAGAAAATGGTTTGGAGAAATCAAGCCCTGAAAAAGAAGGGTTATGTAGCAGGAAAGAAAACAATAAAAACGGCAAGATAAATATTTTAAGTTTATTATAGGGAAATTGAATGATTAAATGCTCTAAATTTCTTAGAAAAGAGAACTGGAAACCATTTGTTTTGGAGAAAAAGCCATAACTATGTTAAAAACTTCAAGAGTTGGTTTATCAGATATTTCTGTATAGCAGTAATTAATTTTGTGAATTAATACTTCAGGCAATAGGCATTCCTTACTCCTTACAGTTGCATGGTTTAGCACTTCTGGCCATGGTGGATCGCTCCTGGAGCTGCAGTTAACTGCATTGCTATCGCTATCAGGTCAGCTGCTCTACTGCTGTTGACTGGGTTCAGCCATGTACTGGGGATGGGCTGCCAGTGACAACCTAAGATGGCCTCAGCAAGGCAAGGTGGCTCCTCATGTGGTGTCTTATCCTCCAAGCTTGTTACCCTATTCTCAGGAGGTAATGAAGGAGAGGATAGCACTGTGCCTCTTGAAACTTAGGCTAGATCTAAGCACAGTGTCATTCTTGCCACATTTTCTTGGTTTGAGCAATTTTCAGAGGCAGTCCATTTTGTCAGAGTTCTGGACTCTACTGCTTAGTCAAGGGAGAAACTTCAAAAGCATGTTCAGAGGGTGTAAAGAAAGAGCTAAGGTCATGGGGACTATTAGTCTACCACTGGGGAAAGCTAGAAATAGGTATGTTCCTAGGCAAAGGAGTTTGGTATAGTAAGTGTGCTAAATTCATCTATATTCTGTATTTTGTAAGGTAGACATGATAGAAATCTCAAGCTGTTTGAATAGTAGGTTTTGTTGATATCTTCACTGTTAGTATATTCTCTTCCCACACTTAAAAGGTTGGATAATACATTGGAGGAAATTATATTTAAGCTGGTCCCTGGACTACGAGAAAGTAAGTTGCTTTTTTAAGTTCTACTGACTTTGTCATTTTATGAAGCCAACATTTCCACTAAATATTTCATGATTGTCCGTATGGTTTTCATACCTTTTTTCCTCCTTTTAAATAGAAGAACTTGAACGTGAAGCTGAATTTTGGAAAAAAAATAAGCCTCAAGAAAATGGACAAGGTAACTATGTCTGTATCTGACAGCATCTCTCAAATTGGTCAGCTTTTTGTTACTTTGGTGAAGGAATACTGCTTTTCAAACTCGTATTTTTTTCTACACAAAGCTCATGCAGCTTGTGTGTTAGTTCCGTATAAATACAGATATAAAACAGAGTCCACTTTCTCACTGATACATTTGTAAGGCTTTACTATAGTCCATGAGTGTAGCCATGTCTTGTTAAGATAGCCTTCCTCAGTGCTCCTCCCCAGCCATTCTTTCTGTGTTCCCTCTTCAGCCATGTTCCCTGAGCCTGGGAGGGGTATAGATATCTCATTTAGAGCACACAGTAGTTACTGTCAGCACTTCACCAACTGTGCCTCTCTGCATTCCCCTGCCCACTGCCCACCTTCTCCTACCCGTCCTTTTTCAAATTCCCAGTCTTGAGTCTCTGCTTAACCTCCCATTATGTAACTCCCCTCTGTACTTTTGTACCACATGTTTTCAGCTTCCGCCCCTAAACCTTAAAGAGGATACTTTATAATTTGAAAAGGTAATAGTTGATTTTTAATTTGAAAACATTTTACTGAATTTGCAAGTATTTTTATTTTTATTTTGTTTTGTTTTTCAAGGTAGGGTTTCACTCTAGCCCATGCTGACCTGGATTCACTAGATAGTCTCAGGGTGGCCTAGAACTCAGAGTGATTCTCCTACCTCTCCCTCCCAGTTACTTGGATTAAAGGCATGTGCTACCACACCCAGCTAGTATTTTGTTTTTAAAGTGACCTCACTAATTGCAGTCACTCCTGTGAACAAATACATTTTGTCCAGAATCTTTTATTGGGATACTCCAGTGAACCTAGAAATCTTAAGCTGTGTTAATTTCCTGGTGGTTTTAAAAATATTTCCATTGTTAAGTTGGTAAGAGAAGTTTAAAGCTAGCACACTTTGTAATTCATCAAAATTTGTGAGAAAATACTTTTGGCTGATGAGGTTTGTTGAGTACTATATTGTTGCCTGACTGTAAACTTTGAGTTATATTGAGCTTTGCTGAAATCACACAGATGACACTTCAAAAGTTGACAAAACTAAAGCAGACGAAGAAGGGGATGAGACTCAAGATGATAAAGACTATCACAGAAGTGACCCACAAATTGCTATTTGTCTAGATTGTTTACGAAATAATGGACAATCAGGGGACAATGTAGTAAAGGTGAGTTGACAAATACACTTGTGTTTTTAATGATCATTTTTATAGTAGAAAATTGTTCATATTTTGGTGAATTTTCCGATGCTTCAAAATATTTTTTTTTCAAGGTTTTTGTTTGTTTGTTTTTAAGATAATGCTCACCAGGGAATGGCCAAGCAATTGATTACACCAGCTAGTTTCCCATCCCACCCATCCTGATCCAATGCCTCCACCTAGTGGCTAATGCAGATAATCACACCTGTATTTCTTGAATGCTTGTTTGGAGGTTCTAGCCAGGGAGAGCAATTATTGGTATACCGTTGACTGAAGACTGGTTCTTCTCTGTCCTGTGAAGGTTGTCCTCTTCAACCAAGCACACATCATTGGGTGGGACACACTTGGGCACTTGGAGAGTTGAGGGAGGAAAGGGACACCCACCTAGCCAGCCAGATCACCGAATCAACCCTAGCAATCAAGGGGGTGACAGATGTTAACAGCCAGATCGCACTCACACCCCCAAAATATATTTCTTTTATATCTTTGTTGAACATTCACATGCACTGCTGTCCTCATTTATTTTTATCTTAAGTAGAAACTTTGTGTGGACACATCATGTGTTGATACCATCACTTCCCTCCTCCCTGCCCCCACTCCACTGAGGTCCCTTCTTAATGGGATTGTTGGTATTCACCATGGAGTTGTGAGAGCAAGTCAGTCAGTCATTGTGGGTGGGTGGGCAGTGCCTCTGGATATTCCCTCCCACCTGTGGCTCTTATATTCTTTCCACCCCCTCTTCCACAAAATTCCCTGAGCTTTCGTTGGGCGTGCTTTAAGTCTACTTTAATGTTGTGCTCTCAGCAGCTTCTGTATTTCTGTGCTCTGATGCAATTTAAATATCTTCAGTGTCGGTCTCCATAACCCTGGTGCAGGTTATAAGGCTCAATGTGTAAGCAGCACTCTTGTACATCTTGCCAATTCCTCTGGGGTTTCACTTGGACCCTAGCTGCTGTGCGAGGGGTGGTTCATCTCCTGCCAGGGAGTCAGCTCTCTTATTCTCCTGCAGTTTACCACATGTTGACATTACAGACATGTACCACCACACCCAGATGAAACACTTGATTTTCAGAATTTCCCCTAAGAACCTGTATTCACTCATGCATGTCTTTCTTGTGACCCTGGTTCTCCCAGGCCATACTTGATGTATTTGTGCTCTAATATTTTGCCATGTTCATTCTAAGAAGACTTTTTAATTTTTTTTCAGCATTAACTATGCAGAATACTTTTAAATTCTCATAACTAGCCCTGAATTTCTTCCATGGTGAAGTATTATATCTCTAAGTACTTTAAAATACCAATTTAGAGTTTCACTAACAAACCTGAAACTTAACATATTTCTATGCAAATTTATTATACTTTCACCTAACCTAACTACAGTTTTGACTATCATCTTTCAACCATCATACCAGCTCAAAGCCTTGGAGGCATCTAACTTCCCTCTTCCTTCTCCCAATTTATTACTGCTCATCTTTATATCTAAATCTTGCAAAGTTGTTTCTTAAGTGGTTTCTATGCTCCTAATTTCTCTTTTGTTATGCAGGACTAGCATAACTTGCCCGAGTATAGGCAAGGCAGAGCCTGAGAGTCCAGTTCATGGCAATTCTCAGGATCAGATGATGAATATTTGGGGTGCTATGAGCCATGTGGTCTGTGTTGCAACTGCTCAGTAACACAAAGTCACCACAGACAGTAGGGAATGGGTAGATGTGGTTGGATTCCAGTGAACTTTACTTAGGAAAATTGGTGACCAGCAGGATTTGGCCTGAGGACATGGCTAAGATTTGTCACCTTCTTGCCTACAGAATCAAGTCTTAAATGTTCACATTAGCAATCAAGGCCCTCCGCTGAGAATATTCTCTCTTGATAAACTTATCTCCCATTAAACTCTCCAGTTGAATTTTAATTCATTGATGAACGCACACACATCTAACATTTATGTCACAAGCTATATCTAACAAAGAATTTATATCAAAAATTATGTAAAAGCTTTTGTTATGAATATCTAAAGGCTGCTAAACGTGAGGAAAGTTCTTCCTTTTTGGCATCATCTTCTCTATTTTTCTAACCATTCTGTGATCCAGTTCAGACCCAAGCAAAGATGCATATTCTGTGTCCTCTTGTGTAACCAGCTACCTAGTGAGGGGTTTTGTGAAGTTCTGTGGGACTTACCATTTTTCACTCAATTAGGACTTAACTTCTTATCTGTTAAGATGGGCCTATAGGTGCTAGGCACTGATTCTGTCTTGCCTTCTATAACTTGTCTCCTTCTTGAAGCTAGATTATAACACCCTCACAGACAGACATGTGCCAGTACTGCTGATAGCCTGTTAGCCATTTCATTCCTCATTCTGTGGGAAGTGACTCTTAAGTGTTGGTGGTGTGGTAACTGTAACATTTATGTAGTTAACCTGTTATTCTTATAACATGAAAAATCAAAGTAGCAGCAGAACACCAAGGGAAGAAAGTAGAGTAAGTACCTCCAAAAATTTGCTTCTCCATAAAACAATGAAAATGCTAACAAAAACATTTCAGGTATTTAACCAAAACTTTGCAGTAGTCAAAGGACCATATAATCCTGAAGATGACTGTATCATACAGCTTCAGGTTCACTGAGATGAACGTCCAGACCAGGCACAGTTATGGAGGAAGGGATTTATTGAAGCTTACAGATCCAAGGGAAGTTCCATAATGGCAGAAGAAACTGGCCTGCCCTCACAGGCCCAAGCAGAGAGAGAGAGAAGCCTAAAGGTGAAAAGCCAGAGCACACTTCAGGAACTCCAGCTAGGCACACTTTGCATATCTTTAGATTGAAATCTCAAACCCACCACCACACCTTAAGATCCACACAATGGCATTGCCTCCAGCCAGATGGCTAGAGATGCAAACTACAAACAAATAAACAACTGAACATATTGGGGGCCATCTATTCTATTCAAACCACCACATTCCACCCCTGGTCCCCAATAGATTTATAACCATCACACATTATAAATTGTACTCAGTTCAATTTCAAAGGTCCCCACAGTCTTGACCAATTTAAGATATGAAGACCTGTAAAATCAAGCAAGTTAAACACTTCTAACATATAAAGGCACAGAGTAAACATTTTCAACTGGTATAAGGCACAGCAAGGAGAGACTAAAACAATGCAAACTCAACCACCATCAAACAAACATCAAACTTCTGCAGTTCAAGTTCAATATATCTAGAGACTAACAGTCTCCAGACTTTCCAATTCCGCCCCTCCAGCTGGGCAGAGTAGCCGGGGAACACTTCCATCCCAGGCCAACAATGCGCTCTATGGTAGCCCTTGCACAGTCCTGGTATATACAAAACATCTTCAGGTCTTCATGCAAACCAAGGTCCATCTTCCAAAGGCTCTTTCAGCCTATCAGGGCATCATGCCCTGCCTCATGCTGCATCTCAGCAGTAGCTCCTGGAACCGTGTGCAATTCATGACTACTCCTCACATTTTCCAAAGGCTCTTTCAGCCTATCAGGGCATCAGACCCTACCTCATGCCGCATCTCAGCGGCAGCTCCTGGAAGCATGTGCAATTCACGGCCACTCCATGCATTTTTCATGCTTCTGAAACCAATACCAGGTGTGTAGGACATAGCCATATTCTTAATTCACAGACAAAATAAATCATAACTTTGAAAAGCAGGTTCCTTCTCCAGTCAACTCTTTCCAAAAGTGTTTGCATTTCTATGATAGTCTTTCCTCAGGCATCCTTTCCATTGTAAAGCAATTGGACCATCTTCCTTTAAGATTGCTAATGTGTTTGACAATAGCAGATTCAGTAACCTAAAACCAGTCTCAGTACCTGTAATTTTAACTTGCTTGAGATTTTCCAGCATAAAATCTTAAATCTCTCAGTCCAATATCTTCAGCCAAGCACATCAGTCCATTACAAATTTAACCTTGATCAAACTCTGGACCTGAGCAGCAGGACGTAGCCAGCCCTTATGCCAGTAGCCCAGTTCCAACAAAGTCCTCTTCAGTCTTTCCTTCCCCTTAGAAAGCTCATAAGCCAAGCCTCGAAGTTCAATGGTGTCTGCACTTAGCATTCTCAGACTCTCATCAGAATAGTCCATAAAACTTGGCTTACCACTCCAGAAGACATCTTCAGTTGCAAGCACCAAGTCCATGCCTCTTCCAACAAAACAAAGGTTCCAAAAGATCAACGTCCACATAGTAAGGTTCATCTCACCCCACTCCTCGGTACCAAGTTCTGTATCAGACAGCTTCAGGTTCGCTGAGATGAACTTCCAGACCAGGCACAGTTATGGAAGAAGGGATTTATTGAAGCTTACAGATCCAGGGGAAGTTCCATAATGGCAGAAGAAACTGGCCTGCCCTCACAGGCCCAAGCAGAGAGAGAGAGAAGCCTAAAGGTGAAAAGCCAGAGCACACTTCAGGAACTCCAGCTAGGCACACTTTGCATATCTTTAGATTGAAATCTCAAACCCACCACCATACCTTAAGATCCACACAATGGCATTGCCTCCAGCCAGATGGCTAGAGATGCAAACTACAAACAAATAAACAACTGAATATATTGGGGGCCATCTATTCTATTCAAACCACCACAATGACTGACACTCATGAAAACCCCATGCTTTACATTTACAGCATTCTGAGTTGCTGCAGTCCCACTCTACAGCTTTGTAGTAGTAGCCTTGAAAAAAATGTAGCCTGTTTTCCCAGTCTAGAATCTCAGGCACCAGAGGCAGAACAGGGCTAGGACTTTCTCAAAGCTTCATTGCCAGAGACATGCTATAGACCTGACTGGTTTCCTAGAAGACTCTACTTGCAAGGCAGTCTGTATCTGCTGACTTGGAGCTGGCCCAATGGAAAGAGACTATCTGTGGGTGGAAACAAAGGACATTTCTTGATTTCTTAGAATAACATATGAGGCAAATGATTGATAATGCTAAAGTCCTAAAAAGAAAAGCCCATTGGCAAGTCTCAGCAGCAGGTTTGCACCAAAGAAAAAGAACCCACAAAACCAAGTTGAATGAATTATTAACCAGTCTGAGGAACAGAAAGAAAATGCAATAAAGAAAAATTAATAGAACTTCAGAGACATGTAGGATGTCACCAAACTTAACTAATACATAATGGAAGTCATTAAATGACAGGAGAGAAAGGAAGGGGCAGAAAGGATATTTGAAGAAATATTTGCCAAAAACTAGTAAGACATATAAGAAGACAATAAGACATATAAGAAGCTCAGCTCCAGGTATGATGAATTTAAATATGTTCAAACCCAGACACACAATCAAACTGTTGAAAGAAAAAGGATCTGAAAAGTAACACTACAGGAGTGAGTGACTTCCTGTGAGGAATCCTCATCCTCACAAGAGTAACAGCTGGTTTCTCATCATAAGCTGTGGATGCTTACATAGTAGAATAATATGTACAGAGTACTGAAGGAAGAAAATGTCATCTAAGAGGTCTGTAGTCAGAAAGAAAATCTATATCCAACAAGAAGGAGAATTTGGGCAGGAGAGATGGCTTAGCGGTTAAGCACTTGCCTGTGAAGCCTAAGGACCCTGGTTTGAGGCTCAATTCCCCAGGACCCATGTTAGCCAGGTGCACAAGGGGGCACATGCGTCTAGAGTTGGTCCTGGTGCACCCATTCTCTCTCTTTCTCTATCTGCCTTTCTCACTCTGTCTTTCACTCTCAAATAAATAACGACCAAAAAAAAAAAAAATTTAGGGCTGGAGAGATGGCTTAGCAGTTAAGCACTTGCCTGTGAAGCCTAAGGACCCCAGTTCGAGGCTTGAGTCCCCAGGACCCACGTTAGCCAGATGCACAAGGGGGCGCACACATCTGGAATTTGTTTGCAGTGGCTGGAGGCCCTGGTGCGCCCATTCTCTCTGTGCCTCTTTCTCTCTGCCTCTTTCTCCCTCTGTCTGTCGCTCTCAAATAAATAAATAAAAATAAATAAAAAAATAAAATTTTAAAAAGGAGAAATTAAGAGATCCCACGATAACTACACACTGAGAGAGTATATCACCGTAAGATATTCTTTGTAAGAAATAGAACTAAAAGAAAATATTTAAACTACAATTTAAATTCCCATAAAGAAGTAAGACCATAGTAAGTAACTACACAGGTAAATATCAAAGAAAAGACTTTAGCCTCCTGTACCATTTAAAAACAATTGTGATCTAGAGAGATGGCTCAGCAGTTAAGGCACTTGCCTGCGAAGCCTAACCACCTGGGTTCAATTCCCCAGTACCCACATAAAGCCAGGCGTGCAAAGTGGCACGTGCATCTGGAGTTCGTTCGTAGCAGCTAGAGGCCCTGGCACACCTATTCTCTCTCATGAGCTCTCTCTCTCTCTCTCTCTCTCTCTCTCTCTCTCTCTGCTTGCAAATAAATAAAAATATTTTTAAAAGATGATTGTATGAAACAATAACTCTAAACTTAGGTTAAGGAGCATACACGTATAAAAATGTACTGTGTGAAAAAAAGACAAAAAAATGTAGTGTGTGATTATAGCGTAAAGGATAGGGAGAAAAGAGCTATAAGAAAATTGGTTGTGTTTTCTTAAAAATAAAATGCAACTAAAACCACACTTGGTGGCACACGCCTTTAATCCCAGAACTCTAGAGGTGGAGGTAGGAAGATCACAGTGAGTTTAAAGCTAGCCTGGGGCTACAGAGTGAGTACCAAGGCAGCCTGGGCTACAGTGAGAGCCTAGGGGTAGGGGTCAATAAAAGGCAATTGATCCAGACCAGACTGTAAAAATAAATCAGATCTACAACAAAGTAGATACCATCTCATACCTGTAAGGTTTTTTGAAAAGAATAAGGAAAACAATCAACATCTGGGGAGGTGAGTTTGTGGAGAAATTGGAACCTTCCTACATTAGTGAACTGGTACAGACACTGTGGAAAGCAATCTGTAACTTTCTAAAAATGGCAAGGAAGAAGCTCTTATGGTCATTGCTCCATCCTTTATCTTCTGCTTAGCACCCTCACTTGACAGGGACCTTTTTAAAAGATGTCAGTCACTCGTTAGACTTTATACAGTAATGCTAGATTTCACTCAGCTAGAAAACAAGACAAGGTCTATTTGGTATTTTTATAGTGTTCCTAGAGAAATGATTGTTATATTTTTATTTTCTAAGTATTTGCACATCAACTTTTAAATAATTCAGACTAGAATTTTGTTAAGATTGATGTCAAACTATTGAATTACAAATTTCAGAAGTAGGTTTTGCTACGTTTTTAAAATGTCCCCTTAACTCTTCTTGACAGCTCTATAATTTCTGGAAGGTTGAGTCATGATGTCAAAGTTGTTTGTGGAGGCTCTTCTGCAGATGACATTACATGTAAGGGTGCTCCACACTTTACCAAGACTTACGAAAATATGCTACTGGTTCTTTGTAGTACAGGGAAAAAATAGAAAAGCTTTAGAGCAGTTGAAATAATCTAAGCAGATAAAATAACCCCACCAACACCCTCAGCAGAATTGGGGTAGGGGAGAGGGAGCTATTTAAAAAACAAAAAACAATAAGTTAATTTTTTTAAAAGACGATGGACCTATATGTCCATCTCTTGTTTTAATACTGCCATAGGGTATCCATCTACCTGTTTGAAATGGGTGGATGATGGGTTTTCTTTAAATGTAACTTTTAACTTCTGCTTTCTTTAAGTGGATACTTTACCATTTGAAATCAGATGGGATTTGTTTCTATTAGTCTTTTGTCAGGGAACAATTTCAAATTATTCAAATAATTATTTGAATGGGTCTACCTTTGACTTGAATTTAAGAATATTGGATGTTGTTCCAAGTGTGGATTCAATTTGCCATACTTAGAAATAGGAGTACACTGTCTGTTTAGATTAATAAGATTTGTTTTTGATTAAGATTTAGATTGATTTTTGTTTACGTTTCAGTGTTCAGGTAGCTTTCAGTTGTGGAATGTAACTTTGTTTCAAATATTGAGTAATGTGTTAGCCTGTCTACAGTTCATACATTGTCCTTTAGTGGGAATGTCCACTCTGGATTGAACCTTCCATGTCCATTATAGTGATGTACAAGCTTTAAAAAAGGAAGCAGTCAGTACATCTCTTCACGTGGCGCAAATGCGGACTTAGTTCTTTACTGTAAAGTGCTGCGATAGCCTACCACAGGGGCATGATTTTCCTCAACCCAAAGTCCACACTGATACTCACTGCACAGCTTTCAGTTGCTGAGGCACATTGTGGCCTAACAGGCCCTCACTGTTGTGCCTTATGGCTCCTACTCCTGTTTGAAATCACTGCTTTCTCTAAAATTATTTTAAAGGTTTAGAATTATGTCTTTGAAAATGTCTATAATGCTTTCAGTAGTAATAATACATGACAAAATTTTGATATTTCATAGTCATTCTTTTGTTCTTAAATTTATAATGTTCTCTTTACAAAAATGTCTTAGAGATAAACAGACTGTCTCTTTCACAGGATTTTCCTAACACATATTAATGCATTCTAAAGGATATTATACAAGTGTCCCGTAACTAGGAATGTTTATACTTAAGAGAACTAACTAACTACAAATTTAAACTTATTTACATTTTGAAAATACACAAAATGATAGTAAAAATGGTGCCTATAGTTTTTTTTTTTTAGTTTAGTTTTTTGTTTGTTTGTTTGTTTTATTTTTTATGTGGGGGGGTTGGAGGTAGAGTTTCACTCTAGTCCAGGCTGACCTGGAATTCACTATGTAGTCTCAGGGTGGCCTTGAACTCATGGCAATCCTCCTACCTCTGCCTCCCGAGTACTAGGATTAAAGGCATGCACCACCATGCCCGGCCTGTTTTGTATTTTTTTTTAAGGCAGATTCACTTGAGATCACCTGAGCTGATCTCAAACTCACAGTCCTCCGGCCCAAACCTCCCAAAGTTGTGGTTGTAGGCATGATAGTACTTTACTAAAAGCAAAGTAAAATGTTTTAATTTGTTTGCTTTATTTCCTTTAGGGTCTAATGAAGAAATTCATTCGATGTTCTACACGTGTTACAGTGGGAACTATTAAAAAGTTTCTAAGTTTAAAACTAAAGCTTCCAAGTTCTTATGAGGTAAGATAAATTATACTTAATTATGATCATTTTGATGATTCTGATCTGTAGTAAAGTCCCGACAAAAGAAAGGAAATTAGTTGAGGTTATATTCAAATTAAATTTTGTAGAAACTAGTTATTTTCATGGTAAAATTTAATTCTTATAGTGTAATATTTATGTGACATTTTATAACTTACTTTGAGTGAATCATGGTTTTATAATTAAAGGAGACATTGAAAATTTTAATAATAAGTACTCCCAAAATAAATATCCTGGCTGAGTGAGTTCTTTTTATTAGATGTGTCGCTGTTTTTGTTACCTTCTTGTTGCTGGGAAAATACCTAATCGGAAGCTGCTAAAGAAGCTGGCTCACTTCACTACGTCCGCAGCAGAGAAAGCCAGCAGCCAGAGCTCAAGTGGGCTTGAAACACACGTTAGGGCTGGACGCACCTCCTTCAGTAGGGCTCTGCCTATTGGGAACGAAGCAAAAAGCTTAATCAAAATTACCTGAGGCTATGAGGGACATTTCCAATCAAACCACCCACCACAGTCACCTTTTAAGTGTTCTTATTGACAAGTTCATATATGTATAAAGTGTATTTTGATCGTAGTCCCTTCCCATCCCTTTCTGTAGCCCCCCATTTCCCTATGCTCCTTCCTCTTTTATTTGAGACTTCCTTCAAAATATAAAACATTGTCTTCTTGTCAAATGGGGTTTCGTAAATAATGTCCTATAGTACATGCAAAATGATACTGTATAGCACTAGTCAAAACCAACATATTGCATCCTGAACAATTGAAGTTTACTAGTTTATTATTTAGAATGGCAGTTGCCCTGATATTGATCACAGCATGGCTCCTAAGCAATACCAGAGGATATTTATGATGCTGAGGTGTTATGGCTATAACATAGCAATAAAATATGACTACTGTTTTTCACCTGCCACATGAAAGACACATCTTTTATTAATAACTTCTTCTTTCTTCCCCTTAGATTCTAAAAGTAGCATCAGAAAAACTAAAGACCAGACAATTTCTTGTAGAAATAAAGACATCAAAGGCAGCATAGGTTTTTGGGGGAAGACTTATTTGTAGTAATACTAACATTATGAATAATTATCATAGGAGAAATAAATGTGATAAAATTTTAACACAGACATTGACAAACATTAAACCTGTATTCGAAAGAAGCATCTCATCCAGAACTTTATTGAAAAATTTTCTCATATAAGTAATCTGGGTTAATTTTTTTTATGGTTTGGCCCTATAATTTCAAAAATTCCTATGACATTAATCTTTGTATTAGGAATAAATTGTGAAATTATCAACCCAGTGTACTTGGTAAATGTAAAAGCATAATTTACAGAAGCCAGCTGAACAGAAAAGTAGATAATGAGATTATTTGTATGATTTGATTTTGTCTCTAATCCACTTTTGATCTACTATAGTTTCTTACCTACCCCACTCAGAGGGCTTTTCCTGGGACTTTATGGCTGTAGTGGTTAGTCTCCCAGTATTTGCTGCCCACCATAAAGAAATAAATGTACTGGGACACCTGAAGCCGAAGCTTCCGTCACCACATTGCTGCCTGGGTCAGGAAAGCACGGCTGTTAGGTGGCAGGAGCAGGAGCATTCCTGAGGAAGATTACATCTGAAGTCGGTCCCCTTACATCATTCTTAACAATTTGGCTTCAGGAAATATTAAAGGAAATTATCTACTTTGTTCTTTTAAGAGTTAAAGTGATTCTTAAAAACATTTCAAAGTAAATGTCAGCATAATTTTTTTTAAATCAATAATTTAATATGTATAACTGGGACTATATTAACCTTTATAACCTAAAAGTTAAGAATTGTAGTTTCTTTATAGACAGACACAAAATTATTTAAAGCTTATTCTTTTTTTCCCTCCATACTTCAAATGAAATCTTACCAGTTGTTTTCAATAGCTAGAGAACTGAAATGTTACTTAACTTATAGAGATGCATGATGAACATTTGTTAAACATACATTGTTGCATTAATGAACTGTAGACAGTGTTCCCATGGTCTTTTTGAGTTTTGGGTGGCAGGGTGAGATATTTATTGTAACCTAGAACAAAAGTTGAGCATTTATAAATACAAACTAATTTTGAAGTTTCATGCAAGGTGAAAATTGGAACCTAGAAAAACTGTGTTGTTACCAACCAACCAAGCCAAAAAGGCATGACAGCCCTAGAGCCATAGTCCTAAAATATATCAACATGGCCTATAATAATTAACATGGCAGGCTTACGTATTTGAAAGCCCCCCAAAATCACCATACCCACGTGCATTACTCTCTTTTAACATTGTCTTAAAATATTTCATTTATGGGCTGGAGAGATGTATAAGGCATATGTCTACAAAGCCAGAGGACCCAGATTTGATTGCCCAGGACCTACATAAGTCAGATACACAAGGTGGCTCATGCATCTGGAGTTCATTTGCAGTGATTGAAGGCCCTGGCATGCCCATATTCTCTCTCTCTCTCCCACCCCCCCAAAATAAATGAATAAATAAAATTTTTAAAAGAGTAAGAGTCATCCAAGAATTAAGGCCAAATAACATGATGTAACTATTAAAAAAATATTTATTTGTTTGTTTGTTTGTTTGTTTGAGAAAGAAGCGGACAGAGAGAGAATGGGCATGCTAGGGTCTCTAGCCACTGCAAACAAACTCCAGATACATGCGCCACCTTGTGCATCTGGGTTTACATGTGTACTGGAGAACTGAACTTGGGTCCTTGGGCTCTGTAGGCAAGTGCCTTAACTGCTAAACCATCTTTTAATCTGAACTCACAAAAAGGTAACTCCTTTCACATTGGGAATTTGAAAGGATTCTGAGAGATGAATTCAGTACTCAAAGAAATTGTGTTCTTTTCTTTTCATTCAGTAATTCCAAAAACATGTTTAAAACTCTTAAGTTTACACAGAGACATAGATCAAGAAGGTAAGGTTGATATTGCATTTACAAATGAAGTTTATGAGCTTGAGATACAGTTAGGTGGGCAAGGTCAACAGTGCTTCATGTTACTGATATCTGAATTGTTACTATTCTGTGAGAAAGAAAAGTTTTCAATAAAAATATTCAGTATTAAAATTAATACTTCTACTTTGTTATAACTGTATCTTTAAAATTTAACTATGTAAAGTCTTACTAACTAAAATTTCTTACATTAATATATCTACCTATTCCTTTTAAAGTTGGATGTGCTGTGCAATGGTGAGATTATGGGAAAGGATCATACTATGGAATTCATCTATATGACAAGATGGCGGCTAAGAGGAGAAAACGTAAATGGCTTTTATATTTAACTATGTGTGTATTCAGTTATGTAGTATGTTAATTCAAATTTAACAATATTACTTAGGAACTTTAAAAATATTAACTTTGGAAGAAGAATCTGGTTCTTAGTTTTCCTTCAGAACACGAAAAATTGGTCCAAGTATAAGACCAGTATTTATTTAGCTTTTTAAGGTGAATTTAAAAGTCCATCTGTAAATATGTGCAAGATGCTACCCGCCTAAAAACAGATAACATGATTCTAAAGCCCAATAACTATCCAAAAGTAAAAGTATATGTGAAGGGGATAAATTCTGCCCTGACTAGTATGATGAAATAGGCTAGAACTGGGTCATCTTTTTTCCAATACCTTCTTTACAATGGAAGTGTAAAGTCAGGCTTAGGGTTCAGTGAAGTTGCAGGAGTTTCTGATGCCACTTATAGATTGATGTTATTTAGGCCCCTAGTAATACTGGAGAAATTACCCATACAAGAAAACCTAAGAAAATCCCCTCCCTCAAAAAAAAGTTTTTTAACTATATTTTTGCTTAGAGTTGGCTCGAGGTTTGAGTATACCTGAGTTGTAATGAACATTAGACATAGAGAAATTTGAGACACCCTAGATATTGTAATACAGGCTTACATGTAAGGGAAAGAATACTGTAGCAATGGTACTAGAAATTCTGTCCATGATCTGAGTACATAAATTAATCTAATTAAAATTTATTAGAAAGTTGAGCTAGTTAACTTTCAGTTACCTGTCAGACATTAAGATTCTGTGGTGTTTACGGAATAATATGCCATGCTTTAAACTCTGAATAATTTAATGTTTCTAGGTTTTATTACATTGTAATAAAAATGAAAATTAATTGTAAAATATAACACAAAGTTGAGAAATGCTACCTTATGCAGTAATATATAATACAGAATCCAGAGCTAAAGAGATGGTTCAGCAGTTAAGAGCACCTCCCGTGCAGGTATGAGGATATGAGAAGATAATACAGAATCCAGATGTAATGAGGATTGCCATGTTTCAGTAATTCAAAAGTATATTGCCATCAAATGTAAGCGTCTGTTGAACTGGTATACCACCTCAGAAAATTATTTTGTGTTAAGCTATGTGGTTCTTTTTCAGAAGAAATGCCTTTATATGATATAAAATAATGAAACTCCTAACTTAAGTAAAAAATTTGTTCCTATTTGATTTTCCCATGGGTGAAGTTTCCTGGTGAGGCTGAGTGCTCTGGCCGTTTAGGAAAATCATGTCAGTGTCAGTCCCCACCTAAGAACTCATCCAACCAGTACTTCAGGGTGCATTCTTAAATATAATTGTATTTGGTAAAGAAAGGCCTGCCTTAATTGATAGGTTTTTGTGGTTTTTCAAGGTAGGGTCTCACTCTAGCCCAGGCTGACCTGGAATTCGCTATGTAGTCTCAGAGTGGCCTCAAACTCAATATGATCCTCCTGCCTTTGCCTCCTGAGTGCTGGGATTAAAGGTGTGCACCACCATGCCCTGCTTATTTGATAGGGTTTTAGGGGTGGTGTGCATGACCCCCATTTAATTCTTACACCCAAAATATTTTAGGTACCCTGTGCAAATTGCAAGGGGTCAATTCTGTTGGAGAGTGTGTATTGTACCATAAGGATATTAGTGTATTGACTGTAACTTTGGCTTTGGCAGCTCAGTGGACATTCCATTGTGCTAGTGTTGGAAGATATCATTATGAAAAGTTTGCCTAAAGGCTAAGGTTCACTGTGAGACCTCTTTCTAAGACTCACCTGTCCTTCACAAGTTCCCTGCTAAAACTTGCCCACATTGTCAGTTTTTGTGAGGTTTTGTTTTGTCTTTGTTGTGGAGGAAGATTTCACTGTCC
Organism: Dipus sagitta; assembly: GCA_036346955.1. Classification (NCBI taxonomy): domain Eukaryota; kingdom Metazoa; phylum Chordata; class Mammalia; order Rodentia; family Dipodidae; genus Dipus; species Dipus sagitta. Next base: position 45,061,303 of record CM070770.1, on the reverse strand, counting down.
TGAAACTATCCAATAAACAAAGAGTTCTCCTGCCTCAGCTTTCCAAGTGCTGGAACTAGAAGCATATGCAGCTGAGTCTTTAGTTACAGTCCTGATTAAACATTTCTGAAGTTTAAGATTTCTGGTTGTTTCAGGTATATTTTATTAAAAGTTCAATTTTTGTTTAATGTCTATGATTTTTCATTCATGTAGAAACTAAACCTATAAGAAAAATTAGGGGCTGGAGAGGTGGCTTAGTGGTTAAGCACTTGCCTGTGAAGCCTAAGGACCTTGGTTCGAGGCTCAATTCCCCAGGACCCACGTTAGTCAGATGCACAAGGGGGCGCATGCATCTGGAGTTCGTTTGTAGTGGCTGGAAGCCCTGGCACGCCCATTCATTCTCTCTCTCTCTCTCTCTGCCTCTTTCTCTCTCTGTATGTCACTCTCAAATAAATAAATAAAAATAACAAAAAAATTAAAAAGAAAAATTAGATCTTTTGCATAGTGGGTAACAGTGAAGTGATATGTTAGCCCATTTTATATTTTAGCATGATAAAACTGTTTTCTTTTTGTTGTTGTTGTTGTTCTCTAAACCTGTTTCTCCTTTAATCTTCACAGTTTTCATAATTTTGACACTAAAAGCTCCATAGTTTTTAGTTGTTCAGGTCAGACTACCTATAACCAGCCCTGATTATTTTTTTTCCTTCATCATTCATAGTTCAGTCTGTGACTTCTCCCAAAAAAATACTGTTATCAATACCCACCTATTCTTCCCTCTTATTTTACAGAATGACTCTTTAAATCTCCCAAAATCTCCCAGTTGAGGGCTGGAGAGATGGCTTAGCGGTTAAGCGCTTGCCTGTGAAGCCTAAGGACCTTGGTTCGAGGCTCGATTCTCCAGGACCCATGTTAGCCAGATGCACAAGGGGGCGCATGCATCTGGAGTTCGTTTACAGTGGCTGGAAGCCCTGGCGCGCTCGCGCTCTCTTTCTCTCTCTCTCTCTCTCTCTCTCTCTCTCTCTCTCTCTCTCTCTCTCTGCCTCTTTCTCTCTCTGTCACTCTCAAATAAATAAAAATGAACAAAAAAAATTAAAAAATCTCCCAGTTGAGCTCCCCCTGCTACCCTCCCCCACCTGCTTCATGCCCTGTGACATAGAACATGCCTTTCCTCTTCTCATCTCCTGGAAATAGGATTTGACATCATTTAGATGAATGTCAAAGCCTTTTGATGGTGCTACCATTGTCCCCTCTCTCTCCTGACCATTTTACTCTCCTTGACTTCACCTCTCTAGCAGTGAGACCTTCCAGGCTTCCTCATTCATGCCCTGTATTCATCTAGATGCCTCCTGTTCCTCCTCATCTCAATAATTATGTCTGTGTGTCACCTTGGAGAAGTTTCTGATGTCCATTAAAATTATAGCACTCTCAGCATTCTAAATTCCTTTTATTTCTTATTGTTTTCCAAAGCATATTCATGACATACTGTTCCACTTACTTTTATGTCTGTCACCTTGAGAACAGATAGTTGCACTTGTTCATTGTGGAATCTCCAGCACCTTAAACCATGGCCCTGTATAGATACTCAGTATTTGCTTGAAGAGTGCATTAAATGGAAATTTTGTCTCTAATAATAGTAGTGTCTTCATTAAGCCCTTACCAGACTATCTCTTGTGATCATATCCCTTCTCATTTTCACCATCCATTGCCAACAAGAGGCCAGGATGTCCGAACTCTCCTCATGCTGCCTCCTGGCATTGCTGATTAGCTCTGCCTTGGGCTGGGTCAACTTGCAGTATCCTACACTAATGACTACCATGTGGTTCTCTCACTGGCTTCTAGCACTTTTTAAAAATATTTTATTTATCTATTTATTTTAAAAAGAGAAAGAGATAGTATAAGCATGCCAGGGCCTCCAGTCACTGCAGACAAACTCTAGACACATACACCAATTTGTGCATCTGGCTTCACAAGGGTACTGGGGAAATGGACCCAGGCCATCAGGCTTTGTCAGCAAACGCCTTTAACCTCTAAGCTGTCTCTTAGCCCCTGGCACTATTTTATATTGAACATTTGAATATATGGGATTGATTCATTTATACAAGTACATCCAACAAGAGTACTTTCTTCTAATGATTTCTTAATAAGAAAAGATTTATTGAAAAATTCATAGTTAGTCTCATTGTTTCAAGATTCATCATTATCTGCTCACTTATATGTATACATTCATATGTATGTACACATATACATATATGTATCTGCACATGTTCTGGAAAACTTTTTCCTTTCCAGCCTTATCCATAATTGTACCTTTTATAAAAATCTCATCATTATAACACCCCTGTCAACACCCCTTCATTGTCAGTTTCTTTGGGATAAGTTTCTGTAAAGTCCAAACTAAAATGTCTAGCCAAGTTAGCTCACTTTATGCTGTATATTAGTAACTATTAGGGAAAGGACCCTATTATTTTTTAAATTTTCCTGTTTTTGTTTACCCATCCTGCCTGGTGAACTTTTGAATGGGATTATGATTGGCATTGGGTTGTATTTCTGGGTTGTTTGGGCTCTAATTGACATCTTTGCAGCTTTCAATGATACTCAGTGCTATGGGATGCCTCCTCATGTGTTCCACACTCCACTATGTCTGAGTCAGGCTGTAGTTTTTATTCCTCTTTACATTGGACACTACCCTCTGAGTCCTTTGTCTCAGGCGGTGCTATTCCATATTCAGACCACCCCTTACCTTGTATTATTTCTAGTCTCACAGGAAGAACCTCAGGAAATTTACGTGTGTCCCCAGTTCTCTGATGCTGGAACATCTCCTTGTACCTTCTGGCTTTCATGCCACTGCTTGCTTTTATCCTGTGGTAGTTCCACTTCAGGCTTAGCCCTCTTCCTATGGCCTCTGACCTTTCAAGAGCATGTCTCCATAATGAAGTGTTTTTTGAAAGATTTTTATCTTATTTATTTTATTTTTAGAGGGAGAGAGAATTGGTACACCAGGGCCTCAGCCACTGAAATTGAACTCCAGATGCTTTCGCCACCTAATGGGCATGTGCGACCTTGTGCTTGCCTCACCTTTGTCCATCTGGCTTATGTCGGACCTGAAGAGTCAAATATGGGTTCTTAGGCTTGGCAGGCAAGCACCTTAACAGCTAAGCCATCTCTCCAGCCCAAGATTTTTATCTTTAGGGCTCAAAACAAACATCTGGTCAAACTTAGCTCCTATAATTTTTTCAGTTCACAGTAGTATTTCCATTTCAAGATTCATCTACTGAAGGTTGGAGTTGATCTAATGTTTATTAGTAAGATTAATATGCTTTGAAAAAATAAGAGCATTTCCCCAATTTTAATGCAAATACAAATAATCAAGAGGTTGGTAACATCCAATTCTTTTCAGTAGGTTTGGGAAGGGCCTAACATTCTGTATTTCTAGCAAACTCCCAGGAGTTGTGAAGAGCTAGGTTTGAGGAGATGGACTCTGTAACCAGAGACGTCTATGACTTCCATATCTGCAAATTGAGGGTGTGGAGTCGCAGAATCAGAACCCAGTTTGGAGGGTTTCAGTCATCTAATCTTAGCATCAGTGTAATGCTTGCCTCACTTCTTAGTACCTGTGCCAGTGGTCATCACAGTTTGTTGACACAAATGGAATCATATGTTTTGTTTTACAGTCTATTCTCATTTGTTAATAATTTCTAAAAGAAAATCACTAAATTTTGAAATTATTCTTTTTAATATGTGAATATAATCCAATTTGTGTATCTATCATACTTTGATTAAAAGTTTGATTTTTTTGAGGTAGGGTCCATGTTAGCATAGGCTAACATGGAACTCACTATGGAGTCTCAGGCTGGCCTCAAACTTATGACTATCCTCCTACCTCTGCCTCCCAAGTGGTAGGATTAAAGGCGTGCACTACCACACCCAGCTAAAAGTTTGACTTTTAACATTTAGACGTCAGAGTTTTTTCAAGTTTTTTGATATTACAAACAGTCCTATATGTATTCCTGTACATGTAATTTTGTACATGTGCAAGCATATCAGTTGTAGATTTTTAGAAATAGGTTTACAATGGAATCTCTAAGCTTTAAATTGTGAAATACCATCAAATTGTCCTCGAAAATGTTTTAACCAAGTGTCCCATTTTCTGACATCCTGATTGCTGTATAATATCAGTTTTATATCTCTCCTGTGAGCTTTCATGTTCATTGCTGTATTTTCTTTCTCACAGTTTTCTCCTCCACCTAATGACACTTGGTGATTTAGTGTCATTGTCTCTCTGTTCATCCTCAGCTTTCATCACAGACCCATCTTCCTGTTCACCTTTCTTGGAAAGTTTGAATGGTAGCCACTCTCACTATAGCCCCCTTACTCAAAAAGTCCTAGCTAGTTTCAACTCTTCCAGCAACATTGGCGAGTCCAGCACCAAAAGTGACTGCACCGTGTATGTCTGCATTGTTTGTTTGTATTCTCTAGCATGTTTAAAGGCAAAAATGCATATCTTGACTAACACCAAAGTAATTAGAGAAAAAAATTAAAAAATTAGTGAAATGATCTCTTTCCACCTTAACTCTGTTTTGGTTTCTTTTTTGCGGGGGGTGGGGATGATGTTTGGTTTTTGGTTTTTTGAGGTAGGGTCTCGCTGTAGCCCAGGCTAACCTGGAATTCACTTGGTTGTCTCATAGTGGCCTTGAACTCACAGCAGTCCTTCTACATCTGCCTCCCAAGTGCTAGGATTAAAGACATGTGCCACCATGCTAAGATTTTAGCTCTGTATTCTTGATGAATGCTTTGTGCAATGTGCACAATAATACAAAATTGGGTAGGCCTAAGGTTTGGGACTCAGAAAGAAAGGAGAAGGTCACTACAGGATGACAGTGTGGGACATGTCATAGATTGTGGTCATGAACACTGCAAAGAATCAAGGACCAACTCTCAGAGAAAAGACTTCCAAAGAATCCTAGAGAAATAGAAATGCATGACTCTTAGACCTAGCTTTTAAAAATCTACTCTGGAAAGTTAGAATTTTCCTGGTTAATTTACAACTCACATTTTTACTTTTACCTATTTATGTATTTAGGTTTTCTATGCAAAAGGGTATGCAATGTTAAATTCCTTTTTTAGTTGTTGTTTTTGAAGCAGGGTCTCACTGTAGCCTAGGCTGACCTGGAAATCACCCTATAGCCCAGGCTGGCCTCAGACTCAAAACAATCCTACTTCAGCTTCCCAAGTGCTGGGCTTCAAGGTGTACACTGCCACAACCAGCTCAATGTTAAATTCATATTTGCAGAATTTGAAGTATAAATTTCACATTTTATAGTTCTGTTGCAATCAAAGGTATATTTGTATTTTAAACATGTCATAATTTTTAAAACTCAAATTGAAAGTGATTTTTAATGTGAAAATACTACTAAAAAGGAAGTAGATTCACGGTTAATATCCTTAGTAGTTTAAAAATGTTTACTGACTGGTTTACTAACAATTATTTATTGAGTGGCTGTTATGTGCCAACAGTTGTGCAGCCTATAACTAATACATGGGGTTAAGATTCAGGTTTTACCCTCAGTCATAGCAAAAATTAAAAGCAAGTGAGTCAGCCCTTACAGATTGAGTGGAGGGAGTTCTGTGCCCACTCAGACCTCATTCTGAATGGCACTGCTCTCAGGAGAGATTGACCACAGAAAGGTCTTTGAAGAAAGAGGATGCTCCAATGTAACTGAAAGGTAGAGCTCTCCCCAGCAATTAGTATTTGAATAGGATATGAAAAAGTTAGGGTACCATTTTGGTATTTCAGAATATTTTAAAAACAGATGAATGTTAAAATTTCTGCAAGCTAAATCTTACCAAACACTAAGTTAAACAACTACCATTTTCTCAGAAATTGTTTATATAAATTTACTCCTGTTAACTCTTATGTTTGACGTTAAACTATTTAAATAATCAGTTTTAAATATGTATCCCGTTGTGGATGCCTCTTATCTGATGAGTTCATCTCCTCCGCAGTTTCGGTGCCTGAACTGCTCAGCTTCGCAAGTCTGCTGTCAGGATGGCCCTTTGTATCAGGTAAGAGGCACTCACGACGGTACATAAGACCATCACAGTGCTCTGTGCTGTCTGCTCTCATCCCAGATTCAACTTTGGAGACATGTCACTTCGTAAAACTAATATTTTCTTTTTAATTCTTCAAACTTAAATACCCAAAATTTCCCAATACTTTAGTTCTCCCATATTAACCATTTACTGGACTAAAATTGATAGTACGTGTGTTAAGGCCACTATTCATGAATCTGAATTTTTTAAATTACTAGTTTCACCCCTTGACAAATCTCTGTTCTGCATTTGATTGAGATGTTCCCTTCTTTGCATAAGTGTTAGTTTTTAATGAGTCATTCATCCAAAATGGAAGCTGAACTATCAAAGTAAGCAACTCTTAAGTAGCAGCCCAGGCTAAATATAAGTGTGACCTCTCTCCAGAGCCCAGTCCTAAGTGCCTCTCAACTTCAATAACGTTCAATAATGAAATAACAGTGAGCTAACTTAGTGATGCACTAGGAAAACTTGAACATGTGTCTAAAGAAATTTTATCTCATGAATACTCATTTTGAAAAATTGAAAAACAGGTGAGGTTGTGTCCAATATATTGAGTCTTATAGCTGGGTGCAGAGATGATCTGTGCTCAGCCTTAATCTCATGGACTAGTCACAGCATTTTTAAAAATTCCCATTGTCCTTTTTTCCCAGTAATTAAGGCAGTCACCATCCTACTTCCTTTGCAGCCAATAACTACTAGACTTTGATATGGCAGTTTTGAGGTTTAAGCAACTTAATTATTCATTAAAACAATACTATCAATGACTAGTTAAATTTATTTCATTAGCAGCTTACCTAGAATTGCCCTCAGTCTTTTCTTTTGGTCAGTGCTGGGAATGGGAATCCTTGCCTTACTACATTCTGAGATTTTTTTCTTAGAACTCGAGTGACCTAACGCAGCATCTGTAAAGGTAGAGAGAAAAGCAGGTCGGAAGCAAGGTCATGCTTCTTGCACTACACAGATGGAGTAGGAGTGAGCAGACAGTGTGACTGAGCTAATAACTTCTGTGAAAAAGACTACTGGCTGGATTGAGATCTGTTGTGGTGATGTGCCCTGCTTCTATCTGTAACACATATATACCCATGGGCTTCCACTTTTTTCTTTGCTGCTGATAAGATGATTTTGAACTCAGATCCTAAGTATTAAACAACAGTTGAAATAAGGTGAACTTACAAATGCACACTAGGTACCTTCTCTTTCTTCAACACTTTATTATGGATAACAGTCTTTAAGAAAATTTAATTTGTACTGCAAATTACTTCAAATTCATTTCACAAAGGTAGGATAAGTATAATAGCAAACATTAACAGTGAATTCACAATTACAAAACTAGGACCAATCTCATTTTGACATAAATGTGAAGATGACAGTAACCTACTAAAGTACACTAAATAATATGCTAACGTATTATACTAAAAGAATAAAAACAAAGACTAAGTAGGACTTTTGCCAGACTACAAGAAGGGCATAATATTGTAGGGGAGATAGATTGATAATGAGCTCCTATTTTATGTGCATCCACTAAAATAAAAATTACCAGATTTCTAAAAAGATATTTGAGTGCTGGAGGGATGACTTTAGTGGTTAAGGCACTTGCCTGCAAAGCCAAAGGACCCAAATTCAATTCCCCAGGACCCATTTAAGCCAGATGCTCAAGGTAGCACATGCATCTGGAATTTGTTTGCAGTGGCTGGAGGCCCTGGCATTCCCTCGCTCACGCTCTCTCTCTCTCTCTCTCTGTGATTCTGTCAAATGATTGAATTAATGAATAGACATTTGATAAAATTTAGTTAATGCTGATTCCCCCTACAAGCTTCTTAGTTTGAAATAATTATTTCAAGACACATTTTTTATCTTTATGCCGCATTTTTCTCCTTCTCTTTTCCTTTTTGCATCTACTTTCTCCCCCCCCCCCCCATGTGTGTGTGCGTGTGTGTGTGTGTGTGTGTGTGTGTGTGTTGAGTTTTTTAGTTTTAAGTTATTGGAAAGTAAGTCAGGCATAAGGACAACTGACCAGTAAATATTTCAGCATGTATTTCCTCAGAGCAAAGACCTGCTATATATATCCAAAAGTCCATTTCACACAAGAACCTTAACTATCATACTAATGACATGTCGGTTATTTCCATGACTAAATTATGAAGTTAAATGTAATTCTAAACACATTTCTTTTGTTTTTTCAAGGTAGGGTCTCACTCTGGCTCAGGCTGACCTGGAATTAACTCTGTATTCTCAGGGTGGCCTCGATCTCATGGCGATTCTCCTACCTCTGCCTCCCGAGTGCTGGGATTAAAGGTGTGTGCCACCACGCCCAGCTTTCTAAACACATTTTTGTGAGAGTCTTGCTTAATTTGACAAAGTGATACTAACATCCATCAAGAAGTAGATGTTCTGGTCAGTTACTTGAAGTCATATTCTACAAATAATATCATTTTAACATAAATATGAATATGACAGCAACATACTTAAGTACACCCAATAATATGCTAACATATTATACTAAAAGAATAACAAACCAAGACCAAGTAGGACTTTGGTCAGAATGCAAGAAGTGGAGAGATAGATTGAGAAAGTAATGAATGAGACAAGTTCACTGTTTGCATACTCAAATATATTGTTAAGCTGAAATAGTTTAAAAAATCAGGTGCTGACTTAATGACATGTACAAAATAACAGCTCAGAAATAGACTCCAATGTTTGTAAGCATGTAAAGACAGTATTTCATTTTCATGGAGGAAAAAAGATTAACAGTATCTGTTGAGCATGTTTATCTGTACTGGGCACTCTTCTAGTACTGGGCACATAGAAATAAAAATGAGCACAAGCCTTTGCTCTTACACTTTAGTGACTGTAAAAGACAAAAGACGAACAAACAAATTTAATGTGAGAAGAAATTTTAAAGTAATTAAATAGAATCTATTTTATAAGCTAGCCAAAAGGAAACTTTTATCAGAGGGAAGTAACATAGCCATTTGAATATTTGGTGCATAGCGCTAAAGGCTGAGGGACTGGTGTGTCTGGTGTCATGTGATCTTCAAGGAGACCAGTGGCACTGGAACAGGCAGTACAAGGACTGTTGGAGACTGAGCACTCAAGAGACACAGTGTTGAATGATGATCTACTAGGGCTTATTTCATTAATTATATTAGGACCTTCTTGAGGCTGTTGAATCTATACCTCACATTATATACCAGTGTACATTTCTCTGACAGTTTAAAATAGAAAGTATTAAAAATTGTACCATAAAGATCAAGAAGAAAATAGAGTTGAGGAACTGATAATATAGTCTTTCACATTGAACTTGTAGATATAAAATAAACAAATCTTGGGCTGGAGAGATGGCTTAGCAGTTAAAGCGCTTGCCTTGCCTACAAGTACAAAGGACCCAGGTGTGATTCCCCAGTACCCACGTAAGCCAGATGCACAAAATGGTGCATGTGTCTGGAGTTGATTTGTAGCAGCTAGAGGCCCTGGTGCACCCATATTTATTCTCATTTTCTCTCTCTCTCTCTTTCTCTCTCTCTCTCTCCTTGCAAATAAATAAAAATTGAAAACAAGGTAAAAGTCTCATAATTATTTGTTGAATATGACAAAAAAGCTTCAATGTCATTTAGACTTTATGTCACACATAAAAATTAATACATTGCTCTATAGCAAGAAGCCTGCCTTTCTATTAAGAAATACATAGAGTTCAAGTAGGAAGTTACACAAAAGGAATTCATTTGGCTAATAAGCATATACAGATAATTAACTTCTTTAATAGTCAAGAAATAAAAAAGTTAAAAAAAACTATTGCATGTTTTATTATCAGGTTAAGAGGGGAGGGATGGATAATGCTCATTATTGTTATGACTGAAGGAATGGACACTCATTTTTTTTTTTAGAAATAGACAACTAGGTCAAATTTGTAGTATTTATCAAAAAAAGCCTCTATACTTTAAGTAGTATTTTCACATCTAGGAATCTGTCCTGTGGGTTGGAATATCAATCATTGGGATGAGACTAATTTATAGTAGCAAAAATTGAATAATCTCAAATGTGCATCAAAAGGAGATACGGATAATTTAGGATACATTTCTTTAATAACACAATGTGTGGCCACTAAAAATAATAATATAGTAATGTATTAAATAATATGTTTATGGACTTTTAAGTAGAAAAAATTATTTACCAAACCAGATGTTTAGCATGATTTTAATTTAAAAAAAAACTGTAGATAAAATGGCTAGAAGGAGCCGGGCGTGGTGGCGCATGCCTTTAATCCCAGCACTCGGGAGGCAGAGGTAGGAGGATCGCCGCGAGTTCGAGGCCACCCTTAGACTCCATAGTGAATTCCAGGTCAGCCTGGGCTAGAGTGAGACCCCACCTCGAAAAACCAAAAAAAAAAAAAAAATGGCTAGAAGGTTGCATACTAAAACTGTTATGGTAGTTACATTTAGAAGATAAGATTTAAATAATTTTCCAAATATATGACAAAACATTATATTTATAATTAAAAATAAAGAACTTATTATTTAAGGAACAAGCATATCAGCCAATGACAGTGAGCTTCCTCATTTTCTAAAGTCATCACATTTGAAATGTATATTTTGAGAATTTATCTGTTCATTTTTATTACGTAATGAGAATTGTGACCCGAAAACTGTGTGGAAGGGAAGTCCATTGAGTGTGATCATTTAACCAACTATGCTCTATTTTACTGGAGCAAGTGTGTTGCCTTTTCACCTCAGAAAGATAAGGAAAAACACAGACATAACTGAAGATATCTAAAGAGCTTTCACATTTTAATAAAATCGGTGAATTTGATATATGGCACATGAACAAATATAAATTGTTTCTAAGAGGAGAAAACAAAAGCTGCTTCAGGCAGAAACAGAAAATCTCAACCAATGACAACCACCCATTCTACTTGCCTTTCTGTTTACTCTAGTACAGTTGTTGACAGATACTTCTAAATATGATGAAAATGTTCTAAAACAGGCAACTCAACTGCAGAAAGCCTGCAGATTCATCAGTCAGGAACAGAAAGTGTGAAAGATTATTACAGAAAGGACAGGCTGGGGGTTGGAGTGAAGTAGTGCTATGGGAATTCATAAAGTTAAGATGGCTGTGTGTATGATTTCAAAATCTGTCTGGCTTTAAGAAATGCTCAGAGAACCGTGTATGTGTCAGTGTAAGCAGTCCAGAGGTTGATGTCAGTGTCTTCCTGTATTGTTCTCTACTTTATTTACTGAGGCAAGAATCTCTCACTTGAACCCAAGGATCATTTTGGCTAGTCTAGCTAGCCAGCTTACATTGGGAATCTTGTCTGCACCTCCCTAGTGCTGGGAATCCGGAGGGGTCACTATGCCCTCTTATCATTTACATAGGTACTGGGGGTCAGAACTTCAGTCCTCATGCTCTCACAAGCCCTTTACTGACAGCTATCACCACAGCCTACAGAAATACAATTTTTAATGAAGTTTTTTGGTCCCCACTCCCGGATATGATTCTGCAACAACAGGATAAAATTCAAAACAAAAACAAATATACAAATTAAATACAGATTAATTAGACCATGGAAACTGTAAAAGACCTTCATGCTCCCCCTTTGAAAGCTGGAAGTGGCATCGGCTTTACTTCTTCAAACAGGAGAGTAAGACCTAGGCATCTCTCTACCCTTCTGTCCCATACTGAAAGATAGTAGATACAGACATTGATCTTCTCAATATGTAAAGAACCTACAAGTGCTGAAATGGTTACTTTCAGAATTGTAGACTTGCATTCTGTCCCTGTTTTCTACATGAAAAGTATACAGGGCCTGAGAGATGGCTTAGTGTTTAAGGTGCTTGCCTACAAAGCCAAAAGACCCAGGTGTGATTCCCCAGGACCCACGTAAGACAAATGCACAAGGGGGTACACACATCTGGAGTTTGTTTGCCCTGGCGTGCCCATTCTTCCCCCCCTCCACCTTTATGATGCATGAGTTTTCTATGATAAGGAAGTAACGTTCAAACAGAACAGCAGAGTCAACACTTTCCTCTCTTAGTGTTACATGGTAGGTAGCGACGTGTGAAACCTTTTCTACATATAGCTGGTCAACACAAACCTTTTATCTGTAGTATGTAATAGATCTGGATAGTTAATGGTATCAAATGACTATTGAAAGGCAGTGACCTAAGTAGTTCAGGTAGCAATTAGTTACATATTTCCAAATTTTTAAAGACTGTTAAATATATTTTAAATGCTAAAAGGATGAAAGTATCAAATTCACAAAAGAATTTACTTTCAGAATATTACAGTTTTATAGATTCACAGTATGGAGCCTTTCATAATGAGTGGCTCAGTGGGATTTCACCAGTAGCAGCTCGATTTACTCAGCCTCACAGAGTTGCTGGTGGGACGCCTGGAAGCAGGGCATCTAGCTCTCAGTCCTCCACGGCACCTACTTCTCCTGAGTGGTGCATTGGAACTGGTCACATATATGTACGCCGTTGAACTTGACCTCTGCTGCATTTTAGTGAAAACTTGATTGATTCGAGAAAAGTAACAGGAATGAAAAGAGTGCTGGATATGGTAGCTCATGCTTCTAATCTCAGCAACAGAGAGGCTGTGGCAGGAGGATCGAGTTTGAATCAAACCTAGGCTACATATTAAATTCCAATAAGCCTGGACTACAGAGTAATATCCTGTCTAGAAAGAAAAAAATATGGAAGGATGAGGAAGGGAGAGAGGGAAGGTAAAAAAGTACTAATGGAAGTAACTTAATCTTATTTATATTTATTTAAATATTTATTTGCATTGGGATGGGAGGGAGCACCAGAGCCTTTTGCTGCTACAAATTGAATACTAGATACTTGTTCCACTTTGGGGGTCCAGCTTTACATGGTGGCTAGGGAGTTGAACCCAGGCAAACATGCTTCACAAGCAAACACCTTTAACTACTGAGCCATCTCCCCAGCCCAAAGTAGTAACTTGAATCTTACAAGGCAACTTAAATTTTTGCTGTTATAATCACTAGATGAAAAATTGTTAAATGTTTTGGTATACAAGCTATATTTTTATGTAAACATAGTCTTACTCATCATCTGTTTTTATTTTATAGTCATACCCTATGGTATTGCAGTATCGACCAAGAATTGATTTCGGGTAGACCAAAGGGCCTAGATTTCACTGAAATGAATCCTGCACTATTTGTTTACTCGTCGACAGATTGCACAGTGAACGGTGTGTGGACTAGAGGGACACAATCAGATTTTCAGCATGCAAATAGGGCCATTGTCTGTCTCTAAATTGTTAGTTGCATTCATGTTGTTTCTGTTAGGAGCAATCCAAATGCCATTCTGGTATGGAACCATCTGTGTAAGGTATTTCTGCTGTCTCACAGTGTGCAAGTCATGGCTGCAATCCATTAGGTGTGCAGCCATAACTAAGCTTTCTGAGTATTTTGCTTGCCCATCCCCAGGTTGTTCTAATGTTTCATTACACTAGTAAAATGGCTCACTCCTTGTGGTATGGTAGTTTTCACATACTTAACTATTTTATCAACTCTTGTTTATTATAGAGTACTGCACAAGAACGTAATTATATCTTGAAATTATTTTGTATGAAAATATATTTACAAAAGTGGTTTCAGAGCCACTGTTATTCTTGGTAAGCTTTTATGTAAAAAAAAAAAAAAGAAGAAGAAGAAAAGAAAAAATCAGCTCATTCTTGAGTGTACAAGTCTTTTGTGAAAAATTCCAGTTATTTTTTTTGCATTAGAGCACATAATTGTAGACATGCTAGACATCTGTATAGTCTACTAGTTGCACAAGGAAGGCATGTTAGCCCTCCAGATTGAAAATGTATGTGACTTCTTAGTCAACTGAAGTGTTAGATTCACAACCATTCAATATGTTGGCAGCTGATCGTACCGACTTCTAATAAAAGTAATGTGTAAGGTTATATTTGATGATGCCTTAGGACAAGCGGGTGCTGCTTCATGAAACTTCGTTGTATAACCTGTTTTATCTGTGTATCATTACACTGTTGCTATCATTCAATGGATACTTTTTTGTTGTTTAAGTTGGCCTTAGGTTTGTGTCATTGTGGCATGCAAAAGGTTGTGTATGATGATATTATGACTTTTAGAACAGGTAACATTGACTATAATGGATTCCAAAAGTCTCAAAACAGTTGTAAGATAATATTACTAACTACACATCACAATTCCCAACCATATGCAGAAAACGGAATAAAAGCAATGTAGTTGATAAATATGCTAACCAAAATTAATGGTTTGGCTTAGTTTGTTTTAGATACTATAGTAAGTAGGGGAAGTGGGATTCTTGTTTTAAATGTGAGTTCATTAGAAGTCAGAGCTATGACAGTGTTCCTAATTTTGCAGTGTGTTAAGTCTTCCATTCATGTTGAGATTAGTCTGCAACTCAAAGAAAGTCTTCTTACCTTATTACATTAAAACTTCATTTTAAACCCTGTAAAATACATAGTGTTCCCAAAAACCTCTTTGGAAATTGTCTTTCAGTTGCTTTGAAACAAACGAGTCAACCTCTGAGTCTTAAGAAAAATCTAGTAATTAATAAAATTACTTGTCTTAGAAACCTGACACTGAGCAGTGAGCACAGTGTGTGCATCACACACGGTTTTTACACTGTACACATGCCATGTGCTACCTTTGCCAGTAAAGTCTTTCACAAATTAATGCCTTCTGAATCCCACAATGCTTCATAGAAATAAGAAATTCTGCTCTAAGGAGCATACACAATGCAGCTCAGTCTTGACATACTTCATAATATAAAAGGCTGAAAGTTTATAATTACCTTTTCTTTATATTTTTCAAGTCAAAAGTCTACATTAAAGTTCTCTGATGTTAGAAGGTCACAGCAATACTATATTAACTTCATCTGGTTAAATTATGCTTGTTCTTAGCAGAGCACCTAAGCAGAATTCAAGAAGTTTTCATTAACTCTTCAAAAACTTGGAGAAGACCATTGCACTTAACTAAAAAGCAATTTATTTTCTACCTACAAAAATTATTTTGCTATTCTGTGAAACCTGGTTCCTAGGTATTCTAAATTTTTAAGATAAATTTGTTATATCTAGATCAGTGATTAAAATAGTGTTCACATATGGAAGTTAATTTTAATTAATTTGAGTCAAAATGAAATGAATGCATTTTGAAAACCACATGAGATTGGAATATTTGGCTCCCCTACCAAGACTTATGTTAATAGGTGAGTTTTATGTACAAGATTTCTTTAAATTTGGTTTGTTGTGTAATCACAATGCAACTTGACTATTTTCCAAGGGATACATGTGAAATAATTACATAGTGGAGAGTAGTTTTGTATAAAATTCCTTTATTTCATGTTAATGCATTTTTACCAAGGTGCAATAAAATATGTGCCAAAAACAGAACTTGGGAGAAAAATACACATTTTTCAAGGGCCCTGGTATTATGGTATTGCTACTAGAACCATAGCCTCCTTCAGCTGATCTATTTTGGTTTATCAACTCTGAGAATCTAAGTAGAGGGATGTTTTCATGTCTAGTAATACACTAAGTCCCCAGCTAATTATTCTCTATAACAGGTTATAGAATTTATAAGAAACCAGGTATATAGAAAAATGTTCAGGCACCTTTTGTGGCTAGCTTTACAAACCAAGGGTGTTTGAATTATTACATAAATAACCTGTAGGAATAATTATCTGAATCTATAAAGTCAAAGAATAAACATAAATTCAATTATCTTTTAATCTGTTGTTGCTTAAGCAATAAACTGACAAGAACTTCCTTAAAATGTTGTGTTCTCTTTATACCTGCCTTAAAAATCAGACATGAAAAGGTCAAGGAATCATGGCTACAAAGAATTACTGGTTTTTTAAATATCATTTTAAATTGAAGTAATTACACCTGCTAGTAGAGAAATTAAACAGCCTTTTCTCTAGCTTAACAAGACACTTTTTTTTTTAACAAGTATTAGAAGATGTACTAAAAGACTTATAGATGAGGTTATATTCAGTCTGGGGTTTGGTTAACTTGAATAATGTCTTTTAACTGTGTTTAAATATTATTTCTTGATTCACTAAGTATCTACCCCATACTAATATGCCACATTGTATGAATATAGTGGACTTGCTCAAATGTTATCTAAATTTAACCTAATTCTTTAAGAAAAAATGTGTTACATATTATTGTGAATTGCTTAGCTTTATTGAATATTTAAAAGAAAGTGCCTCATGACTAAAGTGCATTTTGTTTCAGATTTACTGCATAAATTTTCAGTTATCTGTACCTGTCTCTTATGAATGGTTTCATATCTAAATAGATATTTGCAAGTTAGAGTAATCTTTTTTAAAGATTTTCATAATATAGATATCACCAAAGATACTTTACTGTTAATAAATAACCATGTGGTAGAACAATCTTGACAGTTCAGAGGCTGGAAGTTAGATTGCAACTTGATTTTAAATAGTTAGGCATAGGCAGTAACCTTGATTCATTATTAAAATATCACCAACGAACGGCATTAAAGTAAATTTTCCTGGTGATGTTGGTCAGACGCAGTTTTCTTGCAATAATTACAGCACACTTCCTTTCAAATACATTCACTGTTTTTTCTAGCACTAAAAGACCTTAGAAGATCCTCAAATATGAGATATGTATGTAACCAATAGCCCCCCCTCCCACTAAATGAAAAATGAGAGAAATTCAAGCTTGTAAAAGAATATTGAAATTGAGGTTTTAAAGTTTAAGAAACGTGTTATTCTATAAAGACAGTATTAAGTAAATTGTACTTATTTAGCTTTTGCTTACTAAAATGTGAAATTTTATTAAAGATAGATTTGGGTCAAAGTGCTGACATTCTTACTTAGATAAGGTATAGTACATTCTATTAAACTTACATAAGTGGTTTTTTTTTATTTAAAAGCAAGATTTTCATAAAAGCTTGGGTTGTTTTTTGTTAAAAGCAACTCCTAGTTTTATTTCTCAGCAGTTACTTTACTTTTACTAGAATTTAGCCAAAATTTGACAAAATGGAATACAGTATATACACCAAGAAAAATGTCCCATTATACTGTTTCTCCTTGGGAGTTCATGCTGTGTGTCATCTCTGAACAAAGTCTGTGGTGGGTCACTTAGGTTTAGCCTCCTCAGATAGGATGGAAGGGATGCAGTCTGGTCATGCTTGGGTCAGCCTGCACTACCACTGAGCTACATTCCAGTCCATTATTCTGATCACATAAGGAATTTTATAGCAGACTAAGCTTTGTTTTCATGTAAGGTACTGATTGGTTCTAAGAATTTCAAAAGTGAGTTTGCCATAACTTCTTTTCTGGATTAGAAACACAAAAATTTGGCATCCTCTTATTAAGATGTATACATCCTTTGGGGAGAAGTAAGGAACCTAGCATGTCTGCTAGGTCTAGTTTATGAAAAACTGAAAAGTATTAAATACACGAAAGACTCAGAAGCCCTTCAAAAGCACAAAATAACAAATTGGTCTGGATTTACTTGATATATCTAGCTAGGTTCAGTAATGTTTGATGTAAAACAGGAGACTGAAGGGTCATTAAAATCGACTGGCACAGACAGTATGGCTTTCATAGTTGTGTTTTAAGCAATGGTGTTTTTTAGTAATTTAAAAATTATTTGCCTCCTATAATACAGTTTTCACAAATAGTGCATTTTCTTTCCTCATATTTTCAAATATACCTAAAATTGTTGGGCACTTCCTTTTCAGATAGTTACAAAATTAAACTTTAATAATTTTATTGCTTTGAGATCATGTATGCCCCTTTGTGAGTCAAAACAGACTGATTTTTTAGAAATACCTTTTAATGTTAATTATCTTTACATCTGGGATCTAATAAAGTGTTATGTTAATTACTGGACCTAGTTTTCTTCCATCCTGTAATGCTTCAATGGAAAAAAAAATAATCTACAAATGATGTTTCTGGGCAATATAGAGATAGTAAATAGGTTTATTTATTTATCCACACATTACACACCAGCCCACTCGAGCAGGAGTTCTATACACTCAGATGTGATGGGGCAACCTAACATTGCTGGGTGTCAGTTTTCTTTTGCTGTCTTTCTTAGAATGGGGGTGGGGGCCCAAGTGTCCTTATGAAGCTGTGGTCCAGGACGAGAGCTTGTGGGGAGGGCAGGCGTGTTCTGCCACTTCCCTGCATCTGGCGACACAACTGCACTGGGTTGTTTGTTGAATGCCTCACAGTAAGTGCAGCTGGCATGGAATAGATTGCAAAGTTATGTTGCTAATTTTACTTTGAAATATGAACTATTTAAGCTTTTTGTCAAAAGTGGTAACATCTTAATACAAATAAAAACCTTTTTGTGGTTGTAAGATTTAGCTTATAAATCATTCAAATTGAAGTGAAAGAATTACCAGGTCATTGTTAATGACTTCGTCTATTAAGAATATATGTATTTTTGTAAAGGAAAAGCACTTGTAGATATTTAATCAGTGCAAGATATATGTCTGTTTTGCAGAAATAAAATGCTGCTTAGAGATTCTCCTTAAATATTTTTATTTTTGTGCTCAAATGTATTTCTGTTGATCTCTGGAATGTTCTGTACAAAGCTGTATGATTGTACTGTTGAGCTAGATACGTTTTTTTTTTTTTTTTTAAATCTGGGCTTAGCCACATATATTTGACCATGTTAAAAATAGTATCTTTGTTATTAAATTTTTGATTGCATAATATTTTGTTTGTCTCTTTAATATTAATAGCTGCAGATTGCAACCTGTTTTAAAACTGCTCCTTCAAGTGCAGTTCTCTTAGCAAATTTCATTGAAATCTGATGAGTATTTGAGGTCATAAATAAGAGCGTTAAGCTGCCTTTCTAATGACACCCCGTTCAGTTTCAAAAGGAGAGACTCCCAATCAGCTAATACCCCAGGTGTGACACACATGCGCGCGTGCGCGCGCGCACACACACACACACACACACACACACACACATATGGGATTATTCAAACCTAAAAGAGTATAAAGTAATTATGGACCAAAGAAAGGTCTGGTCCAGGTGAACTGAGACTAGTTCCTCCAGTTAGAGGAGTAATTTCTGTAAGGGGGTTTCTTAGTTAGTTTTATTTATTTGTTTATTTATTTATTGAGGTAGTTAGGGTGTCACTCTAGCCCAGACGGACCTGGAATTTACTCTGTAGTCTCAGGGTAGCTTCAAACTCACAGCAATCCTCCTACTTCTGCCTCCTGAGTGCTGGGATTAAAGGCGTGCACCACCACACTGGGCAGTTGGGAGTATTTTTTCTGCTGTTGTCTTAGACAGTGCCTCCTACAAATTCTTACTCTTTCTACAGGTCCCTGCAGCTCTTTATAAAGGTCTGCCCCTTAAAAATTCAAGATCCTCCATACAAATCCTGCTGTCCTATACAGCCCTGTCCCTTTCCTAAGCCCTACTCTCCTTCTCTAATTCCTAGCCATCCTGCAAAGCCCTCCTCCTCTTCCAGTAGCACCCTGCACCTCTTAAGTCCTCTTCCCCAAGCCTTTCCTTAGAACCTAGTCCCTCTCCCATCAAGCTCCTCTACCTTCAAAGCCCAGTGATAACAGCAGGGCCTTGCTCCTCCAAGCCTGCACCTCCTCCTATTCTATCTTACAGAACCCTACTACTGCAAAACTCTGCTCTTCTTTGGCAAGCCCACTCCTCCTACAATGCCCCAACCCATCCTCAAAGCTTCCATAGTAATTACAGGATCCTACGATTCTGCAGTATCCAGCGCCTACAAACCGTGCTCCTCAAAGATCTTAATTCCTCTTACGAAGCCTGTCCCTAGTATACAGTGTACTTCTTTGAGAAGACAAGTACTCCTATTGATACATTCTCTAAAACCTTGCTGCTCTACAATTTTGTCCTACCAGCTATTCTCCTTCCAAAGTTCTGTTCCTCAAACAAGGGCCTGCCCTTCCTACAAAGCTCTGCTTTTCTCCCTACACTCAGCTCCTCTGTACAAAGCCTTGTTCTACCAAGGAAACCCACTTCTCACAGGAAACTGCTCCTCATGGAGTGCTAGGCTCCTAAAAAGCCCTGTAACCCCTTTAGTCCCACCACTGCCATCTACAAAGCCCCACTCCTAAGGTCTAGCTCCATACGAAGCCTCGGGTCCATGGAGAGCACTGCGCACAAACACTGCTCCTGGGAGAAGCCCTGTTCTCTGCAGAGTGCTACTTTAACTTGAAACCAAGGTCCACTGTTCAAGGCCTCTCCTGCGTCTGTGAGGAAAGTGTCAAGTGCTGTGAATGAGGAAGAAAGTTGGGACAAATGTGCTTGAGGAACTAGGACATGAACAGGGCTGTAGGAGGAACAGGGTTCTGTAAGCAGGAACAGGTTTGTAGGACAAACAGCTTTCTAAAGACAAGAAGTGCCTTGTCAAGTCAGGCATTTTAATTTCGTTTGTTTCTTAATTTTTTAGTCAGTGTCTGTTTTGCCCAGGCTGGTCTCAAGTTCCTGGGCTCAAGCATCTTCTTGTCTCAGCCTTCTAAATGGTTTCTGCTGCACCCCACTACTCTGAGCTAGGGCATTTCAATAGGAGCAGGGCTTTGTAAAGAAAAACAGGGCTTTGCAGGAAGGAGCAAGTTATGTTATAAAGTAAGTCAAGTCTTTGAAAGATGAGCAGATCTTCCAGAAAGAAAAGGGATTATGAGGAGGCACTGGGCTTTGTCAAAAGCACAGCAGTTTTTAGAAGGTGTGAGCTTTGTAGGAGCAAAGAGCCTCTTGGGAGGACCAGGGTTTGCAGAGTGAGCAGAGCCTGTAAGGAAGAGCCAATCGTGTAAAGGAGCTGGGTGTCCTAGAGAAATCCAGACCACACTGAAGAAAAAGGAAATATCCTATACCTTAAAAGCCCCTCTGGTCCTTAGAAAGCCCTTCCTACAACCCTCTGTTCCTGCTTACAGAGCCCTGCTCCTCCCACAACCCAATTCATGATCTGTCTCCTCAAGCACATCCGTTCAAACTTTCTCCCTCGGCCATAGCACTTGGCACTTTCCCCACAGCCACAGCCGTTGATGTCTTCCCAGGAGATCATGAACTTAGGGGTGTTGACTAAATCATTGTGCTATGCCCTCAACTCCCACAAACACCTAACACTTCCATAGTAACTGGCACCAGTAAAGAATAATGAATTAAACCAGATTTCTGAATGAGAGCTGATGTCCACAAGAATCTTCAACATCTCTCCTCCACTGTCTCCTTTCCTGACACTGGTTCTAGCTCTTCAAAACCTCTGGAAGGTCAATAATAAAGGTGTCAACATGCCAAGGTACCAGGTGGGCATCAATGCAGTTTAAAAATAATGCTTTTCTATGATTCCTATAAAGTATGACAGAGGCAAGATGTGCCTTGCTGCTCCCACTATATTCCCAGAATTATGGAAAAGAAGAAAATGTTTGCCTGATGGGGAGGGCAAAAACAGATCCTTCCATAGCCAGCCAGGCCTTGGAGCTGAGGTTCCTTTCCAGTTCCCTCTCCGGAGACTCATTGCTCACATGGAGGTATGGTGGACTTCCCAGCGAGCCTATCCTGTTGTCTCTCGTTCCCTTTTGCTCTCTTTCTCTTTTCCCCTCCTCCAGAAATTAGCACTGGCAAGCCCTCGTAGGCAGCTCAGGCCTGACCAACTTGGAACCATAGCTTCATCCCTATGCCTGCTCTGAGGCTCCACCTCCAAGCAGCTGTGCACCACTGGTTCCCATCCAAGGAAGAGAGGGCAGGCGAGGAGGCCCAGCCACTCTTCTCTCCCTGATTCCTTTCTTCTATCCATGTTAGCTCAGCTTCACTACCACTCCCTACAATTCTCTCCTAATAGTTCCCCTCCTTCGAATGCCCTTCTTTTCTCCTGCCTCGCACACACTCTTGGTTTCCTATTCCCTTCATTTGTCTGTTCTCAGGGTTCAACCACTTGAACCTTTTCTTTCTCATGTGTTTTTTATTCTACCTGACTTTTTTCCTCATTGCTCTTCCTAATGCCTCTCTGACATTTCATGCTTTCTTGTCTTCATTCCCCTTTTCCCTTCTCTTGATCTTTCAACATAGTCCAATTCTTTTCTCTGGTCTTCTGCCCTACCTCGTCTTATCCCTTCTGCCCATTCTTAAGATGATTAGCATAGAGGAACTAACATCACCACCACCGCTATGCTAAGTGACCTACCTTCAATGTCATCTAAGCTATTAAGTTGCAGATGAAGATTGAGATGAGGTTGAGGGAAATTCAGACAATAAAAGAAGATAACATGGAACCCAAGAGGAGTAGCCAAGCCAAACCCCCATGACTACCTTAGGAATCCTGGAGAGGGCAAGGGGGCCAAGTACAGGACAGGGAGTTGGGTTTAGTTTGGAGAGGGTAGGAGAAAGGATCATGAAAAACTCTTTCCAACAGCCCAGTCCAGGGCTCCCACAGAGCCAGTGGCCTTGCCAAGCATTGCACCTTGCCCAGATATACCCCTTATCTGGAGCTGCAGAGTCTCAGCAGCTGCCTTGGGATGCCTTCTGTGCTGCCCACTCTCCTGCCTCCTCTGCACATACGTGTCCTATCTCAAGTAAGGGAGGGAGACAGTTCTACCACTGGTTCTCTGAGCGTCAGAGCACCAATGGAACTGCAGCATGAAACTAAAGCTCACTAGATTGACCCCAACACCTTCTTATTCTACTTGTACTTCTCTCTGGGTGAAAACTTCAGAAGCTCTCAGAATGTTTCAGTATAGTTTACATCACAAAACAGCCTCAATTTAGCAAAAGTGTCCAGTTCCATCTGTCAACACTAACACATTCCCCAAC
Source organism: Dipus sagitta (assembly GCA_036346955.1). Taxonomy (NCBI): domain Eukaryota; kingdom Metazoa; phylum Chordata; class Mammalia; order Rodentia; family Dipodidae; genus Dipus; species Dipus sagitta. Next base: position 45,038,440 of record CM070770.1, on the reverse strand, counting down.
AACATTCTTCCTTGCCCCTAGCTAAGTCCTGCCAAGGCCATCTTCCATCTGCAGTGGAGTCATTTCCCTCTTTCTCCTCCCCTTCCTGTTTTTAGTTCATCATCCATGCTACAGTTTGAATCTTGAATGCCCACCAAAGGTCTATGCCCTGGTGCTAAAGGGAGATAGTGGAAGCCTTAAGAGGTGGACTTAACTGGAGGTCTTCAACCACTGGAGGCGTTGAAGGGGGAAAGCCCAGCACCTCCACTTCCTCTTTTCCTCGCCTGTACTCATGAATAATTTTGGTCTACCATGGCATCCCACCATGGTGTGCTGCCTTACCCAAATCAACAGGGCCAGTTGATCATAGTCTGACACTTCTGAAACTATGAGCCAAAATAGACCTTTTCTCTCTTTTTTTTTTTTTTTTTGTAACTTTTTTATGAGAATCGGTACACCAGGGCCTCCAGCCACTGCAGTCGATCGAACTCCAGATGTGTGTGCCACCTTGTGCACATGTACAACCTTGTGCATATGTGTCACCTTATGCGTCTGGCTTATGTGGGACCTGGAGAGTTGAACGTGGGTCCTTAAGCTTCATAGGCAAGCACCTTAACCGCTAAGCCATTTCTCCAGCCCTGGACTTTTCTCTTTATAAGTGATTATCTCAGGTGTTTGTTTGTAGTAATAGAAACTGACTAACCTAGCAGGACAGCAGAACAAATTGAGTTCAGCATAGGAAGCTGTGTGATACCTCCAAGCAGTGTGGGGTTGACTGTCTGAAGCTCCTTCATGCCACAGTCCTTCTGAGTTCTTTGGAGAGTCCTGTCTGATCCTTTAACCACCACTCACCATAACACATCCATGTCTTTAGTTCAGAGGACTTTCCTCACAGCCCTCCCCTTCCCTGTGGAGATGCAACCACAGCCTTTGACTACAGGGATTTGCCCTTTTTCCAGATTGCCATTTTGGGTGGAATCACCTTTTATGATGGTATTCCTGCTGCAATTCCAGAATTCAGGCACCATTGACCTACTGTCAGCCATGAACCTGTGCTTCTCAATAGCATAGCGGCAACTTCCCATTCTTTCTGCCTCACTCTGTCCTGATGCCTCCTGCTGAGAGAACCAGCTGCCTTTAGATTCCTCTGGGTATGTCCAAACAGTGTTTGCTCATATACACACCAAGCCTTTCTAGGGCACCCTTCACCCCTCCACCTCCAGGAATGTTCACAGTCCAGCTCACTCCACAGGAAGCTCTGCATAAGTCCTTCCTACTGAGTTCCTGGAGTTTCTCTCTGAAAACCAGAAAGCTTTCAATTGAAACTTACCCAAAACTCAGCCAACCAGATAGCCAGAGCCTTGGGCAGCTCATCACTGGGTATGAGCAGGTACTCCACCTTATGTCCAGCAGAACCCAAGTTGTCCAAGCTCCAGTAAGTCCCGGCTTTCTATAGTCCCCTTGTCCAGAGGTAAGATGACATATACTTCAATTCCTGATGGCAAAAGCAGGTTAAGAGACCCAACTGTGTCCTGCTTGTAGCATCCAGTTCAGATGGAAGCCCTGGTGTTAGTCCATACAGGACTCTAAGATCAGCTGACACTGAAGACAGAGTATGGACTGAAGCACCCAAACCCAGACTTGCTGACTCCTGGGCTCTTTGGGAAGAGTAAGGTGGCCCTGGGACTGGAACAGGCATAAGACTGCAAACACGACATCAGGAATCTAAATGCAGAGGGCTCTGTTCCCTGACAATGGGTAGATACCAGCCATTCTGGGATGGTTAACACCAGCCTATCAGTATCATCTTTTTTTTTTTTTTTTTTTTTTTTTTTGGTGTTTCAAGGTAATGTCTCACTCTAGTCCAGGCTGCCCTGGAATTTACCATGTACTCTCAGAGTGACCTCAAACTCACAGCAATCCTCCTACCTCTTCAAATTGCCATCTTTTAAGGCCCCTACATGGAAGCAATTAGAGAGACACTGTTGGAGGTGGGGGAGGGTATGTCCTGGGAAGTTTTCCCATTTGGGCTAACCACCACGAAGTAAGGCGGAAATGGCCCAATGGAGAGGTTGATTGTTGATGTACTGCTCACCGAAGAACATCTTGGAGCTGCCATTGAGGACTTCTGACCCAGGTAACCCAGAGTCCTGACGTGAATTGTGACGGGAAATGAGCAGGGATCCCAGAATCCAACCAGTAATCGTCTTCATTCGTTGGCCAGTCGTGAGCTGTGTGGCTGGCCTTTGCTCTCTACTCCCTGTCGTGGCTCCTTCTCCCTGATCCCCTCTGATAAAATTCATCTCTTTTGCAATTGCTGTATCATGTGTCAGCTTCCCAACCCCCACCAGATTACAAACTCCTGAGCAACACAGCCAGTTTGTAGTATTAGCCCTCAGCCCCAGGTAGGACCTTGCCCACATACCAGGTTCAGGTAGGATCAAGTAACTCAAGAGCCTCCACCTATGCTCAGGTTCTACCCTACCTGTTCAGTATGCCAGAGAAACAACTCAAGTTCATAGGCAGCTGGGCCCCCCAGGGGAAGAAAGCCACTGTCATCCTCTGAGGATCACATTGGGTAAAACAGGTTGGCTGTGAGTGTGGCATATAACTTGAAGAAATTAAGGCACATGGTATGTGACTTAAATTTGTAGCCTTATTTTTGTTTCTCAGTTCTGGGAATTGATCAAGCCTAAGACCTTGTGCATGCTAGACAAGTGCTCTGCCAAGGAGCTGTGTCCCCAGCCCTCTTTCTACTTTTTATTTTGAAACACAATCTTATTATAAGTTCCCAGAAATGAAATGCACATTCACTATAAGTGCTCAGGAATGAAAAAACAAAAAACTTAAGTGACTGATATGAGTGCTAACTCTGCTATACTGTGTACTCACACATTCTGTTATTGATCAGGAAAATTGCAGAATTTTCACTGCAAGCACCAAACAGAGGGCTCTTTTCCCTGACAGTAGGTAGATACCAGCCATTCTGTAATGGGTAGCACCTACCAGTATCAGATGGCCATATTTTCTTTTCCCTTTGGTTTTTCAAGGATAATAGGCATGTGCCACCAGGCCTGGTTCTATTTATTCACTTCTTCAAGCCCTGAAAGTTTAGGCTACCTTTGTATGGTTGGTCCATGCCCAGGCTTAATTTGCCATGAGCTGTCATTCCTTTTGCCTTTAATGAGTTATTTTAAATTCCTACTGTGCTTTTAATATTCAGTTTCATGGATCTTAATGTCGTTATTTTCCATTTCTCCAAAACAGATGACATTGTTCAGTAAAACATCATGCTTGGTTCCAAACTACAAACTCCATGTAGCCCCTCCTGGCTTTCTTATACCGTGTGCTTGCCAGTTGTGGTGGTTTGAATGTATTTCCCCCATAGACTCGGGTGTTATATTAAGCTTGTGACTTTGGTCTCTAGCCATCTCACTGGAGGAGGTGTCACTGGGGGTTGGTGGATCCTGGAGTCCAGCCCTAAGGTGTCACTGGGGGAGCGTATCTGAATTCCAGCCCAAAAGTGTGCAGGCATGCAGAGAGGTTTGAGCTCTGCCTGGGTCCTGCTTGCTGTCAGCTTTTGTGCTTGCTGCTTTTTGGTTTTGCTGGCTACTGGCAGTTGTTCTTTCTGCTGGACTTAGGAATGGGAGCCAGCTTGTTCTACCATTGTGGAATTTCCCCTGGATCTGTAAACTTGATGTAAGTCCCTTCCTCCCCCAAACTGTGCCTGGTTTGGATGTTCATCCCAGCAGTGTGGATCTGACTAGAATACCAGTGCTTCCCCATGACTGATGCTTTGCTCCTGTTCCCCCATCTCCCTCTGTACCTAAGTTGTTCCAGATGACCCACCTGCTCTCAGCACTATTACCTAATTAACCTGAACCCTTCTCAGCGAAGCTCAGGAAGCCCTGCTTCAGAGGAACACTTTCTCATGTCCATGGCTGAACCAACCCTTTATTAGAGGTTATGGTAGGTATCAGACACTTTGTCATAGGCCCCTGGCAACTTTATGCTTGTGGGTTTCAGTTAATGGCTATCCCCCATGCTATACTGTAAGGTTTGACAGTAGTACACATGTCAGGCATTCCATTAAAATTTACTAAATAAGCATAATATATAGATGAATTCAACACAGGCGTCATAGATTGAATGGACCAGTGCTTATTGGTCTCTCATAAGTCATACAAATGAGTGAAGGCCAATAGTACCAGATGTGAACCATCTGACACATTTGATGGCACTCAGATCAGACACATTGGCCCAACTGCAGAATTTATGGAAAATTCATGCATGAGAGGCTGACAGATTGTAAAATTATATTCTGTGGTCAATTACACTCCTATTGTGTTGTTTGCACTCTCTCGTGAGAGCTAATTATTCTGATAGTTTGTTTTTGTGACTTTTTATTACTTTCTCTTTTCCTTTCCAGTCCTACTTCACTATCAGAAAAATAAATTTACCATGCACACTTTTTTATCCTAACATCCCATCTTAAGGATTCTTGCTTAGAAGAACACACTCCTGTCATGACAAATGATATCATTTTCATAATAACATGTTTGCATAGGCAAGAAAATTAAGACAACCTAAATTTCCACCAAAAGAGAAATGCATTGATAAACTCTCACTACATCATCATAAAGAGTGCAGCAGTTCGATGCTCTGATTAGAGATGCTCTACTGCCTTGTTAATTGGCACACAGTAATGTTCAGCGAACATTTTAAATTATTGACAAATAGTACTTTTTTCAGAAAAGTTTATTTGAGCACATTTTTCTTCCACACACTTTTTTTTTTCTAGCCCAGATAACCTGGAACTCACTCTGCAGTCCCAAGCTGTCCTCAAATTTACAGCAATCCTCTGACCTTAGCTGAGATTTGAGGCGTTTGCCACAATACCCAATTTCTTCCACACTCTTTTCTCCACGCTGCATGTCTTTATCAGTGAACTGATTGGGTGTGGTCAAGAATCTGAAATTCTTCACCTCCACATGGTGGGCTCTGAAGTAAGGTTGGCCTTACCCATCCATCCCTGGTTCTTATAATAAATCAATTGAAAACCTCAAGGCTCTCCACTTAAAACCCTGAAAAACTCAAAATTACCAAGTGATAAAGCTTCAGCTATCAAAGTCAGGTCTGTTTAAAAAAAAATCCATATGATTGTTTAAAACTGATTCATTCAAAATATGAGCTAGCACAGGACATCATATGAAGAGAAAAAGGAAGAAAAGCATGTAATAACTTGGGTCTCCAGCCACCTGGCTGGAGGAGGTGTCACTGGGGATGGATCCTAGAGTCCTGCCCTAAGGCATCACTGGGGGTGGATCTGAATTCTGCCAACCCAGTTATTGAAAGGGAACAGTTGTTTAGCTTCCAAATAGTTTAATCTGTTTAGAAGAACTGAACAAAACCACCAAAGTGGAATAGCTCATACTATCTGTATGTTAGGAAAGATCTGCAAAAACTGCTAAATTGTATGTTGCAGTACTTATTGTACATGTGTGCACATATGTGTGTGTGCGTGTTGCTGAGGCTGCACCATGAGCCCTGAATGTTTATTTTTAACTTTCCTTTCATGATGCTGGAGAACCAACACACAGCATTGCAAAGGATCCACTAGATCCCCTTTTCTTCATGGAGGTGATCAAAAACTTAGGGGGCCATGGTTCAGAGAGAAGCCAGTCAGATCAAAGGAGAACTTGAGAACTTGGAGGTTTCTGCTTTTAGGGCAAACAGGAATGGGAAAGGAACATACCGGTCCATATCACTTGCTCCAAATGGCGCTCGGCTTAAGGATTAGTGTATAGTATGGCCATGGCCAAACAGAAAGATGAATAATGTAGGTGCACTTGAGCCCTATTTACAGCCAAGGAAGAGAGGAGTTTGCTAATATAACTGCTAGAGGCAAATGACAATAAAATGTGAGTGCCACTTTAGCTGCTAATTCTTTTATACTTGTGATTTTCATTAGGAAAAAATGGAATTTGTCATCTTTCCCTTAACCTATGATGGAAGCTTAATATGATCTCAATCAATGGAGATGAAAAGTTAACTTTCTGATACTCCTAGAAATACTTATAAATAGAGAAGGTTGGAATTTAATTTCATGAATAGTTACCAAAAGATAAAATGTTGGGCTGGGGAAATGGCTTAGCGGTAAAGGTATTTGCTTGCGAAGCCTAAAGACCCTGGTTCGATTCCCCAGGACCCACGTAAGCCAGATGTACAGGGTGGCACATGTGTCTGGAATTCATTGCAGTGGCTGGAGGCCCTGGCGTGCCCGTTCTCTCTCTCTCTCTCTCCCCCTCTCTCTCTCCCTCTTCCTCTGTCTCTCTCTCTCTCAAATAAATAAAATATTTAAAAAAATAAAATGTTATTTGATTTGAAGAATGGAGGTGAGTGCCTCACATTTAGTTCACTCTATGATGCATTGTGAAAGGTTTTGAAGTTCAGAAAACCATAAAAAGTACATCCAAAATGGATAAAATTGTAGTTTTCTACAGCTGTGGTAGCCACCATTGCCCCTGAAGTCCATGGGTTTCTTCCTCAGAAAATTATTTTTAGACCACTGGCAGCCAGGAGCTGTGGCCTCTCTCCACTGTGCCACTGGTTCCCAACCAAAAAAAAAAAAGAAAAAGAAAAGAAAAAAGAAAGAAAGAAAGAAAGAAAGAGGAAAGAAACAAAGAAAGGAAGCAAAGAACAAAAGAAATGCCCTGAAAGTGTAAATACAGCTCAAATCCAATGGCTGCTGGTCACCTGGGAAACACACAGGTCACCAGCAACAGAGAACAAATCCTAGAGGAAGATGGGCTGCAAACTGTGGAAAGTTAGCAAGGTGGGAGTTGGGGAGATGTTCATAAAATTTTAAATTTTGCAGTGCTAAGAAACTCCATACAAAATAGCTGTGTGAGTTACAGCATGAGCTTTGTGGTTGAGTCTTTCAGCCCAGACTCTTCCACTGACTGTGGGCAACTTACCTGCCCCTCAGGCCCAGTTTCCTCAGCACCACATGGATGTGCTAAAGCTACGGTGTTGTTTGGAACACTGTTCGCAAAACACTCAAGGAATGGCTCCTGCATCTGAGAGATGCACATGCCATTTTGTCTCTCTGCTTATGCAAATAAATAATTATTATTATTTTTTAAATGTAAGCCAGGTGTGGTGGTGCACGGCTTTAATCCCAGCACTCAGGAGGCAGAGGTAGGAGGATCGCGGTGAGTTTGAGGCCACCCTGACACTACATAGTTAATTCCAGGTCAGCCTGGACCAGAGTGAGACCCTACCTCGAAATACCAAAAAACAAAAAAGAAAGAAGAAAGAAAGAAAGAAAGAAAGAAAGAAAGAAAGAAGGAAGGAAGGAAGGAAGGAAGGAAGGAAGGAAGGGAGGGAAAAAGGAAGGAAGGAAGGAAGGGAGGGAGGAAGGAAGGAAGGAAGGAAGAAAGAAAGAAAGAGAAAAAGGAAGGAAGGGAGGGAGGGAGGAAGGAAGGAAGGAAGGAAGGAAGGAAGGAAGGAAGGAAGGAAGGAAGGAAGAGGAAATGTAATGAGGGGGAAGTGAAATTTCCCCTAGCTGGCCCAGAGACAGATGAGTTATGGGCTCAAAAGGAAGGGTACTTACGCATGCTTTAGACTGCTGTGTGCCCAGAGAGGCGTGTATGCATGCGTGGGGGTGGGGCGGGGAGGCGGAAATGTTGGAGAAGACATAGAGCATGCAAGGAATCCCAGGCGAGCAGGAGCCCCTACAAAATGGAGGAAAAGGAAGGCAGTTGTAGCTGCTAAGTTGAGTCACATAGTTTCCCCACCTGGCCAATAGGGGGTGCAGTCAGCCCACAAGTTCCTTCTGCTGCCTTTGGTAGTAAACTGAAGGACAGCCAGGGATCTACTTGCGGGTGAGGAATGAGAGGAGGCTGTGAGCTGTGCAGGGACCAGGAGATTTTGGAGGCTCCCGTGAGCCCCTGGGTGAACACCTACACTGCCCAAGATTGAAGTTCATTCATCCTTTAACTTTTCTGGTCTTCTTCATCCCAGCCATCTCTAGCAGGCCTGTGTCCTCAGGAGGAAGAACTCTGGAAGGCTGCTAAGAGCAGTGAATGGGGACCCTGGAAGTGCGTGGTGTCCCTGCCACCTGGCTGCTTTCGCCAGGTCACCTGCAGGAATGAACAGGGAGCTGATTGCTGATTACCGCTCCATGCTGAGTGATGTGCATTTATTCCATTTGAAATGTTCGGAGAAAAGCACTGTTTCTAAAAAAAGAGAGCTTTGTGTGGGTGTAGGAACAGTAAGGGCAAGATTCCAAAACTGCTAGGGGGTCAGCTTTCTTTCTCCACAATGTGCCACAGAAAGAAACAGGGCTCCCAGCAACTTCTGTAATCTAGGAACACCCTTGGGGAAGGTTGAACTTTCCCCTGTCTATATCCCACCAGTGGGGATCAAAAGTACAGACGCTCTTGTCATTGTCCCTGGCATGGCCTTCTAACAATGCACATGAAATCTACACTTCAGCTTCCTCATAGGTAAAATAGTAGAGTTGGACTGTGTGGTGTCCAAACTCCCAATATGAAAGAGAAAGCAAGCAAGAGCTCTGAGAAGAGTGTGTGAGTGTGTGTGTGTGTGTGTGTGTGTGTGTGTGTGTGTGTGTATGTGTGTACACACATGGCATGCCAGGGCTTTTTGCCACTGTACACTTTTTGCATCTAGCTTACATGGGCAGCTTGAGAATTAAACTCTGGCTAACAGGCTTTGCAAGCAAGTGCCTTTAAGTGCTGAGCCAACATGTCACACACAAAACTACAAGATCCCTGCTGTCCTCAAAATGCACATACCTGAGTCAATGGATCTCCAATGAGAACGTGAGTAGAAGAGCCCAGGCGGTAGGCTGGAGGCAATCAGCACTCTCTGAAACCTTCAAGACAGTGGGTGAACGAGGAAATGCACCGAGGTTTTGTGGATATTATCTCTGCATTACTGTTGCTGCTGCTGTTTGAGGTATAGATACCCTGATTTGCAGTGTTTACTTTGTTTCTGTGTCTGGCTCATCATCATCTGTTGTTCTGTTCTTTGTTTCCCTTTTCTGCGTGGTGCTGGCCATGACACTTTCAGTACATTCTGCACATGCTCGGCTGACAACTACACTCTCAGTCCTGCTAGGAGTCAGCACTTGTCCTACACCAAACTGCAGCAAATATTTTCATTCAAAGAATAAGGGAAATCCAAACTCCCTGGCAATGAAAAGGAGCCACATGGGCTTGGCTAGAAGGGTCGTGAAAACTTACTTCTGCTACCTGCAATAACAGCAGAGAGAAGCAAAGGAAGTTCTATGGGTATCACACCTAAGAAGGACCACAGCATAGGTCACCCCCATACTGTTTTTTTAACTGCATTGTGCATAAAACCAGAGGAAGAATCCCAGATAACAGGCCACACACACAACTACACTCTGATGTCTACCACACATCTCAGCCCCATCTACTGGAAGGACCCTACACACTAGTGAGTCCTGTAGAGATAGCAGTATATTCAGGATCTGACATAATTCACATCAGACTATACTGATTATCACTTAAGAATTAATAAGGAAATTTTACTACCTCCAAATCCAATTGTGAATATACTTAATATTTCATAACAATCCAATATCCCAGAACATATCATCAAGAGAAGGCTGTGCTCTGAAATAGACATCACATAGAATTCATCCCATCAGATGCATAGATCTCTACACTGAAATATAAGAAATAAAAAAAAAAGGAAACATGAGTCCTCTACAAGTTCATACTTCTCTAACAATTCTCTAAAAAAATTGAAGCAGATGAAATGCCAGATAAAAAATTCAAAAGAATATTTCTTAAATGATTAGGTAATTCTAAGAAAATACAGGTAAACAGATTAAGGAAGGCAATGTAGGATATGAAAGAAATTCAATAAAGACAGAGATTTTGAAGATAAACAGATTTCTTAAAAATGAAAAATTCAATATGCCAAATGAAACATCCAGGAGAAAGCCTTACCAATATATTGAATCAAGCCAACAAGAGAAGTCAGTACTTAAAGCTAAGATTGGTAGAAAAGGGCTTCTTAAACTGTTTCTACTAACAACCCCTTTTTATCCAAGAAATTTTTATATGAGCCCTATAGGTATATAAAATAAATATATAAGTCAAAAAATTACCAATAATAAAGCATAAATTTATTTTTAAAACAGTTACCTTGTCTACCCATAATTTAACCATTTGTTAAAGATGAAAGTAAATCTGCATACTAATGAGATAGGTGTGATTTTTTATTTTTCCATAAAGAATCAAATCTTAGCTGAATATTTGATACTGTAGGATAATGAGTTATTATTTTCATTATTCTAAGAAATTCATTATTCTAACCATCAATACTAAGATTACTGTTTCACATAAATATATAGTATAAAATGGGAGTTTACTTAGGGCCCTTTCAGAAATTGTTGGAAGTTCCATGCTAACACCAAGACAAAAAAAAATTTTTAATGAAATTCAAGTCAGCAATTCAAATAGCAGTTTTTAAAATCATGTGTTCCGACATGATACCATCCAAAGACATACTAGTTTGGTACCTAGATGTTGAGAAATGCAGTTGGAAAATATTGTTCTTTTTCCATAGTTAAACCATTATGTTTGTATGAAAGCATTAAACCATTATATTTGTGTAAGAGCAGAAAAAGCACTGTAATCCATAACATGCAGTAGCATTGAGCCTGAACCAAGGTGTCCTGCAGTGTGATGGCATACATTGCAAAGAGTGCATGTTGTATGCTCAAAACCAAGGCTGCAGGAAAGTCATGTATCACAGATGAGTGCTGCCAGAAACACCTCATATATTCAGTACATATTTGAATTGTATTAATGTTCTATTGTTGCATGTTCAGAAAACTTTTAATGTGGCCAAACTTTTCACAACCCCTAAAGTTTTCACAATCCCATATTGGGTTATGACCCACAATTTGAAAAGATGACAATCAAAACAGGCAGGTAGGAAGAAATAGAAAATAATACATTATAAACAGAACCTATAAGCCTTTTAAGGTAATAAGTGAAAGACCAAATTTAGATTTTTTCTCTGTTTCAAAGAAGGTGCCAAAGTACAGGATAAAGGCAAAAAAAAAAAAACTATTTAGTAAAACACTAAGGGAAAAAAATTCCAAAATCATGGAAAAGACATGGACAACCAGGTACAAAAGCATTTAGAATCCTAAACAGACATGATGACCAGAAAAGAACATCCCACACCACAGATCGGTTAAGATCTCAAAAATATAAAACAAAGAAGGAATATTGTAATCTGTGGGAGAAAAGTTCCATTTTGCTTATAAAGAAAGGTAAACCCAAAGAACAGATTTCATAACAAAAACTCTGAAGGCAAAGAGAGTGTGAAATGATGTATTTCAAGCCCTAAAGTCATGTAACTGCCAACCTACACTACTATGACCAGCAAATTTCTACTTCAGAATCAAAGAAGAAATAAAAGACTTCCAAGATAAGCATAAACCCAAGCAGATCCCAGCCACTAAGTCAATATGGCAGAAGATACATGAATCCTATGCACAGGTAAGGGAGAGAAACACAATCAACTATGAGCACTCAGGAAGTAATAAAACCCCTAGAATCAAAGATCAACAAATGAGAATAAGGAAAGACTCATGCATTAGAAAAACAAGAGATGACAGGACTTAGTTCATACCTGTTTATTATAACCCTAAATCTAAATTGCCTTGTTTCTTTCTTCTATTAAACTCAAAGACTAGATGATTGGGTGGGGGGGTGAGGAATCTCACTGTTTTCTACATGAAAGAAATACAGCTCATTGGCAAAGGCATACACAGCAACAGTGAAAGTATAGAAAATGATATTTCAAGTAAATGGAATTGAGAATCAAGCATAAATAACTATACTTATATCTGAAAAGTCAGACTTTAATCTAGAATTAGTCAAGAGAGGTTTTAAAAATGGTCACTACATATTAGCAAAAGGAGCAAGAAAGCACAACAATTACATATAAACTAAACACTGCTGCACCCAGTCTCATAATATAAATCCTACTTGAACTTAAAGGAACAGGTAGGACCCAATACTTACTGGTAGGTAACTGCGATATCCTACTCTCACTGATGATAAGTCATCCATCCAACAAAGAAACAGCTGAACTACAGAATAGATCAAATGAACTTAACAAATATCTACATAATCTTCCATTCAACAAATGCAGATTATACATTCTTCAGCAGTTCATGGAATGTTCTTCAAAATAGAACATACTTTAGACCAAAGAGCAAACTTTAAGTTTAAAAAAAAAAAAAACTGAAATACTTTTCTTGTAACATCATAATGGAATGAAACTAGAAATTAACAACTAGAGCAACTACAAAAACTACACATGCCCAGAGTTAGAATATTATACTGGTGAATGATCAGTGTGGTTTGTTGAAGAAATTGGGGAGGGTTGAAAATGGAACTACCACATATAATCTATGGGATTGTATTAGTTACTTTCTCATTGCTGGGACAAAATATCTGACAAGAAGCAGCTTATAGAAGGAAAAGGGTTTAATTAATTTAATTTAACTGCTCCAGAAAGTAGAGTCCATCTTCATGGGCAAAACATGGCAGGAGCAGAAATCACATCATCATACCAGCATGGAGGCAGAAGTGAGATCACATGGCAAGCAGGGCTGGGCTGTAATACCTCAAGGTCTGCCCCCAGTGACACAAATCTTCCAGCAAGGCTTTACCTCATAGGGTTATACAACCTTCCTAAACAGCCCTACCGACTGAGGATTAAGTACTCAAACACATGAGTCTATGGGGGACAGTTTACATTTACACCAGCACACGGAGATATCCAAGACAGTTCTAAGAGAGAATTTTATAGCTATAAGTGCCTACCTTACAAAAATCAGAGATATCTCAATGTAGAGAAAACAAGAACAAGCCAAACCTCAAATCAGTAGGGTAAAAAAAGAAAGATAAGAGCTGAAATTAATGAAATATAATCTAAAAGGTCATCATAAAGGATCAATGAAACAAAGAGTTAATTCTTTGAAAAGAATATCAAGATTATTAAATCCTTATCTAAGCAAGCAAAAATGAGAGAAAGCAGAACCAAACTAATTGACTTAGAGGAATATTGCAGTAGAAACTACTGAAATCCAAAGGTTCACTAAGGATTATTTTGATAACTTACACTCCAATAAATGGAAAAATCTTGATGAAATGTATAAATTTCTGGTTCTATTAAACATGTGGTTATCCTGAATAAACTCTTTACAAAACAAATTCATCAAGGCTCTAAATAGGTCATACACCTTCTAGTAGTGTAAGAATGGTTCAACATACACATACACATACCAAAATTAAAGTAAGAGGACATTATTAGAAAAATAAACTCTAGAGATCTGGGGAAGTGACTTAGATGTTAAGAACACTTGCTCCACAAGCATGAGGGCCAGAGGAAGCTTGAGACCAGCCATATTCAATTACCCAGAACCCATGTAAAGACCTAGGCCTGGTCACACATGTTTATAACCTCAGTTTTGTGAGGTCTATAACACCAGTCCTTCTTGGGGGAATGTAGATACTAGAATCACTCTCAATGACAGCTTTATGTTGGGTGTGAAATTCTGTCTACAGGAAACAGGCAAATGAGCAAAAAGAAAAAAATAGTTAATGTTCTCTTCTGGCTTTCACACGTGTGTATGTAGGGCATGTACATCTAAACACACATGCATATGCTACATATGCAGCACATCACACATCGCAGTATATGCACACACACACATACACACACACACGTGCACCAAAAGATTTTTAAAAGTTAAACAAATCAGTAATAAATAATGAAATTGACATAATAATCAAACATTTCTCAACAAAGAAACGCCTAAAGGAAGTTTTAGCAGCTCTTTTAAGAAGAAGTAACACAAGTGCCTAAATTATTCCATGAAATAAGGAGGTGAGGAATACTTCTGTCTTTGGAAATATATTCTAAAAAGCCTCTATTAGCATACTATAGAACAAGATAAGGACATAACCAGAAAAGAAAACAGGCCAAAAAACTTGGACATGGATTTAAAAATCATCAGCCAAATTCTTAAGTTAAAATCAGCAATACGATAAAAAGATTACATACCATGATCAAGTTGGTTTGATTCTAGCAACACAAGGATGGTTCAACATACACAATAGCACAAGAAACACAATAAGCACATAAGCAATAATAAAAAAAAATGGTCATCTCAATAGCTATGGAAAAAGCATTTAATACAATTCAATACCTCTTTTTGATAAAATGAAGCATAATAAATACTATAATTGAAAAATACAGCCAATGTCATACTGAATGGGGAAAACCTAAAGCATTTCTTCTAAAATCAGTAATGAACAGGATATCCACACTCAAAACAGTCTTATCCAATACAGTACTTGAAATTTTAGCTAGGGAGACATGGCAAAAAAGAAAAAGAAATGGATATAAGATATAGAAGGAAGAAGTAAAATTATCCCTATTTTCAGATAATATGATTCTATACTTAGAAAACTATAAAGGGTGTATCTCAATAGTAAAGTGCTTGTTTAGCATTTTTGAGGTCCTGATAAGAAAATTCAACAAAAGAGCAGGAGACAAAATTAATATACAAACTCAGAAGCTTTTAAAAAATAAATCCGGGATGGAGAGATGGCTTAGTGGTTAAGCACTTGCCTATGAAGCCTAAGGACCCTGGTTTGAGGCACAATTACCCAGGACCCACGTTAGCCAGATACACAAGGGGGTGCATGCATCTGGAGTTCGTTTGCAGTGGCTGGAGGCCCTGGCTTGCCCATTCTCTCTATCTGCCTCTTTCTCTCTCTGTTGCTCTCAGATAAATAAATAAAAATAAAACAAAAAATTAAAAATAATGAATCCCCTAAGATAATCATGAAAACAATCCCATCAACAATAGCCTCAAGGACTAGTTGAAAAGAAGGGATTCAATGGAAGGTGGACAGGAGAGTGGGTACAAAAGATGGTAGTGGGAGGGAATTAGGACCAAAATGCATTATATACGTATATGAAAGTTGTCAATAAAAAGTCAAATAAAAGGCAGGGTGTAGTAGCGCACACCTTTAATCCCAGCACTTGGGAGGCAGAGGTAGGACGATTGCTGTGAGTTCAAGGCAACCCTGAGACTTCATAGTGAATTCCAGCCTGAGCTAGAGTGAGACCATACTTCGAAAAAAAAATAAAAGCCTCAAATAGGCTAACATACTTAGGAATAAATCTAACTGAAGAGGTAAAAGCGCTTATAATGACAGCTATGAAATCCCAGAGAAAGAGGCTAAAGAAGACACTGGAAGATAAACCCACACTCATGGAATGTAAGAGTGAAGGGAAATGATCTGCAGATTAAAGTCAATCCCCATCAAAGTACCAGTGACATTCTTTACAGAAGAAGAAAGAATGCTGAAATTCATGTGAAAGCACAAAATATCTTGAAAAAATCAAAAGAATGCTGGAGTTATCACAATACCCACTTTCACATTATACTATAGAGACATAGAAATAAAAACAGCCTGGTATTGGCACTAAAAACATATATGTGTGGACTGGAGAGATGGTTTAGCAGTTAAAGCACTTGCCTTCAAAGCCTAAGGTCCCAGGTCTGATTCCCCAGGACCCACGTAAGCCAGATATGCACAAGGCGGTGCATGAATCTGGAATCCATTTGCCATGGCTAGAGGCCCTAGCGTGCCTATTCTCTCTGTGTCTGCTTCTCTCTATCTCTCTCCAATAAATAAATAAAATATTAAAAATATTTTTAAAAAGATATGTGAGTCAAAGGAATAAAATAGAGGAGTGTGATGGGTAATCTTTATTGTCAACTTTTGACTGGATTTAGAATCACCTAGAAAAGAAACTTCTGGGCACGTTTCTCCAAAGAGGTTAAACCGAGGTGGGCAGACTCACTCTGAATATGGGTGGCATCATCCCATGGGCTGAGGTCCTGGCCTAAATAAAAAAGGAACAACAAGCGAAGCGCCAGCATTCACCCGTCCCTGCTTCCTGATTGTACACACAACAGGACCAGCTTCCTCTGTTTCCTGCCACCTCAGCTAGAGCTGCTCTCACTGCGATTCCTTTCCCATCTTGATGGACTATGTCCTCAAACTGTAAGCCAAGTCAACCCTTCCTTATTTAAGTTCCCTTTGTCAGGTATGTTGTCAAAGTAGTAAGGAGAGTAATACAAAGATCAAGAAACAAATATACACAGCGCAAGTCATCTGACTCTACAGAAAAGTGCCAGAAACATGGCAAAAAAAAAATATAGCTTCTTTAATTAATGACACTGGGAACAGACCTGGTGGTGCAGGCTTGGTGATCCTAGCTACTTGGGAGGTTGAGGTAGGCATATCACAATTGCAACTTAATGAGACCCTTCTCCAAATAAAAGGTTAGAAATCAGGTTAGGGGGCTGGAGGGATGACTTAGCAATTAAGGCACATGACTGTGAAGCCTAAGGATCCAGGTTCAATTCCCCAGATCCCACGTAAGCCAGACACACATGATGGCACATGCATCTGGAGTTCGTTTGCAGTGGCTAGAGGCCTTAGCATGCCTTTTCTCTCTCTCTCTCTCTCTCTCTCTCTTTCCCTCCCTGTCTCTAATAAATAAATAAAATAAAAATAAATCTTAAAAAAATCAGGCTAGGGCTGGATATAGCCCACATGCCTAGAATACTTGCCTATCATCTTAAAGGCTCAGGGTCCAATCCTCAGTCTCTCTCTCTTTCTCTCTCTCTCTCGTGTGCACACACATGGCTGGAGAAATGGCTTAGTGGTTAAGGCACTTGCCTGTGAAACCTAAGGACCCATATAAGAATGTCTCCAGAACCCATATAAGAATGTTTCTCAGCTATGAGTACTGTAAGATTAAAGCAAGTTATATACTTTCAACATATAAAGGCACAGAGTAAACATTTCCAACTGCTATAAGGCATAACAAGGAGAGACTGGACCAATGCAAACTCAATAGCTATCAAGCAAACATCAAACATTTGCAGTTCAAGTCCAATATCATAACCAGTGACTGTCACTGTCAAGATTTTCCAATTCTGCCCCTCCAGCTGGGCTGAGTAGCCAAAAAAACTTCTGTCCAGAGCCAACAGGACTCCATAGTAGCCCTTGCACAATCCCGGTATATCCAAAAAATCTTCAGATCTCCATGCTAACCAGGGTCCATCTTCCAATGACTTCACCAGCCTCTTTATCAGGATCATCACACCCTGTCTTAGGCCAAATCTTAGCAGTGGCTTCATGACCCATTCCATGCATTTTCATGGTTCCAAAACCAATACCATGTGTGCAGGACACAGACATATTTATTCTTAATTCAGGAATGAAATAAATCTTGACCTGTAAAGGCACATTCTTTCCTTTCGAAAAATTTTGCAATCCTACAATTCAGCCTTTCCTCAGGCATAGTTTCCACTATTTCTTTTTTTTTTTTTTTTTTTTTTGGTTTTTCGAGGTAGGGTCTTACTCTAGCTCAGGCTGACCTGGAATTCACTCTGTAGTCTCAGGGTGGCCTCGAACTCTCGGCGATCCTCCTACCTCTGCCTCCCGAGTGCTGGGATTAAAGGCGTGTGCCACCACGCCCGGCTTGGTTTCCACTATTTCAATGTAAAGTAGTTGGGTGATCTTTCTTCAAAATGCTAATGTATTTGACAATAGCAGCTTCAGTAACAAAGTGTTCCTGTAAATTTTAAAGTTGTCTGAATTTCTCCACTTTAAAATCTTATATCTCTCAGTTCTTTATATTTAGACAAGCACATCAGTCCATTACAAATACAACCTTGATCAAGCTCTCTGGACATGGGCAGAAGGATGCAGCTAACTCTTGTACCAGTAGCCCAATTCCAACAAAGTTCTCTGCAGTCTTTCCTTCCTCTTTGAAAGTTCATAAGCCAAGACTCCAAATACAATTCTCTACACTTAGAACTTTCAAATGTTCACTGTAATAGTCCATAAAACTTGGCTTACTGTTCTGGTAGGCGTCTTCAGTTGCAAGTACCAAGTCCATGCCCATTCCTCCAAAACAAAAGTCTCAAAAGTCCAAAGTCCACATAGTCAGAGTCATTACACAGCAACAACTCACTCTGTAGTACCAATTTTCTGTCATAGTTTCATGTTGTTGGGAGGAACTTCCAAACCAGACAGCTTATAAGAGGAATGGAATTTATTTCAGGCTTACAGGTCCAGGGGAAGTTCTATAATGATGAAAAAGAGAAAAATCAACACCAAAAGCAAGAGCAAAATCCAGCATCCAAACAGCAGGGAACCCCAGGCCAAACTTAGGCTGCTCCCTCCATACCTGAGGCTGGAATTCCAGATCCACCCCCAGTAACACCTTAGGGCTGGACACCAGGATCCACCCACAGTGCACCTCCTCCAGCCAGGCAACTGAATATCCTGTTAGGGCACACCCATTCAAACTACCACAGCATGTAACAGAAATGTAACTGAAAACCAACATTTTTAGCACTGCTCACTATAGCCTAGTTGCCCATCAACAGATAAATGCATAAATAAAATGTTATATATGTGTTGAGTAAAATACTATTTATCCATGAAGGTGATTTCACTTATAGGAAATGGATGAAACTGGAGATCACCATGTTAAGTGAAAAAAAAAAAAAAAATCCAGACTCACAAAGACAAATGCCACATTTCTGCAAGACTGTAGGAGAACTGTTAGGGATTCAGGAGACAGGGAAGACAGAGTGTAATGGAGAAGCAAATATGATCAAAGTACCTTATATGTATGTATGAAAATGTTATGTTGAAGGCCATTGTTTTGTACAGTTAGTGTGCAATAACAAAAATATAGAAAGGAATCCCAGAACATTTCCAGCCACCTCCCAGCCAGTATACCTGCACCTTGAGGCAACCAGTCTCAGTTCCAGCATCACAAGCAAGTGTGGCCTGATTTTGAGCTTGAAGGGAGCATGTGGAATGTCCGTTTTCTTTCATGTCTAGTATATTTCTCATGGGTAAGATGGCCCCGGTGCTGCATGCCATACACAGTTCACTCATTTCCCCTGCTTTGTACTATGCCTAGCTTTGAACTTCAAATGGTATTGTTTTGTTGCTGTTGTTTTCCAGGTAGGATCTCACTCTAGCCCAAGCTAGCTCCAAACTCATGGTAATCCTACTACCTCAGCCTCCCAAGTATGGGGACTAAAGGCATGTACCAGGCATGACTTCAAATGTTATTTTTACTTTAAAAAATGGTCTAAAATCAGTATGGGGATGGAGGAGACATAGCTATTTGTTCTCTTAGTAATATATAATTCCTGCTGGTAAAAGATCTGATTCAGACAAGCTCCCTGGAACTTTACAACACACAGAACTTGGTCTTCTGACATTGGGAGTTCTGTGGTGATTATTGGAAGTTCAGTTCAAATAAGAACACAGGCTTCTTACTCCCTCTGAAGAAGAAAAACAACAAATGACTTGCTTCCTATCCTTGTTCAAAATGGAGCTTCCAAAAGAAAAACATGCCCTCACTCTCCTTAAAAGTGACCCTTCCTAAAGCCTAATCAGACCTTACATTGTTTATCTCAGAAACATCCCCCCATGCAATTTGAATCATAATTTGTGGACGATAGCACCATTCTTTTCATTTTTACCAAACAAGCAAATAGTAATTTATCCACAGGACTGTTGGTTGAGACCTTTCTTCGCCAGCCATGTGATGCAGATTCTGGACATCATTTCCTAGTTTTCTTTCTTTATCCTCCACAGGACTTAGAATGCAAATAACAACAAAACCCAGTTGACTGAGTATACACAAGATTTTCCACCACAAGAAGTTGGAAGCTGGCACAACTTAAATTGCATAGGACATAAGTTCTTGTATCAGACTCAAGAAAACACATGCAACATGTAGGATTTTGCTGGTCACATTCTGAAACACTAAATTGTAAGCTAAAGACAGTGCCCCCTTTCTTCACCCTTCCCACTCTGTAAAGTTTCCTTAAAAACCTGCAACTTCTTATCAGCCAGAATTATATCCAGGTCCTGTGGGGAAATGAACCAATGGCAGAGGGAGTGGGATAGTCATGCTTGGCACAGAACCACAGTGTCTGTCCCTCAAATGAAGAAGAGCTTCCTGGGCTGGAGAGATGGCTTAGCAGTTAAGGCACTTGCCTGAAAAGCCAAAGGACCCAGGTTCCATTCTGACATTTCCTCTTTTATATATGAGTAAACTCCAGTTTTCCCATACTTACTCCACTTTTCCAGAAATTGTTTAAAGATTTACAAGGAAGGAAAACTTTTACTCATAAGTAAGCATATTTTGAAAGGGAATTTGGATACTGTGGTGGTTTGAATAGAATAGATGGCCCCCAATATACTCAGTTGTTTGTTTGTAGTTTGTATCTGCAGCCATCTGGCTGGAGTTAGTGCCATTGTGTGGATCTTAAGGTGTGGTGGTGGGTTTCAGGTTTCAATCTAAAGATATGCAAAGTGTGCCTAGCTGGAGTTCCTGAAGTGTGCTGTGGCTTTTGACCTTTAGGCTTGTGCTTCTCTCTCTCTCTGCTTGGGCCTGTGAAAGCAGGCCAGCTTCTTCTACCATTATGGAACTTCCCCTGGATATGTAAGCTTCAATAAATATCCCTTCCTCCATAACTGTGTCTGGTCTGAAAGTTCATCTCAGAGAACCTAAAGCTGTCTGATACAAAACTTGGTACCAGAAGTGGGGTGAGATGAACCTTACTATGTGGATGTTGATCTTGTGGAACCTTTGTTTTGGAGGAATAGGCATGGACTTGGTGCTTGCAACTGAAGATGTCGTCTGGAGTGGTAAGCCAAGTTTTATGGACTATTCTGACGAGAGTCTGAGAATGCTAAGTGCAGATAGCATTGAACTTCAAGGCTTGGCTTATGAGCTTTCTAAGGGGAAGGAAAGACTGCAGAGGACTTTGTTGGAACTGGGCTACTGGCATAAGGGCTAGCTGCGTCCTGCTGCCCAGGCCCAGAGAGTTTGATCAAGGTTAAATTTGTAATGGACTGATGTGCTTGGCTAGAGATATTGGACTGAGAGATTTAAGATTTTAAGCTGGAAAACCTTAAGCAAATTAAAATTACAGGCACTGAGACTGGTTTTAGGTTACTGAACCTGCTATTGTCAAACACATTAGCAATCTTAAGGAAGATGGTCCAATTGCTTTACAATGGAAAGGATGCCTGAAAAAGGACTCTCATAGAAATGCAAACTCTTTTGAAAAGAGTTGACTGGAGAAGGAACCTGCTTTTCAAGGTTATGATTTATTTTGTCTGTGAATTAAGAATATGGCTGTGTCCTGCACACCTGGTATTGGTTTCAGAAGCATGAAAAATGCATGGAGTGGTCATAAATTGCACATGCTTCCAGGAGCTGCTGCTGAGATGCGGCTTGAGGTAGGGCCTGATGCCCTGATAGGCTGAAAGAGCCTTTGGAAAATGTGAGGAGTGGTCATGAATTGCACACGGTTCCAGGAGCTGCTGCTGAGACGCAACATGAGGCAGGGCATGATGCCCTGATAGGCTGAAAGAGCCTTTGGAAGATGGACCGTGGTTTTCATGAAGACCTGAAGATGTTTTGTATATACCAGGACTGTGCAAGGGCTACCATAGAGCACACTGTTGGTCTGGGATGAAAGTGTTCCCTGGCTACTCTGCCCAGCTGAAGAGGCAGAATTGGAAAGTCTGGAGACTGTTAGTCTCTGGATATATTGAACTTGAACTGCAGAAATTTGATGTTTGTTTGATTGTGGTTGAGTTTGCATTGTTTTAGTCTCTCCTTGCTATGCCTTATACCAGTTGAAAATGTTTACTCTGTGCCTTTATATGTTATAAATGTTTAACTTGTTTGATTTTACATGTCTTCATATCTTAAATTGGTCAAGACTGTGGGGACCTTTAAAATTGAACTGAGTACAATTTATAATGTGTGATGGTTATAAATCTATTGGGGGCCAGGGGCGGAATGTGGTGGTTTGAATAGAATAAATGGCCCCCAATATACTCAGTTGTTTGTTTGTAGTTTGCATCTGCAGCCATCTGGCTGGAGTTAGTGCCATTGTGTGGATCTTAAGGTGTGGTGGTGGGTTTCAGGTTTCAATCTAAAGATATGCAAAGTGTGCCTAGCTGGAGTTCCTGAAGTGTGCTGTGGCTTTTGACCTTTAGGCTTGTGCTTCTCTCTCTCTCTCTCTGCTTGGGCCTGTGAAAGCAGGCCAGCTTCTTCTACCATTATGGAACTTCCCCTGGATCTGTGAGCTTCAATAAATATCCCTTCCTCCATAACTGTGTCTGGTCTGAAAGTTCATCTCAGAGAACCTAAAGCTGTCTGATACAGATACATATTTTAAAAACAAGATGAATCCAAGCAAATGATGTAAAATATACATCTAGAAATAGATTAAGATAAATTCTTACTTATGTAGGGAACATAATTGTTTAATCAGAAAACAAAGGAAAATATACTATTAAGAGTTCATTCATTGAGGTCTTTTTTTTTAGAAATGCACATACTTTTAATAAGCAGTTTAAACACATAAATGTTACTTCATAATGAAATATTTTCAAAGATGGCAATTCCTAGCATCCAGTGATTTTAATACCATTAATTTCATTAGCAAGATAGGTACAAAATGTCTCAGAGCAATATTTTTTTTGTGCTTCTCTATGGAATTATTATTATTTTTTTTTACAGTCAGTTTGGTACCATTATTAGGCTCATCCATGACCTACCCCTCCCCTTAGCCCCTCCTTGTTGAGGTATACGGGTCATGCTTTGTGGAGTTAGCCCACAGTTATGGGTAAGCTAAATGTCTCTGCATATCATGACCCAACATGTGGCTCTGACATTCTTTCTGCCCCCTCTTCCGCAAAATTTCCCTGAGCCATGTTGGGTCTGCTTCAGTGATGAGGTGTTGGGGGGGCTCTGAGGCTCTGGCTCTCTGATTTGGTAGGAGTTGATTTTTCTCTGTGCTGATCTCCTTCCCCCTTGTGCTGGTATCCGGTTCATCAGGAAAACAGCCCCCTTGCTTGTTTCACCAATTTTTCTTAGTTTCAGCCGGGGCCCTTTTGAGGTATGATGGGGTGGCTCTCTCCTTAGGTTCTACATCTATCTGAAAAAGAGAAGCAGATTCTCCAACGGAGAGTAAGTTAGCATCAGGACAAATGAGATAACCCTTTTTTTTTTTTATAGAGAATTTAATAGGTATAGGCCCTCTTGTAGCCCACAATTGACGGTAGCTTGATATTGGAGAGTGGGTTTATGTTTGGATATGATTCTGACTTGTTTCCCAGCTCCAGCTATGGGTCTCATACCAGTGAGGGGATCAGTTAGCCGAATTGAGAGCAGTTGGTTCCCCACCATGGCTGTGTGCCACCACTGCACTTGTGTGGGCATCACAACAAGTTATTTGCTGCTAAGTAGGTTAGGCCATACGTTGCTTCGACAGATATTGGTCATTTTCCCCCAGTCGCCCATGTAGCAGCTTCTGGCACTAGACAGCTGTCTGGGGACTGACTCTCTTCCAACTTCCAGCCATGCCATTCTAATTTGCATGTCAATCACATAAGGTGTCTTCAGCAGTAGGGTCTTATCACTAGCCTTTGGTGGGTCATCAAGTACTATGACAGAAATCTGTCTGTCTTTTAGAAAACCTTGTAGGTCTCTCTGATCAAAAGCTCATTGTGGATGATAGCCCCATGCTGGTTCTGGGAGTTACATGTCAGTGCCCACTAAGAAAATGAGGAAAAAGTTAACTAATATACAAGAGTTAGAGATAAAAGAGAGAGAGAGAGGGAGAAGGGAAGTGAGGGAGGGAAGATGTAGAAGATTAATTCTATACAGCAGTAAGAAAAAATGACAAAATGAAATTTGAGGAAAAATGGTTGAACCTGGAACAGATCATTCTCAGTGAACTTACCCAATCACAGAAAAAAAATCACCACATAGTCTCACTCATCTGCAGCACCTAAACTGAATCTACCCAAGATAACTTACATACCCAGCAAGCACCTCCTAGACTAGACACTAGGATGGAAGGGGAGGGAGGGGAGGGCATCAAAGGGGTGGGAAACACAAATCTAGACCCAAACGGCAATGGTACCATAATTTTCTACTTACTAAAAGACAGACCAAATGGCTGATCCTTCACCAGGCCCTTACAGAGAACACCTGAACCACAAGACACTGGAGAGGGTATGATCGAGGTCTTTACTTTTAGATTACATGAAGTCCTGTTCACTTTGGGCAGTTCTAGTTAAGTTTGAAGAAGAAAAATTCTCTTTAGTGTTCCATTAAAGGCCAGTTGACTTTCTTCAATAACCCCTAGAAGAAATCCTAGTAAGAATATATCTTTGCTCCTTCAGATCTTTGCACTTCTATTCACAATCAGAATTCTAAACTGGGTACACACTGCACACTAACTCCATGGGTCTAGAAAGTCTTGGTGGTTCAAACACCAATACCAGCATCCCAAGCTGACCTCATGGTTCTGGTGTCGTTATTCCCTACATGTGTGATTTTGACATTATTTAAGACATATCAATGTCCCTTCTAAAAGTGAGTACTGTGGCATTGGGTTTTTCTCAGTGCCCTCTATATAAGTTCAGTATGACTAAAAATAGAATCATGCTCCACAATGAAGTTTACAGCATGTTAACGAATTCATCCTTTGTAGTTAGCACATGGAAGGTTCTCAAGAACTACTCACCACATAAACAAATGAGGAGAGATGTGTCTAGATGGTTGCTACAACAACTTTGACTTTGAGTATTCCACTGCTCTCATTACACTGTTGGCAGTTTGATGACAAAGCAGATGGAAAGGAGACACAGAGAACACAGATTTCTGTGTATTTGAAACAGTTTGTAACTTCATTAGACTTGAGGCTTCATGTCTTGCTTTTCTTGGCAGATGGTGTCTGTTAACTTCCCTTTCCTTCCAGGTAGACCTCTAGACAAAAGGCAGAAAGTTAAAAATTTCAGAATAAATTTCTTTGTTTCTTTGTCAAACCCAGAGGTGAGTGGGATGCAGCCCTGAATCACTACAATGATTGGTCCCAAAGAGGTTTCTTAACCCTTGCTTCTCGACCCTACTTCTTTCAACATCAGAAATATCTGCCTTTCAATTGACATAACTTTGTTCCTACTAGTGGTATGGTCATTAATGTTGCAAGTCACAGACACATGGAATTACTAAAACATAAGGCTCTCTCACAGGGCCATATTATGAGTTCTTAAAAAGAAGAACCAGTTCTCTTCCCAGCCCTTGGCACAGCACCATGGACATAGCATATACTCAGGAACCTGGGATTAAACTACTAAAACATTTTTTCTCTTTTCTGAATTATGAATTTAAAATATGTAGGAAAACTGCATGAAATTTCTTTCCTCTGTACTGGACAAATAAGAGGGAAAGGGAAATTCTGTACTTACCTGGAAACTGAGTAGAAAGGGGTAGGTGGTATCATTGTGGACTTGGTCATTCATGAGAATATGCGTAGCAAGTGAAAGTTCCTTGACACTCCTCACATCAAGACATGTCAACTCTGTCCTTTCTCTTCAAGTCTGGGCCTCTTTATGTGACTCAGTCATAACTAAATGCAGCAGATGTCATGTGACACAAGTCAGTGGCTGTCAGAGAAGGCCAAGCTGCCTCCACCTGCCTCCAGATGCTCATTCTACAGGAGCCTGGCCCTACCATATGCAAGAACTCTGGTGACCCTGGGACTGCTGTACCTGAGAAGCCATATGGATGAGTATCTGGTTGATAGCCTACTGAGTTGCCAGGAAAGTGTCAACTGTCAGCCACAGTGTAAGCCAAGTTGGACATCTGGCTGTGAGGGTCCTTAAGCCCAGCTGCCATCTGACTTGTAATCTCACAAAACAGCGCACGCTGCCAGGCTGTTTCTCTCTTTCCTTCTCTCTTTCTTTCTCTCTCTCTCTTTCTTTCTTTCTTTCTTTCTTTCTTTCTTTCTTTCTTTCTTTCTTTTCTTTCTTTATCTTCTTTCTTCTTTTTTTTTTTTCGAGGCAGGGTCTCGCTGTAGCCCAAACTGACCTGGAATTCACTATGTAGTCTCAGGGTGGCCTTGAACTTACGGTGATCCTCCTACCTCTGCCTCCTGAGTGCTCAAGTGCTGCGATTAAAGGTGTGCGCCACCGTGCCTGGCTCACTAAGCTGTTTCAAAATCTGACTCTCATGGTACAACAATTCAAGTCACTAAATTTTGGGAGAGATTCATTATACATGAATAATAATTATTATATTGTATAAAATATATGAATATATAATATTATTAATAATTACTATAGGGCCAATTGTCTCTGGAGTTAATATCCTAGAAAATCTGGGAATATTTTCTTCTTTATTCCTAAGTGGGACAATGGAGCCCTTGGTCAATTTCCAAACCAAGCATGCATAAGCACACCATTCCTCTGTGTCTTAGCTCACAGATATAAACCACATCCACACCCACACAAATAGACTCCATCAAGATGAACAGAAGAGGTCCCTGCTTAATCAGTGTAAGAAATACAAAGCCTGATTAAACTAAGAAGAATTATTAGAGACTTCTATAAAGCAATGCTTCTTAGTTACTGAACAAAGAATTGGTTACTAGAAAGACTTGGAAATTATTCTCCTGAGAAATGAAATGAAGAGAAAAATATTCACCGAAACATCTTGTGATTAAAACCAGCTCTGCCCCCACACAGGGGTGCAATGCTGACTTCATTCCCTGCAACATCACGGTGACTAATTTCTGACAATTAGTCCAAACTTCCAAATTTCTCCCCAGCCAGGACAGCAGTAGGAAACCTTTCCATATGGCCAGATCTTTCCACAGGCAGTAAGGTTTACAGGATTCATAAATTAGACCTTTCACTTGTACAAAAAGAAAGAATTGCTCATGGAATCATGTGTTCTTCCAGCTTTGATTCCTTCCACCAGAAGTGTCCCTGTCAGGCTAAAAGGAGAAGTCTTCTTGTTCTGTGCCCTTCTTGTAGAGCCTGCCTGTTGACAGTCAACCCTCAACACCAGTGTTTGGCAGGATTGGCTTGGCATGAGGGGCACTTTCTAGAAAGTGGAGCTATCATCACAGAGGATCTTTCTCCACAGCCAGGCAGGCTGCACCAGGATATCCTGGGGCCAGAAGCAATCAAGGCAGGGACCTGGTTCTGCAGAGTGACTCCTAATTGACCAGCTGCCTGTGGCCATTTCTAAAACCAAGGCCTGTCCCCCAATTAGGGAATCCCTCCACCTGAGCAGTCTTATTGCAGACATCTCTTGGAAACAAAGAGAGGCAATGGCCTGCAAGCAAGCTATGATCAGAAAAGACACAGGAACATACCTAAGGGTCAGCACTGAGCACGGAGAGTGAGAATGCGATGAGTAAAAGTACCCTCCCCACACAACCTGAGCATTTCTACCCTTCCCTTGCTTGCATATCTGACTTGAAATATTCCGCTTGTAGAAAAAGTGCTGCTTCTAAAAACTATCTGCAAACCATTGTGGTGTAGAAAGAGCTTGGAATCAAAAGACCATGGACCCAAACCCTAGCTCTTCACCATACTGATACTCCTTGAATGGCTGTCATCTCAATCCTTCTGTCAGATGAGGACAGCAATGCCAGCCTCACAGGCATAGTGATGATCAAATGAGATGCTGTGATTGGATAGCTGAGTACATACTAGCTAGCTGCTCAGTAAATGCTGGAGTTTGGGGCTGTGAAGGGTTCATGTCTTTGCTTGTTTGCTAGTTTTTGTCAGTATACAAAGAAATCGGTTTCATTGTGAAATTTTCACACATTTATATCATTTATACTTTGTTCCCACTCACGCTCACTGCCCTCCCCCATCTCCAATCTCCCCTTCTTTCAGGTCTCCTTTCAAATAATTCCCTGTTCGGCTCCCATGTCAGACATATTCCAATGTCCTTTCCCATTCCCTTTAGACCTCTTTCCCCCCTTCCCAGTGTTCACCTTTCATCTACATGTCCAGTATGTATGTATATATAATTGAAATGTATGTATATATGTATACATAATTTAAATCACTGTTACATTTAAGAGAGGAAACGTGAAATGTCAAGTTTTTCTGGATCTGGCTTCCTTTGTTTAACATAATGATAACCAGTTCCATACATTTTCTGCTAATGATAAATTTTATTCTTTTTCTAACTTTAATAAAATTCTGTTGTTCATATTCATCACATTTTCTTAATCTATTCATCTGTTAATGGACATCTAGGCTAGTTCCATATCTTCGCTATTTTGAACAATGCAGAAGAAAAACATGGATGTACAAGTATCGCTGTGGTATGCTGACTTAGAATTTTTCAGGTGTTTACCCAAAAATGATATATCTGGGTCATATTGTGGTTCTACTTATGGTTTCTTGAGGAATTTTGACACCAATTCCCAGTGGCTGCACCAGTTTCTATTACCTGCAGCTGTATATAAGGTTGCTCCTTTCCTCACATCCTCACCAGCATTTGTTGTCAGTGATTTTCTTAATGATAGACATTCCGACTGGGATGAGATGAAATTTCAAAGCACGTTTAATTTGCATTCCCCTGATGGAGAAAGATGTTGAGTACTTTTTTCAAATATTTGTTGACAATTTGTATTTTTTGTGAACTGTCCATTCAATTAATGGACTCACTGATTGATTGGATTATTTGAATCTTTGGCATTCTATTCTTGAAGGTCTTTACATATTCTAGATATTAGTCCTCAATCACATACACAGTTGGCAAATATTTTCATTCTCCCATTCTGTAGGCTGGCTCTCCACTCTGTTAATGGTTTCCTTTACTATGGAAAGCCTTTTAATTTTACACAATTCCATTTGTCAACTTGGGGTTATTTCCTGGGATATGGGGGTCCTTTTTAGAATATCATTGCCTATATATATTCCTTGAAATGTTTTCCTATAGCAGTTTCAGAGTTTTAGGTTTTATGTTAAGATCTGATTCATTTTGATTTAATTTTTTTAACAGAATGACAGATGTGGGACTAGTTTCATTCTTCTGCATGTGGATATCCAGTTTTCTCAGCACTAGTTTTTGAATAGTCTATGTTTTTTTATGCTTTTATTTAAAAATATTAGATGGCTATAGCCATAGGAATTTATTTCTGGTTTCCATGTTCTATTCTTTTGGTCTACTTGTCTGTATTTGTGCCAGTTCTGTGCTGGTTTTGTTATTGTGGCTTTGCAATTTAATTTGAGATACTTCCAGCATTATTCTTTCTCCTTAGGGTTGATTTGGCTATTCATGGTCATTTGGTTTTTCATATTAAAATTTAGATTGTTTATTCTGGTTTTGCATGAAATGTTATTGGAATTTTGATGAGTGTTATAACTGTAAATTACTTTTAGTAATAAAATCATTTTTACAATATTAATTCTGCCAGTGCAGGAGCATGGGAGGCCTTTCCATCTTCTAGTGTCTTCAATTCTTACCTTCAGTGTTTTAAAGTTATGTCTGTTACTTCCTTTCTGGTTAGGTTTATTCCTAGTTATTTTTAAGTTATTGTAAATGTATTTTTTCCTTCTTTCTCAACAAATTTATCATTGATTTTTTAAGTTAGTGATTTTTTGTACATTGGTTTTATGTTTGCTGAAAGTGTTCATGAAATCTAAGAGTTTCCTGGTGGAAACTTTAGAGGTTTTATAGTATAAGGTATTGGGATAATTTGAATTTTTCCTTTCCTACTTATATCCCTTTTATTTATTTCTCTTCTCTTTTTGCTCCAGCTAGACGTTAAGTACTATATTAGATAAGAGAAGAGAGAGTGGGCACTGTTGTCTACTTCCTGATTTTAGAGGAAATGCTTTATTTTCCCCCCATTTGATATAATGTTGGCTATAGGTGTGTCATACATATCCTTTTTTATGCTGAGGTATGTTCCTTATATTCATATTTTCTTCTTTTGTTTTGTTTCTCGAGGTAGGTTATCACTCTAGCCCAGGCTGACCTGGAATTTACTATGTAGTCTAAGGGTGGCCTAGAACTCTCAGAGATCCTCCTACCTCTGCCCTCCTGAGAATGGGATTAAAGGCATGCACCACCACACCTGACAATGCTATTTTCTTCTTTCTCATAAAGGGGTATTGAAATTTGTCTACATCTTTTCTGCATCCATTAAGATGATCATGTAATTTCTGTCCATACGTTGACTTAGATGATGTATTAAACTTACTGATTTTCATATGTTGAAAGGTCTATGCAAACATAATGAATTAAAATAAAAACCAACATAGTAAAGTTTTATGATCTTCTTATGTGTTTTCTAATTTGGTTGAGCATTTTTATGTCCGTATTCTTGGAATTCCTTAGGTCTATAATTTTGTTGTGTCTTTATCTGGTTTTGCTATCTAAGTACTGCTGGTTTTTGTAGAATGAATTTGGTAGTATTCCTTCCCTTTCTGTTTTGTAGAACAGTTTGAGAAGCATTAATATTAGCTGTGCTTTAAAGATTTGGTAGAATTCATCAGTGAATCCTGGGATTTTTATTGGTAGACTATGACTTCTTCCATCTTATTGCTTGTTAGGAATCTGTTTAAATGGTTTGTATCTTCTTGATTTAATTTTGGAAGTTATATGTGTTTAGGATTTTATCCATTTCTTCTGTATTTTCCATTTCTGTCAAATTCCATAATGATCTTCTGGATTTCATTGGACTCTATTATAATCTCCCCTTTTATAATTCTAATTTTATTAGTCTGGGTCTTCTCTCTCAACCAACTCTGATTGAGTCTATGCAAATATAATAGATTAAAATAAAAGGCCAAGCTGGGCATGGTGGCACACGCCTTTAATCCCAGCACTTGGGAGGCAGAGGTAGGAGGATTGCCATGAGTTCAAGGCCACCCTGATACTCCATAGTGAATTCCAGGTCAGCCTGAGCTAGAGACCCTACCTCTAAAAATCAAAAAATAAAAAAAAAAAGGCCAGTATTAATAATCTCTTTTTCTCTGCCCAAATTCAAAATCAATTGAGAAAAAAAGACTAAACAACAATAAAGATAAAGCTAAAAAGAAATAAGCTGTTTGGAGAATAAAGCCCAGTTCCTTGCCAACAGAGGGCTTTCTAATAGTGAATCTCAGGCTTAAATTTGTCCATTCAGTAACATAAAGAAGCAAAAATTTACAGACTTCTGGCAGGGGAGGGGACTTCCTTGTAAAATTTGTGGCATTGGAAGATCCCTTTGCAGATAGGAAGATTCTAAATAGATAAGTATGAAGGAGGGGAAGAGTTATACACATTAAGCTTTTGAGACACACTAACAAGATAAGTTACTCATGTGACCTACAAGTCACCTTGATCCATCATGTGCAGTTGCACACATTCACTGCACAATTATAAATGATAAATCTATTAAATACATGATTTGCCTCCAAGTAACAAATTCAGTCATTACCATAGGTCAACCAACAACTATACTAATTTCTTGAATTTTTCCAATGTATAAAATTAGAAGCAAAACATCCATTAGGAAAGTATCCAAAGGAAAAAAAAAATACACATTTAGTCCTGACTTCCCCCTTGGTAAATAATCTTCTAGGAATTAGATGATATGTGTGAAATGAAAAATTGATTGTCAGAATGGACAACATGGTCCTTTGCTACAGGCTGGAGAGCTACTGGAGTACTACTGGTTTCTTCTTCTAGAATGTCTACCCTAGAACTTGACAGAATTGGCAACATGGTCATTTGAAATTAAGTTCTATCATACCTTTCAGGAAACCTTTGGGATAATTTTGAAGTGGTGTTTATTGGCTATTGTTAGTGATATTTGCTGGTGCATTTAACTTCTGGAGTCTTACAAAGACACTCTGTTCCCTTACTCATAGTATTTCTCTTTCCATCTTTGGGGCATATCTTGCCTAGAAGCTATGAAGATTGACTCCCCAGCCTCTTTTGGCATGAAAGTTGAGAAAGAACCAACAGCTCATTCTAATGTCACAATGTCATATATATATGAGATAAAAATTTCAGCTCAGTGTGAATACAGGCATTTACTCATATCTCTATGAATACACTCAGTTTAACTAGTATTAACACTAGTTTCAGGGTGCCAAAATACTTGGAAAAGGAACAAAGTGTATCTAGTTTATTTTGGTCTAGTTTTATTTCACTCCCTTTTCTTAGATTTAGTTGGAAGAGTTTTGCTTGGTTACAATAAATGAAGAGGGGGATGTGTCTGTGGTATACCAAGAATAGGAAACAACTATAAATTGCTTGCCAAAACAGTAAGATCTTAACTGAAATAGAAGTATTTCTGGGGCTACAGATTTAAAAGACTTATTGGTAGTTCTCTATAACTATGGAATTTCTCTGAATATTTTTTGTCTCTAAAAACTCTATTAATTTGAAAAAGGAGCCAAAAACAATGAAAATAACAATAACATTTGTTGAGCCTTTCCTGAGTGTACTTTCATTGTCTCATTTAATCCTTCCCTAACCATCATTTCATAGAGGAGAAAAAAAAGAGTGATTAAGTAACTCACATGATACAGACCTGGTAAGTACCAGAGATATGTTTTTACATTTGAAAGGTGTTGTAGTCACTTTCTCTTTATGGGGATAAAGCTCCTGACAAAAAGCAGCTGATAAGAGGAAAGTTACAGTCTGGGGGAGGCTTATGATGGCAGGAAAAAGAAGTAGGGCTTGAGTAGAGTCTGGATATCATCTCCTTGCCGCAGAAAGTGGAAAACAGCAGCAGGAGATGGAGCTGATCTCTGGCAAGGAGACACTGGCTAAATACCCCTAAACCTGTCCCGAACAATACACCTTCTCCAGCAAGGACCCACCTCCCAAATTGCCATCAGCGGGGGGGGGGGGGGGGGGGGGAGAAGAATTCAGAACACATGAGTTTATGGGAGACATCTGATTGAAGCCACCACAAAAAGGATTCAAACAAATAAAACTTGTGTTGACCTTTTTTTAAAATAAAAAAGTAATTTCGGTTCAACTGGGTATAAAGGCTTTAACCAATGACAAAGCTCTTTGGAAAATTGTCATTTGTCTTGCTAGAAGCAAAGGTCTTCCCAATTTATAGAATAAACCAGATTAGAAAGGGTATCAAGGCAAGGAGCTCTGTGAAAAAAAAAACAAACAAAAACTTATTCCTCCTTAGGGACACATGGTAGATTGCAAATGAACTATGGAAGAATATCCTCCACACTGCTGTTTGAAAAAGAGCCAGCCCTGGACATTTTCTACAATTCTAAGCTAGAAAATATTTTATACAGTCAGGGTTGGGGTTAAACCTTAGTCTCAATTGAAAATGAAAACCACCCAAGAAGCATAGCAACAATCCTATTCCCAACAGTCACTATACTACTAGGAATGGAGGATCTGTGAATAGAAGAATGAAACTTAAGGTAAATTTATATGAAAATAAAGCAAAAATTAAAAATCCTCTTGAAAAGTTAAAGACAAAAATTTCTAATGTTTTCCTTAAACAAAATGTTTATCTTCCCCTCAACAACCTGAGATGCTATGGTGCAAAAGCCTTTCAGAATCACTTTAAAGTGCATCACACTGCTTTTCAAGACAGCAGTACCTCTTTCAAATCAAAGAAGATTTGGAACCATCACTAAAGGTTCAGCCAATCAGCAGCTTTTAGTTCTCTGGGTATAAATCAGTCTAAATAAGCCTTAATTGTTTGGAAATTGCCTAGTACTTAAGCAGAAACAGCCTTCCTTGTGAGGCTGAGGAAAAATAGGAGGTTGGCATTGGATGTAACATAAGAACATCTTATGACCACCAGCTCAAACTTATAGTCCTGCTTTTATGTGCCATTAGAACAAAAACAGCCTTAGAGCTAACAGGAAGTTGGGAAGAAGTCTGTCTGATACAACTAGAATCAAGATTGGATGAACCAAGGATTCCATGCAGAGCTGATTCTATGTATTATCAGTGCCAGTCATCACTGTTATCATTCAAAATTGGTTGAGCTTCTGGGCACATTGGCAGGGAATGGAGAAGTAAAGTTAAACCTGGTAGTTCCTACAACAAAGCTCAAAATAAAATCGAGACACAAGACACATCCATAGGAGAAGATAGATCACAGTTCAAACTAGCATTTGGCAGTTACAAATAAATGAAACAGAGTGTGGAAGGAAAAGCCACCTCAGCGGTTTTTGTGAGAGGAATCACGAGGGCTAGGTTGCATACTAATGATGTCTGTACTTTTCTGCGTATGGCATGCATCCATAAAAAATTTAGGAATATATTCATGTAAAATAGTTCAGCAGGACAGAAAATTTTAAAGCGGAAATTAAGAACTTCTCAGATAATTCTTGGTGTCTGTGTCTCTGCCTCTCTATCTCTGATTCTCTTGATAGATGATAGATAGAAGATAAATGATAGATAGATAGATGGATAGATAGATAGATAGATAGATAGATAGATAGATAGATAGATAGATCGATCTAGAACCTGATCAACATTTACCTGATGATTTTATATACTTATATGTAAATCATTTTACTTTAACTTTTACATATGATTACAGGTTAAAACATTTTTGAAATCACAAAAGATAATATCAGGAATGGAAGAACATCTGAAAATGTGCCCCTCCTTAAAGGAAACAAGAACACTGGTAAAAAGCCATTGAAAAAAAATCAGGATTCAGGGCTAAGGAGATAGCTCACTGGATAAAATGCTGTTCTTGCAAGCATGATGACCAGAGTTTTAATCCTCAGAACGCACAGTGTGATGACTTCACTTGTAATCCCAGTGCTGGGGATCCCTAGGGCTTGCTGGCAAGCCAATCTAGTCTAATTAATGTGCTTCAAGTCAAATGAGATAGCCTGCCTCAAAAAAAAAAAAAAAAAAAAAAAAAAAAGCAGGTGGCATAGGTAGCATTCCTGAGGGTGACACCAAAGGTCATTCTTTGCCTCTGCTTATGCACACAAACACACACATATTTTAAAAAAAGAAAGAAATCAACATCTTCATAATTGTGGAAGTTAGCTAAATAGTCACAATAGTCCAAGGAGTCTTATTTAGATGAATGGCCCAATTTATGGAGAAGGCAGCTTCCAAAATTCCCATCCCTCTCTTCAAATTCCCAGGAAGTCTTAGCAGAAGCACCCCCACCCACCGCCAACCACACACGCAGTGAAACAGCACCTGGGCAAGCAGGGGGCGTGGTTAGAGCCACATACCATTCCTGGGAATTCCTGTGACCTGAAGGTCCCTCCCAAGGCCGGTGGCAAGGCTTCTCTTTATGGACAGGACTCAGACCTCCTTTACTTCAAACAGCTTTTGTTCTGGGTGTTTGTTGAGGAGAGCCAGAGGCAATTTACTGCCCCAATTGCCTGACATAGCAACAATCATTGGAATGACAAGAAGCTTACCAAAATATCCCACAGGAACAAATGAGGATTGGGATGTCCACAAGTGGCTCTGAAAACTTTGATGTCACCTTGGGCACCCAGCAGGTCATGCTTATGGCTCAAGTTACACACATGCCAAAAAAACCTGAGACAGCTCCACCCTGAGTGTGGTGGTTTGAATGGGAGGGCCACCGTAAACTCATGCTTTGAATGCTTGGTCCCCAGCGAATGGCAATTTGGGAGATGGGGCATTGTTAGAAGCGGTGTGTTGTTGGAGGTGGGCTTGGGGTGTTATAGCCAGCTTCCCTCCTGCCAGAGCATGGCTCACTCTCCTGTTCCTGTTTTCCACCGGCTATGTAGAGGTAATGACCAGCCTCTGCTCATGCCATGCTTCCCCTGCCATCATGAAGCTTCCCCTTGAGACTATAAGCCAAAATAAATCTCTTACTCCCATCAGCTGCTTTTGGTCAGGGGTTTTGTCCCAGTAATGAGAAGGGAAGTACAACACTAAGCCATCACATCTTGAGGTTCTGCCTCACAGGAAGTAAAGTTTAGGATGGCCTGCTTGAGCCTAACCCTAACCCTTCCCCTAACCCTACCCCTTACCCCTACCCTTACCCTTAGCTTAACCCTACCCCTGCCCACATGCATCTAGAGTTCAATTGCAGTGGCTGGAGGCCCTAGTATGCCAAATCTCTCTCTCTCTCTCTCAAAGATAAATAAATAAATTTTTAATTTAAAAAAAAAGGAAAAAAGAAGTTTGACCCCATTGTATACTCCTCTTCCTCCTTCTCTCTCTCCATCTCCCTCTCCCTTACCTTTCTACCTTCTCCAAGAAGATTCTCCCCAAATATCAGATCCTTGATCCTCTGGAAGTGTAAGAAATAAGTCTATGTTCTTTATAAATTACTGAGTCTTGGGTATTTTGTTACAGTAGCACAAAATGGATTGAGACAAAAGGCCAGCC
The DNA here is from genome assembly GCA_036346955.1 of Dipus sagitta. Taxonomy (NCBI): domain Eukaryota; kingdom Metazoa; phylum Chordata; class Mammalia; order Rodentia; family Dipodidae; genus Dipus; species Dipus sagitta. The sequence goes on along the minus strand of CM070770.1, from coordinate 45,002,089 downwards.
TTACAGTGAAGCATTGCAATGGACTAGAAAATGTAAAAAGATAAGAAAGTCCAAAGCTTAATGACATGTTCATTTTTTAGAACATATGAAAATACATAAACCACAGCAGCTTTCAGAGTGCCACGTACAGTCGTATTTATGCTCCTGTGTTGCAGACAAGGAAACCCAAGCTCCAAACATTCAATTTACTCCTCTAAGCTCATGTAGCTGCTAAGCTGAGCCCTCAACCCACATTTATGATTCAAATCACCATTTTTTAGTGGTACCACAAAGCCTATAGAGTTTTCTTTTCAATTTAATATGTTTCATTTTAGCTTAAAGGAAAAAATTGAAGGCTGTTGCCACCTCAAGTCCTTTGTGTTTGTTCCCAAGCGTCATGATTAAGTACCGTTGCAGCTCAATTCCTTTTACAATGGAAGTTCCCAGAGGGTCAACAGAAAAAGAACGTATGCATTTCTTCAAGCTGAGTTTTTCCTCATTATAAATCAGCATGTGAAATACTTAGCAATGTTGCGACTTCAATGCATATGGAAATCAGGTTGGCCTCCTCTATAGTAGATGAAGTGGGCATCTTCGTGGCCCACACCATTTCCTGTTAGGGTGTTCCAGCTATGTCATCTGCCAACACCACTGCCTCACTGGGGCTCAACAGCATCTTTCTAGAAGTTGCTGCTGCTAGACTTACCATCCTACCATGCTCCAAATTGTGAGTCCTCTAATGTGCCCTGAGGGACCCTGGGAAAAGAGACAAAGAAACATTGTTCTGTAGTTCAGTTGAGGGATTAGAAACGGTATGGAGCAAGTGAGTGGGGTTATTCTTTTATGTACTCATCCAACAAACATTTCAGCACCTGCTGTTGTGGGCCCACTTTGTGCTGTGGGATATGCCAGCCGGGGATGTTATCTCCATCCTTGCATACTGAATAGATTAAGTAAGGAAGCTGCCATGAAGCAAGTACTGTAAATTACACAGGGGACTCAGATGTTCCTCTCCCCACAAGTGGCCTTTTTTTTTTTTTTTCCATCTTTTGTTAACCTGGCGACAGAACAAAGCCTCTCTCTTCTTTCCAATAAATAAATAGGCTCTGGACCAAAAGCATTAGTGAGCAATGTGGATGCCAACTATGATTCTGTGCAGATGAGTGCTAGAGAAAACGCCTGCACAAAATCTCAGGGAAATGTCACACTTCAGCACAGTACTCCAGAGTGTCTGACCTCCAGCTAGATTTTCTCTAGTCCTGCTCCCTGTCCTAGACTTTGCAGTCTTGTATCTCCTTCTGCCTATTCCCCTGAGCCGTGGAACTTTCCTTTGCCTGTCTTTGTTCCCACACGCATCTTGGTGAGTAATTCAGCCTTGATGTGCATCTCTCTCCAGCCCTAGTAGCTGGCAGTATCTAGCAAAATCAGTATCTAGCAAAAGATAGCAAGAGACAGAGTCAGGGGTGGTGGTGTACACCTTTAATCCCAGGATTTGGGGGCAGAGGTAGGAGGATCCTGGGACTACAGAATGAAATCCAGGTCAACTGGGCTAATGTGAGGCCCTACCTAAAAGAAAAAAAAAAGAAAGAAAGAAAAAGAAATAAAGAAAAGAAAAGAAAGAGAGATGGGCTGGAGGACCCAGATTCAATTCCCCAGGACCCACATAAGCCAGATGTACAAGGTGGTACATACATCTGGAGTTCATTTGCAGTGGCTCGAGGCCCTGACATGCTCACTCTCTCCTTTCTCTATCTGCCTCTCTCAAATAAATAAAAATTAAAAGAGAGAGACAGAAAGAGCACAACAGGCCTTCTAGCTGCCAGAGCCCAACTTGAAGGTTTCAAAGTAGGAGGGAAGCCGGGCGTGGTGGTGCACGCCTTTAATCCCAGCACTTGGGAGGCAGAGGTAAGAGGATCGCCATGAGTTCAAGGCCACCCTGAGACTACATAGTGAATTCTAGGTCAGCCTGGACTAGAGTGAGACCTTACCTCGAAGAACTAAAAAAAAAAAAAAAAAAAAAACAAATAGAAGTAGGAGGGAGTTATATATGATATTGAAACTTATTTAACACTTAAATAGGTAGTAATTGAAAATTGCAGTTATCTGCTAGAGGAGAGGTATAAATGCTGAGAGTCTGAGTAAGAGGCAGGACTAGTAAGGTGGCCAAAAGCAACCCATTGTGCCACAGATGCTAGCCACAAGGTCCATGCTTGGAAGTCAGCCTGCATCTATTAGGAGCAGCCACGATCTCGGCCTGAATCACTCTCTGAAAGAGCATTTCTTCCTGAATGACTCGATTCACATGGGAAGAGAAACTGTCTCTCTGCACTAGGAAGTGGAATACAACTGACTCATATTGCACACTTCCATTTTTTGCCAAGCTCAGATGAAAATGTCTCGGTTACTCAGATGTGGGCTAGAGCTAAATCTGCTTTGTGTAACTGGCTGATTGGGTGATGAAGTAAAAATCCAGGTACTAAGAACCAAGATGTGTACTAGACCAAGTTCTAGATCCTACATTCCATGTCAAGTCCTAGTGTGGGGCCTACTCTGTCTACTCCATCTGGTGGTCTGCTTGGGCCCTAGATAGGCCCTGCAGAGGTCCTGTTGATTCAGAAGTACCCTCCCATCAGACCTAAGCTTCCCTAGATGTCTGCTCAGAAGGTACGAATTCCAGCTATCCTCCAAACAGGTAAGGCATAATGGGCCCAGAAGCCATCAGAGACACTACTTACAGAAGTCAGAGCATGAGAACATACAGCAGTGACTCAAAGGCAAATCCAGGAACCAACCTGACCACTGGGGCCAAAAGGCAAAGCTATCACCAGATCCAGTGCCCTTAGCCTGCAGTACAGGGAGGGAGGCAAGTCCCCTGACCTAAACTTATGTGCCTTCTGACTACCATGGCTGAGAAAGACAATCAGTAGCACCCTGCTTTTATTCATTTTTTCATAGACATTTCTCCATGTCATTTCATATCAGAAACATGGTAGTTCTATCAGATCCTATCAAAAGACTTGAGATTTCCACCCAGAGCTTGTCTTGCTTCCCAGTAAATTTATTGTAACATTCTGAGTTGACACATTTCTTCAGCTCCACCACCATGACCAGTAGGGAGTCTGTGCCATTTCCATACCCACATCATTGGTTTCAACACATGATCCTGATATTTTAAAAAGCATCTTTCCAATTAAAAAGAGATCCTTTCTCTCAATAGTTAGAATACTAAAGCCGGGCGTAGTGGTGCACACCTTTAATCCCAGCACTTGGGAGGCAGAGGTAGGAGGATCACCATGAGTTCGGCCACCCTGAGACTACATAGTGAATTCCAGGTCAGCCTGAGCTAGAGTGAAACCCTACCTCGAAAAACAAAACAAAATAGAATACTAAGAATTGACCAATCATACTCTTTATCTGGTAGCCTCTGTACCAGCTGACACTTACCAAGTTTGCTACACATGTTAACAAATCCTTGTTGGACAGAGTGGTACAAACCGTAATCCCAGCACAATAGAGGGTGAAGAAGAAGGATTTCTATGAGTTTGAGGCAAGTCTGGGCTACATAGTGAGATCTTATCTCCAAAAAGAAGTAAATCAAGAAAACATTTCTAAAAAACACAAAAAGGAAATTTTCACAATATCACATATTATAAGAACTTTAGTTATCTTATAGAGATAGGAGCTAACCTTAGAAAGGTTCAGTAGGTTGGCATTCAATAAACATTTATCAGTACCAAGATTCACACCAAAGGCCAAGCCCATGTGCATAACTATTGTAATGGTTAATCTTGATTTTCAAACTGATTGGATTGAGAGATATCTAGAAAAATCAGTAGAACACACCTCTGGTTGTGTATGTGAGAGAGTTCCAGAGATGACTAGATTATGAGAGCTCTGACCTGATCAATAGTTTAATACAGTGATGGTTTCAAACCCTGAATAAACTATTGGGAAGTGGTGGCACTATGCAAGAGCCTAATTAGAGGAACTGGGTCACTGAGGGTATGCCACTGAAGGGCATCTCTTGGCCATGGCTCTCCCTGACACGCCCTGCTTCCTGGTTGCCATGAAGTGAGCAGCTCTGCTCTGCCATGTCCATCTGTCCAGAAACAACCCAAACACTGGATTTTGGTCTGAACCCTCTGAAACCATGAGCTCAAATAAATCTTTCCTCTCTTTGAAGGTGTTTTCTCAGGTATATGTAACAGTGAAGAAAAGTCTAATCTAGCCATTCTGCTTTTTCCTGGGAATGTGTATCAGGAAACAGCCTTTTGAGTTCCCCATGATGCAGCCTTTTGAGTTTCCCATGATGCTTTTGGCTCCCAGTATGTTGACAGTGCACTGTAGCTCCCAGGGCTCTCCCTCTTCCACCATGAGCTCTAAACAAAATACTCTGTCACTGAGACTCTACACCAATATGCTTTTGTTGTTATTGTTGTTTTGTTTTGTTTTGTTTTGTTTTTGGAGGTAGGGTCTCATTCTAGCCCAGGATGACCTGGCATTTACCATGGAGTCTCTGGGTGGCCTCGAACTCACAACAATCCTCCTATCTCTGCCTCCCTAATGCTGGGATTCAAGGCGTGTACCACCACGCCTGGCTACCAATATGATTTTATCATGTCTGGTCTGTTCTGGACTCTTCCATCCATGATCAAAGCAAGGTTCTTGTTTTAAATTTATCATCTCCAGGAAATGGAAAACTACCAATCAATTAAAGTAATCCTTTAGAAAAACTGTCTCTGTCCAAGCCTATCCCAACTTCAGTCAGATGAAAGTACAAGCCCAAGGGTCATTGAAATATCACTAGATCTTGTTATGTCCCCCCACACCCCCCCCCCACTGAAATGAAAAGTGGAGGAAATAAAGAAAACAAGAAATACTTTTTATAGCCAAAGAGGCCATTTGTTGTGTTCTCTAGGTTTCAAATAATGATAGCTGCACTGCCAACCCTGGGAACTTCAGGGATGGTAATTACCATATGACAGTAGACATTCATAAAGAAAAGAGGGCTTTGTTTTATTATTTAAGTTGTAAGCCTTTTTATACATTCTAATAAGATGTCTTCCCCTATGACCCTAAAATCACAAAATAAAACTAAAACTACTGTTAAAAAGTGGAAAATAATCTGGACATCATGGAAGCCTAGTAAAGAAACTTTAAGCATAAATTGAAAAGGGATTTTATGATTAAATGCATATAGGTTATATTTATTCATAGGGACTGTGAATGAGTTATGATATTGGGTTGTAAGTAACAATAAAATAGGTTAAAATATCATATTAGATAATGGAAACCAGGCTTCTTAATGTTGAGGGAAGTTTAAAAATAGAAAAAAAAGGGGGGTTGGTTGAAAAATATTAAAGCATTTCCTCTACACATTACCTTGTGGTAGATTAACATCAACAGTAATGGGTCAAGCATGCCTGTGGATGATATGACACACAGAGTAAGATACAATGTTATATCTGTTTGTTCCTACCCAACATGTATGTCTTAAATCTGATTGAAAAATCTTCAAACAAAGTAAAATCAAAAAGTATTCTATAAACTAGGTGTGGTGGTGCACACCTTTAATCCCAGCACCCGGGAGGCAGAGGTAGGAGGATTGCCTTGAGTTCGATGCTACTCTGAGATGACATAGTGAATTCCATGTCAGCCTGGGCTAAAATGAGACCCTACCTCAAAAAAAAAAGTATTCTATGAAACACCTTTATTCTTCACAATTGCCAAAAAAACATAAAAGATAAGGAAAGATGAAGAAACTGCTACTGGGATAGGGAAATAGTTCATTCAGTAAAGTGCTTGACTTGCATGCATGAGAACATAAATTCAACCTCCAGAACCCAAATTAAAAAAAATTGAAAAGGCCAAGTGTAATCCCAGTAGAGGAGGTAGAGATGAAACTACCCCTGTGGCTTAGGACCCAGCCAATATAGTCTACTTGGTGAATTCAAAGCTAGAGTGAGACTCTGTCACATACACAAAAATGGCACTGAAGGAATGATACCCAAGGCCTCTGGCCTCCACGCACACATGCACAAGCAATGCATGGACACACACCTTCATGTGCACAAGACAAGCATGCGCACACACACAGTGAGAACCTGCTACAGATTACACGAGACTTTAACACATGACAACTCAATGCAGTGCATGCTCCTGGATCAAATCCTGAGACAGGAAAGGAAAGATATCAAAAGCATTGTTGGGACAACAGAAGCACTTAAATCTGAAGTTTAAGTTATATTATGCCAGAGTTACAATTTATGATTTTGATCATTGTAGGAAGAGTGTGTGAGGGAAAGCTCTGTTTTCAGGACGCATACATGAGAGAATGTATAGCTACACGACTGATCACAACATCCGCAATTCAGGTTAGAATGGTTCAGGACAAGATAGAGTGTGAGAGTGTGAAAGCACTTTATCATAAAGCAAAGAGCACAGCAGGGACGACTGGGGGACCTCGGAGAGGGAATGCCGCTGTTTCCTGTACTATTATGACTCTTTTGAAAGTCTGAAATTACATTAAAATTAAAATATTTAGAGCTGGAGAGATGGTTTAGCTGTTAAGGTACTTACCTGCAAAGGCTGAGGACCCATGCTTGACTCTCCAGATCCCGTGTAAGCCAGAAATACAAGGTGATGCAAGCATGCAAGGTCACACAAGCATACAAGATGGGACAAGCATCTGGAGTTTGATTGCAGTGGCTGGGGGCCCTGTCACACCAATTCTCTCTCACATGAACATGCTCTCTCTCTCTCTCTCTCTCTCATATAAAAAATACAAAAAAGCTTAAGTTTCATAATACATTTAGAATATTCAATAAGTCATTTTAGAAAGCATAGGTGGGTGTATATTTTCCTATTGCTTCTGTAACAAACTTATGTCTTAAAACAACACAAATGCATTTTACAACTTGTAAAGACCGCCAGCATTCCTTGGCTCATGGCCCTTTCCTCACACCACTCCAAACTCTTTTTTTCTTGTCTCACTTCCTTCCCTGACGCTTACCCTTTCATAAGGATGTTTGTGATCATAGTGGACTACCCTAGATAACCCAGGATAAGATCCTCGTGACAAGTTCTTAATTACTTTAGCTGAATCATTGTTTTTATTTTGAAGGAGGGTCTCACTACCCCAGGCTGACCTGGAGCTCACTCTACAGCCAAGGTTGGCCTCACACTCATGGCATTTCTTCTAACTTGGCTCCCAAGTGCTGGGATTAAAGACATGCACCACCACATCTGGCTGCTGAATCTTTATGAGTCATTATGAGTGCCAGAAGTTAGGATGTGAACACTTATGGGGTTCGGCTTCCCATTACCCAGTCTACCCCAGAGCAGTTCAGCTTTTTATATTAAGAGAAAATTTTCTATTCTCTTCCCAAGTAAATATTAGCTAAAATCCTTAAAACATTGGTTTGAAGGAGAGGAGACCACCAGGAGTAGAAACACAGGGCATCAGAGGTATATAATATTCTAGGTCTTAAGTTAGGGAATGTCCATTTCATTATTTTTGTTTAAGCTGTTCTTATAGGTTGGTCCCTTTTGATTTAGTTCATCACTGGCTTCAAGAACATTCAGAATTAAATGTAGAATCTTCTTGTGATATGCCTCACCTTCCTTAAGATCTGGAGTCTTTTCCAAAGTATTCTACCTAAATGTTTTCTAAGTTTAAACAACGTATCTTCTTATTAAAGTTAATTACGGGAGATATAATCTCTGTTAACAAGCCTAGCAACTGATTTCTTTAACCTACTTATGACAGGACAATCCTTATTTTGTCTATCATTTCCACTGAACAAGTAGAAGATTATTATCACTGAAAATTATGCAAAAGCAGTTCAGTGGTTGTCAGGGGTTGTGGGAGGTAGGAAGAGGGTCAATATTCACAGATATCATGAGAAAGTTTCTTGGATAAGGCTGATTATAGTGGTGGCTTCACTAACCTACACTAACATTCATGCAACTTTTCGGCAAAGATTAAAATTTTAATTGTAGGGCTGGGGACATGGCTCAGCAGTTAAGGCACTGGCCTGCAAAGACTAACAACCCGGGTTCCATTCCCCAGTACCCATATAAACCCAGATGCACAAAGCGGCGGATGCTTCTGGAGTCTGTTTGCAGTGTGGCTGGAAACCCTCACGTTCCTATTCTCTCTGTTTTTCTCTCTTCTCTCGATCTCTTTATGCTTGAAAATAAATAAATAAATAATATTTTTTAAAATATTTAATTGTATTTTACTATAATATAAAAGTATATGATAATGTACAAAGTAGCTTTTTAAAAAATTATGCTAATCTATTTTGACCCCACAGTTTGGAATCTAGAATTTAGCCCGTAAAACATAGTCATAGGGGTGTGTGTGTGCACATGCACATTAGTAAGAACCTGAATCAAGAACCTGGCCCCTTCCCAAATGTTTTCAGCAGCATATGTCTTTAGTTAAACAAATTATGTTTTCATACTAGCCCAGACAATAGCATATGTTTTAAGTGTACTGACCAGAGGTTAGATGTTGAACAAGACTGCCTGTTAATCCAGAGCTGGTTAGAAATTGGGGAGATAGTCACCCACATTCTAAAGGGTAGCCTAAGACAACTAGATCCAGTTCTCTCAGTTACCCAGCTTTCAGCACCCAGATTTCTCCACTCTGTTCACAACACACAGGCCACTGTGGGGAGGAAGCTCAAGAGGACTTCAGAATGCGGAATGGTGGGGAATGCTACAGCCTGCCTCCGTCTCATGAAAGGAAGGTCCCTAGCCAAGTGAAGGACCAGGCAGTGACTGCAGGTGCAGATGACAGGGCGTTGGCATGTCTTATTCTGTGCTCGGATACCTGCTCATCAAGTGGAGTTGCTCCATTCTTTGTGTCTATTTGAGCAGGGCAAAGAGAAGACAGGGCTGGACTGAGGCTACATGTCAGTCTGCCCACCCCGTCTTGGATGTGACAAAGATGTATTTCCTGGAGTGAAATGATCCTCGGGATATACCTGACACAAGACACCTTACAGTCTCTACTCAGCAGACTTGGCCACCAGCCAAGACGCCCCACAAGCAGGAAGCTAGGGTATACTCTCATGAGTGGGAGTTGGGATACGTTGGAACAAGATGACTCCTGCATACTCACTATGCTAAAAAGTTATGTCTTGGGGAACCTTCCTGTGACACCATCAAGAAACTACACATATATCTTATATACACAGCACCTTTTGAATTTAATGAGCATCACAGGGCACCCAGTAGTTGTTATTGTATCCATTTATTAGGTCTGCAATATGAGAATACTACAGACTTGCTGGCTTTCTAAAAACAGACATTAATTTTCTCATAGTTCTGAAGGCTGAAAGTCTGAAATCCAGGGCTGGTCTCCCCTGAGGCTTCTCTGTGTGGCTTCACATGTTCTCTATCCGTGCTGCCATACCCTTGGCATCTCTTTGTGTGTTCAAATTTCCTCTTATCATAAGGTCACTAAGCAGCTGGATTAAGGCCCACTCTATAGGCCCATTCCAGTTTATTTACTACTTTAAAAGCCACTTGTGCTGTTCCTAACATGGCTGTTTACTTTCCCAAAACTCAGAAGCAGTAATAGTTGACCAGAAGCCATTTTTTCCCTTGAGGGGGATATATGGCAATGTCTGGAGGGGTTTTTCTGGTGTGCATCTGTGAAGCGTGTGTATGTGTGAAGGCATGTGCACGTATGCCATGGTGCTTATGCAGAGGTCAGAGGAAGAAAATCCAGGATAGATCCCTGCCTTCCACTTCCTTTGAGGCAGGGTCTCCTGCTGTTCACGTCTGCCTAGGAGAGTTGGCCCTCTCGTTTCTGTTGGAGTCTCCCATCTTCACCGGCTTTCTCACTTGTAGGAGATTCCAAAGGCCCTCCCTGGCACCCAGCTTTTGACTTGGGCTTCTGGCCTTGGGCACTTGTGCTTCAGCAGCCAGCTCTTCATCCACGGAGCCATGTCCCCAGGCCCTGGAGTCAGTTTTGATTGTCACAAATGATGAGTGTCACGCCTGGCATCAAATTTGCAGAGACCATGGATGACATTAAACATCCCCCCATGTACAAGAGCGCTCCCCACAGCCAAGAAGTATCTGGTCAGAATGTGTAAAGAGTCAAGAAGGAGAAGCACTCCTTCTTGTCTCACTCCTGCAACCCTGTGAGTTCTCATCTGTCCATCTTACTGCTTCGGCAGGAAACTGAGGCTTAGAGGAATCCAACAGATTTCCCCAAGCCACATTAGAAGCAGGAAGTGAGGCTGGATTTGAACACAGGTCCGTTTGAGGCCCTTGCCAGCCTTTCCCAGCATAAAGTAGGAGCCGAGAAAGGCAAAACGAGAGTGAGGTCTGTCAGAGGGATAGAGGACATGTCCTCTCTTTTGGGAAATGTTCCAGCTCCATTCTCGTCTCGTCCTTTGAAATTCACAAAGAGGAAAAACACGAACCTGAGCAGACTGTTCTCTGGCAAAGGGCAGCTTGCAAGGTCCAGGTTTGCTTCAGGGATGTACTGGAGCTGTGGAGCTCCGTGCTCCCAGAATCCACAGCGCCCACACTGCTGCATCCTCTCCCTTCTGCCCGGGCCCGGCTGTGCTCCAGTGAATCACTGGTGACTGCTCAGAGACGCCGCCCGTGCCAAGCTCCTCTACTTCCTGCCTTCAGATTGGCATGCAGGGGACTCTCCACCAATAAGGTCACTTTGTGGAGCCATCCCACACAGACAATTTACAGTAGTCCCCACCCAGTTGTGTTCTCCACCTGGCCACCTTCCAAGACCCTCAGGTTTATTTCCTCCTCAGCCCCTTAGTTAGACTTTGAACATTTTCTGTCTGATCATGTAATTGTAAGATAGACTTCCAGCTTGATTATGCCCTTGCTGTGCAGCAGTTTCCTACGCACTGAAATGCTGCTTCCTGGAGGAAAGTTCCTTATAAGCAAGAAGTAAAGGAAACTTACTTAACAGGCTCAGGAAGTAAACAAAACTCAAGTCTCGGGAAGCTCCTGAAGCTTGTGAGACTCGCCAGCCCTTCCCTGAGGGTATGTGAGCAGGAACAATTGCTGGGGAAAGTGATTGACAGGCTGAGCCGCCAGCCATGCAGGGAGCGCCGGGGAGGCAGTATTTGTGAGTCACCACCCATGCTGGGTGGTCCTTTCAGCGATGCCGCTGTGCTCACAGCGATCCTGCCAGTAACCCCTCACACATGCTCCTGTAAACAACTCCAGTACACTCATGGGTTCACCAACTTGGCTTGGGTGGGATCATTTATTTGGTCTTTCATTGGTGCCCTTTCTGGAGTGAATAGATGTTTGTTCATGTCTCCCCAGAAAAGTTAACACAGTAGCCCTTCAAAGTACCTTTCCAGTTGCATGTTGACCTCTTTCTAATTTATATATATATATATGATGCTGGCGGTGGAACCTGGATCTTGTGCATGCTGTTGCAGTCAGGTTCACATTGCTGTCAGAAAACCCCCAACCAAGAGCATCTTGTGGGGGAAAAAATGGCTTACAAACTGGAGGGAAGTTCCATGATGGCAGGGGAAAACAATGGCATGAGCAGAGGGTGGACATCACCTCCTGGACAGCATCACACGGACAACAGCAACAGGAGAGTGTGCCAAACACTGGCAAGAGGAAGCTGGCTATAGCACCCAAAAGCCCCAAAAATACACTCTGCCTCCAGGAGGCTTTAATTCCCAATTTGCCATCAGCTGGGGACCTAGAATTCAGAACACATAAGTTTATGGGGGACACCTGAATCAAACCTCCATATATGGTAAGAACTAGATTTACCACTGAGCTACATTACCCAGTTCTGGGTTTGTTTAAAAGATGGGAATACACAAAATCATTCCAAAAGGGGTTCTCAAACACCTGTGTGACAGGCTTTTAAAGGATTTATATGAAAGCTTCCAGATTTATAGTCACAACAAAAGCCCTAAAATTTTATTAAAGAAAAATTTGGCAGTGGGGGGATTGTTGGCTCTACCCTAGCACTGTAAGAATAAATGAAACCTTCATCAGCTGTGAGTTTGTAGGTATGTACCTGCTGGGATGTCTAAGGACACACAATCTTTGGCCAGACATGGCCTTGGCATGCAGCTAGCCTTACAGGGCCATGGGGAGTTGCAGCTTCAGTCTGAGGAACGCCAGTTCTTACTGTGACCTAAACTTTGGATGGGAGCAAGGGAAGTCCTCCACTGGGGTTGTGCTGTAAAATTGTGTAACCTGACTCAGTCCTAGTGTCAGCAATGACATATGAACTGCACCTAGAAACATGTTCAGGTCTGAACATGGAAATTACCAAGTAATAAACATGTGCAAGGCCTTTAAATATCAAGAGATTAAAGAAAAGCATTCACTAGCCAAAGCCACACAAAAAGAATAAGAAATCATGACACTTAAGAGCCTGTTCCTTCACTTCACTGATTTCTGACCAGTTGGCATGATTTAGTCCTCTGATTTAGGTGATGAGTCACTGAGATTCTGACTGGAAAGGAATTTTCATTGAGCTATCTTGTTTATTCCCTCTAAATCCTCTGGATTTTAAAAATAATTGTATATAGAAATTAATTATCTAGGGCTTTTCAAACCTTTTTAATATTTTATTTTAATTTTTTTATTTATTTATTAGAGACAGAAAGAGAGGGAAAGAGAGAATGGGTGCGCCAGGGCCTCCAGCCACTGCAAACGAACTCCAGATGTGTGTGCCACCTTGTGCATCTGGCTTATATGGATACTGGAGAATCGAACCTGGGTAAGTAGGCTTCACAGGCAAGTGCTTAACTGCTAAGCCATCTCTCCAGCCCAATATTTTATTTTTATTTATTTATTTATTTGAGAGAGATAGAGAGAAAAAGAGGCAGGCAAAGAGAGAGAGAGAGAGAGAATGGGTATGACAGGGCCTCTAGCCACTGCAAACAAACTAGACACATGTGCCACCTTTTGCATCTGGGTTGGCAAGTGCCTTAACTACTAAACCATCTTTCCAGCCCTAAACCTTTTTTTTTTTTTTTTTTTTTTACTTTGGTCACAAGCAGAAATTGCTCTTACATTGTGGCATAGAATATTCACACATATGCATACAAAACTAAAAATTCTAAGAAAAATTCACTCTTCCTGTGTATAATTTGCTTTATTATTTTCATTTTATTTCATTACATTTTAGTCCTGTCTGATCTATTTTAAAAAGCTTTTATTTCCCATTAAATTAATTTCACAACCCGTTAAAGGGACATAATCTACAATATGAATATTATTACATTATTTGATCTGTGACCCAAGGAATGGCAATTTATAGCATTCTGCTGAAATCCAAAGTGAATGTAATTAGGATTTTATGTAATTGTTTTATGTAGGATTTATTATATTTCTTGCCTAACATTTTGGCAGAATTAAAATGCACCCATAATTTCACGCTGTCAGTTTCCTCTCTACATCCTCAAACAGGCAGGATCTTTGGGAGCTCCTGTTGAAAGTGTAAAGTCCAGGCTGCAGAACACGATTCTAGTTGGTGGTGATCATGGTTCATGTGAGACAAGGGAGACTATACCAGAGACAGCAACTAAGGAAAGACAGCCCTGAGCTGGATGGAGTCGGGCTCAGGGAATGGAGCCTAGAGTAAGAAAGGCAGGCTGTGAGACCATGGACAGAGGCAGAGGAAGCAGCTGGAGGCACTACCCTGACCACAGTGAGAAGCTATGAGGACTCTTTTCCTGTTTCCCAGGCTTGGTGAGGAGCATGCGTGAAATACTTCAGGGAAAGCCCGAAGCTGCTTCCCAGAGCAACAGCACACTAAAGCCAACATTCAAAGTCACCCATAATAATTAATTCCATGAACTACTTTTCTGTTAAAATCAAGTCAATGTTGGGCTGGGGAGATAGTTCAATTTGTCAGGTGTTTCTCTTGCAAGCATTAGGACCTTAATTCAATACCCAGAACTCATGGATGTAAAGGGGTGGCACACAGTTGTAATTTCAGTGTTGAGGAGGCAAAGACAGTTGGTTCCTGGCCCACCAGTCTAGCTCAGTTCTTTATCTCCAAGGCAATAAGAGACCCTGTTCAAAAAAAAGAGAGAAAAAAAGGTGGGTTGTTTTCCTGATGAATGACTCGGGTTGTTTTCTGGTATGTGAACACATGCACACATGTACATGAATGTGCACCTGCACATAAACATATAAGCACACACATACAATTCAAAGGCATTAAGCCAAAGTCGCCAAAGTCTTATGCTTCTCCTGGTCCATATTATATAATAACACATGCCAGATATTCCATTATTTCATCTGTAAATACTATTGACATGCATAAAAAACTTTTGCAAGAAAAACTAAAATTCCATTGTCATATCTAAGACCTTTTAATAGTAATTTCCAATCATCACTCAATGTTCAGTTAATGTTCACATTTCCCTACTTGTCTGATGAATATCTTGTCCACTTTTGTATTTGGTTTATCCTTGTTGTAGATAGCTCCACAATGCTTGGATGAGCATCCAATCAGACAGTGTTTATGGAAAGAAGGGATTTATTTCAAGTGTGGAGATCCAGGGGGAGTTCCATCAATGTCAGAAGAAGCTGGCTCCCTTTCCCAATCCAAACATAGAGAAGAACCACCATCAGCTAGCAAACATCAAGGACCAGCAGCAAGGCCGGGCGTGGTGGAACACGCCTTTAATCCTAGCACTTGGAGGGCAGAGATAGAAGGATCTCTGTGAGTTCCAGGCCACCCTGAGAGTACATAGTGAATTCCAGGTCAGCCTGGGCCAGAGTGAGACCCTACCTCGAAAAACAAACAAGCAAACAAAAAGCAAGCAGGAGCCCCCAGAAATCAGATTTGCCCCAGTTTAAGGGCTGGACTCCAGGATCCTCCCTCCGTGACACCTCCTCCAGCCAGGAGGCTGGAGATCCAAGTTACAAATTTCATTTTAACAGCTGCATCAATGGCAGACATGCACTTAAACTACCACAATCCTAATCAGACTGTAAGTAGTTAAGATGGCATACATTCTAATACATTTCACTTAGTCGTTGAGTTTCCTTTCATTGCAAAGCGTCCCTTTTCTTTAGTGGTTAAAATGTAAGCTCCAGGTCTTCTTTCAATAGTGAAATGTGAATTGTTTACTTCTGATTAAAAAAATCTCTGGGTGTCAGCAAATGGGAGAGAGACTTGCTTTTGGAAATATGGTGTGAAAGGCGATGATATCAGCCCACCTTAATGTCCTCCTTCATCCTTGAGAATGCTATTTTGGGGGAGTGTATGTGTGTGTACAGTGCAAGTGGATGTCGTGTGTGTATATTCAGGCATGTGTGAGTACAGGAGTACAAGCTGGAGAGTTTAGGCAGGGTCACGTGGTCACTGCTCCATTCACTAGGTAGCTGGTGCACAAGTTTCTGGGGGATTCTCCTTTACTTACTTCCCATGGTGCCAAGGGGATAACAGGCGCATCCTACAACGTCTAGCTCACACATGTGCATCAAATGCTTTGTCCGCCGAGCCATCTGCCCAGCTCTCCTTCATGCTTCTGAAGGCCTCTTTCACCATTGTATGAAACCCCTCGTTTCTCACCTGTCACAGTGCGGAGCTTTTTATGAAGGTTCTGGGTTCCAAACTTGGATGCTCATGCACGTGCAGCAAAGGATTTACCTGCCAAGCCTTCGCCCCAGCTTGCGTGGATTCTTAATGACTTTATTGGTTTATCGCTTATAAGCAAGAACCTGTAACCACTGAGCCATCTCCCCAACCCCTGAGGTATAATTTATATCACATATGCTCACCCATGCTAACGGTAAAGATCAATGCTTTTGGAAAACTGCATACATGTACATACAAATTGAGACAGACAGATATTTTCATCATTCCAAAACCTCCGTTCATCTCCTTTATGTCCTCCACCCACATCTGGTTCCAGGCGATGGTTGATTTGTTTTCTGTCAATGGAGATTAAGTATATCTGTTCTGAAATTTAGTGAATGGAATCATGAAATACATATTCTGTGTGCATGGCTTCTTAGATTAGCATAACTTTTGGAGATGCATCCATGATCCTGTGCATGTTTGATATGTTCTTTTACTGCTGAAAATCATCATGTGAATTCAGTATTCCATAATTTGTTTAAATATTCACCTTCTGATGAGCAGATTGCTTCCACTCTTTGGTCATTGTGAATAAAGCTGCTGAGGACGTGTGCCTTCAGCTCTCTTGGCTAAAAACCGAAGAGAGCAACTTCTGGCAAGGATATGAATAACTTCACAAGAAATGGCCATAGAGCTTGCCCATGAGTAAAGTAGGAGTTCCTATTGTTCCTCATACTTACAGCATTTTTTAAAATATTTTTTTGAGTAGAAACTTTGTATGGACACATCATGGGTTGGTACCATTTTCCCTCTTTCTGCCCCCATTCCACTGAGGGCCCTCCTCAGTGGGATTGCTTATATTCACCATGGGGTTGCAGGTTATGCGCTGTGAGAGCAACAGTCAGTCATGAGTGGGGAGGGTGCCCCTGGATACTCTCTCACACCCTGTGGCTCTTACAATCTTTCCACCCCCTCTTCCACAAAATTCCCTGAGCCTTGGTGGGTGTATTTTAAGTCTACTTTAGTGTTGACCTCTCAGCATCTTCTGGATTTCTGCTTTGATATGTTTTGAGTGTCCTCAATGTCTTGTGCCATCATCTTGGTGCACATTGCCAGGCTCGCTGTGGAAGCAGCACTCTTGCCCATCTCACCAGTTCCTCAGTGGTTTCACCTGGGCCCCTCCAGCGGGCTCGTCAAAGGATCTCCTGGTAGTTTTCAGTTGTATTTCCCTCAAGATGAATGATGTGGAGCATGTGTGAGGTGTTTATTACCTTATTTGGATATCTTATTTTGGTGAGGTGTCCAATTTTTCTGTTCTTTTTAATTGGGTTGCTTAACTTGTTAATTATTTAGACAGCCTAGATATAATTCTTTTTTGAAAAAAATAGATATGAAATATTCTTTAGAATTGAGTTCAGCTACAGGCAACAGAAAGCTCCATCACAATAGCGTAACAAAATAGACTATTTCTACCCAATGAAAAATCTAAGATGGATGTTCTAGGACTGCGTCAGCCTTAGGAGCCCCATCCTCAGTAGGAACTATGCCACGTGGGAGCTTTGCTCCTCCATTCTTCTCTGCCATCCATTTGTGTGGCTTGTTTTGAAGGTCGGAGCATGGATGTTACAACCCTGTGCATCTCTTTTCTATGAGATATAATTCTCTATCAGAAATGTGTATTATTTTTCTCCCAATCTGAACCATATTTTCCATTTTCTAGATAAACTTTTTAAAGGAAAAATGTTTAAACATGATGAAATATGATATGTCAAATGCTATTCATAGTTTCTTCTTTGCAAGTCCTATCTAAGAAATAGCTGTTAACTCCAGGATTAGGAAGCCTCTTGTGTTTTCTGATAAAATTTTACTTTTCACCTTTGAAACAGCTGTGTGTGTTTGTGTGTGTGCAAGTGTGTATGGAGGAGGATGCACGAGTGCAGAGAGGCAACAGGAACCTTGGTGTCATTCCTCAGGTTCACTGCCCACCTCTTTTTGAGTCAGGTTCTCTCCTTGGCCTGGTGCTCACTAATTATGCTGTTTAAACTATCCAGCAAGCTCCAACGATCCACCTGTGTTCACCTCTGCAACCCCAGGATGACAGGTGAGTGCCAGCACACTTGACATTTTACATGGATACTAGGTGTTGAACCCAGGTTCTCATGATTATCAGACAGGAAGTTTACCAACTCATCTATCTCCCCAGACCAGTTTGAGCATTCATGTCTAGCTATATCTTCTTTTTAAAGTAATTTTTTGCATATGATATGAACTAAAAGAGAAGCCTCATTTGTGTCTGTAATATGATTCTAATCATTTCAGCACCATTTGTTGAAATGTATTTTCTGACCATCTTTGTTGAAAGATCAATTGAGTGTGAATTTGTGGATCCATTTAGAATCTTTATTCTATTCTACTGCTCTAGATGTTCCTTTTAAAGCCACCCATTAACATCTTTTCTTATTCCTGTCACTTTAGAAATAAGTCTTGAAGTCAAATGATAAAAGTTCTCCAACTTTGTTCTTTGTTTTAAGAAATGGCTTTTTAAATTCATTTGCAATTCCATGTGGAAATAGAAATTGTCAAAAAATGAGCTTCCAAAAGCTTTCAGGGAAAACAAAGGATGCAGGATCAGAATGTTTTAGGATGTCTGAACAATAACAGTGGAAACAGGAATACAATAGAGAAGTACCTTCAAAAATGTAAACAAAATTCACTTCCAAATTTAAATTCCATATCCTACCTAAGAATGAGATAAGAAGATAAAGTTAAATTTTCAAGATTTGAAATGTCCTTGGGTCCAGCACAGGAGGGAGGCAAGAGGAATTCTCTGGGAGGCATAAAGGGGATTCTTGGAAGGGCAATAGTGAGTAAATAAAGTTGTGAACAGATTCAACACTGGGAGAGACATTTCTTTCTTACTTTTACTTCAAATGAAACCGATGGAAAAGTGCCTTATATGTTTGATGATGGCTAACTTGTATGGAGAGACTATTGAAGCAAAAAAGAACTATTGACAATAGTCAGCTGATAAGAATCTGGCAATTATGAAGGCCAGTCTAACATACAGTTACAAAAATAAGGAAACAACATGCGTTTTGACTGATGATACATTTATGTTTTGTCTCCCTATTGCTTATTTCCAGCATTCTTTTGAGTTAAAATTGAATAGTTTCAAAATATTGGCTTCTTAGTTATATCTCTATCTTGCATTAACATTTAATAGTTGTTCTGAAGCTTGTATATGCATCCTTGACACAGTCTGCTAGAGCCAATGTTTTATTTCTTCCGTCTTCACACATTATATCTGACTTTTGCTCTTCATGCTTCTCCCCTCCCACTTGACACTTCCACATCCCACATTGTATTTCCCATGTATTTATTCACAAATGAAATAAACTTACCTATCCTTGGCCATTGTACTACTGTTACAATATATTCTGCTTATACAAACAATACAGAGCCCCTTTATAGCACAATTAATTTTACTTCAATAGAAAAATTTTTTAAAGAGGACTGGAGAGATGACTTAGCAGTTAAGGCACGTACCTGCAAAGCCTAAGGATGCAGGTTCACTTCCCCAGTACCCATGTAAGCCAGACGCACAAGGTGGTGCATGCATCTGGAGTTCGTTTGCAGTGGCTGGAGGCCCTGGCGTGCCCATTCTTTCTCTCTCTCTCTTCCTCTCTCTATTTCTTCCTTTTTTTCTCTCTCTCTCTCCCTCTCTGCTGCTCTTTCTCTTTCAAACAAGTAAATAAAAAAAATTTTAATTGTAAAAAAGAAAATACTATATTCTAAATATACCTTCTTATTTATCATTTATGGGCCTCTTCTTTCCTTATTTCGGCCTATTTTTCTATATTATTTCCCATTAGTCTAAAAACATCCTTTAGCACTTCTCATGGTACTGATGGTGAATTCCTTAAGTTTTTGTTTATCTCAAAATGTGTTTTAACATTTGACTGAAAATATTTTTTCTAAATATAGCATTGTGAACTGACAAGGATTTTGTTTCATTTTTTGGTTTTCTGATTTTGTTTTGGATGCTTATGTTTGTTTTTATTTTGAGGCAGGGACTCATGTAGCCTAGGCTGGCTTTAAACTCGTTATGTAGCCGAAAATGACCTCGAACTCCCAATCCTCCTTCCTCCGTGTTGTACTTTGAATACAAAACATTCCCCATAACCTAATATGTGTTTAACCATTTAGTAGCCAGCTGGTAGTATTATTGGGGAAGGTTGTGGCATCTTTTAGGGGGTGGAGTCTTGCTGGAGGAAGTGGGTCACTTGGCGTGGGCTTCGAGGTTTTGTAGCCTGGCCCTACTTGCTGCTTGCCCTCTGCTTCCTGCCTGCCGATGTGACAAGCCACCATGCCATGCCTTCCTTGCCATGATGGACCCTAGTCTCTAAAAGTTCTGCCAAAGTAAACCTTTTTCTTCCTTAAGTTGCTTCTGATCAGGTGTTCTGTACCAGCGATGATACAGTAGCTGATATACTCTGCCTCCCAAATGCTAGGCTGCCTCACTTGTGCAGTGCTATGGAGGAACCTAGGCCGATCCGCTATCAACTGACTTACATCCACAGCCCCTATTTGTTTTCATATCAGCACTTTACATGTCATTGAATTGTATGATTTTTTTTTCTCTGATTTGCTTTCAAGAACTTATTACCTTTGATGCGCAATAGTCTGACCTGCTTATGTGCAATTTTTGTTTCATGTATGTTGGTTTCTTTCTTGGACGTTCAAATTAACAATTCCTGTCTTATTTCAGGAATGTTAAGAAGTTTTGGTTACTTCAACTGCCTGACCTCTTGTTAATATCTTTTCCATCTAAGACTCCTGTGACATGTATATTGAGCCATTTGTTTCATACTTCCTAAAGTTCTGTGTATATTTATTAATGTTTTTCCTTTCTGTAATAACATTAAAGAAGTTATTGTACTTTCAGTTCTAGAATTTCCACATGCAAATATATTCCTACCATTTCTCTGCTGACATTTCCTGGTCTGTTTATTCATTACAACACATTTTTTAACTCTCATATTTTTCATGTCTTTTAAGATACTTATAATAGCTATTTTAAAGTTCTTACACAGTGGATACAACATCTGAGCTTTCTTGGAGCTGGTTTTCACTGATTTATTTATTGGACTATCACATTTGTCTAGGTTCACCTTTTCCTGTTTCTTTGAAAATCTAGCAATTTTTAAATACTGTATATTATTCATGATATAGTATTGAAACTGCATTGTTATTTTCTAAAAAAAGAATGTTTGCTTTTGTTTTAGAAGACCAAGTATTGGCTAGTAGAACTTATGTACTTTTGTCTTTACACTTCGTGACATATAATTATGGAAAATATCTCCATTCAACTTCTTGTGAAGTATTTGTATTGGAAGATTACACAATAAGAGAGTAGGCTTCAGTCTCATTACGGTTCATTCTTATCCTTAAGGTATAGCCTTTTACCTCACAAAAAGGATGCTTGAGGTGTTAACAAATTATTATTGATGTCTTTCTATTGTAACTGTGGAATAGCTCCAGCTCTCCATTTTCCCTAGCACTACTCCATACTCTGTTATATAGTAGCCATTCTCTGATTAGCCTTGTGTCTCTCCCTTCATAGATGATGGAAGGCCTGAGCCAAAACACAGGCAGCCCTTCTGCCAAGATCTTACTCCATCTTGGCAGATCCTTCCCTCTGATGCCTCTCATTACAAATTCTGGTCATTTCTGATATCCCCAAATCTGATCTGTATTTCCTTAGTTCTCAAGGACTACAGTGTTCTGTTGTGGAAACATCCTCAAGAAGAAATCTGTAACAAAGAAAGGCTTAAAGATTTCTCTTGGTGGGCATGGTTTATACTGCTTGTATTCCAATGTCTCACAATGGTTGTTTTGTACATTTTCCTAGTTTTATGACTGATTACCTCTGAGTTGATAATCCAATGCCATTTATTCCATCATAGACACAAGCAGAAACAGGCCATGGTTTGAACTCAAAGACAGAAATGAAATTTTTAAAAATCTTTTTCCTATTCTCCATCCATTTACCCAAACGTATAATCTTCATACTTATACAATACAACAAAAGTGTAAATGCTTTAATTCATTAAATGTGTTTGTGTGTGTGTCTTTTTCTGTTTAAACTTTCCCATGATGCAAAATTTAAAATATATCCAATAAAGCCATCCAGTAAGCTTGGGCCTGAGTTTCTGTTGACAATGGTGATATGCAAGGGCTTAACGGCCAATCACAAAACAACACAGAGTTTGCAAATGTTCAAGTCAGCCTAACAGCTTAGTTGTGGGGAATCATATATTAGGCAGCAGTCGTTCCCACTCGGGGGCAGCCAGATCTGGCTTTTATTTGCACTTGTCAGTCATGACCAGCAGGCAAAGCTCCACAAAAGTTTATTTTTCCCCCTCTCTCCTACTGTTCCTCCCCACACCAATTTTGCCAGATCGCTTCAGTACCACACTTGACTTTCACAGCACCACTCCTTCCAGGGGCCCAGGGTGGTGTTCTTACCCCAGACAGCCTAAAATCCCTGCAGATTTCTTTTTTCTTTTTTCTTTTCTTTTCTTTTTGGCCTAAGTTTTGCATTAAAATGCAAATAAATCACTTACCACTGAAGATTTAGAGAATTTATCACACAATTTCCACCCAAAAATTGGAGGTAGGAAAAGTGAAAGGAATAAACAGAAAGACAAAATGAGCACTAGGCAATGCAGGAAGGAGCAAGGAAAAGAAAAAGGCATTGTAAGGGCACAAGGAGTCCAGGAAGGGTGGACAGGACCACTGCTGATGAATATTTCATTTCTTCAGTTTCCCCAAGGGCCAGTCTTGAACTTGGCAGCTAAGCCATGATCTCACAAACACTAGTCAGAGCCTGAACATCTTCTGTCCAGCTGTAAGTCAGAAATGGGAGCCAGAGGTCCAGGGGGAGAAAGGTATACATGAGAGATGCTAGCATAAGCATATAATATCCCTCTTCAGGAATAAAGAACCAATCACCCCAAACAATAAGGCTATGGTAGGCACCCACCCTCAGCCAGCAGCATCCTTTGTAAATTTCCTTGCCCAAAGGAAACACTTCACCAAACTCACATCTCCTTCCCATAACTGGCTGACCCAATGGAAAGAAGGCCCTGGCTGGAACATTTGTGTGCTCTCTCATTCCATCTCTAGAACTCCTCAGAGGTCACTCAGCATCTGATAACACTGTATCACTGGGTTCACAGTGTATATTCTGCTTCCCGTCCCTCCCTTACACAGAACTTAAAATCTTCCCTCTCACCAATGCCAACTCAGTATCTGCTTCTTGAGGTCCCTGAGCTTCAATAGCCAGGCTTGGAGGCTGTGGTGGTATGAATGTAAAATGTCCCCCATAGCCCCATGCATTTGAACCCTTAGTCCCCAGCTGGTGGCACAGTTTAGGAAGGTTGTGGAGACTTTGGAAGGTGGAGCCTTAATGGAAGAAGTGTGTTGCTGGGGGAACACTTTGGGGTTTTGTACTCCAGCCCCACTTGCCACACTCAGTTCACTCTCTTCCTCCCTGCTGATAGGAAGATGTGATGCCCAGCTGTCTGCTCCTGTCATGCTTTCCCCACCATGATGAAACGTCCTCTCCAAACTGTAAGCCAGAAAGAACCCCTTTTCTTCCATAAGCTGCTTCTGCTGGGGTGTTTTACTCTGGTAATGAGAAGGTAACTGTTACAGAAGCTTCTATTTCCCAGGTGAACTGACCTCATCCTGAACCTTAAATAAATGAGAGCTCCTCACGTTCTTAAACTGCTGTACATTTGTTCTACAACATTCTTCTCAGTGATTGAGTGTAAAAGGGGCTCACTCCCCTGAGAGATTCCATAGCTATCCTAGTTTTTAAAATTCTAGTAAAGGGCTGGAGAGATGGCTTAGTGGTTAAGCGCTTGCCTGTGAAGCCTAAGGACCCCAGTTGGAGGCTTGATTCCCCAGGACCCAAGTTAGCCAGATGCACAAGGGGGCGCACGCATCTGGAGTTCGTTTGCAGTGGCTGGAAGCCCTGGTGTGCCCATTCTCTCTCTCTCTCTCTCTCTCTGCCTCCTTCTCTCTGTTGCTTTCAAAGAAATAAATAAAAATAAACAAAAAAATTTTTAAATCTAGAAAAGTTTGGGTAATAACAAACCTAGGGCTTTTTAAGTTGAGGCTGGGGTTTTACCCAATGGGTATTTGAGCCCTTCTCAGTCCTGAACTCTTTGTTTTGCCCTAAATATGTTCCGCTTTCTGATTGTGGCCTGCCAAATTCTGATGTGCTAAGTATGACCTCTTTAGCCTTCCACAGACTGAATTCAGATTTCGGAGGGACTCGGAATGAAAGCTTTGGCACTATTGCATTCAAGATGTGAGAAATTAAGAAGCCCAGTTACTCTTTGGACATGCTTTAGGCCAAATATTTGGATTTGGCAACATACTAGACACTGTCAGGAATTCCGTAAGCATAACTGACAGCGCAAGGAACAAAGGCACTTATTCTCTCATACTGATCCATGAAGAATTGGGAAAGGGTCGGGCGTGGTGGTGCACACCTTTAATCCCAGCACTCGGGTGGTAAAGGTAGGAGGATCACCATGAGTTCGAGGCCACCCTGAGACTTCATAGTGAATTCCAGGTCAGCCTGGGCTAGAGTGAGACCCTACCTCGAAAAAAAAAAAAAAATGGGAAAGGAGCCATCTCATAGGCATTAATAGAAAATCTCAATTCTTTCTGGCTCTGAATCACATCTCTAAATATAGACTTGCATGTGTGTGCATGCACCCAATTCAAGCAAGTTTCCTATTGACTCAAAAGATTTGACTTCAACTTTTCATTTCTAAGAAGTCACTATTCTTTCCTCTTCCTGAATGCCTGAATCACCCCACCCCACTGCCTTTGTTCCTTGTAAGATAACAGTGGCAGATCTATACAACTAAGGTATTTTAGGGGATTTTTAGGAAGAATTTGCTCACCAGGAGTTAGCCCTCTTGATTGAAATCAAACCACCATATCGTATTTTGGGACAAAGCTTCTCATTTAATGATTACTGACAGGGCAGCATATGATTCCCAATCTTGATCATGGATGTTTAAAACTTACCTGGGATTCTGAGACTTTATTAATTAAAGTTTTTGATGATAGATAGATAGACAGATGGATGATAGATAAATGATAAGTTTAGTCTGTGATACTTTTTTTTAGTTACATTCAATATTTGGCTTGGTGTTCTCCTTTTGTGTTGAAAGAGAGTGAGTAGTGGTTATTTTTGCTTGTGTCAGTATTTAGCTCCTTGTTCTTTCCCAAGAAGAAATTCCAAATAAGTGTTAAAGGACCATAAGTTTGTGTGAGGTTTGCATTGTTAATACAATTCCATTTCATTCCACCTAGAGATTTTCAATGATCATTTCTGTTACCTTTCAGTGTTTTATATATGAGATGATCAGGTTTTATTTCTTTTTCTTTATTAAATTCCTTCTCTCCTTTACTGGAATTTATATCTTTTCATGATTTCCAAGTGTTAATTCTATATAGGTAAAAACTTTACAAAGAAAATACTTTGCCCAAACATGCACTTTTTTTTTTCTATGCACAGAGCTGTTTGTTCTCTTGGTACTTTCTAAATATGTCTATAGAGACAGTGTGTCTATCAGCATCTGGTCTGTAGCTGATTGCCAGACTACTGTGATATTGGAAGGGTCTGGAAATCAGAAAAAAGGAAAACATTACCCCACCCCTTTAATTTTGCTTATTATCCCAATTGTTTAAAAGAGGGAGGAAGGGATGGAAGAAAGGATAAATGGAGGGTAATGAGAGAGAGGGAGGGAGGAGAGGGAAGGAGAATGTAGCTACTATATGCAGGTCGCTTTCACATGCAATAAGATGTTATTGTTTTTATCAGCTGCTTGGCTATTTCTTTGTTCACACTTTAAGGAAAGAGAATGGTTGCAAAATCCAAATATGATCAAATCACGTCAGTCTTTCCAAGATATTTTGCCTCTTATGCAGTAATATTTTCTACGCATATTCAAAAGAACCTTCTTTCTCTGTTAATTTTTGTGTTTTGTGTACGTATCCCTATTTGTGGGCGCATGCACATGTGTATGGGGGCTTGAGGACAACCTTAGGTGCTGGTTCTCTCAAGCACTGACCACCCCTTTCTGAGATAGGGTCTTTCATTGGTCTGGATGTCATCAAGTAGGCTTACCTGGCTGTCCAGTAAGCCTGGGGATCTGCCTGTTTTGGCCTCTTCAGCACTGGAATTACAAGTGCACACCATTGCCAGGAGTGGTGGTGCATGCCTCTAAACCCAGCATTTGGGAGACAGAGGTAGAAAGATCACTGAGTTCGAGAGCAGCCTGAGTCAGCATAGTGAATTCCAGGTCAGCCTAGGCTAGAATGAGACCCTACCCCAACCCCTCCCCTCCCCCACAAAAAATAAGAAACAAGTGCACACCACCATGCCCAACTTTTTTTTCTTTCTTTTTGCTTTTTATTTTTAAGCTTTATTCTATCACTCTTATCCAACACACATCATCAGAAAGCATGTCAAGAGTGTATCTTATAGGAAGTCGGTTGACAAAAAAGCTGAGTAGGGCAATTATGTTTGCGGAAAACGTTTTCAGCAAAACAAATATGCAATGCAGTCCATTGAAATGCAGTGTTCGTACTTTTTAGGCATGTAGGAAAGTGTAAAGTAAAAGTCCTTTGCTACTCAGCAATAAAATGCAAGTTTGAAAGACTTAAATGAAAATCAGAAATTCAGGGATTTGAGAAAAGAACCTCTTCTTGGTACTTGTACATATCTATCTACATGTATATTCCCATTTAGCTATTAAAAATAGTCACAAACAAGACATCATAAAAAATAGTGAACCATAGTGCCAAGAAATGCCAAGACCAATAGACTATTGACACAACTGGTAGCAATGTTATAGACAACTCCTGACTGTATGCTGTATTCTTGTAGTTCTGAAGCAAAGGTAAATCACAGCAAAGAAAAACTCCTTGAGCCGGGCGTGGTGGCGCACGCCTTTAATCCCAGCACTCGGGAGGCAGAGGCAGGAGGATCGCCTTGAGTTCGAAGCCACCCTGAGACACCATAGTGAATTCCAGGTCAGCCTGGGCTACAGTGAGACCCCACCTCGAAAAACCAAAAAAAAAAAAAAAAAAAACTCCTTGAAACTGGCTTTGGTTTAAGTGATCTTTCACATTTTTAACCAGACCTTCTATTTCCAAAACAGCAATTCCATGTTTTCAGGGGAAAATTTTTCATATTCTCAACAACCACTCAATTGCTAACAGTCTCAAGATACAAACTGTTCATTGAATTGATCACAACTGGATTTCTAAGTCATGAAAAACAACAAAGATGAAAGCCTTTGTAGGAAAAAAAAATGCCTTCTACCCCAGATTCGATACTATTTAGAATATTCTGAGGAATTTTAAATTTAAACTGTCTAATATTAAAATAAATTTAATATTAAAATTTAAATTATCTAACATTTAAAAAAAAGAATTAAGGGGCTGGAGAGATGGCTTAGTGGTCAAGGCATTTGCCTGCAATGCCAAAGGACCCAGATTCTATTTCCTAGGACCCACATAAGTCAGATGCACAAGGTGGCGCATGCGTCTTGAGTTCGTTTGCAGTGGCTGGAGGCCCTGGTTTGCCCATTCTCTCTCTATCTATCTGCCTCTTTCTCTCCCTGTCTGTCTGTTGCTCTCAAATAAATAAATAAAAATAAAAAATAAAAGAATTAAGAAAGAATGAGTAAACCCTGCAGGAAAGAACTATGACAGTGTTACCTTCTGCTAGGCAATCTACACATGTGCAGCTCACCTTTTCTTCACTATAATAAATAAACACCACTGAGTTCATAAGGTGCTAGAACACTAGTGCCACCCACCATGCCCATGTGCAGGAAACAGAGATGGCTAATCCCCATCTTGCTGATCCTGGATGTGGATGAATGAATGGTACAGGACATCAAATATACAAAAGCTGGAATTCATATACTTGTAAAAATTAGGAAAAACTTTATATGACTATTTAATATTTCATAAACTTTTACCAATAGCCTTCTTGTGAAACAAGAATGAGGAGTGTGTAGGAAAAGGCAATAGGTCTATGTTACAGATACAAAATCTGGGTTTTTTAAAAAATAAATATCAGGCCGGGTGTGGTGGCACACGCCTTTAATCCAAGCACTTGGGAGGCAGAGGTAGGAGGATTGCCGTGAGTTTGAGGCCACCGTGAGACGACATAGTGAATTCCAGGTCAGCCTGAACTAGAGTGAGACCCTACCTTGGAAAACCAAATAAATAAATAAATAAATAAATAAATAAATAAATAAATATCATTTCTAAAGTATGAAATATATGGAAGATTACTAATACCAGTAAGGGAGCTATCTTCTTCCCTTTCCTCCTTATTCTTCCATTAATCTTTCTCTCCCTACTCTTAATTTTGACAGTCTTTGGACAGCACACACTATTAAGGTAATACAAGTCTAGATAATTCAAACAGCCGAAGAGATGGTGAGTCAACACATGCATGGATTTCAAATACCTCTCTACATCTGCTTTTACAAATTGTCCTAGGATCATAAGTACTATTACAGGGAGTAGCAATGAAGAAGAAAGTAATTCTTAAGACTTAAGGACTTAATTCTTAGGACTTAAGAAAAGAGACAAGAAATAATCCTCACTGCTAATCAATAGTTTAAGTAGCAATACCTCTGGTTTTTATATATGGGTTCCCCAAAGGAAACAAACACATCAAACAAATGAAAAGTACAAGCAATTCCAGAGCTTTTCCCAGGATGCTCCTCATTTTCATTCCATAACAGCATAAAAGAACCAGTCCTCTCCTGGAAGACAAAGACTAAGGTCCAGGTGAGGCTAAGATGAATGCTTCCTTTGCTTTTTGGAGTGTAAAGAGCACAGACAAGGGCAAGGTAGCTCTCCCCTGTTCCCTGCTTATAGTTCTTAAGAATGACTATGTTGTGGACCACTGTCCTCCAGGCCTGGCGTAGCCATTTCCCTCTAGAAGTCTCAGCAACTGATTATCCAAGGAGAGCTACACAACATTATGCCCAGTAACTTTCCATCATGGAGGAAGGAAGGATCTCAGAATGCCCCGCCTCTCCCCACTGCAGACATTTTCTGCAGTGGTGTAGCACCCGAGGTTGCCTATGCTCTTATTACTAACCCCAGTTAAACTCATTGGTATGCCAAGCTACACTTGGGGGGGATCATTCCTTTCTTTCCGTTGCTTGTGTGGTAGCTGAGGTGATTAGAAGTTTTTGCTCACATCTACTCAGAAAAAATTCACACAACAGACTAGAATGTGCTTGGTAACAGCAATATCTCAAGACAGGGAAACAGCTACAATGTTCAGGGTCTTATTCTGTTGTTGTTTTTTTTTAATGTTTTTTGTTTATTTTTATTTATTTATTTGAGAGCAACAGACAAAGAAAGAGAAAGAGGCAGATAGAGATAGAAAGAGAGAGAGAGAGAATGGGCGCGCCAGGGCTTCCAGCCACTGCAAACGAACTCCAGACGCGTGCGCCCCCTTGTGCATCTGGCTAACGTGGGTCCTGGGAAATCGAGCCTGGAACCGGGGTCCTTAGGCTTCACAGGCAAGTGCTTAACCGCTAAGCCATCTCTCCAGCGCCAGGGTCTTATTCTTGTTCTTCCCAGGCAATACAGCAACCTGAGTTAAGGAGGAACTGTCTGGGGCAGCCAAGGCTTGGTTCCTCTCTCCTTTAAAAGCAGAATGCCCTTGGAGGTTTTTCTGGTAGACCATGACAAGAAATATATAAGCCAGGGGGAGCTCCGTTCAAGGCCCCTCAGCTGTGGAGCAAGGGAAAGGTGCAGCTGACAGGCTACCACAGGCAGCTTCCCGTGCACCTTGGGACTGGCCCATAATGGACCTTAGGCTTTCTCTTTCAGCTTCTTTGTAGGTAATAAAGGCACACTTCGTCTGACTTGGACCATGTTCTTTCCTGGGGAACTCAGATAAGTGACTGACCAGTACACAGTGGACCTGTTCATTGAGCAGTGGTCAGCAGACCTAAGGTCCAAGCTTGCCTCTTGATGCATGACTTTAAGTGAGCCAATTCACTTCACCAGCTTTGGTTGACTTGATGTACATTAAAGGCTCTTATATCCTATAGTATTGTAGATTTTCTTCTTATATTCCTTCAAAAGGCCTTTTGTAAATCTTCATTGTATGTCGTTTGATTCATAACAGCTCATGACTCTCTTCATTAAGGAAATTACACTTGATCAAAGTAAAAGTATTCACTTTTTGTCATTGATTTGCATTTTCTCTTGGATTTTCCATTGATATTACAATGACTTTTTAAACTCATTTTGACTGAGGCATATTGACTCATTGGGGGTGTAAACATGGAACTGCATTATTATACAAATAACTGTTATCAGCTGAGCTAAATAGTCTTTACAGTATTTCAGTTTGATCTCAGAAGACTCATTCCTGACTAGGTTATTGAGGCTCCCAGTGGTACCTCTCCCCCTGCTCCCATTACAGCCTAGGGTGGTACTGGCAGTGGTTTTATTGCAAAGAGACCATGACTGGGGGAAGGAAAGATCAGCAACACACTAAATATGTTCCTGCCTTCTTCCTTGGTCCTGTGACTACCTTCCAACTGGTACTGAGGACAAGACTGTCTTAGGTGAGTATACAACAGAAGCTGGAAGAGCTCTGCTTTGTTGGTTATAAATGACATTGTCTTTCGTCACCTTTTACTATTCAATGGTGATCAGCTAACTAACCACTGTCTGTCATCCTTGCTGAACCAGCTCATTATCTTCAGACTTGGTGGATGTAAGTGGATACCCACTGGTGAGGAATTCAGTCCTGAAAACCTTCCCTAGTCACAGATGAGTCTTTGTAAGTTTCAAATGCATCTACTACCTGGCCAGTATGGTACCTCTGATGCATAGTCCTCTTTTCCCCAAGCTATGGCAATCTACCAAACTATAGCTTTAAGCCTTATGCACAGTTTGCAGCCCCCACTGTGGGTAAGTCTGATGAACATATGTATATATAGGCTTAATTCTCAGAAGTTCAGGGAGGAAGACTGCTACTAGAAGTTTCTTGTCCTCCCAAGTTGTCTTTTTCCCCATCCTCTGGAAAATAAGCAACTACTATAGATTTCAGGGCTATTTTCTGGAGAATAATTCCTAAGAGAAGTCTCCTTTTTCACGCAGAATAGAAAATCTCTCAAATTTCTTGTATAGACTCCTTTTATCTGTGATGGGTCCATTTCATGACCACCAATGGGTACGTGAAAAACCCATTAATACTTTTTTTTTTCCCCTTTTTTACCTATGACAGAGTTTAACTTATAAATTAGGTATATATTAATTACTTTTGTGTCACCATTATGGAACAGAAACAAATTAAAGAAGGAAAGGTTTTATGGTCATTTGAATTAGGTGTCCTCTACAAACTCATGTGTTTTGAATGCTTGATTCCCAGCTGATGGCAATTTGGGAGGTGGAGCCTTGCTGGAGGAGCTGTGTTGTTGTGGTGGGCTTGAGCCAGTTTTCCCTTGTCAGAGCTCAGCTCTTGCTACTGTTTTTACCTACTGTGGCCTCTGCTCATGCCATGTTTTCCCAACCATCTTAGAGCTTTCCCTCAAAACCAAAATCCAAGTAATACAAAATAAGCAACTTTCCTCCAATAAGCTGCTTTTGGCTAGGTGTTTTGTGCCAGCAATGCAAAGGTAACTGCAACAAGAGTTCTAGTTCATTATGGTAAGAAAGGGATGGAAGCTCAGTTCATGGCAGTGGGAGCTTGGGGTGAAGCCTGTTCACATGTCACGGATCAGGAAGCAGAATTCACTCAAATTAATACAGGTAAAATGAGAGGAATTTGAATGAAAAGGATGGATTATAACAATGTCAAGATCCCTGGTATTATGCTATATTAGGATTTTGCAAAATATTATTATATAATTGTTTGAAAGAACATAGAATCTCAATTTCTTATAACTGATACTCATCTGTAATTATCTCAATAAAAGTTCAGTTTAGGGCTGGAGAGATGGCCTAGTGGTTAAGGCACTTGCATGCGAAGCCTAAGGACCCAGATTTGATTCCCCAATACCCATGTAAGCCAGATGCACAAGATGGCACAGGCATCTGGAGTTTGTTTGCAGTGACTGGAGGCCCTGGCATCCCCATTCTTTCTTTCTATCTGCCTCTTTATCTCTTTCAAATAAATAAATATATAAAATATTTTTTAAAAAAATCAGGGGGCTGGAGAGATGGCTTAGCGGCTAAGCACTTGCCTGTGAAGTCTATAGCCCCGGCTCAAGGCTCGATTCTCCAGAACCCACGTTAGCCAGATGCACAAGGGGGCGCAGGCATCTGGAGTTCGCTTGCAGTGGCCGGAGGCCCTGGCGTGCCCATTCTCTCTCTCTATCAGCCTCTTACTCTCTCTCTCTGTCTGTTGCTTTCAAATAAATGAATAAAAATAAACAAATTTTTTTTAAAAAATCAAACATTAGGGCTGGAGAGATGGCTTAGTGGTTAAAGCCCTTGCCTGCAAAGCCTAAGAACTCATGTTCAAATCTTCAGGTCCCACATAACCATATGCACAGTGACACAAGCACACAATGTTGCACATGCATACAAAGGAGTGCACACATCTATAGTTCATTCGCAGCAGGCCGAACGTCCTGGTGTGCCCATTCTCTCTCTCTCAAAATAAAAATAATCTTAAAAATTAAAATTCAGTTTACAAAGTCCAGTAAAGAGGTGACCAAGTGGTTAAGATGATGGATGGAATGCTTAGAGTATAGGTCTCTCTCATTCACTCACTCTCACTCTCTCTCCCCCTTTATCTTCAATGTATGTGTTAACGGAACCAGTCCTTTGTCCTGTAGGGTTTTCTACCACCTAGGTTTGCTCAGAAGTCAAGGCTGCCTATATTTCCTATAAATTGGTAATTTAATATAGAGAGTTAATCAAAGTCAGATATAATTTTTCTTGATAAACTATTCCATGCTCAGTGTATAGTTCTATCAGAAGACATACTTTGTGATGCTGCCAGCCCTGGATAATTATTCCATAAACCATTGCCTCATGAGGTGTATAGTATTAGTCTAATCCTATCATTCTATTTTATTAGCTAGAATACATGAACAAAGATAGCCTTCTCCTCCAGCTTGCATTCTAATTCTCTCATGCTGTCTTCATTTGGTAATTTGAAGACCACTATAAGACTAATATTCCTAAAGTTCAATGATTTTCCCAAGGGATGGGAGTTATATTGGATAAGGGTATAAATACTTAATTCTTTTCATTAACTTACTAGTCTTCAATATAGAGATTTCTTCCTTATTATCCCACAAAGGTAACCAAAATGTTTTTATATTATTATAAACTCATGTATTTTTAACACATTTGCTGTATTTCATTCTCTGTGCTTATGATTCTTATTGATGTTCGGTTTTTCCCTTGTCTCTCTCCAATGGGAACCTATCCATGTTGACTCCTGTGTTGATTTGACCCCAGTTGTCTTTATTAACTTCTTTCCATCTCGATTGACAAAATCGGGCTGATGTAATTATGCCAGATAATCCTAAATCTTCTCCATGGGGTGATACCATTTTGCATCAACTCCCTGAAATATAAAAGTCATAGTTTCTCCGTAGTCTCACCAATAGAGGATTGAGTTAAATTTCTTAATTTTCATCTGTCAGATAGGTGAAGAGTCCTCTCTCTGCAGAGAGTTAATTTGCATTTATCACTGTTAGATTGAGTATCTCTTCGTATAATTAAAAGCGATTTTCTGTGAGCTATGTGTATCCCAGATCACTTTGCAAAATGCTTAAGCCATATGTCCACTTTGTAAAAAATATGACATATAATAATTTGTAAGTCCATTTTAATTTCATTTTTATTGTGTGTACATGTGCGTGTGTGCACATGTTGTGGGGAGGGGTTTGTCATATGCACATGTATTGCCCATGCATCATCCTGTGCATCCATGCAGTGGAACATCAGGTGTTCTTCCCCCTGTTCTTACTTGACCCAGAGTCTCTTACCATCCCAGAATTTGTTGTATTTTGTTGACAAACCCCACTGATTCTCTGGTCTCTGCTCCCTGGGGGAACAGGAGTTACAGATGTGCATGTTTGTGTGTGTCCCAGGGATCAAACTCGAGTGGTCTCGGTCCTCCTCAGGCCTTCATGCTTGCACAGAAAGTGCTCTTAAGCACTGAGCCATCTCTCAGCCCAATCTGTATGTTCTTTTAATCAGACAATATAAATGTCACTGTGCTATGTAGTAAAGACTAGTGACACTCACAAGAGCCTTTCTGAATTTGAGTCCCCTTCACTCTTCCTCAGCATACTTTACTCTGTTGATGACACATTGGGTATGTGGGATAAGTGAGGAAACCAAGGTCAACCTGTACATTGTAATGTGGGAAGGTGTATTGGTCACTTTCCCCATCACTGTGAAGCAAATTAGGAGAGGTTTATTTGGGCTCATGGTTTGAGGGAATATGGTTCATTGTGGTGGGGAAGGCTTGGTGGCTGCAGAGGCTCTGTCTGGTGATGGAAGTGTGAGGTGTGGCAGCTTCTCACATCTTGGTAGATCAGGAACCAGTGAGAACAGGTTCAGAAGCAGGTCAGGGCTCTAGCCCTCAAAGGCCTGTCCCATTGACCTACTTAAGGCAGCCCGGCCCCATAACCTCTTAAAACAGTACTACCAGCTAGAGACCAAGCATTGAAACACATCAGCCTGGGTGAACATTTTAGACCCAACCAAAACATTTCTAAATGCTTTTGTTCTAGTTATTTATTTTGGTTTTTCAAGGAGGGATCTCACTGGAGCTCAGGCTGACCTGGAATTCACTATGTAATCCCCTGCTGGCCTCAAACTCCAAGGGATCTTCTGATCTCAGCCTCCCAAGTGCTGAGATTAAAGGCATGTGCCACCATGCCCTGCTCTATTTTTTTATATTAAAATGATAATACAAGTTATATCAATAGCTGGTTTTTGTTAATGATCTCTTTTCACACACTAATAACTAACTTGCATATTCCCAATAAGAGATAGAACACTTTGGAGACCACTGACTATGGGATAAAGTTTTCACTTAAAAAAAAGTTACTTACTTACTAGAGAGAGAGACAGAAAGGCAGATAAAGAGAGAGAGAATGGGTATGCCAAGGCCTCTAGCCATTGCAAACAAACTCCAGATGCATGTGCCACCTTGTGCAGGGTAATAAGGAATTGAACCTGGGTCCCTAGGCTTCTCAGGCAAGCACCTTAACTACTAAGCCATTTAACCAGCCCAGAGTTTTTCATTTTTTTTATGAAAGAAAGAGTGAAAGAGAGAGAAAATCAACACACCAAGGCCTCCCACCACTGCAATTGAATTCCAGGTGCAAGCGCCACTTTGAGCACACACACGACCTTGCACATGCATTACATTTTGCATCTAGCTTACATGGGGAGTCGAACATGGGTCCCTAGTCTTCACAGGCAAGTGCCTTAACTGCTAATCCATCTCTCCAGCCCAGTTTTCATTTTTATAACAGAAGACAGAAGATGCAGCAGGGTGTGGTCACTTATGCACATTCTAGACTCATTTCATGTCACTTGTCTCCTACCCCGCCCCTCCCCCCCAGCTTCAGCTATACCTAAGCCCTTGCCGTTCCCTCCACATGCTCTTTCAGTTCAGACATGCTTCGTTTCTCTCAGCCGACTGGTTGCCATGTGACCTATGAAAACACCTGCTGCTATATCACCTGGAAGGGACGTCTCGTCTGTATAGCCACGCTGCTCTCAGGCTGACATCAGCTACGCCTTCTTTCAAGGCTTACTCTGAGCACTGGCAAAACTTCCAGCAGAGACTTCAGGAGGCTCTGAACAACTGGGCCTCTTCTCTTAACTGAAGATCAGTCTCCAGCTCTCTGCATTGAGAAGATAGCTTCAGAAGGAGGCCTGAGAAGAGGAGACTGAGATAGGGGAATCCAGCATAATCCCCCCACCCCATAATTGGTGGTTTTCCAGGACACCTGGCTGAAGATCACAGTCTGGGTTCTGAGGGAAGAGGGGAGCATAGGACACTGAGGAACATGGAGCACAGGCAGAACTTGCTGGAGAAAGAGCTAAGCCCAAAACAGGGTAAGGCCAAAACATGGAGAAGTCGTGTGGAAGCTAATTTCACAGAGCTTCAATGGGATACTGGAGGACAACTCCATCACCATTCACCCTCTTAGGGACAGAAGGAAGGAAGAGGGACTCAGGAGAGCATACCTGTTTACTAGGCAGGGCTGATGTGTTCAAACATACCACAAAGTCCTTTTCTCTTACTTCCTGTAGACCATTAACACCTGATCCCATCTCCATCTCCATTCAGACTCCCCCGCCCCAGCTTGTTAAGGCCTCCCTCTCAGCTTTGTGCCTCTGCACATCCCAATACCTAAATTCTAACCGAGAACTGTGAGGTCCCAGCCCACTTATCAACAGAAAGCTTACCAGAGAATTGTAAATAAAACCAACATTTAGATACCCATTTGCCCTCTTATACCGATCATTCTAATGAGTTTGAATTCCCAAAATAGGGAGATGTGAGCAATTGGTTTTCCAGTCCAAATATCACAATTTTAATTGGACAATTCTAGTCAATTAAATGTGCTCTGCTTAAAAGAAAAAGACAAATGAAAAGAATGTTAATGGTTAGCCTAATACTGCATTTAGGTTTCATAATTTCTGTGGAGAGTTTGTTAAAGTTGTGAATTCCAGGCCCTCTCCTAGACGTTGATTCTGGAAAGCCCAGGACAGCACCTGGGATTCTGAATAGTTAAGTTCCCAGTGAACTTGCAGGTAGTTTCCAGTGGCCTAGGGAATGAAGGGAAGAAATTTTAGGCTGCAAAGGGCTTCTAGCATCATTTAAGCACTGTCATGAGAATGTGTCTCTGTGTAGGCTGAGTTATGTAGCAAGCTACCTCTGCTCTGATTGTGGGCCTGTGGTTTTGCTTACTATTGGCCCCTCGTGAAAAGCAGAGCTCTCTCCATGCAGACAGAGCTGAGCTGATCAATCGCATGCGATGACACGTCCAGGAGAATGTTCAGAACATTAACTTCCTGCTCAAACCATCTGCTCTAATCCCAACAGCAGCAACCCTTCCCAGAGCTCCACCCCCGCCTGCCCTTTGTTCTCAACTCCCAGGGCCACCCACACTGTCACCCCTTTCCCAGGGTCTTGGGGAGCCTCTTCCTTTATGGAA
The DNA here is from genome assembly GCA_036346955.1 of Dipus sagitta. Classification (NCBI taxonomy): domain Eukaryota; kingdom Metazoa; phylum Chordata; class Mammalia; order Rodentia; family Dipodidae; genus Dipus; species Dipus sagitta. The sequence goes on along the minus strand of CM070770.1, from coordinate 44,965,246 downwards.
GACCCCTTGTTCCCTCCACCTCTCTGGGTTTTAAGTCGCTCTGCGCCTAGCTGTCTGATCTCAGCCCTTCCCCTCCTTGGCTTTTGGTCTGTGTTGTCAATCACTCTATTCCATCTGCTTTTCCTTTTCTTTTATTTATTTATTTATTTATTTATTTTAGCTCCCTGGAATAGAGCTACCAAGAGTTTCTAGTCCCTGCTGGTAGAGTAAGGTCTGACATGACAAAAGACCCCTTTCTCTTATCCTTGCTTAGTATATGCCTTATCCCATAGGGGACTTGGTTAGGCGCCATGCCCTGGGGAAGGAAACAGGGAGAGAGAAAAATCTCACCCTGCCAACAAGGTTGACGCCAAGTCCTTTACTGTGTTCAATTCACTGCAGTGAATGTTACCCTGTGTGGTGGCTTGGCAGCCAGCTGGTTTTCCTGGGTGATACCCCTGTGAATTGCCTGAACTGCATTCACACCATTCAAGGAAAAGAACAGAAGAAAAGCCAAACTAGATTAAATCAATCTTCCTTCCTGAGCAATCTTGGGCTCTTAATAGCAGGCATGACTGACAGGTTGCCCTTCAAGCTATTTACCTCATTAGATTAAGGGACACCCTCAAACAGCTTCTTTTGTTTAGTAATTTACTATTTAAGCCTCTCCTTTATTCCCACTATCCTTATATTCTGCCAGCTTCTATTGCCACAATCATTGTTCTAGCCCTCATTATCTCTCATATCCCAGATACCGAGAGGATCTGTTTCTGGGTTGCGTCTTTCCCTCCCCCCTCCCACTAGAGCAATCTTTGTGAAATATTTTCATTTCATTTACTGGCTCGGAGTGCTACTGTGACTGTCAGATCAAGACTCCCCTTCCCAGATTTCAATGGATCTTTATAACCTAGCCCCTTAACTAACTTCCTCTCCAGCTTTCTGCGCAGTCAGGCCCTTCTTGGCACAGTGTCCCAAGAGTTCACACCACCTATCTGTGTTCTCCCTCATTCTAAAATGAAACCTTGCCCTGTTTCATGATGGGCAGCTGGACAGAAGGAGCACTGGGCATGACATCACAGGCCCCAAGGATCTGGCTGTTCACTTTCTGGCCATATGATCTGGGTCATGTAGCATTATTGAATAAAAATGATAATGGTGATAATAATACACAGAGTTTTGTACTTTCAGCCAATTGGCCAACCTCCTATACTTGATAAATGAACAGGAAATGGTTCTATTTTCTGCTAGCCTTTGCCTTTATTATACCAACTGTCATTTCCTGGTCATTGAAAATCAGCTTTCTGGAAATGTTGAGTAAAAAGAGCAAGTCTCATTTCCAAATAGTGCTGTCCACCCCAACTCTTTCTGCTCCCCACCTGCACTCAGGTTTGATGTGTGGCTCTGGGAGCTGCTGTAGTTCTGGCTCTTCTCCTCTGTTTCCTCAGGCTTCTGGGTCTTTCGCAGTCAGACGGCAAGAGGAGGAATAATTAGGAGCAAAGAGGCAAAGTTACTTTACTTGCCTGGTTCTCTCTTGGCCTGAGCCCTAACACACTGGGCTAGCTGTATGTGAGGGGCAACTATGTACATTCTTTCAAGGCCCCTCAATACACCATCCTAAAGGAAAGCAATGCATTCTTCTGATGTCTCTATCCAATACCCATGCAAGTGTCTTCTTCTGAACAAGAAAGTCCAGTCATCTGCCCTAGCATCTGCTCAGTCCAGAAACACCTGTGCATCCTTGCCTTGCTGCTGTTAAGCCTCCAGGATGTTGTCTCCATACACTCTTTCCTCCCACTGCCATTATGAGAAACTCTAGGCCAGCTCCACCCTTCAGAATCTCAAAGCTACATGCAGCTTGGTTTCTGAATTCAATTATATTTTCATATTTATAAGCATTTGATTTTTAATTGAGCTTCTTGAGTACAAATATTATCTCATTCTCTATATATCAAAGCCCAGTCTATCCTAATTGTTTAAGTAAATATTCACTTACTTTTTTCTTTCATTTCATTCCTTTTTCATTTTTCTCAATTTGATCTTTAATTTTGTGAACTTTAGAATTATGTCACACCTGTCTATGATGCTTTGCCTACTGTTTCATGTTTATACTTTGCTGTACTGGGAAGTCTATGACTTTTTGGAGTATAGATGTCAAAGTGTATTCTTTTTGCTGTCTCCAGTTTAATCCAGAGGTGCAGGTGAATAGATAGCAATGATGAGGCCTAGGTTATGAGAAAAGGGGGGGGGGTATCCCTGAGTACATTGGATTCACTAAAGAATGAGGTCACTAATGACTACCTCAAGAACAGTGCTATTAGTCATTTTCCTCCTTGCTGTGACAAAAGGGTCTTAAGGAAGGCGGGGTTTATTTTGGCTCAGTTTGAGGTTACAGTCCATAATAGTGGCGAAGTCATGGCAACAGGAGCATGAGGCAGCTGGTCACATTGTTTCCACAATCAGAAAGCAGAGAAAGGTGAATGGTGGTGTTCAGCTCACTTTCTCTTTTTTCTTCAGGCAGGGACCTCAGTCTGTAGAATGGTACCATCTACACGTAGGGTGTGTCTTCCCATCTCAACCTAGAAACTCCCTCACAGAAGTTTGTTTCTTAAGTAATTCTAGATCATGTCAAGTTTACAATCAATATTAACCATCACACAGGGTAAGTCTTAATAGATGTCTCCAGGGGAATCTGGATGACTAAGGTTGAGGGTGTCAGCAAGGCTAGTTCAAATTTAGAGAAAGAATGAAAGAGGAGAATAGCTACAGAGAAGTGTCGGGCATTGCTAAACACTGGCTGCGACTGTGAGAAAGCTGGCCTGGGCCGTTGGACATGGCCGGGGACCTTGGGCTGTTGGGGTTGCAGGCGGCCTTATCGTCAAACCCATTCTGGCGCCGGAGGTCTTAGTGCGCCTCAGCTTCGACCAGAGGAAACAGGACGGCGGGCCCTCCCCCAACCCAAAGCACCTAAGCATTCCATAGTCTAAGGTTCTGCCCCCCACACAGTTCCTGACCTTGTGGCCAGCTGCCCAAGAGACCCTTATATGGTAGTAAGCAGTGTCCCTGTTGCTGCGGCCATCCAATAAGTGGCTGAAGTCACGTAGCTTTTCTCGCCGCTTCTGTTATCTCCCTTGCAACTTCTCCCTCACAACTTCTGCCTTCCAACACCAGCCAATTAGATAGCAACCCATAAACCTATGTATCCAATCACATTATAGTCTCCTATGTGCCTTCTCAACCTTCCCCAAGTGTTTATACACCCACTCCCCTTTTCAATAAAGGAGACAAAGCGCGACCCATCAGACTGTCTCCCCCAGGTGGTTCATTGCCTGTCACACTCACCCTGCTCCCCCAACTCCTCCTGCCGGGGACATCGGTGGCCAACAACCCTGGGGACAGCGAGGACCCTCAGAGAAGAACTAGGACAAGGCAGAACAGGGGATGTTGGAGCAAGCTTGAAGGAGGACATAAAACCTCTATGGTCTGTCTTAGAGCTAGCAAGAGCAACCAGCATTGAGAGCCTGAGGAGGAGTTTGCCAAAAATAGTGGCTCTCACCTGGATGTGACATCTCCCCCTTAGTAGCCCTGGCATCTTTAATTAGTTGGCTGGTTGGTTGGTTGATTGGTCTAAAATGTTTTCATACTTTATTGGAAACCATGCAAAATACAAATAATACAAGTGTAGCAGACAGCTTCAGGTTCACTGAGATGAACTTCCAGACCAGAAACAGTTATGGAGGAAGGGATATTTATTGAAGCTTACAGATCCAGGGGAAGTTCCATAATGGCAGAAGAAGCTGGCCTGCCTTCACAGGACCAAGCAGAGAGAGAGAAGCACAAGCCTAAAAGCCAAAAGCCATAGCACACTTCAGGAACTCCAGCTAGGCACACTTTGCACACACCTTAAGATCCACCCAGTGATACTGCCTCCATCCAGGTGGCTGCAGATGCAAACTACAAACAAATAAACAACTGAATATATTGGAGGCCATCTATTCTATTCAAACCACCACAACAAGTACAGTAGCATTCTTTTTATTAACATCATTAACTTCATTGCAGACACCCCGGATGAGGCGTAGCTGGGTCACCTCTGTGCAGGCTGGGCTCACTGCTCCGTTTTCCCCTCTTCAACGGGGCTGTAAGACAGGAGGCAAGATGGCCTCAATGTTGTGTTTTTATTTTTAAATTTCTGAACCTACTTCCCCAATATTTACATGTGTTATGGACATATAGAGCTCTGTCACAAATGAGAACTTGGCTATCCAAAGCACATAGAGGATTTTAACTTCTACCGCCCTCCACCACTTCTCAATCCCTGACCTTGTATCGCTCACCAGATTCTGGCAGAGAGACAGAAATGCCAGAACCAGACTCAGGAAAGAGAAGCAGCATATGTGAAAAATGCCCAAATGTCCAGTCCATATTCTGACCAGTTCTTAGAGGACGCTACCTGTTCTTCAGGCCAGCATCTCTCATCTCACTTCTCTGCCCTCAGCATCTCCAGGGCCCCCTGCTGCCTAGGGCAGCTCAGCCCTCATGTTTGACATCCTCCTGGGCCAGCAGTTAAGGATTTTGGGTATCTACTCAGTAGAAATCAGGGATAGGATGCTGCTTAGTACCACACAATGCACAGGACACCTCTTCTTCAACCAGGAACTTGGCCTTACCCAAAAAGAAGACAAAGAAGAAAGTTATAAAATAGACATGCAAACTAGCAAAAGGAAATATAGAGGGTGTCGACAGACTTCAGTTGAGTTTGGAGTGCATGCCTCACAGGAACTGACCAGTGAGTGACCTGCAGGCAATCCCCTACATCTTGCTCACCCTGGGGTCACAGAGTTCCCTTTCCAACTCCCTGTCACCTTCATGTTCCTCCCACTCTGCTTCTCCTATACATGTCACAGACTGTCAGCCCCACCCTTGACTCTGTAACAGTTTTAGGGTCAAATCTGTATGTAGGGGTCAGGGGAGATGGCTCAGTGGGTTAAATACTTGTCATGCAGCATAAGGACCCCAGTTGAGATCCTCAGAACCCATTTAAATGCCAGCAGTGGTAGTGTGTGCCTATATTCCTAGTGTTGAGCAGGTGGGAACAGGGAATCCCTGAGGCTCACTGCCTAGCTAGTCTGGTCAAATCAGTGAGTCTAGGTTCAATGAATCAGTGAGATCCAAGTCAAGAAGGGAGACCCTGTCTCAAAGAATAAGTTGGAGAGTAACAGAAGAATGCATCCAAAATACCGCGTGCCGCCACATGTATGCACACATACATGTATGTGCCCACATAAATAAGAACACATGCTTATGCACCCCCCCCACAGAATCCTGTATATAGACATCAACTGCAATCTCTGTGCTTACTTAAAAGGAAGCAGATTGCCTTGCTTTGGCCACTGTTCTGGCTTTGAGTCAGACCACTCAACTGTGGTGGGAGGGCAAGATCCTGCCCACCATCCACTCAGCACAGTAAGGAGTATTTCTTCCTCAGATATAAAAGGGAAATAACATTTTAAAATAACATTTAAGACCTAGGGGGCGAAACCTAAGGACTTCAAGTGGCCCGAGATCTTAATGAAATAGAATGCCAAGTCCTCTCACAAGGATGAGCCTCTTGAGAGGAGCCTGGCAAACTGCAGAAGTCGGGGGTGGGAAAAAAGTCATGGAGAGCAATATTCTAAGGTTGCCAGTGGCTCTAGAACCCTTGCTGTCACTGGAAGGGTGCCTCCCCCAAACCAACAAGGAAAAGAGGAGCTCATGCCTATGCCCCAGTTCCAAGGGGACCCAAGTCACAAACACTGGGGAGTTTCTGCTTGGTCTTTCGAAGTTTCTGCAAGTCTAGTGTATCAAGGACATACATGTGTCAGTAGATTAACCATCATAATGGCAGTTCCACAACTAGTAAGTTAGACAATGTTTTGGACTCTGTGAAATACACTGAAATAGAACAATTGCTTTGAGTCTGCTGCCATAAGGGACCATGGTAGTATACCTGGAAAGATACTGTATGTGGAAAATTACACCTTGTATTTCTCAAAACCTGGGAGGCGGGAGAAGTTCAAAGAAGAATGAGCACTGCAGGCCAGTGTGAGGAACTATGTGTGCAAGTGTGGAGTTATTTATTCATTTTAAACGTTTCATTTTTGCCTCTGCAGATGTACAGTGTGAAACTACATAGGGCATAATTGGTGTATATTTTGAATCTATCTTACTCATCCCATTGATTGTGATGTTTAATGAAGAAAAGCATAGGAAAGGAGAAAAGAGGATGGAAAATGGGGAAAGTGGCTGCATTGGTAACAAATATCCTGCCTGTTATACTGCGTTGTTTTCTTTTGTTTGTTTGTTTTTGTTTTTGTTTTCCAAGGTAGGGTCTCACTGGCTCAGGCTGACCTGGAATTAACTATGTAGTCTCAGGGTGGCCTTGAACTCACAGCAATCCTCCTACCTCTGCCTTCCAAGTGCTGGGATTAAAGGCATGTGCCACCACGCCCGGCTCTTATACTGCGTTTTAAGACCTAGCTGCCTTCTTTTCTTTGGGTTAGAACTGTGTGTCTCTGATGCCAAAGTAAATTTATTCCACTCAAGTAAATCTCAATGTGTTAAATCTATTTCAATTCCTAGGAAGTAAAGAATGGGGGGAGGGAGAAAGAGAGAGGGAATCAGTGTATGTAAATTGTTTTTGAAATCTCTTGGATGGTGTTGACACCATTGTTATTTCTCAAGAATAGACCTTTCCTAAGTCACCCACTCATATTTTGAAACTTGCCAGGATTTTAAATAATTTGATGCTGTTTCAGTGCTAAAATTATTTCTTGGAGGAAGAGTCCTACACATAAAATATTCATACATACCCCAAAAAAGACTATAAAAATACAGTTGTTTGGTTGTTCATGCCAGTAATCAAGGCTGAGTAATCCATCCTTGGCCAGTTAGGGAGGGAAAATTCTGCTGCGCATGTCATGGTTATCACCATGGTGGAGGGGAAGTAGGTTCACACACTGATGCAAGTGTCCTTTCCCTCACAATTGGTGTTGTAATTATGAAAGCTTCATTTTTAGTGATGAAAAACGAAGCAAATCTAAAACCTCCATATGTGCTGAACAGCTGGAATGCATAGAGGGACTGGGCAAGGGGAGAATGAATAAAGAAATCATATTGTTAGCCAAAGCTGGTTAGCATCAATTATGTTAGTTTCCCACTTTAAAAGGCAGCTTTTGTGGTCTAGAAAATGGATGCATTTCTTTAAGGACAAATGCACTGCAGGAAATATCTGCGCATATGAAAGACACTGACAGCATAATTCCAAAAACAATTATGGCTTCTCTAACTCACACGGGTGATTCAACTAATGATTTAGATTTGTCCTTGGCTGGAACACGGCTGTAATTTTAGAGGGGCAACATTTTCAAGCAGCTCCAGTCACCCATTTGCTTCGCAGTACCAAGTCCAACACATTCATAACAAGAGACCAAAATGTGATGACCCTGAAGATTCATTTGATCACAACTGTGCACTTGGACTTTTAGCATCAGTGGGTTGTGCTTCCTCTTCTTGGAAAAGCATATTCCTTCCATCCTTTCCATTTACCCTGCTTGATTCAGTATATTTGCCCACTTAATACCCCCCCTTCCCTGTATAGTAGCACTAAGTAGGCTGAGTTGCAGCTGGCTCTTCCTAGGTGGAGACTAGGGCTGGGACCTCAGGAGGGTAGCAGGTTTAGTACTTTAATTGTAGAGTTTTGTTAAGCACAGTTGACATTCAGTAAATGGTGGATAGTGATGCTAAGATGTCCTTCCACTTGAGATGCTGGGTGATCCAATGAAATGAGGCATATGTATTGTCACAGATGGTAAGGCCCTTGCTAAGTGTGAAGTAGTACTGGCAAAGTAGAGTACAGAGTTAAACTGTTTTGTTGTACCTTTATTTATGAGGTAAGGGATGGCTCCTTTCTCTGTTTACTTTCTCTGTTCCAGGCATTGTTCATATATTCTCATTAATCTTTCCAGCAATCCCAGACATAGGCATTCATATCTCTTTACAGAGGAGGAAACTGGAGCTCAGAGAGACCAAGACACCTGCCAGTATTGTCAGTGAGTGACACTGATGACAATGTCTGTACCATTAGTTCCTCTACCTTTATATCTGTAACCACACTGTTTGTGAACTGTTTTGTGGCTATAAAGGGGAAGTAGAATGACAACACTGGGCTGAGGCACACTGTGAATGTCACATTCTACACCCAGTTGTTACCTGAGCAAAATGTGCGTTTCACTCCACTTTGCTTTCCTCGGGCTGCTACTTCATCCTAGCACAACGTGTGTGCGGGCGCGTGTGCAGGCGCATTCAGTGTTCTGCTCAAATGTAATATGTTTGAAAAGTCCTTCCACATACACTAGAGAACTGACTATCCTCCCTCAAAGTTCTCTCCCATCTTCAAACCTTCTTCTGATCTAGTTTCTCATATTGTGCTGAGGTGAGATGAAGACTTTGGTAGACCGAGAAAGCAACAAGGGTAGGAACTGTGTCATCATCATCTTAGTATCTTCAGAACCAACATCAGTGCTAACTGTACAATAGACACCCCATAAATGTTGACCGCAACTACCTAGCAAGAAGTACAGCTTGCACTTTATAAGCTCAAAGTACCACTAGAGGGCAATGCAATCAAAATTACACCAGGTGAATAACAAAAGCAGCTTCAGGAAAGATGGACATTGTATATTTAACCACAGTTTTTCATCAATTCTATATTTAAATTTGTTGAAATATTCCACCAGTGTAAAAAGGACACTTTAAATAGACTCTTACCAGTGTGTTGATAAGCCTAAGGATTAAGTCCTGCCCTGGAGAAAAGAAACTGCATACTACCAGTGGTGCAGGAAGCTCTTTATCCCCTGTGCATATGAAACAGCTATGAATAAATATGTGCTATGTCCTTAGTAACTTCAAAATGTTCGGCCTTTCACATGATGCCTCATTGTATTTAAGAAAAACCCTGAGGGAGAAGGCAATAAGCATCCAGGAGTCCTGGGAAAACATGAATCAAGTACAACTTCCAGTCTAAGAAGTTTCTATAGACTAATTTCTGAGGCAGGCCTGGAGGTATGGTTCAAAGGTGAGGACTTACCTAGTGCCTACTATATTTGAGCACCTGGATTCAACCCTTAACACAATAACAACAACAAAAGTGTATTTCTAAGGCATTGCAATTCTACAGTTGGTTTATATTTTAGGTCACTAATGATAATACTAGAATCCAAAGGGTGGGTTTCTGATGAGCCATCTCTTATGTGTGTCATAAATGAGCATCAGAAGAAGTCCACTCAGAGACCACTGCAACAATGCCAGGTGACACCACTGGATAAAGCCTTTTCACAGGAACCTCCTGGCCCTTCCAGCTCCAAAAATCCTCAGTTTCACTCCCATGCAGTTTGGTTTTTACCTCCCTGATAACACTTCTCACACTGTACCTTGCATTGTTCTAACCTGGATTCATGCTTTAGTGTCCTCCATGGTTTGGAACTCCTGGATGGTCAAGCACATTACCTCATGCTCAGAACCCAAAAAGTGTCTATTACTATCTTACACATAGTGGGTTTTGGTAGAATTTAGTATTACTTAATGAATCAGGATGGAATTGAGTTTGTGTCAAATTTAACTGAATTTGAAGCCTACTTTTTTTAAGTCTGTCTGCTTTCTTTCTGCACAGCTGATTTAGCAGCAGCTTGGATGCGATTTTGTTTTATTAAAGAACTTTCTCTGGTAAACATTTAGAGCTAGTACCATAATCCAGTTCCCTCACCAGTATCTTTAGGGAGGATGGACAAAAATAATATTTTTAAAAAACAAATTAATAACTAATGTCCCTTTTCTTATTTTCTATTGCTCATGAAGTCTGTGTTTTGGATGATTTGGGCAATTTAATTCCATTTGCACAAAGAATTTTACTATAATCTTTCTAATGAATTCAAGCATACATAATTGCCAACAGCTGAATGCTTGTTGTTGTAATACTGGTGGATATAATTCTACCCCTAATGATTTATTTATTTATTCAATAAAGGTTCACTGAGTGCCTACTGAGAATCAGGCTCTGTTCTTGGTACTGCGGGTGGGGTGAACAAAGAAGTCCATGTTGCTGCCCAAATGGTGGCTATGTCCTAGTGGAGGTACAAACAAAAAAACACACTGTGGCTTGTCAAGATTAAGTAAGCCTGTGTAGCAGGACTGGCAATATCTGTGTGACTTATTTAGGCTTTCCAAAGTTCTGAAACAGCTTGGCTTTCTCACTATTCTGGTGTCAAGGGATCCCCTTTGCTTAGTGAACCTGTGGACAGAAGCCCTCTAATGTTTCCACTATTTTGAATATTCTGGTCACAATTTTCCTGACTATATTACTTTTCTACTAAGGTGTCAAAAATTAGCAGATTTAGCAGCTTAAAACAATTTTCATATGTGATCTAACAACTCTATTGGTCAGATGTTCAGGCAGCCTTGGCTGGGTTCTCTGCTTAGAGGGCCACAAGGCTGAGGTAAGGTGTCAGCTGTCTGTGCTCTTCTCCGCATACTCTGGGTATAATCTACTTGGAAGATCATTTGAATTGTTGGCAGGATCTGGTTCCTTGAAGTTGTAGGGATGATGCTCCCATTTCCTGGCTAGGGTCAGGGCCAGGGCCTCTCTCAGCTCTGTGAGGCTGCTGACATTCCTTCTTGGGTGGTCTCCTCCACCTCATGGCCAAGGCAGCCACAGCACATGGACTTCACTCCCCTCTCACTTTGAGATGCTCTGGCTTCTGTTAGATGGAGAAAGCACTACAGTTTTCAGGGCCCATGTGCTTTAATGAGGTATAACTTGACAGTTTTCCTACCTTAAGGTCAACTATGCCATGTACTGTGACACAGCAAATTACAGGTTCTGTTAAGAGAATAGGACATGTTTGGGGACCATTTATAAATTCTACCTCCTTTGCTGACCAATGGAATTCCTGCCTCAAAAGAAGTTGGTTATTCAGAGACCTTTGTTCCAAGACAGGAAGCTTTCAGACCCATGCCATAGATAAAGGGTTTTAGAGTATATAAGATTAACGGATTCAAGTATTAAAGTCCCTCAAAAGTTCAAGTTAAGGGCTGGAAATATGGCTCACCAGTTAAAAGTGTTTGCCACTTAAGTCTGAGGGCCTCTCGGGCTGAAGACAATTAAGTTTGACCCACCAGAACTCACGTAGAAAGCTGAGCATAGTCGCACACATCTGTAACCCTAGTCCACAGGAGAGGAGAGAGACCTGAGACTTGCTGGGGCTTGCTGAGGGACAGCAGCTCTGGGAGGAGGGAGAGACCCCATCCTAAGGAAATAAGCAGATAAACAACAACAAATAAAGGACACCCAACATCCCTTTCTCACAGGTCTTTTTTTTAATTTAAATAATACATCATCTTTTTAGGTAGGTAAATTGCCAACAAATTCACTGAGCATATTTTAAGTAACAATGTAAATTCCAAGGTGCTTGCTTGCAAAGCCTGACAGCCCAGGTTCAATTCCCCAGTGTCCATGTAAAGCGAGACATACAAAGTGGCACATATGTCCAGGATTTGTTTGAAGTGGCAGGGGGCCCTGGTATGCCCATCCCCCCAATTAAATATAATATTTTTAAAAATATTATTACTGGTTGGGCATGGTGGCACATGTCTTTAATCCCATCACTTGGGAGGCAGAGGTAGGAGGATCACTGTGAGTTCGAGGACACCCTGAGACTACATAGTGAATTCTGGGTCAGCCTGAGCTAGAGTGAGACCCTACCTCAAAAAAATATATATATATTTATATATATAATTAGTGATCTTCTATTTACTGGAATTTTTATAGGATCTCACTATATAGCTCAGGCTACCTTGAATTTGCTAGTAACCCAGGCTGACCTCTCAGTCCTTCTGCCCCTGCCTCCCAAGTGCCAGTAGAACAGGCACGTGGTACCATGTTCAGCCAGTGCAATCTTCTAATACTAAGATATGGATTAATAAAGAACACAATTTTCGGGCTGGAGAGATGGCTCAGTGTTTATGGCGTTAGCCTACAATGCCTAATGACTTGGGTTTGTTTCCCCAGTACCTACATAAGGCCAGCTGTACAGAGTGGCACATGCATTTGGAATTTATTTGCAGCAGCTAGATGCCCTGGTGCACCCACTCTCTCTTTCTCTGTCTCTATCTCTCTCTGTCTCACTCTGCTTACAAATAAATAAATAAAATATTTTTTTGGAAAAAGTATACTTCTTCTATCCATCTTTAACTAGCATTTCAGTGTTATATCAGCAGAATATAGAGATGTTTGAGCTGATAACTGAAAGGGCAAAATAATAACAATAGTACTCACAATTTCATGCAATAATTTTTTACTCATATGTAGTTGAAAAATGAAGTAACTGCTGGTTTTGTTTAAGTTTTCTGGTCTGACTGTTGTCTATTTAAGATGACAGTTCAATTTCCACTAAGTAATGACTACTTAAGACCCATTTTCTCTACTACATAAAAGGCATAAAATTGGAGTCATTTTAGCTGCAATAAAATCAATTCTTATAATGGAAAAGCAGAAAATGTATGATTTTATATTTCAAGAGCATTTATCTTTGGCAGATGTGTTTTAGACAAATGACTTAAGCTGTCAAAATACAATCTATTAAATGTGATTTAGTTAAAGTCTTATTAACCTACATATTTTACTTAGAAGTTTGTAAAACTAAGCTTATGAAATAAGTTCTCTCTACTCTGAAAATGAAAGCTGTCCAGATATGTTAAACTAAGTCCACTGCCACCTAAGTCAGAATCACCTACTTAAAATGAGGATTCCTGGGTCCACCTCAAAGTCACAAAGCCAGCTAGGATTTATTTGGTTGTAAATAGTAACAATAAAAATGTAAACTTTTTCTAAGAGGACTTAATGAAACAAAGGAGTTCAACTGCTCATTGATGTCATAAAAACATCCACTTTCCTTATTGTCTTCCTCTTTGCTCTCAATGGCATCAGCTTTATTCTGAGAATTATATCTTGTTCTCTGAGAACTTCCTTCCTCCACCATATCTTGGAAAAAAGATGGCCAACAAGTATATCAAAAATGCTCAAAATTACCAATCAGAAGGAAAATGAAAACTTAAACCATAGTGAAATATTACCTCGCATCTATCAGAATGACTATTAACAAAAAAGGGTTGGGGAGATGGTTCAGCAGCTAAAGGTGCATGCCACCAGCAATTCAAGTCCTCATCACAGACACTCCAAAGTTTCCTCTTACTTCTATATGCGCATCATGGCATACATACCCATACATAAATAAATAAGTAAATAAAACATTAACAAGAGACAAAATGTAACAAGACAGCAAGCATGTAGAGGAAAAAAAAACGCTAGTATACTGTTGGTGAGAATATAAATTAGCATAGTCACTATGAAAAACAGTGTCAAAGTTAGTCAAAAACTTAGAAGTCACATGATCCAGAAATCTAAATTCTAGGTATATATTCAAAGGAAATAAAATCAGTATTGAAGATCTAGATACCTGCACTCCCATGTTCCCAGCAGCACTGCTAAGGTAGGTACAGAATCAACCAAAGTGTCCTTGAACAAATGAATGCATAAAAAACACACAGGGTAATATCATTCAGCCTTTAAAAGAAGTAAGTTTTATCATTTTGGAGAATATAGATTTTTAATGATCTTGGGGGACACTGCGCTATATGAAATATGCTAAACTCAGAAAGACATTTCATGATCCTAATTTATATGTGGACTCTAAAACTGCCAAACTCATTAAGCAGAAAGTGGGGTGGCAGTTGCCGTAGGTGGGGGATGGGGAGATGTTCGTTAAAGGGGATAAACTTTAAGTTATGCAGGATGAATTATGCCTTAGTCCATTTTGTGCTTCTGTGATATAAAACCACAGACTAGATCATTTCTAAAGAATATAGAAAGGAGCTGGGCGTGGTGGCGCACGCCTTTAATCCCAGCACTCGGGAGGCAGAGGTAGGAGGATCACCGTGAGTTCGAGGCCACCCTGAGACTCCATAGTGAATTCCAGGTCAGCCTGGGCTAGAGTGAGACCCTACCTCGAAAAACCAAAACCAAAAAAAAAAAAAAAAAGAAAGGAAAAACTTACTGACTTGCAATTCTGGAAGCTGAGAAGTCCAAGATCAAAACATGGGCACCTGGTAAAGGTCTTCTTGCTGTAACATCCCATGACAGAAAGCAAAAGGGAAGACAGAGAAGGAGATGGAAAAAGGAGAGGCAAAAGGAGGCCATTATAAGAAGCAAAATCCCACGATAACAGCATTCATCCATTCAAGAAGGCAGAGCAGAGCCCATGTGAGCCCTAATCATCTCTTAAAGATCCCTCCTCTAATTTTTTTCATATTATTTATTTATTTATTTATTTATTGGTGAGAGAGGAGTAGATAGATTGAGAGAATGGGCATGCCAGAGCCTCTAGCCACTGCAAACGAACTCCAAATTCATACGCCACCTTGTGTATCTGGCTTATATGGGTACTTGGGAATCAAACCTGGGTTCTTAGGCTTCACAGGCAAGCACCTTAACCACTAAACAATCTCTCCAGACCCCTCTTGATGTTTTTAAGTGATGATTAAGTTTATGACACATGAATTTCAGGGGTTCACTTGCAAACTGTAAGTCAATAAGTTCTAGAGATCTAATGTAAAATATGGGAAATACAGTTAATACTGCTGTTTACTTCTTGAAAGCCCATCTATCACACATTGCCTGGATTGTGCTATGGAGCAAACCTGGAGTGTGCTATTGAGGCAACTTGGTTAGCTCAAAATACACAAAACAAGATCTGTTCTCAAAATTTTCTAAGATAGTAGATCTTAAATGTTCTCACCACCCACACTACGAAGTAAAATTATGTGAGGTGATAGATGCTAATCAACCTGATTGTGATAATAGTTTCAAAAGGTGTATTTATACATATACATCATGTTCTCATAAATGACACATGTGTGTATCAAAACACCATAATATGCACCTTAAATCTATGTATCTATTTTGCAACTGTCAGGTACATGTCAATAAATTATACTTCAATCAAATGGAGAAGTAAGAAGACTATCTGGGGTGAAATGGTCTAAGTGGAGTCAGGGGAGAGGAGTGGGAGGAAGGTTAATTAAAATGTATGATGTTATGGATAAGCCATATGGAAACATTCTTCTTCACTAGCTAAAATGTTTGTTTTGGTTTTTTAAAAAATAAAAAGAGGGCTGGAGAGATTGCTTAGCAGTTAAGGCACTTGCCTGAAAAGCAAAAGGACCCAGATTTGATTCCCCAGGACCCACATAAGCCAGATACACAAGGGGGCGCATGTGTCTGGAGTTCGTTTGCAGCAGCTAGAGGCCCTGGAGCACCCATTCTCTCTCTCTCTCTCTCTCTCTTAAAATAAATAAATAAATAAATAAATATTTTTTAAAAAGAAAATTTGGGCAGAAGTACCCTGTTGGGATGGATCATGCTCTGCCCAGAAGCCATGGATTGTTACAAAGAATTTAAGTACCAGGGATGGGATAACTTCCAGTGAGCTGTTAGTCAGGGAAGCCCCTAATGGCCCCCAAAACATTACTGGCTATTGCCAAAACTCTTGGTTGCCCACTAGAACTAGATAATTAAGACCCTATTTCTTGGACTATATCACTGGGAAATCAAGTTAGAGCTGAACTAGAAGCCTCCTCCATGTTGACTAGCTGTCAGGATGCCAGAATGGCCTCTGCAGCCTGTTGGTGAAGAAAAGTCATCAGCAGTCTTAACCAGCAGTGGACCCTGAAAGCTTTATGGCTGGATAGTCAGAACAAATGTGACAGCTGGTGCAATGGTGGCATGTCTGTTAATGAGGGAAACCAACTGCCCTCTGATTGGATTTGAGGCTTGTTCCACAAGATGGAATTCATACCTGCTAATGAAAACCTAATTGAGATTCTTCTATGACTAGGAAGGTCATAAACCCAATAGGGGAAATTGCTACTGTTCTCTGGCTAAATGGATATATTATGCCCACCAATTGTCCTCTAAATACTTATGTTTATACCTAAATATTAATGTCACTCTCACTTTTGGTTAGAGAAGTTTTCAGATGGTGGTGACAATTGGGGAGACTCAAAACTCACCAAAGTGCTGAGAAGAAATGATCTGGTGTATTCACCACTGAGACATCTCCATCATACCCTCCAAGGCTCAGGGACCATTGAAGAAGAGGTGGTGGAAAGAAGATAAGAGCCAAAGGAAAGGAGGAGTGCTTTGCAATAGTGCCTTCCAAACACAAAGTGGCTGTGGTATTATGATATCATAGGGTTGGCACTATGTGCACAAGACCTGCATAATAGGAGGGAAAAAATGATGCCATTAAAATAAAAGAGAGACCAGTTGGAAAGAAGAAGAGGATTCAGTAGAGGGGACATCTGCAAGGGGAAAAGAGAATTATGTTCATGATATATTGTCAATATGTAAGAAAGTTGTCAATAAAAAGTTTTAAAAAGACAAATCTGAACAAGCATTGTACTCAATGTGATTCCTCAATTCCCCATGTATAAAATGGAAATTAGTCTCTTCAGCAACACTAAAAATAGCTTTCTGAGAATACATATGCTAGTCTATTAAAAGTGTTTAGCACTCTGGTACCCAGTAATGTCCATTAAGTTAGTTTGGTTAAAATGCACCATAGTTCACAAAGCCTTTGTATACGTTTTTCTCATTTTCTCCACAAGCTCCTCTCAAAGGTAAAGAAACTAACTCAAAATGATTTTGCCAAAGACACAAAACTAGTTAAAAATTCAGAGACAGACTAAAGTCAATTTTCAAGGCTCAGTTTTATTCTTTCCAGTAAGTGGAGTTAAAGTATATTAGCATCTTTTCTAACTCTGAAGAAGTAGGTTCAGCTTTCGTAAAGGTTTTACCTTTCCTGAACCATTTAAGATAGAATTAAACTTAAGACAGTTTATTTGATTAGGGACATGTCCTAAAATGACAGGTTAAATTAATAAAAGTTTAACTGTCTGGTTTGGGAATTAATTAAGAAAAAAACATGGGTTTACATGGGAGGGGGCACATGAAAGTAAAAGATGTTTAGCTACAAATTAAAGAAAAAATCTAAATTAATATTGATTGAAACAGGAGGAATTTTTGTTT
The DNA here is from genome assembly GCA_036346955.1 of Dipus sagitta. Taxonomy (NCBI): domain Eukaryota; kingdom Metazoa; phylum Chordata; class Mammalia; order Rodentia; family Dipodidae; genus Dipus; species Dipus sagitta. The sequence goes on along the minus strand of CM070770.1, from coordinate 44,948,091 downwards.
TTTGTTTTTGTTTTTCTAGGTAGCGTCTCACTCTAACTAAGGCTGACCTGGAATTCACTATGTAGTCTCAGGGTGGCCTCGAACTTTTGGCGATCCCCCTACCTCTGCCTCCCGAGTGCTGGGATTAAAGGTGTGCACTACCATGCCCGGCTAGGAGGGATTTTTTTTCCTTTTTTTAGACAGGATCTCACTCTAGCTCAGGCTGTCCTAAACTCACATAGATCAGGTTGGCCTTGAACTCATGGTGATACACCTGTCTCAGTCTCCTAAGTGCTTAGATTACAGGCATAAGCTATCATGTCCTGTTTTGTTTTTGACTGGCCAAGGACAAGAAATCCAAATATAAGCAGTCAAAGCTGCTATAACAGTTCTATTATTTCAGGAATGTTTCACATTCCTTCTAAAGATTGCAGCACCATATCCAAACATTATATTCTCATTTCACACAAAACATAGCAACAAATACTTTTCCTAAAACACATTTCATTGGCCAGAATTATATCATAAGGAAGTCCAGAAAAGAAGCCACTTTTAACTGGGTATGTTGCCATTCCAAATTAAATCAGTTCTCTATCAAGACAAAAAAAAAGAAAAAAAAAAGCATGAATTACAATGGCTGCCATTTTGATTTGTTTAGAATTCTCAGCTTCCTTAGATCATAGTTTTTTAACAGGAAAATTTCACATGCAGTTCTGTAAAACTAGTTTTTCGAGAAAAACCCTTTGATCAGGTATATGGAATACATGCACACACATTATATTCCTTTGGAAGTGTCTAAAGAGACCATTAAAAATCAAGTTCAAAAACGTGTATCACCGAGAGTTATGTTTTTAGGTTAGATCATTTCTCCATAACATTAGGCAAAGATAAGGTATATCCAAATGTAATTTGTTTCACCCTTAAATGCATAATCCTTGAGAACAATGTTTTAAAACAAAACACATCAAAAAAGAAGCTAGCTTTTTAGACTTATCAGAGCTCTTTTAAATCTGCCCTCATTATATTGATGAAGGTTGGCTTGCATATACTCTGAAGAATGTGGTTAAGAATGAAGCTCATTTATTTAGATAGGTTGCCACTGATTTGGAGGTGTTCTTTTGTAGTTGAGAGCTGACCTGGAGTTGTTTAATGGTGGCCACTGATCATGGGTGGGTATCCAAATATAAACAAAATTACTCCCATCCAAGTACTAACCAGGCCTGACCCTACTTGGCTTCTGAAATCAGATGTGATCAGGCCTATTCAATTCAAGTGCCTAAAGCAACATAATTTGTGACTGTTCTATAGGGCAATACAGATGTGGAACATTTCCATGACAGAAAGTTCTGTTGGGACCATAGCTCTGTAAGATCGAGAATTTGAAGGAGCAATACCAGTGCTGGGTGTGGAGGGACACACTTTCAATCCTAGTGTTTGGGCAGCACAGGTAGGAAGATCACCATAAGTCTGGTCTGTTTAGTGAGTTCTGCGCCAGCCTCAGGGGGTAATATGGGGCCAAATCACCGGTAGGAGTGTAGTGTGTGATCATCACTTATTTTCTCATTCTTCCTTTGGAGACTGCAGCAAAGCCCATTGCAAAATGCATTAAGGAATCATCAATTTATTCTCAGCTTATTGAGCTGCCTCATCAACACATCCTGGGTATTCTCGATAACACTCCTGGTTGGGTGCAGTAGGTAGGGGTTTGAGGAGCAATTTGATGAGGTATTTCCTGTCTGTTCCATGGCTTTATCAGTGGAACAAATAACTAAGATGCAATGTAAGAGGGGAATGTGAGGTGAGCATGTACAATATGTTCTAGCAGCAGAAAGGAAAATGATTAAGACATTGTGGGGGAAAAAAAGCATTTTTTTTTTTTCATTTTGTTTGGTTGTTGTTGTTTTGCAAAGAATTCAGGTGACTGCCAGACCAGGGGATTCATATTCTTATTGTAAAGGCTTTGAAAGACTACTGAATTTTTTTTTAAAAAAACACAGGATTGGCAAATGTTATATGTATTTTTTTTTTCAAGGTAGGGCCTCATTCTACCTCAAAAACAAGAAGAAGAAGGAGGAGGAAGAGGAAGAGGAAAAAGAAGAAGAAGAAGAAGGAGGAGGAGGAGGAGGAGGAGGAGGAGGAGGAGGATTGGGTGATAAATCAAAAGCAATATACTTACCAAGAAGTGAAAACAAATGCTAATGAATTACTTATTTTTTGATGTGGAACTCATAGGTTTCAATCGGATTATCTACTCTGGTGCAGTAGGCAAAATTAACATTTCTGATCTGCTTTGTTTTGCCAATATTTAAGTATTTTGTTCGATTGAATGTGACTACATGTACACACTTTAATTTCGTCTGACACATGAAAAATGGAAGCATAAGGCATGTAATCCAACTGGTTTTTGATCCAAGTATTTTTTATAGCAAAGCACTAAACCTAGTTGAAGATAATGGGACAACATTCTCCTTCCCTGGTATCTGTTCTGTCAACCAGGACTCAGCAGCACAGGACATGTTGAGTTGGGTTTAAAATAAAGGCTTCATTTTATAACATTTGAGTTGTTGTTTTACCAATGATTAACATGCTGACCTGCTACATGTAGAAAATAATGGCCTGTCCCTCTCCATGGGATGTGTTTTTAGAGGTTTCCTAAGAAAGAAAGAGTGTCTGAAAAAAGAGTTCAGGGGGAGAAAGGAATGGAAAAGGAAGATACTCCATACTCACGTCCACATAAATCACTTGCCATTTGGTAAAAATATAATTAGTACTGAAATACATTTTGCTGACTTTCTACTTATTCCATATCTCTTATAAATTAACAAGAAACGATGTGGTGACAGCAACTATACTAAAACTAGAATGCCTTTCCAGAAATGGAAGCCAAAATTTATGAATTTCAAAAGCAGTACAGGATAGTAACTATCCTCTTCACCTTGCTTGTCTTAGAGCTGCTTGTTACAAGACCCAGGTTTGAAAATATACATCTCTCTCTTGAGAAACTGCAAGTCGTCTTTAGTTCTAGTCGTAACTCTGAATTATATAAAATGGCAACACTCCCCCCATCACCTTTGTTTTAGAAATATGTGTTTCTTAGATTTGGATCTGAGTATCCCTTGGATTCGAAAATTTTACTTCCCCACGAGTGAAATAATGAAACCTCCCTTAAAAATCCGAAAACCTAGAAATGCTCTATTTTAGAAAGTGGTACAGTGAATTCTTACTTCCTGCCTTCTCTTCAATCCGCAGGTGTCTGTCTCTGCGGCTCCAGGAGAGTGATGAAAGGAGGGGGCGATGAGAAAGGAAACTGTCTACGTAGTTCGGCGGTGGAGGTGGGGGTTATTTTAACATCATAATGAACATCTCTTCAGTCTCCCATATTTTATTATGATCAGCTATTAAGGATTACTCAGCAGTTTGGGTATGTCCCTCTGTGACTTATAAACGGAAGGGAACCAGGCCTAGGAGGGAGCGCAGGGATGGGGGAAGAGTACCAGGTAGGCGCGCGGGGACGCCGAGGGACAGACGTGGGGAGCGCGGCCGGGCCGTGCTGCCCCGTGGTGTGTGCAAGGGGGCCTCGTCACGCTCGCCCCCGCCCCAGGCTTTTCCTCGCTAGCACGGGGAAGGCCAGTCGCTGAGAGAGGAGAAAGAAGAGCGGGGCTCCGGGAAGGAGAACCCGCAGGGGGAGGCCGCTCAGGGCGCGCTCGGGGACCAAAGGCCGCCCGCCGACAGTCACCGGGCCCGGGGCCGCCAGGGACGGGAGGAAAGCTGCGGCTTGTCCCGGTCCTCCCGATGCCAGCGTGCGACCCGCCGCAGGCCTCGCCTTGTCGCCCTCCCTCCCTTCCCCCACACCCCGAGTCCAGGCCCAGCCGCGAGACCCCGCCGCGGGGTCCCCTTCTCCGCGCCTCACACGACAGTAGGCAAGCAACATGGCGACCGGGCGTCCCCGTGGCGGCGCTGTCCGCTCCCCCTGCCCCACCACCTCAAGCTCTTGGGGTTGACTAAGGGGGCTGCGCGGTCGCGGCCTGCGGGAACCCGCGGGAGAGGCGCGTGGCCGAGCGGGCGGGGCGCGCGCGACGGGGAGCGTGGCCTGGCGTCGGGGGCGCGCCGTAGGGGGGGAGAGCGCGCAGCGGGGAGCGCGGCCTGGCGTCGGGCGCGCGCGGTGGGGGAGAGCGCGCGGGCGGACAGAGCAGTCGAGCGCGCGCGCGCGCGGGCTCGCGGGCGGGGGCGGAGCGGCGGCGGCGGCGGTTGGAAGCCGCGGCCCAGAGCCCTCTCGCGGCCGCCGCGGCAGCAGCGCCAGCCCCCGGCAGCAGCAGTCCGGCCGCCGCCGCCGCCGCCGCCGCCGCCTCGCGCCTCTGCCGCCCGGCCCGACATGAGTGAGGCGGCTCGGGATCCCTCGCCCGCCGCGCCGCCGGCGGTGGCGGCGGCCGCCTCCGAGGAGAAGAAGGGAAAGGAGCCGGAGCGCGACAAGCTGCCGCCCATCGTGACGGCCGGCGCGGCCGCGGTAGGTGCGGGGAGAGGGGCCGCGGACGCCCCGACGGCGGCGGGCGGGCGGGAGGAGGGACGGCGGCCAGGAGAGCGGCGTCGAGGCCCGCGTCGGCTCGGGGTCCTCGCGGGAGGTTGTGCCTCGTGGACGGCCCCGGCCCCGGACGCTGGGCGAGCTGCGCCTTCCCGGCTCGGGCAAGGGGGCGGCGGATGGGGGCCGCCCGGACACGCGGCGACCTGCGCGCGGAGGAGCGTGGACGCGGGGCGGACGGGAGCGGCGCTCGCCCGGAGGCGGCTGCCTGGCTGGGAGGCGCGGACGTAGCGCTCCTTGTCTCGCTCGTCCGGTCCCTCGCGTCTCCCCTCCGAGGGGCACAGTCTCCCAGGCGACTTTCCACTTAATTGGGGCCGCTCTGTTGCTTGTCAGGGTGGTGGGAGGTGGATGTATCGATGACGGTTTCATTTTTCTTATGGTGCAGACATGTGACCTCAGGGAACGAGGTGCTTTGGACCTTCTTCTCAAAACACAAGTTTCTCTAAGCTTGACAGTGATAATTTCCCAGCTGGATTTCGGAAGGGTTACTTGGAAGGCGCTCTCAGCCACCAAGACTGCATACTGCCAAATGATGTCATGGGACATCTCCTCCCTCTTTTTCCCTATTTGTATTGATGGTTGTGATTCTGCTTACTGTGGAACACAGTTTTTAAAAAAAATGAGTGTTCGGTTTTGAGGTTTGTCTTAGACATAATATTTAAATACCTTATGAGAGTTTGCTTTGATACACTTAGAGATTATGAATTGTTGTGCAGCGGTACATGACAAAATATCAAAAAATAAAGAATATATACATTTTTTTAAGATCTTTCTTTTTGCTTTTCTTTTCTTTTCTTTCTTTCTTTTTTTTTTTTTTTTTTTTTTTTGTCAAGGTAAGGTCTCGCTCTAGCCCAGGCTGACCTGAAATTCACTATGTAGTCTCAGGGTAGCCTGATACTCATGGCGATCCTCGCACCTCTGCCTCCCAGAGTGCTGGGATTAAAGGTGTGCGCCACCAGGCCCGGCAAGATTTGTTTTTATTTATTTATTTATTTATTTATTTATTTATTTATTAGAGGCAGGGAGAGAGAGAGAGAGGGAGAATGGGCGCGCCAGGACCTCTAGCCATTGCAAACGAACTTCAGACACATGTGCCACTATGTGCATCTGGCTTATGTGGGTCCTGGAGAATAGCACCTGGGTCCTTAAGCATCGCAGGCATACACCTTAACTGCTAAGCCAACTCTCCAGCCCACATTTTTTATTCTTATTTGCAGTTAGTTTCTTAAAACCTCCCTGTTACATGACTAAGAACTTAACTAAAATAGCTCACTCTTCTTTAAAGTATTGGAATAATGTTTTGGTTTCATAAGTTTTCAAGAATGTCTAAAGTCTGTGGTAACTGGAAATTGTTAAAACAACTACTTTACATTGTCAGTGAAGTGAATGGTAGACAGTAATGGGATGCATTTAAAAGTATAATCACAATTGATTGGCGATTAAGAGCTGTGGTTAGGAATTACCTTGGGAAATACTTTGAAGGAATTTGTCACCCATATGCTAGTAGCCCTGGTTCCTGCTGCTAGTGTCCTAGGGTTTAGAGCTTATTATTCATAATTCATAAGTAGTATTCCAACAGTTCATTTCTAAGGTGGCTGTTTAAAACAATAAACGAATCTGCTTACACTAACATACATACTAATGGTTTAGTCTCGAAAGCCATGCAGTTCCCTCAAACCCATGCATCTCAGTGTTACCTCAGTGTGAATGTAGGTCTAGCATCTCTTATCTGAAGCTCATAGGGTATTTGGAATGTCAAGGATTTTTAAAATTTTTTATGAAAATAATTAAGTACATATACCATATATAATGAGTACAATGTGAAGCCCTGACCAGTTTCATGAATATTTAGAACTGCAGAAAAATGCATTGCTAAATAGGGTAAGATCAGACTGTGTGTGATTGCCACATGTCATTTCAAGTCATGTTCTTGTTTTTGCTGTTACATGAGTTGCCAAAACATTCATTTCAGGATATTGGGATTGTAAATAAAGAATTATAGACACAAAAGACCAAAATTCTTTGAAAAAATATTGGAATAGAAGAGGATGAATAGAAAAACTGAGATTCCTAACTTTAGAGTGGTACCTTATAAGATCTTTCATCATTAGTACTATTGTTGATTTAAAAAAAAAAGACTGTGTGTGTGTGTGTGTGTGTGTGTGTGTGCGCGTATGTGTGTAAAGGAGATTCACTGAGCTGGACATAGCAAAAAGCTCAAGATAATTTGTGTTTGGTTCTTCCACAAAGCAAGACAAGAAAGCCATGACTGAGTTCACCACTGGGGTGGGGAAGACCTTGTGTGGGGTGAGATGGTCTTTATGGAATATAGTGGGAGAGAAAGTTTGTTGCCTTTTTGTTTTGCTGACTCCTTGTGGGCTACAGAGAACTTCTGGAGGTGCTTAGTATCCTGATTTCCATCAGTAACTTTTTTGAGCCATTCCAGTGATTGTTAGGTTTTGTCAACATTAATAGCTCTGTCTTTACTTGAGTTTATGACTCAATTCAAGTGGCTCTTTAGTAGTGTTTTTTTTAATAGTCTATCTCATTTATGACAGTGTAGAAGCAAGTGACAGATCACTAAAATAAATAAGCCAGATCATACTAATGCTAAGGAAAACTGAACCGTTAAGCTGTATCCTAGAGGCTTTGAGAGGTGTAGAGATGGGTTGGAGGGTGTTAGAGAGTGCAGCTGTCCAGTGATGTACCTAAAACTACCTAAGTATACATGCAGTCCATTTCTAACCTAAAGAACCCTAACACAATGGTCTCAGACAGGACTCACCACTGACTTACTTTGGTGGCATGGTAAGGTCCTGACACACACCTCTCACCCTAGAGCGCCAAGTGGTTTTCAACTTTTGCTGCACAGCAGAATCACCTGGGAGATTATTAAAATGTCTTTATCCAGGCCCAAATATAGACTCTTTTAATCAGAATTTTGAGAATGAAGCTTGGCATCTTTTTTCATTCCTTTATATATCTAAGATTGAAAATTGATGTTGTGCATGCTGTATTTCTTTCTCATGGGCAAAGCCCAGGGAGCTGTATTTTTAAACTCCCATCCCAAGTAGACTTAGTTCATAGAACAGCATTTAGAAGGGCTGATTAAAGATATGGGTTAAATGAATTAGCTACACAGATATCAGGTATAATGAGGAATTAAAAGGAGAGATACCCTGGAAGCTACAAGTACAGTGCTCAGAGGACTTTAGGGTTTCAGATTTGGCTTTGCCACTGGAGAGATAGTGCAAGTCCAGACTTGGGGAGAATAAAGAATATGAAGTAGTGTGAACATGTGAAGGTCTGATGATGGGAGTATTACATTTACTAATGTTGACTGGTCAGAGGGGAGAAGAATATTATAAATTGGTTGCTGATTTAATGCAAACATTCAACAGAAGTGATAAAAAGGAGAAAATGCTAAAAGGTGGGGTACAGAATTAACAGTGGCAAGTGAGGACAAGTTTGACTACTTACTTCATTATACATAGTCAGATGAATAGGAGGGGAAAATTTGCCATGGAATAGGCTACCAAGAAATGAAATGGGTTCTAGATTTTATGTAGATCAGGGTGATAAATAAAAATGGAAAAGGTAAGTTTACAATGTTTTTATATGTGTACATGTGGGTGGCGGTGGTGCTGAAGACAAAACCTAGGGCTTTGTGTGCATCCACTCTACCACCGAGCTACATCCCCAACCCTAGTTTAGAACTTGAGGGAAGTTTGCCTACAAATACATTGGGAAATGTGTCAAGTAGGTAGAAGATGAGAAGAGTTTAAGGAAAAAACATCTGTAGATTTGATGGGAAGTCTGTAATAAGAATGAGAAGTTTGTATAAAATGTATAAATAGATTGATAGAGCCCCTAGGCAAAAGTGTAACTACTAATTATTGAACATCTATTATGTTTAGCTTTGCACTAAATGCTGCAGAAAACACACAGACAAGGTTTAACAAAAAGGTCCCTGCCTCAGGGGATCAGTGCTAATGCATAAAAAGCAAAGCAGTATGCAAAAACCAACATAAGCTACAGAAACAGTTTGCATTATAACAGATCAGTGTGTGCAGAACTGTGAAGAAAGGCCCTGAAGTAAAGGTAATTACTTAAGCTGGCTGGCCATTGAAGGATGATAGGATCTGGATAAGCAAAAGAAAGTGGGCAAAGTAATCAGTGGGTAAAACAACATGAGCAAGCTTTAATGGGAAAAAAATTCGGGAGTAATAAGTGAGACCAATGGAAGCATGCTGGGAACTTGTAGGAGGTAAGATTGCATGGAGGCCTGAATCAGCTCACTGGGCACAGAAATTTGGACATTTCCCTGTTGTGGTTAATAGGAAGTGATTGGAATTCCTTGACTAGACCAACACACTGTTGGTATAGTTCATGGTAGGGCATGTTGAAGTGGAGGAGGCGGGAGGAAGAAAGTGGGAGGAGCTTTGCTATCCCTGCTTGAGGGGATGAGTACATCCATTGGAGTGGTGACCATGGAATAAAGTACAAGTGAAGGAAGAATCCTTTATAATTCTTTGTCTATAAAATGAGGGAAATAATAGTATCTACTTCATGTGGTACATAAAAAATTAAATTAGAACACATAAACCATTTAGGAGAAAGCACTACAAAGCTGGGCACTGGGGCACACGTCTTTAATCCCAATACTCAGGAGGCAGAGGTAAGAGGATTGCCATGAGTTCAAGGCCACCCTGAGACTACATAGTGAATTCCAGGTTAGCCTGGAATAGTGTGAGACCCTGTCTTTAAAAAAAAAAAAAAAAAAAAAAGCACTGTACAAAGTAAGCATTTGTGCTGGCTTATAATGTCATTAAAAAGAAATATCTGTAGCTGAAAAGCTGTAGGTTAGTCAGCCAGCCCCTGCTCTTCCTGTGTCTGTGGTACTTTCCTTCATAGCTTGACATCAAGCCTCAAACTCTGGATGCATTACTTTATCATCCCATCTCTCCCTGTCTGCACAGAACCAAGGGATGCTGTGCACTGTGTTCTCTCCAGGACTGGTACATATCTGAATTCCTAAGAATTTTTTTGTAAGGAGGAAAAATAGCTTCAACGGGTTACAGCTTTCTGTTGCCAGAGTTAGCAACTCCTTGTGTTTGAAAATTAACTTGTTTATTTTTATAGTTGAAAAAAGAAAACTCAACAGTGGATGAATGAGGAAGTGGTAGAGATGAAAAACCTCTGGGAAGCTTTGGTTTCTCCGGGGTTTTTGCCTGTTCCCCCCCCCCCTTTGCATTACAGTTAACTATAATGTGTAAAGGATTTCTTCTTATTTGGCATATGTTCCTTTTCTTAACTTTTTATTGATAACTTCCATACATATAGATAATATATCATGTTCATAGTCCCCTCCAACACCCTCCTTATTCCCCATCCCAAATCCCCCTACCACTGAATCTCTTCTGTCTAACAAGTCTGTCTTCTGTTTTGATGTTATTTTTCCCCTCCTATTATGCAGGTCTTGCATAGGTAGCATTAGCCACTGTGAGATGATAAATACCACAGACACTTTGTTTGTGGAAAACAGTATTGTAAGTACTCCTTCCCTTCCTGTGGCTCTTAAATTCTCTCTGCCACCTCTTCCACAGTGGTCCTTGAGCCTTGGAGGGTGTAATGGAGAGATGTCACTTAGTGCTAAACACTTTACTGTCACTCCCCTCAGCACTTTGATGAGGTTTGAGTCACCCCAGTGGCCACCGCTATCTGAAAAGAAGAAGCTTCTCTAACCAAAAATGAAAGTAGCATTATTATATGGATGGCAGCATAAATATGTAGAAGGCAGTTTGGTGGGTATAATATATCCATTTGGTCAGCCAATCGTAGTGGTTTCCCCTCTAGGGTTTATGACCTCCCCAGCAATAATTTTTGATCAGGTTTTAAATACCAGGCAGAAATTCCCTCCTGTGGAGCAGGCCTCAAATTCATTCAGAGGGCAGTTGGTTTCTCTCATAACAGACCTGCCACCATTGGTACATCTGGCCTGGCTGTACAGCTGTAAAGCTTGCAAGGTCTACTGCTGGTCAACACTGTTGATGATTATCCCCCCCACCACCACCACCACTACCATGTGTCTTTCCTGCATCCTGACAGAGTCAATGAGGAGGCTTCTAGCTCATCTCTAACTTGATTTCTCAGTGACCTGCAGCCCAGGCATACGGAATCTTTAGCAACAGGGTCTTACCATTTAGTTCTGGTGGGCAACCAAGAGCCTTAGCAATAGCCTGTGATGTTTTGGGGACAACAGGAAGTTCTCTGGCCAGCAAGTCACTGGATATCTCATTCTGACACTGATATTTTTTCTTTCTTTCTTTTCTTTTTTATTTTTTTTTTCAAGATAGGGTCTCACTCTAGCCCAGGCTGACCTGAAATTCACTATGTAGTCTCAGGGTGGCCTCGAATTCATAGTGATCCTCCTACCTCTGCCTCCCAAGTGCTGGGATTAAAGGCATGCACCACCACACCCAGCTGACACTGATATTTTTCTAATAATCTCTGACTTCTGGGCACATTATCCACCTCCACAGGATACTTTTGCCCAAACTCTTTTTAACATACATATCATTAACTAGTGAAGAAGTTTCATATGGCTTATTCACTACATCTTAAATTTTGATTGAACCTCCTCTCACCCCCTTCTCTCCTCCATACTCCTCCCTAACCCTACTTAGACCACTTCACCACAGTATTATGCTCCCCTTTATTTATATATCTACTATACCCTCCGCTTAAACCCTCCATTCTCTTCCCTCCCTCTTAGCTACTTTCAAGCTTCCTAGCCTCGACTTCTAACTTTATTTTAACTCACATACAAATCTAAATATCTGAAGCTAGGATACACATATGAGAGAGAACATGCTGTATTTGACTTTTTGAGCCTGGGTTACTTTACTTAGTATAATCTTTTCCAGATCCATCAATTTCCCTGCAAATCTCAATTTCATTTTTCTTTACAGTTGAATAAAACTCCATTGTGTAAATGTACCATACCACATCTTAACTATGCATTCACCAATTGAAGGGCATCTATGTTGGTTCCATTTCCTAGTGCAAATGTGATTCTGATGAGGCTTATATGAATCACTAGTTCTTAAGTTGATATTTGTACCTTGAGAGATATCTGTGCTACATTTCAGTAAGCAGTCAAAAATATTTTTGGAATGAATATAATTGAATGTGTCTTTTAAAAATAAAAAATGGCTGAAAATTTACTAGTGTATCTGAATTGTACAATCAGTCTGAAATTTGAGCCTTGCTATCAAAGGTATGCTCCATATTAACTTATTCTTGGTTCAGAAGTTTTATTAATAACATTAAGATGCTTACTTACTTGTGGGATTGTGACCACCTTAAAGTGCCCATTCTAAAAGTAGTATTTTACTATGTAAGGATAGTATGTTGCAGTTTCATCTTTTTCTGTGTTGTTAAATAAATGAACTTCTGTGTCACCTTACCTTTCTGATGGTAAATTAACAGTGAAATTACTGAGCTTCAGGACTACTTCCTGTAAGGGTTGTTATCTCTAAGGTTAATTTTTAGTGACAAAATTTTATTTCAGTTCCAAACTTAAGAAACTTGCAGGAAAATGTAAACTGTACCAGTGAACCTTATGTCAATTAGATGATCAAAAGTATTTCAAAGTCTAAACGTTTATTTCACGGTATTCTTAAAAGATGTGGTCTATATTACTTAAAGAAATTAATTCTACTTAGGGCTGGTGCTACTTAGTTTGAGAAGGAAATTTGTACCTTGAAATTCACTCACTTTCAACATCTAAATAGAAGGGTATAGAGGTAGCACTTCTGATTTTGTAATCTATTGCCCTAATAGGGAACTGTGAAAAAAAATATATATATATATATGTGTGTGTGTGTGTGTGTGTGTGTGTGTGTGTGTGTGTGTATATATATATATATATATATATATAAAGAAAAAAATCTTTTTACCCAGTAACAAGACCTAAATAGTTTTTCGTGGACTCTAAATATAGGTAAGGCTTCATATCTGACATGGCCATGCCCTTGTAGTTAGGTCAATTCATTTAAAAAATAGTAGGAAAGCAATATATCTTAACAATTACTTATTTAACCTAAAACACACAGATGCATTTGCTTGCTATTCATTTGCCATACTATGTCCCGTCCAGCAGGACTCAGTTATTCGGGGAGTGCGAGGGGGACCAGGCCTGTGTAAAGATGGGTGAGAAAGAAGGAACGAGACCAAGCAAAGAGTTGTCAAGGTCTCTTTATTTATTTTTTACACAGTGGTTATATAGGGGAAGAAAAGGGGGGAGTAAGCTGCCTGACGTGACTTAGGGCCGGAATTGTTAGGAAACTAAGAGGAGGTGTAACTGGGTGTTTATCTAATCTTAGGGAACCTAGAGGAGATGTATCTGGGTGTTTTCCTAATCTTGCCTTAATGGCTTGACATCCTGATCATAAACTGGCCTTTTGCAAATGTGGCCTGTGCAGACCACATTCCTAACTGCAAGCTGGATGGACCAGCTTTCTGGTGAATGAGTCAACTTAACAGGCCCAAGCAAAATGGAGAGGCTTTTGCTTTATGGCTCCCAACATCTCCTCCCTTCTTTTATACAAAAGAGGGGGGAGGCCCGCTTTTCAGTGGTGGGCTTTAACCAACAAAAGGTCACAGTGTTCCTGTAATGGTCATTTTCACAAGCTACAGTTTCGGTCTCGGTCTCTAACATTTCTCCCTTTTTTGTATTATTGATTCCGATGGACCAGGATACCCTGGTGGGCTTATAACCGACTGGGGGAGCAGGGACCTGATTCCTCCCGTGGGCTTTGAACCACCCACAATTTGGGCCCTTGGTACCTTTTGGGGAGGGGAGGCAGGGCCGACATTGTGAGGACATGTACTATGGTACCAACCTCCTTGCAAATCAGGTGTTACTCTCAGGGAATCCAGAAATGGTCAGATTGGGGACCTTCCCTTGCGGTGCTTTGCCTCGCACCCATGTCGGTGCCCATACTGTACTCACTGAGGTGAGTCAGTATGCATAGGTCTGGCGCCTAAGCAGCTCCTTTGTAGGAGGGAATCATATATGCGAGTTTAAGGAGTAAAGGAAGGAAAGGACCCATGAACCGGATAACTGAGCAAGGAGAATGCCCAAAACACCCAAAGATTTGAGAACACTGTTTTGTTTTATCGTTTGAGCAATTTGCCAAACCAGGAGGAACGATGCTCTGTGGCCAGGACTGAGAAATCTAATTTAGGAGCGCCCTGAGGGGCACCTAGGGGATGTTTTCCAATAGGTGTCACCGGTGGTCTCACAACCCCAGGCTTTACAAAAGAAGTCCAAGTCAAACCCAAATGTCCTAGCAAGAGCGCAGTCTCGAGGATTCCCAGGGCAGACATAGAATCCTTTAGACAAGGCAAGGGCAGCCCTCCTTACAGTAGTGCTGCATCCCGGGTCTGCACTAGAGTCCTGTAACTCAAGTGCTTTAAGTTGTGGGATGAAGGAATCAGGTGTTCCCCAATCAGCTCCTAGTGCTAATTTGCAGACGTCCACTTCCAAAGTCGGCCAGGGGATGTCTGAGAAACCATAGAGTGGGCCCAGTTCACATCACCGACTTCACTGAGCACAGTCCAGGTGAAATTCATGGGTCGATGGTCAGTGGTGATCAATCCAGATGCCAGGAGCAAGAGGCCAACGAAGGCAGGGCAGCCATAGTCCTGAAAAGGAAAGGACAAATCCTCAGGGGGGCGGGGAGCCTTCCCTGGGAGAGGGTGAATTTTTAAGGGGTGAGGGTGGTGTCCATCGACGAACTAGACATTCTGGGAGCCAACGAGGCCCATATGATTGCAAATTGGACAGTAGGTGCTGGAGGCAGGAGAAAAGCAGGTTCTGGTCACAGGCAGCTAAAAGAATGTCATCCATGTAATGAAGAATGTAGACAGAGGGAAAAGTCTCCCTGAGGGGGTCAATGGCCATGGCCACAAACTTTTGACAGAGGGTGGGGCTGTTAGCCATACCTTGGAGTAAAACCTTCCATTGAAAGCGAGGCATAGGGCCACGAAAATTTACTTGTGGAACACTGAAGGCAAAGCAGGGCCTATCCTCAGAGTGTAGAGGGATGGTAAAAAAGCAATCCTTTAGATCAATAACTATTTTGACGGAACCATAGGGAATGGCCACTGGGGAAGGAAGTCCTGGTTGGAGTACCCCCATGGGGACCATGGCTTTATTAACAGCTCTCAGGTCCTGTAGCAAGCACCATTTGCCAGATTTTTTCCGAATGACAAAAAATAGGGGAGTTCCAGGGGGAGGTAGAAGGTTCGACGTGGCCAGCGGCAAGTTATTCCTGCACTAACAACATTGCAGCCTCTGTTTTCTCATGTGAAAGCGGCCATTGGTCAACCCATACAGGGCTTTGGGTTTTCCAAGTAATTTTATCAGCATGGGGTGCAGGGATGGCAACGGCCGCTAGGGAAAAGAAGACTCAGGGGCATACCCAAGGCCAGAGCAATCGAGTTTCTGGGGAGGAGAAATGGGCTCTGTTATGCCTTGTAAATTTTTTCCAAGTCCTTTCCCTGGAATAAAATCCTGACTAAGCATTTGGGAAGTGACAACACTATTGGGGCTACAAAGAACCATATTCATTTGTGAAAGAAGCAGAGAGCTGTTTAGAGCTCCAATTGCTAAGCCCATGGCGTGGGAGGAGCCCACGCCTGCACATAACTTGATATAATCAGATATGGTCTCCCGCTTGTGAGAGCGGAGAATAGACTGACAAGCAGGATTAGCATTCTCAAAGGCCAGGTGTTTGATGAAGGGGCTGTTGGTTTCCCCAACACCAAAAAGGTGCTCAGCAGTTTCATTAACTCTACTAATAAAGTCACTGTAAGGCTCTTCTGGACCCTGTCTAATATTAGCCAGGGAGGCGGTGGCGGCCCCTTTAAGAGGGAGGCGCCGCCAGGCAGTGAGGCCTGCCTGTTGTATTTGGGCTAAAAGTCCAGGGGGGTAGCATGCTTGCCATTTGTTGGAATCGTAGGGATGTTCCCCCAACAATTTTTGTTTTGTCCAATTTTTAGAAACAGCCTTTTGTAAATTATGGCGAGCAAAGTCAGAGCAGTTTTCATTAAATTCAGTGCACCATAACAGGAAAAGCAAGAAGGCCAGTATTGCGGGTGTGTGCGTCTGCTTCTGTTTTGCACCTACGGCTGTCAGAGGAAGAATTAGAAAAGGCAGCAAGTTCTTTTGTGACAGAATCAAGTTCCTGGAGAAGCTGCAGCTGAAGTTTTTTATCCTGAAGTACCCTACGGACGTCAGAGACAGAAGCTAATGTGGCCGATTGTAGTTCTATGAAGGGAGAGTGAGCGAGAGGTTTTGAGGGAGATATCAGAAGTAGCGCAAGAAAGAGGTTTGAGAAATTCTTCTGCAGACAACAGAATTTTGGTAGAATGAGAGCCATGCAGAAGGCTATTGATAACATTCCAATAAGTGAAAGCATGGTGAGGGACAGCATCAGGACCCTCCTTATGTAACAATTCATTAAGTTCTCGACTTACTTTTGCCCAAGTATACCGGTGAATACTAGGACCATTAATAACAATCCATGGACAGACATCAGAAATAAACATAAAAAACTGTGACAATTCCTTTTTTGATACTCTAATTCCTCTTTCCCTGAGAGAGGCCTTAATATCCTTAATAAAGAGTGCCTCTTTAAATAGAATGACCCATCTTTGATGTGACGGATGAAGCTACTCACCAGAGATCCGTCACTTCATGAGCGGTGAGGACGTTCTCAAATCGAAGCCGCAATCAGCGATGATGTCCCGGGACGCTGAAATGTATGGTCCGTCCGGCGAATGGTCCGTACCTCGAGCCCCACACGTTGGGCGCCACTTGTCCCGTCCAGCAGGACTCAGTTATTCGGGGAGTGCGAGGGGGACCAGGCCTGTGTAAAGATGGGTGAGAAAGAAGGAACGAGACCAAGCAAAGAGTTGTCAAGGTCTCTTTATTTATTTTTTACACAGTGGTTATATAGGGGAAGAAAAGGGGGGAGTAAGCTGCCTGACGTGACTTAGGGCCGGAATTGTTAGGAAACTAAGAGGAGGTGTAACTGGGTGTTTATCTAATCTTAGGGAACCTAGAGGAGATGTATCTGGGTGTTTTCCTAATCTTGCCTTAATGGCTTGACATCCTGATCATAAACTGGCCTTTTGCAAATGTGGCCTGTGCAGACCACATTCCTAACTGCAAGCTGGATGGACCAGCTTTCTGGTGAATGAGTCAACTTAACAGGCCCAAGCAAAATGGAGAGGCTTTTGCTTTATGGCTCCCAACAATACTAATCTTTACTCAGTATCTCAGGAACCCATTTACTCTTTGGAAAAGTGGTTTATGCATCCATCATAGATAGTCCCTGGACTCAAAGGTTGAAGAATGGATTTTGCAGACATAGAAATTCACTAGAGTATTTTATTTCATATTAAGGCTTCAAAGTGTTTTGTGATAGAACAGAGCAATTACCTCTATATCAAGTGTTGTGTTAGAATGTAAATAAAAATGTTCATTTTATAAGGAGGATAGATGATAAAAGTAAATTGTACCAGAATTTTGTATATAATAGAACTTGGTATTCAAAAGCTATCATAGAAAGCTATGAATAACTCCTCATGTATATCTGACATAAAAATGTGATATTTATAATAGAGGAGTTTAGCTCATATATTGTTCCTTGATAAATGTTAAAAGTTGGAACTCATGTATTCAAATAAAGTTAATCATATTTTATCATATGTTAATGTGAGGTGTTCTAAGTATTTGTCTACTTGATATTATTTTATAATTTTACTAATCTTGCATATATATAATCTGCATGATTATACAGTTAAAACATTGCTACAGATCATGTTATATCCTAGTGAAATCTAATTTTGATTATGGTAATTGCTACATAAATTTTTTCTGCTGTTTGCAATATTGAATTTATTGTTTAATAAATTCATGGGCAGCCTCTGCCTAGAGTCAAGTCTGTTACTTATTATACCTAGTTGAAGTATTTTAAGTACCTTTTTCTCTCAATGAATGCTTAAAGTTCACCTCCTCAACTTGTACCCCCTTTCTCTATTTGTGCTTATCTTCAATATGTAACAGCTGGTTGAGAATCCTGCTACTATCTATGCTTCCACACATTCAGCCTACTGTTTGTAGGCTGGCCATAATCCAAGACTTCATCCGTAGGATTCTTCTGTAAGTCTCGCAAATAAGACTTCCAAAACTACTTAGCAAACCAGATGTAATGTCTGCAGTAGGTTATCAGTTTCATAAATGGTGTAATAGTCTTTAACCTTTTGGTTAGTCTGGTATTTGATGTCATATTAATACTTAATAGCTTCTGGATTTCTCTATTGTTTATTTAATCAGTTTATCACTGCACAGCATCCTGCCCTTTTTGTTATTGTTTTAGTTTTTGGTTTTAATTTTCTACATTACAGCCTTTGGTTTTGTAGGATTTCTCTTGTGCAAGCTGACATGGGAAAACTACTATCTCAAGGGTTTGCTTTTATTAATCTGTCAACCTGTGAAAATATCTATAACTAATTTCATCTTCTCTTAAGTATAAAATATCAAGAGCACAGTCCTTTTACAAACAACAGACATATTAGTTTCCCCATGTGGGAAGTAAGAGTTAACTAATTATGGGCTGGGATAAAGCTCAGTGGTAGAGCTTTTGTTTATCATATGTAAGGCCTTGGGTTTAACCCCCAGCGCCAATAAATAAATTAATTAATTAAACTAATTTCTAAAAGTCTTTAATTCTGGAGACTAAAGTACTGTTCCCAGTATCTGATAATTATTTTCTTTGTGTTCTTTTCTATACCAGTCTCTTTTTAAAAAGGAAAACACGGGGCTGGAAAAATGGCTCAGTTTAAGCTTAAGGTGCTTGCAAAGACTAACCTAGGTTTGATTCCCCAGTACCCAGGTAAAGCCAGATGCACAAAGTGTCACATGTACCTGGAGTTCATATGTAGTGGCTAGAGGCCCTGGTACATGCGCAAACACACACATGCACACACTCACTCTCTTTCTCTGTCTACTTGCAGATAAATAATTAAAAATATTTTTTAAAAAAGAAAAACATGATTGATTTAGGGTGGAGCATCCAACCTTTTGATATTGCCATCCCATGAGACCTGTGAGCCCCAGGTTAGACAAGCCTGGCTTAGGGCCTGTGTACAAGTTACATCAAGCCTTTTGATAAATAAGAAATTTTTAGTATAGTACAAAGGACCTATGTGAGAACAATTATAATTTATGTGGAATAATTTAGGTAAATTATAAAAATAAATCAGAGGGATCAGTTTTATGAAAATGTGAATACAGAAATAGTTGCAAAGAAGTTATGAAAGATTATGTTCCAGTTGCACATTATCCCCAAGTTCTAATGTTTAAAAGCTCTAAAGATATATCATTTCTAATTTTATAGTCTAATGTTGGTCATGAGTGGCTCTGCTTCAGACAACCATGCAAGGATCCAAGCTGATGAATGATCAGCCATCTCAAATAATAGCGTCTGTCATTATCACAGTACTGCAAGAAAGCAAGATAGCCAAACGTTGGACTTTTGCCCACCAGTCTTTCTGGTCCAGAAATGATGGGTATCATTTCTAGTCATAGCCTGTTAATCAGATGGCTCTAAGAAGGTGGGGGATATGGGGACAGCACATGCATATTTGGTAACAAATGCTTCTGCTACATCATGTATGAGCTGATTCTGGAAAGGTAAATGAAATCAATCTGATGACTGAAAAAGACTCAGTGAGAAAAACCTCATCTACGATGAAAGTCGGGTTTAGATTAAAGAGTGGATGTGAAGGGAGAAGTTAGCTACTATTCTTCTAAGAGTCTTAGAGCTGAAGAGTGGGATGTGGTGTGCATGCCTGTAATCCCAGCATCCAGGAAGCTGAAGCAGAAGGATTATGAGATAGAGGCCAACCTTGACTACATAGATTCAAGATAGGTACGGAACATAGTTTTATCATCTTTGTGTCATAAAACTTAAATCTCTATGATAAGCATCTTGATTTCTATAATAAAATTGTTTAATATTTATAGGCAGTAAGAATTATGCTGATTTAATTTGTTGTTGTTGTTATTGTTGTTTTTAGGGCTTGGACAGAGGAGCCAAAGGCCAAATTTCCACTTTCAGCACTTTTGTTTCAACTGTTACCCAGAAGAAAGAAGCCACTGAAAATAGAAGTTCTCCTACACACCTTGCTTTCCCTAACATCAAGAACGGTAATGGCATGTATGTCTTGGCCGAAAGTATTTT
This sequence comes from Dipus sagitta, assembly GCA_036346955.1. NCBI lineage: Eukaryota > Metazoa > Chordata > Mammalia > Rodentia > Dipodidae > Dipus > Dipus sagitta. The sequence goes on along the minus strand of CM070770.1, from coordinate 44,928,216 downwards.
ATAATATCAAACTATTTAAAAGGTATATTTTAATTATTTAGCCTTACTCTAATAGTCTAATAATACACAAAGAGCAATAAGCTATATAAATATGTATAAGATGTAAAATTATTACTTTTAGGTATTACCTATAGTAAAAATGAAATACAAAACGCATAAATTATGAAGATTGATTAGAGAGATAGCTTTCATATAAATATATACGTACATAAAACATTTTATATATCTTATTCTTATACAGTTTGTGTGTCTTTTTTTCTTATGCAGTGTGTTAGCTTTTCCACTGCTGTGTCAAAATACTTGAAATAAGTATCTTAAAGGAGGAAGGATTTATTTTAGTTCATAATTTCAGAAGTTTTCATTCATAATCTCTTGGCTCCATATTTCTGGGGTTGTGGTGGGGAGGGCGTGATAGCCAAGAGCTGGTACCTTATGGCAGCTGGGCAGAAAAAACTGAGATGGGGGAGAAAAACCATAAGGGAACAAGGACACGATAATATGCTCTTCAGAGTTACACCCCTAGTGACCCATTTTTCTTTAGTTAGGCCCCACCCCCAACAGTCCCTTTAGTATAAAGTCACATATGGGCTAATGAATTGCTGAAGTTAGCACCATCATAATCCATTCCCCTCTTTAAAAAATTATTTATTTGCAGAGAGAGAAAGAGGAGAATGTAAGTGAGTGTGTATGTGCACACACACTAAGGCCTCTTGCTACTGCAAATGAACTCCAGATGCATATGCCACTTTGTGCATCTGGCTTTACATGGATTCTGGAGTGTCTAACCTGTGCTGTCAGGCTCTATAAGCAAGTACCTGTGATCACTGAGCCATCTCCCCAGCCCCCATTCCCCTCTTAATAGTACCACCAGCTGGACACAAGCCCTTCAGCACATGAGCCTTTGGGGGGCATAGAGGCACTTCATATTTAATAATTATAACAGTATCTAAATATGATTCAAATGTTTAGTATACTTCTTATATTTGAGCAATAAATGATTAGAAAACTTTAAGGAAAATAGGTGAAATACTAGAAATAAACCTAAAATATAAAAAGTCTTTATAGAAAAAATATGAAACTTTATCAAAAGATTATAAAGGGGCTGGAGAGATGGCTTAGCAGTTAAGCGCTTGCCTGTGAAGCCCAAGGACCCCAGTTCGAGGCTCGATGCCCCAGGACCCACGTTAGCCAGATGCACAAGGGGCACACGTGTCTGAGTTCATTAGCAATTGCTGGAGGCCCTGGCGCGTCCATTCTCTCTCTCTCTGCCTCCTTTTCTCTCTGTCTGTCCCTCTCAAATAAGTAAATGAAAAATAAACAAAAAAGATTATAAAGAAGTTTGAATGGAAAATATTGTTATAGAGATGTCAAGGTTACCTACCTTATTCTGTACATTTAATTTTCAACGGCTCTTTGGAAAAGCTTAACAAAATCATTTCATGCTTGATTTATAAGAATAAATGTGTAAGATAATGTGAGACGAAATAATGAAGGAGCCACTTTCCTTAGTTTCAGAAATGGTATTGGGCCATTCATTCAAGAAACAGAATTTGGGGCTGGAGAGATGGCTTGATGGTTAAGGCATTTGCCTGCGAAACCAAAGGACCCAGGTTCAGTTCCCCAGGACCCACATAAGCCAGATGCTTACAAGGTGGTGCATGTGTCTAGATTTCGTTTGCAGTGGCTGAAGGCCCTGGTGCAGTCATCTCTCCCCACCTCCCTCTGGCACAGTCATCACCCCCCGCCAACCTCTTTCTGTCTCCCTCTTGCTCTCAAATAAAAATAAAATAAATATTTTAAAAAAGAAGCAGTGAGCCGGGCGTGGTGGCGCACGCCTTTAATCCCAGCACTCGGGAGGCAGAGGTAGGAGGATCGCCATGAGTTCAAGGCCACCCTGAGATGACAGAGTTAATTCCAGGTCAGCCTGGACCAGAGTGAGACCCTATCTCGAAAAAGAAAAAAAAAGAAGCAGAATTTGGCCAACTGGAAAAACTCTCAAAAAATAGCATCAGCACTTTTTTAAGCTATAAAAGTGCTAGAAGATTGGCATGCAGTTTTTCACTTATGTATGTACTCACCAACTTAGTACAATTCCCCTTATGAGAGTTTAGTCTAAGTAAATAATATGTGCAGAGATTCAAGGAAAGAATATACATTGTTTGTAATAGTATTCGAAGCAACCTAAGTAGATTGGTAATTAAATTAGGTTAATCTAATGCTGCAAATACTGTACTTCTATTAAGAAGAATGTGATGAGGAACTAAAGTAACTAGGAGAAATGCCCATAGTACATAATAAAAGGAGGATATACTCCAGTATTTTTAAGTGAAAAGAAACCTTTTTATATTTCAAGTACAGATCTGCTAATGATTTTCTTAGGAAGGATTGGGTATGTATTATTAATGTTTTATAATAACTCTGTTACTTATCACAGTGCATATAAATTATTTGCATATTTTAAGTGTACTCTGCCCTGTAAAAAGGCAAAATAAACCTGCAAAGATCTGAATACCCTCATACTCTAATCAAACAAAATAAACCTAGGAATATTGTGGTTATCTGGATATGCCTATAACTATTGGTTTTTGTTATTTATCTCTATAAACAACACATGAGTTAAATTATTCTTGCAGAGATTTTCTGATTGACAGTGCTTGTCAGTGCTAGGCCTATTGTACCATACTATAGAATAGATCCAGATAGTTTATGATTCTCTGCTTTTAATGACTTTTTCCTTCCCTTGTTTATACCCACACACCACATACACACTCTGTCACCTAGGTCTTAACCCAGGGAGGTACCAATACATATATATCATAGTTCCCCAACAATGTGAAACAAACCTAGAATTATATTATAGAAATAGAGAAATAAAGTGAACCTATTTGATGTGGGAGAGAAGTGGTAATAAATGATCTCTATTTTAGATATATTAACTGGGTACCTTTTTTTTGGGGGGGGGGGTTCAAGGTAGGGTCTGACTGTAGCTCAGGCTGACCTGGAATTCACTATGTAGTCTCAGGCTGGCCTCGAACTCACAGCCATCCTCTTACCTCTGCCACCACACCCAACTTTAACTAGATAACTTTTATCAGTATAACTTAGAGAAGAGTTTCATATGTATTTCTAGATTTTCAAAATAGCCATGCTAAGTAAAACAACTATTAGAATCTATATCATACTGGTATTTTATTGTTGTACAATAAATTATCACACCCTACTGTGTTACAAAATACCCATTTCTAGCACTCAGCTGTTTAGGTCAGAGTCTAGATGGACATGACTAGGTTATTTATTTAGAGTCCTAGAAGGCTGAAATCAAGTTGTTGATTGGGCTGAACTCTGAGCAAGCATCCTTTGCCAAGATCCATCATGTTGTTGGCAGAATTAATTCTTTATGAATGTAAGATTGGTGTCCCATCACCTTGCCCAACTGTCAGCCAAGGAATTTATTCTCATCTTCTGGAGGCCACAGTTCCTTGCCTCATGCCTTTGTGTATATTCTCAAACAGCATCAGAGCTCACTCCTCTAAGGCCTGCAACTGGTTCCTTGCCTGAAATCCCCTTCAGGATTCCAGTCTCTCTAACTCTGTCTTCTGCAACCAATGGAAATAACTCTGCTTCTTGAGGGCTTGAGTGATTAAGTTTGATCTACCTGCATGATCTCACTATTTTAATGTCACATTTATAAGCCCAGGGGTTAGCACTTCAACATAATTCTTAGGGAGATACAGATCAGCTCACAACAGAGTGCTAGGAGCATTAAGCAAATTGAAATATATGCTATGGAGCATGACAGCAAGTCAAAAACCATGATAGATGATGTGAACCTTTGTTAAAATTTTTTGTTCAGGGGCTGGAGAGATGGCTTAGTGATTAAGCGCTTGCCTGTGAAGCCTAAGGACCCCAGCTCGAGGCTTGATTCCCCAGGACCCACGTTAGCCAGATGCACAAGGGGGGGCGCACGCGTCTGGAGTTCGTTTGCAGTGGCAGGAGGCCCTGGCGCGCCCATTCTCTCTCTCTCCCTCTCAGCCTCTTTCTCACTCAGTCTGTCACTCTCAAATAAATAAATTTAAAAAAATTAAAAAAAAAATTTGTTCAAATTGCTTAGCCTTTTAGTTCTATCTACTCCTTTTTTATCTATACTAATGTCTTGGTCTGTGAGCTTGACTTAATCACCTTATATGCACACTGGCCTTTGAATTAACATATTGGTTCAATATATTCTACTTACTTGATCTATCTTGCCTGCTTCTGTCTCCTGTGACAGTCTTGTGGGTCTGCACTTAGCTCAAACCTCAAGAGGGACTATTTGCATACATTACTCTAGACTTCTTTTGTTTGTTTATTTATTTATTTGAGAACGACACACAGAGAGAGAGAGAGAATGGGTGCACCAGGGCCTCCAGCCACTGAAAACGAACTCCAGATACATGCGCTGCCTTGTGCATCTGGCTTACATGGATCCTGGGGAATTGAGCCTCAAACCGAGGTCCTTAAGCTTCACAGGCAAGCACTTAACACTAAGCCATCTCTCCAGCCCTAGACTTCTTTAACTTGTTAAACTCCTGGTCTAAAACTACTCCTAGCTGCTTTGTCTGGATGCCACTTGAATTCTAGGGTGATCATATGTCAGAGGTGCTGCAGAAAGAATTTCTGTATTGAATGTAAATTAAGACTTCCACATGTAAGCATGTTTATAATCTGTTGATCATTTGAGAAGCCTTTCACTTGCCAATAAAATTATTTCTTCAGAGATACATCATTTTTGGCATTTGTATTAATTTTCTTCCTTTTCTGGTAACAGAACTTAATGGCCAGGTATTCTCTAACATCTTGTCTCCCTGTATGATCTTCCAGTGGTATTAGAGAAGCTGAAAAGCCCAGCGTGGGTTTACCTAACAGCTGAGGGATGCCTTTCCTCCCCGTAAATCACATGACTAGGTATGCCTGTCAAGTTGGCTGTCCTTTAAAAATCTGAGAAGTGTAGGAGTTTTACCTACTATAACAGCTGTTAGAGATGATACATCGTCAAAGAAACAATCTAGAAGATAAGTAATGTAGGAGTTGGGGGATGTGTGGGGGTAATGCTGCATTCTCTCCTTTTTATACTTTTCTTTCTAAAGCTACCATGTTCCTTTTTAGACTTACTTAAAACATTTTTAAGCAGCACAGAATATCTTTATAAGAAACAAAGTAATTCTTCCTCAAACCTTTTAAAATATCTTTGCACTCTTGGTAATTCAGAAAAGAGTGGGCCTGAACTCTTTCACTTACCTTGAGGGCAGTGTTTTATTCTAGCTCAACTGCTTCACACACTTACTCCAGCAGAGCTAATGTGACATAATGAACTCTGCAGTTCTTAGTTACTTAAGAAATGCATCTCCTCCATTCTAAAATAACCGAAGGAAGAACTAAGTGGTCTTCATATAGTCTTCAAATAATGATTAGATCTGTATGTGGGTCCTGAGGTCTATTTGCAGGTAAAGTAGCAGAGGATTTCACACTTTCTCTGAGAGCAACTTGAAGGACAGACATGGAAACAAGCTGTTAGAAGAAACCTAGCACCAGGGCTTGCTATTTGGGGAGAGCAAAGGCTGTGCTGCTTTAGGATTCCTCCAAAGCCTCACATGACCCCATCTTCAGGTTTCCTTAGAAAATAAACTGATTTTGGACCAATTCTCTGAGATCTTTCCCTAGGTCAGAGTGAGTGCCTTGGTTTTTGCTTTTCCCAACTATTCCTGAGGAGAGGTATAACTATGAAGAAGTATTTTGCCATGTTTATTTACTTATCTTTTTACTAAGCTGGATGGTCCTTAAACTTTTATTTTGGAGAGGGAAAGGGCTTTTTATATCAGTTAACTTTTTGAATAGGTGACACATTTATACATTTCAAAAATCAAAACTATAAAAATAAGTAGCTTTAAATGTATCACTCATTTTCTTTCCTTCTACTTTATATATTCTTTCTTTCCTTTATGCAAATATAAACATAGATATTTTTTCTTATTTACCTCCTTAGAAGAAATGTTAACTACATATACATTATCTGTCATCGTGGTTTTTTTTCAGTTACTTTATTCAAGATATGAGTTATTACATAGCAAGTTTCCTTGTCTTGGCAGCTACATTCCACTATTACAATGTAGTTACTTAGACCACATATTAAAAAGAGTGAATTATGCCCACTCTTTTATTTGAGAGACAGAGAGAGTGAATATGGATGCACCAAACCTCCTGTTACTGCAAACAAACTCCAGACGCATGGACCACTTCATGCATCTGGCTTTATGTGGGTACTGCAGAACCAAACCCTGGCCATCAGTTTGCAAGCAAGCACCTTTAACCACTGAGCAATCTCTCCAACCCCAGAGTTGTGTCCATTCTTTTTTAGTAGAAACAGCACCACAATGAATGACTTTATACATAAGACATTTTGTTCATCTGCAATATCTGTATACTTTTCCTAGAAGTATGGATGTTGAATCTGGGATTTCATGAATTTGTAGTTTCCTTGGTTCTGAATCCATCTATCTCTAAGAGCCAACATCAGTGGTACCTATAGCAAATAATTCACATGAATGAAGATGTGAATAGGAAGTACTTTTTCTATGTTTCTGGCTTGTTTGTGCTGTTGGAATATCAAATGTATCTCAAGCCTATAATAAATTCTTTAAGATAATCTAGTATAAAGCATTATTTCATTAAAAATAAGCTTCTGTAGAAACAACTTTTGAATATTTTCATGGCTAACACCATAAAAGAACATTTCACTCACTCATACTTTTGTTACAGTTTTATAAACACATCACTGAACTTAATTTAAAAAAACTATCTTCAAACACTGGAGAATGTACTGCTTTATTTGGTTCTGATGGCTAATATCCTATGAGTCAGAGATTTCCCCCCTCTTCCTTTCTCCTGCCTTCAATTTTAATTTTTGTTAAATGTTCAGGAAAGTCATCATATGGACAGTGATGTAAACACCACCTGTTATGACTAATCTACTCTGGTCTTTCCCTGTTTCTGCTTCATGCAAATATTGAAGTAGACAAAAGCAATTCCAAAGAACTGAACTGAGGGACCCTTCAAATTGTTATTTATTTCCTGCCTGGGAATCACCAGACATTATCAGAAGACTGCCTACAACTGTCAGTGTAATCTTAACCAACTGCTTAGCCTCATAGACTTTCTTTTATTCCTCACAGAATGCTTAATTTTGCTTGATTCTTTTTCAAATTGTATGTATGTGAGAAAGCAAGAGACATGGAGGTATATTCATATGAGTGAAGGTGCACACATGCCAAGGCATGTGTGTGGAGGTCAGAGGACAACTTCCTGGTCTGTCCTTACCTTTACCCTATTTTGATCTTGCTGTTGTATTTATGAGCTTCTGAGAAATTCTGTGTGTCTGCTTCTTGTCTCCTCATCAGTGTACTGGAATTAGAGAGACCTGCCACAGTTTTTGGCTCTTTATGTGGGGTCTGGGGATCAAACTCAGGTAGGCTTGAGCAGCGAGTGCTTTACCCACTGAGCAATCTCCCCAGCCTCCTTTGTAGAGGGTTCCCCCCCCCCATTGTTCCTTTTTCTTTTTGGACAAATTTTATAGTTGGCTAGCTCCTACTTCCATGTAGTTTCTTACTACTTAGTTTTATTCATAGTAGAAAGCAGTTAAAAAGTAATTCCATGTGTTAAGTTCAGTAAATGTTAGTCGAAATATGTGTTTATTATATATGGACCAGGGTTTCTATTACTCTAAAATGCCTGATAAGCAACTGATGGCACTAATTTTATTTAATTCAAATGCGTCACATATTTTGAATGTATTCAACCCTTCTGTATGTTTAAATAATGATTAAATTATTAAACCAACTAATTAAGCACTCAAATTAAGAAAAGAGCTCTATCAACATTTTAAAAAACTTCAGTGAACCTACTTCAAGTACATTGCCCCACCCATCTCCTCAGCAGTAACAACTATTGTATTTTCCATAGTTACCTCGGTGTGAGTGAATCCTGTGAAACAAAGGACAGCTACTGGAACATCTGGCAGCTATAATTTTATCATGTATTTGATTTCCAGCAGACATATGGCCTCTCCAACTGCCTTGAGTACTATACATAATAAGGCTAGACTGTCTAACCAGTGAACCCCAGGTATCCTCTGTCTCCACCTTCCTGGTGCTGGGATTATAAGCACATGCCACCATGCCTGGCTTTCTGGGGATCAAACTCAGCTCCTTGTGCTTACAAGGCAAGCATTTTACTGAATGAGCTATCACCCATCCCTAACTGATAGGAGTATTTCAAAACTATATCTGTGAATGTAATATATAGGTCCAGGATAAGAAGCCAGGGCATTTGACTCTTTCAGAATTTTTCTTACTATTGTAGGACAGGATCCCATCACAAAATCAGACTTTTAGATCACACGAACATTTGAAATTCCCATGCTGCTTCAGATTCTTTGTAATCAGTACACTGACTACTATCATAGAGAAGTTTTTAACTTTTGAATTGGTTTATAAGTCATGTCCATTTTGTTCTTGTATGGTTGTAGTTATCCTTTAGTTTTAGGGGAAGAAACACTTCTTAAAAATTCTAACATGTGCAAGCTGGGCATGGTGCTGCACGCTTTTAATCCCAGCACTGGGGAGGCAGAGGTAGGAGGATCGCCATGAACTCAAGGCCACCCTGAAATTACATAGTGAATTCCAGGTCAGCCTGGGTTAGAGTGAGACCCTACCTTGAATAAAAAAAAAAAAAAAATAACTAACAATGTCCATATATTAAGCTGAGAAAAGCTGAGCCACTCTTAGTACACCTGTCCACTCAGTACCATTCACAACTTGGCCTTTAACAGTCTTTGGAACCTTAGGAATGACTGGCCTAGGCCATTTTATTCACTTTATATAAGAACTGAAGCTATATAAGAAATGAGCTTTCAGTGACTTAAGTTTAGCAGAGTAACTCAGCTAGCAAGAGGTATTTTTCCATTAATTATGAAATTTAGGGTGCAGTATTTTGCAGGCATGTGTTACCAGCAGCAAACCTTTTTATATCAATACTTCCTCTTTCAGAAATTCCTGAGACTAGGAACAGAGGCCCAGGTTCCTCCTACTGAATACACAATCTACATATAGACTCATTTACCTCTGATGCTGCTGTTGCCATTCATGCTGGCTATGAAGGAACAATCTTTGTACGGCCAGCTAAAATTGTCAGTCTTCATTTTGGTTAGTGCAGTTGTGGAAAGGTGCATATACCATTTTCATTCAGTTAGCCTGTGAAAACACTGAGCTGGCAAAATATGGTGGATAATCTCACACCCTTGTACATAGTTGTTATGATCTCAGGATTATCAATATACTACATGCCCTCACCATAGCCCTTATTTTTCTTACACTGGCTTCAAGTGTTTTGCTTAATGTTTCTAAGCAACCAGCTAAAATTGGCAGCAGCATATTAAATGAAAGGGAAATGATTATAGCTTATCAATTTAGCACAGAGTGTTCCCTAGTATTGGCTGAATGAAATCTAAACGAAAGGTTTTCACTGATATATTTTTGCCTTTTTCACTGTACTATGACATCCTATATTGCAGACAAAAGTTGCTTATGCCAGAACAAAGATTTTCTTGTTCTATTTATATTAGTTTGAGGCTTAATTAATCTCCAACACCATAGTTATTGATTTTCACTTTTGAATTAGATATTAATAAACCATCTGTGAGAACAGGCAGAAAGCCTATCTCTGGAAACAATGCCTTAATATTCAGGGACATGAGAACAGCTGTGAGCTGTTATTTTTCTTTCTTTAATAGCTGAATATCACATCCTGTAGTTTGGCTTTCATTCACTAATGTGAGCACAGGATTCAGCATTTCTTTCAGACTCAAGTTTCATTAACATAGTATCTTAAGATTCTACATTATTCTTCAGTCCAATTACCTTCTGAAGTAAAAATAGATCCCATCTGGGCCCCTGGTTCTACCTCACCCTATAATCCTTCTTGGTCTTGGCATTACTATTTCTCTTATGTAAGAACCTCCCCACTCTCAGGCTCTGCCAAAATTGAGTTCTCTTACTAACTCAAATTTAACTCTTCTACTTCAGTGTGGTATTAATAAAAGTGAGTGGGTATAAAATGTACATATATCCTTGGTTTGTGAATAAATTAATTTATGTTTGAATGAGTGTGTTTGTGTTTAATAGTGGGTGTTTATAGCCAGGTTGGGAAAGGTGTGTGGGAAGAGATAGAAAAGAGTGAGCTGGTAAAGAGTAGAAAACCTGTGGAGGAGTCACAAAAGATAATTGTGACAACACTGGGATTAAAGATAGGAAATGACTTCATTTACTTCTTTTCAGCTGAAATGTCCTCTCCCATTAATAAAAATTTCCAAACATTTAAATGATCAATTTTACTTGCTAATTTCTTGAATCTCAAATTTGTGCTTATAGTACAAATCACTAGATATTGACTATTTCCTTTAACAAAAGGTATAAAATAAATATCAAATTGAATTAAAGAAATATAATAATCTGTTTGATGTTGTCAATGTCTCACCTATCTTAAATTAAAATCATTGAATAGTGTTTTTCATTGCGTTTTAAAGACTAGCAACATCAGCATCATCTGAGAGCAAGTTAGAAATAAAAAGTGTTTGTGTCCAGCCCCAAATATACTTAATAAATTCAAGAAGGCCGAGTAATCTTTGTTTCAGGCTTTTAGTTGAGTTTGGAAGCAATTTCTATTGAGTATGAATAACTCTGTATTATCTTCTAAAGTAAAAGTTTACTTCAGAATATATCTGTATTAACCAGCTTTCTATCACTGGAAAAAATACCTGAGAAAATCATGGAAGGTTTATTTTGGCTTATGGTTTCCACCCATGGGCAATTGTCCCCATAGCTGTGAGCCTCAGAGGCTAACCATTATAGTACAGTGTAGTGGAGCAAAGCTGCTCATCTCATGGCAACCAGGAAGGAGAAAAATAGAGAAGATAGGGAGAGGGAGGAGGAAAGACAGACAGAGATAGTGTGTCTGAGGTCAAGATATACCTTTCAAAGCCACACCTCTAGTAATGTGCTTCTTCCAACTAGGCCCTAACTCCTAATGGCCCATCCAGCTAATAGCTCATCAGTGGATTAATAATGGATAAAATTAGTGCCCTCATGATCCAAACACCTGTCATTTGTACCACTAACTTGGGACCAAGGTTTTGGGACCAAGGTTTTAAAACACTTGTGCCTGTTTCAAGGGCACTTTATATATAAACCATAATAATGCCCCAACACTAATCAATTAGTCTACTGAACTTGATGATAGATGGAAGGATAGATGCTGAATGGAAAAATGAGTAAGGAAGAAAAGACGACCTTGAATGATTGACAAGGCTATGTTTGCTTCATTGAAAATATGTCCTGATTATGTTAGAGTAGAATTAAATTCTATATAAGTACATTTTATTATTATATAATTTTATACTTATTTATGTAAGACATGGCTCTTACCTGAAAGAAAATAGGAGATAGTTTATTCTGAAACAAATATGAGTGACCAGGACATGGAAACACAGATTCAGGTTGTCCCAAGTGACATGTTTCAGTGCAGTCAACTGACATGAGTTAAATGAGGTTTTTGGTTGTTTTTTTGTTTTGTTTGGTTTTGTTTTGGTTTTTTTTTTTTTTTTTTTTTTTTTTTTGGTTTTTCCAGGTAGGGTCTCACTCTACTCCAGGCTGACCTGGAATTTACTATGTAGTCTTAGGGTGGCCTCGAACTCACGGTAATCCTCCTACCTCTGCCTCCCGAGTGCTGGGATTAAAGGCATGTGCTACCATGCCCAGCTGAGTTACATGAGTTTTTATATTTATAGAACAAAAGAAAATCAGGCTAGAGAGATTGATTAGTGGTTATGGTGCTTACCTGCAAAGCCAAAGGACCCAGGTTCAATTCCCCAGGACCCACATAAGCCCAGATGCACAAGGCAGTTCATGCATCTGGAGTTCATTTGCAGTGGCTAGAGGCTCTGGTGCGCCCATTCTCTCCCTCTCTCTCTCTCTCTCTGTCTCTCTCTCTGTCTCTCTCAAATAAAATTTTTAATTATTTTTAAAAAATCATAAATCAAGTCATTTACCAAATGCATTCATTTGGACATCAGGCATATGTGGGTTACAGTAAGTCAGGGAAATCTCTGTTAATGGTGTTAATGCTATCTTACAGCATTCTGAGCTTATGGGTTGGTAGAAGCTAATAATCAGTTGGTAGTAAAATAAAAGGATTTTACTTGATAGTTGAACAAATGTTAGTTAGACTAGAGGTGGGTAATAAATGACTATTGAAAAGACTAAGATACCCACAATAATTTTGACTCTGGGTCTGTAACTTTCCAACACTCCACAATCAAAAAATTCTAATCAGTCAGTCAGCCTTGCAGACTCTTAAGCATAGATGTAGCTTTTTTTTCCTGGGAACTTCAGTTCACACGATCCGTAAAATACTAGTCTAGTGTGGTGATTTAGAGTACTAACAACCTAGAACATATATGACAACCAAAGTATCAGTGAGGTGGAAGGTGATTAATAGAAATTACTCAACAGTGGAGAGAAAATTAAGATTTTTAAAAAAGACACAAATGAACTGTCATGCACTTGTAACAAAAATGTCACATTCCTACCATCAGAGTGGCAGAAAAGGGAACGTTGTTTAGTTTCTTTATCATTGGAAATGCATAGGCAACTTTTGCTCCTTTGATCCTCCATATAATTTTAGAATCAGTTTACCAAGTTCCAAAATATTGCTATTTTTTATTGAATTAGTATGGAATCTATAGATCAACTGGGGAAAATGACTTGTGATAATAAACATTTCTAGCATAAACATAAATACAAACTTGCCCTAGAAGCAAGGAGGAATTCTAGTTGCTTAGATCTTTAATATTTCAACAGAGTTTCCTTATTTTCTGTCTATAGAGAAATAATTTATTCACTCATACTTAGTATAAAGAACTCAGAATTAACCCCCATAAGTTTACATTTTTTTAATTCTTTTAAATTAAGTTTTCTACTTGTTTGTGATTGGTATTTAACAATGCAGTTTATATATTGTTTAAATGTATCCACTTACTCTCTGTCATTTCTAATGTCTACAGATTCTTTGGGTTTGTCTTTTCCTATAGCCATCAAATCATGTTGCAAATGATAGTGTGATTTCTTTATTTCCAAGCCTGTGTTTTTTATCACTTTTTGATGTGCATTTGTATAATATGTGATGTTGTATGTGGTATTGTATATGCGTGTGAAAATACACATGCCCCATTTTCTCATATGTGAAGGCCAGAGGAGAACATATAGTGTCTTCCTCTGTCGCTTTTCTTGAGACAGAGTCTGTCACTGAACCTGGAGCTGATATGAGTGAAGTGGTATGGGAAGTGGGATAGCTGGTACTTTGTGCCCATTACTGTGAAAGGTCTTTCTGTGCCCTGTGCCATGGTCCCAAAGAGAATGCATTAAAAAATACTTTGTCTTCTGTTCATGTTGAATTAGCTGGGCATTTTTTAATTTGGAAACATTTTATGATTAATTATATTGAATGCTTTCTTAAACTTCACAGTGAGAGACCTACCACCAATTTGCCTTGATGTTAGACAAAAACAGCGTGTTTCTATAGATGCATTGTCATCTGAAATGAAGGCCCCAGTCCTTCCAGAACCTATTCTTCCTAGCCAGCCCAAAACTATGAAAGACTTTCAGTAAGTTTCAACTCTTATATGTAGACCTATAATAATCTGCATGCTAATGTTTTATATAATTTAATACCTTTGTGTGAAAACTTATTGAACTTGTGGATTTTTATAAGGTTTTAGATAAAAGTGAAGTTAAAGACTATCTCAAGCTGAAGACTAAAACAAGCATATAGATAACAGATAAGGGTTTGATTTGTTATAGCAAAAGCAAGCACTAAGAGAATGAATGAAAGTAGGTAAATCAAAGTGATGATAAAATAATGAATTCTAAGCCAGGTGTGGTGGCACAGGCCTTTAATCCCAGTATTTGGGAGGCAGAGGTAGGAAGATCACTGTGAGTTCTAGGCCACCCTGAGACTGCATAGTGAATTCCAGGTCAGCCTGAGCTAGAGTGAGACCCTACCTCGAAAAAACAAAAATAAAAAATAAAAAAATGATAATGAATTCTACCATTAAGAAAAAGTTCATCCACTGTGTAATCATACTATAAAAGACATCACCACTCAAAAATCAAAATGCATAATTTAAAACACTAAATGGGGATGAGAAGTATATTCAGAGTGCAAACACAAGCTCCAGAAGCTTGACTACAAAATAAAATGAAGAGTGATCATTAGAAAGGGGGCATGGTAAGAGTGGACTTGTTAGCTGGTGTGGAGGTGCAACCCTTAATTCTAGCACTTAGGAGTCTAAGGCAGGAGGATCACCACAAGCTTGAGGCTAGCCTGGACTAGATAATGAATTTGAGGCCAGCCTGAGATACATGCATATAACCCCGTTTCCAATAATTTTAAAAAGAAAAATAACTTAAAAAAAGGTTAATGGCCCAGCACTCGGGAGGCAGAGGTAGGAGGATTGCTGTGAGTTCGAGGCCACCCTGAGGCTCCATAGTGAATTCCAGGTCAGCCTGGGCTAGAGTGAGACCCTATCTCGAAAAACAAAAAAAAAAAAAAAAAGGTTAATGGGGCTAGAGAGATGGCTTAGTTATTAAGGTGCTTGCCTGTGAAGCCTAAGAACTCATGTTTGAATCTCCAGGTCCCACATAGCCAGACACACAGTGACCCAAGCACACAATGTCGCACATGCACCACAAGGGGATGCATGCCTCTGGAGATCATTCACAGCAACTGAAGGCCCTGGTGCACCCGTTCTCTCTCCCTCCTCCCCCCTCCTTCCCTCCCTCTCAAAATTAAAAAAAAAAAAAAAATAGGTTAATGAAAAGTTGAAGCTGGCTTAATACCTTTAATCCAATAAACTTATAAACATAAATCAACTAACTGAGATTTCTCTTGTTTTTAGTATTTCAGATTGTATATTTGTCATGAAATTGACCTATAAAAAGAAGTGCTATTTTTATCTGAACAATATTTATGTTTATACATTGTTAATGTATGTTTTCATTTTAGGGAAGATCTAGAAAAAGTTAAGTCATCAGGAGACTGGAAAACAGTTCATGATTTTTATCTAAAAACATTTGATTCTTTCCCAGAATTAAATGCTGTATTTAAGGTAATAATATATAAAACATACTTTTTATTCATTTTTAGTTTTAAGTTTTCCAAAAAAGATATGACTTTAGTTCATTTTCTGCTGAATATTGACTTAAACAACTTTTAAAAAGGGAACAAATGCTTAAATTATAGTATAGAAATATTACTTGTGATAGCTTAAATATTATATTTATTTTGTTAATTTTATTTTGTTTATTTTGTTTATATTAAATATTTTGTTAATATTAATGTTTGACTCCCTTCAGTTTTAAGAAAGAAAGTTACTTTAAAAATTCTTATACATTCATTTTTAAGCAATTTTGCCCTAATGCTTCCAGTTTTTATCATCAAACAACAAAATTGCTGAAAATTTCAAAAAATGCCGTGGTTCAAATATTACTAAATTGTTCTTTAAAAATGTTAAATACACTGAACTCTTTAATTGAATTTTCAGAAAGATGCCACTACTTTATTTAATACCATTGAAGACTCTGGGATTAATGCTAAGTTTGTGAATGCAGTTTATGATGCCTTACTTAATACTGTAAGTATTGTTTGTGGGCACATTCCGGTAGTATAATTTTGTATCTCATCTGTATTTCAAATGCAGCTACACAAACATCATAAAAATCACTTTGTAACATAATTACACTAGAAATTCTGATACAATTTTATATTAAATATAGTTATAAATCTCAGAAAGTAAGGTCATTCTTTTATTTTTCTAATTAACTGACATGCAAAAAATAGTTTTATATCCAGTTTTTGTTTAGGAAGGCTTTCTAAGATCATGTTTCACTTAAGGAAAAAAGGTTATTTATTGTATAGGAATTGAACTGAATCTATATATCAGTGGTTCTCAAAGTTTAGTTTGGGTCAATTTTACTCTCCAGTTCCCAGAATATATTGATGCTCCCAATCTAGGGAGTACATTTGAAGAACCTATGTCAAATGTACTTGCACATTCTTATAATCCCAAGAGTTGGGAAGCTGAGGCAGAAAGATCTTGTTCAAGACAAGACTGAACTACATAGAAAGATCAAAAACAGCCTAGACTATGTAGCAAGACTTTGTTTCAAAAATAAAATAAAAGAACCAGAAACTGTAGATCAGTTTGTAAAGAATTGACATACTTTCAATCAATTTGTTTGGTAGAACCCTGCAATTACCTGGTCTTCAGTTTCTCTCTATAATGTTTTGTAGTTTTTCTAGGTAAAGGCATTACTAATTTCTAATTATATTCATTTCTAAGTATTTGATTTTGTTTTTGTTTTTTTTGGGGGGGGGTTGTTTGTTTGTTTTGGTTTTTGGGTTTTTTTTTTTTTGTTTGTTTGTTTTTTTGTTTTTTTTTTTAGTTTTTCAAGGTAGGATCTTGCTCTAGCCCAGGCTGACCTGGAATTCACTATGTCATCTCATGGTGGCCTTGAACTCACCGTGATCTCTGCCTCCTGAGTGCTGGGATTAAAGGCATGTGCCACCATGCCTGGCCAGTACTTGATTTCTTATGTTACCATAATTTCATTGTCTGTGAATAATATACATTCGTCTTTATGTGGTTAGCTGGTTAAATCCACTCATTCTAATCAGAAAATTTACCTGCATTATCTGTGTACACAAACATATCATTTGTAGAAAATAAGAATTTTCAATCTCTTTCCAAGTTTTATATCTTGAATGTGTATTTGCTTCATGTCACTGGTTCAAACCTATGGCACAATTGCAAATAAAACAATTAACAGCAGACTTCTTTGTCTTATTCCCAATCTGAGTGCTTCACTGTTAAGTGTATGAAAGGGTGCTACTTCATTTGTATGTCACTGTTAAGTGTGTGGAACTAACATCATTTTTCATCGGAGCAATGGAGCTAACAATGCACATCCATCAAATTTAATTTAAAAAATGTCAAAAATCTTATCAAGTGTTACCAATATTGGGAAACTTCCATACCTTGACAAATAAGTATAAGTTGGTACACACATTTGGAAAACTACTGAGTATCAACTACCAATATGAAACATGCAGACACTAAGTTCTAGTAAGTTCCACCCCCAAGTGTATTTCTGTGACTTTTTGACTTCAAATTTTATAAATGTATAGACATGAGAGAAAAAGCATAAAATGGAGTACACATAGAAAATAATTTAAACTCAGATATATTTCATATAAACAAACCAAACTGTTTTGAATACTGTAGCCATAGTTTGAAAATTCAATAATTTTTTTGTTTTTTTTTGTTTTGCTTTTTGAGGCAGGGTCTCACTCTGTAGTCCAGACTGGCTTCAACTCACAGCATGCTTATACTCCTAGCACTTGTGAGGCTGCTAGTGGTTTTTTGAGGCAGGGTTTCATTCTAGTCCAGGCTGACCTGGAATTCACTATGAGCCCAGGTATGGTGGCACACGCCTTTAATTCCAGCACTTGGGAGGCAAAAGTAGGAGGATCGCCATGAGTTTGAGGCTATCCTGAGACTACATAGTGAATTCCAGGTCAGCCTGGACTAGAGTGAAACCCTACCTCGAAAAAAAAAATTACAAAGATGAATTATGACCAGTTGATAAAATAAGAGTCTTTGACTCCATGCTGATAAACAAAGAGATGTGGTAGATAGATAAAAGTAGGAGGAAAGAAAGAAATCTGAACTAATAGAGAAGGAATGATAAATTTTTAAAATTAAAAATTGCAGACATCATAGTAAAAATGAACCAGTAATTATCTTAGCCAGTTACTTAAATCACCAAACCAACAACTGACATCAAGTAACTCTTGATAAAACAGTGAGACCAAATCATTTACAAGTCTTCCTGCCAAAAACCTATTCATAAGAAAATAGCAGAAATCCCAAATTAAGAGATATTCAGAAAAATAGATGATCTAAAATGCTCAAAATGTCAGTATCCTGAAAGACTTTCTTTAAAAGAAAATTCTGAGAAAGAGATTTGAAAAATAATTCTTAAAAAATAGGGAGATGTTGTAGGACTGTCAGTGTTGCTGACTGACCCGTTAAGATTTATGATCATTTATACAGTATACAATAAGCACATTAGTTTAATTTTTCTCCTGCAGTCTTTTTACTCATGGGCAGACACTGAATGAGTCACTGAGCAGGGTTGGTATTTGTCTTCTGTATAAGAAGAATCAGGGCTGGAGAAACGGCTTAGCAGTTAGGTGTTTGCCTGCGAAGCCAAAGGACCCACGTTTGATTCCCCAGGGCCCATTTAAACCAGATACACAAGGGGCACATGTGTCTGGAACTCGTTTGCAGTGGCTGGAGGCCCTGGTGGGCCCATTTTCTCTCTCTCTCTCTCTCTCTCTCCCTCCCTCCCTCCCTCCCTCTGTCTCACTTCTCTCTATCTTTCTCTCTGCTTGCAAAGAAATACATAATTCAAATTAAAAAAATATTTTTAGGCAGAATCATTGCTAGGAGAGAAAGTATTAACTATATATATAAGCATGAGGTAGGCCTAATGACTATTGCAAGACATGTCTTTATGTAATAGCTGTGTTTTTGAAATATTTTATTTATTATTTATTTGCAAACAGAGAGAGACAGAGGGGGGAGGGAAAGAGAGTACAGGCACAGCAGGGCCTCTGACCATTGCAAATGAACTCCAGGTGCATGTGCCACTTTGTGCATCTGGCTTTACCTGGGTGCTAGGGATTTGAACCCCAGCCATGATGCTTTGTGAGAAAGTGCCTTTACCTACTTAGTCTTCTCTCTAACCCAGTTGTGGTTTTTAAGTAGATCCACAGTATATTCTTGTTTTCTTGACATGTGAGTTATTTTGTTTGTTTGTGCTAGCCAAGGCTGACCCAGAATTCACTATGCAATTTCAGTCTGGCCTCTAACTCACAGAGATCTCCTTCCTCAGCCTTCATGCTGGGATTGAAGGTGTGTACCATCACATCAGGCGAAATTTATATTTTTTTATATAACCACAAAACATTTTTTTTTAATTTGAGGCTTCTACTTAATGAAGCTTTTTATATGCTGAAATGTTGTTTAGATCTTTGAGGTAGGGTCTCGCTTTATCCCAGGAGGCTGAGGAAGGAGGATTGCAAGTTTAAAGACAGCCTGAGCTATATAGTAAAACCTTACCTAAAAAACTGTGTATTTTTAAATACATAGGTATATTTCCAAACTATATGCAAACCATTTTAAATTGGTAAGCATGATAATTACTGTTGGCCCTGTGTTCATGATTTTATCCTATCATTTAAGGAAAATGAAGGTATTTTTCAGTTATATAAAACTGTTACTAATCATCTAAAGACCACCAAATATATGTTTTTGTGGGTTATATATTACCCATCCTAGATAGCATGCTCATTGTAATCTTACTCGATCTTTGCTCTTTAGAGCTCTCAACAGAAAAATGTGATAGTCCTCAATCATCAAGTCTGATTATAATAATGAAAACAAATCTGTAAATAAAATTCACAGAAATCATAAAATATATAATCCTAATTATTGCACCTTATTGTTCTCTTTTGCCTGCAGCCTCAAGATATTCAGAAGACAGTATTAAAGGGAATCATTAACAGCCTATTAAGAGAATGGAAAGGGTAATTGTAACCCATGTTTAATCAATATGGATGATTAAGTTACACATCTCCTATACCTTTAATATTTGTGTTTTACTCTCAGAAAATATTTTAGAGTTTAATAATAACATGGATAAGAAAGGGATCATGTTGTACTTACAACAAATCTGCTTAATCTAATATTTGTTATTTCTCAGAATCAATAGATGAGCATGAAGAAACCAGTAAATCTTTTTAAAAGTGTATGTATGGGGCAGGAGAAATGCCTCAGCTGTTAAAGGTGCTTGCAAAGCCTGAAGGCCTGGGTTCTATTCCCCCAGTATCCATGTAAAGCCAGATGCACAAAGTGGCACATGCTACTAGAGTTCGTTTGTAGTGGCAAGAAGCTCTGGCAGACCTGTACACACACACGCTTTCTCTCTCTTTCTCTCTCATAGATAAAAATATTTTTTAAAGTGTATGTAGGGCTGGAATGATGGCTCAGTAGTTAAAGGCACTTGCTTGGAAAACTTGACAGCCTGGGTTTGATTCCCCAGTACCCACATAAAGCCAGGTGCACAAAGTGATGTATGCATCTGGCATTTGGTTGCAGTGGCAAGAGGACATAAACATCTTGGTCATTTTATTCTAGACTGTGACATTAAACACTCACCTATAATCCATTATTATTCTTCCTTTTCTAGCCCACGAACAAAAGATGATCTTAGAGCATATTTTATACTTTTACAGGTAAGAGAGCAAGAATTTAGTGAAAGTTGTTAAATTCAATCTCAGTCTATGCCATGTGCAAGTGAAATAATATCAAATATAGTATTTAGCAACAATATTAATAATATTTAGAAGTATAGTTACTTGTATCCAGAGATGTAACACTACAACAAATAAAAGCTAAATTATATGATTATGTTGCCTACCTATCACAGTTTTGGAGAACAGACAGAATGCAAGTACCTCTTCCTTTTCTATTCAAACTGCTTTTCTTGTAACTGGTTACAGTGGGCTCTAAGATGTTCTTGTACTATCCCATCTACTGGGTTTCTAACTTCTCTATTTTTCAAAATGCCTAAGTTGGAATTCTAATAGACAAAATTTGTTATTGTTTGTTATAAAGCAAAAATGATACTTTATCTTCTTGAGAGGTACAGATTCATAGATATAAAATCAAAGACTCAAAAGAAAAACAATCTTTATTTTTATTTCTATTTTGAAAAAGAAATGTAACTTACATTAGTTAACATGGATTTGTAACATCCTTTACAATTTCCAGAAGTTGTTCGTGTACATTAACTCATTTAAAGGTAAAAACTCACATTAAGTAGGATACAGTGTTTAATTTAGTATTGTAATTCCATTTGTATGTGCCCAAAAAAGGAAGTGTAGGAAAGCAAAGCAGAGAAGAAAAAAAAAAGAAGGAAAAATGGCAGACATAGCTAAAAGGAGATATAAGAAAGGAAAGATGAAAGCAGAGGCAAAACTAGAGGAAAAAAGAAACATGCAGAAGAGCTACAAAATTAGCATGATGCTCAAAGTTTTAGATAAGTATATTAGTCAGTAATGTTCTACTCACATCTCATCCTTCCCCAGAGCTATAACTAGATGAAGTTAACTAATTTTGACTTGTTCTGCCAGTAAATTGAAAAACAGAGTGCTCTCTCATTGTGATTGCAGTTGATTTTTTAAAGTATTTATTTATTTATTTATTTATTTATTTATTTATTTGAGAGACAGAGTATGGACGCATCAGGGCCTCTTGCCTCTGCAAAGGACTCCAGGCACATGTGCCCCATTGTGCTTCTGGCTTTATGTGGGTACTGGGGAATTGAACCCAGGCCACAGGACAATACAAGCAAGTACCTTTAACCACTGAGCCATCTCCCCAGGCCCCTACTGATTTTTCAATAATATTCATTTATAAAGGAAATTCTGAAATGTATATTGTGGTAGTTATAGATTTGTGGAAAATAAGTTTCCTAAACCTAGTTTACAAGCACTCCTTCGGTGTCCCTTCACCATTTAAAAGTTGTTATAGTTCAAACTCTATTCAGCTCGTTCATTTCTTAGTGGCAAAAGTTCACAACTGGTTTTTATTTTATTTTCTTAACTTTTTTTAAATCAAGGAAAGCCCACTGATTGCCAGCATTTATGAAAGACTGCGCTAGGTTCCTTACATACATTTTATTTTTTGATACTCAAAGCAACTCTTATGGGTAGATGTTATTGTTTCCATTTTCAGATGAAGAAATTGAGAATCAGTTTTTTAAACTTGCCTAAAGGCACACTGCTAGTATATAGTAGAATCAGCCTTCAATCCTAGATCTGTCTTAGCTTCAACTCTGTGCATTGTCCTGCAATAGAAACCAGCTTCAGTGAATTAAATGACAACTAGATTTATTAAAGTATTTCATAATCTCAAACTTAGTTTCCCAAATTTACCACTTAACTCATTAAGCTTAGTGTTTTTCCTTGTTAACACAATTTTAACACAATTATCTTTAATATCTTTTGCAGAATCCTCAATTTAATAATACATCTACGTATGTCATCTATGCTCACTTGCTACGACAGATAGCTACCTTAGTGGAAGCTGACCATCATTTCCTAGTTCACTGGTTTAAAAAGTAAATCATTCTGTAATATAAAATATCTTTAGAGTCTCAGAGATTAAGTGTGCTATTAGTAATTTTACAATAAAATATTGTAAAATTTACCATCTTTGAATGTTTTAAATGTTTTTAGAAATGATGCTTACAACTTTCAATGCTTCAAAAGCCGGTTATTAAAACATACCTTAGTAGTATGTAAAGGATAAGTAAAATCTGTATTTAATATAAGTAATATTTTTTTGCCAGTTGTTGAAAATAATCATCACACTCAATTTTTATATAGCATACTTCTATCATCAGTTTTTCTTGTCTCTAAACTAGATTGGCTTTGACAGTATTTTAATGTATGTCTTTATTTCCTGTCTGGTTTTTTGCATGGTGTGTTCTCTGTGCCAATTTAGAAGCATCAGATTGTAAAAGCACAATACATATTTTCTCATAACTACATTTATATTCACAAAGACTTTTCCCATGATGGGAAAAAAGCTCAAAAGACAAAAATATTTCAAAAGTAAATTTGGAATACAATACTGTTAGTCCTCTTTATTCACACTTGGTAGTTTCTGTAAAGTCTCCATAAACACTGAACTGTTCTGTGTTAGATCCCTAAGCACTTCTGACCACATTTTTGTCAACTAATCAACTCATAATTTTGATTCATAAGTGCATCTGCTTAAGGATACCTTATTTAAAATAACCTGTTGATGGGTTAGTTATACCTGAATGAAGCATGTGTAGTACATATACCTGCCTAAGGTGCCTCATTACATCCTTCTTGTTCACAGGAGCTCCACAACACCTCAACTCTACATTCAAAGGCCTTTTGTTTTTGTTTCTTGAGATATTATCTCACTGTGTATTCTAGTTGGCCTAGAACTCACTATGTAGCCCAGACTGTCCTCAAACCCACAGTCTTGCTGTCTGAGCTTCCCAGGTTCTGGAATTAAAAGTGCCACCATACCTGGCTTGAGGGCCATTTTGAAAAAGCAAAATCATCAAAAAATCATAATAGTATGAAAAACATACTATTAGGTTGTGTAAAGGACACTTTTTGGCAGTATGAAAACTTAAACAAGGAGGCAGTAAAACCTTGTTCAACCCCATCCAGACAGCTCAAGCTTTTTGCCATTTTTTTCATGTTCACAAATAATCACAAAAGCATTTTAGAGTTACAAGTAAGTGTTAGCACATAGGAAAACATATTAGTATAGCATCTGTGAATAATAAAAAGAGACTAAACATTGAAAGCCTAAAAAAATTACTAACTTCATAGTAATTTTGGTATTTATTCCCTACTTAAAAAATAGTACTTATGGAAAGGTTTCATATCTTTTAAAATATAATTTGAAAAAATGAATAGTCTAAATTTTTATGTAAAATGTATCTTGATATCTAACCAATAGATTGACAAAATAGAAATGAGAAATTTGATTGAAATTATTTCAAAATCTTTACCAGATTATCCCAGAAGAGGTTCAAACAATTGGTAGAGAGATTGCTGCAGTTTATTTCTTTACGACTGTTTCCTGCAAAGCCTGAAGAATTTCCACCTATAACAAAGTGTTCCTGGTGGATTCCATCAGCATCTAAAGTGTTGGCTTTACTTAGTAGGTTACTATTCTATCACCCTTACTTTTCTTTTGTTAAATATTGGAGACATACTTTAAGGATCCAGAGTACTATGGAGGTATTCTTAAATTTTAAACCATTCTGAAAAAAATAATGTGATTTTCTGTCTTGTTTGTGTTACAATTTAAAGGCTGGAAAAAGCTTTATGTTTTCTACTGAGCAGTTTTCTGTATTATGGTTGATGTGCATATGATCTATGTGTCGACTCCTGAGAATGCATGAACTCCTACTACTTACTGAGGACCCCTAGAGAAGAATACACATGTTGAGAAATAAATGAGTATGCTCTCTGCAGCCTCCTTTAAATATTTTTATGATCCCAATCACAAGTTTTTTGAAAGTAAAAAAATGTTAGCTGCCTTTTGATCACAATGTTAAATTAATGCTTTTCATTAGAACTATAGTTGTTGAAAATAAGTTTCTAACTCCTGGTAGACATTAAAATAATGTGTTTATTATTAGCATGAATCATCTGCATGTTGGAAGAGAACATTATGTTAGAATTTATCTTTACAGATACTGCAAACAACTTGGTTCACCCTCCTCTTACTTCTTACACTGATTTCTATAATTCTACATTGGATCACATTGATCTCATGGAAGAATATCACACTTGGCAGAGCTTTGGAAACTCTCACAGGTATGATCAACAGCTCATCTGATTATTCACCTAAATAAAATATTACTTAAAATAATAAGTAGGCTTAAAATTTGTATAAATAAAATGTATACATATAAATACATATGGTTTATATATTCAGTCTTGAAATATCATTTTATTTATCAAAATACTTTCTGTTTCTATCACATGTTGAGGTTATTACAGGCCAATTTGGTTTTGTTTTGGTTAATATCTTATTTTCAAGACAGGGTAAGTTCTATCCTTGGTACATAGCTTCTTATATCATATTCTGTGGGTTGTCATTAGGACAAGGGGCAACATATCTTTCCTATAAGGCTTAGAGAATATTTTTTCTGTTCTGTTTTTTTTTCAACATGAAAACAGACTTAGACATTCATAAATGAATGCATGCATCTATGTTCTAAATAACTATTTATAAAAACAGGTGATAAGCCAAAACTTGTCTTGCCAGTGCCTAATCTAACCCATTGATCACAAACATGTACACGTAACGCACTCCTTTTTTCCCCTTATTCTGCACAAAGTAGTTGTAGATTATCTATAGAAACAATAGATATTTCAGAGAAATAACCTCACAGATTATTTAATGAAATATTTTTTTCAAAATACTTAGCCAAATTCTTTTTTTATATATGTATTTTTTATTTTTATATTTTTTAAATTTTTTGTTCATTTTTATTTATTTATTTGAGAGTGACAGAGAGAAAGAGACAGAGAGAGAGGGAGATTGAGAGAGAGAATGGGCACTCCAGGGCTTCTAGCCACTGCAAACGAACACCTGACTCACACATCCCCTTGTGCATCGGGCTAACGTGGGTCTTGGGGAATCGAGCCTCGAACCGGGGTCCTTTATTAGAGAGAGAGAGAGAGAGAATGGATGCTCCAGGGCCTCCAGCCATTGCAAATGAACTCCAGATGCGTGTGCCCCTTGTGCATCGGGCTAATGTGGGTCCTGGGGAATTGAACCTGGGTCCTTTGGCTTTGCAGGCAAACACCTTAACTGCTAAGCCATCCCTCCAGCCCCTAGCCAAATTCTTTAATATACTATATTTTAATTCACATTTATACTTTTAATTAATTTAAATGACATCCCAAATATAATGTGTCACCATACCATGAAATATCTAGGACTTTAAAGTGCATGGAGAATATGATTGTAGGGCTAAATAGCATGGAAACCCCAGTTGAGTTCATAAATGAGCTAAATTTTCCAGGAATGCTATCAGAATTGGCCTAAAGCATAGAATAACCCTCTGGACAAATCACATTCTACACATGAGCAACTCAGAACTGAACAGAAACCATTCTGAGGACTCTGCTCAGACTGATGGCTTATTTTCTTGTCAAAATTTGTTTATGAAGATACTTTCACTCCCATTTTTAATATGAATATGACCACAAAACAACTTTTAAGAGTTGTGCATATTTCAATGACCTCTTTTTTTTAAACATATTTTCTTCATTTATTTATTTATTTGAGAGAGAAAGAACCAGATAGAGGAAGAGAGAGAAACAAAGAGAGGAGAGAATGGGTGCACCAGAGCCTCTAGCCACTGCAAATGAAGTCCACACACATGCCCCACCTTGTGCATGTGGCTTACGTGAATACAGCGGAATTGAACTTGGATCCTTAGGCTTCACAGGCAAGCACCTTAACTGCTAAGCCATCTCTCCAGCCCAATGACCTCTTTTTTTTTCAGGCTTCTGTAAGAAGCATTTTTTTATTTTTATTTATTTGAGAGAGAAAGAGGCAGAGAGCAAAAGAATGGGTGTGCCAGGGCCTTTAGCCACTGCAAATGAACTGCAGATGCATGTACCTCCTTGTGCACATGTGTAACATTGCACGCTTACATCACTGTGTGTCTGGCTTACGTAGGGCCTGGAGATTCGAACATGAGTTCTTACGCTTCTCAGGCAAGTGCCTTCATTGCTAAGCTCTCTCTCCAGTCCCCAATGACCTCTTTTAATAGAGCTTCCTTGAATCACTGTTCCAA
Organism: Dipus sagitta; assembly: GCA_036346955.1. Lineage (NCBI taxonomy): Eukaryota > Metazoa > Chordata > Mammalia > Rodentia > Dipodidae > Dipus > Dipus sagitta. The sequence continues at coordinate 44,901,571 of CM070770.1, read as the reverse complement.
AACACAGTGTCCAAGATGAGTTTTGTAGGAGTTTACATAATATGACTCCATCAGTTGGCAGCCAGCTGGAATCTGGAGTGGAATCTGGAGTCTTAGAGCAGATTACCATATGAGTAACCACATATGTCTACCTGCATATTCATGCACATAGTGTCATTTTTTATATACTATAACAGTAGAAAGGTTGAGAAACTATCTTAAATGCATATCCTATTAAATTTGTTGCATTTTAATTCCAAATTGTTAGTTGACAATGACTGATTCAAAAGTATGATACATTATTCCTAAGCAATGCTGTTAACAATTTTGTCCCAGAGTAAGTGTTGTGTCTTGTTCAGTTCATAGTAGGGTTCATAGTAGGGCTCTCTCCTTTTCCTCGTAAAGCCTTCACTACCATCAGTGGTCACAAATGTACCACCTGGATATGCTTAGATGGATTACAGCTGTAACTTGATGGATTCAGTGCAGCTATTTCTACCACTGAGCTACATGCCCAGCCACACTGCAGTCACTTCTGGTGAGAGTTTAACTCCTGAAGTGTCACTGCTGCCATGCTCATTCTTTCTGAATACATTTGTGTCTGTATAGTTTGTGGCTTTTTTACATAGCACAAGACTGTGACTTAAGAGACAAGTTGTTTTCATAACCTTTGGTAATAATAATATGTCCTCATAAGTACATACTCTTTCATATTACTACACCATTAGATACAATACTAGAGCAACATATTTTTCCAAACTTATTATTTTGGTCTTAATTTATTACTTTGCCTTTTACATTTTGTAGTTATTGCCATGCGCCTTCATTTTTGAATCTCATACATCAGAAACAGCCCTATAATAATGGATGCTTATATTAATTTGAGTATAGGAATATCCATCAACACTTCTGCCTCCTGGTTCTGGTGTTAGTCATGTTTTTCACAGATGACTAAACTGAAATGATTTGTATGAACAGCATAAGTGATTAGCACATATTGCAGAAAATCAACTGTGGCTTCTTTAGAGAAGAAAGGCAGTGCACCTCTAGTAATGATACATTCTTCATGAGGTTGTGGGAATGAAGTGATGCACATAAAATTATTTTATAAATGGTAAAACACAATACAAAAGTAATGTTTTATGTTGAAAGAAAGGGTACCTTAGTTTCCCTTAGTGTAATTTTGCTAAAAATACACCCTTTTGCCTTTTCTGTTTTCACTTGTTGAGCAGGTTTTCCTTCTGTCAGTACCCATTCGTTATTTCTATAGCTGCAAAAAAAATCATTATTCAGAGAGACTCAGAACAACAGATGATAAGCATCGCAAGGGTAAGCCAGCTATAAAAATATTTATGCTGACTATAATCAATATAGTAAATAATAAATAAGTAATATGTCTTGTGAATTGTTCTAGTATAATCAGGAAACGTTAAAATAAAATTCATATTACAATCCTCCCAAAGGTGTTTTAACCTATTCACAATATGGAAAACATGACACCCCTCATAACTTCCTGTTAATTATAAATCTAACAGACTAATTGCTTCTCCCAGATCCACATCACTAGGAGCTTGTTGGACTTGATTTTGTATAGAGCTCCACTTTCAGGTAACCAGCAGAGCATTACTGAACATTATGGTGAAGCAAGGACAGCCATTAACAAGTCACCCAAATGGCTACAACTTAATTAGATTCATGAGACTCAGAAACAATCATGAAAGTCGATGGTTGTAACAAAAAGTATATCTTGTAGAACTAAGAAATATGCCCAAGTAAGGTGAAAGTTTTTGTAAAAATTGGTTCTTAGGAAACTAAAGTACATGGGGACCCCTAAAAGCTAAGTATCAGCCAGGCTGACTAGGCAATTGTAGAGCAGGGTGAAGTTTCTCTCTGGCTCATTCTTTAGCATTCCCTGCCACTGGCTAGCACAGCACACTAAAATTATATAGTTTATCTAGTGTATTTAATGAGCCTTTAAAAATTAGACCTCTATATATTTAAAAATTGTGTTATTTCAAGCTTCTACTGTGTAACGTGATTGCTCACAACTTTAAAAATAGAGAAACAGAGAATAGGAAGAAATTATTTCCATTTCTTGTTGAATATAAACATCACATAAATTAAAATTTAAAATATTACAAAATAAGAATGATTTATCCTTCAACAATCAATTCCCACGTATATTTTTTCTGTCACAAAGAACAAGGTTTTTGTGATTGGTAAGACCCCAAAGTCAGATTATATTACTGAGTATGTGAATATGAATAAGAAACTTTATTGCCTTTGGCTCCAAAGTGAATTTGAAGCCACACTATCCCCACCCCAAGGAAAAAAATTAAACAACTATATTTAGCACAAGAACCTTGCACAGATACTGGCTCCAGGGTTAATCTATAGCGAGTCATTTTGACACATTGTTTCACTTGCTTTTCTATGTCAAGTGCCTTTTTGTAGTATTTTTTTCTCTCTGCCTTTAGAATTAGTAATATTTTAAGGAAAACAGAAAGAGCTATATATCTAAATTTTCCTAACATTTTTCTTCCATTCATACTTAAGATTTAAATGCCTTTTTATGGATTTTTTTCTACTTAAAAGACCAGCCAGTGTAGACAGTCATAGAAAACACAGATAGAAATGAGTAGAGTGTAGAGTCAAGTGGCATTATTCTTACAATGCTTCCCAACTTCCATGTCTCTTGGAATTATGACTGGTGACTGCTTTGACACAAGGAGCAACATAAGCAAGAGTTTTATGTGCTCAATATGAGACTGCAAAAAGGATTTCCTTAAAAATAACTTCCTCAGCCAGGCATGATGGTGCACGCTTTTAATCCTAGCAGTTGGGAGGCAGAAGTAGGAGAATTGTGGTGCCTTCAAGGCCACCCTGAGACCACATAGTAAATGCCAGGTCAGCCTGAACTAGAGCAAGTCCTTACCTCAAGAAACCAAAAATTAAAAAACATAAAATAACTTCCTCAGTCATACTGTATAGAATTCTACCTTTGTTAGGTTATTTCTTTCATTTGGAGCAGTTTTTTCTAGCAAATATGAATTTCTGGCAAGAAGAATAACCACTAAGTTTGAGTGCCACTAGCATCTTAGTATAAATTTATTGGGATCTCCATTGTAATAGCTCCCCAGGGGCTAGGCTAAGAACAGAAGGCAGGAAAGGGCACAGATAAGATCCATGAGACAGGGTACTACTCCGTGAATACAAATCTTGTTGGTCAAGGAGGGTAGCACTGGATATTATAGCCATGGAGAAGGCTCTGAATTAGTGTATGGTTATAGTATCTACAAAATCTTAAGTTATATAGATTTGGTATATGAATGGTATCTGTTTACATATTTAAAATGTCTGAAATGTTTATGCTGTACAAAATTATTTTTCATTGTTACCAAAGAAGATGAAGCAAATCTGATAAAGATTATCTAGATAAAAAAATACACATGTCAATTTTATATGGTGACATGTATATGTATATATATACATATACACATTTTAATACGATGGCTTCCATATACTCACTACATTTTAAAGAAATATGAAAAATAGATTTTAAAATCACCCATATCTCTACCACCCAAGCATATTGTTAACATTTTGCCATATTTCCTTTGAATAACCTTTAAAAGTCAACAGAGCTAAAACTGTGTTGTGTACAAAATTTTGTTCCCTACTTTCTTCGGATATGCCTGTTTTGTACTATTCACATACTATTTACAGCCATCGTTTTAGTAGCTTATTACATTTCATTAATGAGATTTGTACTTATGTAGGATGGGTCTAAAGTATTGCTTCTATAGATAATACTGTGATGAACATCTAGTGGGATAAAATATTTTCTGACTAGAATTCCAAGTAGAATTGTTAGGATAAAAGAACTGAACATTGTTAAGGTCTTTGATAAATGTTGACAAATTACTCTTTAAACATAGACTAATTGTGCTTTATTTGATCTAAAATATCGTATATTTAGGTTTATCATCAAAAATATATGCCTTGGTTTAATTGTCCCCATTTTATGTTTGCATTTATCACACAGAAAAGTGTGCTATTTAGCAGATGAGGAATATGGAAACTGTAATACAACATTCTTAATATAGAAGTTGAATTGTTTTTGCTCTTCCACTGATTGCCATTATTCAAAAATAAAGTCAGGTATATTCGCAAGTCAAAATGTATGTAACTGACTTTATAAACTTGTTTATATGAAAAGTGACAAACAAGAATTAAGCAATTTTCACTAAAGTTTTTAATGTTTTAAATGCAATTATATTCAAGTAAAAGTGAAAATGTTTGCTTTCTTATTTAATTAGCAAAGTCTGGTGGATAAAGTATCTCGAAGACAGAGACCTGACATGAATATGTTATTTCTAAATATGAAAGTAAGGCGGACACATCTGGTTAGCGATTCACTTGATGAGGTATAATTTATTCCAAAATGGTATCTGCTGATTAAAACTAAATAAATTCTACAATATGCTGTATTACTAAAATTTTACTAAGCTATTTTTATTTCTGTATGCCAATAGATGTGTTTCTGTATATTATAACACCATAGTTAAAATCAGCTCCATGTATTCATGGTTAGTTATTCCTCAGTAAATCTGTTGTAGAACTTAAATGAGTAATTCATATTTCCTAGTATATTACCTGGATCCTAGACTTAATCATCTAGCTTTCTGATTAGGTGCACAACAAGTCATTTTAAATTTTCCAGGCTTCAAATTACTCATTTAGTGTTATAGTTCTGACCCACATGGTATATGTAACCTATCTAACGTCACACAAACTTTGATGTGTGTTACATGTATTATGAACCTTCATGTACAGTACTTCAGCAAGGCCTTTGTGTAGCTATAAGAAGATGTATCTATTAGGTTTTTATAAAGTTTAGTGTTGAAATTGTGTTCAAAAACAAGTAAGTTATTTTATATTATAGTTTACTAAATTAAAATTTTGGAGGTGATATGATTCTTGGTCAAGGCACCCAGCCTCTTTAATTCTTTTTTTAAAATCTATAAAGCAAATATCACAGCTATTTATAGTGTGTGGCAAATTAAATGGTTGGATGGATATGGTTTTGTGACATTGAAAATAAGGTAAAGACTGACCAACAGAGTTCCGAGAATTATAAAAAAAAATAATTCCCTTTTTATGCCCTTTGTTCTCTATGATGACTTCTTCACATAGCTAACCCGGAAGAGATCAGACTTGAAAAAGAAGTTAAAAGTTACATTTGTAGGGGAAGCTGGTTTGGATATGGGTGGCTTAACTAAAGAATGGTTCCTTCTTCTGATTCGCCAGATTTTTCATCCAGATTATGGTGAGTATTTAATTTTTATGAAGTGTTTCTCCATAATTCTAGTAGTCAAGTAATAGACATTATTTTTAGCTAGCTCTATAATCTTTCAGAGTTTTTATCAACCATAAATGGTGTATACTTACTGAGGGACTACTATTTACCTTGACATAAATATTTGACCAAAGTAAGGATTGATGATGTTAGTAAGTTATCTTGCTGTGAATCTTGCTCAGAATATATCAAGACTGTAAGGATGCATTTGTGAGGAAGCATCCTTACCTTTCCAGAATAAGCCAAATGCATGAACATTTATTTTGCAGTGAAAATGTAAAACTAAAGCTACAGTTTGCTTTGGACATTAGCATCTGAAGCTTCTTTCGTTAAATAGTCGTTTCTTAAAAACAGGAATTCCTGAGTTATTTTTCAACAAAAAGTCTTATAAATTTAAGTTGCATTTTATTAAGAGATCCCATCTGTATAATTAGTATCTATTAAAATTTTTCTTCAAAGGAAAGTTTTATTTCTGGATTTTATACATTATATACATACATTTAATATTATATATGTAGATACAGATATATATAAATAAAATCTTCCTAGTAAGAGGAAATAGGGATGACAATGATTTATTCATTTTCTGTTGCTCTCTCTTTTTTTCTATCCTCCTGTTATTACTGAAATTTGCAAATATATGGCCCATTAAGGAATCTGAAATTTTCAACATGAAAGATGATTTGTAACATTACTATTGCCAAAATCATTTGCTTCTAATAGATGAGTTGTCATATATATTTTAGCATTTTAAAAAATCAATCCTATGAACAAAATTGTGTTTCCTTTTTTCAGGCATGTTTACATATCACAAGGATTCACACTGCCATTGGTTTAGCAGCTTTAAATGTGATAATTATTCTGAATTCCGATTGGTTGGAATTGTATCCTTTAAGCTTTCCACTAGGAGGTGCTACTAGACTAGGATTTTTTAAGGACTTTAGCCATATTTTAAAAGAAGTAGTCTTTTAAATATTATCAAATTTATTGATTAGATTTTTCTCTATATTATATGTAATATCATACCTCTTTAACATGAATGGATTAAATTAAAAGGATGTCTGAATGTTTTTCTCCAAAAATTTTATCTCAAAATGATTATTTCATGTATCAGCTAAAAATCTCACAAAATTTAAATAATTTTTAAAATAAGTATGTTTTCCATTTGTAACCAATTTTTTCTGTTCTTCCATTTTTTACTTATTCAGTTTACTAAATTGAAATTGTAAAAATTAGCTTTTTGCTAGATCCTCAAGTCCTGGGGCTCATGAAGGAGGCACCCCTAAAATTGAAAAATAAATGTAGTAGGAATATTTAAAAGTATACAGCATCATTGTGTAACCTTTTTATTTACAAATCCATTTTCCACCCTCTCTATCAGCTGTCATTCCTGCATTAGCATGGTGCAGGAGGGGTCTAAATATTAGATAAGATCCTTCTACATTAACTTTTTTAAATTCCAAAATATATAATTACCTATATATAACAGGAGGGAAGAGCAAATACATTAGCAAGCACTGAAGCAAAGTAAGCAAAAAAATGGAAAACCCCCTTTTTAAACTTAGTATCTAAGTGGACAGGTGACCATCATGCAGATTACTTGTTCTGAGAGTCATGTGACCATGGGACATCAAGTGCTAAAAGCTCTGAAAAGGAAAAGATGCATTACATTCCTCCCAAGGAAAGTATTTATTTCAACATGAGAAAATTGTCGGTGATTAGACAGAACTTGAAGAGCAGGACAGTATTAGCAGAAAGAATGCTGAGAGGGAAAGGCTGAGTCACGGTAGACTTAATCCAGAGCAGGAAGCACAATGGGAGTTAATGGAAAAATAACGAGCAGCCATCTTACATATGGCTCTCAATGTCTGTATGGATTCCATTCATTAGGATTGAATCCTGAGAAATGCACATGGAAATAAAAAACAGTCAAATCTGAATTTATACTTTCACATTGTTATGTATTTATCATTCATGCACACACACATACAACAACAAACTTATAGAAAAAAAATATTAACACTGAGAAAAGCATGAAAATGTGAAGTGATAGTGAGTGATCAGTGGTTAGGAGATCTATCAAACTGAAAATTCAGAAGTATGGACATTGAGAATAAATATATATAGCTTATTTTTGCATTTCAGGTTTTCTGATAATTTTGTGCATGGGATATAATTATTAAGAATTACTGTAATAAAACTTACAATAATATAAAATATTTTGAAGATTACATGAAGCACTGTAAGATAGTAATCTTCTAAATGTAGAACTGCCTATATCAAAAAGGATATTGGAACAAACCGAAAGGACAGTATAGGATCGTGCAAGGTTTTCAAACTCTATTTGTAGCACATAGCACTTCTGTGACAGCAGAAAAAATTACTCAATGCCCTGATTCAGTTAGGACAGACTGATTTAGTATGAAATGAAATATGCTCCTGCCTGTGGGAGGGCCCTGTAGCGAATCCTGTCATCTTCCTTACTGTGAAAACTTTGCCCTAGGGATTCTAGTATTTAAAAACTTTTAAATGAAAATGCTTAGATGTTATCACAATAATAGAAGATTAAAAATTATAACAATGGTTTATAGCTTTCAGTATTGGCATTATATAGGTATTTTCATTTCAATATATTTTCAATATTTGTCCCCTTGACCACATTGGTCAGTCTGTATGGTTACTTACAAAGTGGCATAACTATTCCTTTGTTATCAGACTTTGTCTTAGCAAATTGAAATATTGGTAGTGTTTCATTGTTTTTATTTTTTTTCAGCAATTTACTCTCCCATATGTTTAGATTTCCTTTTGTATCTATAAGATGAATTACTTTTTATGTAACATTATGTAATAACTGGCAATTAAAATATTATTAAATTTGATCTAAAATTCCTCCAAATAGATATTACATTCTGTCCTATAGGTAATAAATTACAGGCACACAAAGCTTGTAAATGAAACATCTGTAATGTTGACACTTGGAGTAACTCCAAGTAACACAGCCTTTCAGGAGACTACTTACCCTATTAGCTCATCAGTAGTGTCTATAGATCCATATGCTTATTCATTTTGGCTCTTTTAGCACAGTCTTATTTAATTTTAAAGTAGGTTAAATGACAACTTCTAAAATCAGCACTGCATTCTGCAATGAGTTCTGAAAACTATACTTACAACCACCACCATGCTGGTTTCAATTTAGAAACTTGTTTTATGTAAAATAGTTTTGAAAAATGCCTAGATATGCTATCTAATACAATCTTAGATAAGCTTTTTTTAGGGACATTATCAACTGAACACCTTCTTACAGAACTTTTGTTAATCAAGGAATTATATAAAGGGAAAATAAATGAAAGAAAAGAAAGGAAGCATGTGAAACTAATTAAAAAGTCAGTCTTAAATCTTAAGAATGTAGAAAATAGAATGATGCATCATTCAAAACTCATTTGTTTTCATGGATTTTGTGTTAATGCTTAACATTTAGTATGCATAGCTTATGGGACTAGCTGTTTATAACAGCATCACCTTGGACATTCGTTTCCCTCCTTGCTGCTACAAGAAATTATTGAGCCCTCCCATCGTTCCTAGTGATCAAATTACACCAGTAGGCATCTGCAGTGTTACCATTGATGACTTATGTCAAATTATGCCTGTAAGTATAAGTGACTTAATATCTTGTCCCTTACTGCTAAATCACCTCTCTTCTACTTGCAATCATGCTCCTCCTAATGCTATCCTTATTTTGAAGTATAGCTTCTTCTTGTTTAGAACTCATCTCCTTTTCCATCTAGCTTTCAGCACCTTCCTTCTAGAAATCATCTATTTTGCAGTGTGCCTAACTAAGCTCTTCCATGCTTTGAGGTCTGAGAGGTCAAGCTTCTGCCACTAGCTTGTGAATTTGATGAGTTATTTAACCTTCTGAACTCTAATTTCCTTATATGAGCAGTGGGATAGTTTTTATTAATAACTAAAATGAATGGTGATAATTATTCTAAATCTTTATCAACCTAGATATGTATAGAAATTAATGGTTTTAATGCAATGAAATTTACTATGGAAAGTACCTGAGATCATTCTAACCCAGGATGTTATTTATTTGTTATAATAATTTTTTTAAGGTTTAGGGAGACTTCATTAGATTAAGAGAAGGAAAGAGGGGGGAGTACAGAGTGCAGCTCCCACCATGCAGGAGGTGGGGGGGGGGGCTAAAGCCCATGTGGGAATGAATAGTAGGAGGGCTGAAACAAGGGAAGGCTTACTAGAATCTGGAAGGTCAGGAGCCAGCAAAGAGAGAGCTATTTTTTCTAATAATTTAATACAAATTAAAAGTGATTTTTTCATCAAACTTTAAAAAATGTGGAAATATTGAGTCCGTATTTTTAAGTTCTGTTCATAGATAACCAGAGTTACTAGAAAGCATTTCTTAATAGTGTTGTCAAGTTTTTCTTAGGAGAGGAGATCACAGTAATTATATGTGAACATTACATCTTGTGTTTAAAAGATTAGTCCTTAAATATTAATAAATTTTTATAAGAATATAATGAAAGGAAACAATAGAAATTTATAAGCAGTGACATTGCAGATAAATGTGAGTTGTGCTGGGAATCACATTAGAAGTACACTTAGTTTGCTTAAGAATAGACCCTAGAATTACACCTCTATACTTTGAACTGGATATTTTCTCATATATAGCCCATAATGGATTTTTTTAAGCCTTTGGATAGTATAAATATCTAACAAGTATTTTGAATCTTGGAAAATACATTTCAAATATTTATGTTGAAATCTGGGTTTACTCTTTATCTCATACCTGAATATCACTTCTTAACAATTTTGATATTATGTTAGTTGATTTTAAAAATGGATCATAGACTTTTTTTCACAGGAATTAGCCCATGGATTAAGTGAACTCTTATCATATGAAGGCAATGTTGAAGAAGATTTCTATTCAACATTCCAGGTACTAATAAGGACATAGAACTCCTTGTCAGCCACATATCTCATATAGGAAAAAATGCCACTTATGGGGCTGGAGAGATGGTTTGGCAGTTAAAAGCACTTACTTACAAAGCCTGCTGGTCGTGAATAAATTCCCTAGTGCTCATTAAAGCCATATGCACAAAGTGACACATAATCTGGAGTTTGCAGTGGCAAAAGGTCCTGGCATGCCCATACTATATCTTTCAAATAAATAAGAATATTTTTAAATGTCATTTGTTATCAGGTCCTCAGTGTTAGAAAAGATAAACAAGGATTAACCAACACATAAAATCCCCTTGGCTCAGTGAATAAAATACTTGTTATGTAAGCATGAAGACCAGAGTTTGGATCCCTAGCACCAACGTAAATACTCAGTGAGCTTAGAGACGGCCTATAACCCCACAGTTCAGGAGGTGAAGACAGATCCCTGTGACAAAATGATTAGCTAGACTAACTGAATTATCAACCTCTAGGTTCAAGTGAGAGACCCAGTGAGCCTCAGTAAATGAAGTGGAGAATGATCAAGGAAGACACCCAACACCAAACCTCTGGCCTCCACATGCATGTACACCACACATATGTACACATGCAAAAAAGAAAAATCACCTCAAAGAAAGGTTTTTAACCTAATACTGGATGTGGTAGTACATACCTGTAACCCTAGCACTTACAAGGCTGAAGCAGGAGGATTGTGAGTTTGAAGTCAGCCTAGAGTACATAATGAGTTCAAGGTTGACCTGAGCTATATAGAAAGTTCTTGTCTAAAATAAATACATGCATGCATACATACATTTAGAAAAGAAGGAGCAAAATATCTTTATCTAAGGGGTAATGGGGATTGAATATGATCAAAATACATTGTATAGTTGCATGAAATTTTCAAAAATAAAACAAATTCATATTTAAAGAAAGGGGTCTTAACCTCATAAAAGTAGAGATAGTAAAGCAGACATATGCAGATAAGCAGTTGATGTAAATACTTTAAGAAAACTCGCCAAGGCCATGGTACACTGCTAGTCAGTTGCATATTCTCTTGACTCATTTACTTTTTTTATTTTGCATGTGTATGTATGTAGTATTGTGCTGTCTGTGGTGTGCCTGTGCATGTGCAGATACATGCAACCCAGAGGAAAGTATCAGGTACCCTCTATTGCTAGCCCACAATTTGTGTTTACTTAAGGATGAGTCTTTCACTGAACCTGAGGCTGCCATTTTCTGTCAGACTGGCTGACCCATGAGTCCCAGTGTTTCTTCACTTCCAGGCTTGGGATTACAGGTGTGCATGGCCTTGTCTAGCTGTGTGGGTGCTGGATAACTCAGGGTGAATCGAGCCCTCATGGTTGCATGGCAAGTACTCTTACTCATGAGCCATCTCTGCAGCCCCAATTCTTACTTTCTACAAGTTTTTCAGCCACTAGAAATAAGCCTCTTGTATAGCCTCAGCACAGGAAGTTAAGGAGTAAAAGATAATGGGTCAGACCACAACACTTTCATTCCTACTACTCTTGAGAGATTGAGATTACACTGATGCACATAGCTCCAAAGGTCTGAGTGTCAGCTAGATAGCCACACAAATTTTTTAGGCATCATTGAGGCATTTGACTGTATTTAACAGAGAGGATGAAGGCCCTACTGTTTCAGTTCACAATAGCACTACTAAATGTCACCTTTATGTACATGTGTGTTTCAAAGGAGGGGAAGCTGTTTGTGAAGTTGTACAAATCTGTTCATTGTACTCTGTTAATAATGCCAATAAATTTGTTTTATTGTATCATCAGGTTTTTCAAGAAGAATTTGGAATAATTAAGACTTACAATTTAAAGCCAGGGGGTGATAAGATTCCAGTTACCAATCAAAATAGAAAAGGTAGGTTAGGCACCATTTTGTAATGACTATGAATTAGTATTTTCCATTTGCTATTGCTAACCAATATAAAATTGTTTTCCAGAATATGTTCAGCTTTATACTGACTTCCTTCTGAACAAATCTATCTATAAGCAGTTTGCTGCATTTTATTATGGATTTCATAGTGTATGTGCTTCAAATGCCCTCATGGTAAGTTTGAAACTTTAAACTTCCAGTTAGGCTTTGTAATAGTGTTATATTCACAGATAATTCTCCTTATAGAAGAAGTTTTTAAAATTAAAAAAGTTGTGTACTGGGCTGGAGAGATGGTTTAGCAGGCCTGGAGAGAGATGGCTTAGCGGTTAAGGCATTTGCCTGCAAAGCCAAAGGATCCCGATTTGATTCTCCAGGACCCACATAAGGTAGATGCACAAAGGGGCACATGCATCTAGAATTCATTTGCCGTGGCTGGAGGCCCTGGCATGCCCATTCTCTTTCTCTCTCTCTCTCTCTCTCTTTCTCTTTCTCTCTTTCTCTCTCTCTCTCTCTCAAATAAATAAATAAAATATATTTTAAAAAGTTGTGTATTATTTTAAAAATAGAGCTAGAAGTAAAAATAGTTCTTCAATTTCAACTTTCTGTAGAGGTATTTTTAAAAAGTCTCCCTCTGCCAGGTCCTATACTAGGCTTTAGGGCTTTAAAAACTTTTTAAGTAGAGTGGATGCAGAGACCCAAGGGACAAAGCATAGAAACAGTAAACTCCTGGCTCCAGGGCAAAAAGCCACAACTTCTCACTGATTAAGAACATGTTATGTAGCTGCTGCCGGCCTGCCTGCTCAGAGGTCTGTCAGCAACTCTTGAGTTACTTACTTACCTTAACTTACCTGTTAGTACTTACAGGTATCTCCAGAATCGTGTGGACTCAGGTTGATTTCACTTGTCTTAGCCATACAAATTGGTATTCAAACTCCATGTTGGAAATATCATATGGTACCCTTCCCCTCAGCTACCCAGGCACACTCTTATGCCACTTCCATCTCCCTCCAGTTTATTATGAGGGATTAAAATAGTTTTGTGTTTGAAGTATTTTTCATAAAAAAGAGAAATGGGGGACTGAGGAGATGACTCAGCAGTAAAAGATCCTTGTTTGCAAGGCCTGCTGGCCCAGGTTCCATTCCCCAATAGCCATGTAAAGCCAGATACACAGAGTGGCACATGCATCTGGAGTTCTTTTGCATTGGCAAGAGGTACTGGCTCTTTGTGTTTGACTTTACTTGCAAATAAAATTTTAAAAAGAAATCAACAAACAAGGTCCTGTGGGATATGTGCAAGTAGCTGACTTCTTTACAACTTGTTCCAAAGCAACTTTTGTAACATATTTTTGAAAGTACCTTTGAAAAAGAAATACTTTGTTAAGATATAATTAAATTTTCATTATGACTCACTGGTAGTTAGGGAAATAAAAAGTAAAATAGAAATTTAGTGACATAAACTGGAGATGATCATATTAAATGAATTAAGTTAGTCTCAGAAAGACAACTGTCATAAGTTTACTCATAAATATAAACCATAAGGTTCCTAGATCTTATATAGTCACATAAAATCATGTGTTGTGTGTGTGTGTGTGTGTGTGTTGGGAAAATAGGAAAGGGGAAGGCAATGAAGAGGGAGGATGAAAGGGAGAAGACATAGGGCTGAGGGGAATATGTTCAACAGATAATACATGCCTGTGAGAAAATTTTTAAAAACATAAATAAATAACTAAATGACATGATATTGTCTGGGTTTTCTTTGTTTTAGATCTAATCTTTAATTGGAAACTGAGTCACCTAAAAGGTGACAAAGGAGTGACACAAAACAGACTATAACACCAGAGCTCTACAGTATACACAAGTGCTATGGTATACTGGTAGGAAGCAGGCACATTAGGAGATATGGGCTCTTTGTGCTGCTTTTAGAGAAGAAGAATTTTGATTCATTCTATTTTCTTGTTTTTCTGACAAACTGCTAAATATTGCTTTATAAGACATATTGCTTTATAAGCCTGAGAGAGAGAAAATATCTTCTATTATAGGAAGATGTAGGTGGGAAACATTTATTTCAACAAAAAAGTTTTTGATTTACTAAGAAAACCCATGATTTTTATGATTTAATTCAATGAAAAAACAGTACAAATTTTATTTAAAATCATAATTTTAAGTAGAATATTAATGAATAATTATTGACAGCTGCTTCGTCCAGAAGAGGTTGAAATTCTGGTCTGTGGGAGTCCTGAACTGGATATGCATGCTCTTCAGAGAAGTACTCAATATGATGGCTATGTGAAAACTGACCTGACTATAAGGTGAGTGCTTTATGCTTCTACTGGTGGGGTTAGAGAGGACAAAACAGAACAGAATGTGAATTGCTTCTTTGTGTAACTTAAAGTTTTCTAATCAATCAACAAATATTCTAGAATCCAACACTGTCCAAATATGAACACACTTAGCAATCCTCATGGCAAAAAAATTTTAAAGTAACTTTCTTTTTTTAAATACTTTATTTTTATTTATTTATTTGTTCATTTGACAGAGAAAGAGAGGTGGGGGGAGAGAATGGGCACGCCAGGGCCTCCATCCACTGCAAAGGAACTCCAGATGCCTGCGCCCCTTGTGCATCTGGTTAACCTGGGTCCTTTGGCTTTGCAAGCAAACACCTTAACTACAAAGCCATCCTCCAGCCCTTAAAGTAACTTTCTATGAAAGTATAGTTTTTACTCTAAAAACTCATTTCTAGGATTTCAATGGTGCTGTATTTATAAATAATGTTTTCTAGCATTGTGTTGAAGAATTAAGACTAATAAATTCAGGACAAGAATGGATTCTATACTATCCATTGTTGGACTATAAATAATGTTATAAAAATGTTATTTCATACTGTTATTTATTTATTTATTTATTTAAATTTTTTTCTTCATTTTTTATTTATTTATTTGAGAGCAACAGACACAGAGAAAGAGGGAGATAGAGAGAGAGAGGGAATGGGCGCGCCAGGGCTTCCAGTCACTGCAAACGGAACTCCAGATGCGTGCGCCCCCTTGTGCATCTGGCTAACGTGGGTCCTGGGTAATCGAGCCTCGAACCGGGGTCCTTAGGCTTCACAGGCAAGCACTTAACCGCTAAACCATCTCTCCAGCCCTCATACTCTTATTTAAATTCATCTTTTTTTAATTTTACATTAAGGATTTTTTTGAATATTAACAAAACTTTTAATAAAATATTTTTTACAGATATAAAGTTATTTATTAAATAAGTACCTTTTACCATTGAACAATTTTTTTTATTAATTAGTTTTGTGCTCAGCGAATACAGTCAATTTGGTACCATTGTTAGGCTCATCCATGTCCTACCCCCTCCCCTGGCCCCTCCTTGTTGAGGTATATGGGTCATGCATTCTGGAGACATTAAGGATATTATATGTGTTTAAGGAAGTTTTCTCATAGCTTATATTAGTTTATTATGATACAAAGGCTTTTTTCAGAATGTTTTATGGAAATTCTCTTCTGTAGATACTTTTGGGATGTTGTGCTTGGATTTCCTCTTGATCTTCAAAAGAAGTTACTACATTTTACTACAGGAAGTGACAGAGTACCTGTGGGAGGGATGGCTGATTTGAACTTTAAAATTTCAAAGAATGAAACTTCTACTAACTGGTAATCTCTGCATTATACCTGTCATCACACTGATGTTATTACTTTTTATCACAGTCCTGCTTAGTTTCTCCTTTTTTTCTTTCTTTCTTTTTCTATTTTTTTTTATGAGAGTGAGAAAAGTGGCATGCCAGGACCTTCAGCTACTGCAGTCAAACTCCAGATGTGTGTCATCTTGTACTCATGTGTGGCCTTGCCTTCTTGGGTCACCTTGTGCATCTGGCTTACATGGCACTTGGAGAGTCAAACATGGGTCCTTAGGCTTTGCAGGCAAGCACCTTAACCACTAATCCATCTCTCCAGCCCTTCTTGTACTTTTTTAAATATTTATTTATTTGTAAGAAGAGAGAAAAACACACGAGAGAGAGGGAGAGAATAGATGTGCCAGGGCCTCTAGACACTGCAAACAAACTCCAGGTGCATGTGTCATTTTATACATCTGGTTTTATATGGGTACTGGGGAATCGAACCAGGGTCGTTAGGCTTTGCAGGCAAGTGCCTTAACCACTAAGCCATCTCTCCAGCCCAGGTTCTCCTTTTTTAATTATTAACTATAAATTTCACTTTGTGGCGGGTTGCTGAGGAGATAGCTCAGCAGTTAAAGGCACTTGCTTGTGAAGCCCTCCAGCCTGGGTTCAATTCCCCAGCACCCATGTAAAGCTAGAGTAAATGCACAAAAAAAGGAGGGACCAAAAATGGCATAAGCATCTGGCACTCATTTGCAGGAGACCCTGGCACACTCCTCACTCCACACACATGTGCAAATAAAATTATCTTTAAAGATTAAAAGTTGGGCTGGAGCTGGAGAGATGGCATAGCAGTTAAGCGCTTGCCTATGAAGCCTAAGAACCCCTGTTCGAGGCTCTATTCCCCAGGACCCACGTAAGCCAGATGCACAAGGTAAAGGTGGCACATGCATCTGGAATTCATGCTGGAGGCCCTGGTGCACCCATATTCATATTCTCTCTCTCTCTCTCTCTCTCTCTCTCTCTCTCTCTCTCTCTCTCTCTCTCTCTCTCTCTCTCTGTGTGTGTGTGTGTGTGTGTGTGTGTGTGTGTGTGTGTGTGTGTGTCGCTGTCAAATAAGTAAAAATAAGACAAAAAAAGTGGGCCTGTATAGTTGGTTTAGCAATTAAGGCACTTGCCTGCAAAGCCCAAGGACCCAGGTTCAATTCCCCAGTACCCACCTAAGCCAGATGCACAAAGTGGTGTGTGTGTCTGTCTGGAGGTTGTTTGCAGTGGCTCACCCATTCTCTCTCTCTGTCTCTCTCTCCTGTCTCCCCCCCCCCCCCTGCCCCAAATAAATAAGTAAATTTTAAAGACTAAAAATTCATTTTTTTTTCTTAGCACTGGTTTGATCTTGGTATTTCCCCAAGCAACAGTAGCTTTATTACACCATCATTTTAGTTCTAGAATTCAGATCCTATAAAATACAGGTCTGCAGCCTTCTCTTCAGGTTGTGTATCAATTTCTTTCCATGCCGTAACTAACAGGTTCCTTTGCTCCTTTCTTAAATCATTCTGTGCCTTCCTTCTGCTATCTTTAAATTGTTCCCTGTGTGTGTGATGTGTGCTTGCTACCTCTCTTGAAGACCCAATGCAATGTTGACTTTCTCTGCAAAGCCAAAAGTCACCATCCCTTCAGTGAGCTCCTCAAGTATAAGAGTGACATGCTACTTTCCACACTGCACCTTAGATATTAGTCATTTATCACTTCAAGGAAGAGGACAGGCCTTTATATATATATATATATATATATATACCTTATTCTCTATATAGGTACACATGTACTGTTTCTTGAATGAATAGTCAAGCCAACATCAGAATTGTATGTTAAAACATAAAATAAACATTTAAATATATGTATGTAAAATTAAGAAATTTCTTTGTAAGTCATAGTTAAAAGATATAAAATGAGAAAAGCTCAAGAGAAATCTTAAATTTATAGATTTATTTGCTCAACAGAAATTAATTTTTCAAAATATTTTATATTAACAAAAATATTATCAATTTAAAAGGTAGCCTGAGTAGTCTACCGTAATACAGAGCTAAAATAACGTGTAAACTTTTCCAATTATTATTTTTTCAATTGTTTTGGGAACTAACCTGGCTTAATTGTCATCCTAACAACTCTAGATTCCCTATAGGAACCTCACATAGATAAAATAGAAGGCGAGGACAACACTCCAACTGAACCTAGTTTCCATTCCTCCTATTTGGCCCACCATTGAAAATTGATCAGATTAAGCCGGGCGTGGTGGCGCACGCCTTTAATCCCAGCACTCGGGAGGCAGAGGTAGGAGGATCGCCATGAGTTCGAGGCCACCCTGAGACTACATAGTGAATTCCAGGTCAGCCTGGGCGAGAGTGAAACCCTACCTTGAAAAACCAAAAAAAAAAAAAGAAAATTGATCAGATTGTTGATACATAAGTATGTTAAATCTCATCTGTGAACAAACAGCACTGGTTTTGAAGTGAGGCAGATAGGAGTGTGATTCTCACCCTTACACCTTTTCCAGCTTTATAGCTTTGAACAGATTGCTTAACCTGCCTATTCACATGTCCAATCTTCTGTTTCTAAGTCTTTTAGCACATGAGGCTCTTGTAGTATATAGGTCCTAATAATAGACTGTTCCTTTAAAGTGTTCTTTTCTGGGCTACAGGGAGGGCTTAGTGGTTAAGGCATTTGCCTGCAAAACCAAAGGACCCAGGTTCAATTCCCCAGGACCCACGTAAGCCAGATTCACAAGGTGGCACATGTGTCTGGAGTTAGTTTGTAGTGGCTGGAGGCCCTGGTGCACCAATTTGTCTGTCTGTCTATGTCTGTCTCTCTCTCTCTCTCTCTCTCTTTCTCTTTGATTCTCTCAAATAAATACATAAAACTTAAAAAAATTAAAATGTTCTTTTCTCTGGTGTAATTTCCTCATTTTTGTTTACTGACTTTCTGGAAATCTGTCCTTTTGCTATAGAGTTCATAATAAGTAAAGGATGTGATGTAAGATAATTTTAGAAATTCTTAATGAAGACAGTGCTGTCATCAGGTAGAGGGTTATGGGAGAGGTGAAAGACTTAGAGAATAAATGTTGCATGAGCATCAAGGGCAACAACATGAAAAGTGTGGCTATGCTATAACTTTCTGAGCATCAGGACTAGAATATCATAACATCTATTTTGCTAGGTGTTTCACATAGATAACAGTTTTGTTCTTTTAACCTAACTGGATAGTTTGCTCTATCATGTTGATGAGGAAATTGAGACTTGGGAGATGTTAATCAACTCAAAACAAAGTCTCAGCAGGTAAGTGGAGGAAGCAGTATTTAAATCCAGGTCTGTCTGACTGCAGACTGCTTTTCAATGAACGTTCAAATGAACGTTGCATGAGAGCAGGCATTGTCTGGTCTATAAACATAGCCCTGCTACTTAATTAGGTACTCAATAAATATTTGTTATAAAAGAATGGATGAGTCACCACTTAGAAGGGTAAAATAGATTTGAATGTGCCTGGTGTTTGTACAAGTTCCTTGGTCATTTTATATGTGTTTTAAGACTGAGTATATCTTTAAAACTTATTTTCTTTAGGTTACCTGTGGCTCACACCTGCTTCAATCAACTTTGCCTTCCCCCGTACAAGAGCAAAAAAGATCTGAAGCAGAAATTGATCATTGGTATTTCAAACTCAGAAGGTTTTGGACTTGAGTAACCTAGAAGACTTGAAATACATTTTATATGTAGCATTCACTTCCCTCTTACTGTGCCTTTAACCTTTTCATGTTTCTGTCTCAAAACACTTTCACAAAGCTTACCAACTTTGAAATACTGAGTTTTTTTAAGTGAAATATAAAGTATGTGTAATGAAGGCATAATTTTCTAAAACTATAGAAGTTTTTTGAGTGAGGAAAAGAGCATATGGCAGTGGCAGGTCTGAGTCCCAAGCTCTTTTTTACAGCACTTTATCATTTTCCATACGTAGTTTGTCATAGGTGTTCCACTGGGAAAGCAAAGTTCAGTGAAGAATGTGTTTAGGACATAGTTGAACCCAGCGCATACTGCGCTGCCAGCATACCGTAGCAAAGCAAATAGCTACATTACCTTTAACATAAGGCAAATGCAGTTTACAGGGTCTTTTAATATACTGGCTTTGGGTCCCATCCAATCTTTTCAGCTGTTGCTGAAAAGCATGTAAATAACTACACAATAGCAGAAGAATAATGGGATTTTGATAGTGCCATTTATTGCTACAGATTTATTTTTACAAAGTCAATTCAGGGTTTTAGATGTGTATACAGCTTTTACAAAACAATAGATGACTGTACAAGAGTATTTTCAGACTAGGATTCAAGGTTATATTCTTTTAAGTGTTACTTTGCATGCATGTTGGCAGTAAACCTGTCACTTGAGTACTCTGTAATATTTATATAATGAATACTTCTTAAAGATTAAAATGTTAGAACAAATCACATCTAACTAGTCATTGATGAATTAAATCAATTACAAGCACAAAAAGAGCTGCTTTTTTATATATTTTGATTGATGTACAAGACTTAATATCTATGTTTTTTGATCACCAGTTGTACTGAGATCTTAATCTCTGGAAAAGGTAGGTTAAGGTATTTGACAAAAGTGAAGACAATAATAAATAACATTTGTGTCAAAATGATGTTGCTTGGTATACTTCAACATTTTGGCCAAAGTGTGTGTTTTTCACTGGATTCTGATTATAGTAAATCCAAAAGTACCCTTATTTTTCATTTCTAATAATGTAGCATGTAAAAGAAACTGCATTTTTAAGTCATGCTAAATGTTTTTTAATTATACAAAAGAAGCAGTTTTATTAGCATGTTACACATATTTCCATATCAAGATTTCTCTTATTCTTTGATAGCTTTTCTTCAGAGAAAACTGAAGCTATATTTGCAATAATAATGAAACCAGCATCTTGTACCAGCATATGGTTCATATGAAAATAATACTTTCCCAAAATCTTTTCTGAGGTAGGCACTCCCTTGTTGCTATGCTTCCTGCACCCAACCAGCAGAATTCAAGGGTGGGGGAACTAATGGGCTTGTTTTCCTGTAGTTCTGAAGCCAATCCACAAATCTCAGAGACTATTCTCCTTGAGACTGAAATGACTACTTTTCCATAAGAATAAACTATAAAGAGTATTTCTTCTTAAAAATCTTGGAGAGCCTTAGAGATTTAAAGGCATATTGGTTTGGTTTGATTTCACTGTTTTTAATCCATATGCAAATAAAACTGCTTCTGTCTTACACTGCTTGAACTAGAAAGTAAGATGTCAAATGTAGGTTACTACTAACTAATAAGCACAAAGAATTATGTATAAGAAATCAGATTTAAGTGTTTTAAGTAAAATGTAAACGAAGTTTATATTTGCTAGAGATGAACCATGGAAAATAGTTTTGGCTTGGTCTGCATGTTAATGATGTGTCTGTATATTGATAGCCATGTCACTTTAAGTAAGAAGTACACAAGCAAGCCAAATTTTAAGTAACAAAGTACATAAATAACTGGAGAATTTTTGTTGTCTGTTATTAAGTTGAAATTTATAACCATTTATTACTAAATTGCACATCATCTTCTGTTTGGGTTTACAGTGTAATAATACCTCATTTAAAAAGTAAAAATCACTACTGTTACATTTTGTTAATTTAAACAGCTTAGAAAATTTATGTAGCTACTTTTTTATATCATTCTGTTAATGAATTCTTAATTTTTGTATTTGTCATAGTAAATTAAAGCATTGTGCAGTATTTGTCAGTATTTATTAAATGTTTTGTCCTTTTTTTAAAATTTCCTTAATCAATTTTTTTTCTTTATGATGGAAGTTTTTAATAGTCCTTCTTTTGTATGAATCTGTATTGTATTAAGTTTATTTCTGGATGAAATTTTTCAGATATTAAAATTATACAGTCAGTCAGGCTTCAGTTCATTTTGTAAAACACTGGAAAATTAATTAAAACCATAATTTAATTTTAAAATAGAAATGCAGGGCTGGGAAAATAGTTCAGTGATTAAAGGTATTTGCTTGCAAAGCTTGTCAGCCAGGGTTCAATTCCCCAGTACCCATGTAAATTCAGATGTACAAAGTAGCACATGTGTCTAGAGTTTGTTTGAAGTGGCAAGAGACCCTGATGTGTGTACACTCACATGCGCTCGCTCACTCTCTCTCTCTTTCTCTCCTTGCAAATAAAAATAAATAAAAATATTTTTAAAAAAATAAAATGTTAAGTGCAAGCTATTCTTTGCACTACTCTTTCCCTTAAACTAGGGATTAGGAAAACTGGTAAAACCTAAAGCTTCAAGAGATGTATTGTTGAGCCGAGTATGTTGATGTACACCTTTAACCCCAGCACTCAGGAAGCAGAGGTAGGGAGAACACTGTGAGTTTGAGGCCACCCCAAGGTACATAGTGAATTACAGGTCAGCCTGAGGTAGAGTGAGACCCTACATATAACCAACTTCCTTAGCCTATTTCTGGTATGAAACAATGTATATCCTATATCTGAATGATCATACAGATATGATAGCCCCACTAAAGGAATGTATAGCAATGAAATACTCCCAGTAATGGACTAAGCAAAACATTGTATTTGCTGCAGATGATAGACAACTTCAGACCTTAAATATTCCTCCTTAGAACCATTCCTGTGGGCTTTCTCTTGTGCCTGCATTGCCTCAACTTAAGGAAGAGAGAGGGAGAGAAGACAGATAAGAATGTATGAGAAGATGCTATGGCTGATTGATATGCAAATAAAATGTTATTAACTTCTAGGAGTTTGATTCCTCGTAAATCACCTTTAGGAATTATTTCTTTATTCTGAGTATTAATCCTTTGCAGAGTTGGTAGTCATATTGCTGTGGTTTGAACCCCAGCTCTGCCATTGGCTATGTGACTTTTGAAGAAAGATCATGGTAGCTTATGTTAGGACACAGGTCAATTCATCTAGCCTAGGCAGAATAAGACCCTGTCTCAAAAGGAACAAAATTAGCCAGGCATGGTGGTGCATGCCTTTAATCCCAGCACTCGGGAGGCAGAGGTAGGAGGATCGCCATGAGTTCAAGGCAACCCTGAGAATAGAGAGTGAATTCCAGGTCAGCCTGGGCTAGAGTAAAACCCTACCTCGAAAAAGAAAGAAAAACAAGAGAACAAAATTAAGGACTGAAGAGATAGCTCAGTGGCTAAGGCACTTGCCTGCAAAGCCTAAGGACCCAGGTTCAATTCCCCAGGACCCATGAAAGCCAAGTGCAAAAGGTGGTGTGTGCATCTGGAGTTTGTTTGCAGTGGCTGGAGACCCTGGCACACCCATTTTTTCTCTATCTGACCCCCCTTCAAATAAATAAATAATAAAATATTTTTAAAAGAACAAAATTAAGGCGAAAATAAAACCCCTTTTTATGTCCTAGTCTATTTCTACTATACTTCCTGTCTAGATCCCCTTTAACTTATAGTTTGTGTGATTCCTTTCTACACCACCTTTACATTTGTGTGTGTGTGTGTGTATGTGTGTGTGCTAGCAATTATACTTGCTTGGTTATATGACATATATATCATTGTGCAACTGTTTTCTAGACTTTTCCCTAGTGATTCATGTTTTAGATTCACACACAGAATCTTATTAACTGAATAGACTTCAGTTTCTTGATCATCCTCCTACCCACCAATGATAGATATGTGAACCAGACTCTGAGGGACGCTATTGAACATGTATGCCTCAGTTTCCCTAGCTTATATTCCAGAGTCATAACTGTTCCATCCCAGATTGTACATGAGCTGTACCGCATTTTTTGCCACTCATTTCCACCAACATAGTAGGAGAGCTATCATTTCTCTGCATTCTCAACACTTGGTTTCAGCAGAGCAGAATTTTTTTTTTTTGCTTATGTGACAACTGTTTTAATTTGCACTGTCATAATTGTAAACACCATAGAGTACCTTTTAATACATTTATAAGCTATTTAGATTTCTGTGAGTAATCATTCAGGTGAATTATTTTTTCTTCATTGGTTTTTAGGAATTATTTCTTTTTTCTGGATATTATTAATTCTTTGTTGACAGGAGCTGTGTTGCTTTCAAGACATGTCCATGGATAAATAACATTGGATAAATTACTTAACATCTGTAGGAGTTATTTCTTGTTGAGACAGAACACCCAACTAGACACAGTTAATGGGAGGAAAGGGCTCATTCTAAGCTAACAGTTTCAAGAAGTTCCATCACGGTGAAGAAAGTGTGGCAGAGCAGAGACTGGGCATCACATCCTCTCACATATCAGCTGGAATGTAACAGCAAGAGTGAGCAAGCTCTTGAACACCCAGTAGATCTGCACTAATAGACCCCAAGGCCCTCCCCCAACAATACATCTCCTCCAGGAAGGCTCTACCTCCCAAATTGCTACCACCTATGGACCAAGTATTCAAAACATGAGGCTATGGGGGGCATGTCACCTACCAACCACCACATCTGTCTCACTTCAGTCATCTGTAAAATAATCCTTTTATCAAAAATATTTTTATTTATGAGCAGAGAGAGAGAGGAAGAGACCTCTTGCTATAGCAAACTAATGACAGATACATGCAGTACTTTGTACTTCTGACTTTATGTGGGTACTGAGAAATCAAACTCAGGCCAGCAGGCTTTGCAAACTAGTGTATAAAACCACCAGGCCATCTACCCAGCCCTCATCTCTAAATAATTCTTAGCTTACATAGCTGTTAAATAAGTTTATGAGTCAGTATATATATACATACATATGATACATGTTTATATATACAATAATATAATGTATTTCAACCAGCATAAATATTAATATATCAGATAACATAAACAAAACATATGCAGACTTTATTTTTGAAATATTTTATTTATTTATTTGAGAGAGAGAGAGAGTCAGACAGAGAATGGGCCTGCCAGGGCCTCTAGCCACTGTAAATGAACTACAGGCATTTACACCACCTTGTACATCTGGCTTACGTGGGTGCTGGGTCCTTAGGCTTTGCAAGCAAGCACCTTAACCACTAAGCCATCTGTCCTGCCCTATGCAGATATATATGATTGACTTACATTTATGCCTGGCCCTTAAGTTTTCTCTAGTGTTAACTAATCTTGCAATTACTATTACGCATTTTCCAGTGGATATAGGCCATCTCATAAGACTTTCCGTATGACTTCTTACTTAACTTTATGTCACAAGTGATCACATTTTTCTCATTTCCTTGACTTATAAACACTAGTCTCATACCATCTTTTCCTTCTCTTTGACCTTTCTGTCAACAAGCTTCATCTTTGTGTTGTTTCTCCAATTTGATTCCTCTCCATTTCTATAGCCTCTTCCTTGGTTGGCTAGATAGAAACTCAAATCTTTATAACGAATTGAGATCCCAACAGTTAATCTTTGTAATATTCTTGTTTTCATTGTGTATCTCCTTGTCAAGAATCCAAGATGTATCTGTTGCTTATTTGACCTTCCATTTACAAAGCAGATTGTGAACTCTACCTCTTTGGCACAATTTTTTGTGTGTATAATGTGCATGTGTGTAGCTTTTTTATATGTGTTGGCATGTGCATGTTCATCTCTGCACATGTCTGTGCACATGCACCTGGAAGCTGAAGGACAGCCTCAGATGTCGCCCTCAGGTATGCTCTCAACCTCTTTTCTGTTTTGTTTTGTTTTTTAGTGAGGCGTGGTCTCATTGACCTGAAGCTTACCAATTGGGCTAGACTGAGAGCACTCCAGGAATTCATCTTACCTTCCTAGCCCTGCATAATTTATTTTTGTTTCCCCACACCAACTTCTAGAAGGATAGATCTTTTCACTGCCACCTGACACACCCTGTTCAGTCCATTCCTGTCTATACCAACCAATCTCAAGTCTTCTTCCAGTCTCCCCAAAACAAAGCCTTATCCAAATTACCACTACTCCACCAAAATACAATCTAAAAAAAAAAAAAATCTAGCTGGAAGGCAAATATTCTACTTTCATAACCTTCAGTTCAGTCTTCATTTCTCAGGTGGAATCAGTGTTTTCAAATCTATGTGTAGTTAAATGTGTGCATATCAACAGCTTAAGAACAGATATTTCCTGTATCCCCACCTAGTACCTCACACAAATAATATAAAATCTGACTTGACTTGTTGACTGGGCAGATGAAACACCAAATCAGTGGAGTGAACCAGAGATGTGCATGGGTCAGTAGTTCATCTGAATTTTTTTACTAACAATCCTTCTGCCACCCTAGAATACCTTCTGAAGTCCCTCTTAGATGCTGCCATCAGTCTAGGTCTACTTTTCCACTGCAGACTACACATAGCCTTAGTTTGTCTTGCCTCCAGTTATCAGGGGCTCATTCAACAAACAAAACAATAAGAGAGGGGTGGCCACTGTACAATGGGAAAGGAAAAATAAGACAGGTGGCAGAAGGAGTGGAGAGATGGCTGTGCAGTTAAGGCACTTGGCAAAGCCCTAGGACCTGGGTTTTATTCTCTAGTACCCATGTAAAGCTAGATACACAAGGTGGCACATGTGTCTGGATTTGTTTACAGTGGCTAGTGGCCCTACCACACCCATTTTCTTTCACTCTCTCCCTCTCTCTGTCAAATAAATCTATAAAATTAAAAAAAAAAAAAAGGTAACAGAGTCAGGCATGGTAGCACATGCCTTTAATCCCAGCACTCAGGAGGCAGAGGTAGGAGGATCGCTGTGAGTTCAAAGCCACCCTGAGACTACATAGTGAATTTCAGGTCAGCCTGGGCTAGAGTGAGACCCCACCTTGGAAAAACCAAATATGTATGTATATGTGTGTGTATATTTATCAAGGTAACAGAGGGCCTAGAGAGAGGGCTTAGTGGTTAAGGTGCTTGCCTGCAATGCCTAAGGACAAAAGTTCATTTCCCCAGTACCCACAGAAGCCAGATGCACAAGGTGGTGCATGTGTCTGGAGTTTGTTTGCAGTGGCTGGAGGCCCTGGCTCACTCATTTCTTTCACTCACTTTCTCGTTATCTGCCTCTCAAATAAATAAAGTATTTGTTTAAAAAGGAAACAGAAGTGCTGGGTATGGTGGTGCATGGCTTTAATTCCAGCACACAGGAGGCAGAGGTAGGAGGATCACCATGAGTTCACCATGAGACTACATAGTGAATTCCAGGTCAGCCTGAGCTAGACTGAGACTGTACCTCAAAAAAAAAAAAAAAAAAGAAAGAAAGAAAGAAAGAAAAGAAAAGAAAAGAAAAAAAGAGACAGAATAACTAGTATAATCCAAATTTTGAGTGTTTGTTCGTGAATGTGTGTGAAATATATACATATACATATATATATGTATATACACATGCATATACATGTATAGGTCCTAAAAGATTATATTATGCTTCATTAATAGTAATCACTATTATTATATATACTTTGTCTCAATTTTTTATTTTTTACTCAGTAAATACTGGACATAAACTATCAGCTACTTTCTAGGCATTTAGAATATTTTAGTGAATAAAACTGACAAATTCATGTTGCCTTTAGCCTTACATGTTAGTGGAGTCAGACCATAGAGAGAAAGTGTAACCAGGAAATTACATGCTATGTCCTTTGTTCTGAGTGTCTGTTGGAGATCAGGTACTTTGTTTTTATTTTCTTTGACCCCACACACACTCCTCTCAATTCCCCCACCCCATCACCACTTAAACCTTTCCAACCCAGTTTGCATCCTATCCTCTTAAGCCATACCTTCCTCCCTCCTATACCCTTTTATGGCCCATTTCTAGCTCACTGGCCTCTACTGACTCTTACTCCAACTTACATACAAATCTGAAAATTTGTATAAGAGAATATGTGGCATCTTTCTTTCTGAGAATGGGTTATTGCACTTAGTATAATACTTTCCAGATCCATCCATTTTCCTGCAGATTCCATAGTTTCATTTTTCTTTAGATTTAAGTAAAACTCCATTGTGTGTATGTATCACATCTTCTTTATCTATTCATTAGTTGATGGCAGCAATCATTAGTTGATGGATGAGCAATATCTCTGTAAAATGTAGTCCTTAAGAGTATGAGCCCAGGAGTGGTACAACTGGGTCATATGGTGGTTCTATTTTTAGCTTTTTGAGAAACCTCCCCACTGATTTCCATATGGCTATACCTGTTTTCGTTCCCACTGTGGTAGTTTGAATAGATGGTGACCAGTATATTCAGTGTTTTATTAGTTTGTAGTTTGGATTTATAGCCACCTGGGAGGAGGTGTCACTGAGCGGTCCAGCCCTAAGATGTGGTGGTGGGTTTGAGTTTCCAATCTAAAGATATACAAAGTCCCTAGCTGGAGTTCCTGAAGTGTGCTGTGCTATGTGACTTTTTGCTTGGGGCTTCTCTGTGTTTGGACCTGTGAAAGGCCAGCTGCTTCTGCTATTGTGGAACTTCCCCTGGATCTGTAAGCTTCAATAAATCTCTTCCTCCATAACTGTGCTTGGTCTGGAAGTTCACCTCCTCCAGCCAGGTGGCTGCAAATCCAAAGTACAAACTAGTAAAACACTGAAAATATTGGGGGCCATCTATTCAAACTACCACATTCCACCCCTGGCCCCCAATAGATTCAAAACCATCACACATCATAAATTGTGCTCAGTCCAATTTCAAAGGTCCCCACAGCCTTTACCAACTTAAGATAGTTTCAAAGTCCCAAGTCTCCTCTGAGATTTAAGACTGTCTCTTAGCTGTGAGTCCTATAAAATCAAACAAGTTACATACTTTCAACATATAAAGGCACAGAGTAAACATTTTCAACTGGTATAAGGCACAGCAAGGAGAGACTAGGACAATGCAAACTCAACCACCATCAAGCAAATATCAAACTTTTGCAGTTCAGGTCCAATAAGACTGACAGTCTCCAGATTTTCCAATTCCACCCCCTCCAGCTTGGCAGAGTAGCTGGGGAACACTTCCATCCCAGGCCAACAGTGTGCTCCATGGTAGCCCCTGCACAGTCCTGGCATATCCAAAACATACTCCTGTCTCCATGCAAACCATGGTCCACCTTCCAAAGGCTCTTTCAGCCTGTCAGGATCCTCATGCCCTGTCTCATTCCACATCTCAGCAGTGGCTCCTGGAACTGTGTGTGCACTTCATGACCACTCCATGCATTTTTAATGCTTCCAAAACTAATAACAGGTGTGCAGGACACAACCATATTCTTAATTCAGGAATGAAATAAATTGTAACCTTGAAAAGCAGGTTTGTTCTCCAATCAGCTCTTTCCAAAAAGAATTTGCATTTCTATCACAGTCTTTCCTCAGGCATTCTCTCCATTGTTTTAATGTAAAGCAGTTGGGCCATCTTCCTTAATATTGCTATTGTATTTCACAATAGCAACTTCAGCAACCTAAAACCAGTCTCAGTGCCTGTAATTTTAACTTACTTGAGGTTTTCCAACTTAAAATCTTAAATCTCTCAATCCAATATCTTTAGCCAAGCACATCAGTCCATTTCAAATTTAACCTTCATCAAACTCTCTGGGTCTGGACAGCAGGATGCAGCAAGCCCTAATGCCAGTAGCCCAATTCCAACAAAGTTCTCTTTAGTCTTGCCTTCCCCTTAGGATGCTCATAAGCCAAATGTCGAAGTTCAATACTGTCTGCACTTAGCATTCTCAAACTGTCATCAGGATAGTCCATAAAACTTGGCTTACCACTCCAGAAGTCACCTTCAGTTGCAAGCACCAAGTTCATGCCCATTCTTCTAAAACAAAGGTTCCAAACGATCAAAATTCACATGGTCAGGTTCATCTCACCCCATATTCTGGTATCAACTTCTGTAGCAGACAGCTTCAGTTTCTCTGAGATGAACTTTCAGACCAGGCACAGTTATGGCCTGCCTTCACAGGACCAAACAGAGAGAGAAGCCCCAAGCAAAAAGTCACACAGCACACTTTAGGAACTCCAGCTAAGCACTTTGCAAATCTTTAGATTGGAATCTCAAACCACCACATCTTAGAGCTGGACTGCCCAGTGACACCTCCTCTACCCAGGTGGCTACAGATCCAAACTACAAACTAATAAAACACTGAATATATTGGGGGCCATCTATTCAAACTACTAAATCTGGTTTTGGTATTAGGGTAATACTGGCTTCATGAAATCAATTTGATAGAGTTCATTTCTTTTCTCTTCTATGGATAGTTTGGAAAGAATCGGTGTTAGTTCCTTGAAGATCTGGTAAAACTCACCAGTGAATCCATCTGAGCCTGGATGTTTCTTAGTTGGGAGAAGTTTTTAAGTTTTGGGTTTTTTAAATTTATTTTTATTTACTTATTTAACAGAGAAAGGTTGAGAGAGAGAATGGGCATGCCAGGGCCTCCAGTCACTGCAAACAAACTCCAGACACATGTGCCCCCTTGGGCATCTGGCTAACGTGAGTCCTGGGGAATTGAGCCTGGGTCCTTTGGCTTTGCAGGCAAATGCCTTAACTGCTAAGCCATCCCTCCAGCCTGGGAATTTATTTGACATTGTGTTTTTCATTTCCACTATTTCAGATGGGTTTTTCTTCAGTACTTCTCTCTCTCTCTCTCTCTCTCTCTCTCTCTCTCTCTCTCTCTCAGTAGAGTTTCACCTGGGATTCATTATGTAGTCTCAGGGTGGTCTTGAACTCACAGCAACCCTCCTACCTCTGCCTCCCGAGTGCTGGGATTAAAGGCATGTGCCACCACGCCCTGCTACTTCTCTCTCTTTATTTATGTCTTGTCCCTATTTATCTCAGTCAGCTGATCTTCTGTGTTCTCTTTGGATTCCTTCAAGAGTTTTCTTTGATTTCTTGGAACATAATTATAATCATTCTTTTGAATTCTCTATAATTCATCTAATTCACTGACACTGAAGGCTATTGTGAGATTCATAATTTTTGTCTTGATTTTTCATGTGTCTTATATTACTGCACTGGGATTTTTGCATTTTGGGTTATTTCCTTGCTTGGATTTTCTGTTTATCCGCTGTATTCTTAGACATGAAGTTCAAAAGTACATGGTGTGGTCCCTATACTACTGTGAGAATAGAAGACTAAAAGCAGTAGTGACTAAATCAGATGGGTATGCCTTGTCAGGAAAAATGCAGGAAAGAAACCAGAGAAGAGACTCGGCTGACAACAGAAATGGGCTTTATTTGGGGAAAGCCTGAGAAGGGCTCTGGCCAGGCATGTCAGCATCCACTTTCCTTACAGACTAGGGGTACTTATGTGGAACGGGTCATTGGAATTCTTTGGATGCACCTTGCCTCAGGGCATGGGTCACTTCAGGGAAGTCCTAAGTGGACAGGTGGTTTGGGGCCATTTCAGGAAAGTGATAATGGGAACAGGTGGTCTGAGTCACTTTTGGGAAATAGTGTTACAATGAATGGAAATCAGTCCAAAAACTCTGTTTTTGTGGTTCTAACACTGACACTGAGTTGTAAAGATGGTTCCTTCCTTGATGCATTTTCAGCTGTCTTGATTGGCTTAGTTGGGCAAGGGTTTAGCTCAACAGGGCTCTGAGCTCCAAGGGATTTTTTTGCACATGATAGGAGAAAGCTAGCTTCTTTTAGGTAGCTTCAGTTAGATACTGTGGCCCAGAAAGAACCTAGGAGATGCCACCCCACATGCTACCTCACAAGGATAGAACTCTTGGCAGAAATCAGTTGTCTGATTGAGACTGATCTACAGCATCCCCTGCTGCCCACAGTCTAGCTTGCTACCTAGATAGGTGGCAGAGGTAGGCTGGCTCTGGGGTCCGCCCTCCAAATCTGCAAACCAATCGGGTGTTCCCCTTGTACATATAGGCTCACATTTACTTCTTGTTTTTTCTGTGTTTGCAGTTCTCCTGGTCTTACCCCTGTGCTGCTTGAATACACATGAATCTGGCTTCCCCCTCACCCAGCCTGGCTGTTGGGGGTGGGGAGAGCATAACAGTGTTTCTTGATCTGAGGAACACTTGTGCTTGCCTTTGCTTTATAGTTTGGAGTAATTTCTCACTTTGATTACATGCATGATTTTCCTCTGGTCTCTGAATCTACCATGTGTGTGTTTCCTTTACACTCTTAAGAGTGGCTGTTTTCACTAACTCTAGTCCTGGTACCTATGTGATTTCTTTAAACTTGGAGTAACCATGAGTATAAATCTGGTTATTACTCATTTCTCCTCTGAATTTCTTGG
This sequence comes from Dipus sagitta, assembly GCA_036346955.1. Classification (NCBI taxonomy): domain Eukaryota; kingdom Metazoa; phylum Chordata; class Mammalia; order Rodentia; family Dipodidae; genus Dipus; species Dipus sagitta. Next base: position 44,869,553 of record CM070770.1, on the reverse strand, counting down.
TCTCTGCTTTGATATTTTCCCTCTTATTTTTCCTTGACCCTCACCATTTGTCCTCTTAACTCCCCTCCATATGCTTGTGGCTCCACCTTAGTCTCTCCTTGAAAGCCTTGGTTTAAGCCATGTGCTTGTGGCTTTACTCCAGTTTCTTTTCTCCCCCAAAAAAGCCTCAATTTCTCTTCAAGGAACCTTATAAACTATGCAGTGTTTCCACATTACAGCATGTTTCCTACTTCCCATGTACTTATGACTCTGCTCTAGCCTTCCTAGATCCCAATCTCCCTGAAATAAACCACACAATTTATGATTTCTCCCTAAATATTGATTCATACTGTATTTTTCTTGAGTCTGTCTTTTTCAATTCATTGTTAAAGGTAGGACAGAACCCAAACTTGGGGTTCATAAATTTGAGTGATCCCTCCCAAACCCCCATCTCCTGCATCAACTCCATTGCATTTTTTTTTTTTTTTTTGAGGCTGTGTCTTTCTCTAGCCCAGGCTGACCTGGAATTCACTATATAAGCTCAGGCTGGACTTGAACTCACAGTAATCCTCCTAACTCTGCCTCCCAAGTACTGGGATTAAGTGAGCCACCACACCTGGGTCTAATGCAGTTTTTCTGTGACAGCCTCAAATCCATCTCCGCAGGATCTACTACCACCCTGAGAGCCAAAAATAAATTAGGTTCCATTGCTCATCTATTCACAATTAGCTCCCGTGCATCTCCTTCAGATATGTTGTAATCCTCCCAAGGCCCTTATAACACCATACTAAGAGAAAGTGTTATTAAGAAACTATGTCAGGGCTAGAGAGATGGTTTAGTGGTTAAGGCACTTGCCTGCAAAGCCTAAGGGCCCAGGTCCGATTCTCCAGGTCCCATGTAACCAGATGCACAAGGTAGTGCATGCATCTGGAGTTTGTCTGCAGTGGCTAGAGGCCCAATCACACCCATTCTCTCTCTCTCTCTCTCTCTCTCTCTCTCTCTCTCTCTCTCTCTCCCTCCCTCCCTCCCTCCCTCCCTCTTCTGTCTCAAATAAAAATAAAAGCTTTAAGAAAAAAGAAACTGTGTCAGATGTTTTGTGGGAAGGGTGGAGAAGGAGGTTCCAGATACATTATGAATCAAAATACTTTATTAATCTGCCCCAAAATTTGGAATGCCTTGTAGCTTTAAGAGAGAAAAAGAAAGAAGGGGGTTAAGCTGGCATACAGACTGTAGATTGTAGGGTGGTGAGAGTCTTGCTCGCAAGTTGGGTTGGTGCACAGAGGAGCTACTGGGTCACTGTAGTTCCTGCCTGGGACCCTCTGCATGGTGAGAGAAAGAGAGAGAATGGAAGAGACAGATGAGGGAGGAAGGGAGAAAAAGAGACAGAGAAGGTCCTCACCAAGGCAGGAGGTAAGTACAGGAATACATGCACCTGGAAGTCAGAATGTAGCCAGGTTTGAGGGGATAAAAAAAGCTTCTTAAACTCCAAGCCCTGAGTACATGTCTGTTTTAACCAAAAAAACTGGAAATCAAACAAGACTGAGAAAGATAATTATTAAATTATCACACTTATTCAGAAGTCAGGAGGGGTGAGGGAGAATCCGTGAACCAAGGAAGGGAAAATGGAGGCACCCATGTTGCCCAAGAGCCCATGAGGGACGTGAACATGAGCCTAAAACATGAAAGGGATTTAGAGAGGAAAGAAGAAAGCACAGAGAGCTCCTGCCATGCTGAGGGCAGGAGGGGGTAGAGAGCCCATGCTGGAGGAAGGGTCAGGGCTTTCCAGGACAGGAACCTAGAGGTTCAGCAGAGATGAACCTGGTAAGAATCTCTATATGATTTTATTGTAGTGGGCTTTGCCCTCAGATGTCAGAGGGTCTTAGAGAGGGCTGATTGGTCTGGGCTCTGGGGGCTGGATCAGGAAGAGACAGCACATCTGAGTAGGAGGTGTGAGCTGATTGGATGAGATTGGGGCAGACTGAATTCCAGCAGCTGGCAGGGCTGTGTGAAGGCAGGGCCCTGTGACTTAAGCAGCCCTTTGTGTTCCAAGGAGCAAACATAAATCAAGATTTCGAGCCGGGCGTGGTGGCGCACGCCTTTAATCCCAGCACTCGGGAGGCAGAGGTAGGAGGATCACTGTGAGTTCGAGGCCACCCTGAGACTCCATAGTGAATTCCAGGTCAGCCTGGGCTAGAGTGAGACCCTACCTCGAAAAACCAAAAAAAAAAAAAAAAAAAAAAAAAAAAAAAAAAAAAAAAAAAAAAAAAAAATCAAGATTTCTCTTATGAACCATTTTTTTTAACGACCTAAAAATTATCTAACTAGTTCTCTCTCAAAAAGGGACTGGAAAGAGAGCTAAACTGGTGGTGGAAGGGTTTTTCTGTCTGTTGGGGCCTGGGGGGCAGGTCAGTGGGAGGTGGCCAGTGGAGGTGGAGCTCTAGGGTCCAAGTGTTCTGGGTGGAGGAGACATAGGGAAAGAAATCCTTTGAAGTATCCCAGGTTGACACTGTGCTCCCACACTCAAGTTGTCCTTTAAACAAAAAACCAAAAGAACCATGTCTAAACATGCAATAACAGGAAATGACAAAATCTAAGACCAAGTAGATGAATTGTTGTAAACATAATAAAGTAAAACATATCAAAGTTAAACTCTGTTTCTGGGGCAAATAAAACTGTCATTTGTCATTCTTGAGAGAGTAAAGAATGAGGAGGTAGCTGTTTTAGGAACCTCCACACTGATTTCCACAATGGCTGGACCAGATTGCATTCCCACCAACAATGTAGAAGGGTTCCTCTTTTTCCACATCCCCGCCAGCATTTATGGTCATTTGTTTTCATGATGGTAGCCAAACTGACAGGAGTGAGATGGAATCTCAATGTAGTTTTAATCTGCATTTCCCTGATGACTAGGGATGTAGAACATTTCTTCTTTTGAGAACTCTCTATTTAGCTCCATAGCCCATTTTTTAATTGGCTTGTTTGATTTCTTATTATTTAACTTTTTGAGTTCTTTGTATATCCTAGATATACAAAGGTTTAAATTTCAACTCTAAATCAAACTAGATCTAGAGCTGAATCCTCCCATGAATGCTAATTATGTCACCATGAGAATAGGCTTCAAAAACTGTGGGCCTCAATTTCTTTACCTACCTGCCAGTCATCTCGAGATACCAAGCCATTATATCTAGATATGTCTACCATCCTTCATCTATGTACCATATCCAGCTATCCATTATCTACCGCTAATATAAGACTATATACCATCTATCTATCTATCATCTACCATATACCTATCAATTATTGAAAGGATTGGATAATTCCATTGTCAAGAGACTGGTTATATTCTCACCTTAACCTACTAAAAGTAAAAGGGCCTTTGATTCACCTCTTCCCTCAGGTGGTGTTAGAAGGAGAACCATTTTTATTTCTGTTCTATGATTGTTACCCAAAGGGAAGAGGAGGCTTTTTGATTGATAATAACACTGGGCCACATTTTAATGGCAAATAGATCTTTGAATAAAAAAAAAAAAAGCAGCCCCAAGACTTGTTCTTCTCCACACTTCTCTGGGAATCTCTGGCCTGCTTGAGTCTAGTCATAGCCCTTGAGCTTCTAGTCATGTCTAGCAATGACCACTTGCATATGACCCTCGTTTTTCTCTTCCTTTTCCATCAGCATTGTGAGATAGTAAATCAGAAAAAGAGACGAGTCAGGGTACAGCAGCTGAAGTAACAAATATATGCCCCAAACTCAGTGGCTTTGTACAATACAAGCTCATTTTCAACTCACATAACAGTAATGGAAGGTGAGACGTCACTCTGCCTCCTGATTCCTGGCTATTTCCTTGCCATGGCCTCAATATGCTCTAGGGTATCATAGAAGTCTGTGTGCAGAGAGCCAAAGGGGACAGTATGGTGGACTGCCCAGGAGCTTTCAGGGGTCAAACCCCAAACAGCATGCATCACTTCCATTTACATGAGAATACACAAAGTCCATTAAGTGTCAATGCCTGTGAAAAGTAGAGGGAAATAGAACCTGACAGAAGAAACTAATCTGTAACTTAGTCCTGACAAAGCAATAGACAACCCAGTGGGGAGCTCTAGAGCCCACATAGAGCCAATAGGTGTCCTCTGCTGAGCTAAAATGGCTGTGCCTCATACGGTGACCACAAGAAGGCTGCCCCCAGAAGGCTGTGACATGGACTAGGAGCTAAGGAGCCTGACAAAGCTGGATAACACCAGACCCCATGAAATGCACTTTCTGAAGCTGGGAAGCAAGACCTCCTGCAAGGGGGCTCTGGAGCACACCTGCATACCCACCATGCATGGCCACAGCTAGCTGTGAAGAAGTCCGAAAATGTGACCCAGCTGTGCCCAAGAAGAGGAAAAAGCAGTTTTATGACAGCTAGCAGTCAGGCAAGATCTTAGCATGTCCTCCAAACTGATTTTAACAAAGGTGTCCTGTTCTTGGGAGTCCAGTGATCTAGCAAGTTCTCGGTCTCCAGTTAGACACGTGTGTTTACTACCTCTATGGAAACCCTCAGTGGAGCAGGGTGATGGCCATCAAGAACCTGAACCTCCTGATCAGTTCAGCTTCCACCGCTGCTCTGTTGCTGAATTAAACCTCTTGGAGCATGTGAAGAGACCCAGCCAAAGCCCAGCTCATCAGTGTTTAGAAGATTGGTGATTTATTAAGTCAAAGCAGAGAAACACAGCCTTTGGGTTACACAACTGTCCTTGTTTATGTACAGACTCATCAGCTTTGACCTCAAAGGTGCTGAGAACTACCATTACTTTCTTGGTTCAAAAATCTGGATTCTTAGAAACGAATCCCCCACTTTGTACCAAGTGACCTACTTTTTCTATCTGGACCATGACCTCTGAAGTCCAGTGGCCAAAGAAAGAGCTGGGAAGTTCTCTGTGTTGTAGCTGCCAAGTCCTCTCCCTTTTGTCTCCTCCCAGGAAAGCATTGGGAAATTCAAAACCACCCAGGAGGAAGGTTTCCTGGGTCAGCTTCTGGCCATCTGAGCTACAGGGGACCAAGATGAGGGTACCATTCACATGCTCTGATGATCCTCGCTAGGGAATTTGGCAATCTCCAGCTTAGATGGGTAAAGGACAGAAGAGAAGAGCCTCGCTGAGTAGATAAATCTAGGTTCAGCACTTCTCTTCCTGCCACCCACTCAGTGTTTCCCCACAGAGCCTGGCAGAGTAGATGCCCCACAGAAAGTGATGATGAGTCCTGTGGAAGATTCCAAGCCATTCCCTTTAGGACTCAACAATGAACTGAAGAGAAAAGATTATCTCAGTCCTGTTCAAGCTCTATCCAACTCTGTGACCATGGGGTAGGTGACCTCGCAGTCTTCACAATTCAGCCATTGAGACAAGAACATCAGATCCACCCATCTCCCTGACTGCCAATAAAAACGTGAGTCTGTGAGCACCAGAGTCCATAACCCTCCTGGCGGTCACTGGTCTCTTCCAGTTGCTTTTCCTTTTGATCTTGGTAACCGACAAAGATTTCCACAAGCTAACTGAGCACTGAGTTAGTTCCTGACCATCAAGAATCACAAATGTGTCAAAACTCCAGACACATCATTTGGGTTTAGATCTGGTTTCTGTGAAGGGTAAGTCAAATGACATTTCAGTACACAAGACCAATAAATGAAGGTGTGCTAGTTTCCTATGCTTTAACATGTTGCCTCAATTAACAATTTAAAACACACACATTTATTATCCTGAGGTTCTGGAGATCAGAAATACAAATTGTGACGGCCTGGGCTGGAGTCCAGGTGTCAGTAGGACTGCCTTCCTTCTGGAGGCTCTGGGGACAATATGCTTCCTTTCCTGTTCCAGCTCCTAAAGGGGGCCCACATGCCTTGGCTCATGACACCTTCCTGCATCTTCACAGCCAGGAGTGTAGCATTGACTCTACTGATGTCTCCTTTACTTATAAGGACCACTCTACTGACATTGAGAATACCCCATTAACCTGGAAGGACTTCTCCATCCTAAAATCTTCAATTCAAGGACACATGTGAGGTCCTACTTGCCATGCTAAGGTAGCACTCACAGAGTCCACAAATTAGTACCTGAACATACTTGAAAGCTAATATTGTGCCTACCACCAAAGATACTTGTATTACAAACAGCCCAACAGAAAACAAAATGGACATAATATTAAGGAATGGCTAGAATAGGCTACTAAGATTTTTAAATTTATTCACTGATATCCTGTAATCAACCAGCTCTCATTCCTGTGATGGCTTTATAATTAAACTCCAGCTAAAGTCCTTAACAGATGATTTCACATGATCCACTCTTCCTAGATCTTGAAAGAGAAAAATATCCTGTATGTGCTTAGGGCAGCACTTGTCTGTGTTTCAAGACAAAGGGGCTCTTATAAAATACGGAGGATAGCGTCAACCGAGATTTCAGCATTCTGCCCCATCAGTGTAAGCCTCTGACCTCCCTGCTGAGTGCCTCCTATTACCTCCACTCTAGTATCTGCCAAGAAGCTGCCAGATACGCCACCTGAGGGTTGCAATCACAAGAAATGTAGGTCAGGTAATTAGTAACCAGTATTTACTTTGGGAAACAGTACACTCCAAAATATATATATATATATATAGGAAAGGCCCCATTCCTCAGGGCCAAATACAGACCTTTCAAGAGAGGAAAACAAACAAGCCCCTCCCCCTCTCTTGCCATCAGTACCATGGTCAGGTCAAGCAGCACTTGGCATTCAGCCAAGCTGTGACACTCCCCCAGAGCTATGCGTTTGGCACATGACTACCAAGAACCAGTGCAGAATAGGGTCCTTCCTGGGATCCCAACCGGGGCTGCTCCTGACCGTTTGTGCAGGGCTCTAAGGAGCAGTAATGGCGCCCCATTAGCCCATTAGTCCCATTAGCCTGGGACACTGATGACCACAAGGAGTGACTAAACCATTTGTTACCAAAGTAGCTCAGGGTGTACAGGTAAAATGATTCACTGTTGCAGGCATTACAAAGCTGCACATCTGTGTTCACACACAACTTCTTAAACTGCCTTTCACAGCTTCAGTGAAGTTTTGTGGCCAGATCACTCTCTTGACTAAAGGTGACTTGACTTACAGACTCCAGGAAGAACATCGGTGCAGAAAGCTGGGAGCATCTTCCAAAATTCACCAGGAGCATTAACCTCACCCACCAAGCATCAGGTGAGTCAGAAATCTTGTATGCAGACCAGCCCAAAAGCCACACAGACTCAGGACAAGAGAGCTCAGACATTTGCCCCAGGGCTCACCAGAAAGCAGGTGTGCTAACAGAAAGGCAGTTCAGTCCATGCCAAGACGAGAGACACTGCCTGGCTCTTTCTTTTTGGACTGCTGTAGTAGACAGCTGAGATGAACTTCCAAACCAGGCCCAGTTATGGGAGAAAGGAAATCTATTGAAAATGGAGGGAAAGTTCCATAATGACAGAAGAAGCTGGCCCACTTTCATAGGCCCAAGCAAAAGAAGGGGGGGAAAAAAGCCACAAGCCAAAACCCCATAAGCAAGCAAGCACACTTCAGGAACTCCAGGAAGAACTCCAGAACTTTGCATATTTTTAGACTAGAATTCCAAATCTACCCCCACACCTTAGGGCTGGATCCCTGGATCCCCCCCCCACACACACACACACAATGACACCTCCTCCAGCCAGGTGGCTGAAGATCTAAACTACAAACTTTAACAAAATCCTGAATATCTCAAACTACCACACCCGTGCTGGAGTTAGTGTGGCCACCATACTGCCACCCAGTGAGGACAAGGCATCCAGCAGAGAAAGGTGTATACACATAGTGCTGGTGACCAGTGCGCTGTGCTTCTGTGTCACACCCCAGGGGCCATAAGACAAACACAGGCTTCTGCCACCTACAGCAAAGCCTGACTCCAGACTTCACTAAGTTTTGTCATGGCAGAAAGGCACCATGGAGAAAGGCTGCTCACCTCAGAGCAGCAAGGAAGCAGACAGACAGAGAGTCACAGAGGCACCAGGATCAAGGTATACGCTCCAGGGGTATGCCCCCAATGACTTACACCTTCCAACAAGGCCCCACTTCCTAGTTTCTACCATCTCCCAATAATGCCACCAAATGATGAGCCTACCAATGGAGTAATCCGTCATTAGGTCACAGCCCTCATGAATCTTCACTTCCCAAAAGCCCCACTTCTGAACCAGGGGCATCAGGCCTTCAACACACAAGTGTTGAGGGGATATTCAAATTTAAGCCATACTTCCTGGTTCCTTGGCAGCCTACCCTCTCTGAATTTCAATAAACTGAGTGCAGTATAGCATCTCCCTCCCCTCCTAAGCTTGAGGACTTGTCCATGGAAAGAGAGGACCTTGGGAGGAGCCAAACTAGTCCAGGACTCCAGGTAGGAGCAGAGAAGGGTACATGAGGGAGGAGGGGCCCAGGGAAACCATCATGCCTGGCTCGTGAGGGGCACTGGGCTAGGCAGCAATCCCATGAGATGGAGCTACCCTCAAATGAGGCATAGGCCCACCTTTTCTTTTCTTTCTAAAGTCTGAGTTTTTGAATAGTCTAAAATCTGTCTGCAAGAAATACCCTGTATTTCTGTATTACCCGGGTTCTTAAACTGTGGGGTCATGTCACTGGATGTGACGTTCACAAAATCTTGACAAGAGTAAAAGTTTCTTAAATGCACAATGACCAAAAATAATTAAAAAGTGTAATGAATCTGAGGTATTTCTTTAAAAAAAAAAACCATTTTATCTATTTTATTTGAACCTGAGCTGCTTCTGGCAGCTCCTGTGCACACTTCCCTGCAGCGTGGTTCTGAGCACGCGACATGCACTCTGCACTGCATATGCCGTAATGCACACAATGCCAGGACATGCGGCCTGAAACACTCAGCTCAGATAACAGACTTCTGTGCAATCTAAATTGCAGGGTTTTTTTTGCATTTATGTAAAGTTTTCTGCTCTTATAGAAACAAAATGGGTTAATTACAGAAAACAAGGACTTTTAATATTTCTTCTACCATCATCCTCAGCAAGTACATATCAAATGAGCATAGCTTTGGTCTGCATTGTGTGAAAAGGGGTCATGAGTGGGAAAAGCTGGAGACGCTCAAGAAGTCCGTTCTAGTAGAAGCCTGAAACTATCAATCAAATGCCAAACCCTACAAACCATTTTTGTAGTTGCCTTCACATTTCTGGGACAAAACACCTGACCAAAACCAGCAGACAGGAAGAAAAGGTTTCTTTTGGCTTACGGTCTCAGGGGGAAGCCTCATGGTGGCCAGGAAAGCATGGCATGAACAGGGGCTGGACATCACCTCCGCCACAGCAGGCGAATTAAAGCAGCAGGAGAGTGAGCTGAGCTCTGGCATCAGGAAGCCAGCTACTATGACACCCCAAATCCCACTCCCAACAACACATCTCCTCCAACAAGCCTCCACCTCCTAAATTGCCACCAGCTGGGGACCAACGACACATGAGTTCATAGGGGATATCTGATTCAAACCTCCAAAGCTATGTTCTTTATTAAGCCAAGAACCTTCACCACTGTTTCCTCTGGGATCATTAGTAGTAAAGTGAGCATTGCTTAAACACAAGCACTCAGTGCTATAATGGTGGATCTGATGACTGACTTGGCCACTACGTGCTAACAGGCAGGCAGTGTGTATGGATGTGCTGGACAATGGGATGTGATGAAACCCACCTTAGTCAGGCCCATGCAAGGTGACACAGACTTTTATCATGCTTATTGCAATACACACTTATGAATTGTTCATTTCTGGAATTTTTCCATTTAATAGTCTTAGACCATGGTTGGCCACAGGTAACTCAAACCACAGAAAGCAATAAAAAGTAGATAAGGGGGTGGTGATGGTAGGGAACTGCTGTTCTCTGTGATCTTACAGAAGCAAACGTAACGACTGCTGCTCATACTCTTGTGCACATGTGCACGTGCAAAGACAGCCAGGCAGAGCACTCCTCCCTACCATCAGGGGTCTGGACAGCACAGAGATATCCATGAGAACAGAAAGCAGGTAGGAGAGAAGCTGCTCCTTTCTGGCTTGCACTCCTCCTTGAGGCTTCTTTATAGAACCTTGGCGCTTCTGAAGCCTTATGAAATAGGAAACAAAACCGCACATCAAATCTAGCCTGGTCAGCATGCGGCTGCGGAAGAGCCGGGGGAGGGGAGGTGGACCTGCCCATGGCACACCTGGCAAGGCCAACACTGGGCTCCACCCTGACTCCCTGGGCAAGCTGGCCCTTACCAAACTGCCCTTCAAGATTTCTTGGCTGTCATGTCAACTTGCAGTGAGGCCTGCAGTTGCATCATTATAGTTTCTAAGAGATTTGCAAGAGGGTTTGGCATCCCCGGAAGCTCGGCTCAGCCCATGGCGCTGCCTCGCGTGATCAAGATAGGAGCTGCCCATCCCATGTCCGTGGTTCCCTTTCTGCCTCTGCTAACTCAGCTTAATGCTGCTATCCAAGCCTCTGCTCAGTGCTAAAGAAAAGCCATGCCATCAGAGGGAGCAAGAGGTGAGGCCGTGGTTTTCCTGGCATTTCCAAGACAACAGTTTACTGAGCAAAATTGTAGTGGCTGGTGGATCTCCATAAAGCATCAAGGTCCACGAGTGTTGCTTAGCAGCAGCTGTCAAAACCTCCGATGCTGCTTACTCCCCTGTTAACTTCCCTAGCCCCACCCCCACGCATCCACACACAAGACCTTACCCAGGTGGTTCATTTCCAAAGCTTTCGAATTTCTATCATCCTTTTGCCACCTGAAAATTTTGTCCCAGTTCAGACCCTCGGCCAAGCTCCCAGGATCTTTTCGGATCCCAGCCCTTACTTCCTCCAAGGACTACACACTTAAGTTCTGTACACTGCTTTCTGAGCTCAGGCACAGGGACACAGAAAACACAGATGAAACGAGATCCACCTGGTAAACATGGAATGGGTCTGCACTAATTCACATTGAGTTCATGGCTATGAGCAGGTAATCACATGTGAAGGGTTGGGAGCAGTCATTTCCATGAACACCTCTGAGAGGAGACATTCGTTACATTTTCTACTGGAAGGCTGAATATAACAAGCTTATAACATGATTAAGAAGGACTGACAGGGCTGGAGAGATGGCTTAGTGGTAAGGTGCTTGCCTACGAAACCTAAGGACCCAGGTTTGATTCCCTAGTACCTACATAAGCCAGATACACATGGTGGCACATGAGTCTGGAGTTCATTTGCAGTGGCTGAATGAAGCCCCTGGAGTACCCGTTCTTACACTCTCCCTCCCTCCCTCTCTCTAATGAATAAATAAATAAATTAATAAATTAAAATGTTTTTTAAAAGAGGGTCTGACGTTTAATAACAGCATAGGAGCTCATGTAGCCTGGGCTGACTAGTACGTATCACCCTCTGGAGAAATCTCAAGTGGTCTACGTGAAGGGCACACAGTAAGGCTCTCATAGGGACCACAGACAAAGAAACTACACCACTGCCAGTTCCCAAGAAGTCCCTTAACTGTGAGGCTGCTCTGCCCAGTGCTGCCAAGGCTTGGTGGAGATTTCATTTACGCAACTGATTTTCGACACCCGGGCTGTTGGCCCCATGAATTTCAACCTGTTTGTCTGAACTTTCTCCATGACAGATGGTTTATATGCTTAGCTTTGAGTAATCCGTGGTATCATCAGTAGCCCACACTCTAAAATTCAGTCACAAGTCAAACCGTGACCTTGCCTTTGAGCCGTTATGATAATGGACTGATAACCTCTGTCCAGATGACCCCAGCATCTTTGCCACATATTGCCACCCTCAGTGTGCATAACAGCCCTGTGAGGCTGATGCTCAGGGACTGTCCTGGCACAGCAAACACAAAGAAATCTGCAGCACCCACTCTGGGTTTTCTGCCTTGGCTTTACTTAGGGTCAGTGGTCAGGAGGGGAAAGTCCCAGGGTACAGGGTACATGGCCAGAACAGCAGAGATCAAGAGTGGCCAAGAGGAGTGAGGGCTGAGCCTGGAGGCCAGTAATTAGGCTTCCTCTATTGTCTCATTCAAACTTGCTTTGTAAGTGTTAGAAGGCTAGAAGGGAAGCAAATTGCCCAAGTAGAAGATGGTCAGTGAAGAGTCGGAAGCAGGACTCTGGTCTCCTAATTCCCATTGGGTTGTACCACTTTCCCAGAATGTTTTCTCTGGTACATCTTTAATAAAGTTGAAGTAACCAATACTCAGATCTAGAAACAGAGCATGGTCTAAGCCCCTGCACACAGTAGACTCTGAGGGTACCTGCTGTCTTCATTTCTAAAATCTTAGATGGGATTTTTCTACTTATGAAGAAGAGATCATACAGGACTAATAATTTTTAATTTTTTGTGTGTGAGAGAGAGAGAATTGGTGTGCCAGGGCCTTCAGCTACTGCAATCAACTCCAGATGTGTGTGCTATCTTGTGCGCATGCACAACCTTGCACATGTGTCACCTTGTGTGTCTTACTTATGTGGGATGTGGGGAGTCAAACATGGGTCCTTAGGCTTTGTAGGCAAGTGCCTTAACCACTAAGCCATCTCTTCAGCCCAGGATTAATATCTGTGCTTTATGTCTGGGAGATTCATTTATTTTTTGCATTTAGATGTATCTAATGACTTTTTCATCATTTTTGCTGTGACTATAGTACAAAATATTTATCCATTTGACTGCAAATGGGCAGTCAGGTAATTCTTAGTCTGGGATTTACAAAAAGTGCTGCTACGAACAATTTTGTTTGCATTTTTGGGAATTTCTGAGTCAAAGGTACACATATGTTCACCTTCAGAAGCTAATACCAAACTCATCCACCATCCGTTTTGTGGTTTGAATGATAAATGTCCCCAGAGACTCATATGTTTGAACACTTGCCTCCTAACTGGTGGCACAGCTTGGGAAGGTTGTGGAATCTTCAGGAGGTGGAGGCTTGCTGGAGAAAGCAGGTCACAGGGGCAAGCCTGGCCTCGCTTCCTCTGCCTTCTCTGCTCCCTGACTACTGCTGCAGTGTAACCATGGCCTCCTGCTCCTGCTGCCACACCTTCTTCACCACAGTGGAGCGTATCTCCTCAAAACTATGAGGCAGAATAAACCCTTTCCTTCAGCAACTTGCTTCTGTTCTGGGCATTGGGTCACAGCAACAAGAAAGTAATCAAATCTTTGGGTAGAGTTCCCTTGGAGAATGCTGCATCCCCCAGACAGGTCGACCCTGATGGAGTCATATGGCCCCTGCTGCAAAGACAAAGGGAAGGGAGAAGCCAGACAGAGGGAACTGTTGCCTTTGTTCCATAAGTTCTTTCCTCAAAGGTGCTTAATCTTCATGAAAGTTACTTGGTCCCAAAAGTAGGTGTTTTTCTCCAGGCACATGGACATTATGGGCTGGGTTTCTTGTTTCTGACTCAGTGGGGCTGCTGAGGGGAGCAGGGTGGGGGAGGAATACACAGTGGAAACTGCAGTGTTCTGTTCTTGCAGAAACCTAGGGATGATTGAGGGCACAGCAGGAGGCTGGAACAGTTTAGTAATCCTAACAGTGGTTGTCATCGACTGGGCACCTTTTATATGCTGACATTATTACAAGCGGTGCGTTCAAAGTCGCTATTCATTAAAGTTCATAGGAGGAGTAGAAATAAGCGTGATGTTAACCACCCAATAGGTGCTCAAATTAAATAAAGTGAAAGATTTCTTTACTGCCAAACTTCTCAGAGTCTTTATGCTAATAATGTGCATTAATTTCCAAGAAGAAAACTATTTGTAAAACTTTTCCCAAGCTTTTTTTGTCCTTATTTTCCCCAAGGCATACTTAGTAATGTCTTGATTTAAAAAAAAAAAAAAGGTGAGAAAATGTTGGCTTCCTCTTACCTGCAGGCTTCTGTCAGAAACAACTTTCTCAGCCCAATGCAATCACGATTAAAAGATCACAAAACCCAGGAGCGAAGCTTGTGTCTATAATCCCAAAATTCAGGAAGGTAAGGTAGGAGGAGCCTCACCTACATAGCAAGACAACATCTCAAAAACAAATAAATAGGCTGGGCGTGGTGGCGCACGCCTTTAATCCCAGCACTTGGGAGGCAGAGGTAGGAGGATCCCTAAGAGTTCAAGGCCACCCTGAGACTACATAGTGAATTCCAGGTCAGCCTGAACTAGCATGAGACCCTACCTCGAAAAAAAAAAAGAGTCCAAATAAATAAACACATTAATTAATAAAAGTAGTAAACCCTGAAAAAAAAGTCCAGGATGATCATGGGATGACCTTGACCACAGGTCATCTTCCAACTCTCAGTGTAAAACTTCACCTATCAGCAGGTAGAGCTTTAGAAAGTAAATCAGTTTCCGACAATGACTACAAAAGTCTCTCCCATCCCACATTGACCCCTGCAGTGCAAGCTCTCCATGCCCCTTCTAGGAGGTGGAGTTGATTTCCACTTCCTTTCAATCTCGGGGGACCTGTAACTACTGTTACCAATAGAGTATGACAGAAAAACAACACTGTGACTTCTGGCGCTGAGTCCTGCAACGTAATGTGACTTCTACCTGCCATTGGAAGGTACCACAGATGCACTTTGCCATATATAGTACAACATTAATCTTCAAGTCATGTAAGAAAAATGACCCTGAGTTAGTTACCATGCTCTGAAGAAGCTCAAACAAAGCAGAGAGACCAACATTTAGGTTAATTTATAGCAGCCCAACACCAGCCATGTGAATGAAGGTGTCTCAATGTGATTGTGAGCCACCTGTCAAGTCTACCTTAGCCTTAGAGTCTTTCCATTTAAGTCCCAAATGTCATTTAGCGGAAACAAGCTATATTCTATGTGTCCTGTTTAAATTCCTGACCCATACAACCTGTGATCATAATAGAAAAGTCTGTTGGTTCTAAACCCCTAACTGAACAGGGAGCGGGTGATGGGGGCATGGGTGAGTATATTTAAATTGAGGGTTCCAGTTGGCGTCAATATTCTTGTTTCTAGTATGGGTGGCTAACTCCCACGTGACATTTTTGGTTAGTATACAATTTTGATAGGTAGGTCATTTATTCAACAATGTGTGTTCAGGTCTACCTCCTCGCACGATGAAGGGACAAAGCACGGATGTGGCACCATCTCCAGGGAGCCCATTATATCCTTTAAAAATTTTTTTTAATATTTTACTTATTTATTTGAGAGAGAGAAAGAAAGGAGAGAAAGAGGCAGATAGATAGAGAGAATGGGCACACCAGGGTCTCTAGCCATTGCAAATGAACTCCATATACATGTGCCACCTTGTGCATCCAGCTTTACGTGGGTAGTGAGGAACTGAACCTGGATCCTTTGGTTTTGCAGGCCAGCACCTCAACCAACAAAGTCTCTCCTATATTCCAGGATGGTCCTGAACTCACTATAAAACTGAGAAGAATGACCTCGAACTCCTAAACTCCTGAGTGCTGGAATTACAGACTTACACCACCAAGCCCTGTTTATGTGGTTTGGGGATCAAACATGGGGTCCCATGCATTCTAGGCAAGCAACCTGCCAAGTGAACTTTATCCCCAACCCAGGAAGCCTAGATCCTATGTAGACACTTAGTTAAGTGCTAGAACCACACAACTGCAAATACCGTCTTGAACAGAAAGGAGCAGATGGGGGAGGAAAACGAAAATCCCTGACAACCAGGAGATAAATAAAGTTCCGGGTGCTTGAAGCCAGATACAGTAACTCAAATGGGTTGAAGCCGGAAATGGTTTTCCAACCAGCTGTGACTTCGAAAATCCCATATGTGGTATCACATTAAGCAGCTATTTTAGAAATTCTTTCATCATTTTCAGAAGCATCTCAGGAGACCTTCCTTCCTCTTGGAAGGCAGCCAGCGAACTGCAGAAATCACTTCATCAGCAGGAGGGGAGGCATTTCATATGCAACTGAATAATGTTGAGAACAAGGTTGAGCAGTTTTGAATACATGATCTTCCCTCCTCTTCCCCCTTTCAATGATGGAGTCCCAGCACCTGAGTATGAATGGGATGCAGCACTATGGAGTCCCTTAATGGAGTGAAGATCCCATTTCTGAGTTAACAGAAAAATTTTCCATTAGTGCCAGTGCTCGAGGCACCAGAGGGTAGTCACATAATTCACTTTGCTGTTCAATTCAATTTATTATTATTTATTAAGGATTTGTGCCAGCCACTGCTGAAGATGGAGTAATGAACAAGACAGCAAGAGTTCCTTCCTGGCGTAGCTCACACGCCAGCTAGTGTTAGATAAAAGCAGATGTTAGACAAAACTGTAAGTGTGGTAGGTACAACAGAGAGGAAGAGATAGATACAGGGAGAGGTGGGAGATGTCCCCCCTAAGCACGCAGGAAAAGGAGGACCCTTAAGGAGGTAATCAGGAGAGGAGGGAGAAGAGCAGGGCAGATGGGGGAAGGTGTGGCCATGGTTGTATGAGAGACTTGGGGGTTTCTGAGGAACACCAGTGTGGTACTTTGAATTTATGTCCCCCAGTAGACTCAAATGTTTTATTAAAGATGTACCTTGGATTTCCAAGCACCTAGCTAAAAGAGGTGTCACTGGGCAGATCCTGGAGTCAAGCCCTAAGGTGTTACTAAGGGGCCAATAGGAAGTCCAGCTTAAAGGTATGCAGAGTGCTTGAGCTCTGCCTGGGTTCCTGGTGTGTGTTTGCTATGGGTGGTGGATTTCTTCTCTCCCTCCCTCTCTCTCTCTCTCTCTCTATCTATCTATCTGTGTAAGGGGGCCAGCCATTTTCCCCATTATGAAACTTCCCTGGATCTGTAAGCTTGAAATAAATCTCATTCCTCCTATAAACTGTGTCTGGTTTGGACATTCATCCCAGCAGTAGGGATCTGGCTACAACAGCCACCACGGGTGGCAAGAGCTAGAAGGAGAGCAGATGAGATGAGGCAGTCACAGACGAGCACAGCCAGCATCCGGGACATTCTCTGCGGGGCAGTGAGGTGCCATCAGTGCATTTTAAGGAAAGAAGCTGTGTGGTGACACTGTAAAGAACCAGGGGGACAAAGGAGGGTGGTGTGAAGGGACTATGCAAATTTTAATGAAGGTTTTAATTTGAAAAAGCAAAAATAAGATAAAAGCTTGACAACCTTAGCAGAAAATATTTTATATATATATATGATATAAATTTACCTATTTATTTATTTATATTTTTCAAGGTAGGGTCTCACTCTAGCCCAGGCTGACCTGGCATTCACTCTGTAGTCTCAGGGTGGCCTCAAACTCATGGGGATCCTCCTACCTCTGCCTCCCGAGTGCTGGGATTAAAGGCATGTGCCACCACGCCTAGCCCAATTTACTTTTTAAAAGATTTGAATCTGTATTACACTCATGACATTAACATAACGAATTAATATTAATTGCCCACATGTTGTTAAAATAAAGATAGATTAAGAGACAAGATTAAAAAGCAAGGAAGAGGCTTGAGGAGATGGGGTACTTGCTGTGTAAGCATGAGGACCTGAGTTTGATTCCCCACCATGTGAAATCCAGGTGATGGTGCTGTGCACCTGTAATCCCAGTGCTGGGGAGGCAGAGGCAAGGGGACTCCAGGGCTGCTGGCAAGGGAGTTAGTAAGCTCTCATTTCACTAAGAGACTTGTCTCAGAAAAAATAAGGCAGGGAAAGACTGAAGAATGTGATAAGCAGCTCTTGCCTCCACACAAATACAGGTACACCCCCCCCACCACACACACACATCAAATGTGCATACACACACAGGGAAAGAAACTAAATAAAGTATAAATACAAAAGAAGACATTAGCATTTGTTAAGAAAATTGATAGGTACTCTATAAATAAGTGGAAGATCAAGTGTACTAAAGGAAGTGACATAAAAAAGGTGAATAAAATGTAAGTCATTATCAGTGTAGGAAAACACAAAACTACTCGTTTTGTAACTCCTCATTAAGTGATCCAGGAAATAATCACCAATGGTTGAATGAATGTGTTCTTTTTTAATATGTTTATTTATTTGAGATAGAGACGAAAGAGGGGGGGGGAGGGAGAAAGCATGTGTGTGTATGGACAGGCCAGGGCTTCCTGTCACTGCAAATGAATTCCAGATGCATGCAGCAGTTTGTGCATCTGGCTTTATGTTGGTACTGGGGAACAGAACCCAGGTCATCAGGCTTTGCAAACAAGCTCCTTTAACCACTAAGCAATCTCTCCAGCCCTGGTTGAATGCTTTTGAGAAACTAAATGGAAGGATTCAGTCGTCACTCTCTGAACCTTCTGGTCATCTTCAAGAAGATATTATGGACTGGAGAGATGGCTTAGCGGTTAAGGCACCTGTGAAACCTAAGGACCCATGTTCCACTCTCCAGATCCCACATAAGCCAGACAAGTGCAAGGTCGCACATGCCCATTAAGTGGCACAAGCCTCTGGAGTTTGGTTGCAGTGGCTGAGGCCCTGGTATGCCAATTTTATCCCTCTTTCTTTCTCCCTCTCTCTAAATCTCTCTCTCTCTCTCTCTCTCTCTAAAAAAAAGAGGAAGATACCATGTGTATGCTGCCATTACTCAGAACTACCTTTGAAGTATTTTTGAGAAAAAGTATATTGATCAATATGCTGGTTGTATAAAACCAGTTTTCACGAGATACAGAGGATAGAGGAAAGGTGAAGACCATGGAAAGCCCTTGGCTGAATCCAGAAGGTGGACAGATGATTCATGGGACCAGGTCAGAGGTTGAGAGCGAGCATCATAGATTAAAAACAAATTAAGTCAAATATAAGATGAACTCAATTGGTGGACTTTGAATTCTGATTTGAAAACCAGCTGTAGAGTGATTGTGCTTTTGATGGCGAGGATCTCTTGGCAAGAGCATTCCCGCTGACATGGTCCTTTCCTTTGTTTCTAGAAGAGAGATGGGGCACACAAGTGGCACGGATGCAAAGGCATGTCCCGCCAGAGGGATAGACAATGCTGAGGGAGCTGTGGCATCGCTAAGGTCTTCAGGGAAAAGAAGGTTTCCAGGCGACATTCCTACAGACAAACAGTACTAAGAGCACCCAAACCAGGAAGAGGGCAAAGTCGTCCTAATGCACGCAAGAAAATATTTCTAAAAAGTAACTTTGGATATGTTTAGGATATTAGTGATATTGAGGAACTACTAATTCTATAGATGTGATAGTAGCATGCCTGTAGATGTCTTTCTTTTGTTTTTACCTTAATTTATATATTTTTTATTTTTATTTATTTGAGAGAAAGATACAGAAATAGGCAGGTAGAGAGAGAGAGAGAGAATGGGCATGCCAGGGCCTCCAGGCACTGCAAACGAACTCCTAGCGAAGCCTAACTACATGCTGAGTCCCGTGTATTTGCCAGTGAGCCACCAGACCTCAAGGTGGTCTTGAAGATTCAGACACAGGGAGCTGCCACAGCTTTAGATCAAGCATCAGTCATCCTTTGGGTGATGGTCATATTAAGGTGCTGTCAATGGAAAAAAGGATCAGAAAGGCTGTGGGTAGGGGGTAATAGTGTCTTCCAGACATGGTTTCTTCACAGAGAGATCTAGTCAACAGAAGAATGAGAACAGCAGTGGATCTCAGTAGCATTTTCATCACTTCCAACCACAGTCCTGACTTATTACAAATGTAATTTTAAAAATTATCAACAAAAAGCCAGGCGTGGTGGTGCACACCTTTAATCCCAGCACTTGAGAGGCAGAGGTAGGAGGATCTCTGTGAGTTTGAGGGCAACCTGAGATTACATAGTTAATTCCAGGTCAACAAGAGTGATACCCCACCTTAAAAAAAAAAAAAAACATTAACAATAAGGGGGTTGGAGGGATGGATTAGCTGTGAAGGCATTTGCCTGCAAAGCCAAAGGACCCAGGTTCAATTCTTCAGGACTCACGTTAGCCAGATGCATAAGGAGGCGCACACATCTGGAGTTCTTTTGCAGTGGCTGGAGGCCCTGGTGGGCCCATTCTCTCTCTCTCTTTTAAATAAATAAATAAATAAATAAAATTTAAATATATATATCAATAAGGTGGCTGGAGACACGGCTTAGCATTTAAGGTGCTTACCTGTAAAGCCTAAGGACTCATGTTTGACTCTCCAGGTCCCACCTAAGCCAGACACACAGGGTGATGCAAGCACACAAAGTTGCACATGTGCACAAGGGGGGTGCACATATCTGGAGTTCTATTGCAATGGCTGGAGGACCTGGATCACCAACTCTCTCTCTCCTCTTCCTCTCTCTCTCTCTTTCAAAAAAAATTATCAATAAGGAATTTTATATCTATAAAAACCCTTCCCCCTATCCTTCTATGCTATGGATAGACTACAATATAAATAAAGAGGAAGCATGGGGAAAATTCCTAGTGCCCGTGACTGGAAGGTAACAAGTTGAATGAAGTGAATATTCCTATGCTAATAAGCACTGGATGCTCAATGGATTGTCCTGAGATGGAAGATGCTTGGCCCTGAAATTAGTAGGCAGCTCAGCAATTGATCTTCCAAAGCAAAAGACAGAGACATGTGAGAAGGAGAAAATATTAGTGGCTCCATTTAAGTCTTTACTATGGTGTTGGCAAACACACACACACACACACACACACACACACACATACACACACAAAACCTTGGGGCTAGCGAGATAACTTAGTCAGTGAAGTGCTTGCCTTGTAAGCATGAGGTCTGTGAGTTCAATCCTCAACACCCATATTTTCAAAAAGCATTTGTCATCCCAGTGCTGTGGGGGAGGGGTGGAGACAGATGAATCTCTGGTACTCATGTTCACTGGTCAACAAGTCTAGCATCCTTGGCAAGTTGAAGCCAATGAAAGGCCTTGTCTCAGGAAAGGTGACTGGCACCTGAGGAAGTTTGTCCTTGGGCACCACACACACATGCATCTACACACATTCAAACACAGAAAAAAAAAGAGAGAGACAGGAGAGAGAGAAAATAAGGGAAAGAGGAAGAAAACAGACCCCCCCCCAAAAAAAAATGGCATTTGTCTTAAGAAGACTTCAGAAGAAACCGTGGTCTATTCAAGCACTTTTCTTGCCTCAGTTCTCCTTGGCTATACACTGATTAATTGATCATCACAGTCCAAGCTCTGAAGCTGGGATAGAGACAGAAAAGAGTAAAAGGCATGACTGATGTCCTCACAGAACCCGTATGTTGCTGGACTAAAACCACTGAGAAGTGCTCTGAATGTGCATGCAGTGGAAACCGAGGAACGGCCAGCGAGCGTGGGCTGAAGTGATGGGGAGGCTTCCTGGGGTTTGGAATGAGATCTTGGGAGATCAGTTGGCTATGCACTATATACATCAGAAGGGGTGGGAACTGAACTGCACAGCAACATGAAGCCCCAAAACAGAAAGGAAATCACAATGATCAGAACTCACCAGGGAGGCTGGCTGAGGGCTACAATAGGGAGGACAAGGAAGCCTGGCCAGCGAGTAAGAGGGTGAAGGGGTGGACCTTGAAGACTGAGGAAGAGGAGCAAGGCGCTTGAATTTAAAGAAGATGACCGTATTCCCTGATTCAGCCCCCTGGGCAGCAGCAGGGTGCTCGTGTCCAGCTGAGGCACCCAGGGACCTGGAAACAAACGGAGTTACTAAACCCCCACCGCCCAAGCCCTGAGACACAGGCCTCGGTTTTGAAGTTGTGAGAACTTTGGAGTTGTGAGAACAAGGATGTCAGATTGGAGGGGCTGAAATGAAGGCACAAATGGCAACACTTGAATATTAAGCAGTCGTTAGACCCAGAGTCCAAAAGGCTCGCTTCCAAGACTGTCCACCCTGGAGACCAGCATTTCCCCTTGCCAAGGGAGGACACACGCAGCTGCTCTGCATCCCCAAGAAGCCTCGTAGAGACACCACAGGATGGCCAGGAAATGGCTTGGCAAGGTCCCTCCTGACTCCTAGAAATCCCATAAAGAGCATCTGTTTCTCCTTCCCTTCTTCCTCTCCTTCCCTCCCCCTCCTCATTTGGCCTTCGACAGCATTGGGAAGATTCCAAGACACCCCTGCCCACTGCTTTCACCAGAGTGTCTTCCACTGCTCAGCACAGAAGCCTGTCCAAAGAGCAGGGGCACACAGGAACCCCTCCTGCTCTACAAGCTACTACCAACTAGGAGAGGGGACACTGAGGCATTCAGCTGGCTTCTGTTGCAGAAGGAACAGTTATGCTCAGGCCTGTAGCCAGACACAGCCAGCATAACCTCCATCAGACCTGGCCAGTGTCCCCAAGACAACAGGGCTGTCTCCTACATGCACCCACAAACACACAGAAACAACCCTCTACATCAGGAAGAGTGGTGGGAATGGACTCGTGGTACAGGAATCTGACCATGAGCCTTCCTTAATTGCTTCATTGCTTCTTTACCTCTGCATTTTGGGCATTCCTTCATCTCAGTACAGATCTAACTCTTTCTAATGTCTGCGCACAAACATTCAGCCCACATCTACTTATGTAACTGGAGTTTTCAGGGCAAAAATGGGGCTCTGGCAGCCCCAACAGGCCAGGCTCACACACTCATCCTAGTAACCAGTTAAAGAGACGAGTACTGGTGGAAGGCAGAGGCTGGCTCACTGTAGCCACGTTGGGGAAGAAGGACAGACAAAGGGGTCCAGTGACCCTACATCAATCTTTGGAGTGCTGACATGACCTTTAGGTTTAAACAGAGGAAAAATGTGGACAGAAAGTCAAGAGGTGTACACAACTGAAGAGTCCTGGTTGGGGTGTGGACCAGCAGGTTATTGTCTCAGTCCTAGTTTGGAAGGTGCTACAGAGACATCCTTAATGCTGTCATCCCTTGGGTGGGGGGTTCACTCTTGTTCCTACAAGATGATCACTCTGCTCCTGGGTGACGCCTTGTCCTCACAGATGTTTACTCTCATCTAGAAGATCTTTTCAATGTGCTACATTGGCACAGGAACAAATAAAGGGGTCCATTGTCCCCACCCCATCTATCTTTGGGGCATTGAGATGAGGTAAGGTTTAAATTAAATAGAGGGCAAAGAGGAATGTGTAACTAAGCAGCAATCATGGTCAAGCAGTGGTCATACCCATCATTTTCCCAGCTCTTCAAGGTGGTCCAGTGAGATGTGAACTTGTTAATTTGTGTTAACACCGACGCTACCATCTTACCTCCAAAGGCAATTGTCCTCAGCTGGGGACTGGTCTGTCCTGTGAGAGTTTACTTTTTCTAGAATTCAAGGTGACTTAAAAGGAAAGGTCAAGGACAGTAACAACTCTGTGCTAGCAGCTGACGTACAGACAGAAGATGAAGGTGGTGGTGCCAAGCTTTCCTCCACCTTGTGGGCCTGAGTGAGGAGAAGAATCTTTGCAGGAAAAGCAGCTTCCATCTGCCTGTTTCCCTCCGCTATCACAGATGCGTGCGTGCACATGCACGCTCCACTTTGCTCCACACACGTAACTACACAGACTTTCTTCTTTTCCGTGCTATTCAACATTTGTACTAATTTTATTGAGCAATAAGCTCTGGTACCTGGGAACTCCTGGATCATGGAAATGATATAGTGGAGGAAAGAGAAGGAAGAAGACAAAGAAGAGAGAGAAAACTGGTTTGCCTGCAGAAGATGTCTGAGCGATGCAGTGTGAGCTATCTAAGCACTCTCCTTCATGCAGCCAGTGTCCCTGAAGAACCATGTCCTACTGTACACAGTGACTTGCACAATGGAACTACCCATAAACAATGTTCAAAGTAACATGGATTTTCCTGAAGAAGCAATCATACTGAAATCATGGTGAAAAGCCCAGGGTACAGGGGTTAAAAGTATTCACCAGACCAGAAATGATAGAAATATTTTAATAAGAATAGAACTCTGGACAGAAATGTAGGAGGTAAAGTAAGACAGAGAAAGAGAGACAGTAAGAATTGTACCCCTGAAGGGGGATGGGTTCTTTCACAGCAGTTGAGAGAAGTTACCTGGCCTTGTCTCTTGGGCTATAAGGAGTAATATTTGAATAGAGTTCATGAAAACAGATCACTATCTTTAGGTAGGAAATTTTACAATACCATGTGTCCTCTTTGAGACTGGTCATTTGGGTGAGTCAGCAGGAGTCATTAGGAGTTAATGTGTAATTGTTTGTATAAGGTATCATAAAACACTGGGCCAGATCCAAGCAGGTTGGGGCTGACCGTTACAGAGCAAGGAGTTTTGCTTTTTATTCTTGGCATTTTGTCTCTATTGAAGTTATTAAACCACCAGGGTCCTGGGTGACAAGGACAGCCTCTCCTGCTTTGTAGTTTATTCAAAGTCATTGGGTTAAGCTAGGAGCACCATGACAGCCCACACCTGCTATAAAAGCAATGTTTGTGCCAAGACTTATAAGTAGGCGCACACCACTGACGTTCCTTGCTAAAGTGTAAGGATTGCAGTATGTGACCAGCATCTCTTGACACTCTCTGCCCCATGCACATGTGACTGACAGCTTACTCTGCATTCCTCTAAGCTCCATGGTGTTTGTGATCTCGGTCAAAGAGTTAGGATGAGATACAGAGTGTCATGGAGAAGATGGGTGGGATTTATTACAGAGCAAAGTAAAGCATTCTCAAGGGGCGAGTGGGCAATGGCTAAAGGGACCGCTGTCCTAAAGCATATTCTCAAATGGTGAAAGGACAATGGCCACAGAGACCAGTGGGTCAACCTTCATTTCAGGTAGGTTTATACTATTTATAAAGTCTCTAGACAAGGAGCCTTGTTAGCACAGTAGGTAGTCTCATATAAAATCTCTAGAACAGACAGCTTTCCATGAGGGCTGTTTTCTGTCCAGGTGATTAGAGGGCCTGGACGGATTTACTGGAACGGGAGGTACAATAGATATCCTTGTTCTTCACCAGAAATCTTCCATTACATACTAATGTTTTGACCTTCCAGACATTCAGAATGTCATGTCACCATTCAGGGCAGGGATAGGCTCAGATCACAGACTTTTGAACAATAATCCTGTAGTTTGGACTCCTGGCTTTACGGTTGCTGATTATGAGGAAGGGATCCATGCACAATAACCCCCAGGTCTTCTAAGGTCTAACCCACTACTTACCACATCTATTTGTGCAGCACACTCAGAAATAATTGGCACATATGAGCATGTTAATACACATCCGCATAGTCCCTTGCACATGGAACTGCACTTTCTTTTCTATCTGTAACATTTTAGCTCTTCACATCATAACGTTCTAATTGGTCATTCCAGCCTTGTGCAATCTTCAACACAAATGTGCTGTATTGCTTGAAATTTCAGACCACAGTTTCCTCTGTTGGACAAGTATCACATTTTGTGCATTTTGAGATAAAATATTATTTTATGTCCCATGGTGCTTAGACTTATTGGCAATATTTGATAAATGTGAGCTCACTAGGCAGGAGAGATGTCTTCAGGGGAGAGAAATAGTCGTGAATCCTTTAAGGAATAAATCCCCAGGTTATATCAAATGCACTAGCCATCATGACCTGGGTCTGATTTTCTTTGCACCTTCTGTATCAGACATAATATTTACATGTGACATATAAATATAATAGAAGTATTCTACCTAAAGTTAAAATAATCTGGAATGCAATAGTCCTAGAGAAGTTACAAGGGTTAGGCAAATGACTCAGTGGGTAAAATGTTTGTCACAGAAGCATGATATCCTGAGTTCAGATTCCTAGAACCTCTGTAAAGATGGACACACATCTATGAGCCCAGTGATCCTACAGTGAGACAGGAGGCAGAGACAGGAGAATCCACAGAAGTTTGTGGGTGAGCTATACTGGCATATAGCAGTGAACAGCAGAGAGATCTTGTCTAAGCAAAGTAGAAGATGGGGACTGTTTTAGTCAACTTTGCATTGCTGGCCGAAAGCAGCCGACCCAAAGAAGCAAGTTATGGGAAGAAAGGGTTTATCTTGGCTTACAGACTTGGGGGAAGCTCCACAATTGCAGGGGACAACATAGCATGAGCAGAGAATAGGTATCATCTCTTAGCCATCATTAGGCAGACAATAGTAGCCAGAGAGTGTGCCAAACACTGGCAAGGGGAAGCTGGATATAACACACATAAGCCCACCCTCAGCAATAAATACACTGCCTCCAGGAGGCTCCAGTTCCCAAACTGCCACCAGCTAGGGGCATAGCATTCAGAACACATAAGTTTATGAGGGACACCTGAATTAACCCACCACAGGGACCAACACCCAAGGTTATCCTCTGACCTCCACACACATTACCACTGTACATGTGTGCCCACACTCACATCCACATGAACATCAGACACATACACACACACAAGACTTTCTAAAAGAAGCAATGTGAGCAGATGAAACAAGCATCTTAACCAGCCAAAAACTCATATGCTTTAATTACAGTGACTATATTCCCCATGTGCCCATAGTTATTTGTATCCTATGAGATACTTTATTTGATGTTTGGAGTTTTTTAAATAAGTTGCTACCTCTTAAAATTTTGTATTTTTTTAGATTTATTCAATTGAGAGAGAGAAAGAGAGAGATAGAGAGAGAGAGAGTGGACATGACAGGGCCTCCACTTCTGCAAACAAACTCCAGATGTATGCGCCACCTTGTGCATCTGGCTTATATGGGTCCTGGAGAATCAAACCTGAGTACCTTGGCTTTGCAGGCACATGCCTTAACTACCAAGCCATCTCTCCAGCCAAAGTTGTTACCTCTTAATTCTAGTTTTTCTTCTGGCCAGTCTGATTCCATAGATGTATGGGTTGAGTGAGAGACTCTTTGTTAAGGAAATAGGCAGATGAACAAAAAGAGAACACTTGAAGTCTCCACACATGTGCACACAGGGCACATGCACTTGCACACACATGCATACACTGCACACACATCACGTCATACACCATACATACTCTACACACATGCCAACTTTTAAAAACTGTAATGGTTTTTGATATCTACATTATTAAACTCTCATTTGTGACTCATTTCTCCTATTGTTTTGGTATTACATCAGATTCTAAAGTGAGGAAGTAAATGGATAGTCATAGTTCAGAAGAAATCTGGTAGCAATATAATAGAACTTTAAATTCCTTTTAAACAAAAATTGTCTTTTCCACAGGAACCAAATATTATTAGATACAGACACAGAAACAAGAGGTAAAACTTGTGAGAAATTAGGGTTTCCATAGATTTGATGGCATAGTCAAATCTCATTCTTTGTTTTATTATCAGAAAGGAAAAGAAGAACTCTAATTGGGATCATTTTATAATATTTCCTGTTTACTTTATACTGACAAAATATGAATACTGTGACACACACACACACACATATATATATAATCTACTATAGGAGATTTTAAAGAAATATTTAATCAAAAAACATGGGCTATTAGAGTGTAAATGTTGTTACTGGAGACTGATTATTTTTGTATGATTTGGATTAAAAAAAGAAAACAAGCCATGGGCTGGAGAGATAGCTTAGTGGTAAAACGCTTGCCTGTGAAGCCTAAGGGCCCCCATTCAAGGCTCGATTCCCAGGGACCCACGTAAGCCAGATGCACAAGGTGGCACATGTATCTGGAGTTTATTTTCAGTGGCTGGAGGCCCTGATGAGCCCATTCTCTCTCTCCCTCTTTCTCTCTCTGTCTGTCACTCTCAAATAAATACATTTTAAAAATTTGGAAAAAAAAAACAAGCCAAATCTTTGGGTATCCCCAAGAGTTAATGGAATCAAAGTTCTCTAAGTAGCACAAGTATACCATAGGGCCTCCCAGAGCCTTAGATTTGTTGTCTCTTACTTTTATTTTGTGTGTGTGTGTGTGTGTGTGTGTGTGTGTATGTTGTGCACATGTGTATATGTATTCTTGTATGTGTGCAGGCACATGTGTATGCACATGTATGTGAAGTCCAGAGGTGAGCATCAGGTGCCTTCCTAAATTACTGTCCGCCTTAGTTTTGTTTTTTTTTTAAGACAAGGTGTTTCCCTAAACCTGGAGCCCACCCATTCAGACAGATAAGCTAATCAGTAAGTCCTAAGGATCCTCCTGTCTCAGCATCTCTAGCACTGGGATTGCAGGTATGTGCTCCAAAACTCAGATCACTATACAGCTTCCAGAGATTCAAACTCAGGTCCATGTGGTAAGCACTTTACTGACAGACTCTGTCATCTCCCCAGCCTGGCATTTTAACACTTTAAATATCAATAGCAACATAGTAATCCAATTACTTGTATCTAGTCAATATGTTTCCTTCTTTTTAGTAGGAAGTTTAATTGTTTGGTTTTCTAAGAGTTTGGATTTAAAATGGAGGCATTCCCCTCCCCAAATGGAATTCTTGTTGGAAGATTTAAAATAAGTCTCTGCGTGGAAAAAAATAAAATAGCTATCTGTTAACTTAAAAACTGGATTTTAAAATCCAAATTATACTGAAAAATTAGAGAATTTTTAAAGAATCCTTTCAAACATGAAGACTTGATTTCAAAGGGTAGAAGGGCTGGCTGAGCCAACAGTCATAGCAAAACGTGACCAGCGAGAGGCCACAGTGCTGCCACTGCTACTGGGAGTGCCGCTAAGACTAGTGTGCAGTATTTCTAGCACTTAAGAAAATATTCCAAGACAAGTTCAACCGTTTTAGACAATGTTAAATACTTAAGTCTAAAAGGATTTAAGCGATCTAAAACAGTGAGAGATGGGAGAAATGTCAGGGAGGTTTTGAGTTAAGTGACTTGGGGTACTCAATATCTATGGGGTTGAACCTTCTTTAGTTCTGGGTCCTCAGAAGTCTGCGCAGGTCTGAGGTGAGAAGAATGGATTCAAGAGCTTATGTCTTGAAGTTTTGTAACACAGGAGATGGTTAGAAATACCGGCTAGAGTCCTTCTATCCAGACTCAAGGGAATCTTTGAGGTGGTATCTTTTTTTAATTGACAGAATCACCTGGTTTAGCTCATTTTACTTACTTGTTTTTCAGGCACTCACTGTGGACTCTACAACCAAATTTGAAGGTTTTTTAGTTATCAGTGATAAAAGTCTCTTATAATAATGAACAATATCGCCCTTTAGCAGAGATTGCTCATGCAGTCCTCTATAGGTCCAATGATATTACATAAGGAGACAATTGATATTTTCCAAAAGGGGACAGAGCTTCTATTTAGAACTAAATGGGAGTGTTCTGGTTAAGGAAGTCAAAAGCTTTAGTCAATTTTGACAATTAAAATTTTTATAGAGTCATTCATTTGTTCAACTAAGCCAAAGAATTGAGAATGGTAAGTGCAACGAAGATGCTATATAATACACCAGATCTGGGGGCTGGGGAGATGGCTTAGTAGGTAAAGTGCTTGCTACACAACCCTGAGGACCTGAGTTCAGATCTCCAGACTCCATGTAACACAAGCCAGAAGCTGTGGTGAGCTTCTGTGGTCCCACTGCACCTGTGGCAAGAAGGGAAGTGGAGATAGGAGGGTTTTCTGGAAGTTCACTAATGGAGTAGTGAACAGTAAGAGACCCTGCCTCAAACAAGGCGGAAGGTGAGGATTGACCTCAGAGCTTTCTCTGACCTCCACACACACGCTGTGGCACATGTGCGCCTGTACTCACACACAAAACACACACAAACATACACACCAAATAAATAAATAATTTTACTAGGTCAAAATTTACAAATAGATTTAAAGAGAAAGTCGGGTTTTAATTTTATATTAGTGTATTTGATTGTGACCCAAGGAATTTTTATAACCTTTAATCATAATGAATACACATCACTTTTAAGTTTTATCTGTTACAAACCTCTTTGCATTTTGAAAAAAAAAATCTTTACTTTAGGACAAAAAAAATCTTATTTTACCATAAAAATGCTTTCGTTTTTCATAAAAATACTTTCATAACATAATAAACAAATTTACCAACTTATTAAGAGTTGAATCCAAATTACATTTATGATGTAGCAACCTAAGAGAAACTGTCCACATTGTTAAATTATAAAATGTTCATCTGTTGCAGAGTCTAGCAAACTTTATTGCCATTTAAGTTTTTAAAAGACTCTTTTATACATTTCTTTTCTCTTGGTATCACAAGAGTCTGAGTGTTATAGACTGTAACATTCCAGTAAGAAATACCCAAGACAAAGCTTGTGATGACCTGATACCACACTATCTTGTATAAGCAAGAAGGCAGGAGGGAGAGAAATGTGCAGGGATCTCAAAATCTTTATATGTTAATGCTTCAATTATAGTTTTGAATGCAAAATGTATTTGTTTCTCTGAAGAACTGGGGAAGCCAGAAAATGGTTACTCTTTTTGGAGGGACCCAAAGGAAGACAAAGAATGAGAATCCATTGCCCAGACTGGAGAGGAGACTTGAAGGCTTGCTATTGGAACCAGGCTGGACCTTAGAAACATAACATGTCAGAAAATGAAACAAAACAAACAGAACAAATTTCTAATGACATTTTGTCATGTTGTATCTGTCAGACTTATCTATAGCATTGCTACGTATATCATAAGAAAACTTTCTACTACAAACACAAATATTGTGTCTAATGAATTCAGTGAACATACTCTAAATCCAACATTGTCTCTTTATGAACCATACTTGTTTTAGCTTGATAATGTACTTCCATACCAAAATATATATTAAAATAGCTAATCTTGGGCTGGAGATATGGCTTAGCTGTTAAGACACTTGCCTGCAAAGCCAAAGGACCCAGGTTCGATTCCCCCAGGACCCACGTAAGCCAGATGCACAGGTGGCACACGCATCTGGAGTTCATTTGCAATGGCTGGAGGCCCTGGCATGCCTCCCTCTCTCTCGTAAATAAAGGAAATTTTTAAAAAATAGCTCATCTTGCCTGGCCTGGTGGCACACGCCTTTAATTCCAGCACTCGGGAGGCAGAGGTAGGAGGATCGCCATGAGTTCGAGGCCACCCTGAGACTACATAGTGAATTCCAGGTTAGCCTGGGCTAGAGTGAGACCCTACCTTAAAAAACCAAAAGCAGAAGCAACAACAACAAAAAGCTAATCTCATGACATCTATTAGCCATGAATTAATCTTTCTTTATCTTTCCAGGAGCAAAACTAACAATGTCAACACTGACGAAATATATGTATATTTTATGTAGGGCAGAGCCCAGAACCATGTAGAAGTGTCTCTGCATATAAGCTGCTCACTGTTAGTCTCAGAGCTCCCTACCCTCCCCATCGCTTCCTAATCCAACTTGGACAGGCAGTGTAGCCAACCTGGCTTCTACCCTGAGCAAGCCCCACACCTCCACAGGGCTCCTCCCTTCACTGGGCAAGTCACCAGGCCCTAAGAGCATGAACACAAAAAGCCCTTAGGTACCATTCTCCCTCTCTGGCCCTCTTTCCTGAAGTAAGGTGCGTGCTCTCTGACCACCCTGATCTCTCTCTTCAAGATCTCTCACTGTCTCTGCCTCTTCCTATACACACACCTCTCTCATTGTCTCTATCTCTATCTCTTCCCTTGCTTTTGGGCTGGCAGCACTACAACCCACCACAGTTCTCCTGGTTCATTGCCCCTCCCCCTTTTCCCTAAAACCCCTGCTCTGAGGCACTAATAAATAAACTCCATATTCCCAAGAAAAAGGTGTGTTCTTAGTCCTCTAGTTTGACCCCTAACCTTTTGACTTACAGTGGCCCAGAAAGGACAGCTCATGGTGATAGATTATCAGGGGAGGAGAGCCAGGTAGGAGCGGAAAAGTGAGGGAAGAAAGAGAGAAAACGAGAGGTGTGTATGTGTATAGGAAGATGCAGACAGAGACAGTGAGAGATCACACAGATGTAGAGAGGGATAGAGATATGACAGAGTGATACTGAGGTCAGATGACTCACAGCTTACTTCAGTAAAGAGGACTAGAAAGAGAGAATGGCATCTAAGGGCATTTTGTGCCAATGCTCTGAGGGCTGTGGTGACTTGCCCAGTGGAGGGAGGAGCCTTGTGGGGGTGTGGGGGTGCTCTGGGAAGAAGCCAGGTTGGCTAGATCTCCTACTGAGTTTTGGCCAGGTGATTAAGGAAAGAAGAGAGGGTCATGGGTAGGGACCTCTGAGACTCTAACAGTCATTTAATGTTTCATCTTTTAAACTTGTATTTTAATTTTGCCAAGTAAAAAGCGGTTTTAGAATTTTGTGAGTATCTAATAAAAGCATATTTTAACAATTTAGTCACCCTTTAGATGTAACCTGCAGTAAGGGTTTTGTTTTTGCCTCACATCAGAATTAACATTTGAAAACACTAAATCTAAACCATTAAACTCAACATTCTAACATTTTTGTTAGGTCTAAGATAAAGTCATAAAACAACAAACTTTTTCTTCAGCCCTAATTTTTACCATTAACTCTTAAATGTATTTTAACTAGGCCTGGCTAAGGACCTGGGTTTTTTTGTTTGTTTGTTTTGTTTTTAACTTTTAAAAAATAGTTTATTCTTATTTATTTATTTATTTATTTGACAGAGAAAGAGGGAGACGGAGAGGGGAGAGAGACATAATGGGCATGCCAGGGCTTCTAGCCACTGCAAATGAACTCCAGACGCTTGCGCCCCTTGTGCATCTGACTAACGTGAGTCCTGGAGAATTTAACCTGGATCCTTTGGCTTTGCAGGCAAACGCCTTAACCACAAAGGCATCCCTCAGCCCTTTGTGGTTTTTTTTTTTTTTTTCCTTTTTTTTTTTTTCAAAAGAGGCAGTAGCAGGGGTGGGAAGGAGAACAGGCAGGCAGGCCTCTGGGTGTGTCTATGAAGGTGTTTCTAGAAAAGGTTTAACTCAGCAAGAAAAACTCACTGTAAATGTGGGCAGCACCATCCCTTCAGCTGGTGTAATAGACTCAATAAAAAGGAAAAAGTAAGCTTATGACCAGCATGCATCTCTCTGCTTCCTGAGTGTGGATGAAATGTGACTCCATGATCCTACCACCCTTCTCTGCCGCAATGCGCTGTATCCCTTAAAACTATAAGCTAAAATAAGTCCTTTCTTCAGTTGCTTTTGGCAGGTATTTAGTCACAGTGATGAGAAATGTAAACAATACAAGGCCTATACAATAATGTCATAATGTAGTTTAAAATTTATCCTAGGGCTGGAAAGATGCTTAGCAGTTAAGGCACTTGCCTAAGAAGCCTAAGGACCCATATTCAAGACCCCAGAACCCACGTAAGCCAGATGCACATGGTGACACATGGAACTAGAATTCAATTGCAGTGCCTGGAGTCCCTGGCATACAATTCTGTCTCTACCCCCCATAAATAAATAAATAAAACTAAAAAAATTTTTAAATATCATCCTAAAATTTTAGATTTACTTGTGTTCATAAATACATTTAAATTAGGCATGCTAAGAATAGTAATTTTAGTACACAGTAAGTTTAAATGTTAAAATGAAGAGCTATGATACTCAATGTGATAGTTTGAATGTTTGGCCCCATAGACTCAGTCATTTTTTAGAAATGTTTATTTATTTGTAAGCAGAGAGAGGTAGAGAGAGACAGAGATAATGGGCATGCCAGGGCCTCCAGCTGCTGCACACAAACTATAGATGCAGGTACCAGCATGTATGTGAGTGTGTGTGTGTGTGTGTGTGTGTGTGTGTGTGTAGCTTTACGTGGGTACTGGGGAATTAAACCTGGGTCGTTAGGCTTTGCAGACAAGTGCCTTAACCACTAAGCCATCTCTCCTGCTCAGACTCAGTCATTTTTTATTCAATTTCCTACTTGATCCTCTAGCAGACAGACTCCTGCTAGAGGAGGCATGTCACAGGGAGTGTAACTTCATCCCAGCCCAAAGCTGTGGAGAGAGCAATTTGAGCTCTGGCTATTTGAGCTTGTGGTGTGGATGTTGGTGGTTTCTCCGCTTGTATTTGTGAAGGGAGGCAGCTTCTTCTACCATTGATGGAACTTCCTCTGGATCTGTAAGTTTGAAAAAAATCCCTTCCTCCCCTAAACTGTGTCTGACTGGATGTTAATTTCAGCAAGGTGGAGCTGACTACAATAGAATTTGGTACCAGAGAGTTGGGTTGCAGCAGGGGTGAATCTAACCATGTGGATTTTGGTCTTTTGGAATTTATATGCTAGAGGAATTTGAATGGACTTGGTACTTGGGACCAAAGAAACCTTACAGAGCAGTCAGCCAGATTTTTATAGGCTATTCTGGTGAGAGTTTGAAAACATTGAATGCAAACAGAATTATAGATTATGAAGACTTAACTTATAAACTTTCAAAGGGGAAGGAGAGAGAGTAGAGAACTTTGTTGGGACTGAGCTACTGGCATAAAAGCTGGTTATGTTCTTCTGTCCAACTCCTAAGAATTTGAGCAGGATTAAATTTAAAAGTAATGAGCAGGGTGAGGTGGCACTCACCCAGCATGCAGGAAGCATAGGTAGGAAGATCACTGTGAGTTTGAGGCCACCCTAAGACTACATAGTGAGTTCTAAGTCAGCCTGGGCTACAGTGAGGCCTTACCTGGAAAAACAAACAAGTGTAATAGACTGGTATGCTCAGTGGATAAGTTAGAAAAATTGAAGCAAGTTTAAAGTTACTGCCACAGAAACTGGTTTTAAGTTACTAAAGCTGTGATTGTTAAACAGATTACCACCATTAAGGGTGGACCAAATGCTTTACATTGAAACAATGGGAAAGATGCCTGAGGGTGTAGTCCACCCAGAAAAGGCTCAATGAGAATATAAATTCAGGCTAAAGAGATGGCTCAGCAGGTACTTGCCTACAAAGCTTAACAACCTGGATTTGATTTGCCAGGACCCACATAACGCCAAATGCACAAAGAGGTACATGCATCTGAAGTTCATTTGCAGAAATGGGAGGCAGTCCCTGGTGTGCCCATTCTCTCTTCTCTCTGACTCTCTCCACTTGCAAATAAACTAAAAAAAATTTTTTTTAAAAATGCAGGACTGGAGGGATGGCTTAGCAGTTAAGGTGTTTGCCTGCAAAGCCTAAGAACCCAAGTTTGATTCCCAAGGACCCACGTTAGCCAGATGCACAAGGAGTACATGTTTGGAGTTCATTTGCAGTGGCTGAAGGCCCTGGCATGCCCATTCTCTCTCTCTCTCTCTCTCTCTCTCTCTCTCTCTACCTATCTATCTCTCCCTCTTTCTCTGTCAAATAAATAAATAAGTAATATTTAAAAGAATAAAGAATAAATAAATAATAAATAAGATGCAAATTCTTTTGAAAGGAGATGACTTGAAGGGAGAAACCTGCTCTTCAAGGTCATGATTTACTTCTCCCTTTGGATTAACAAATTGGCTGTGCATCTGCACACCTGGAATTGGTTTTGGAAACATGAAAAATATATGGAAGTGGGTGATAAATGAACATGGCTCCAGGAGCTGCTGCAGAGATGCAGCATGTAAAGCAGGGTGATGTCCCTGTATCCCTGTATTAAAGACCAAAAAGGCCACTGCATGGATCTGTGAAGATGGACTATGGTTTACAGTTGAGATCCAAAGTTGTTTTGGATATACCCAGGACTGCACAACAGCTACCATGAAGCTCTATTGGCTCCGGATGAAAATTTTTCAGGCTACTCAGCCCAGTTGGAGGGGCAAATTGTAAATCCAAAAACTGTTGTCAGTAGTTATGGATGTCAGACTTCAGCTGCATGTTCAGCTAATGTTTACCTGATGGTTATTGATTTTTGCATTGGTCCAGTCTCTCCTTGTTAAGCCTTTTTACAATGGAAATGTTTACTCTGTTCCATTATGTGTTAGAATGTAATTAACTTATTTTGACTTTATATGACTCACAGTTAAGAGACAGTCTTAAGTCGTAGATGAGACTTTGGACCTGGAGTAATTTTAAAGTTGGTAAAGTGTATGGGGACCTTTGGAGTTGAATTGAATGCAGTTTGCATTGTGAGATAGTCATGAGTCTATGGGAACAGGGAAAAATATGGTAGATTGAATGGTCCCTAGACTTAGTCATTTTTGATTAAACTTCCTTCTTGAGCCACTAGCAGGCAGATTCCTGATAGAGGGTGTATGTTACTGGAGCAGATATTCATTCCAGCCCAAAGGTGTGGAGAATGCAGTTTGAGCTCTGGCTTTTCATGTCTGTGGTGCTGGATGTTGGTGTTTTCTGTGCTTGGACCTGGGAAAGGGAGCTAGTTTCTTCCACCATTGATGGAACATCTCCTGGATCTGTAAGCTTGAAATAAATCCCTCTCTCCCATAAACTGTCTGGTTGTATGTTTGTCCTAGCAACATGGAGCTGACCACAACACTCAGATATTTTAAATTTTTTTAAGGGCTAGAGAGATGGCTTGGTGATTAAGGTGCTTGCCTGGGAAGTCTAAGGACTCATGTTCAATTCTCCAGATCTCAAGTTATCCAGACACACAGGGGTGAGGCAAACACAAGGTTGTTAAATGCCTACTAGGTGGCACAAGCAACTGGACTTTGACTGCAATGGCTGAGACCCTGGTGTGCCAGCTCTCTCTCTCTCTCTCTCTCTCTCTGTCTCTCTCATTCTCTCTAAAATTTTTTTTAAAAATTAAACTATTTTAAGAGCTGAGTTTAAACACAGGACACATAAAAACATAATGACATGAAAATGATTACCATGGACACATATAGCATAATTATATTAAGTCAGAATGTATTCTTGGTTAAAAAAATTGAAAGTTTATATCTCTAGATCTTTGAGATGTAAGAAAGTCTGTTGAAGTCAAAAAGATCAAATGGTAAAGCTTGTTTTTCAGACTTATATCAATATCCCTGTACAAAAGCTAACCCTTAAAAATGGAAAATTTAAGAAAAGTCAGAAAACCCTGTTTTATAGACCAGTGGGGTAAACTGAAATTCTTTAGCAAATCCCAGAGGGTCAAGGGAAGAATTAAGTTCCATAAAGATGCAGGAGATCCCAGACCCATGGACCCCAACTTTTGGGTCCTTTGTCTAAGTCATCAAATAATTGAAAACACAGACTCAGAGGTAAATAATAAATTATGAGGTTTATTTTAGGTAAGAGATAGAATCCAGAGGAAAGGCTAGCAGGAAGACCCAAGCCAAAGAAAATTTGTTCCATAGCCTAGCTGGAAAGGGGGAGGTGAGATGGAGAAAATCTCCCTCATATAGAGAAAATTCTGGGCACACACACACACACACACACACACACACGGAAAGCAAAGTAGAGGAGCCCAATGCAAAATCCCCCTCACCTAGAGGGTCAGAGAAGACTAAGAGATAGTAAAGAATCCAGAGCTTAAAGAGAGGTCACACATGTAAGCAAGAAAGCACCTCAAAATAAGGCAGGAAAGTGAACAGACAAAAAGAAATCCTCCTCTTTCCCAGCCAGGCTGGCAAGAGGGAGAGGAGACCAAGAGAGACCTACATACTTGTACCCAGATGGATTCAGAGGAAGAATAGGCATCAAGAGAGATTTACACAGGAAGTTAGGCTCCTTTACATGGACCAAACATCCAATTAGTATCAGACTCAAGTATATAAGGGAAAGACCTGATTGGTTGGTGGGCTCAAGAGGCTGACTTGGGAGAGGTCAGCCCACAGATGTGCTAAGCATAAAAAGGCAGGAAATTGTCATTGAAGTTGTTGTTTGAAGTCATCTTGAATAAGACTGGATCCTTCCAGGGCAGGCAAGGTGGAATCTCCTTGGGCCTCTGGCCTTGGCTGACTGCTTATTTAAAAAAAAAAATATTACCTTGCTTGGGCTGGAGAGATGGCTTAGCGGTTAAGTGTTTGTCTGTGAAGCCTAAGGACCCCGGTTCAAGGCTTGATTCCCCAGGACCCATGTTAGACAGATGCACAAGGGGGCACACGCATCTGGAGTTCGTTTGCAGTGGCTGGAGGCCCAGGTGCACCCATTCTCTCTCTCTCTCTCTCTCTCTCTCTCTCGCTCTCGCTCTCGCTCTCGCTCTCGCTCTCGCTCTCGCTCTCGCTCTCGCTCTCGCTCTCTCTGTCCCTCTGTGGTGGTTTGAATAGAATAGATGGCCCCCAATATATTCAGTTGTTTATTGTTTATTTGTTTATAGTTTGCATTTCTAGCCACCTGGCTGGAGGCAATGTCACTGAGTGGATCTTAAGGTGTGGTGGTGGGTTTTAGATTTCAATCTAAAGATATGCAAAGTGTGCTGTGCTGTGGCTTTTGGCTTTTAGGCTGTACTCTTTTTTTCTGCTTGGTCCTGTGAAAGCAGGTCAGCTTCTTCTGCCATTATGGAACTTCCCCTGGATCTGTAAGCTCCAATAAATCCCTTCCTCCATAACTGTGCCTGGTCTGGAATTTCATCTCAGTGAACCTGAAGCTGACTAATACAGAATTTGGTACCAGAAGTGGGGTGAGATGAACCTTACTATGTGCATGTTGATCTTTTGGAACCTTTGTTTTGGAGGAATAGGCATAGACTTGGTGCTTGCAACTGAAGATGTCTTCTGGAGTGGTAAGCCAAGTTTTATGGACTATTCTGATGAGAGTTTGAGAATGCTAAGTGCAGACAGCATTGAACTTCGAGGCTTGGCTTATGAGCTTTCTAAGGGGAAGGAAAGACTGCAGAGGACTTTGTTGGAACTGGGCTACTGGCATAAGGGCTGGCTGCATCCTGCTGCCCAGGCCCAGAGAGTTTGATCAAGGTTAAATTTGTAATGGACTAATGTGCTTGGCTAAAGATATTGGACTGAGAGATTTAAGATTTTAAGCTGGAAAATCTCAAGCAAGTTAAAATTACAGGCACAGAGACTGGTTTTAGGTTACTGAACCTGCTATTGTCAAACACATTAGCAATCTTAACGAAGATGGTCCAACTGCTT
Source organism: Dipus sagitta (assembly GCA_036346955.1). Lineage (NCBI taxonomy): Eukaryota > Metazoa > Chordata > Mammalia > Rodentia > Dipodidae > Dipus > Dipus sagitta. Next base: position 44,830,852 of record CM070770.1, on the reverse strand, counting down.
TACATTAAAACAATGGAAAGGATGCCTGAGGAAGGACTATCATAGAAATGCAAACACTTTTGGAAAGAGTTGACTGGAGAAGGAACCTGCTTTTCAAGGTTATGATTTACTTTGTCTGTGAATTAAGAATATGGCTGTGTCCTGCACACCTGGTATTGGTTTCAGAAGCATGAAAAATGCATGGAGTGGTCGTGAATTGCACACGGTTCCAGGAGCAGCTGCTGAGATGCTGCATGAGGTAGGGCCTGATGCCCTGGCAGGCTGAAAGAGCCTTTGGAAAATGTGAGGAGTGGTCATGAATTGCACATGGTTCCAGGAGCTGCTGCTGAGATGCAGCATGAGACAGGGCATGATGCCCTGATAGGCTGAAAGAGCCTTTGGAAGATGGACAGTGGTTTGCATGAAGACCTGAAGATGTTTTGTATATACCAGGACTATACAAGGGCTACCATCGAGTGCATTGTTGGCCTGGGATGGAAGTGTTCCCCTGCTACTCTGCCCAGCTGAAGGGGCAGAATTGGAAAATCTGGAGACTGTCAGTCTCTGGATATATTGAACTTGAACTGCAGAAGTTTGATGTTTGTTTGATGGTGGTTGAGTTTGCATTGTTTTAGTCTCTCCTTGCTATGCATTATACCAGTTGAAAATGTTTACTCTGTGCCTTTATATGTTAGAAATGTTTAACTTGCTTGATTTTACAGGTCTTCATATCTTAAATTGGTCAAGACTGTGGGGACCTTTGAAATTGAACTGAGTACAATTTACAATGTGTGATGGTTATAAATCTGTTGGGGGCCAGGGGCGGAATGTGGTGGTTTGAATAGAATAGATGGCCCCCAATATATTCAGTTGTTTATTGTTTATTTGTTTGTAGTTTGCATTTCTAGCCACCTGGCTGGAGGCAATGTCACTGGGTGGATCTTAAGGTGTGGTGGTGGGTTTTAGATTTCAATCTAAAGATATGCAAAGTGTGCTGTGCTGTGGCTTTTGGCTTTTAGGCTGTACTCTTTTTTTCTGCTTGGTCCTGTGAAAGCAGGTCAGCTTCTTCTGCCATTATGGAACTTCCCCTGGATCTGTAAGCTCCAATAAATCCCTTCCTCCATAACTGTGCCTGGTCTGGAATTTCATCTCAGTGAACCTGAAGCTGACTAATACACCCTCTTTCTCTCTCTGTCTGTTGCTCTCAAATAAATAAAAATAAACAAAAAACTTTAAAAAAAATACTACCTTGCTCTATTCTCCTTCAATATTATTCAGGAAATGTCAGAAACAAAGTCCTTTAGCCAAAGTTTTTGTCCATAAATAACATGGGATTTGTCTCTCCTAGATTTATCTTAACACACACAGTACAAAATATTTTCTTTTAAAATAGAATTTTGTTTTTCTTGGAGATAGTGAGGAGGAAAAGGCAAAGTCAGAAAAGGGTGACTGAGATTGGACAATTGTGAATAGACTCCTCATAATGTATTTTTAGTTCCAATATACCCTCTAAGGCAAGGGTGTCCAACTTTTGGCTTCTCTGGACCATACTGGATGAAGAATTGCCTGAAATAACACACACATTAAATACACAAAAGCTATGACAACAACAACAAAAACCCTGCACAGAATTTTTGTGATACCCCCCATCACAAATAGGCAAAAATAAAAAATATCCTCACATAATAATCCTAATTATGTCACACATCTCATTCAAACATCTTTTAAAATTATTGACTAGGCCCCAAGTTTACAATTGTTAACAAAGCAAATGAACATATTTAATTAATAAACTTCATTTTTTCATATTTTTAATTAAGAAGTATAAGAAAAGAGGGCAACATACAACAAGTGGGATATCTGATGTATTAGAGAAACATGCACATGGATACCTGGTCTGATGGAAGTAGTTGCAAAGCTCATTGAGTTCTCAACGTGCTCATCAGATACTGTGGTCCTGTTACTCTCCACACATGTCATTCTTGAAAAGACTTATCACAAATGTGGGTACTGCCTAAAAGCAACAGCATGTATCAGATGAGATTGTGAAGCAAGGGATATTTGTCTCTGGGAAGGTAGGACTATGAAAGTCTAGCAAAGAGACAGCATCAAAATTTTCTTTAAGTTGAAAGTCAGGTTGCAGGTCTGTGCATTCCATTTGAAAATTGGCAGTTGACGTATTTATGTAGATGAAAAATGACATCACAAATACATCAAAATATTGACTATTTTCCCAGAAATCTTGAAATCTGCTTTCAAATTCTGGTACCAATTCTAAAAGCAAGAGTACATATTCTTGCTGTTCATAGGGCTATGTTTAACCAATATGTCAAGATGCATAAAAGTATTTACATTAATTTGTGCTTACCATAATCCTTGTTTTATTTGGAACACTGTTTCGATTTGAAATATTGTACTGATAAGTTGATTTTTACCTTGAAGATTCATGTTTAACTCTCTTGAGTAATTTAAATCCACTAGTACTAATACATCTATAAGCCAGTTTTCATCATTGAGTTCTGGCACAGATTTTGTTTTTGTTTCCATAAACAAGTTGACTTGTGGCAGATCACTGTTCTGAGGGATTCAGGTGGATCTGCTTGGGGCTCAACATCTAGGTATAAAAACCATCAATACAAAACACAGCTGTCACCTCTAAGAGAACAAGAAAACAGCCAAATTTGAGTGACCATGGCCTGAAAATATAGATTCAGGTTGCTCAGAAAGACACATTCCACTGTGGAAGTCGTTACATGAGATTCAGTTAGTTACAGAACAAAGAAAGCCATCGATCAGGGCATTTACCAAATGCCTTGGTGGAGATCACAGATAAGGGGTCACAGCAAAGCAGGGAAAACTCCGCTATTAGAGTCAGGTGCTATCTGATAATATCCTCAGCTTTTGGATTAGTGGAAACTAGTGGTGTGTTAAGAACACATTTTAAAGGTCTTTCTAGTCACAAGGATGCTAGGTTTGACATAGGGGTGGCAATGAATATTTTCCCAAGGGACTGAAAATTGCCGAGAAGATTTGGCTCTTGTCTGCAACATTCTAATGCTCCTCAGCCAGGATGTTCTAATCAGTCATTTAACCTTGTAGAATCTTCAGCACAGGTGTTAAGGTTAATTTCTGGGAACTTTAGTTCACATGAGTCACAGAAATAACCCCTCACCAATACTATTGTGAGTAACCCCAATAAAACAATTGGTCCACCAAATTAGACTTGTATACAATCATTTCTTTGATCTGTAGGTATCCTATCCAGGGTGAATAGGTGGTTCTTCATCTCCTCAGAAAAACTAACACAGCACATGTAACCTACATCTACTTATCCCACCCCATTCCCAATGTTATTCATACTGGCTATTCCCACTTATGGACCCAACCTGCCAAACATGAGATTAGTGCTGTGTGGTTCCCACCAAAATCATATTCCAAACATGACTGGCTTGCATCCTATAGGTAGCCAAATGTGGTCTATTTGGCCCAGACTATTCTGCTGGCCAGGCTGAGCCAGGACTCTCCCCAGCATGCATTTGGATTCCTGAGGATAGAAACTATAGCCTGAGAACATGGACCAAAACCATAGGCCTAGCGAACTATTTGGAAGCACTTGCAGTGACAGAGAGACAAAATAATCACCAGGCCAGTAGGAAGAAAGAGGTGTCCAGGAGCACCAGCACACCTCAGAGCCTCCAGATCAGAAACCCGGGTTTCAGCCCATCCTGACTTTAATTATGTGTGAACTCAGGCAAGTCTTAACCTTTCCGGGCTTTATTTCCTCTTCCACAAAGTGAGGGTGTGAGCACCGATGTTCCTAGAGCTTTCCTGCATGAACACTGGGTTCCATCAGTGAGTGTCTTCTTCCTCATGCCCCATCCTCTCCTGAGACTCACTTCCTGCCCTTTCAAGGATAAAGCTAACTAGGAAGGAGCTGGTGCAGCCTGGATAGAAACTAGACCAGGTGGGAGAGGCAGCCTGGAGGCCAGACACAGATTAGAGCTTCCTAGGCCTGGGAGAGTCACACCTCCTCCTTCTTAGTCAAGAAGTACTCTTGTTTTAGAACCATGCTGTATAGTAATTACTCCCGGGGACTCCAAGTGCTTTTACTTTTTAATTTTAAACAAAGAAAAGGCAATATTTTGGCAAGCTCCAAGCACTTTCTGCAATGCTGGGTGAGTACTTGCCTGACTGTGTCTTGATCTGAGTGATACCCACTGTATGCTCTTTTCTCTATCCTCAGGGCCCAAATGATAGCTACTTACTTTGTCCAGTGAGCACTGTTACATCTTTCTAGACAATTTTAATCACAATTGGTATTTTTTTTAACCCTAACAATAAAACCTGGGTGCTGTAGATAGTTTCATGTTGCTGGGGTGAACATCCAAACCAGGCACAGTTTAGGAGAGGAAGGGATTTGTTTCAAGCTTACAGATCCAGAGGGGAAGTTCCATCAGTGGTGGAAGAAGTCAAGCAGAGAGAAACAACCAAACAGCCAGCAAACACCAAAAGCAGCAGCATAAACTCCGAGAGCAAACAGGACCAGGACACTCAGAGCTCAAACATCTCCGCATACCTTTGGGCTGGAATTCAGATCCACCCCAAATACACCTTTGTGCTGGACTCCAGGATCCGCCCCCAGTGACACCTCCTCCAGCCAGGTGTCTGAAGACCCAAGTTTCAAGCTTAATAAAACACCTGAGTCAGCCAGGAGTGGTGGTGTACACCTTTAATCCCAGCACTCAGGGGGCAGAGGTAGGAGGATCGCAGAGAGTTCGAGGCCACCCTGAGACTACATAGTGAATTCCAGGTCAGCCTGAGCCAGAATGAGACCCTACCTCGAAAAACAAACAAAAAACAAAACAAAAAAAAGAAAAAAAGAAAAAAGAAAAAAAAAAAACACCTGAGTCTATGGGGGACAAACATTCAAACCACACACTGGGTCTAGGCGTTGAGGAGACGGCTCAGCTGCTAAAGGCACTTGCTCTATAAACCTACTAACCGGAGTTTGGTCCCTAGAGCCTACATAAAATTAGACAAAAAAGTGATGCACACATCTATAATCCCAGTGGACCTTCAGCAAAGTGAGACAGAGCCAGTCTAATCCTGAAGCTCACAGGCCAGTAAAACCGGCTTTCCCAGTGGTAGAGACAAAGAAAGAGAGAGAGACAGACAGAAAGAAAGAAGGAAAGAAAGAAAAAAGAAAAGGAAAGGAAAGGAAAGAAAAGTCCCCTGACTCAAAAAACAAGGTATGGGCTGGAGAGATGGCTTAGTGGTTAAGGCACTTGCCTGCAAAGCCTAAAGACCCATATTTGATCTCTCTCCAGATCCCACATAAGCCAGATGCACAAAGGTGACACAAGCACAAGGTCACACATGCACACTAGGTGGCACAAGCGTCTGGAGGTTGATTGCAGTGGCTGAGGCCCTGGCATGCCAATTATCTCCCCCCCCCCGCATCTCTCCCTAAACAAACAAACAAGATAACAAGATGTAACTCTGATCTCCGCATGCATACCATGGCACATATGAGAGGCACAAGTATGTTACATCTAAGACAGGAACAGGCCATGAGTGTCCTTCAAAGGGCCTAATAATAGCCCAAGATATTTTGGCTCCAAATCTGCAACATTTTAACTCTCCATGCTTATGAAGTGCAGTCATTTGTCCTTCTAGAATCCTCAACTAAAGTGTGTGATTTTTCTTTTTGCAGGGGCCCTTCATGTTACAGTGCTCACATATGTTTTAAGCAAATAATTGTAAGTGACTATGCATTTCTAGGTATAGTCACACGTACCTCTGAATGAAGGGAGTAAGCAGGAGTAAGTCATCCCAGGTTCTGACTTGTTACACCTTTCTCCTACTGCACTTCACATCCATTTCTGACCAGCTCCCTAACCCTTCCAGCTGCCATACGGGCAGGGGAGACAGAAAGGAGCAGTGAAAAGAGGAGGAAAGAAAAAGATGTCACCTAATGCGCTTGGCTGTCTTGGGGAAAATAGACCGCTGGAATAAATGCCATGCAGAGAGATGGAGGTGCTGGGCTCTTTCTTCCAAAGCCTCTACACCTGCTCCACAGATGCCAGCCCCCAGCAAGAAATCCCTGAGTATTTTGTGAGTACCTATATTCTGGACACGTTTAATTCTGGTCTTGTCTAACTGCTTGCTCTCAGCCCTGGTTAGCCTGGCTGGTCTTCTAGCAGAATCTGTGGCTGGCCTCAAACCAGCCTCTGGTATTGACCAATTCAAAGATTACAACCGTGCAAACAAAAGCATGTTAATTTTTAATTCCACGTTGTTGATTGATAGGACTTCCTCTTTGTCCTATAAATGATAGAAGACATAAGCAATCATCGCCCGCAATGAAAGTCCACTCATCTGCCCTTCCTGGCCTTCTGCAGGCTTTTTAACACATCATTCTTTTAGGTTTGGCCACGTCATCTTAGGCAACTGGGGGGCTTTTGAGTTGAGCACCCCCATGCTGAGCAGCTTAGTTCTCTTAAAGAATAATGAAAGGCCCAGCGTGGTGGCGCACGTCTTTAATCTTAGCACTCAGAGGCCGAGGTAGGAGAATGCTGTGAGTCAGGCCAGCGTGAGACTACATAGTGAATTCCAGGTCAGCCTAGTATAGAGCAAGACCCTACCTTGAAAAACAAAACAAATAATAATGATAAAAGAGAAATACCCAGTGGGGATATGTGAGGCTTGGGCTTTGAGGCAGAGATTGCAACAGGGAAAGTGTTTCTGCAGCCCCCACAGTCATCCTCAGTGTTCAGCAGAGGTTTTTCCCAGGGGTGATTTTACCACAAAGCAGCACAAGGGTGGAAACCAGCAGCCATGGCACCTCACAGGAGCTCTACTGCTGCTGAGCCCTTCGGTGTGCGTAACTGTCACGCCATCCTGGGAGGTATTATCAATTTCTGTTTTCTGTGGAGGGAATGGGGGATAACTGGCCTGCCCACACTTGCAGTTGATTTGTCTAGAGGATCCAGTCACTTAACACTTAACATGGAGATCTGTCACATTATTCTCTTTGTGTTCTTTTGCTGTGTGTGTGTGTGTGTGTGCGTGTGTGTTCGTGTGTGCATTCGTGCATGCCATGGAGTGTATGTGGAGATCAGAGGACAACCTCTGGTACCAGTCTTCACCTTCCACTTGTTTGAGGCACGGTCTCTGTTCACCACTGCGTATGTGAGGCTAGCTGGCCTACAGGCTTCAGAGATTCTCCTGTCTCTGCCTCTCTTCTCACTGTCCGAGTGCTAGGAATATGGATGTGTGCTACAGTGTCCAGCTTTATGGTAGGTTCTGGGGATTTGAACTCAGATCTTTACACTTGCCCAGCAAGTGCTTTATCCACTGAGCAATCTTACCAACCCCTGCTTTTGCCTTTGAAGCAGAAGTGGTTTCAGTGGAAAAGATGCAATAAATTTAACATAAGTCAAGAAAAGCACCAGAAGCGGTTTCTTTTTCCATCTGGAATGGAGTATATTCTTCTGTTTTATGCCATTTGTCCACCCATCACTAACTGCCAAAAAAAAGTTCTAAAACTGCCCTTTACAGTCTCAATCCACTTCTCTGTTGGAAAAAAAAATGAAATTGAGAAGAAAAAAAAATGTGGTCAAAGCCTAACTTAAATGTTACCAGAACTCACTGAGCAGAGATTCATTCAGTTAACCACTTTAAATAATTCACTCCAAAAGACTGAAGTGTGTGTGCATGTGTGTGTGTGTGTGTGTGTGAGAGAGAGAGAGAGGAGAGAGGGAGAGGGAGAGAGAGAGAGAGAGAGAGAGACAGAGATGGTGGGAAGAGAGACAGAGAGAGATTTCAATTTCATTCACAGATGTTAGCAAGTGACCGAAAACAGAAATGAAGAAGGGAAATTGTGTTCAGTGTTCAGAGATGAATGCACCATGCACAGGCATCCCAGTATTCAAGGACTGGCAGGAGACTAAGAAACCAGATGTCGGGCTATGAAACCTTTTTTGGAGATACTTTTCCTGAGCTTCTTTAAATTGCATGATCACTAGAGACATGACCCAGTATGGCCAGAGACATGCAATGCTATCACCTACAGGCTTCGAGGTCTCTCTAGGTCCCCCACTGCCTATAGTGGCATTTCTGTTGAATTTCAGTCCCATGAGTTTTCCTTCCCAATAGGTTCCATGGGCACACATCTTGGAAAAGGCTCCAAGCTATATCCTACTTTTGGATACTTGCAAGTTACATCTGCATAATACATACTGATGCACGGAATGATATATGTTGCTATGAATTTTTTAAATGTATTTGTGGTGTGTGGGTGTACACCAGACACTAGCGTCACTTTTTGCATACAACTTATGTGGGGGCTTGGAAACTGAACCCAGGTTGGCAGCTTTACAAGAAATCTAATTATGGATCTATCTTCCCAGCCCCTATATGTTGCTATTAAAACAAACAGGGCTGGAGAGATGGCTTAGTGGTTAAGGCATTTGCCAGTAAAGCCAAAGGACCCAGGTTTGATTCCCCAGGACCCACATAAAGTCAGATGCACAAGGTGGTGCATGTGTCTGGAGTTCATTTGCATTGGCTAGAGGCCCTGGCGTGCCCATTCTCTCTTGCTCTCTCTCTCTAGCTCTCTCTCAAACAAACAAACAAACAAACAAACAAACAAATAAATAAATAAATAAAACATTTTTTAAAAACAACAGTGTTCCTTAACTTTTTAAAGCTGGGCCTCCATCTTATTGTATCAGGTGCAATGCAGTTACAAACCTGACCAAACAAGGACTGTGATGTTTCACAAAACAGATGCTAAGAGAGATCCATAAGGCTTGGAGAATCTTTTCTTCTTACCTTGTTTTATTCTAGTATCCTCTGCATCAACTTCATCTTCAAGCTGATCATGGGATGGCAGTTATACATATCTAAGGCTGAGAATAACAGAAGAGGAGAGACCATTTATGCAAGTGAACTTTCTATGAACCTTCTGGTGTCAAGTCTCCTTGACTAGAGTCAAGCCAAATGTCTGTTTCTGGCTCAATCACTGGTAAATGAGGGAATGGCATTCCTTCTGAGAAATGGCTCTCAAGCTGGAGGTAGGCTCAACTTCCCTGAACTATATGGCCACGCAGAGTTGGACAGATCCTGGACAGATCTAACACTCTGCAAGGAAGGCAAAGAGTAGAATGGGTTGTGTAGTAGGAAGTGTCCACAGCACCTAAGATCCCGTCTTGCACCTAATATCTTGTGATGGTTCATTTAGGTGTCTAGACATTTGGTCAAGTAATTTTGTTTTGTGTTGGTTTTTAGAGACAGGAATGCTATGTTGTACTATGTATGTCTGAAACTCACAATGTACACCAGGCTGGCCTCAAATACACAATGATCCTTCTACCTTTGCCTTCCAAAGGCCATTACAGGTATGTGCCACTTGGTCTGGTTTGTCAAGTGTTTTCCTGAATGTTATAGAGTGTATTTCTTGGTGAGATAAACATGTTAATTGACAAGCTAAGCAAAGCAGATTGTCCTTCATAATGTTGGTGAACCTCTTGCAGTCAACTGCAGCTGCGAATGGAAGGAAAAGGTTGCATGAAAGAATGTCTGAGACTAAGGAGGTGGATCAGTAGATAAAGTGCTTGTCACATAAGCCTGAGTCCCTAAGTTCAGAATCCCAGACTCCACGCTAAAAGCCAAAAGCCATAGTGGGCTTCTGTAACCAGAGGCGGTATAGATAGAAAAGAGAATTTTCCAGAAGTTCACAGGCCAGCTAGCTTGGCCAACATAGCCCGAGGAACAACAAGAATGAGAGACTCTACCTCAAAATGAGGTAGAAGGCAAGGACTGACCTCAGAAAGTTATCCTCTGACCTCCACATGTCCACCATGGCATACACATGCCCACACTCACATATGTGAACACACATGTGCACTCACACACACACCACACACCAAGTTGTTTCTTTTAATTTTTCTTCTCCTGCTTGACTAGGCTGAGATATGAGTCTTCTCTGGAAGCCAGGTTTCACTGAAGTGTCAGCTTGTCTTGGCTTTCAAGCTTGCCCAGTTTGGGACTAGAACGTAGATAATTGGTGCTCATGGTTCTCAGGTCTACACATCAGCTCTGCAGGTTACTCAACTTGCTGATTAACGATATTAAGACACATCAATCTCTAATTCTTTAAAATAAGCATGTTATCATTAACTAAATGATTTCTGTTTCTTGGGAGAGCAGAACCAATAGTTTGTTTCTATTAATGTCCCTCAGAACTTGGGCTTCACCATACAATTAAAAAAATGCTAAAAATCTTTCTTGGATAAGATTTAAATTTCTAACATGGCATTCAAATTATGATTTGGTTCCATTCTCTTTTTTAGCCTCATGCACTGGTCTTCAGCAATCAAAACACTCTGTCAGACATCTATGTTTTTGTATGTGCAATTCTCTCTGCCACTTGCCCTTTTTCCATCTGTCAAATACTTGTTTAGCATTCAAGCTTGTCAAGCATTCATACATCATATCTGTATGAGGCCTTCAGTGAGCATTGACCTCCATCCACACAAGTCAAGGAGTAACCTAAGTGGATCCTAACTCTGCCACTCATTAGCTGTGCTGATGTGGGCAAATCACTGGTCCTCTGCCTCAGTCCTACTTCCAGAAAATGAGAGCACTGAAGGGTCTACCTCTCAAGTTGTCGTGAAGACTAAGTGAGCCAATGCCTACAAGAACTTTGAACCATTATTGAGTGCATGGTAAACGTTCAAAAAATGTTAAGAATCATTTGGAACCCCACCACACTTTTCATATCCCTCCATGAAAACACAGCCCTTACGGTGATAAGCTGACTGCTTGCAAGGCTATCTCTCCAACTAAATCATGAGCTCTCTTGATTGCTCCTCTTTGGTTTCTCCAAATCTGGCACAATATATTGTATTTGACTGTGGTCAAGTAATTCATGAATAAATAGCTGAAAGGTCTTCACACCTAAAGAAACTGAAATTCAAACGAGGTGAAAACAGTTTCACAATATTACATAGAAAATGCCAGAACTTGGAATCTGGGTCTCTCAGTTTCTGAACCCGTAAGCTCTACATGGCATCTATAGATGACTCTTCCCATCATGTCACCACATTCAGTTCCATTCAACAAGTCTTCACTAACACTACTACATGGCAGACACTCACTAGGGACTGGTGATTATGAAGATTCAAGTGTTCTCCAAGCATTAGATAGCCTTCCTCACGGACAGATTCTGGCTCTACCACTATCTCTCAAGACACCATCAAGATGAGCTACATGGGCTGGAGAGATGGCTTAGTGGTTAATGCACTTGCTGGTAAAGCCAAAGGACCCAGGTTCGATTTCCCAGTCCTCACATAAAGTTGGATGCAAAAGGTGGCACATGCATCTGGAGTTCATTTGTAGTGGCTACAGGACGTGGTGTGCTCATTCTGTCTCTCTGTCTCTCTCTCTGTCTCTCTCTCTCTCTTTTTTTCTCTCTCTCTCTCTCTCTCTGCCTCTTTACCTCTGTATCTCAAATGAATAAAATAAGATGGTCTACATCCTTGTCTTACATGCTCCAAAAGCCAAAGCTTTTTGAATAGTTTCCACATTCCGGGCCTGTCACCATAGTAGCTTATCTATAACCTAACTTGATTTACTCACATGGGCTCATGTCTGAGGACTAACCACTTTGATCTTTCATCATGGAGTTAAGATGTCTTACAGTCCTACAAACCCCACAGCAGACTCACTTCCATCTCTACCCCTTTGCTCTTTGGATATCTGTTGCCTGGTAAATATCCTTCACTTCTCAACCTTCACTAGCTAGAGTGGAAACATAGGTCACTTTTTCTTCTGTAGGCCTTATATGTTCTGGCTAGATCCACATTCTCCTTTTTATGTATAACTCAAAGTTGTCCTCTGGCCTCCACATGAATGCACATGTGCATGTGTACACACACACACACACACACAACATCTGGACCTCCTAGGTAAATTGATCCAGACTTCTCCAGAGTCCTGCAAATCAAGGTAGAAGCAGCTGGTATGAAACCACAAAAGAAGTCCCCACTACTCCTGTCTCCCAGGCTTATATTTGTTTACTCAAGAGATGCCATTTGAATGACTCTGTATGAACCTAGCTGACCAGCTGAGCTCATCTTCTCAGAGTCATGCTGAAAGCTCCCTCCTCTAAGTTGTGGAGTCTTCTGGTTGTTTCCTAACAAGGAGCATACCACGTAGCCAACTCATGTCCACACTTCAAAGCCAGAGAAAGTCCAATATTTCTCTCTAAAATTTATATAGGGCTCCTACATATATTGCACATATCTTGATTTAGTCTTTCATTGGACAAGGAAAACCTATATATTGGGCCTGAAACTGGATGTTAGGGGTTAAGGAAAGTCCTTGAACCCCAAACCCTAGGTTCATGTCTACTTCTTAAAGGGTTAATAGCCTTCCCTGAAAACTAGAGGAAACTAAAGAGTTAATAACTCTCCTTAAAACTAGCAGGCAATAAAGAAGTCACAGAGACATGCAGCCTTGACAGGTTACTCCTGATTGATAAATTTTCCTTAGCTCAAAAAACCTTGAGGTAAGAGAAACCATCTGGTGGGATATCTCCCTAGACAATTTGGCTAAAAAAGCTTATTCTGAGCAAGGAACAAATAACTACAGTTCCTTATCTCCTTCCTTTGGACCTGCAGCTGGTACAATCTGTTTTTCTTAGGATCTTCCTTATAAGCTTGCACCCCAACCTGGCCCAGTGCTTCAGCCTTCATTCTGTGGGAAGGCTGCTGCCCCTTGCTGTCTCTCAATAAACAGTCTGTCTGTAGAAATCAAGTCTGGTGTTTTACTTTTCTCTTACACTTCCCTTATTCTTCTAACCAAAGAACTGGATTATTATTAAATTATTTTATTTATTTATTTATGGGAGAGAAAGAGGCAGAGAGAGAGAAAGAGAGAGGGAAGGAATGGGCACTCCAGGGCCTCCAGCCACTGCAGACGAACTCCAGATGCATGCGCCCCCTTGTGCATCTGGCTAACGTGGGTCCTGGAGAATCAAACCAGGGTCCTTTAGCTTTGTAGGCCAATGCCTTAACTGCTAAGCCATCTCTCCAGCCCATTACTTATTGAGGGAAGTACAGAACCAAGGAAAAGAAAATGAATACACCCACATAGTAGATCTGGAAGAAATGTAAAAAGAGAGTTAGAGAGGAAAGAAAAGTACTAGGAGCTCCTGCTCTTTGTGGAGGGCAGGAGGGCATCAAGAGCCCATGTGGGAAGTAGGGGTCAGGGGGTTCTCCCCTTGTTTCAGGTGGGCTAAGATCGGGGAGGGACTCACCAGAACCTGGAAGTTGATGAGTAATAAATAGGCCACCAAGAGAGGTTTCCCTTTAATGGTAAACATATTTATAACCTTATAGTGGTGGGTCCTATCTTCCAGCTCAGGTGAACCAGATAAACAGCCAAGTGGTCTGGGCTAGGGGCTATCTCAAGAAGGGACCTAGCCATGTCATCAAGTTCTGGGGGCTGAACTTGACCAACCATAATGTTAGAATTAAATCCTAGGAAAGACCACCCCCCCCCAGGAGGGGCCCAGGTTGTTAGTGAAAAAACAGATGTAGGAGAGATAAGAAGTCAGATATTGCTTTGAAGTAGAGACTTTAAAGTAGACTTTAAAGTAGAGACTGCAAGGATACTGTCAGGGGTGCAGTCACCCTAACTGCCCTGATAAAGCTACATGGCCCCCTCTCAGGCCCAGGTCTGGGGAACACAAAGTTAAATGGGTCACAGCCTCTGCCAAGAGCCAAGAGCATTCTATATTGGTCTGTGCTGGTAAGTGTGACAGTTGCCAATGCCCTGGGCACACCGTTGTAATACCAGAAGGCCAGGTGGTACAGGACACTGTCAATCCTCACTCACCCTATTACAGTTAATCTTGCAGATGATAGATCAGGTTGCAACTTGGGTCAATCAGAGCTCAGCTTCTACCTTTCATGACTATTACCTCTTTCTGCCCCCAACCCATTGGCACCTACTCCATTTGGAAGGACTGTGACAAAGGGTCTCCTGGCTTCCCAAGAAATAAGTCTGAAAATATCTTGGCCAAGGAATACAAAATAAGGGCTGAGGTGGATTTCTGAAAATCAAATAGCTTGGTATATTCATCAAATCATTAATTCAATTATAAATATTTATAGGGTGACTGCTGTCTGGTCTGATGAATATCAGGACAAATTAACATTATGGATCTTCCTTGTTTCTATTAAGATTAAAAATAATCATGTAGGGGCTGGAGAGATTGCTTAGTGGTTAAGGCACATGCCTGAAAATCCTAAGGACCCAGGTTCAATTCTCCAGGTCCCACATAAGCCAGATGCACATAGTGGCACATGCCTCTGGAGTTTGTTTGCAGTGGCTGGAAGCCCTGGCATGCCCATTATCACTTTCTTTCTCTCTCTCCCCCCCTCTCTGTCTCAAATAAATAAATAAAAATTAAAAAAAATAACAATCATGTAGCTTTGTTAGGCAGTGAGGGTGAGTGGGCCGCTGAAAGTATCCTGGCAGTATCCACTTTGCTAGAGATCAAACTGTGATCTGACTTATTCTCTCGTCCCTAGATCTCTTTTCCCACAAACGACCTGGGCCCTTCCTGGGAGGGAGGTCTTCTTTCCTAAGATTTAATGTACAATTGTTTTTGTAAACATAAATTCCTCTTTGAGGAAAAAGGAAATAGCAATAACAAGAATAAGATCTTGGAAGAAGTGTACACCCACCTACAAGAAAAAGATAACTTTCTGAACTCAAATGAGAAGGGCAGCTCGTGAACATCAACGGCATTTTCTCCTGGGCCTGGGAGTCTAAATGGAGAAATAGTGCAGGTTTCCAAGTGAGCAGGGAATCAAGGAGAACAAACCAGTAGAACTTAGTGGCTGCAGAAGGGACCTGGGCAAACTCAATGGCCAGACTTGGACATGAGCGGAATCCACGCAGCCTGCACCCTGGCATTCGGAGCATACTTGCAAATTGCCTTTCTGCACATCACACATGCCCTGCGATTCCTCACAGGGTGGTAAACTTAGTTCTGGAAGAGTCACTTGCTGCAGATGACTCACCACCACCAAATTTGAGAGAGAAGAAAGAACAAGAATCCAGGTCTTGGGCTTTAGGGCACAGATACAAAGGGGGAAAGCCAAAATTCTTTTGGTAGCTGTAACTTGGACAGTTGGACAATTTGACATTATTGTAACAAACACCTGAGGGCTGGAGAGATGACTTAGCTGTTAAGCGCTTGCCTATGAAGCCTAAGGACCCCAGTTCGAGGCTCGATTCCCCAGGACCCACGTTAGCCAGATGCACAAGAGAGCACACGTGTCTGGAGTTCGTTTGCAGTGGCTAGAAGCCCTGGCATGCCCATTCTCTCTCTCTCTCTCTCTCTATCTGCCTCTTTCTCTCTCTGTGTGTCACTCTCAAGTAAATAAATAAAAATGAACAAAAAAATTAAAAAAGAACACCTGAGATAATCAACTTACGAAGAGAAAAGATTCAGCTTGGGTCAAGGTTTTAGAGGTTTCGGTCATGATCAATGGCCTGTTGCTTTTGGGGGTGTGGTGTGGTGAGGTAGTACATCATGTCAGGAGCGTGAGACAGAGCGGAACCACTCACCCATGACCAGGAAGTCAGAAGTGAGGAGGGAGCCAGAGTTCTACTCTCTCTACCAAGGGCAAACCTCCAGGGATCTAAAGATCTCCTGCCAAGATCCACATCTTAAAGTTTCCACCCCCTTCTAATACTGTCACCTTACAAACCAAACTTTTAACATATGGGACATTAGGAGATGGTCAAGATCCAAACCATAGTACTGATCAGTCTATGGAGAGTGTCCTGGGTAATGTTATCATTGAGGAACTGACCTAAAGTTAAAATAAGAATCATTTGTCTATTGAAGGAATTCCAAGATCTCTCTCTTGTAAGGAGCCAGATGGCAGGAGCAGATCAATCACACAGCATAAAATGAGTGCCCACCCAGCAAGGGCAGGGCTTTTGTCTGGCTCTCTTTCAAATGGTAGGTCCCACTGATTGCCCTGTGATCCCATGTGGGCTGGCATCTGTGAGCTAAAAGTGAGATACTACTTGGGTGGGCTTTGAGACAATAGGCAGCTTTGAAATCATGGCTCATTGACAAGAAGGTCCCCTGCAAAGGACAAAGAAAATGAGAACAGGTCAAGGACATGTGGATGCTATGCTTCCACGGAGCCCAGACAGTGGTTAGAGGACATTTCCCCCATGGACACCATCCAAGGCAGTTAGGAAATTGAAAGGAAATTTTATTGTTAGGCAGTTCTAAGGGCAAGAAATCAGACTATTAGAAGAAGAAGATGACTTTGAAACAATTATTGAATGCTATTTTGTTTGCTGCATTCCTGACAAAACACTGTAAAGGAAATAATGACCTCTTTAAAATGTTGAAAGAGATTCAGAGAGCAAACGCCAGCTGCCCGTGGGCGCTAGTCAGTGGCAGGGTCAGTATGCAAAGCTACCTCTCATTTTCAGCATACCCCAAGTTTTTCCTAATCACATTGAAAGTTTAACTCAGAAGCAACAAAAAGACATTAAACATCTGGTATTAACAAGCCATAGAACTAACATACTGGGCTGGGGAGGTGGCTCACATATAGTGCTTGTCGCACAAGCATGAAGACCTGAGTTCAGATGCCCAGAACCCATGTAAAATGTGAGGCGTGGTGCTTCATGCCCATAATCCCAGGACCAGGGAAGCTGAGATAGGGAATCCTGGGGCTTTGGTGAGCTTTAGGTTCAGTCAGAGAATAGGGTGGAGTGTGATTGAGGAAGACACCTGATGTTGACCTCTGCCCTCCACATGCTCAAGCATCCATGTGCACATACACCTATACATATGAACATGTATATATATACCACAAGCAGATTCATGCACAAAATTAGTCAATTAAAAAGAACTAATACCACCATGCTTGTCTCACTGGCTAATAAGAAAAATGAGACCTTAATTACAATAATGGCCCAAACTGAAGTTAGAATAGTCAACATTCCTAGCTCCGCGGCTCTGTCTTGTACCCTGCTCCTCACGGTCACTGACTAGACACCACACTGGCCTTCTTGCTCCTCTGCACAAACCTCATTCCTCCCTCGGAACCTCTGCATTTGCCTCTCCCTTTACCTCTGTGATCACTCTCAGCTCCAGGTCACCTTCTCAAAGTCCTTCCTCAACCTCTTTCCCCCTATGCACACATCCCCTCACGCCCTTTCTTCTTTCTGGGCCTGATTTTCTTGTGCAGTCGTTGCAGTTGTGTTGTCTGGACTGTGAGCCTGGCCTCACCACTGTCCAGCCATGTGATTTTGTGCAAATTACTAATTAGCCAAGTTTTTGTTTCCTATCTGTAAGCAGACAATGGACATACATACATAGTTTAGGCTTTTGTGAAAACCAAAATATATAAAATATTTAGAGCAATGATTGACAGATGCTGTCAGTACAAGCTGTTGTTACGATGTTTATTTTGTTTCTTCCCCCACTAAGATACAAAGGCCGTGATTTGATCTGTTTATCACAGTAAATATTTCTAAAATGAATAGCTGACATTTTATGTGCAGGTCTGATTTAATCCATGAAAGCTCCACAATAAACCTAAAAGACAAAGGCTTACCATCCTCATTCTACTGGGGAGTCAGGGAAGGTTAAATGCATGTCCTGAGAACGCGTGGGCCATGCGTGCTGAGCCAGCGTATGGAGCAAGCAGCGCTAAAGACAGTGTCGTCCACCGCGCTGCACTGCGCAGCTCACAAGCCAGAAGGCCGAGAAAGTGCAGTGAGCCTGGGAGAAGCACAGAGCAGCGAGGGTTCAAAGGAGGGGACAAGTGGGGGTTTTGTGATCTTCAGTTTAAGAACGTAGGAAAGGCTGGGTGGCAGTTTTAGGTGGAGACAAAGGGAAGAGTGTTTCTGAGAGAGAAAAGAATGAAGGAAGTAGAGTACATAGCTAAAAACAGGGATGGCCTCAGCAAAGTGAGTGATGTAGCATGACATGTATGCCCCAGGGTGTGGCAGAGTGAGTCACTGCTGGCTCTTAATACGTGTTTGAGATCTGACTGGTTTGTAAGGGGGTGGGTCCCAGAGTGCGATTGTCCAATGCCACCTCTGTCATATCTAGAAGTAAGAGATGACAAGGTTAGGGCTTGATTTGAAATGTTCCTGAAGGTTATGTGTTCAAAGCTTAGTCCTCAATGCAACAGTGTTCAGATGGCAGGATCTGTGATCAGGTGATTTAATTGTGAGGGCTGTGACCTCATCAATGGCCCTAAGCCCCTTGAAGCATTCATGACTTGGGGACTATGGAGAAGTGGTGGATACTTTAGGAGGCAAAGGCGTAATTGCCTCCCAAGTCACTGAGAGCTTGTTCTCGAGGGATATAGTTTGTCCTTGTCCTTGCTTCCTGGTCATCATGAGGGGTTAGCAGTTTTACTTGGCCACACATTCACCACCATTGTGCTCAGCCTCAACACAGACCCAGAGACAATGAAGCCAGGAGGCCATAAACTGGAATCTCTGAAAATACGAGCCCAGAATCAGTCTTTCTGCATATAAGTTGCCTATAACATGTCTCTGGTATTTTGTCACAGTGACGGAAAGCTGACTAACATAGAAAAATCACCTTGGAGCAGATTTTGCATTTAGAAAAACTCATCTAAGTTGCTCTTTTCCCAGGAATAAAAAAAATGGAAGGTACAGGGAGATTTTCCTGAATCTTGCCAAAGCTTCTTCCATCCCCACCCCTTTCTCATCAGAGTTCTAGAAAAAGGGAGCCAGAAGAAGAGAAGCAATTTGCAAAGGTAGCCTTCTGGGAGATGAACAAGCCCAGCCCCCTTCCCAGGGTGGAAGGGAGAAATAAAGATCCTGTCTATGGTCCAGCTAGTAAGGAAAGACCTGGTACTAGAAGGAACTTTATTAACTGAACAAGGGGACTCCAGGCTGGTGTCCTGAAAATCACACTAAAGGCAACTGGTGTGGCATGAGATGAGGGCACTGGACCCTAGCTACTCTGGCCAGTATCACACGTTGAAACATCTACTGTGCACATAAAGGAGCTGAGAACTATAACTTTTGATCATAATTGGAAAGAGGTTTTATAGACAGTATGAAATGCTATGACAAACACATGATACTTCTCAGATAATGAGAGCATGCTAGTTCTCCCTTGAAGATTTGGAAATAGTACTAACAGTCACTTGAGATTTTTGACCAATTGTGAAGGAGATAAGCTTTGTGAAAGAGATATCAGATATTCTGCTATGAAACGCAGAGAAGCTAGAGCAACTAATTATAAAAAATAGATTTAGGTACAACTATATTTGTATCCCAAACTAATCACTTATAGCTTACCAGAAATGAGGAACACCATCTCCTGGGAACATGCTGCAGTACTAGGGTAGGGAGTGGAAGGAACCTGAGAGAGAGAATGTGTGTTCAGGTAGACCTCAGGATGTCTGGGCAGCAGAAAGAGGTAGAAATCTGAGGGAAGTGTGTATCCAGGCCAGGCCTCAGGACGTCTGGAAATCAGAAAGTAGTAGGAACCTGAGAGAATTTGTATCTGGGTAGACCTCAGGATGTCTGGACAGAAGAAGGGGGTAGAAACCTGAAGGAATGAATATCCAGGTAGACCTCAGGATGTCTGGACAGCAGAAGGAGGTAGAAACCTGAAGGAATGAATATCCAGGTGGACCTCAGGGTGTCTGGACATTGGGAGGAGCTATGCAGGCAGCTGATGCCATGGAGTACACACTGTCTACACCCCGGTGTACACCCAGACCTGGCCCTGGCATCAGTAGTCTCTGCCTTCCAGCTTCAAATATTACACATATTTTCAAAACAGATGAAACCTGCCCCACAAGGACTTTAAGTTTTATGTAAGGCAGATTCTCTTACTAAAACAGATTTCATAGGGAGGTTATGAGAGCCCATCCAATGAAGCTAAGAATAATAATGCTGATTCGCACTGACCACTAGGGAAGTTTAGGGTGGACCAAAAGACAGCAAGCATTTCTAGTCATAATGTGCTCTGAATATGCTTCCATTGATTCTCAATAAAGGGTGATTCATGATTTGGAGTAGATGCAACAAGACCCACTTTCCTATTGATACCAGGACCTTCCTTGTGTACTTGCCTGCTGAGGAGCCTCCTGGGGACACCCGGGGTCTGTGACTTGCAATTTAAAGCCTGCCAAGGTAAATACATACTGGTTGATGTGACTGCTGGGGAGACTCAAAACTCATCAAAGCCCTGAAAGAATAGGTGGCTGTTTAGTGCTCAGCACTGAAGGAGAATTGCTACAATGCCCCAAGACTCAGGGAACATAGAAGAAGAGAGGGTAAAAAGAATGCAAGAGTCAGAGGACGGGCAAAAGTGCTTTAGAACACTTCTGGATATGATGTGACTATTGCATATATGACCTCACAGTGCCTGACATTACTTCTACCAGAGCTGTATAATATTGGGCCTATCAACATTTTAACATGCATGATAGTGGAGAAGAAAAAACAGACACATCAAAATAGGTGAGGGATGGGGCTGGAGAGATGGCTTAGTAGTTACAGTACTTGCCTGCAAAGCCCAATAACCCAGGTTCAATTCCCCAGTACCCACATAAAAACAGATGCCCAAGGTGGCACATGCATCTAGAATTCATTTCCAGTGTCTGGAGGCCCTGGCATGCCCATTCTCTCTGTGTTTCTCTTCTCTCTCTCTCTCTCTCTGTCTTTCTCTCTCTTCTTTCAAATACATAAAAATATTTTCAGAAGAAGAAAAAGAGACAATATTGAAAATATCTAGGAAAAATATAGATGAGGGACTAGTAAGGAAGAAGAGGTTTGGTAGGGGCGGAGATGAGGAAAGAAAAGACAGTAATAGAAAGGGATTATAGTCAAAATACATTATTTACACATATAAATGTTAATAAAAAAAGGAAATGTCCTCTGGCAGGATAAATGACCTAAGTGCCTTTTTCTCACGAGCCTTGCTTTTAACACAGGGATCTGAAGCACAGAGAGTCCCTGTTCTTAATTAAATCACTGGCCTAAATAGAATACCAGGTCACACATCTCTTACATGCCTCTTGGGCTAGTTCTCATGCCCATATTAGCATTCCTATGAGGACAAGCTAATTCCCAGTGATCTGTGTCTCGGCTCTTTCTGAGAACTGGTGTTCAGCCTGCATAGCATCCTTCAGTGATGGGCAGACTAGAAGTGCCATGGCCACACATTAACACCTTCTGCAGCCAAGCTTGTCTTGATCCACCCCCTTCAGATTGGCTCCTCTACAGAGTCCACGGTGCCAAGTGCCACAGATGCTATCCCAAGGTGACCAAGGAGAACCAGACTATGACCATGGAATCATTAGAGACAGAAGTGACAGACTCAGAGTTTTAGACCCCAGTGACAAGAAGAATCAGATGAAGGACTCCCTGTGGCTTGCTGGCCATCTGCACTCCCAAGCTAGGCACAGTGCTTGGGACTATTGAGTGCTCAACAAATGTTTGAAGAATGAGTAAGATCACTGGAAAAAAGAAAACTAATAGAGAGAGAGACCCCACTGGTGATAATAACCAAGGCCCAAAGTAACAACAGGATTTGTCTAAATGCATCCTACACTCTGCTAGGCAAAGCTAGACTAAATTCAGGTTTCTGACCCTTGGCTTATTCCACGAGACCAGCGTTCTCACAGTGGCTGTGCACGAAGCTCCTCTGGGACTTTGTGAAGCGCTTTGCTGTGACTCCCACCACCCAGAGATTCACACTGAATTTGTCTCGAGCTCAGTGTAGCATCACTGATTTAAAAAACAAACAAAAAATTAGATTTAAAATGTTTGTGAAATTTCCTCACACTGTTGGAAAAAAAGCTATAGTTTGAATGTGCCCCCACCTCAATTATATGCTGAAACTCAATTGCTAATATGGTCATGTTAAGAGCTGGGGTCTTTAGGATGTGATTGAACCATTAGGGTAGAGCGCTCATGATGAGGATCAGGTATCTTCCAAAAAAGGGAAAGGATCTGTCCACCTCTGTGGCCATGAATGGACTTGTCCCTAGATCTTGGACTTCCTAGACATCTAAGCCATAAGAAATGAATTTCTAATGTTTATAATTACCCAGTCTAAGGTATTTTCTATAGCAGATTTATCAGACTAAGATAAAGCATAATATATCCAGAAAACAAACAAATTATAAATGCATTCATTTCTTTCCCAAACACTCATGAGCTTGAGTAAAGAAACATAAAATCTGGGCTGGGTAGATGGCAAGGTGGCTCAGTGATTTCGTTTTCTTTCCTCTTAAGCATGAGGGCCTCTCAGGCTGGAGACGGCCATGTTTGACTTCCCAAAACGCACATAAAAGCTAGGCATTGTCTGCAAATCCATTCACAGTGGGTAGATGCCAGGGAATCTCTGGGGCTCACTGGGACAGCCGTCTGGGTTCAGAGAGAGACCCTATCTCAAGGTAATGTGTGGATGCATGAAAATAAAGAACACCAAGATTCTCCTTTGGCCTCTGCATGCACATGTGTGGGACACAGGCAATTGCACACATACACGCATACACCATACATCACACTCACCACACCACATACATACTCGCTCTACACACATACATGCAAAAAAGGAACAGAAACAGAAAATCTCGCTAGCACCTAAAACTACCACCAAAAATAATTGCTATCTTGATTTTCAACACATAAATTAATTTGGCTATTTTTGTTCTTTAAATGAAATACACAACCTGTCCCCTTTCATGCCTGATTGATTTGGCAAAGAATTATGCTCCAGAGATTTCCTCACATTATTTGACATGGTCATGGTGTTCTCATTCTTGTTGCAATAGAGCATTCTTTTGTGTGAATGCATTACAATGTATCATTACTCATTCTGTGAATATCTATTATCGTTGATGGACATTTAGGTAGTTTTCAATGTGGGGCTATTATGACTAGTGTATATTTAAATACATACATTTTGGTGAACATATGTAAGAATTTATTTTGAATATATGTACTCAGTGTATATTCTTTTGACTATCTATGTAAAAGCACTTAAGGATGGAACTTCTGGATCATAATGTATGTCTATGCTCTGCTTTAGTAGATATTATAAAACAACTATCTACAGTGATTGCACCAACTTATACCCCTACCAGAATTGTATGAGGACTACAGTTGTCCCACATCTTCAACAGCATTTTATCTCATTAGTCATATTGCCCTGCTATTCTGATAGGTGTGTGAAGGCTTTGCCTTGTTTGAAATTGCCCTGATGAACAGCAAGCAATGAGAATTGAAGTTTTATCCTAACCTTTTTCATGCTGCGGAGATTACGAAGATAATGTTTTTGGTTTCATTATGTAACTCAATACTTTATGCTATTCAACATACCAACCCAAAGTGTTAGAGTCCACTAACACTTTCTTAAAAGCTTTTTCTAATTTCTGCCAAAAGAGCAATTGACAAATAAAATTTTACTTAATTTTAAGTTCTCCAGTAAAATTTTCTTATATTTTGGCATCCACTGCTCCTTTCCACTCATGAATAGTAACAGTCAACAAAATAAACAAATAGGCAATAAAACAAAATCCTCTAGCAATCCTACATGGAATTCTAGAATATGTGGTTTGCTTCTGGAATTTCTTTTGAGAGGTTGGTGGTAACCATGGGCATTTACTGCTACATATATTAGAAGGTTCTTCCAACTAGTATAAGGAGCCCTCTGTGCAACAAGATCTTCCCCCAGAAGTGGCTGATTGAAGAAAAGGGAAAAACCAAATCCAAGATGAGGTGGGTTTTTTTTTTTCAAATATTTAAAGTAAGACTTAGAGAGGTTGAGTCAGTTATGTAGAGCCATACAGGTTCTGTGAAAATCGAGCTTGAATTAACAATGAGTTATCTGAGATTTACATAAAAGCCAGTGTGGCATTGATGCAGGATTTTGGAGTTCAGGGAGGGTTTATCAACTCAAACATTTGGGCTCTTGTCTATTTTAACAAAGAATTGAAAAAAAAAACAGACTGAGAAGAATAAATTATGAATTACCGAATTTGTTTAGGGAGAAATTATGAATTATTAGTTGGGTTTGTTTGTTTGGTTGGTTGGTTGGTTGGTTGGTTGGTTGGTTTTTGGTTTTTCAAGGTAGGGTCTCACTGTAGCCCAGGCTGACCTGGAATTCATTATGTAGTCTCAGGGTGGCCTCGAACTCATGGCGATCCTCCTACCTCTGCCTCCCGAGTGCTGGGATTAAAGGTGTGAACCACCACACCCGGCAATTATAAGGATTTTAAAAGGAACATTGGCATATAGGGAAAGGCAAAGCAGACAGACAGACAGACACACACACACACACACACAGAAGGCAGGACCTAGAAGGCCATGACAAAATGTCTAGGAGAAACGCTCTAACACTCAAGCGGGAGCAAAGCGTAGAAGGCCAGTCCTGCACCTCCAGGTGAGGTAGTGGTGGACAAGGGCCTGAGGGGGGTAATGGAGAGAAAGCACGAAAGCAGGGACCGGGCAGTTCAGCCTCCTGGAAAATGAGGAGCAAAGTCAAAAGAGTGATTACACATAAGGTAGACCCTGAGTTTGGAGGAAAATCATACATATATAACAAACTGAAAAGGCATCTGGAAACAGAATACATGTGAGGAACAAACAGAAAAATACCCAGACAGGTCATTAGAGCCCTCCCTTCCCCTAGCCAGGCTGGGAGAGGGGAGAGACACTCATACTAGTATTCAGATGAAAGAACAGCAGCTCAGTCCAGTAGAAGAGAATCGATTAGGATGGATTTTGTCCTCAGACTAAGGTATGCAAGGGAGAGACCTGATTGGTTCATGGATTCAGGGGGCTGACTCAGAGGCTAGCCTACCTAGGTAGTGTGCTAGATTGGGGAAGCAGTGGGGGATACTGTAGTCATCTGATGGTCAATTCCAGTTCTGCCAAGGCAGGCAGGGTGACGTCTCCTGGTTCCCTCTTTGGACTTCTGCCCCTGACTAACTACCTTAGAGAAGCTTTCTCCTATCTCTCCTTCAACATTAGCATGACCAACATTGAGGTTATATGCTTACAAGACAAGACAGCTTGAGAGAAAAATTAAATATGGATGTCACAAAAACAATTTCAATCTCAAAATTATTTCAGTTTCTGGTACCATGACAGATCTAGGGGAGATGAATGTCACCTCCTTCTTTCCATTAAATCAGAAAGGCATGGTCTGAAATAGAAGACCAGACTCTTCAGATTAAAACATAAAAAAGTCTCTTAGCATGTTTATTCATTACTTTCTCATTGCTGTGAACAAATGCCTGACAAGAAGCTACTTAAAGAAGGGGTTTAATTTGGCTTACAGTTCCGGGGGAGTGCATCCCATCACGGTTCCAAGCAGGAAGTAAGAGGAAGAACAAGAAGTGGGCCCAGCTATAAAATTTCAAAGCCCACTCCCAGTGACCCATTTCCTCCAGCAAGGTTCCACTTCCTAAAGGTTCCACAACCTTCCCAAAAAATGCCACCAGCTGGGGACCAGGTGTTCCAACATGTGAGACCATGAGGGACTTCTTATGTCTGAGCCACAGTAGCATGTTAAGGGGAGTAATCCTACAGAGGTCTTCTTGAGAGTGTGATGCTAATTGCAAATTAATGTTTCAGATTCTACTGATACTAACTTAACATGAATCAAATATCATTTAGTTTTATCATTATTTGTTGTACAAATATTTATTTGTGGTATAATTTGATGAAAGATAATTCATAAATTTTCATCAATTCATCTATATTTGTTGTCCATTTAATATTTCCCCAATACAATTCTTTTTTTGTTTGTTTTTTTGGATTTTCAAGGTAGGGTCTCACTCTAGCTTAGGCTGACCTGGAATTCATTCTGTATTCTCAGGGTGGCCTCAAACTGATGGCAATCCTCCTACCTCTGCTTCCTGAGTGCTGGGATTAAAGGCATACGCCACCATGCCTGGCTACATTGCTTTTTAATCTTTTATTTATTATTTGTTTTGAAATAGAGGGGCAGATAGAGAGAGAGAATGGGCACACCAGGGCCTCTAGACACTGCAAATAAACTCCAAATACATGTGCCATTTTGTGCATCTGGCTTATATGGGTAGTGGGGAGTCGAACCTGGGTCCTTAGACTTCACAGGTAAGTGCCTTAACTGCTAAGCCATCTCTCCAGCACACCCCATACAATTCTAAATCCTATAAATATGAATCATGTGGTTATTTGGTAATAGAGCTCCAAATTTGGAGATGAATTATGACATTAACAGAAAGGTAAGGCAAAATCAGCATTTAGTTGCTTATTGCTTTAATTTAATTTTATCTTATTTAATATTTTTTATTTTATTGATTTGAGACAGAGAGAGAAAGAGGTAGATGGAGGGAAAGAGAATGGGTGCGCCAGGGCCTTTAGCCACTGTAAACAAACTCCAGACTCATGGCCACCTGTGCATCTGGCTTATGCGGGTCCTGGGGAACTGAACCTGGGTCCTTTGGCTTCTGAAGCAAACACCTTAACCGCTAAGCCATATCTCCAGCTCTTAGTTTAATTTTGATGTGTCTATGTATAACTCTGCAGTAATAAATCAAAACCTATTAAAGCAGAAATCCAGAGGCTACAAAGAACTCAACACTAAATCAGACTGCCAACAGGCCTGCTATGGCTCAGAGAACATTGTGGGCGAGAAGACAGAAAGATTTTAAGAGCTACAGGGTGGGTAGGAATATATACATACATATATATATATATTGCATTTATTTTCATTTTAAAGCATCACTGGGTTGCAACAGCTCAACCCCGGGACCCTGGCAAACACGGGCTCCATCTTCCTGCAGACTTCCACACAGGGTAGCACAGGGAGGAAATGAGGAGACTCCTACGCTGACTTTCAAGCTTCTGCTCTCACTTCCTTGCCCCAAACCTGTTACATGGCCATCTTTGTCAAAGGAAACAACCAGAATTTGTGCACCTGGTCCAAATAACTAGGGTGTGTGTGCGATTTACAATTTACACTGTGTGCTTATACTATAGCCAGCTGTGTGCTGGTAAAGTTGCTTCTCATTTGCGAAATGGAAGTAAGTCAGTTATCAGTTACCCATTCCTCAAGATCTCTTGTTCTGGCCGACAGAAGGAATTCCAGTTAGATGGGAAGCTACTAAGGGTTGGCTGAATGTCCTGAACATCACACTATACAGGTAATCTTGTCCACCGTGGCAAAGGCTGGGCATTTTCCCAGATCAGGGTGTAAACTGGATATTAGAAATCTGAGCACTTGTTTGGGTTTCAATGGGATTTGAATTGGAACAAAACAAATGGGCTGTTCTCAGAATCCAACACTGAGGTGTTTAAAGTCCAGTTTGACCTATAGTACCACGATGCCTGCACACCCTGGCACATGAGTACCTCAGTGCTATGTCACAAACTGGCTGGAAGTCTGTGATAGGTCACTTCCTCTTCTGAGCTGTCAAATGAAGAGCTTTTAAGTATAAATCCCCTTACAGAAATCAGTATTCAGTGTGTAGGACAAGTACCAAGGAAGGCTGAGCCAGCTGGCAGCATAGGCTCCGCCTCACATCCCATCATACCTCACTCTGAACAGCAGCCCCTGAAATGCCTTCACAGACTCTCTAGAGCTCTAGGGAACATGGGTTCAAATCACAAGGCTCTCTTTGTCTTCTCCTGTGACTCAGTTGTTCTAGTTTTATTGATGGCATTTCATGGTTGCAAATCTGAAGACACAGCAAGTGGGCTCAGTTCTACAACCCTGGCCACAGGTCTGGTCCTGCCTGACCCCACGTTCACTCCTCCATGGCACCAAATGCCTAACCCTTGCCTACTCCACATGCCTTGAAAACTGTCACTACTGAACTCCAAATCTCCATGCCAAGACTATGATCAGTGCTGACATCTTTTGCCTCTACGTGGGAATGGACAAGCCATGCCTACAATTCAGAAACGTCGCAGGCCAAGGCCGTCCAGGGCTGCTGTGTTTCCACTCCTTCTCTCATTCGTGCTGCTTTTCACCGTCCCAGTGTCAGAAGAGTTGGCAACGAAGTGGTCTGAGGCTCTCCTTCCACCCAGGAACCCCTTGGTCATTCTCCAGTAATTAATTAGGACCCTGGGGGATACGAGGAACACCTTTGGAATGTTAACAAAGGAACCTTTATTCTGGATGCCTGGCTGCCGTTTCTTCCACACAATGAAGGGACTGATTGTGCTGTTAGTAGATGTGTCAGAAGAACCTTCCTTCCGCCTGTTGAGTTGTCTCATGCCAGGGTGTTTCTGGCTTGAAGGATTTGACCTTTAAGTCATAACCACTGGCAACACCCCTTTCCTTCATCAGCATTTAAAATGCTGCATGACTTGCCAATAAAGGCTGCCTTTATTTAGGTCATTTGCTACTTTGTTTCTGAGCCATTCTCTCTCTCTTTCTCTGCTTGCTGCTCTAACAGTAGTCTTAGCCAAAGGAATCATTTGGAAACTTGTGAGGAATGCAGAAAAGAGGATCCTGCCCCAGACGATCAGATGGGACCCTGCATTTCCACCAGATCCCCAGTCCAGGCAGCAGCTTTTAAAGTCTGAGTGATTTGGCCAATGGAAGCCTGTGATAGGTCACTTCCTCTTCTGATACCCGCAGGTAACCAATGGGGTGAGCTACCACAGCCTTCAAGAAACCCATCCTTTGTCACAGGGATCACTGGCTTCTGTTTCTCAGTTGACCACTGCCTGAGTGGCCTTGGCTTGGTCACTTAACTCTTGATATTGGGTGCACCAGACTCCTGATTCCCCCAGAAACGGGAAGCTTTCTCCACTATGCTAACAGAATCCTTTAATTGCCAATCACAACAGACTATTGGCCTCAATATCTAATTACTATCAAAAGAATGTACAATTACCATGTGTCAGCCAAAGCTGAAAGACAACTAAGAAAAAGAGGAAAAAGAAGAGCTTTTGAACAACTACCATAGTTATTGTTTTGTTAGGTGTCTGCCCAGCAGCATTGAATTGTTTCTTTAATCACATGCTATGTCAGTCACTCTGTGGTAGCTCACCCCATTGGTTACCTGCGGGTATCCTTTGTAGCCTCTTCGCCATTGTGCTTTTAATTCCATGCCTGCCCACCCAGCAAGGTGGGGGCTGTGCTGGGAAGCCCCCACAGCAATTGAAAAGCGGGAGGGGCTGCCATACATACTGCACATGGACAGACCCTCACTGCGAAGGTCAGCTGGCCATGTGATTAAAAAAATAATCTTTAAAATGTGTACACTGTCCCCAACAAATCATTTGCAGAGCATAGGCTTGGGTGGTGGGGGTGGGAAGATCACGGAAGCGTGTAAGGCTGTGATTCACCATAATATCGTTGGTAACAGTAGAACACTGTAAACAGATGAAATGTTCAACAATAGGGAACTGGTTAAATAAACTTAGTAAATGATGATGACCCATACCACACAGTTTCATGAGCCTTTGAAAACCATGCTGAAGAAAAGATGCAGAGAACTGTTGGTGATGACTCATCAATTAATGGAAATATACCAAAGACAACTATGGGATATGATCATATCCCAGTTTAAAAGATAAGTATGTGTAAAGAGGCATAGGAAAAACATTAACCGTACCCACATTGTACTGTCTGATGGTGGACGGCTTTACTTTCCTCATCTTTGTCTGCATATTCCAGAATGAAACCCATTATAAATTCAAAAGCAAGAAGAGGAGGTGGAGCAGCATTTCCTATGATGAGATACGGTGCTTTGAGCATCACTGCGCCCACCAGTGGGAAGGACAGCCTGACCTGAACAACAGGGACCCGAAGGACAGGGTTCACACTGGCTGAACTGCTGCCCCGTGTCCACCATCTGTGGGGGAAGGGATTAATCTTTCCAGTGTCTCAAGGAAAAGAAAGAATTAGGGAGGGAATTATCGGTCCTTCCTACGGGACAGAAAACCAAACTGCACAGCCCTGCAAACAAAACAAGAGCATTGATATGATATACATACACAGCATGCCTCCTGTAAAGACCGGAAATCCAAAACACTTTTACAGAACCATGTGGAGGGGGCGGAGCGGGGTGCAGTACACACAGCATTTCTCCTGTCTCCTTTAGTCTGAAGCAGTAAGACCAATGTGCCTGCCAAATGTTCCTTTCAAAACCCAAGGAAAGAAATTTATTTTCATGTGCAAAGAAGAATTCCATGCTATGATCCTTCCCTACTGTTCATTGAAGGAAGGTTGTTTTCTTCATTTGAAATGCCTGTATCTGAAGCACAAGAGACCTAATGGGGCTGGGAGCCCACTTTGTCTTCCTGTTATGACTAACAGCAGAGGTGGCAGGAGGGGCAAGAGTGGTGATGACAGCCACAGTGGAGTAGCAGTGTCAGTGGCTATATGTGCCTGTCATTTTTGCCCATGTGGTTTTATTTAAATCTTCGTGACAAGCCAGGGAAGCTATATGACAAAGAAGGAAGACAAGGCTCAGAGAGCAAGTAGCCCAGAAGCAGAGAGTTTGTAAGCACGATGAACTGGATCCCAAGTAGATCCAGAAGTTCCAGCAAAGCTTTCTTTCTGCTAAAACACATTAGAAAATTAAGATGCTACCAGCCATAGTGATAGGTATCAAAATCCTGATAGCTATAGGTTGATTCAAACCACATTTTTCATCCATATATGGCCTAAAGTTGGTTCTCAAGATATCTGTAAGATTCCAATGACATTCAGTAAACTCAGTATGCCTTTTTGTTGTTGTTTAACTTGGGGTCTTCTTACATCAACCATTAATGAAACTCTGAAGGCATTTTCTCTCCATCTCACTTAAGAACCACTTTACTTTCTAGAAGAGATTTTTCTTCCACCCATAATGTACCAGCCAACATTCCCCTGAGCTGACTCTCACCCAGTGGGAGGATTTGCTTGTGACTTCCTTTACCAAGAACATGGAAGACTAGTTCACCCTGACTCTACACAAACGTGCTACTTAGAAAAAGATAAAGAGAATTGTTATCTCTCAGTTTTTATAGAGTGATGTTATGTTCTACACTTCCCACTGATGAGACTATGGCTAAGTGGCTAAGTGACATTACATTGCACAGACATCTCTGTTTCAGTATGATGAACTTATCCACATATCCTGGAACCCTCATCTCTGTGACTATCGGTTATCTGAGGATCAGAACACAGGAATCTCCCAAAGGCAGGAAGTCTTTCAGGGAAGCCCTCAGCACGAGGAGGATATGGTACCATTGTGTTCTAGGTCTTTCAATTTGCTTTTTTTTTTTTCACTTAATACAACACCAAGTGATAGGTTTTGCTGTTACTTCCTTGATCAACACAATGAAAAACTAGCTCACCCTGACCATAAATAAAGTTCTTCAGTGTATGCATTGGCCAGGTGTCTTCTGTGTTCCAGGCACACTTCCTGGCACTGGGGATCCAGTGGGAAGCACATGAGACTCACAGAGCTCAGAGAAGCAGGAAATGTTCTCGGGGAACCCACAAGCTGCATCGTTAAAAAATGTGACGTCCATGGGCCGTCAAAGCTACCATTAAAGTTCTGTGTTTCTTTCCCTTCATTCCAAATCTTCAGCATGGTGACTTTTCAGTTTTGTTTTACCACATGTCTCAAGATGGCTACTTCAGTGCTCAGTAATAGATCCACATTTAAGGGACCAATGGCAGAGGGTAGAGCAGTCTACCTGAGCAATATTTAACTACTTTATTCAGAAGGCAATGGCTTTCCAAAGTCCCTCAGCTTAGACTGTGCTATACCTCAGATCTTAAGTTGCTCACAAAATCCATGTAGTAAATGTGGCTCTCTGACACAACTCCATTAGGAGATACTGGAGATTTTAAGAGCTGGGACTGAGGGCTAGAGAAAATAGCTCAGTCGATAAAGTTCTTGCCTTTCAAGCATGAGGACCTGAGTTCAACCCTCAGAACCCACATAAAAAACTAAAAATTAGATGTGTGGGATGCCAATCAAGCACAGGTGAAGTCCATATCTAGGGCTCACTGCTCAGCCACTCTAGCCAACTTGACAAGTTCTGAGCCAGTGAGAAGCTTTATCTCAGAAAAGGTAGACAGCACCTCTGGCCTCCATGCACACACATACACATGCACATGTACACCCACCCACACCCACACACACACACACACACACATTCCCAAGTAGGCCCAGGTCTTTAGTCCTTGAGGATGTGCTTGGGATCTTGATACTTTCCTCTTCTCTTCTGCTTCCCAGCACGAGACGAGCAGTTTTGCCCTGGCACGTACTCTGCCTAGCCACGAGCAACAAGATCAATGACATGGGCTGAAACTATGAGCCAAGATAAACTCTTCCTTTTTCACAACTTGAGTATCTCAGATATTTGTTATAGGAACAGAAACGGACTAACACATAATGCATTGGCCACCCCTAGGCCTAAAGGAGGCTAGAAACATATATGTCTGATGAACAGAATTACAGTCATTGACTTTAACCATAACTTACCTCAGAGGCCAGGCCATTGCCATCCTGAACAAAGGAGAATCAAAATATGTTGGGTTATGTGGAAAGGGGAAGGATGGTGGGTAGCTAACTAAAACCATGTTTAACAATGAGTAAGATTCAAATCAGCATGAGACCTCATGGAAATTTGATGTCTAATGCTGTGAACACTTGAGTCATACAGTTGAATGCCAGTCTAAAATCATTCCTTGGGATTCCAGGCATGCCTCACTCATGGTGTAGAGGCATAAACCCAGGGCCAGAGGCACAGGCAGCTGCTCTGGAACTAGAGATGACAGTGTTGCAGTCTTCAGTGAGAAACTGTCACATGTGTCCTGCTCTTATATCCTATCTGATTACTTGAAATCTAATCATACCTTTGCTTCCATATATCACTGCTAATTCCTGGAAACTTTTCACTGGACTATTGATATATAAGAAGTGTCCCCCATACACTAGACCCTTGCTATCTGCAAAGGAAAAAAAAAACCTAAATGCTCACCAAACAGAGACAGTTGAGAAAATTTAGTATATCCTTATCATAAGATCACTAAGGCACTTAGAGCAATGCTATTCTGTGAGTGTTGACAGGGAAAGATCTCCAAGATTGCCTATTAAATTTTTTTTTAAAAAGCAAACTGAAAAGCCTAGAACACAATGACACCATGTGTGGTGGTTTGAATGTAAAATGTCCCCCATAGCCTTGTTTATAATTAAGCTCCCTACTTGATCTCCCAGCTGGTGGAGTTGTTGGGAGGTGGAGTCTCGTTGGAGGAGGTGTGTCACAGGGGACAGACCTTGAGGTTTATTAGTCCAGCTCACTGGGTGTTCAGAGATAGCTGGTCTACATTTGCTGCTCTCTCTCTCTCTCTCTCTCTGTAGTTGATTATGAAGATGTGAGCCTGCTGCCATGCTTTCTCCACCATGATGAAGCTTCCTCTTAGGACTGTAAGCTTGAAATAGAACCTTTCCTCCCATAAGCTGCTTCTGGTCAGGTGTTTTGTTCTAGCAACAAGAAAGTGACTGCTACATCATGTATGCCTATTATAAACTCTATGGTGGCTATAAAATATGTTTACATTCTGCCATAGAACTTCTTGCAGTCCCTCTCCCTTGAGTGGGAATTGGTTTTAGGGATTCACTTCTAATGAAGAGAATGAAGGAGAGATAATACAACTTCAGAGACAGTCATATGTGCCATCACTTTCTGCTGTATTCCTCACTCTGGGGAAAGCTCGTTGCCATATCTTACACACACACACACACACACACAGAGAGAGAGACACTTTTCCTCTTTCTCTCTTTCTCCTCAATCATTCTCAAGTAAATAAATAAACATTTTTTTAAAGAGGAAATGGCCAGGTGGGGTGGTACACATCTTTAATCCTAGCACTTGGGAGGAAGAGGTAGGAGGATTGCTGTAAGTTCAAAGTCAGCCTGAGACTACATAGTGAATTCCAGGTCAGCCTGGGCTACAGAAAGACCCTACCTTGAAAAACCAAAAAAGAAAGAAAGGGGAAAATGTACTAATGTAATACTTGTGTAATTAAAATGTTAGCTGAGCTAACAAATGTCTCCTATTCATGAAATGAAGGGCCAGAAAAATGGACATGTCTGTCTGACCAAATATAAACCATTAGGCATGGGTTCACTTTGGAGTGAATCAGAGTGGCGCCTTCTGTGGTTTGCAGAGACAAAGGGATTGCCCCCAGCCCCTTCAACCCTCTAGCCCCACCAACTGTGGACTTCTTCCTTTTCCCATAGTCCATGACGCAGCTAAAAGGTCTGTCCTCCCTGGTCCAAGGAATTCTCTCAAGACATGCCCAAGTGCCCAGCCCCTCCCTCACAGCTGCCTGCATGCTTGTGAGAATAAGAGTTTGCTACGCCGTGTCTCGCTTGAAGACCACAGTAGAGCAGCCAGCCAGGACACTGGAAATGTATTCTCAGTCTGGGCCCAAGTCTACCTCGGGAATAGATTCTGAGGGCTTTGTCCCCTTGTGACTGAGAAGATCATGTGGCTGGCATGATCCCCCACCCTGTCCTGTCACTGTGGGAAGATATATTTAGCATTTGTCCTGTGAGAGGCCTGTCACTAGAGCCTCACTGTGAAGCTGCCTCTGAAACTCCAGGGCACTCCTCACAACCCAATCTATTTTTACAAGTTCCGTTAGTGTAGTGCTGGATAAGAATTATCTTTCTGGTGCAAGTCAGGGTCAGATGGTCCTGCCTGGGTGATGGATGGCCATGAGTTCCTGGTATGTGAGAAATCACACCACCATCCTCCCTCTCCCTTCTCACATGGCTGCTGTGTGGCTGGAGGCTCACCTCACTTGTAGGAACAGTATGTCCTGCATGGGTGCCAGATATCTTATAGGGTGAGTCTATGAGAGGAGCTTTTTCATCCTCCCATAAAGCACAGGCAACAGGGCTCAGATACACTCTGGCCCCAAGAATCACCAATTCCTGAGCAACAGCCACAGCAGAACTCATTAATGAATCTCAGTACTCTTTCCCATTGACGCCCTAAATTATCCATGGGAGACCAGCCCTGGGAGCCCCCGTGGGTTAATGCTTAGTTACTGTCTGTAATGAAAACCTTGAGCCATCCTTTGTCTGGAAACAGCTGAAAAAGATCAAATAGGGACTTGATTGGGAAAGATGGTGAGATGGTGGCAGTTTAGAGCTGCTGGGAAGGTTGGAGAGTGTACTATAGTGTATGTGTACCACAGTCCAAGGGCAGAAGTAGTGAGGGCTAGAGTCTGGACATTCAAGAGTAAGTGGAGCCATCAGGTACAAGACAGAAAGGCAGTGTCTTTTATCACATGGCTCTGGGAAAGTTCTTTCACTACTCTGGGTCCTCCAAATGGCCTGCCTGCAAAATGAGTGATAACCTCTTGCTTCAATGGGGATCACTCATGCTATTTTCTTTTTTTAAAAATTTATTTGAGAAAGAGTGAGAGGCAGAGAGAGAGAATGGGCATTACCAGGGCCTTCATCCTCTGCAAACGAACTTCAAACACATGTACCCCCTTATGCGCATGAGCGACCTTGAGTGCTTACATCACTGTGTGTCTGGCTTACATGGGACCTGGAGATTCGAACATGAGTTCTTAGGCTTTGCAGGCAAGTGCCTTAACCACTGAGACATCTCTCCAGCCCAATGCTATTTTCTATAGCATGGAACTCTGTGACTGGCTGCTGACTTCCAAATATCCACTCTTTCTTCAGTAGTTAACTCTAATTTTTTGTTGAACAATCGCCACTCAATGGTACCAACCTTCCTAGGATGCCAGCACTGTGACTGTATTCTACCCAGTAAGATACAAGAGGAGACATAGTGATGACTACATGAAACAACCACAATTAGTGTGATGTGACAAAATAAAATCTCAAAGGTAGGAGTCAATATTTTATATTTTTTTGTCTCACAAAGTAAATCCTACTGATCATGAAGTTCAAGCCCAAATCTCAGGCCTACCAAAGAGATCTTCCTGGGACCATTAATTTTCTACAAGATCACAGTCTAGACACAGTCCAGTCAGTAATACCAAAGGCTTCTTTACTTTTCCCTGACACCTGGATACTCAGAGGGATCGCTCCTGCTACTCCACAGGGCCATTGCTACACTGAGGAGAATCCTGATCCTACCTAGTGCATTCGTGATCAACAGCCTAAAACCAAGTTAAACTACTCAAAGCAGGAAGAATATTTTGTTACCTTACTTGACAAGAACTTCAGAGCTAGAGCAGGCCCAGGCTCAGTGGCTCAGCGACACCATCACAGGCTCAGGTCTTCACATCATTGCGTTTTGCCAGCCACAGTGTGTTGGCACTTGTCCTGAATAGGACTGTCCTTGGTTGCAAGTAGTCCAGGTATCCTGCCTCACTCAGGAACATTAAAGCCATAGAGTCCAACACTGTGTAGTCCTTACTGTTTTCCCTCTTTAATTTGGAGGAAGACTTTGCCCAAACGCTCTGCCAATGGGAGTCCCCTCACATTTCATTGTTTAGATTCAGGTCATGTGCTTGTCCCCAAAGCAGTGACAAGCATAGAGGATGGAATTATTATGAGTGGCTCAAACTAATCAAACAAATTTCATTTTCTGGAGCACAGGGGTAATGTCTTCCTGTAACCCATGATGTCGGATGCCCAATATCAGACAAAACTGGAGTTCTGCTAGGAAAGAACAAGGGGCATTGGATGGTCAGTGAGCACTTCCTCCTGGTCAAGTGACATTGGATCATTCGTTATGCCTCTCTGTGCCTTAATATTATCCTTATCTGTGAGTGTGAGTGTGTGTGAGTGTGAGTGTGTGTCCTTATGGCACCCCCAGCACTCACCCGCGATGGTGAGTGCCTGCAGTGACCAGCGTGGAAAGCCAGGTGTCCCTCTCCGCCAGTCTTCCCCTCATTCTTATTTAAGCTGGAGTCTCTTGACGATCCCAGAGCTTGCTGTTTTTTCACAAGCTCTGTGATTCCATGGTCTCTGCTCCCCTATGGGACTGGAGTTACAGGTACATGTGGCCACACTCAGCTGGTTATGAGGGCTCCAGAGATTCAAACTCAGGCAGTCACAAGCCCCATCAGGTCCTCATGCTTGTGCAGGAAGCACACTTGACCACTGAGACATCTGTTCAGTATGGTTTTCCTACCTTCAAAATGGGAAAATGGACTAGAAAAAAATCTCATGATCAACTGATTGTGAATGTCCGGTGCCAACAACACAAGATTATCCCTACCTGACACTGAAGGATTGCAGCAGCCTTGGTAACAGCTTACAAAGAGCTGGGTGGGATAAGGCACACCTATGATCACAGCCCTCAAGAGGCAGGAGAATAGCCTGGGCTACACAGTGAATTTGAGGTAAGCCTGGACTACATAATCAGACCCTGTCTGAAAAGAAACTAAAATAATAACAATCATGGCCCAAGAAGATCTCAAGAGGTAAGGTTGCTATGTCCTCCAGGAATGCAAAGGTTCCCTTACCCCTGTCAGGCCACTGGCCTTCACAAGGGGGGGGATAATGCCCATCACCGACCACACCTCATGCACCCACCCACCCACTCATCCAGTCCATTCGTTTCCCCTGAAGAAGGACTTGTCCTGGCCTGAGCCTCTGCTCTGCTCGGTCCTGACCTGGGAGGGAAGTGAGGAAGAGTGGGAACAAAGGGCAGGGAATGGATGGAAGAAGAGCCGCCCAGGTCTCAGTTTTGCCTCTGCCTGGTAGTTAAATTCTAGTTCACAACCCACTTCTCCCACGATGCTTAAAATAAGGTTTGAAAGTCCCCTACACAGCATGGAAGGACAGAGGTGCTGTGTGCAGAGAGAAATGGAAAAGAACCTCAAAGACTTAGAGGTGAGTATGGCTTAGAGTCCCCAGAGATTCATAAAAGTGGGGTACGACAAAGAACCCCAAAGACTCAGAGAGGTGGGAGTGATTGTTCTGTACGCATGGGGCATAGATAAGTAACACCCTATAGAAAACCTGCACCAAAGTACTGGGGTTTGGAACAGCAGCCTCAAAATCATATGCTTGCACACTTCAGAAAATGATTAAGAGAAATTGTATAGCTCTTTGCTTACTTTACATTGACATCTGAAAAATGAAATCATAAGTTTAAGTACTTGCAAGTATATAACTTGGAAATATAAACATGGACATTTTACATGAAAACCATTACATGTGAAAAAAGAGAAAAAGATTCTTTTAAAAAAAATCATTAAGTTTCAAACTCTGACACCCTGATCACTTAGTGATAGTCACTGCCTTTGATCACTGTGTGAACCATGGGAGGAGACTCCAAGGAGCTTTCATTGAAACCCCTGGCTCCGCCACTTACCAGTGCGATAATTCAGAATCTTTGACATAATGTTTAATGTCTGGATGTCTGTTTTTCATTAAATGAAATCCCATTGATAAATGGGAATGTTCTCCACACTTCTTTCAGAGTGTTAGGGGCAGAAGTGATTGCATATGGGAATGCTTAGCAAGGAGAGCCCATAAATATTTGGTTTGTTAAGTAATGAATGCTTACTGTCAAAACAACAGGAGGACAAGCTCCTTGGACTGCCTGACCACTTGTGAACATCCAAGTTCTGGTGAGTTCCCCCTTGTTTTGGCCAGGCTGGGCCAAGACTAGGGGAGAAACTCCTGACCCCTACTTCCCACAGGGAGCTCTACCTTCTCCTGCCCTCCACATGGCAGGCTCTTTCCTTTCCTCCTAACTTTTTCTTTCTTTCTTTCCTTTTCTTTTCTTTTCTCTTCTTTTTTTTTTTTTTTTTTTTTTTTTTTTTTTTTTTTTTTTGAGGTAAGGTCTCACTCTGGCCCAGGCTGACCTGAAATTGACTATGTAATCTTAGGGTGGCCTCGAACTTGCAGTGATCCTCCTACCTCTGCCTCCCAAGTGTTGGGATTAAAGGTGTGCGCCACCACACACCAGGCTCTAACTTTCTTTTTTGTTGTTGTTTTTGTTTTTTGAGGCAGGGTCTCATTCTAGCCAGGCTCTGACTTCCTTTTTATGGTTTTCCAGGCCATCACATGGGCTTTCAGACCATGTGGGTGTATTCATTTTCTTTCCCTTTGTTCTATACTTCCCTCAATAAATCTAATAATTTAACAATTATCCTTCTCAGTTTGGTTTGCCCAATTCTTTGGTTAAACACAAATGCAAGCCCAGGGTCTGGGGTCAAGAACCTTCCTGAACCCCTAGCACCACATTTCACCATTTAAAAAAATTATTTTATTTTATTTATTTATTTGCAAGCAGAAGAAGATAGAAGACAGACAGAGAGAGTGGCATGCTAGGGTCTCCAGCCACTATAAATGAACTCTAGATGCATGCTCCTCTACATCTGGCTTTACATGGGTACTGGGGAATTGACCCATGATCATTTGGCTTTGTAGGCAAGCACCTTCATCATTGAAACATCTCTCCGGCCTCTTTTTTTTTTTTTTTTTTTTTTTGGTTTTTCGAGGTAGGTTCTCACTCTAGCCCAGGCTGACCTGGAATTCACTATGGAGTCTCAGGGTGGCCTCAAACTCCTGGCAATCCTCCTACCTCTGCCTCCCGAGTGCTGGGATTAAAGGCGTGCGCCACCACTCCCGGCTCGGCCTCTATTTTTTAAACTTTTTGTTGTTGTTTTTTCGAGGTAGAGTCTCACTCTAGCCTAGGTTGACCTGGAATTCACTATATATTCTCAGGGCGGCCTCAAACTCATGATGATCCTCCTACCTCTGCCTCCCAAGAGCTGGGATTAAAGGAATGTACCACCACATCCAGATTTTAACCTTTTATTTTATTTGTTTGAGAGAGAAAGAGGCAGATAGAGGGAGAAGGGCGTGCCAGGGCCTTCAGCCACTGCAAATGAACTCCAGACACATGTGCCACCTTGTGCATCTGGCTTATGTGGGTCCTGAGGAATCGAACCTGGGCCCTTTAGCTTTGCAAGCAAGCACCTAAACTGCTAAGCCATCTCTCCAGCCCTTGTTTGTTTTCTTTGAGGCAAGGTCTAACTCTAGCCCAGGCTGACCTGGAACTTACTCTGTAGCTCAGCCTGGCTTTGAACTGGTGGTGATCCTCCTACCTCAGCTTCTTGAGTCCTGGGGTTACAAGTGTGAGCCACCACACCTGGCAAAATCCCTTTTTTAAAAAAAAAATTATATATTTATTTGCATGGAGAGAGAGAGAGAGAGAATGAATGGGAATTGCAGGGCCTCTTGCCAAGGCAAATGAACTCCAGACACATGTGCCACTTTGCACATCTGGCTTTATGTGGGTATTAGGGAATCAAACCCTGGGCCATTAGGCTTTGCAAGCAAGTGCCTCTAATTGTGAGCCATCTCTCTAGCCCAAGATCCCTACCTGGAAGCCAGTGGCCCAGCACATGCGGGCTCTAGGGTGGCAATGTCAGACCTCAGGCCTGGGTGACTGAGAGCAGCTTCAGCTGCCTGGTGAGCAGCTGCCGCTCTGCTACACGGCATTTCTTTCTTTCTTTCTTTCTTTCTTTTTTATTATGGACATACTTAGTATGGATACATCATGTGTTGATACTGTCCTCTCCCTTGTCCCTGCACCCATTCCACTGGGGGCCCTCCTCAGTGGGGTTGCTGGTATTCCTCGTGGGGTTGTGGGTTATGCATTGTCCACACAGGATTTCTGATAAACCATGAAGACATTTCTGTGATAACCCCCTTGAGCTACATTCATGTCCTGACTCCTGGTACCTGTGAACATGACCTTAGTTGGAAAAAGTATCCTGAAGATGTATATATAATTTAGGATCTTTGGGCTGGAGAGATTGCTTTTTCGTAAGGTGCTTGCCTGCCAAAGGACCCAAAGTTCGATTCCCCAGGACCCACATAAGCCAGATGCACAAGGTGGTGAATGGGTCTAGAGTTCGTTTGCAGTGGTTGGAAGCCCTGGCATGCCCATTCTCTCTCTCTCTCTCTCTCTCTCTCTCTCTCTCTCTCTCTGTATCTGCTTTTTTTCTCTCTCTTTAATAAATAAAAATACAGATAATAAAATATAATTTGGGCCAGGCATGGTGGAGCATGCCTTTAATCCCAGCATTAGGAAGGCAGAGGTAGGAGGATCACTGTGAGGCCAGCCTGAGATGACACAGTGAATTCCAGGTCAGCCTGGGCTAGAGTGAGACCCTACCTCAAAAAAACAATACTAATAATAATAAAATTAAAAAGTAAAATATAATTTAGGAGCTTTGAGATAAAGAGGTCAATCTAACTTATTCAGGTGAGCCCTAAATCCAGTGACAAATGTCTAAGAGATGTGAGGAGAGACAGGAGAAAGCCTTGATCATGAAAGCAATGTTGCCAGAAGCCAGGGATCACCTGGAGCCACCATAGGCTGAAAGAAACAAGGATGCATTCTGCCCCAGAGCCTTCCAGGGAGCCCAGCTCTGGAAAAACCTGGAGTTTGTAGACTTCTACCTTCTAAATCCGAAGAATAAATTTCTTTTCTTTCTTTCTTTCTTTTTTTTTTTTTTTACTATGTTATTTATTTATTTGAGAGACAGAGAGAAAGAGACAGATATATATAGAGAGAATGGGTGCGCCAAGGCATCCTGCCACTGCAAATGAACTCCAGACACATGTGCCACCTTGTGCATCTGGCTTTACATGGGTACTAGAGAATTAAACCCATGTTGGGAGGCTATCCAAGCAAGTGCCTTGAACCACTGAGTCATCTCTCCAGCCCCAAATTTCTATTGTTTTAAGCTACCCAGTTTGTGGTCCTTTGTTCCTGTAGCCATGGGAAATGAATACCCTTGGTCTTCACATCTATATAATAAAATTCTCTATACTCCTAAAAAGTACAATAACTAATATATGCTAAGTGCCCACTATGTGCCAAACACTGTGACAGGCATTAAGGAAATAAAAGCACATCAGAGGTACCTTGCAATTAAATACATACTTCATGCCAGGCACTGAGTGAGTGCTTCCACACACTTTTTCACTTAATCAGAGAAAATTCCAATGCAGTCTTCTCCTTCATGGTGCAAGGTGGCATGCTAAGAAGGGGGGATACATGGAACTTCTCCTCATTGAGATGTCATGGTTGGGACAGTAATCTGTGATGATCCAGGTGTCTTCTCTTAAAAGCCACTCTCCTTGATTTATAACAAGGCATCCTGTGACTTA
Organism: Dipus sagitta; assembly: GCA_036346955.1. Taxonomy (NCBI): domain Eukaryota; kingdom Metazoa; phylum Chordata; class Mammalia; order Rodentia; family Dipodidae; genus Dipus; species Dipus sagitta. Next base: position 44,788,670 of record CM070770.1, on the reverse strand, counting down.
GGAGATCTGTTCTGTGTATAGTCAGTGACAAAAGAAAAGGTTCACAAACAACATGAGGGCCTGGTAGACGTCAGCACTCTACCACTTCTAATGCACTTAGCCATTGTGTTTGGCCTTCTGTGACGTGGTACAGTAAATGTGTTTATACCTGGGCTCTGGGCTCAGACCATGGACCATTTGGAATTCTGGCTGTGCCCCTTACCAGGTAAACAATCTTGAGCAAGCCACTTGGCGGCTCCAAATTCTATTATTTATTCGTAAGTAGGGGTGAAAATAGTTCCTTTTTTATAGGATTGAATGGTTGGTTTTTGGGGGTTCTGGGGGGGTCTGTTAAGCAACACAAAAATAGTTCCAGCCTTGGGCTGGAGAAATGGCTTAGTGGTTAAGGCGCTTGCCTGCGAAGCCAAAGGACCCAGGTTCGATTCTCCAGGACCCACTTAAGCCAGATGCACATGGTGGCACATACATCTGGAGTTTGTTTGTGTGTCCATTCTCTCTCCCTCTTCTTTTTCTCTCAAGTAAATAAACAAATAAATATAATAAAAATAGAAATTTTAGAAAATAGTTCCAGCCTCATATAATTGAATGAGGTGACACATCTAAGCCCTTTACATGTTGTGTGGTTCATGGAAAGTGTAAAGTAAGTGAAGTAGTGGCTGTTATAATAATAATTATTATTAGCTCCTTACTGCCCTGCATAACCTTGTGTCAGAGCTGGGACACTGGTTCATTTTGCAGTTTGGCATGATTCATTGTCTGTCATCTTCCATGGAACAAATATGAGAAGAGCAGTGGGAGTCAGTGAAACATGGAAGCAAATTAAATTTCAGCCAGAATAATCCGTCTTCAGGGATGATAACAGAAGCCACCCTTGCTGAGAAAGTACTATGCTGGCCCTCGTGGACCTCTTCAGAGAAAAGGCCGTCCACCGCGCTGCCCCACATCAGTTCTCATGAGCCCTTGTGCTTCCTCCCGGGATGTCTAACAATGGCAACCCACTTGTTGTGTTCCCTGGTTAGCTGATGACCAACAGGATGACATCACTCCCCGTGATTGTCTCTTACTCACATGATGTTGGCTCTTTCCAATTCATTTCAGGTGCTTCTGTGTGCACTTGTGTGTCTCCATTTCCAGCCTAAATTAGCAAAATGTTATTAGAGTGCATGCCACATATTTTTAGTGCTATAAGTCATCAAAACACAGGATAGCTGGGCATGGTGGCACACACCTTAAATCCCAGCACTCAGGAGGCAGAGGTAGAAGGTACACAGAGTTCAAGGCCAGCCTGAGACTATGTAGTGAGTTCCAGGTCAGCCTTGGCTAGAGTGAGACTCTACCTTAAAACACACACACACACAATAGCCCTCCTTCAAAAATAGAAAATCAAGGCTGGAGAGATTGCCTAGTGGTTAAGGCACTTGCCTGCAAAGCCAAAAGACCCAGGTTCAATTCCCCAGGTCTCATGTAAGCCAGATGCACAAGGTGGTGAATGTGTCTGGAGTTCATTTGCAGTAGCTGGAGGCCCTGGTGCACCTATTCTCTCTATCTACATGCCTCTCTCTCTCTCACTCTCTCTCTCTCTCTCTCAAATAAAAAAAAATGCTACCTGACACACAAAATGGTTCATGTGTCTGGAATTTGTTTGAAGCAGCACTAGGCCCTGTTGTGGCCATTCTCATTCTCTCTCTCTCTCAATCTCCCTGCTTCAAATAAAAATATTTTTTAAAAAAATAGAGAATCAGACCATTATATTATATGTTCGTTACAGAGGCCCTTCAGAGTTGAGGAAGAAACTATTGGGGAAAGAGTACATGGCTGGGAAATCTAGCCCAAGTGAATTGACTTTGGACATCTAAACCTTTGGAGCCTTAATTGCCTTTGCTGTAAAAAGAAGACATCAAATCCCATGATCTCTTCTACCCATAAACAACTAGACATTGAGCTCTACTCTGTATAAGACACACAATGATAGAGACAAGGACTCACTGTCATGGAGCTAGAGTGGTAGTCAAGAAACAACAGATAAAGAATAACCTTGATAGTGAAGGGGAATCATGATTAAAAAGTGATGATGAGATAGTGCCTTCCATGCGAAGAGGAGCCACTTTTGATGGGAAGGTCAGGGAAGACTCCTGGGGAGGCAACAAGGAGTCTGGGAATTGAGCGAGACAATCCAGCCACAGGCAGAAGAAATAGTTACCAAAGTTACAGATGTTCATGGGCAAACAGTCTGGGTCTATAACACGGGAGCCACTGAGCTAGCCCAGATGGGAAAATGCCGTCTGTATACTGTGATAGCATAAACCCTCCAGGGCCTGTGAAGGGCCAAGATCTGGCTCCTCCCCTACAAACATTTGTGAGTGCTTACTGCATGCGAGGCTCATCGCCTCTCAGTCTAACCCGTGCTCAGAGCCAAGTGTCTGGAGGCAAAAAGAGGAAAGCGCACTGACCTTTCAGAGCAGCAGCGACAGTGATAAATGAAGGGGGATTTGGATGCTGGCCCTTGACTATAACAGGAAACAGGCGGACTGGGAACTAGGGCGCGTGTTCTGAAGCTTAAGTTTCACCAACTGTGCATTTTCTAGAACCGTTTGCTCACGCAGGAGCAGGACAGGAATTTGGACTTCAGGACTGCCCTACTGGACTTACAGGTGATAGCTAGCAGCCTAGATCTGTGGGCCCAGCAGACATAGGCAGACTCACTCACACACCTGAAGGCATCTGCTAGGGGTGGGCCAGCCTGGCAGGCACAGAGTGATTCAGGCCACCTAAAGGGGCTGACCTGGCAGACAAAACACTTGGGTCACAGGTCCCAGCAGTGCCTACACAGTTAGGCTAGCTGAGCCCCTGCTAAGGACCAGGTATGGTGGCGACTCCTCGCATACAGCACCCATTGGGCCTCGGCGTGACCCCTCGGGGAAACGCAGCTGTCACCCCTCAAGCTCACAGCTGAGAGGTTTTGCAACTTACCTGAGATCTCACGATGGCTTGGAGCAGGCTGATCATTTCAAGTTGCTGTTCCATTCTCAAACAACTCGGAAGTTAAATGGGAATGGAAATCGTGTGTGTTGTATCCTCCTTGTGCAGACGGTGGAAGGCTCAAACAAGATAAGAAGGTGCTTGGTAAACATTAACAAGCTATTCTAGGGTCTGTCCGTCCCAGCGCCGACCCCAAGCACAGCTGATCTCTATGAGTTTCTTGCTCTGCACCCCAGTCCAGTCACACACCCATGTCCCATCCTCCCACTCTGGTGGAGAACATCCACCTGCATCCACACACTGAAGCTGCCCCCTGCCTGTGCTGCCCCTGAGGTATGGGTACAGTATCCCCAGCAGCAGCAGAATGTCACCAGCCTCCCTCCACAGGATGTCTTGGCTGCAGGCCAGCAGAGAGGGGAGGACGCATGGAAAATCTGAGACGCTTTTCTTTCTTGGGAAGAAAGCCAAGTATAGTTCTCTGGAATTCTGTAAACTCTACACCCTGGAAAGACTTGGTTTACAAAGAAAATGGAGAGAAAAATCCTTTACTATTTGCTTGGTAAGTTGGGTTGGCAGAGCCAGAGCCAGAGCCAAACCCTGCATACTCTGCCTGACTTGCTGCTTCCAAAACAGGCCTCGGTTCCAGGAGAGGTCCCGCTGGCCCCCAGACAGCCTGATTTCTCTGCAGGCCACTCTCTGACCTACTTCATATCCCCATCTATCCCCATGGTCTGTGGCTTGGTTTCTTGGGCCTGAAAGGCCTGATGGTCAGGGGAAAGTGGGGCTCAAGATCTCTCTCTGCACGGAAGTTTTCTTACTTCCTTTTCTTTCAACCTCCACCATGAAAGTTGAGTCAGGATTACTGACCAGAGAATATCGCCTCCAGGAGGCCTTCCCTAGCCCTGGGGTGGGGGGTCAGGCCTGTTTCCCAGGGGGTCTCATAGAACCTCATCCATGCCACACTGTATTTTTTAAACATTTTATTTTTGAAAGAGAGAGAACATGCCAGGACCTCCAGCCATGGCAGATGAACTCCAGACACATGCGATACCATGTGCATCTGGCTTACATAGGTTCTGGGGAATCCAACCTGGGTCCTTACGATTTCCAGGCAAGCACCTTAACTGCTAAGCCAGCACCACCACCCATCCCCCCCCCCCACACACACTGCATTTTTAAATCTTTTTTTACATTTTTTGTTTTATTTTTATTTATTTATTTGAGAGTGACAGACAGAGAAAAAGATAGATAGAGAGAGAGAGAATGGGCATGCCAAGGCCTCCAGCCACTGCAAACGAACTCCAGATGCATGCACCCCCTTTTGCATCTGGCTTACGTGGGTCCTGGGGAAACAAGCCTTGAACTGGGGTCCTGAGGCTTCACAGGCAAATGCTTAACTGCTAAGCCATCTCTCCAGCCCCCACACTGCATTTTTAACCTGGCCGCGAGCTAGTCGTCCATAGGCTTCTCAAGAGCAGACACAGGCACTGTCACTGCGGAATCGCCAATGTGATATCTCAACAAGACCGATGCAAACCTCCTCCAGCCTCCAGCAAACTATCCAGGGGCTTTCTGCCAATTCAGGTCCAGAAGTTCTCTCAGGAGAAGAGAGGCACCTAGGCTATTTTGTTCTCCCCTATCTTTCTAGCCTTATCTCCCACTCTTAGCCTTCCACTAACTGGCACACCAAGAGTAAACTAACCTTTTCTTCACTGTTCTGTTTCTGCCAGCTGCTTGGCTCAGTGCCTCATGCCCTCATCTTTCCTAGTTAGCTTTGAAGAATCCATCCAACTTTCTTTCACTCAGAAGCCCCCCCTTACTCTCCTACCTATCTCTCCTCCCCCATTGGTCAAAGACCTGCTAACTCAGAACCCATTTTAAAATTTAAAAAAAAAAAACCATTAAAAAAAAAAAAAACCTTGTCACAGGCTTCCCTTACTGACTCCAAAGACCGGCATATGCAGCTGTCCCACCCCCAAACTACAGCTACCAAGGGCAGGGAAGTGCGGCGGCTGACACGTGGCAGTTGTTCCGTACATGCTTATTGAATCAATGCATTCACAACATGTACAAGGTAACAATAGCATGTGATCTCCCAGGCAGAGTGGGAAGAGAGTTCTGGCTGGCGAATGCAAAGCAAAAAGCAATTCTCGCGGGCTGGAGTGACTTGAGTGGAGAAGGAGATGGTGTGGAAGGAGAAACTGACATAAGATAAAGTGCAAAAAGAGACGATCTTAGTGGGGCACACCTTTACTCCCAGCACTGGGGAGGCTAAGGTAGGAGAATGACATGAGTTCGAGGCCAACCTGGGACTACAGAGTGAGTTCTAGGTCAGCCTGGGCCAGAGTAAGACCCTTCCTTGAAAGGGAAAAAAAAAAAAAAAAAAAAGATAAAACAGGCTAAGACAGCAAAGCCAAAGGGAGAATAAAATAAAATCTAGATGTTAAGAAATAAATCAGATTGATCATAGCGAACTCCTGCTTGAAATGCCAGTGTCTTCTCCTTGTGTTTAGGAAAACATCTGCACGTGTGAGTCTCCATGGATCTAACCCAACTCTCAGATTTTTGACAAGGGAAAACTGAATCCTAGAGTAACTGTTACAGGGAGCTTATTATTTTTTTTAACTAGCTAATCCTATGTACTATGTTTTTCTATAAATGTATTTGCCTTTAGTTTTAAATACCTGGTACAATTTCCCAGAGTTGTTTTCTTATGTGAACCATGTCCTGGGAACCTGTCTTTATATAACACAGTTGAGCTTTTTGGTTTTTCCCTCATGACCCATTTGGAAATTGCCCTATTTAATGCAGTAGGAACCCATTCTGGATTGTTTATCTTGTAAATTGCCATGAGACCTTAAGGTTCAGCCTTCAAAGGACCTGCTGAGAATCAGGAACAGAAGAGGGATGTGGTCTCTCCTCTAGCTGCTAAGGACCCTCCTCCTGCTAGTGCCTATCCAGGGATCACCTGGAGATGTTCCTACCCACATGGAACTTACGCTCTGAGACAGCAGAGGGAGGGTGTACTCAGGACCAGGTAATGAGTTTTGAGTCTGGCACTACACTGATCACTGCATCTTATGCTCCCCAAAATCATCAGCAGTAACCTATTACCCTAACCTTATAAATGAGAAAACCACAGCTGAGCTAGAAGGGCTCACCCAAGTCTAGAACCATCTCCACCATGATGCTCCGCCTCCATCTAAGACGAATCAGGCTGAGGCACGCAAAGAAGACTCACTTCCAGTTGCAACTAAGAGTCGCTGCCCCACATCCATTCTCAGCCCAGCCCTGCTGCCACTAGGTGAGGGGACTGTGACGGCCATGTGTGCCAAGCATTTCTGTCCAACTCCGTTCCTCATAATGGCTTCCAGGAAGGTTATTCAACTCATTTTGCAGTGGGGCATCTTTAGAGATGTCCAAAGAGACTGAAAACTTTGTGCTGGGTCACTCCAGGGTAGATCCAATATGCCAATATTGACTGTCTTGGTGCAAAGCCTTTTTTCTCCCATGTTCCCAGCTTAGCAGAAGCAACAAGCACGAAACTGTTCAGTTTATTGCCTACAACTCCTGGAAAATCACTGGGAAAGGACCACAGAAGTTGGGCTCAGCAGAAAAGAGTGGCCCTGGGGCAGGCAGGGGTTTATAAAAAACATATGGACAAATTTCAGTCTTATAAACAGCCTGACAACAATGGGTCCAGGAGACTGGGACAAACAGGTCTCTTGATATATCTCAGCAAAGCAGGGAGACTCTTTCAGGGGTCACCACCAGCCCCCCAAACAGCATGGTTCAGTCCCACAAGGGACATGGACCAAGGTCAAATTATCCAAAAGTATGACTAAGGCCCAATACAATCATGAATGAAAGCTATGTCATTCAGTTTAGGAGTAGAAAGAAAAAATAAAAATAAAGCAAGAAGATCAATCACAAATGGAAACCTGCAGTGTGACATCAGAACAGCCAGAGAGACCAGGAGGTGACTGACTGCAAGGTCAAGTCTGCCCCAGGGCCTGGCACAGAGTACGCAGGTGTTTGTAGCACACAGTCATTCACATTCTAAGCAAACTGGACACATCTGAAAGAGTGGACGCTGAGGGGGTGGTGGAGAGGAAGACCCATTAAAACGGTGCCTTGGACTCCTCCTCGTTGCTGCCCTCTGGCAGTGCTCCTGAGTGAATATGGAGGGAACCTGTTGTTACTGAGATGCCGCCCCTGGGGTATCTCTCAGGGAGAACTTCATATGCCATCAGAGGGGATCATTGTGTTTATGGGTAAGTATTTTTCATCCATTGTGACTACATGCATACCACCCTTCATCCAGTGCTCGCCCAAAGGAAGAACGAGATGATGGGCCTATGTGACAGCCAAATGAATCTGTAAAGAGTTACTCTCTTAATATAGTCATGGGGAGTTTTGACTGCATATGGTTTTAATCTTTTGTGCTGACTTTGGACTCTTCCCTAGGTCGATGAGGCGCCACTGACTGGAGGCGTTGATGCATTTGGGGCATTTGGGGCAGGGGCATGGGGAGTGGCCTCTGCTAAAAGCCCAGAGCCCAGAGCCCAAGTCTGGCAACATATGAGATACTTCATGAGAAGTGGTTTTATTTTTAAAATAAAGATAGCCAAGTGCCTTACCACTAGCAATTACAGTGTGGCAGGCTAACTCAACTGAGGGGTGGGGAGCTTTTCAGGAAAGAAAGAAAAGCATTTTCCTTTCTCTCTGCTTCCTCCTTTAGTTCTTTATTCCAGTAAACTGAAGGCACTCTTGCACCAACAGAAAGTTAAGACCCTTTGTGTTCCAAAGCCCAGCCCTGTTTGGAAATGGGAATGGCTGGCTTAAGACAGAGGCAGACTCTTATGAGTTTTTTTAATTGAAATTTATCCTGATTCATAAAAACATTTAAAGTATACATATTTTGGGGTACAGTGTGAGGTTTGATACATGTATACTTTGTGTAAGCAGGGTAAATATATCCATCTCCTTAAGTATTTATCACTTCTTTATGATGAAGATATTTAAAATCCTCTTGTCTAGCTTTTTGTTTTTCAATTTTTGTTTTTTTGTTTTTCGAGGTAGGGTTTCACTCTAGTCCAGGCTTAACTGGAATTCGCTATGTATTCTCAGGGTGGCTTTGAACCCACAGCAATCCTCTTACCTCTACCTCTCGAGTGCTGGAATTAAAGGCATGTGCCACCACGCCTGGCTTTGTCTAGCTTTTTAAGATGCATAGAACACTATTATTATCTGTCATATCATCACACGATTGTGTAATAGTACCCCAGAACGTCTTACTCCTATCTAGTACTCTACCCATGTCCCCATCCCTCTCTCCACCCTCTTCTGCCTAGCATGTGTATGCATGTGGTATGCATATGTGTGTGTATGCAAGTTCTTATTGCATGTAGATGTGAATGTGCACATGTGTGTGGAGGCTAGAGGTTGATTCTATGCATCTCTTCAATCATACTCCACCTTATTTATTTGAGACAGGGTCTCTCACTGATCATAGAGCTCACCCACTCAGACTGGCTAGCTAGCAAGCCACAAGGATCCTCCTGTCACTGCCTCTCTAGGGCTGGGATTATAGGAGTGTTCCATCATGCCCAGCAGGGGAATTGAACTCGGGTCCTCATGCTTACAAGACAAATGCTTTACCGACTGTGCTATCTCTCCAGCTCTTCCATTGTATATGTGTAGCACATTTTCCCTAGGTTTCTTGGCTATTGTGAGCAATACTAAAATCAACATGGAGTATAAATGCCTCTTTAACAGAATGATTTCATTTCCCTTTGATATATATGATATATAACCAGTAGTAGGGTTATGTGATAATGTATAGAATAGTACTATTTTAAATATTTGAGTAATCTGTACATTGTTTACCATAATGGCCATAGTACCTGATTGAGGTAGACTCTTAGAGGAAAGGAAAGCAGACTTCAGAGAGAATAAATGTTGGGCAGAGAGTAGTGGTATAAAATTTCCCACCCCTGTAGGTTCCTGTGCTGAAGGCTTGGTCCTCAGCTGGTAGTGCTATTTTGGGAGGTGCTAGAAATTTTAGCTGGACCTAGCTTCTTGAGAAAGTAGGTCACTAAGGGGTGTGTTCATAGAAGACATTCTCTCCCCTCCTGTCTCTCTACTATGAGGTGAGCAGCTTTGCTTGACCACACTCTTCCATCATGACACTTTTCCTTGCTATACGCCTGGAATAAGGGAGCCAGTGGCCATTGATGGAAACCTCTGAATTTATGAGCTAAAATGACTCTCCCGTCCTTTTAGTTATTTTGCTCAGGTATTCGTCACAGGGAAGAAATGTCTTCTATGGGTGAGGAGTATAGAGAGCTGAGGACCTGTAGCCTACTACCATGCAGTGTTCCACAGAGTGCTGGCCAGTGGGATGTGACTCCCAAAGCCTCTGAATGCTGGAAAATATGCCTAGAGTCCCCTGCACTGCGAAGATCAACCCTGTGACCACAACTGTGGCCTACCAAAGGCTTAGTGTCTACAAAGGACAGAAAGACCAGGGCAATTGGGATTCTCCTCCAAGAAACAACGTCAGGCAGATGGTGGAAGGGCGTACCAGCAGCAAAGTAAAACGAACAGTGAACTGTAGTTCAAGCGCCTCCTCATACTCCCAGAACCAGGGGTCTTGTACACCTCACTGGGAGGGAGGAAACCCACCAGTAATTGATGCTGGACTCCTCCGCTACCTGGGGGATGAAATGGGGTACTCAAGCTTTTTTACTCTTATTCACTTGTGCTTTATTTATTCATTTATTTATTTTGGTTTTTTTGTTTGTTTGTTTTCCGAGGTAGGGTCTCACTGTAGCTCAGGCTGACCTGGAATTCACTATGTAGTCTCAGGGTGGCCTCAAACTCATGGAGATCCTCCTACTTCTGCCTCCCAAGTGCTGGGATTAAAGGCATGTGCCACCACGCCCAGCTTGCTTTATTTTTTTGTATGCTTGTGTGTGTGTGTGTGTGTGTGTGATGTATGTGCAAGTGCATGTACATGTGCCAGAGATTGATGTCCATTGTCTTCCTCACTTGATGGCCACCTTATTCATTGAGACAGGCTTTCTCGCTTGAATCCAGAGCTTGCTGATTCAGCTAGTCAAAATAGCCAGCTTGCCCTGGGATCCTGGGTCGCCTGCTCCTGCGCTCTGGGAGGGCAGGCAGGCCGCGGAGCAGGCCGCCTCTCCCGCGGGCTTTTACATGGGTGCTGAAGATCCAAACTCATGTCCTCGTGCTTGAACCACAAGCACTGTACTCTGTAGCCTGTTTTCATTCACTTCTTAAGCCTGAGCCCAGCATCACAGTTTCGTCCTTTGTGTTATTATGCTAGGATTAGAAGAGGCTGAGTAGAGGATTTCTCTACTTGTACTTCCATGTGCAAAAGCCCCAGAGCTCTAGATCCCATTGTTCTTTGAGTCATTGATTAGAGGTGGTCTCATGGCTCCCTGTATCAATGTTTGCCATTATCTGTTTTGACTTTGTAGAGAACTGAGTTTCTTTAAACATCATCAAAACTCTCCCCCTCTGTGAACAATGCCCATGGCTGACCTTCAGTGTGTGGCCTGTGAGATGTTTGATTACATAGTAAGTACTCAATAAAATTAATTGGAAATAAAATACAAATGGCAGTAAATGAATTAATCAGGGATTTTAAAAAATAGCATAGAGTTGACCATACACTCCCTCCAAGATCCCTCCCCATCACATAACACATTTCATTGCTGTGGAACACTTGTTTTAATTGATCAATGGATTGTGATACATTAGTGTTCATTGAAGTCTATAGTTTACCATAGGTTTCTCTCATTGTACACTGATAAGTGTTTGACAAATGTGAGATGTCATGTGTCTGCCTTCCCAAATCATACAAAATGCATAGTTCTGCCTCATAAAAACACTTCTGGACATTACCTGTTAAGGCCCAATCCCTAAGTCCTGACAACAATTGACCTGTTATTTATTTATTTGTGTGTGTGTGTGTGTGTGTGTGTGTGTGTGTGTGTGTGTGTGTGGTGCATGTGTGTGTCTGTGCCCATATGTGTATATGTAAGCACACGTGTGAACAGGTGCCCATGAACATGCATGCACAATGTATAGAGGCCAGAGATCAATGTCAGGTGTCTTCTCAACTGCTGTATATCTTATTTTTCTCAGACATGGTTTCACTGAACCTGCAACTAGCTAGCCAGCAAGCCCCGGTATCCTCCTGTCTCCCCCTCCCCAGTGCTGAGACGCCGCCATGCCTGGCTTTTATGTGAGTGCTGGGGATCTGAACTCAGGTCTTCATGCTTACACAGCAAGAACGTTACCAAATAAGCCATAACTCCAGCCCCCACTGACCTTTTGTTTTTATTTTTGTTTGGTCTTTTTTCCCCCCTTTCTCATGCCGCGGATGGAGCCCAGGGCTTTCTGCGTCCCAGGCCAGTGCTCTACCACCGAGCAGCACACGCTGGCACACAGTCAACTCCAAGTCTTTGGGTTTCTAAGAACTTCCCAACCGCCAGCGTTTCTTTCAGATGGTTTCCTGAAATATTTGTAAGCTTTGCCTCAATTGCTCTCTCTTTATTTTGTTCCATGTGGATATTTTCTTCACAACACACTTATAATCTTGGAAAGCCATTCTAGGTAGGTACCAAAGAATTCTAACATGTTAATTCACTGAGGTGCTATTCACATGTTACTGTGCAAGTGGTCTGGTTTGGAACCATTGTCTACTTTCTTCAGCATCACTGCTCCGCAGATTCCACCTAATTCTAAGAGCCAGGAGAATCATCCTCCCTATCTAAGTTGTATGGGACGGGGAACCAGGAAAGTAGTGGATATCACAGCATGACTCTACAATGTCACGCCACAGTGACCCTTTCCTGCTAGGCCTTCAAGTTACAAGAATATACCCCTCAGGGAAAATTCTCAAGCTCCTGTCTATCAGTCTACTAAAAGTGACATCACCAGGGAGACTGCTGACTTCCTGACCTCTAAATCCAATGCATGCTTCACTGATCTTATCTTACTGAACCTATTTTACTGTTGCCCACTACTTCCTTCTTAAAACTTTCTGAACAACTGATCTTTTCATGGGCTATACCTTTGTCTTTTCCAGAATGCCATGTAGTTAGAACTATAGAGACTGTAGCCTTTCTGACTGGCTTCCTCTGCTTGGCAATACACACATAGGATTCTACCATGCCTTTTCATTGGTTAGTAGCCCATTTCTTCTTATTGCTGCATGAGATTTTGTTGTCTAGATGTACCAAGGTTTATTGGCACATTCACTTATTGAAATGCGTCATCTTTGTTTCCAACTTTTAACATATCTGAATAAAGCTGACATAAATACTTGTGTGGACATAATTTTCAACTCATTTATCCAAATAAATAAATATCCAAAAGCAAGATCACTGGATTAGATGTAAACCTAGTTTAAAAAAATTATTTGGGGGCTGGAGAGATTGCTCAGTGGTTAAGGCGCTTACCTGCAAAGCCTAAAAACCCAGGTTCAATTTCCTAGTACCTACATAAAGCTAGATAAACAAGGTGGTGCATACATCTGGAATTTGTTTGCAGTGGCTGTAGGCCCTGACACACCCATTCTCTCTCTCTCTCCCTGCAAAATAAATCAATAAAAATATTTTTTAAATGTTTTTGGCTGGAGAGATGGGTTATCAGTTAAGGCCAGTGAAGTCTAAGGACCTAGGTTCAATTCCCCAGGACCACATAAGCCAGATGCACATGCATAGGCAGCACATGCATCTGGAGTCTGTTTGCAGTGGCTAAAAGCCCTGGTATGCCCATTCTCTATCTACCTCTTCTCTCTCTCTCTATCTCTATCTCTATCTCTGGCTCTCATAAAAGATAAATAAAATATATTTTATAGTCAGTATTTTCCCTTAAAATAAAGGAAAAGAATTAATTTATGAATTGACTTCCCACAATGTGGAACTGGAAGGCAGGCCTTGCTTTTATTTGTACTAAACAAATTGTTCAAGCTTCAAAACTTACTCTTATGTTCTAATATATATATAGTGTGCTATATAGTTGTTCCCTGGAGTTAATTTTAGCTGTAAAAATAGACTAGTCTGAGAAGATCCCTGCCCATGGGAGTCACGTAGTCCAGTGGGAGAGATAGTGAACAAATGCAAGGATAATCCTTGAAATTGCACAAGTACCAAATAAGAAATGATCAACGTCAGCAAGCAAGAAAACAAACCTTAGCTTACATGGTAAGTCTGTGCTGGAGCTAAAGTAGGATTTGGGAACAAGATTGATGGACAGCACAGGGACAACTTGGCTCCAAGGAGATATTACTAGAACTGTGCTTAAAATATGTTCCACAGTGTTCAAGCAGCTCTGCAATGGAGGAAGGGAAGTGTGTTGTGGGAAGATCCATGCAATGAGAAAAAAAATTAAACATTAAAACTGGACACTTATAATCACTTCATCACCACCACCTCCAACTAGAGTAGAAGACTCTTGTCTTCTTGCTGCCCCCACCCCCGAACCTGCATGCAATAGGAGCTCAAGCAAAAATCACTCCATTGAAAGGGGGAGTGTTCACCAAAGCACACATGGGAAGTAAAGATCTTCCTTTGTCGTCAATGTTCAGCTCCACAAAAGTCAAGCAGCACCAGAGATATCATCCTCTTGGTAATTAAGGTTATTTTTATGTGGTGTTGGACTGAAACCAGAGCATACATTTTCAGAGCTTTGTAATCATTAACTATTCTCCACCATCCTGGGAAATGTGAACTTGGATGAGCTCCAGGAAGCTTGGCAACAAGGCAGCAGCTCCCAAGCAGAGCCCCCATCCTCCAATGGGGCCAGAATCCCACAAAGAGCTGTTTATCCACACGCACTGTCTTGCTTCCAGAGCCGGCATCCCAAGGACCCAGCTAATGAGGAGACCTGGTGCCAGGATGTCATGTTGGGTTAGGTGGGCCAATCCATTAAAAGTCTGTCCGTCAGTGCTGAGCTCAGACTGGAGGAGACGCAGAGCAAACATATACAGTGGCTTCTGAAAGAACATACCACTTGACACTTGAGCACCAAGACAGCCACTGTGCTTAGCTGGGAGTGTGGGAAAGGGCTCAGGCCCAGAATGTATCCTCATCAGATGGGCAGTGCCCAGCATGGGGTGGCAGAGACTGCCAGCTGCAGGCCGCAGTGACAGGAGTGCTCATAAACACCAGAGTGTGACAGTTGAGGATTTCTGTGTGATGAGCCTTCAGGTAAAGTGTGGCTCTTCTGCTCTTTGAGCCTCACCTTGGCCAAAGACTTCACTCCAGGCCCAAGCACTGGCTTAAACTGAGAGATGACACTTCCACCTAGCAGTACATGTTCCAGAATTTCAGGAGGAAAATTTACTTCCCATAAAAGTCCCACAGAATTTCTCTATACCCATCCTCAATCACCTTTGAATGCTTCCTGACTTGGCAAACCCTTAGGGAGACGTCACAAGATAAGCATAGAAGAGAGCTTCAAGCCATGTCAGTCACAGCCGAAAATCACTAACCTTTACTGAGCTCCCTGCAATCATTGTGCTAAGCACAGTATATCCATCAACTCGCTGACCCCGTTTATAGGGAGGAAAACATAAGCTTGGACTCAGGTTAGCAGATCTAAGAGTGTCAGTTCCCAGACCAAAAATTTCAGCATCTCCAAAGGGTATATTAGAAATGAAAATTACGGAGCTAGAAAGATGGCTCAGCAGTTAAAGATATTTTATTGCAAAGCCTGCAAGCCTGGGTTCAAGACCCCATCTCCCCACATAAAGTCAGATAGATAAAGTGGATCATGTGTCTGGAGTGGCAGTTGGCCCTGCATGCCAATTCTCTCTCTTTCGCTCTCATAAATAAATAAAAATATTTTTTAAAAGAAATGGTCAGGCATGGTGGTACACACCTTTAATCCCAGGGCTCAGGAGATCAAGGTAGAAGGATTGCTGTGAGTTCAAGGCCAACCTGAGACTACATAGTGAATTCCAGGTCAGCATGGGCTACAGCAAAACTCTACCTTGAAAAACCAAAGAGCAAAAAAAGAATGCCTCTGGGCTGGAGAGATGGTTCAGCAGTTAGGGCACATGCCTGCAAAGCCTAAAGACCAAGGTTCAATTCCCCAGTACCTACATAAAGCCAAATGCACAAAGTGGCAAATGCATCTGGAGTTCATTTGCGTGGCTGGGGGCCCTGGAGTGCCCATTCTCTCTGAGTCTCTTCTCTCTCTGTTTGCAAATGAATAAAAAAATTATTTTTAATAAATTGTGTTGGGGAGACTGCTCAATGGTTAAAGTCACTTTCTTGCAAAGCCTGACAGCCCTGGTTCAATTCCCTGGTACCCACATAAAGCCAGATGCACAAAATGGCTTATGAATCTTGAGTTCATTTGCTGTGGCAAGAGGCCCTGACACACCCATTCCCCTCCCCACTCCTTGGAAATAAATAAAAATATTTTTTAAAAAATGGTCAGATGTGATGGCACATGCCTTTAATTCCAACACTCAGGAGGCAGAGGTAGGAGGATTGCCATGAGTTCGAGGCCAGCCTGAGACTATATAGTGAATTCCAAGTCACCCTGGGCTAGAGCAAGACCCTACCTCAAAAAACCAAAGAAAACAAAAAGAAATGAAATTTCTCAGGTCCTGGACCCACTAAAGCAGAAACTCTTGGGACAGAGTTCAACAAGTCCTTCAGGTAATTCTAATACATGTGCAAGCGTGGGGAACTAAGCAATGGCCAACTTGCGCACCACCACACTGCCAGCAGCACCCTCAAACCCCAGCGCTGCTCTGACCTCTTACCACTGCCCCGTCAATCTACCTGGAGTAGAGATGTAGGAGCTCCTCTTCTACCTGCAATCACAAACTCCAAGTTTAAAGACTCCGTAAGCATTAATAGGCCCTTGCCTCTAACAGTACCTGGTAAGACTCACAAGTGGGAGATGGAAAGGGGCCACAAACTGTCCTCTCTACATTAAGGGTCTCGCTTCTCCCTGACTTCACAGGGCATGCCACATGCCTCAAGGGAATGAAGATTTCCAGCTTGTTAAGCACTCCACCCCAGTCACAGGAGCCTTCCAGAGACTGCACCCAGGCCTCTTGGAATCTTCATTTCACACCCAACTCAAAGGAATAACATGGAGAGTAGCTGACACACACACACACACAAAAAGCACTAAAACATTAGCCGGGTGTGGTGGCTCACACCTGGAATCCCAGCACTGGCTGATCCTCCCACTGCAGGAAGCGTTCCCTACTGAAGCCAGCTTAACAAAGGGAGGCCAAGGCACTGGGGAGATGGCTCAGTGGGTAGAGCACTGGCTGCACTGCATGAAAACCTAAGCTCAGGTCCCCAGAACCCATGAAAGCCAGACAAAGTAGTGTCTGCCATTTCTTCCCCCCTCTGTCAAGCTGAGAAGTAGACACAGGACAGTCCCAGAGGCTCCAGGCCCGGCAGGCCTGATGCTGTCTGCAGTAAACAGCAAAGAAACTCTCCTCAAACAAAGTGAAAGGCAAGGATGGGCGCTCAGAGCTGCCCTCTGTCCTCACAGACACAAGTGAAAATTGTACAAAAGAAGAAAGGAGAGGCTGACTCATCAAAGGGACATGTGTCCCATGGAACTCAAGGGCAGAAGGAATCCACCTGGTTACAAGGGAACCAGGACGTTTCAGGGCAATGTGGACCATGTCTCCCCCCGCTACTGCTCCCGTGGCCATCCTGTCCACAGTACGTCGGATAGTTGCCTCAGTCCCTCCGGCCACACAGTCTCTCAGCTCAGATCCCCACTGCTAAAGGCCGGCCCCTTCATGTCGCAACTCCAGCTTTCCAGGAAAGCAATCTGAGTCCATTTTGGGTCAGGAGACAACGTTTCTTCACCTAATTAGCTATGACAGTGGGCACCTAGGCTGGTACCTCATCAGGGGCTGTGAGTTGAGTACAATCACATAGAAGGGTGCTGTGGGTGGACAGCACCCACGGCACGTCCAGTACAGTAATGATAACAATAAGTCATTGTTGATCACCTAGCAGATGACAGTCATATGATACGTGGATCCTCACTGCACACATCCAAGATGGCCATTGCATATATGGAAAGTGACTTGAGGTAATTTGTCCAAAGTCTCTCAGCTTGTAAAAGATGAGAGGAATTCCAACTCAAGTCCACCAGGTTCCACAACTGCACACTTTCCTGTTGCTGCTGTCCAGCCCAGGGTGAAACGGTGCCCTTTCATCAAATCAGGGGAAAACGGGTTAGCAATACCCACCCTACCTTTCTCCCCAAGAAACGACATCCCGACCTGGGGAGAGCTCAGGAAAGTGAGCGCAGGTGAATGTGGATTCTGAATGCAGGTTTCATTCTGGGTTTTCCTCCCAGGACTGCAGAACATTTTCCAGCTCTGTTCCCTGTGGCCAGGCTTGATGGAGACTTAGCAGCTGGCCAAGGCCTCCTGGAAGGAACTACCCACTGCCTCTGATCTGGAGGTGTGGTCCCACGTCAACGGAATCTGAATCCTCAACCCTGAGCTTGCACTCCAAGGTGGGCAGCTGTTGGATTTGGAGAAACTTTTTCACTGGGAAACTTAGCCAAGAGTTGGTTAGCCTGGCTCAAGGCAGGTATAACAGAACATGAACCATAATCACAGCCTGATGGCCTGCCTGGAAAAATTTCAGACTAGATATACTTGAGTATCAATTCTCACCTAAATTTACAGCTTGCCAGCCTGCTTCATTGTCCCTTAAAATAAACCTCTCTCTTCTCTGTGGAGATTCTTGATAGTCACCAAACTGGACCATTCTTGGTAGCCTGATGACAGTCACCTTACATCAACTGAGTAGCCACTGCATGTGGACACTGGGCCAGGCAAGAAGAGTGTTAAGTGCCCAGCACAGTGTCATGGAACAAGTCCCCTTCTCCTTCCAAGGGCTCTGGTTCTCCCCCAGAGACAAGGACAGCTCCAGCAAGCTTACCAAGACTAGGTCGATCCTCATTCTCAGCACAGGCCAGCTGTGTGAATGTTGTCTTGGAGCCTCAGAGGAACACAGACTTTCGTACCCTACCTCCCATCAATCCCACCAACTGAATCAGAACTGCATTTTAACAAAGCTCTTGGGTTGTTTAAATATACACGATGTTTGAGTGTCACCATGATTTTCCAGAATGGACACTAAACCAAGCATTACAGTTATTTATGGGTCAAGTTCCTGATGGGACTGCATCACACTTGAGCAAAACTAATAAGGAACTAACTAATAGAAATAGGTTACATTAATAAGATTGTATGTAGTGAAACAGTACTAAGGTTTCACTGTGTGGCCAGGCACTGACCTGTGTATATATGTTATATATTAACTTGGCCAACCCTCCTATGAAAACATGAGGAAGGCACTATTAATATCTGCATTTTTCAACTGGCAAAACAGAAGTACAGAGATGTTGAGCCACCCTTATAAGCAAATAAATAGTTGAGTCAGGATTTGAACTCGGACATCGTGGCTCCAAAGTCATAGGCTGCCTTTCTACTTCAAAGCACAGTCCTCATAATGTTATATCAGTTGTATAAGACAAGTGCTATCCTGAAAGAGAGAATCTGACTGGAAGGCTCAACGAAGCTTCAGAGAGGAGGTAACTCTGACACGGTCCTTGGGAGGCAGTAGGAGGTGGAAGCTGTAGCATCTTCCATGAGTGAGAAGACTGTTTCCAGAACAAGCTTGTGTTTTGCCTGTAGTCATGTTGTCTCCTCTGCCAGGGACACCCTCACACCACCCTCGCCCTCTTACCTGGTTACCTTATGTGTACACAGAGACCCCCAAACTAGATTGGGTTCCCCTTGAGACTGTCCTAACACTAAGGGGTTTCCTTCACGTCACCTCTACTTGTTTATAATTAAACAGACCTTAGGAGCGTCTGGTTACTACCCAGCACTGATTGAGCTTCATGAAGGCAGGAGCTGCGTGTGGTTCTACACACTCAGGAACTGCCAGCATCTAGCCCAGTGCCTAGCCCTCTGCATTCAGACTCAAAACCTGTTAAGGGTATGTACAGCAAGGACCACCTGCAGATCTTAGTGTCACCACACATCCCTCTACCCCCACAGAAACCAGAGAGTAAGCTGAGACCTGAAGCAGAAAACCACCTCCCCTTGACTAATGATGAGCAAGATCCTGCCAAGCCCGCATATCTTGGGTTTATCCATTTCAACACACTCCTAATTGGAAGCCACAATGAGCACAGACAAACAGCTATTGATAATCCTAATGTAATGACTGTGACTTATACAAGGCTGTACTGTTAGATCCAGTGCATAAATTAGAAGAATAAAATAAATCATGTATTTAAATTAAAAGGTTGGAGACAATCCAACACTCCTGTGGCTTCTCCAGAATGGAGACCAAAAACGAATGGAACCAAGCTGAAACCTTCCATGTTTAAGGCCCTGTGAGGTGAGTTGAAATTCCAGTAATGTTGACCTAACAGGGAAAATTCTTCAGAATTATATAATAGATGCAATGAGGTTTTGCAAGTAAATTCTCTTTCAATATGAAAACCTTCTTTCAGACACTGGTGATGTTTTGATAAAGGATTAATGTAGGGGCCAATGAAAGGATCCATTGCTGTTCAGAGCCTCCCTCGTGTGGTCTGCTAAGAGACCCGTTGCAAAGCCTTCATCCCGAGCCACTTGGCTACTGTGGTGTTTAAATAAAGGCATTTCTTTTCCAAATCAGGTTGTCATTTATCAAAGCTGCGATTCTTCTCCTTAGGACCCAGTTTCATGTTCTTTCACTTGCTTACCAAGTCCCAGTTAGT
The DNA here is from genome assembly GCA_036346955.1 of Dipus sagitta. Classification (NCBI taxonomy): domain Eukaryota; kingdom Metazoa; phylum Chordata; class Mammalia; order Rodentia; family Dipodidae; genus Dipus; species Dipus sagitta. The sequence continues at coordinate 44,768,873 of CM070770.1, read as the reverse complement.
CTTTTTAGCCCCAAATATAAACATATCTCCAACTGTGACTTAAGACCAAGCATTGCTGAACACAAGTCAGACTTCAGCATGTGGCTGCTTCTTGTAGGAAGGCTTTGTTAGACCACAGCACACACAGGTTGAAAGTCAACAAGAATCAGAACTTTGGTACAAATCCTGAGTACAGCTGTGAGCTCTCCTAGCAGAGGTTTCTATAATTCCCCCAAATGTGGCAAAAGATCTGCCCAGGGACACTGAATCCTCCTGCAGTTCTGGATTGTTCCAAACAAGGCAATCCAATGCAGGATATCCAGGGCAAGCTGTGGGCTGACTTGAAACCAGGAACAGTGGACAAAGGAATGATGCTGTTTACAGTTGTCCTTTAATGTGTCTGACTTCTGCTTGCTAGTTTGCAGAAGTTTCAAGAAGTCAGAGAAAGTTTTCCTCGGTGTTGATTGTCAATATCCCTTGAGAGAGAATTGACTTATTTATGTCTCGGCACAAACCTCTGCTTTCTAGCCTTGTGCATGAAAGACAACAGGAAGGCTGGTGCTTCCTGTGCTCAGCAAGGCCTTGCCAAGGACTCACCGTGGAGGCCCAGGGTATCTGCAGGCGGGAAGCGCAGTCTTCCTCCTTTTGGACTTCTGAAAGTCTTCCAGCACTGAAACTGAAACACAACCGCTTAGATGAGGACCTCATGGTGGCACACGTGTGTCCAGTGGCACTGATAATCTGCTTAAAGCTGACCTTCCATGTCTGTGGACATGCCATCCTTCTATTTACATACTTGGCCCACGTCACAAATTGATAGTACCCAGCGGTTCTTGAAGACATTCATGCTTACTATGCCTTATAAGAGGTTTTTGGACAGTGTTTTGTCCCTCCTAGTCTCCTTAAACTGAAAAATAATCTGGGCCTCTCATCATAACTTGAGGTTGTTACTATAAAACTCATCAATTATATCATACAGAAACATGTTTATGGGGGCTGGAGAGATGGCTCAGCAGTTAAGGCATTTGCCTGTAATGCCTAGGAACTTGGGTTCAATTCCCCAGGACCCATATAAGCCACATACACAAGGTGGTGCGTGCATCTGGAGTTCGTTTGTACTGGCTAGAGGCCCTGGTGTGCCCAATATCTCTCTCTATCTGCCTCTTTCTCCCTCATTCTCTCTCTTTCTCTCCCTCTGTCTGTCTCTCTCTATCTCCCTCTCTCACACATACACACACACAAATAACTAGATGATCTTTTTATAAAGAAATGTCTTCATGGATTATTTGGGTTTATGGAAATCAACAGAGCCAGTGGCTATGCTTATTAGAATTTTAAAGTGGTATTATCTTATCCCTTTGCGCCTGGTTGCTAATTATTCTATTTCGCTGTTGCCATTGTGAGCACACCCACCGGAACATACGCGCGTGCACACACTGACTCTTTCAACCCACACACCCACCCTCTCAAACCCTCTCCACTGTACTATGAGCTAGGACACAGAAAGGTAATTTGATTTGAATTGTGTGAAAAGTAATAGCAAATAGGCTCTGAGTGGAGAAGTCCTTAAGGAAGATGTCTCTATAATAGATGAGCTTCGGTGCAAGTTCTCTATTCACCATTTTGACTGCTCAGAAATCCTCATTGTTCCATTACTGGCTCTTTTCAAAAGGCTAATAAAGACATAAGTCTTGTCTAGTGAGTTAGCTATTGAAATTCTGAGTTTCCCATACAGAATCAAAAACCCACTCACTGAGCCAAACCAAGCATGCCCACTGACCTTCAATTCTTGCCCATCGCTGCCAACTACAAAACCAGCAACCGAAAGCAAGCAGCCGTAGATACTCCACTCTTGAGTTGGCCAGGCCACAGGGAGAGCATGCTGCACCCAGCGCTGCACCTTGGGTCATTCACATAGGCGGCAAGCCACATTCCATTAACCGGACAACTACTGCCAAGCCAGCCCAGCCAAGAACCTCTTCTGGCCCTGTACTCAGAAGCACCCCTAAACACCTACCTTTCGGTCCTGTACTCAGGGGCACCCCAACCTAAGGGAGTGGGGTTGTCTTGCTCGCCTAGCAGCTTCCCGGGCCCAGGCATTTATCTCTTCTCACCTGCCTCCCGGCAGTGACCCCTGAACTAACTGACCTACTTCCCATCACTCTCCAGAGACATCCTGCCCAAGTGCTCTAACCCTCTCCTCTCCCTGCATCACTAGTCTGTCTCCCTATTATCTAGAAAACAGAAGACGACTTTCTTCAGCCTCCACCACCTTGGCATCATAGCCATCATTCAGTCTTTCTGGCCCAGGCCTTGTGGCCAAGCGCCTCTATCTCTGATTTCCCTGAGCTACTGTCATTGTCATTTCATACATCTTGTGTCCTCTGGAACATTTATTTCCCTCCATCTATCCATCCTCCACCATGCTTCATGTGTCCACTCAAAAAGCCATTCCCAGCCACCCTCCTCCTCAAGATCCTTGCATGCAGCTCCATAGAGTTCCCAGTGTTTTAAGCACTCCTTTTACTCCAGACTGCCTGTCCTGGGCATAGACCCTTGAGTAGAGTAGAGTAGAGGTCTTACTTGACATTTCTTTGGTGGTTCCATTCCATGCTTCTAAATATGAACATACTCAGTAAACCCAGCCGACCTTGAACATGAAGACCCTAAGATTGGTAAGATTTATACTTGGAGGAATTGCAGTGTCTCTCTCAGAATGGCACGTTGCCCTTCAAGTTTCGTGGAGAAAGTACCTGGGCCAGGTTCCAAAGCACCTAGCAAAGAAAGGGCAAGTCAGCGTTCTCTCCTCCCCCACTACACCCGCTCTTGCCAAATGGCATTTAAAACACACTGCAGTGTTCATCTTTTCTTTGGAAAGGAAGCAAGTCCTGACACTCTGTTAAGAATGGAGGTCACTCCAGGAAGGGGAAGGGTAGTTTTCAAAGAGAACTTGTGAGGGAGAGGAGCTGGACTGGGGGTGGGGGGTGGCACCCTCCCACCTCTTCATAGCCTGCTTCATCCTCTGAAGGAACAAGCCTGCTTTCATTCTGGGTTTGGTTTTTTTTTTTTTAACTCAGTGAGGCCTCTCGCCAGGACTTGGCCCTTGGTGGCTGAGTGAACCAGGAAGGACTGAATGATAGCTCAAGGTCAGACAAGGTGTCCAGACTGAACTGGTCAGAGGAGGTGGCACTAAGCCAGCTAGGAGATAAGGCAGTGGAGAAGAGTAAGGAACATGGTGGGGTACAAATGTTAAATGGAAACCCAGAATAAAGGTGAAACCTACACATTTCTGTCTCTATTTTTCTATCACTGTTTCTCATTTCCTCTCCCATTCCCTCCCTCCTTCCCCCTCTATCTAATACAGCAACACATCCCATCCCTTGCTCTACTCCCCAAGGCATTTCTATAAATAAACAATTAGGCTCTGAGCCCGCTAGAGTCCTGCTAGTCACTCTCGCAGTTTCCTTCTGCTGTAAGTCTATGAATTTGCACTTTTCCTACCGCCGTGGTTTCTGCAGATCTTTCCCATACATAATCACCATCTGATTTCTGCCTCACACTTCCAAAAGCCTGTAAGCCACTCCTCATCATGCCATACACAGAGTTGGGCACTGGGCACCCCACACCCACACTCTAAAAGTTCTTAGCCTGAAAATTAGAAGGTTCACCACCTCTGGGTAATTTGGGTTCCTCTTGGGGAGATGGGAGAGAAAGGAATGGGGTGGCAACTCTACACGTTTCTTAACCTACTGGGAGAAGCTTTCAAAAGACATTTGGTTAAACCTCCTGCAGTACAGTATTCTTGTATTTGTTAATGGTTGTGTTTAGGTACTAGTACATTTTTACTTTAAAAAAAATGTTCTAAGTGTTGGCTTTAAAGTAAATTTATCTTTAGTATGATAGTTATATGGAAATTATAGGGTTTGTGTGCAGAAAAAATTTTATAAAGTGCTTTGTAAAAAAAAAATGTATTCTAGTTTTTACAGTACATATGTGTGATAACTTTAAAGTCCATGACAGTCAAATGAAATCATTTCATCACTCTAAACATACTACCTTGGGTTTTTTAAATTAATTTTTAGTTTACCTTGATTATAACCTGTTATTCTCTTTTATCCCCTCACCCCAGCTCCCAGTGCCCTGGAGGTCCTCCTTAGTGGGGTAATGGTATTCATTGTGGAGTCATGAAGTTCTCAGTCAGTCCCTGTGGGGGCGCAGGGTCCATGCCGCAGGATATTCCTACCCACCCTGTGGCTTTTACAATCTTTCCGCCCCCTCTTCCATAGTGTTCCCTGAGCCATGGCAGGCCTATTGGTAATCCAATTTAGTGTTGAGTTCCCTGTAGCCTCTGGATTTCTGTTTTGGTGGGTTTTGACTGATCATCGTGTTCATCCCCATCAACGTGGGGCTTGCTGTCAGACTAGCATTATTCGTGTCATCGCTTCCCCTGCAGTTTCTCCTGGGCTGTGGCAGATGTGGTAGAGGGGGCACATCTCGTGGTGAGAAGTCAGCTGACTTCTTGTCTTATTGATGAATCTTGGTCCTCCTCTGTTTTCTCTGCCATTTGTAAACTAAAGCAGATTCTCCAACAAGAGTGAAAGCAGTTTGAGATAAAGGGAAGTATGCAACTTTGAGAGGTTCTTATTTTTGTTTGTTTTGGTTTTGTGTTGTTTTCTTTGGTGTGTCAGTTCACTCTTCTCCAGAGAGCAGCGGGGTCATCTCTCTGAAGTCTATGAGTTTCCTGGCAATGGGATTCTGACTTGGTTTCTAGTATCAGATATGTGTTCTCTCCCACTGAGCCGGCCTCATGCCCAATCAGAGAATAGTTGGTTACCCACAGAGACTGTGTGACTGTGTGCCACTATTGCACAAGTGTGTATTTATTTCTTTATTTTTATTTTCGAGGTAGGGTCTCACTCTAGCCCAGGCTGACCTGGAATTCACTATGTAGTCTCAGGGTGGCCTCGAACTCATGGCAATCCTCCTACCTCTGCCTCCCAAGACCTGGGATTAAAGGCGTGTGCCACCACGTCTGGCTACAAATGTGTATTTCTGGACCAGCTGGTTGATTTCATAGTCTGTAGGTTCTCCTGATTAGTCATGCTATTGATGCTCATTTCCCTCCAGAGGCTCCCATGGGGCTCTCTAGCACTATGAGAGATAGCCAAGTGAGAGCTAGTTTTCCTTTCAGTTCCAGCATGATATTCTGATATCCTATGACCACGGCCAGTTGTGTCTTCAGCAATAGAGCCTTACCTTTTAGCTCTGGCAGGTAATCAAGTATATGGTCAATTGCCTACATTGCTTTGGGGACTTCATGGGTCTCCCTGGCCAAAAGCTTACTGTGGGGGTAACCCAATTCTGGGCCTGGGGATTTACTAGCTAGAGTCCATGATTTTAAAGTTAAGCTTTTCCCACCTTCTGTCTGGACTGTCCCTCCCCCCTTATTAATTAATTAATTAATTAATTTATTTATTTATTTACTTAACAGAGAGAAAGAGAGAGCAAGAAAGAGAGAATGGGCATGCCAGGACCTCCAGCCACTGCAAACAAACTCCAGAAGCATGTGCCACCTTGCGCATCTGGCTTATGTGGGTCCCAAGAAATCAAACCTGGGTCCTTTGGCTTTGCAGACAAGCACCTTAACTGTTAAGCTATCCCTCCAGCCAACCTCCCCTCTTTATTGATGGTTATATTTTGCATAATGCTAACCAGAATGAGGGTTTCTATGGAATTTTCATGTCACCTCAACTTTTGTGTAATTCCCTCCCAACCTTTCCTACCTTCTATCCTGCTAAGCAGCCCCCCACATCAGATGTTCTGCCCCTCCCCTAACCTATCAGATAACTCCCCTCTCTCCTCTCACCCTATTTCTTCTCTCTCCTGGTCTGCTTCTAGTTTCATGCCCATATTCCTGCTGCTTACCACCATTTGCACTCATCTCAATTGATCCCAGTTAGGAACCACAGCTGAGAGAGTACATGCAGCATTTGTCTTTCTGTGCCTGTGTGACCTTGCTTAGAAGGATTCTTTATACCTCCATCCATTATTCTGTAAATTTCATTATTTCATTTTTTTTCTTTCTGCTGAGTAGAATTCCATTGTGTATATGTGCCACATCTCCATTGTCCATTCATCAGTTGATGGGCACCTGGGCTGATTCCAGCTCCTAGCTACTGTGAATAGAGCAGCCACAAACATGTCTGAGCAAGTATCTCTGTAGAAAAGAGTGAAGTCTTTAGGGTATATGCTCAGGAGTGGTATAGCAGGGTCAAATGGTAGATCTACTTTCACATTCTTCAGGAGTCTCCATAGTGATCTCCATTGTGGTTGTACCAGCTTGCACTCTCACCAGCAGTGGGTACGGGTTTCTCTTTCCCCACAGCTTCACCAGCATTTGTTGTTCAGAGTTGTTTTGATTTGCTTTTCTCTAATGACTAAAGATGTTGAGCATCTCTTTAAACGTGTAATAGCTGTTTGTATTTCTTCCTTTGAGCAGTCTCTGCTCAATTCTTTACCCCATTTTGTTATTGTTTAATTTTTTGAGTTCTTTATAGACTCTAGATATTAGACCTTTGTCAGAACTATAGCTGGTGAAAATTTTCTCCCATTCTGTGGGATGTCTGTTTGTACAGTAGCTTTTTAGTTTCATGTGGTCCAAGTGGTTGACTGTCCATCTAATTTTCTGTGCTACTGGGGTCTTATTTAGGATGTGTTTCCCTATACCTATATCTAAAAATGCTATTTTTGTGTCAGTTCCTGCAGATGTTTTCATGTCCTTGCAAAGTGATACATTTTGATGCCTTCTTGATAAAGTGGTAGACATTTTGTAGCTTTCTAGAAACTTTGCACTCATATGATATTAATGAGAAATAAAAAAATGAAGGGGCTGAAGAGATGGCTTAGTGGTTAAGGGGCTTGCCTTCAAATCCAAAGGACCCAGGTTCGATTCCCCAGGACCCATGTAAGCCAGATGCACAAGGGGGCGCATGCATCTGGAGTTTGTTTGCAGTGGCTAGAGGCCCTGGACCTCCCATTCTCTCTCTCTCTCTCTCTCTCTTTCTCTCTCTCTGCCTATTTCTGTATCTCTCTCTCTCTCTCAAATAAAATAAAAATAAATAAATAAATAAATGAAAGTGTGAGAAAAAATTAGAAAGGTTGCAGCACTCAAAAAGAGACTTTAACTATATATATAAAGGTTTTTATATATAGTTAAAGTACATAATCATCATATGTACTTATGGAATACAGTTTATAGGGTACATGTATACATTAAGGAATAATCACATTATTGATTAATATCCCAATTACCTCACGTATTTATAATGGTGAAAACATTTTAACTTGTCTCAGCATCTTTGAAATATACATTATTTTTAACTAGAGTTACTATTATATGCAAAAGATCACAAGAACTTACACATATGTAGAATTAATTGTATACTTTGACCAACACTTCCCTTTCCCCATCCACCTCCACATCCCCCAGCTTCTGGTCATCACCAGTCTACTCTCTACCTCTTGATTCTTTTGAATCTACATTTAAAGGAGATCATGCTGAATTTCTCTTTCCATTCCTGGCTTATTTCATGTAGTATAATGTCCTCTGAGTTTATCCATCATGTCACAAATGACAGAATTTTCTTATGTTTTGTGGGTGAATCTCACACACAGAGAGAGAGAGAGAGAGAATTTTTTATTCATTCATCCATTGATGGGCATTTAGATTATTTACATATATTGGCTATTGTGAATAATGTTACAATAAACATGGGAGTTTAAACATATCTTTAACATATTAATTTTATTTCATGTCCAGAACTTGTATTGCTCAATTAGATGCTAATTCTATTTTTGCTTTTTTGAGTAACCTCTATACTGTTTTCCAAAATGGGTGTAAAAATTTACATCTATCAATGGTGTACAAGGGTTTCCTTTTTCTCCATTCTCAACACATGATATCACCCATCTGTTTGATGATAACCATTCTAACATGTGTGAGGTTATGATTATTGTGATTTTAATTTGCATTTTCCCTAATGATCAGGGATAATGAGTATTTTCTATGCTACTGATGGCCATTTGTGTGTCATCTTTTGGTAAATGCCTATTTGGGTTCTTTGCCCATTTTTAAATAAGTCTATTTATGTTCTTGCTATTGAGTAGTTTTTAAAATCTATTTATTTATTTATTTGAGAAAGAGAGAGAGGGTGAATGGGCACACCAGAACTTTCCTCCTATGTTTCTAATCTAGTTTTATAGTCAGTAAAACCACCTTGAACCATATATATCTTTTTTATAGTTTTTTTTTTTATTTGAGACAGAAAAATGGAGAGAAAGAGAGAGAAAGAGAATGTGTGCGCCAGAGCCTCTAGCCATTGTAAACGAACCCCAGACACATGTGCCACCTTGTACATCTGGCTTACATGGGACCTGGAGAAATGAACCTGGGTCCTTAGGCTTTGCAGACAAGTGCTTTAACCATTAAGCTATCTCTCTAGCCCCCCACATATATCTTAAAACATTTGTGTATCCCTAGTAATCAGAGCCACCATTCATGTGTTTTACATGCACAGTATCACTTGAATTTCACAAGAATCCTAAGGGGGGTTGATGTGATCACATCATTTCATAGATGAGGAATCGGAATCTCTGATGCTCCGGTGCCTCCCTGAGATTCTGGCTGTAGAGTATGGACGGTAGGTTCTGGTTCCCCATCTGTAAGACTACAGTGCACTTGTAATGAAGCTCCACCGCCCCCCGCCCAGTCCCTTGACATTTAGGATTTCAGAGCCTCTCCTTGGGTTAGATAGGGAGTCATACCCAGACTCTTAAAATGCCAGAATTCAAAGCCAATCAAACTTTCCATGCCTAAAGGCTCTCTTTTTTTTTTTTTTTTCATTTCAACAAACATTATTCTGCCAGCTTCTGTGCTGAATATTGAAGATAGAACAGTAAACAAGACAGACTGGGCATCCCCTCATAATGTTTACAGAATCCTTGGGAAGATAGTCCATACATGAATACATAATTAAATGCATGGCCCAGCTCACAAGGAAGTTTCAAACCAACAAGAATGGACATGGTATACTTTTGATCATCTCCTGTTGTCCTCAACTGCTCTATGTCAAATTGTCTCCCTCTTCCCACTCCCCACGTACACCTTTGAAAATATTTCCCACAGAGTCTATTGCTTCATGTTACTTTCCATTATTCCAGTTTAGTCAATACCAATGCAAGCTCCCATCTGATATCCTGTTTTACTTAAAACCCTCTGACCTCCCAGAGTAGCCCAGTCTCGCTTTGGGAGGGAATGGACTGGATGGATTGGGGTGGCGTCTCCTCTCTATTAACCTCCCTGTGTGGCTTTTCTTGTCTGTGGTTCCCACTAAATTGGAGGTCAAAAGGGCAAGGGGATCTTGAGAAGTTCCACCTCAGGCCCAGATCTTGCCACCTGTAATCTACCTCGCAGACCTTTGTTGCAGGAGAGACCCTCTTTCAGACAGTGACATCGTAGGTGGGAGACAAGCAAGTCATCCCAGGCCCAGTAACTGTCCTCTGTATCCCGTGGGAAATTCAATCACTCTGCCCACAAAGCCACAGGAGACCCTTCCCTGAGCCTTTTCTCTCCACTGTTCCTTTTCTCCTAGAGCAGGGCCAACAGCTGCACCATGGCCGAGGAAGATGGTCAGCCAGGAAATACGGCGCTCCTGGCTCCCTCAGACTACCTCGTCTGCCTCGGCTACAATGGAGAAGCAGCCCTGCTCTCAACTGAAGACTCCTCAAAACCCGGCTCCTTTCATGGCACCTTTAGGCCTTGGCAGCCATCCCAAGACAACAGAAAAGCCTCCCTCAACATCCTGTAACACATACAATGATCATTCTAAGACATGTGATGAAGAACAAGAGTAGGAGATGCCCATGCTGTGAGACCAAACTCAGGTTCAAATCCAGATCTCTCTCTGAGTAACTGTGTACAGTTTTGTCTGAGTTACTTAACTGCTCTTGTGTTTCAGCATCCTTATTTATAAAATGCTGATGGTAGCAGTACCTACTTTATAGAACTAAAATAAGAAAATGTAAATAAAACTCTAGTGCGTTGACAAATGCTTACTCACTGCAGTTCCTCGAGGGCATGGTTTGAGCAACCCAGGCACTTCATAGCACTCTATCTAACATTTGGTGACAGCATATGAGACTGAAGAGTCAGGAAACCTTTCTGATATTAGATGGCCAGATGACCAAACTTGAGAGGTGATGCTTGGGCTTTGACATGAGAACGAGGGAGAGGTCAGTCACAGGGCTAAAAGGAACCGCCACTTTACACTAAAATTTCTCCCAAGTCCAGTTTTGGCAGATTATCCAGAGTCCCATTACATAATCAACCTTGACAGGTTGCCTTTGCTATGTTGATACACTGTATAAATAGAGGGATATAAGAGATTAATTCCCTCTTGACCAGAGGTGATTTTAATTCCCAGATGTCTCTTCCCCTTCCCAGAAGCCCTGGCGGTACAGTCAGCTCTACCTTCTCCAGTGGTGGGCTGGTCAGGCTTTTTCAAGGAGCTCCTGGTTTCTCCAATACATACTGCTTGCCTGCAAAGACAGCCCAGACACCGAAGCTCTCCAGTGTTCATGCAGTGTTGCCCAAAGATGCCTGACTAAGGCCTGCCCGCCCCCATCCACTGTGCCACGATCTCTCAGTGCCCTCTACAATTGAGAACAGAATGCCCCATCCCCACCTTTTAAGGGACAAATGGAGAAAAAAAGCTGGAACAAAGAACCAGGATGGGGGTGGGTAGGGCAAAGAGAACTGGGGAAAGCAGTTGGGTTTGTCCTGTCCCAGAGCAAACTCAGCTGAGAGTACACAGTGGGAACACCAAGAATGAAGAATCAAACGGAAAAGTGGGGACTGGTGACATGGCTAAGTGGATAAAGCACTTGCCAGTGCAAGCCTGAGTGCCTAATTTTGCGTTCCCTAGTCCTCAGAACCCTCAGCAAGCTGGGCATGGTAGCCCCCAGCATGCCTATGGTGAGAAGAAAAACTCAGACAAGAGACTCCCCTGGAAGCTCATGGGCCAAGGAGCCTGACACACTCAGTGGTGAACAATGAGAGACCCTACTTCCCACAAGGTAGGAAATGAGGACCAACAGCAGAGGTTGTGCTCTGAGCCCCATCCAGAAGCTGTGTCACCCACAGAGAGAGAACCCTCCGGTAACTAAAGGCCTGAATGTGAAAGGGCAAGTGGAAGTGAAGGTCCCAGCATTGATGGAGCCAGGGCAAGAATGCAAATGGAGGCCTCCGCCAGCCAGTACCCTTTGCTTCTTGCCCTGGCCTTCTGCTCTACTGGGAAGCCCAAGCTTCATGCAGTGGACACTCCACCCTGCATGCTCCAGCCTTTTCCACATGCAGTTCCCTAACTTCATCCAGCCAACCTCTCAGGTCCAAGGATGCAGCTACTGCTATATGGTCCACCTTCAGGACATACCTACCACAAAGGCCAAAATGGACCCGGGAGTGGGATCCAGATATCTGAGAAGCAATTCCATGTTCCGGGGTACCAAAGGCACAAACACAGGCTTCAGGTGGAGACAAGTGGCCTCATAAATTTCTCACTCCATAGGCAGAGCAGAGATCTCTAAGGTTAGGGCCTAAGGATGGGTGGGTGAAAAACAGTGGTATTGTGTATGTAGTAGTGGAACCCCAGAAGGACTGGGACAAGTGAGTGGGAGTAGAGAACTTGTTTCTCCTCCCTCCCCTACAAATGTAATATACTGTGGCAAAACACCTGGCATAAACAACTTGAAAGAAGGAATTATTTATTTTGCCCAACGTATCAGAGATTTCAGTCCATGGTCTTGTGCTGCATTGATTCGGGGCCTGTGGTGAGGCCCAGCACCATAGTGGCAGAAGTCTGGAGAGGAGGAGGCGGCTCACCCCATGGTGTGCCAGATGCAGAGAGAAGAGATGGGAACAAGATACCTCCAAGGGCTCACTCTAGGGCCCCACTTGTTCCAGCTAGTACCCACCTCCTAAAGTTTCCAGAACCTCCTAAAACAGCACCACCAGCATGGAACCAAGCCCCCAACACCGCGGGGACAGGCATGTGCTTCACCAGCTTCTCTAACTCTGTGGGACCAAGCCTTTTGAGGAGGTAATTCATATCCAAACCATAGCATATGTCCAGCTCCAGACTCACCCGTATTTCTAATTATTCATAAAATAATTGTATGTGCAAGCCACATTCTGTCAGTATGTTTAAAAACATACATGCTTTCTCACTAAATCTCACAAAATTCTCTGCTTCAGTTGGTGGTACCATCATTGTCCCATGACCCAAGCTAAACCACTGGAGTTATCTTGCCTGCTGTCTCTGCCATCTGCACCTTCCCCAGTATCCATTCACTGTTTGCACTCCCTTAGCTAAGACTTAACAGGTGATGGATGATGGATAGATGATAGACAGATAAAATAAAATGAATGAAACTTTGAAATTGAAAATATAGCATTTCAAAGTCTCTACCTTTGAGAAAGAGAATCTACCTTCCTGTCATTTTTAAAATGACAGGCATCCAGTGACTACCTCCACCTTCAGCAGCCCCAATGGCATAGTGACAACTCGAATGACATTTCAAAACCAACAGCAGTTACTTCCGACACTGAACTCTAGTCTCCAAAAAATAATTTTATAGCAATGGTAGCCTATATGAAAATATATATGAAATAGATACTCATTGAAAATCTAAGTATTGTCTTGTGTAGTTTAGATCCTTATATCAATAAATTATGATGTATATATTTCTGGAACCTGCCTTTCAGCTCCATTTCATGTTTGAGAGATCCCTCATGTTAAAGGGAATAACTGTCATTCACCTTCACTAACATGCCCTCACTTACATATTGTATTCCATAAAAGTGATGGCGTAGAATTTTATTTCTCAAATATAACATTAATGTGTATTTGTTCTAGTTTCAGTTTTTGCTTTTACAAATGACACTGTAATAGACATGCTTATACATTTTTTGCTATTCATGTGCATGGGTTTCTCTGTAGAATATGTAAATTGAAGTGGGGTAACAGTGTACCTTTAACTTTGTAACACTAAATTATTTCCCAGTTTATACTCTTACCAGCATAGTATGAGCTCCATTAGCTACAAGCTCTCTAACAGTTGTTATATATACATATTTATTTAATTGACTTTTATCTTTATTATTTTTAACTTTTTATTGACAACCTCCATACATATAGACAATATACCATGATCATCAGTCCCCTCCTGCCACTCTCCCTTTCCCCTGCCTGATTCCTGCCTCCACTGAATCCCTTTTTCCTTCCAACTAGCCTTTCTTCTTTTCTCATGTCATCATTTTTCCTTCCTATAATGCAGGACCTGTGTAGGTATCTTCAGTCACTATGCCGTCATGAATACCAAGGCCTCTTTGTTTCTGGAGGACAGTATTGCAAAGCACTCCTCTCCTTCCTTTGGCTATTACATTCTTTCCACTACCTCTTCCACAATAGTCCCTGAGCCTTAGAGGGTGTGATAGAAATGTTTCACTTAGTGCTGAACACTACACTTCTTCTTTTCAGCACTGGGGTGAGCTTCGAGTCATGCCTGTGGTCACCACCATCTGAAAAGAGAAGCTTTATTTTTTTCAAAAATAAAGAGTAACATTAATATGTGGGCATAAAATTAATATTTAGAGGAGAGTTTGGTGAGCAATATATCCATTTAGCCAGACAACAATATCAGTTCCCCCTGCCCCCAGGGCTTACGACCACCCAAGACATAGGTTGTTGTTGTTGGGGTTTTTTGTTGTTGTTTGTTTGTTTGTTTTATTAGGTTTTCAGTACCAGGCAGGCATTGTCTCCCATGGAACAGGCCTCAAATCCAATCAGAGAGCAGTTGGTTTCCCCCATAACAGGTAATCAAGTGTTTTGGCAATAGCCTGTATTATTTTGGGGACCTCATGTCTCCCTGACCAACAGCTCACTGTGGGCTGGAAGGAACCCAATTCTGACCCTGCGAATTACCAGCCAGCACCCATGCTTTCTCCACCTTTTAGGGAGCTCTCTGTTCTGGTCCCCTTCCCCCTTATTGAGGGTAATGGCTTGTTGAGTGGTATCCCAAAGGTGTCTATGGGATCGATTCATGTTGCCATTAGTTTTGCGTGTCCCCTCAACCCCCTTTACCTACCCCCTAGACCTTCCATATTTGTCTTTGTTTTTGCTGATCATTGACTTGTCCCGTAGCCCTTCCTCTCTTCCCTATGGTCATTCTAATTCTATATCCATACTGCAGATATTTATTATGGCTTACAATTAGCTGACTCTGGACCAGGTTAGGAACCATGTATTAGGGAGGTCATGTAGCATTTGTCTTCCTAAGCCTGTGTGACCTCACTCAGCATGATTTTTTTCCAAGTCCCTCCATTTTACTGCAAAACTGATTGTTTCATTTTTCCTTACTGCTGAGTAGAATTCCATTGTGTATGTTACTACATCTTAATTAACCATCCATTTATTGATGGGCACCTGGGCTGCTTCCAGGTCTTGGCTACTGTGAATAGAGCAGCAATAAAAAAATGACTGAGCAAGTGTCTCTGTGGTATACAGTAGAGCCTTTAGGATATATGCCCAAATGAGGTATAGCTGGGTCTAATGGTGGTTCTATTTTCAGCCTTTTGAGGAGTCTCTGTATTGATTTCTACAGTGGCTGTACAAGTTTGCATGCCCACCAGCAGTGGATGAGGGTTCCTCTTTCTCCACATCCCCACCAGCATGTGCTGTCATTGGATTTTTTTTTTTAATGGTTGCCATTGTGACTGGAGTGAGATGGAACCTCCTTGTCATCTTAATTTGCAATTCCCTGATGAGAGTGTTGAACATCTCTTCAGGGTATCTAATTTTTATTTCTTCCTTTGAGCACTCTCTGTTCAATTCCCTGCCCCAATTTTTGAGTGGGGTGCTTGACTTTTTTTTAATTGTTTAGGTTTTTCAGTTCTTTGTAGATTCTAGATATTAAACTTTTGTCAGAGATATTGCCCATGAAGATTTTCTCCCACTTAGTAGGTTGTCTATTGACTCTGCTGATGGTCTGCTTGTCTGCATAACAGCTTTTTATTTTCATGAGATTGTACTTGTTGAGTGTTTGCCTAATTCCCTGGGCAGCTGGAGCCTTGTTCAGAAAGTCTTTCCCTATATCTTGGAATGCTCTCTCTATACTGTCTCTCTAGTCGATTTAGAGTTTCAGGTCTTATATTGAGATCCTTGATCCATTTGGAGTTGACTTTAGTGCACTGTGAGAGGAAGGGATCCAAATTCAGTCGTCTACATGTGGCTATCCAGTTCTCCAGCACCATTTGTTCAAGATGCTGTCTGCTCCAGTGTGTGCTTTTGGCTGCTTTTTCGAAGATCAGATAGCTGTAGTTACTCAAACTTATACTTGGATCTTCAATTCTATTCCGTTTATCAGTGTGCCTGTTTTATGCCAGTACCATGCTGTTTTTATTACTATTGCTTTATAGTACATCCTGAAATCAGGTACGGTGATACCAGAGGTGCTCCTCTTGCTGAGTATTTTTGGCTATCTGAGGCTTTTTGTGCTTCCATGTGAATTTTTAAAAATATTTATTTTAATTATTAATTATTTATCTATATATTTATTATTATTTATTTGAGAAAGAGAGAAAATGGGCATACCAGGACCTCTAGCCACTGCAGACAAACTCCAGATGCATGCACTACCTTGTGCACTGGATTATGTGGGTTCTAGGGAGTCAAACCTAGATCCTTAGGCTTTGCAGACAAATGCCTTAACCACGAAGCCATCTCTGTAGCCCCCATGAATTTTGATACTGTTTCATTCTATCTTCTCATGCCTTCCTCTAATTCTTCCTTCAGTTTTAATGTTTTAATTATGTAGGCCTTTCACTTCCTTGGTTAGAGAGATTCTAAGGTATTTGATATTTTCGTGGCTATTGTAAATAGGACAGCTTCCTTGATTTCTTTTTCCATATTGTTGTTATTGATATATACGAAGGCTAGGATTTTTATGTGTTGATTTTTTATCCTGTCACTTTCTGGAAATGTCTACCACTTCTAGGAATTTTTGGTGGAATTTTTTGGATCATGCCACCGATGCACCAGTTGGTACATTCGGCATGGCTGGCCAGCCTCTTTTCACATACTTAAAATTGTGTCATTCATGTAGATATGAAATAGCATTTCATTGTACTTTTAGTTGGCAGTTTCCTGGTTATTAGTGAGGTTGGGAATCTTTTCATATGTTTATCAGCCATTCATATTTCTTCTTCTGGAATGCCTATTCAAGCCTTTGTGGCTATTTTTCTACAAGTCTTTTTTTCACCATGCATAACACACACACATGCACCACCATGCATAACACACACAAACACATACACACACACACATGCAAAAAAGTCTATGTTTCCTCTAAAAAGTTCATTAAAGCTTTTACCTTCTGATTAGCTTTTGTAGAATGATATGGTAAAGGCCTGCTTTAATGATGTTTATGTGTTTATGTGGATAACCATTCTCTCCAGCCCAGTAGTTGTGAAATCCATTCTCTTCCTACTTAGCCTCCTCTCTGTCATATCCGAGGCTTTATTCATGTGTCAATTTCTTTCTATATTTGATTACTCTGGAAATTGCCCATCCTGAGTTTATCAGTGGCTACTAGAATAATCACCCACCATATTAGTTGCCATAGTTTTATTAGAAATTTTGATATATGCTTAGCAAATCCCCCTGTCATATTTTTTTTTCTTTAGGAGACTATTTTTTTCTTTCACACAAATTTAGGAGCAATTTGTCAACTGACTTAAAGAAACCCCCTACTATACTCTTGGTTTTGGAAATGCCAGCAATACTTTCAAATCCTCTTTGTATCATTCTTCAGTTTTCTCCATCCTCCTCCCCTGGAAGTAATTACTGAGTTAAATGCTACTTATTCAAGTTTCTCTCTTAATTTGTACTTTGAGTGACTTAATCTAAAAAGAATTGGTGGACTGGTGAGATTGCTCAGTGGTTAAGGCACTTGCCTGCAAAGCCTAACGACCCAGTTTCAATCCCCAGCACCCACGTAAACCCAGATGCACAAAGTGGTGCATACATCTGAAGTTCATTTGCATTGGCTAGAGGGCCTGGCAGGCCAATTCTCTCTCTCTCTCTCTCTCTCTCTCTCTCTCTCTCTCTCTCTCTCTCTCCTTACTAATAAATATTTTTTAAAAAAGGGTGGGGTATTGAAGTTATTATTGCTGTATAAGAACCTATCTGACCATTTATGACCATTAGTGTTCATTATGAACTTGGAAACCCTAACATTTGGTGCCTACATATTTACAAATTTATACCTTATTGATGAATTGTTCCCTTTATTAGTATGTAGTAATAACCTTCTTTATATCATCTAATTTGGGTTTGAAGTCTACCTGATAAGCTATCAGAATAGTTATGGGCTTCTGTTTGCTTGCTAAATTACCTCCCATCCTTTGACTCTCAGTTCATGGGGGGTTTTGTCAGCGAGGTGCACTTCTCTTAGCATACAGATACCTGGATATTATTTTTGTTTGTTTTGTCGTTCTGTATATTTACCGTACATGGCACTATGTTACTGAAGCACCTTTTTATACAAGTATGTATTGTACCTTGGGCATATTCCTTCCTACCTTCCCTTTCGCACCCACCATGGTTTCCTTTGTTCCCTTCGTTTCACTTTCACTTTCATGACATAAATACACATGTTTTATATATATACATGATTTTTAATATTTTATTTATTTATTATTGAGAGAGAGGAAAGAGACACACAGAGAGAGTAAATGGGTATGCCAGGTCTTCTAGCCACTGCAAACAAACTTCAGACGCATACACCACTATGTGAATCTAGCTTTATATGAGTACTAGGGAATCAAACCTGGATCCTTCAGCTTTAAGGGAAGGCACCTTAACCATCTCTCCAGCCCTACATGATTTTCTAAAAAGTATTTTATTTATTTAGTTATGAGAGAAAGAGAGAGGGAGAGAGAGAATGGGTGCACCAGGACCTCCAGCCACTGCAAATGACACATGTTCCACTTTGTGCATCTGCCTTTATGTGGGTACTAGGGAATCAAACTCAGGTCCTTGGGCTTTGAAGGCAAGTGCCTTAACTGCTGTGCCATCTCTCCAGCCCTACATACATGATTTTATGTCTCTATATAAAAGCTAGGAACCGCAAATGAGAAAAATATATGATAAATGTCATTCTGAGAGTGACTTAACTCACTAAATATGATTATCCCCAGTTGTATTTCTATTCCCGAAACTGACATAACTTCATTTTTCTTCATGGCTGCAAAAATATCATATACATATATATATATATATATATATATATATACATGTATATATATGTGTATATATGTATATATATATATATGTATATATGTATATATGTATATATGTATATATATATATATATATATATATATATATATATATCACATTTTACCTATTCTTCTCTTGTCAGATACCTTGCTTGGTTGCATAGTTTAGCAGCTGTGAGTAGCGCTGCAGTAAGGACTGATATGCAAGCTTCTCTGTGAGATGTTGATGTGGAGTACTTTGAGTTAATGCCTAGGAGTGATATAGCTGAGTCATGTGAATAGATTTTTTTTTTTGGAACACCTCCAAACTGAGTCCCATACTGGTTGGACTAGTTTACCTCCTACCAGTTCCCTTTTGTCCACATCCTCATCAGTATTTGGTGTGATTTGTTTTCTCGATGACTAGCATTCTGACTAGGGTAAAATGGAATCTCAATGAGTTTCAATTTGCAAGTTTCTTGTGGCTTCTTGAACAATTTTTTCATATTCGTCATTTATGTTTCATCTTTGAGAGCTGTCTTTTCATTTAATTAGCCCATTTATTGGTCTGCTTGACTCCTTTTTTGTTCTTCGTATATTATAGATATTAATCCTCTGTCACATGCATAGATAAAAAATATACACTCAATTAATTATTTCCTTTGCTGTACAGAAGCTTTTTAAATTTCATGGAGTCTCATTTGTCAGTTGTTGGCATTATTTTCTGAATGACTAGACTCTTATTTAGAATGCCTTTGCCTATGCCTACATCTCGAGTTGTTTTTCTGACGTTTTCAGAGATCCAGGTCTTCCGTTATGGATCTTGTTTTCTATTCAGTCAGCTAATCTGCATCTTTTCGTTCATGAATTAAGGACGTTTATATTTAAGTTCATTATTGAGAAAAAAAACCTTGTAATTCCTACACACTTTTCTTTCCTGCGTGGTTGGACTATTGTTTGCTTTAAAACAGCACTAAACCCTGTGGCAGCTAGGTGGCTCCAGAGGTTGATCCACCCACTGACCTCAGACTCATGGCTATCAAACTCCACAGTTCTCCATTGACTAGGTCTGTCCCCTGGCACCAAGGGTGAGTGCCTAGGCAGAGCCTCCTGCTGCCTGCACCCTTCAGCTTGTCAGCGTCTGGCTCACCTAACCTCCCCAGCTATCTCTCAGTGCTGTCTTTCACCCTAAGCTGGTTGACTTCATGCTCCATGATTCGTGGTTGTCCCTGTTCTTAGGTGCCTGCCCACCTGGGGTAGCTGGGTGTAAACAACAGGCTCCCACACAGCCCTGAGTGCTGGAGACCTCTTCACAGTTGACCCATTCCACCAGAGAAGTCATTTTCTCTTTTCTCAACAAGCCCTCCACCGGGATTTGAGGCTTGGGAAGGCTATGGGCCTCTCTGGAGAGCAGAAGTGCCTCTTTTGACAGGGCATCCCATAGCTTCCCTGCTGGGTGGGGCTTCGGCTCCGTTCCCCTCCAGAAAGCTCTATTCAGTGGTTTTCTTCTTTGGGGTTCATTGCCCTTCTGTTTCTCTGTACAGTTCATCTAGCCTGTCACTCCTTTTGTGGATTTCTAAAACTTTTCCTTGCTTTCTTTGTTTGGAATAGTCTTATTATCCTCATCCTGGAACTTCTTCATTGAGTCACACAGTCAACTCCAAGTCCACTGTATTACCTGGAAGTCCAAATTGACTACTTTTATTCCTTCAATCTATTTACATTGTAAATTCCACTGATGAAGTTCTAATATCAAGCCATTTTTTGTTTGTTTGTTTGTTTTAGAGGTAGGATCTCACTCTAATCCAGACTGACCTGGAACTCACTCTATAGGCCCAGGCTGGCCTCCAACTCACAACAATCGTCTTACCTCTGTCTCCCAAGGGCTGGGATTAAAGGTAAGTGCTACCACAACCGGTCAAACTAATTTTTACTTCTTGGAATACATTCAAACTTATCATAACACATTATCTTTTGCATACTATTGATTCATTTTAGTAACTTATTATAGATAACCTTTATCATCTACCTCTATGTGAAACTGGTTTATAATATATATATTATATTCTTCCTTCTATATACTGTCTCTGTAAAGTTTCAGTACCAAAGTTGTGTTAACCCAAACACAATGTTGGAAAATGTTTTCCTCTTTCATATATTCTGGAATTTTTTGTATAAGGTTAGCAATGGTTGGCCATTTAATTTTTGGTACATGCTCCCAGAAAACATCTGGGCCAGGAATTTTGTTTATGGGTGGAGTTTAAGCTACAAATTTTAAACTACAAAACTTAAATGTTTATAAGACTGGTCAGACCAGGCGTGGTGGCACACGCCTTTAATCCCAGTACTCAGGAGGCAGAGGTAGGAGGATCACCGTGAGTTTGAGGCCACCCTGAGATTCCATAGTGAATTCCAGGTCAGCCTGGACTAGAGTGAGAACCTACCTCAGGAAAAAAAAAAAAAGGCAAGTCAGATTTTCTATTTCTTCCTGAGACAATTTTAATATAATAAAATTCCTTAGAAAATTATCTCTTTTGGGCTGGAGAGATGGCTTAGCAGTTAAGTGCTTGCCTGTGAAGCCTAAGGACCCTGTTTCGAGGCTCGATTCCCCAGGACCCACGTTAGCCAGATGAACAAGGGGGCGCACACGTCTGGAGTTCGTTTGCAGTGGCTGGAAGCCCTGGCATGCCCATTCTCTCTCTCTATCTCTCTCTCTGCCTCTTTCTCTCTCTGTCACTCTCAAATAAATAAATAAATAAATAAAACAAAAAAAGAAATTTATCTCTTTTACTTAAGTTTTCACATATATTAGGATGAAATTTTCTATATACTTTACTTTTCAATTTTTAATTCTGTACTACTTGTAATTACTATTCACTTGCATTTACTTTTTACTTTCTCATTTTTATCTCCATGTATCTTATCCAATATTTCCCTTTTTTGTTGTTTTGTGTATGAGCTTATATTTATTGAAAATTCTTTGAGGTTCAGATAGAAAGTACATTCATACAGACAGCCTGTGTGTTTGCTTGATATGTATGAAAAGGCAACAACGAAACCTATTACTTTATATGCTAAGTTCAAAAACTAACCAAGCCAGGCATGGTGGCGCATGCCTTGAATCCTACCACTTGTAAGACAGGAGAATCAGAAGTTAAAGTTCACCCTCTTCTCCACAGAAAGTCAGAAGCCAGCCTGGACTGCATAAGACCCTCAAAGTCTCAAACAAGCAGACAGACAGACTATTGCAGTCAACTACACTTTGCTGGCAGAAACACCCAACCAAGAGCGGCTTGTGGAGGAAAGGGTTTATTTTGACTTATAGACTCAAGGGGAAGCTCCATGATGGCAGGGGTAAATGATGGACATAACTTCCTGGCCAACATCTGGTAGACAACAGCAGCAGGAGAGTGTGCCAAACACTGGCAAGAGGAAGCTGGCTGTAATACCCATAAGCCTGCCAGAGGACCTAGTATTCAGAACACATAAGTTTATGGGGGACACATGAATCAAACCACAACACAGATAGATCAAAAAAAGGGGGGGCAATTGAACTGAGATTGCAAATTCATGTGAAGATCAAGTGACGTTTATGAGTTTTAGGAGAGTTGTTCCCCTATACCAGAGCTAATATTGAGACAGACATCTGTTCTAATCTTTTTTTTTTAAGGGGGCTAAATTCTTTTCCTGCTGTGTGTGGTCCTGTGCAAGATATCCTTTTTGATACATGTACACATTAATGGACTTTAATCCTTTGAATTTTGTCCCCTTAGTAGTCACAACTGTTAAAAATATGTTGGATAAACAAGTGACTTTAGGACAGGTGCCAGCTCAATGTACATTTACCACCATAGAGACTTTACCAGTTACTCTGTCATTGCTGGGACAAAATATCCAACCAGAATCAGCTTAAGGAATGAAAGGGTTTATTTCAGTTTATAGTTCCGAGGAGTAGAGGCCATCCCAGCAGGAAAGGCATGGCAGTTGCGAGCAGGAAGCAGGCAGGCGTGTCTTCACACCAGCATGGAAGAAGTAGGAAGTGCAAAAAGCACCAGCGGGGCTGAACTGAAACACCGCAAGGCCCCAACAACACCCTGCTCCACCAAGGCTCCACTTCCTAAAGGCTCCACAAACTTTCCAAACAGCACCACTAACTGGGGATTAAGTATTCAAACTCATGAGTCTATGGGGGACATGTTACATTGAAACTACCACAGAGACTGTGTTTATATTTTATTTAGATGACAGGAAAGGATTTTAAAACTATCCTTACGCTCTTCCAAGTTCAGCATTCATTTTAAATTTATAATTATAAATTATTTCAGCAATCATGTGTAAGTGTTTTGCACTGCTCAGATTTTGTAGGGGATAATCTAGACATTGCACTGTATATATTCAAGCCCAAAGTCATCTTAGTCATTCCATACAGCACTTAGCTTTGGAAATACTGTCAGACACTCTGCAGGTCCTAGAATAATCTAGTAAATGTTTCTAGAGGACAGAGATGAAGCCCACCTGGGCTAGGATCCTGGTTACATTCTTCAATTTTTACCACAATAAAGTCTGAATATGACCATTTCACATTAGATTTCTAGACAAAGTTCACATAGGCATAAGCTAAAATACTTTCTACAAGTTATTTCACTCTAGGTGCAATGAGTAAGATTATAACAGAGCAGCTGATATCTGCAGTGAGAATAACTACAACACTGTACTAGTTCAATTTTTGTTTTAATTTGCTTTACTGTGACAAATACTTAACCACTTCAAAGAAAAAGGATGGGATGGAGAGATGGCTTAACAGTTAAGGCACATGCCTGCGAAGCCTAAGAACCCAGGTTCGATTCTCCAGGTCCCACATAAGCCAGATGCACATGGTGGTACATGTGTCTGGAGTTCATTTGCAGTGGCTAGAGGCCCTGATATGCCTATTATCAGTCTCTCTATTTCTCTCTCTGTCTCTAATAAATAAAAAAATAATAAATAAATCTTTCAAAAAAAGAAAAAGGATATACTTTGGCTCACGGTTTTAGAGTTTTCTATCCACTGTGAGCTGGCTCTGTTTTCCTGGGCTTGAGGAGATGCAGAAACATCCTGATGGCAGTAGCATGGGGCAGAGGCTGCTCACTTCATGGTGGTAACTAGATGGGGGGGAGAGACAATAGGAGGTGAAGACAGATGTGCTCTTTAGCAACATGCCCTCAGTGATTTACTTATTCTAACTGGATACTACCTCCTAAAGTTTTCACCACCTCCAAAATTGTGCCACCAGCCAAAGACCAAGCCTTCAACACAAGTCTTTTCAGAAAGACACTTCATAACTAAAACTTAACAAATACTCCCTTCAAAGTAATTCTAACACATTGGAGGGTTTGAGACAACTGGGGGGCTTAAAACAAGCAAAACTATACAGACAGAATCAAATATCAGGTGAGATTTCCAAGTCTCGATGACTGAGCAGCTTGAGGCAAATCCACACTCACACAAACTACTAGGGAAAATATCAAAACTTTAAAAGCATTGAAAAGCTACTGGACCAGCTAGGACCTTAGGGTTAGGTTGAGCTGGCACATAGCAGCTGTTTCTTACCTGGATACAATTGCAGGTTTGGAATAAAGGAAAGAAGCTGGAAACCTGGGCTTTGCCCTGGAAGAGAACAATGGCACTGACAAGGTTATTGCCTTGTGGAACTGAAAAGAAGAAAATTTAAGAATTTTAATATTCTGGTGAGGTGGTATGCAGAAAACTAAACCTAGCATTGGCCCATTTTCCACTGATGATATCTGCTGAATCAGAATCTGTTTGAGGAAAGAAGGTTAAAAGCTCACCAGAAAGAAGCTTAGGCTGTCTCCACATGCTGCAGAAACAAGGGTTAGAGCTCAGAGCCTTCCAGAAAGAGGAACTCTCCTTTACACACCAAACTCCTGGTGGTAGAGGTTAGAAGTTGAGAGGAGGACAAACCAAAGATAGAGCTTTAACAAGCATTGACTTGGCCCTGAGTCTGCTTATCAGAAGAAAGGGTAGAGCCAGGCTTCTGGAACACTTAGAAATCCCAGTACTCTTGAGACAGAGGTAGAACAGTAAGTTCTAGGCCAGCCTGGTTACATAGGGAGACCCTGTCTCAAAATGAAATGAATACTCTAGCTGGGCATGGTGATGCATGCCTTTGATCCCAGTACTTGGAAGGCAGAGGTAGGAGAATGGCTGTGAGTTCAAGGCCACCCTGAGACTACAGAGTGAATTCCAGGTCAGCCTGGGCTTGAGTGACACTCTACCACGAAAACAAAAAAAAAGAAAGGAAGAAAGAATACTCTCTGAAAGAAGATTATACATTTGGGGAAATTCTCTCTTTCCTTCTTTAATACTAAAAAAAAAAAAAAAAAAAAAAAGCTAATTAAGAAATCAAGCAGACCAATCAGTAAATGGGCTAATGAAATGAACAGACAGTTCTCAGAAGATGAAACACAATGGCTAACAAACATGTGAAAAACTGTTCAACCTCATTACCCATAACAACCATAAGAGAATTGCAAATTAAAACTCATTGAGATTCTATTTTACCCCAGTCAGAACTTTAGTAATTAAGAAAACAGATCACAACAAATGTTTATGAGGTTGTGGGCCAAAGGGGACTAAAAGGAATGTAAACTAGTGCAGCCACTATGGAATTCGGTTTGGAGGTTTTGCAAAAACATAAAATTAACCCCAGAAAATAACTCCAGATCTCTCTTCTCTTTCTCCCTCTCCTTAACCACTTCCCCACCCCACCCCAACACACACTGGCCCTCAAAGTCATGATCCTCCTGCCTCACCCTCCTGAGTGCTGGAGTTACAGACAGTGCTACCAGACCCACCTCCAGACTAGCCTGTTAACATGTGAAATTTACAAGGTCTCTCGGACCCTCTGGATATCCCAGTTCTATCTTTCAGTGCAGACTAATAATTGACTCCTATTACCTGGGCTCTAGAAAAAGTGTTATGAGTAGCTGCTGAAACATGGGCCCCCAACCAATTACGAAAGCCTGTGAGCAGGCCAGTACCCTCATTCCTCCATCCATTTTGCATTTCAGAGGCTAGACCTTGATCTCCTCTTGCCCCCTGGTTGGTTGCTTCAGGTTGGGGTAATTCCTGATTTGCCCAAGCCAACCAATCAGAGACTCATTTTCCTGTTCAGAGATGATTCATCCAAGCATAAGGCTTAATTCTGGTCAAGGAAACTTGGGATGGAAGGTGAGAAGAGCTCCTAGGGAAGGTTATTTTAAACCTGTTATTTAAAAAAAATAGTGACACGAGGAAGAAAAGAGATCTCTCCTCTGGAAATTCTACCATATCCTTTGTGTGTCCTGGAAACCGTCGCAGGCATCCCATAATTACAAGGAAATTAGCACAAGGGTAATCCAAAGTAGTGAGGAGAATGGAATAAAAATGGAAATAAATTGAGTTTTTCCACTGAATTAACCACTTTAGAACACTCTGCCTTGGAATTTGTGACAAAATAAGTTTTCTTTATTATTTATGCTTGATGAGTCAGGGCATCATGTCACTTTGCACCCAAAGGCATTCTCATTAAGACCCTTCTATATACAAAGGAGCAAAGAAGACAGAGAGATTAGATTAATAAAGGGAGGAAAGCTGAGCTCAGATTGTCTAACATATGGTATGTGCAAGGATAGTGACGCCCAGCAAAGGGGTCAAAAGGTCAAGGGCTACTATTTCTGTGATCTCTAGTTTTAACCTCTCGGACTCCATTTTATCATCAGTGGTTTTTGTTTTTGTTTTAATGGTAGACTAATCCTCTGAGCCATTATATCACTCTGTTCTCTAAAATTGGAGCAGTTGAAAACATTTTATCCAGAAGTGTTCACCCTTGAGGCATTTTTGAAATCCCCAGAAGTCTTCAAAATCATCTGTGTGTCCAGGCTACAATTCAGAGGAGTTGAGTCCGAATCTTGGAGGGTGTCAGGCTAAGGCATCAACACTTCTTAAAGCTCACCAGGTGATTCTGATAAACAATCAAGGTTGAAGACCACTAGTGTGAGGAGCCCTCCAAACCCACATGTCATCCCACTCACTGACAGAAAAAAGGAATTGTTGGGCGGCCAGGAATCAGCAAAACTGCAGGTGGTGACTGGCCTGGGTTTGGAATCCCTGCCCACTGATACAAAGATTGTTTGAGGCCACAGCTTCCAGGAGCAGCTGCAAAGCTCTATGAAGAACCTGGAAATAAGCAATGGAGGACACTCTCCTTTGCAAACTAAAGGACCAGAGTTGCATAGAAATTTTGGAATGCTGTCAAGGAATACGTGTGGTTATTCCATACTAAAATTTCCAGCATTTTATGATAAACTGAAAGATGGGTCAGATATTTAGAAAACAACCGAGTCTTCTCCTAAGTTAATTAAACTTTTTTTCTTGGAACAAAATAACGAATGTAGTTCAAGGTCATCCTTACCTACTTAGCTAATTTGAGGTCAGTCGGGGCTACGTGGGACCCTGTGTTAAAAATAAAAATATATATAAAAAGGATGGGGAGAGGGATTAGTAGACAAACACTTGCTATACAATTCTGAATGTCTGAGTTCAGAATCAAAGACCACCACCCCCCCAAAGCTGTGGCAAGCCTCTGCAGACCTGGTGGGCCTATTGCAAGAGTTATGTAGATGGGAGAATTTTTCAGAAGTTCAAAAATGGACCCATGAACAATAATGAGATACCCTGAGGCTAGAGAGATTGCTTAGTGGTTCAAGACACTTGTTAGAGAAGCCTGATAGCCCAGGTTCGATTCCAAAGTTCCCATGTAAAGCCAGATGCACAAAGTGGTGTATGTGTCTGGAGTTCATTTGCAGTGACAAGAGGCGCACTCATACTCACTCTCTCCCTGTCCTCTCTCCCTCTCTCTCTCTTAAATAAATGCATAAATAAAATATTTTTTGAACAAATGAAAGACCTTGCCTCAAAAAGTGAGGTGAAGGTAAGGACTCAAGAGTTGTCCTCTGACCTCCAACACATGTACCTGTGTGTGTGTATGTGTGTGTGTGTGCATCACACACACACATACACACACATACACGATAAATAATTTTTAATGGTGAAGGAATCACTCATTAAATCACTCTTTTCTCTATAATTGGAGCAGCTGAAAATATTTCTCTAAACATAAACAAAGCCAGTTCAATCTTAATGGCAGCATCAGGGGCTGGAGAGATGGCTCAGCAGTTAAGGCGCTTGCCTGCAAAACCTAAGGACCAGGGATCAATTCCCCCGTACACACATAAAGAGGGATGCATAAGGTGGTGCATGCGTCAGAGTTTGTTTGTAGCAGTTGGAAGCCCTGGAGCACCCATTTTTTTTCCTCTTCTGCCTTTCTCTCTCTCTCTCTCTCTCTCTCTCACACACACAAATATTTTTTTAAAAATCATTTAAACGAGAATCACTTCTAACAGGTGCACTACCAGGATGTGAAGTGGGGATAATATTCCATAGCAAAGACCCATGAGCACCTACTCCTGTAACAGGTCCTTCCCCAGGAACAGCCCAGGTACATGCCAACACTGGGTCAAGCTGGCGTAAGCAGCTGGCAAACGCGGGCCAGAGTAATGCCTCCCAGGAAATGGCTCCCCCTTTTGGATGAGGCTGCCACTAGACAAGGGGGCTTCGTGCAAGATTTCAAAGAGGAAATGGTAAGAGTAGGAAGAAACACTAGACCAAAAGCCACTGACCAACCTGGCACAGGACCTTGAGCTGGTCACGTCCCCTCTCTGAGCTAAGTTTCTTCTTTTATAAAGGAAGGCATTCTTGTCCCATGGCTTTCAAATCTAAGCTTGAGTTTTGCCCATCTCTCGGGAAGAAAGTGTTCTTCATCCAGTCGTTACCATGAATGGAGAGCCAGGGGGATAAAATAGGGATTGTGAATCTCAATGCCTACAGAGGCCAACCAACAGTGAAAGAGAAAGCAGTCATGGCCAGAGACTTTGGTCAATATAAGGCAGCTTGCCCATTGAGGGCAGCATGGCCCACCTAGAGGGGGCAGCCGCTATTCAATTCCAGGTGGTTTTGCCACAAGGAAAGAACTTGCAATTTTTAGAGGGAAAAAAAAGTGGAGTTCTCTTTTGAATGTTTTATTTATTATTTATTTGACAAAGAGCGAGAGAGGGAGAGAAAGAGAGAGAATGGGCTCATCAGGGCCTCCAGCCTCTGCAAATGAACTCCAGACACATGCGACACCTTGTATATTTGGCTTACATGGATCCTGGGGAATGGGACCTGGGTCCTTTGGCTTTGCAGGCAATCACCTAAACTGCTAAGCCATCCTTCCAGCCTGAAGTACATGTGTTTTATGTGTGACTGCTGTATCTTGACAATAAATTCTTTTAATTGTTTATTTATTTATTTATTTGAGAAACAGAGAGAGAATGGGCACACTAGGCCCTCTAGCCACTGCAAAGGAACTCCAGACACATGTGCCACCTTGCACATCTGGCTTACATGGGTCCTGGGGAATCAAACATGGGTCCTTTAGCTTTGCAGGCAAGCACCTTAACCACTAAGCCATCCCTCCAGCCCAGTTATTTTTTTTAATTCTGGGCCCTTGTGCACCCATTCTCATTCATATTCTCTCTCTCTCTCTCTCTCTCTCTCTCTCTCTCTGTCTATATATATATATATATATATATATATATATATATATATACACACACACACACACACACACACACACACACACATAGGAAATTCTGGAGGCTGGGAAGACAGCTCCATGGGTTCAGCACTTGCCACACAGGCCTGCGCATCGGAGTTTGGACCTCAGAGCCCACGTACATAAAGACGCCGTGGTGCTAGCATCTGTCATCCCAGTGCACCTGTGGCAGGCAGGCAGCAGAGACAAGAGAATCTACCAGAAATTCAGGTGATGAACAACTAGAGACCCTGCCTCAAAACAAAGTAGAAGGCAAATATAAACATCAAAGCTTGTCCACTGACCTCCACACATGTGCTGCAATAGGCACATGCATATGCACACACTCATCATACACACACACAAAAGAAAAAAAATTCTGTGTCATGCCAGCCATGGTGACACACGCCTGTAATCCCAGCACTTCAGAGGCAGACACAGAGGAACAGGTAAGTTTGAGCCCAGTCTGGTCTACATAGCAAGTTGCAGGACAACCAGGGCTACATAGTGAGACTCTGTGTATCAAATAAAATATATTTGTGGTCAGACCCATTCTGCAGACTTGTAGTTTACAACCCCTGATGCAGATGTGATGAGAAAAAGTGTATTCTTCATAGCTGAGCATCTCTAGGTCAGTAACTGATCATCTCTTCAGCTTAAGCTCTACTGTGCAGAAGTTCTTTCTGGAATTTCAACCAGGACTGGAAGAGCAATTTAGGTTCGTCAATCTGTTGCCTGTCACCCCATTACTGTGGAAGACTGGTGATCGTTGCCCCTTCCTGGGCTCCTCTCTGCAGCTCCAAACTTAGCCTTTTAGGGCAGTGCTAGAGCTCAAGAAGCAAGAACTATTCCAATCCTTCCCACATCATCTCCTCCCCCATTTTCAAGCTGGCCCAGGGCCTCCAACATAACCCTGACTGAGCAGAAAGCATACGTGATGAAAAGTATCCACAGACAGGGACACAGTTACAGCAGCTCAACTCACTGCCCAGGCCCACTGCCCAACTCACTCTGGAGCCCAGGCCCACTGGGAAGGTGAACATGTGACCACTAATGACACTGGGGTCATGTGAAGACTCCAATGGACCCACTTCCTGGCCTGAACTAGCTCTGCTTTATGTCTGTGAACATGATAGCAAAATGTCAGGTGATATTTTCTTCTCTGACTGTGGCTTTAAGAAAGAAAACATTCAAGCTGGGCGTGGTGGCACACGCCTTTAATCCCAGCACTCGGGAGGCAGAGGTAGGAGGATCGCCGTGAGTTCGAGGCCACCCTGAGACTCCATAGTGAATTCCAGGTCAGCCTGGGCTAGAGTGAGACCCTACCTCAAAAAAAAAAAATCAAAAAAAAAAAAAAAAACAAGAAAGAAAACATTATCAGGTCTTCTATCAATACATTTATTCTTATACTGAGACATGCATGAAGAGTTAAGAGATAGTGAAATTTTTACAGTAGAGAAACTATGGATGCTAACCAAACCTCAAAGACCCATCATCGCGGAGTTATTCCAATAGTGCTT
The DNA here is from genome assembly GCA_036346955.1 of Dipus sagitta. NCBI lineage: Eukaryota > Metazoa > Chordata > Mammalia > Rodentia > Dipodidae > Dipus > Dipus sagitta. The sequence goes on along the minus strand of CM070770.1, from coordinate 44,738,326 downwards.
TTCCAGCTTGATAGATGGATCACACATGTCAAAGTTAACTGCATTCTCTTAAAACCTCTCAAAGGACATGCACATTAATAACAGCAAACATTCCGACTCCTGTCCTCACATTCTCCCAGAATGGGTTCATGCACACTTGAAAACAATTCACATCCAAAATTATTCACATCCACTTGTTCTTTAAAATAAAAAAAAAGAAATAAAAGGAGCATTTTGACTTGAAATGAAATTAAAATTGCAAGACAAAGGTAGGCAAGAGGTACACTGCTACTTTAAGGTGCAAAGTACTGGATTCTTGCATTGAGACATTAGTGTCAGTCCCCACTTTAAACATCACATGGAAAAAGTGTGGCAGAAAGATGAGTCACCTTCAATATGAAGGAGGTGAGTTGCATATACGGACAATGGTCCAGAATATAACAACATTTCAGGAGGAGTGCCGGTGAGTGGACCTTCATATAAGGCCAAAAACTCATGGTTATCAGATGAGCATTCAGATATTTGGGTTGCACAACTACAGTGTTCTGGTTTGATCGAGGCACTTGCAAAGAACTCTCTTTGACATGACATATACATACATATGTCCCTATATATTGTTAGCCATTGGTGATGGTATGATGTTTGTTGGGTAACATTCTTTGCCAAAACCCAACCACGCTGCCTAGAGCACAAAGTCACATATCACATTAGGCCTGCAAAGCCAGATCTGCTTACTCATTCCCCAAATCACGAGCTTCGACAGACCACGTTCAAACAGAAGGGCTTCTGTTACGATCTTCATTCTTTCGAACTACAGTTCATCTTCCCCCAATACCATCCAACACCCTCTAAGTTTATTTAGCTTTTCTCCATAAGAATACGTAGAAAAGATTTTTTTATCCCCTCTATGAGTTATTTCTTCAGGAGAATGCTGTAAAACCAACTTTAAAACCCAATATCACCTTACATTTTTCCCACCAACAATTAAATACCAGGCATCCTGTTCCTCTGACTTGAGCTGAAGAGCCCACAGCGTACACCTTTCACACATTCCTCGTACCATTAGCACAGCTTTCTATCACTGTCAATTGTCCTTCGTCAGCTTTTCCTTGCCCAATGTGGAAGCTAGGTGAATTAAGAGGGATGGTGGAAGGGCACTGAAGAACTATTACTTTCATAAAAGTAATTCCCAGGCAGCTTTTTGATTCCCCCAAAACCAGATTGGGTAATATCATCCAAACACACCCCAACACTAAATTCTTGAGTGGCTATTATCTTCTGTAGCCAGGCCCCAAGAGCTCAAACCTAAACCTACTGACGGGCAGTAGTAAAGACTCCCTAAGATTGAGCAACACAGACCTAGAATTGCATGAGGACTATGAAAGGACAAGACCAGAAAGGAGGTTGCTTAATTCACCGATAAGAGGTCACATTCTCCATTCTCCCCCAGCTCTGCCATTCTGGGAAGAGCCCACTGGCCAGCCTTGGACTGCCAAAGACTGTTGATTCTAACTCAGTCTTAGGGGGCATCTTTTGGAATGAACAGTCTTGGGGTGCCATAGGTGTCTGTACCCCATCAGGTTTCCATTGTACATGGACAATTCTGTAATTCTGACCCTCATTATTGTCCCAGAAGACCTGCCCATCAGCATGGTAAGAAATGCAGAACTCAATTTTCTCCTCAGTTGGAATGACAGGAGGTAAGTCAATGACAAACGAAAAGGTGTCACTATCTGAGCTACCATACACATTCTTCATGTAGACACAGTCCACATCGGTGTAAGTTTTCCAGGTGTCAAATGTGATACGGACCTGAACCCTCTTCTCAAAGCTCACATTTTTCACTTTGACTGTCCCAGTCACTGTACGTTCTTGCAAAGAACAGTTCTCCAGACACACGAAGTTCTTCTGAAAGTGGTTCCGGAAACTTAAGTAATCAGTTGAAGGCTGAGGAAAATCTAAAATCAGATTTTTCTCCTCATGAAGTTTTAAGCCAGAGGAGATATCATTAAGGTCCAAGAGATCAAACTGGAGATCCCACGCAGGTTCTTCGGGAAGGTCTGAGAACACGTGGATGGCGGTGAGGGAGAGGCCCTTGGAGTCAGCAAACACCACCCGCTTCTTGGCTTGGTTGTGCGAGCGCTTCCATTCATTCTGGGATTTGGCTTCCTGCTTGACATTGAGACACGGTTTCAGAGGTTTCAGTTTATTCACAAAATTTCTTCTCTGGAAGTCATTGTAAGGGCCCAGGAAACTCTTCAGAGGTGGTGAATGAGCCAAGCAAAGCCTCATGGCCACATCCACTGGCATGACTGAACTTGTCAAAGGTCGTGGATCCAAAACCTGGATCATTCTGGAATATAAAAGGAAGGAAGGTTATCATTTAGATCTGAAACACTTTTGCCCAGGTCCCAAATACAAATGCACTATTTTTGGACTAGCTGGATTATAGCCAGTGCAGAAGGCAACTGCAGATGCTATTGCATGGAGCAGAGAACACGGTCGAGTGACTAGATCTGCATTCTGCCTGTTCTTGGCTGGCTGTTAGTCATGAATTAACTGCCGGAAACACTTGGAGGAGGGTTCAGTTTCCCCATCTGAGAAATAAAAGGGTTGGTCGAATACAGCTCTAAGAATGGTTTGCTCTGTTCTGGACCAGTGGTGGCACATGCCTTTAATCCCAGCATTTGGGGGCAGAGGAAGGAGGATCATTGTGAGTTCAAGGCCAGCATAGGACTACAAAGTGAGTTCCAGGTCAGCCTGGGCTAGAGTGAAACCATACCTCAAAAAATAAAATAAAGCCGGGTGTGGTGGCACACACCTTTAATCCCAGCACTTGGGAGGCAGTGGTAGGAGGATTGCTGTGAGTTCAAGGCCACCCTGAGACTACATAGTGAATTCCAGGTCAGCCTGAACTAGAGTGAGACCCTACCTCGGAAAAACAAAAACAAAAAATAAAAACATCCAGGGGTCCTGGAGAGATGGCTCAGCGGTTAAGGCACTTGCCTGCAAAGCCTAACAACCAGGGCTCAATTCCCCAGTATCCACATAAAGCCAGATATACAAAGTGGCAAATGCATCTACAGTACATCTGCAGTGGCAGGAGGCCTTGGTGTGCCCATACTCACTCTCTCTATCTGCTTCTTTCTCTCTGTCTCTCACTCAAATAAATAAGTAATAGTTCCAGACCTCCTGCTTCCTCTGCCTGCGACTGCTTATTAGGCTCTCTGGAAGAGTAATCCAATTGAAAAGAAAAAAAAAAGTAGCTATAAAAAAAAAAACAACCTCAAGCCGGATGTGGTGGCACACACCTTTAATATCAGCACTCAGGAGGCAGAGGTAGGAGGATTGCTGTGAGTTCGAGGGCACCCTGAAACTCCATAGTGAATTCCAGTTCAGCCTGGGCTAGAGTGAGAACCTACCTCGAAAAACCAAAAAAAAAAAAAAAAAAAAAAAAAAATCTCATGCAACAGTTCCAAGAGTGAGACAGAAGTAGAAGTCAAAAAATTATTTTTGCACTTTGATTATCATGTTCTTTATTTTTCACAAATAACTAAAGCAGAAGCAAAATTTTCAAGCACTTAAGAAAAACTTTGAAATTCACATTTAAATGAGAAAAAACTGGGTTGTCTTTGTGAGATGATGGGTATGTTAATTTTACTACATCTTCTAGCCTGGTATGTATAACTTACATATACAAAAAAAATTTTTTTTTACAAACTGGCTACCTAAACTGGGTATGCTAGCACATACCTTTGATCCTAGCACTTGAGAGGCAAAGGTAGGAGGATCACTGAGCGTTCAAGGCCACTCTGAGCTACATAGCAGATTTCAGGTTAGCCTGGGCTAGAGCAAGACTTTACATCATATTTAAAAAAAAATTTAAACTGGCTACCTAAAAATGTACCTGTTTCAAAGTATAATAAAAAGCTAACAATTCCGTGTGTCATAATTATAGGTAATCTACTGTTTTGTACTTCTTCGGGTTTTTTTTCCCCCCTATTGTTCTGGCAAGGGACATTTATAAAGAGACAATAAAGCCATTGAAAATTTAAGTGTCATTATGCTCAGCAATATCAAACCAAGAATCATCCAGCAAGATGTTTTTTCATTTTTTTTCTGACCTTTAGCCCTCACTGCATGTTACCCAGACTTATAGAAAGTGGAGTACTCCTCCCCAATCTCTGCCCTGCAGATAAGACACACACTGTGTGGATACTGTACATGACATTCTTCAGCCTGGCTTTAATAATTCTCTTCGGGACAGCACTAAGCATGCAGTCAAATGGTCGTCACCACAAAATGGACAGCAAAGAACATTCACAGAACTTATTTCATTAGCTCTAGGATTTTTCTGGGAGACCTGCAAACTTAGAGCAAACCAATGCTAAAGCTCTACTTCTCTAGCAATAGTTAACCAGCATGATTTCTTTTAGGGGTAGAATTCTGCTAAGTTATGTCTGGAGAAATAACAGCGTGTGGGAAGGTTTTAGGTTGAGTGGGTGAGTGGTTATTTGGTTTGGTTTAGTTTGCTTTTTGTTTTTAACTTTTGCATTTATAGAAAGACAATTTTAGTCCTTGGAATTTTAAGTCTTGGCCAAGACTTAAAAATAAGTTTTCTCAAACTCTGCAACTGAGTCTTCTATGGCAAACCAAGATAAGAGGAGTGGAGGTGAACAAAGGAATGCAAGTCACCCTGCAATTTTTGCCCCTAAGCTAAATAAACTACCAACCCAGCAGTGTCTGGGTGTCACAGTTTAAGCTGCCTGAGTACTTGGGACATTTCTGCAGAACCTAAAGATAACAGTGTCTTCAAGGAGGGTACCCAAAGGAAAGCTGACTCACGTCAAGGCAGCTTCTTGTTTTGGGATGCTCATCACTAAAACAGGCTCTAAGAAACACAGCGCAAATTCCCAACCTCCAAGGCCTCTCGGGGGCCCAGTTTCAACTCAGCAATCAACCTGCCCTTCCCTGGGGTCTCCATCTGCAAAGAAGACATAAACCCAAAAGGCCTGCGCGGTGCCCCTGGTTGGTGCGCTGAACCTACCTGGTGCAGCTCATGGGGCAGAGAGGCACCTGGGAACCGCGAGAGTCGCTCGCTCCCCGCTGCTCCTGCAAGTTCGTACCCACTCGGCGGCGGCTCGGGCGGACTGAGGGTCCCCAACCCAGGACGCGCCTTATCAGCGCCCAACCACGTGAGAGGGCTCTTCGGACCAATCGGGGGGCCGCAGGACCGAGGGCACGCCCAGCCAGCGCCTCGCTGGGGCGCGAGCCTCCAGCTCCCCGGAGCGTGATCGCGGGACTTGCTGCGAGCGTGCTGGGAGCGGGGCGGGGTGCCCGGGACTCCGGCCAGCCGGGCTGAGCGGCGATACCCGAACCCCGCAAGGCACGTATTGCACGAGGCCAAGAGGGGCAGCAGCAGGCCTCTCCTGGCCGGCGCCAGTTCATCTGAGTTAGTGGTGCCTTGGAAATATGTGGGTTGGTACTTGGTTAAAGCTGAGCACTGAAAAGTTGCGGCTTGAGCCAGCCTAAGTTATCCGAAATGTTTAGATTGCTCATCGTCTTGAGCTAGCTGGCTGCCCCCACTCCCGCCGCCTTTAGTTAGGGTGAATCCACAAATGCACCCCACAAAATATAGCCAACGGATGATAGGAGTTACAGTCTCCTCTAACAAATGTTGCTAGGTAGGAAAACATGCGTGCTCACAAAACGAGGTGGCCTTTAATTAAAAGACATTGGAGGGGGAGCTGGAGAGATGGCTCAGCAGTTAAAGGCTCTTGCTTGCAAAGAATGAGGGCCTGGGTTCAATTCCTCAGGACCCACATTAAGCTAGATATACAAAATGACCCATGTGTCTGGAGTTTGTTTGCTGTGGCAAGAGGACGGCAAGAAGCCCTGGAACATCAGTATTTTCTCTCTCTCTCCCTCTCTCTCTTTTAATTTGTTGTTGTTGTTGTTGTTGTTCATTCTTATTTGTTTGAGAGTGACAGAGAGAGAGAGAGAGAGAGAGAGAGAGAATGGGCGCGCCAGGGCCTCCAGCCACTGCAAACGAACTCCAGACGCGTGCGCCCCCTTGTGCATCTGGCTAACGTGGGTCCTGGGGAACGGAGCCTCGAACCCGGGGTCCTTAGGCTTCACAAGCAAGCGCTTAGCCGCTAAGCCATCTCTCCAGCCCAACACATAAATATTTTTAAGGACATTTTGAAGCCAGATACTGGATGTACCTCTATAATCCCAACCCTCAGGAGGCAAAGATGGTGAGTTCAAGGCCAGCCTGGGCTATTACATAGCAAGACTTTGTAAGTAAGTAAATAGCATACATACATGCATAAATGAATAAACAAGCAGATACTTTATGCTAACCTACTCTTCAGTTTTCTCCTTGAAAGAGATGAAATGACCATCCTCACGAATGGCAATCCAAGCAATAGATGGCCCAAATGCCTCCACTGCATTCTGACGTCCTTGGACACAGAGATAAAGAGCAAAATGTTGGGGCTGGAGAGATGGCTTAGCTGTTAAATGCACTTGCTCGCAAAGTCTGACAGGTCAGTTTCCACACCCCAGCACCCCAGGAAAACCATATGCATAAAGTAGCACATGTGTTTGGAGTAGCTTGCAGTAGCAAGAGTCCCTCGAACACTTATTCTGTCTCTCAAATAAATACAAGTATTTTTTAAATCAAATTGTTGAAACAATCACACTGAAATTCACAACCTTCCCAAGCCCACTATTTTCTGCAACAGTGTCCTTACATTGTTTAGTTTGTGGAGCATTGGTACCGCAGTTAGAACTACAAAATTAAATTTGCAAGGCTGGAGAGATGGCTTAGCAGTTACGGTGCTTAACTGTGAAACCTAAGGACCCAGGTTCAAGTCTCCAGTACCCACGTAAGCCAGATACACAAGGTGATGCATCCATCTGGAGTTTGTTTGCAGTGGCTAGAGGCCCTGGCGCGCCCATTCTCTCCCTCCCTCCCTTTCCCCGACCCCCTTTGTCTCTTTGTCTCTCAAATAAATAAATAAAAATAAAATATTTTTTAAAAAATTAAATTTGCAAATCGAATGCACATTATTTTTATCAAATCCATGTCTTAGTTCTGTTCTGCTTGATTATCTAGCAGTAACTAAAATGTATAAAAAATTCCTGTGTCTTTTAAAATTTCTCAGTGGGTTTGTTAAATTGGAGTTCTTAAAGTGAAGAAAAATTCATGCTGAATAACACAGAAAGATACTTCATGCCTGGGCTTTATTTTTAAGGTGAAATACCGAACTACTGGCAGGTTCTGTTGCCCCTCTGCCAAAAGTATCTGAAAGGGCACAGTCTTTGGGCTTGGCACAAGCTACCTGAATCTAGGCGAGCTCTACCTTCAATGCCATGGTGTTTAAATCGGAGGTGGCAACTTTTTTCTGAGGATTAACTAAGACTGTACAAGTTAGTACAATGCGCAGTTCATATGCTCACCACTCTCAAGTGGTTACTTGATTCCTCACTATTAGTTTTCACTCCCTCGCCTCAGGAAAGTTGGTACCTGAGCATAATAGTGAAACTAGTGATGATAGCTCTTGTTTATTGAACCTTATCATGTGCCAATCAGTGTTCTAAGTGTTTTATTGTGTAATTATTTCATTCTCACAGCACCCCTAGGTGTCGTCTCCTACCACTAATCCCATCTTAGAGAAAGGGAAACCACCAAGAAGTCAAGAAATCTGTCCAGACCTCACAGGTGGAGCAGGGATTAAAAACCATCTGATACCAGAGCAATAACCACTATCTGCACCATTCTGACTCCTTAATTATGCATCAGGGCTGGAAAGATTGCTCAGTGGTTAAGGCGCTTGCCTGCAAAGCCTAAGGACTCAGGTTCCATTTCCCAGTACCCACATAAAACCAGATGGACAGGTGGTGCATGCATTTGGAGTTTGTTTGCAGTGGCTAGCAGCCCTGGATGCCCATTCTCTCTCTTTCATCAATAATAAATAAAATATGCATCATTAGAATGATAGAGGTTGGAGGTCCCTTCTGTTTTATTGGCATGAAGTGCTTTCATGGTTGAGGAATCTAATCCTTAAAGAAGCTAAGCTGCTTGCCAGGGACTGGTTAGGAGAGAGCCAAGACCAGAAGCCTGAGTAGCCTTTCCTCTACCCACAGTAATATGTTGAGGACTGAGTGAATATCACCTGGAAAGTCATGCGACTGCACAAGATAATAATTTGGGAATGGGAAATGAGCAGTAAAACGTTTTTGTTTTGCTTCTCTGTAGCTTTTGAAATAGTTTTGCCATGAACATGGAAGACTCCTGTTATTAACAAATTTTAGAGGCTGGAGAGATGGCTTAGCAATTAAGGCGCCTGCCTACAAAGCCTAAGGATGCAGGTTCTATTCCCCAGGACCTACATAAGCCATATGCACAACAGGGTGCATGCCTCTGGAGTTTGTTTGCAGTGGCTGGAGGTCCTGGTGCCCCCATTCTCTCTCTCTCCATCTGCCTCTCTCTATGTATCTACCTATCTCCCTCTCTCTCTCTCTCTCTTTCTCTCTCAAATAAATAAAATATTTTTAAAATATTTATTTATTTTAAGAGAGAGAGATAGAATGGGTATGCCAGGGCCTCTAGCCACTGCAAACAAACTCCGGATGCATACAGCCCATTGTGCATCTGGCTTACATGGGTACAGGGGAATCAAACCTGAGTCCTTTGGCTTTGCAGGCAGGCGCCTTACCTGCTAAGCCATCTCTGCAGCCCTAAATAAAATATGTTTTAAAAATAAATTTTAAAAGTTTTTAGAACGTTCATATTTAACTACCATGGAGAGTCTGTATGCTAAATGCCAAGGATCACGATAGAAGCCTTCTTGCACTTTTAAACTAGTTACTCCCCACCATCCTTCTCAGACTGTGTTCCATTCACTCTGCTTTCTCTCCTGCCCCCTGGTGTTGAGTAACTCCATAAAAGTCAGTGCTTCAACTCCAAATGGGATTTTCTGGGAAACAGCACTCTCTCCTAGGAGCTATCTCGCTCTTTAAACCTGTAAACTGGAGATACAGGCCTCTTCCTTCAAACTCCTTCCAGGCTTGAACAGCCCTCCATTATGGGATTAGAGGAACTGGAACGGAGTTAGCATTTTCAGTTGGGCATTGTGCCTATGAAGATGGGGGGACCACGAGTTGTGGGGAGTTTATTAGTCATGGGCCTTCTCCCACTGTGGTTTGGCAGCATTGAAACACGGCTTTGTCTTACTCATCCTAACAATAAATCTGTCAACTGGAGTTTACTGAACACTGAAGTATTGCCAGCAAGCATTGCACCAGAGGTCAACACAACTCACAAACCATATAGCCCCATGGTCTTAAGGATGTTACAGTTAGATTTTAAAGTTATAAAATCCCCAAGGAATGAAAGGCTGCCCAGTGTGAGCTTTACAAGTGGGTCCATGATGGTGTTTTCTCAAAACATTATCAGAGAGCTGAGCTACCCTTGTGGGAAAACCACCTTTGCAGATCCCCAGGTTACCAACCGTTTTCTGCAGCTTTCCTTTCCTGCCTGCCTAATCAAGAAGTGTTTGAGGAGGCTGGAAAGATGGCTCAGAAGTTAGGGAGCTTGCCTGTACCTGACGACCCAGATTTGATTACCCAGTACCCATGTAAAGCTGTATGCACAAAGTGGTGCATGTGTCTGGAGTTCCTTTGCAATAGCTAGAGGCTCTGCCATGCCATTCTCTGTCTGTCTGTCCGTCCCTGTCTCTCTCTCTGCTTGAAAATAAATAAACCATTTTTTAAAGTATTTGAGAATTAAACCTTAGGGTTGTTAATAGAAAAAAATGTCAGTATTTGAATCATGGCTAGTTGTAACTGAGATGAACCTCATCAACGTCTTCACGGCCCCCAGCACAGCATCAGTGATACTGAGGGTTACTTATTTCAGTGAGAAGGGCCAGAAGTTCTACATTTGAGAGGAAGTGTCAGTTCATATGTGTCAGCAGAGAGCGGGCTCTCTTACACTGTATCCTTCTTCCTTCATCAGCCACATTGGATGGAAGCACTAATGTTGGGTGAAGGAATATAAATGAAAAACAGGGCTGGAAAGATGACTTCGCAGTTAAGGGGCTTGCCTGAGAAGCCTAAGGACCCAGGTTCTACTCCCCAGAACCCACATAAGCCAGACGCACAAGGTCACACATGCGCACAGGTAGCACATGCATCTGGAGTTTGATTGCAGTGGCTGGAGGCCCTGGTGCACCAATTCTTACTTGCCCACTCTCTCTCTCTCATAAAAATAAATAAATAAATAAATGAAAAACAGAGCAAGCACTTATTTGCACAGGCATGCACACCACATACACATGCAAAAACTGAAAAAGTGAAATGAGCCCTTCCATAGTACCCACTTTGGCATTGTTTTACATATTTCACAAATATAAGAATCACTTATAAGAATCCTATGAGGTGGAAACCCACTTCACAGATGAGGAAAATGAAGAGCTCTGGGAGTGTCATCCAAAATCATATCACTAGTCAATGACAGGACCAGGTTTTCAAAGCCTCTGAAATCTATGCCCTAAGTACCTACCAAAACCAAAAGAGAGGCTCAAAAACTGGGCAGGAAGATTAAGAAAGGAAAGCTTCAAGAAGATAGTGGGGGGCTGGAGAGATGGCTCAGCAGTTAAGGCACCTGCTTGCAAAGCCTGATGGCCTGGGTTCAATTCTTTATCGCCCACATAAACCAAGATGCACAAAGGGGCACATGTGTCTGGAGTTCGTTTGCAGTGTCAGGAGGCCCTGTCATGCCCATACTCATTCACATTCTCCCTCTCTCTCTCTCTCTCCTTCCTTCTGTCTCTTTCCCTCAAGTAAATAAATAAATACAACTTAAAAAAATTTAAAAAGAAGATAATGGGTCTCAGGAAGGGCAGGAAAGTTGGAAAAACTTATGTCATCAACTCTGGGGCATCTAGCTAGGCATCCAGCTATAACTCAATCATTGAGAGTGCCAATGACGTCACAACTGAAATGCTGCCAGTAGCCCACTGTTCTACCCAAAGAACATATTCCCAGACAGCAAGAGAAGAAATTTACAGTGCTGATGCAGATTCCTGTAATGGCTGCTTCTTGGAAGGTGGTGCCACATATAACCTCTTAGCCTCAGCATTAAGAGCTCTAAACTGGAATAATTCAAATCAGAAAGGTCTTGGAACCTTCCACCCTTAAGATCCCCACATTGGGATCTCAGTTTTTAAATTTTATCTCTCTCTCTCTCTCTCTCTCTGTGTGTGTGTGTGTGTGTGTGTGTGTGTGTGTGTGTATGGGTATGCATACCATGGCATGCCTATGAAAGAAGACAACTTCGAGGTGTCTGGAATCCCCTTCTTTAAGACAGGGTCTCTTGCTACTACAAAAGAACTGCAAGCCTGCACATGAACACCAGACTGCCTAGCTAACCCATGAATTTAGGGCTTTCCTGGCTTCATGTCCTATTGTAACAGGTGTGTTAGAATCACAGATGTAGACACCACTCTGCATCTGGCTTTCATGGGTGCTGGAGAACTGAACTCAGGCTAGTAGGCTTGCAAACAAGTGCCTTTAACCACTGAGCCATCTAGACAGCCCCCAAGTGATCTGAGTTTTTTTACATAATTGTTTTTATATTTTATTTATTTATTTGAGAGGGAGGGTAGAGGGTGAGGGAGAGAATGGGCACTCCAGGGCATCCAGCTACTGTAAACGAACTCCAGATGCATGTGCTCCTTGTGCCTCTGGCTTGCATGGGTCCTGGAGAATTGAACCAGGATCCTTTGGCTTTATAGGCAGATGCCTTAACCACTAAGCCATCTCTCCAGCCCCCTGATCTGAGTTTTTTTTAATATATGTTTTTATTTTTTATTCATTTATTTGCAAGCAGAGAGAGACAGAAAGAAACAGAGAGAGAGAATGGGTGCACCAGGGCCTCCAGCCACTGCAAACGAACTCCAGAAGCATAGTCCACTTTGTGTGTCTGGCCTTATGTGGGTCCTGGAAACTCAAACCCTGGTTGCTAGGCTTTGCAGGCAAGCACCCTAACTTCTGGTTTACTTCTCCAGCCCTGATGTCAGTTTTAACACAGTTGTGATTATCCTTATTTTAAGGTTTTTTGTTCTTCTGTTGTGGAAGCAGTAGAAGACAGAGACCCAGTAATCTCTTGTTAAGTGTGGTTCTCAGCATCACAGACATTTGTAGTTACTTGAAGGTAGATGTATGAAAGAAAAGTGGGATTTGAAGGGCTCCAGTGAATCAGGCTTCACCCTAAAGCTCTGAAAACTTGTGTGCTATTGAAGCTAAACCAGAGATTTGATTTATAAGGCTTCCAGCAAACAGTGAACAGAGTGGTTTCACTATTTCTTAGTAGTTTTCTATAAAATGAGAAATGGGAAAAATGTTTCTTTACAACAAATGATGCACTAAAAATGAACCTATGATTTGTATTTGCTGCTTAGACAAAGGGTCAAAAGGGATGAAGAGATGACTTAGTGGTTAGGTAGGTTGCCTGTGAAGCCTAAGGACCCAGGTTCAATTCCCCAGTTCCCACATAAGCAAGATGCACACAGTGGTGCATTCATCTGGAGTTCATTTGCAGTGGTAGATGCCCTGACACGCCCATTCTATATGCCTGCCTTTTTGTCTCTTCCTACTCCCACTTTCTCTCAAATAAATAAATAAGAAAATATTTTAAAGAAAGAAGGTCAAAGAACTCAGGTGGCTGAAGTCTGCATAAATATTATTATATACTTTCAGAATTCTCAGAGCACATGAAATAGAAAGAAGGAAGTATTTGCCCAGAGTCTAGAAATAGATATAAACACTGCTTTTGAACCCTGGAGGAGTCTTTTACTTTGTGTTTTGTGTTAGAATTGTTGCCTAATCTCCCAAGTTAATATTGTAATTAGATACCAAACAGCCTAAAATTGAAACGTTTGTGTCTGAGGGGGGAAAGAAGTTTAGAAAATTGCATTCAATGTATCTAATACCGAAATGGAGAAAAGATTTAATGAAAAAACTGATATATTGACAATGAAGTAGAGAATACATTTAACATAAATCCTTTTTATCAACTGAGTAATATCCATATAGTGAGAAGTATTACATTAAGTATAAATCCATTATGCCACAAGTTAAAAGAAAAGAAAAGAAGAAAGATGTTGCTGGATAGTCAATCAGTTTATGCTGAAGAGATTTTCAAGTTTAATTTTTACTACCTAAGCTTTTACTCCATGCCCTACCAGAAAAGTAGTCTCAAAGCACAGAGCAGTCTAGGTGCAGGTGTGATGGCACAATTGTTGTTAGTAACAAGAGGTTGAAGAAAGTACAGGATAGCACCTGAGACACATGAAATGTCTCACATGAGGTGAGGAGGAGAGTGACAACAGTAAAAGAAAGATAACACACTTGGCCTCTAATAATGTTAGGAAGAGAGATGAAAAGGTTAAAAGACATGTGACCAGACTGGAGAGATGGCTTAATGGTTAAGACTCTTGTCTGCCAAGCCTAAGGACTCATGTTCCACTCTCCAGATCCCACATAAGCCAGACGCACAAAGTGAAGCAAGCACAAGCTTGCACATGCCCACTAGGTGGCGCAAGCATCTGGAGTTAAATTGCAGTGGCTGAGGCCCTGGCATGCCAATTCTCTCTCTCTCTCTCTCTCTCTCTCTCTCTCTCTAAAATTAAAAAAGGGGGGTGCTGGAGAGATGGATTAGCATTTATGGAGCATGCCTGCAAAGCCTAAGGACCCAGGTTCGATTCTCCAGGTCCCATGTAAGCCACATGCACATGGTGGCACATGCATCTGGAGTTTGTTTGCAGTGGCTAGAAGCCCTGGTTCACCCATTCTCTCTCTCTCTCTCTCTCTCTCTCTCTCTCTCTCTCTCTCTCTTTCTCTTTCTGACTGTAATAAATAAATAAAAGTAAAATCTTTTTTAAAAAATAAAATGAAGTAAAAAATTAACAAATAAAAAAATTTAAAGACATGTGACCACCATATCAGGTTGGCTGCATGGCAAATGAGCCACGTGACCTTGTGTTCTTTTGCTACATATGCTTCAAGACTTAGAAGAAAGGAGAAGCCTCTGGAGGCCAGGATGACCAAACAGGAGCCGGGAATGTTAGGTAACTACAAGAACACTTTGGCTACACATGAGGATTTTAGCTAGACAGAAAGGCACTTAGGGGAGGTTCAAAGGAAAACATATCTTAAATATTAGTTTTTTAGGAGATGAGTCTCACGATGTTGCCCAGGCTGGACTGCAATGGCTACTCATAGGCACAACCTACTATAGATACCTAGTACAGATATATAGAGTAGCCATCAAGATGGCTCCCCACAGCCCCAAACTCCTGAGCTCAAGATCCTCTGTCTCAGCCTCCCAAGAACCTTGGACTACAAGCACGTGCCAAAACCAATGTAACATTGCTGGGGTTTTGTTGTTATTGTTGTTGTTGTTGTTTGGGTTTTTCGAGGTAGGGTCTCACTCTAGCCCAGGCTGACCTGGAATTCACTATGGACTCTCAGGGTGGCCTCGAACTCAAGTTGATCTTCCTACCTCTGCCTCCTGACTGCTGGGTTTAAAGATGTGCCACCACACCCAGCATGGTTGTTGGTTTTTTTTCTTTAATTTTTTTGTTTATTTTGAATTATTTATTTGACAGCGACAGAGAGAGAGAGAGAGAGAGAATGGTCACGCCAGGGTCTCCAGCCACTGCAAACGAACTCCAGACGCATGCGCCCCCTTGTGCATCTTGCTAACGTGGGTCCTGGGGAGTCGAGCCTCGAACTGGGGTCCTTAGGCTTCACGGGCAAGCGCTTAACCACTGAGCCATCTCTCCAGCCCGGTTGTTGTTTTTTAATCTGAATTATTTTGAACAAAATTAGAAATCTAAGTGCTACAACATGGACTAAATAATGAGTAGACTAATCTGACTACAAGAAGCCATCATTTACTCATCTTAATGGCTACGTGTCCAAGTTGCTATTTCTGTATTTATTGAAGGATTAAGATGAATAATAGCACTAGTTAGAAAGAATCTAAGAAGAGGTAACTGAAACATGACTGAAAGGTAATTTTACTTTACTATGACTATCTGGAACATAGGAGAGGGAAAAGGTTGTGCAGGAGAAGAAATAGAAATGAGCCAAAATGCACATTTGATGGGAAACTTGAAGGAAAAATCAAAGTGGAAGCAAGGAACATTCTGAAAATGAATAATAAGGAGGCATTAACTCTAGCATCTTAAACTAGAGAGTTTTTTTAAAGTAGGGCTGGGGCCGGGCATGGTGGTGCACCCCTTTAATCCCAGCACTCAGGAGGCAGAGGTAGGAGGATCTCCGTGAGTTCAAGGCCACCCTGAGACTACGTAGTGAATTCAAGGTCAGCCTGGGCTAGAGTGAGACTCTACCTCAAAGAACAAACAAAAAAATTAAAAACTTAATAAATAAAAGTAGGGCTGGGGAGATGGCAGTGCCAATGCAAGTTGAATCTGCCTACCGCCCACATGAGGCTGGACACAAAGTGATGCACATGTCTGAATCTCAGCATTCCTATGGCAACGGGAAGCAGAGTCAGGATAACCCAGAAGCTCGCTAGCACCAGCAGCAAAATGAGAGACCTTGTCTTAAAAGAAGGTGTGAAGAGAGGAGAAACACTGCAAGGCTGTCCTCTGACCTCCTCATATGAGTCAATGGCATGTGCACACACACACACACACACACACACACACACATAATACATGTACAAATAATTAATAAAAATAGAGAAAACAGGGCTGGAGAGATGGCTTAGAAGTTAAGGCACTTGCCTGCAAAGCCAAAGGACCTAGGTTTGATTCCCTAGGACCCACGAAAGCCAGATGCACAAGATGGCGCATGCGTCTGGAGTTTGTTTGCAGTGGCTGGATGCCCTGGCACTCCCATTCTCTCTCTCTCTCTCTCTCTCTCTCTCTCTCTGTCTCTCTCTCTCTCCCTCCCTCCTTCACTCCCTCCCTTCCTCCTTCTCTCTCCCTCTGTCTGACTCTGTATCTCTCAAATAAATAAAAATGAAATATGTTTATATATTTTAAAATAGAGAAAACAGTATTGATGCATCAGTAGGGAATGGGAGTGGTGAGATAAACAAGTGACAGGAAGAGCCTTATTTACCTACAAGGATTTCCTATAGGCTTCTGGAGGGCATTTCTAATAAGGAGATGTGAGAATAGATTGTTCAATGAATGGGCAGCTGACCATATTTGGAAGGCAGATTGGAAGGACCTGCACAATAAATTGCTTTTATTCACAGCTGTAGAGTGATCTAAAGCATTCTGATGACCTAGCAACATGTACAAATAAAGCACTTGAAAAGAATGTCCTCGTCTATTTTGTATTGCTATAATAATATACTAGATGATGGATAATGTAAAAAGAAAAGACATTTATTTGGCTCATGAATCCAGTGACAAAAAGCTCAGCTAGCCAGGCCCAAGATTTCTGGCAAGGGCCAACTGACAGGGTAATCCATGGAGAAAGAACGTGGGAGACCAGTGAGCAAGAGCCTGCAGGGGAGAGAGAGAGCCTAGAACAATAAAGGAAACAAAAGACATGGGAGAGACCAGGCTCTCTCTTTTATAACAACCTGCTCTGGCAAAAACTAAGCAAGCCTACTTCCAGAAATCAGCACTGGCATTGACCCCTGAGGGATAGCAGTCATGAACCATCATCCCCACCTCTTGGTCCCACCACCTTTCAAATATAGCATCACACTAGGAAACAAGCTTCAGTATGAGCTTGGCAGAAACACGTCCAAGTCACAGCAAAAACATTCTGCCAGGAGACTGCTGGCCTGGTTCAGCCCACTCTGGCCACTGGAACTTTGGTGACTTGGAGGGTTTCTACTCTTAACTTGGACCTTTGGAGCTAGAGAAAAGGTAGTGGGCCAATAAATTTACTAAATTTACTCCGTAAGAGAAAAATAGAAGTAAGTACTATTGAGTTCTGCTCTTCTGTGCCTTCAGTTCCTCCCCAGTAAAAAGCTAGAGAAGGGTCTGGACTGATTTCTTAGTGGTTAAGGCACTTGCCTGCAAAGCCTAAGGACCTAGGTTCAATTCCCCAGTACCCACGTAAGCCAGATGCACAAGATGGCACATGTGTCGGGATTTTGTTTTCAGTGGCTAGAAGCCCTGGCAAGCCTATTGTCTCTCTCTCTCTCTCTCTTTCTCTAATAAATCACTAAAATATTTTTTATAAAAAGAAGCTAGAGAAAACCATTCACAGTTGAGTGTGTCTGTGCTCAGGACCCAATGCTCTACACTATTATTGCTGTGTCAGGGCAGGTGTGCACACCTCTGGTTTGACCCCATATTTTACTAAATCTTCATGTCCTGTGACTTTGCATTTTGTGACTTACTTTTAAACCTGAACAACTATGAGACATAGCAGCTGTCTGTCTGTCCAACACGTCACTCTATTCACCAGGCTCACATTGTCTACTGATACAGGTTGCACCCTCATTTCTGGACTCAGCTATAAACTTTGGCTATAAGTAGGGTTTCAAAGCATCTTTTCTTTAAATTTATTTGAGAGAGAGAGAGAGAAAGAGAATGGGCCTGCCAGGGCCTTCAGCTGCTGTGAACAAACTCCAGACACATGTGCCACCTTGTGCATCTGGCTTATGTGGGTCCTGGGGAATCGAACCTAGGTCCTTTGGTTTTGCAGGCGAATGCCTTAATTGCTAAGCCATCCCTCCAGCCCTCAAAGCATCTTTTGCAGGAAGACTACAAGCTGAATACAGGTATCTCATTTGTAAAGTAACACAACACTTTTTCTATGTACGGCAAAACCAGCCATCCCCAAGTACACAATTACACACATGTAAGCAAACATTATCACCCTTCCAATGCTAGACCACTTCTAATGCACTTAGCCATAACTCTTAGCAACCACTTGCTCCAAAAGATGTTCAGAGCTTCTTATTCCTTTCTGTTGATCTAGAATGCTGTGTGATCTCCCTAGTCATGGAGCGCAAAAGCAGATCTGATCTAGGCCAGAGCTTCATGACAATCAGAAGACTGTTTCTGCCCAGCTGCTACATGCCAAAGAAGTAGTGGAAAGTTCCACTGGGAAAGTTGGGAAGGACAAGCATATTTCCAGATCCCGCTAGGTCAATTATTTGTACTAGGGCTTTAATTTTGTTCAAAGTGTAATAAATCTTCTAAAATGTCAACCAAAACTTTAAAAACACATCCCAAAGCCAACTTTCCTCAAGCTTTGTTTGCTGTCTACTAGCAAAACATTGACTTTTTATTATTTATTTATTTATTTTATTTTTATTTGAGAGAGAGAGAGTAAGAGGGGGACATGTGCACCCCCTTGTGCATCTGGCTTACATGGGTCCTGCGGAATCGAACCAGGATCCTTTGGCTTTGCAGGCAAACACCTTAACCATTAAGCCATCTCTCCAGCCCAACATTGACTTTTTTAAATGAGCAACTGTTAAACTTTTAGATCACTTAGTACAATTGGAAATCATTTGAAAGCCACCTAAGAGAAAGAAACATGCTTCCAAATGTCCTTACTTTCCTAACCCAAACAAACCCCTCCTACAGGCAAAGGTGATAATGTGAGGCAAAACAGCATGAGGTCTTGTTTTCCTGTGAACATAATTAAATTTTTTTACAGAGTTTTGGATCTCAAACAATTGAGGATTGAAAAGATTTTTTCCCTGTGGAAAAGACAGAAGGAAGAAATTTCACATTATTAAGAACACACAGACTTGTTTCCCAGCTCCAGCTCTGTTCCACTAAGCAGATCAGTCAGCCAAATCGAGAGCAGTTGGTTTCCCACCATGGCTATGCACCACTATTGCACTTGTGTGAGCGGAAGAGGGGGCAGAAAGAATGTCAGAGCCACACATTGGGTCATGACAAACAGAGATATTCCCTCCTACCCAAAACTGAAGGCTAACCCCAAAATGCACGACCCTATATACCCCAACAAGAAGAGTCCTGTGGAGAGGGGAGGACAGGGAGGAGGCTAACAATGGTACCAACTTGACTGTATTCACTAAGTACAAAAAAAAAAATTTTTTTTAAAAGAACACACAGAGGTAGGCATGGATGCACATGCCTTTAGTCCCAGCACCTGGGAGGCAGAGGCATAATTACTAATATAATATGATTACAATATAATGTTCATTTAATCTTATTTGTTTTTTGAGACAGAGTCCCATGTAGCCCATATTGGCCTCAAACTCACTATGTAACCAAAGGTAACTTTTAACTCCTGACCTTTTGGCCTCCACCACCCTCCCCCTCCACTGCTTCAAGTGCTGAGATCATAGGTATGCACCATCATATAAGGCTATAATGTTCACCTTTAATTAAATGGTATTACTGTTGGGTACATAGCAAAGGATTCTAAATCAACATGCCCCAGCTATGTTGCATGTCCATATTTATTTCTGTATTCTTCACAATAGCCAGAAAATAGAACCAGCCTAGATGTCCATCAACAGATGAATAGACAAATAAAATGTGGTGCATATACACGATGGCATTTTATGCAGCCTGAAAGCAAAAAGAAATCCTAACATTTTAAGGAAAATGAATGCTACTCAAAGTCATTGTATTATATGAAATCAGCTCCACTCAGGAAGACAAGTACTTCATCTTTTCTCTTATATGTGGATCCTAAACTTAAAATTATAGGTGTGTGTGTATACATACATGTAGTGTGTGTGTGTGTTTATAGGTCATGAGACTAGAAAGGAAATCATGAGAGAGGAAGAAATCCTAAGGAAAGCAGGAAGGGTAGTGGCATAAATGCAATGAGAGAGCAGAAGGGTTATGTTTTTGTTGTGCTACTCAGTTTTTTATTCCCTTTTTTGAGGAAAAGATAAGTTTTTAATGACAAGAAAAATTATACCAGCTGATATTTTGAAATGCTAATACTTAGCTGCAATAGTTACCAACAAAAAGTGGCGTAAGGGCCAGAGAGATGGCTTAGCACTTAAGACACTTGCCAGCAAGGCCAAAAGACCCAGGTTCGATTCCCCAGTACCCACGTAAGCCAGCTACACAAGGTGGTGCGTATGTCTAGAGTTTGTTTTGGGCTACAGGCCCCATCTGGCCCATTCTCTCTTTCTTCTCCCCCTCCCCTTTCTCTTTCTCAAATAAATAAATAAAATATAAACAAAAAAGTAAGTAAGGTTAAACAGGTAATTGCTAGATGGATATTCTTGTAAAGGTACAAGATACATGCTTAGGAAAAGGACCATACACACCCAAGACATGGGTATGGGAGTTTTGTGAGAATGTTGCTAAATGTCTTTTTATTTTATTTGACTTTATTTTATTACTTTATTTCATTTGAGAGAGAGACAGAGAGAGTGATAATGGGTTCACCAGGGCCTCTAGCCACTACAAACGAACTCCAGATACATGCGCTACCTTGTGCATCTGGCTTACATGGATACTGGGGAATCGAACCTGTGTCCTTAGGCTTTGCAGGCAAGCACCTTGGCCACTAAGCCATCTCTCCAACCCTAAATGTTCTTTCTGTGTAGGGTATGGTGGCATCCATGGATGCATGTGCCTCTGGTTAAATCTATTGCAGTGGTTACCATTAAGGCAATTGTGTGCAAACATGACCTCCAGGCTTCATCTTGTTAGAGTTGATACAAACAATTCCATTTTTTACTTTATCATTGTTAGGGGATTCTTTGCAAATAAATTTTATTTTTTAAATTTTATTTATGTATTTATTTATTTTGAGAGAGAAGGAGAGAGAGAATGGGCGTGTCAGGGCTTCTCGTCACTGCAAACGAACTCCAGATGCATGCACACCCTTGTGCATCTGGCTTATGTGGGTCCTGAGGAAATGAACCTGAGTCCTTAGGCTTTGCAGGCAAATACCTTAGCAACTAAGCCATCTGTCCAGCCCATAAATTTTATTTTTATAAAAGGGTACACTCATATCCCCTTTCCCATTCCACTGAGGTCCCTCCTCAGTGGGATTATTGGTATTCACTTGGGAACCAAGGGCCTCTGTCAGTCTCTGTTGGGAGGGACTGTGCCTCATACCCCCAGCTAACCCTATCACTCTGTGACTTTTACAGTCTTTCTGCTCCTTCTCTGCAATGTTACCTGAGCCTTGGTGGGGATTCAGTGCTGAGTTTTCTGTAGCCTCTGGAGTCATGCTCTGGTGAGTTTTGACTGACCAGAGTGTCTGTCACCATCTCCCTGGGGGTGATTGTGAGAACAGTAGTTGTGTTGCTGCTTCCTCTGCAATGTCTCCTGGGCCCCTGTGATGTGGGAGAGGTGACCCATCTTGTGGTAGACCATCAGCTATCATTCCTTGTTATATGATGGATCCTAGATCTCCCTAGTCTTCTCTTCCTTCTGTAAAATAAAATGAATTCTCGAACCAAGAGTGAGAGCAGCTTGGATTAAAGGGGATAGGCACAGTTATTTGAGAGACTTTTTGATGTCTATACTCACTCTTCTTAGCCAAAAAGCAGTGGAGGTGCTCTCTGGATTCTGTGAGTTTTCTATTCATAGATGCCTGTTTGGGTTCCCGGTAGCAGGTGTGAGTTCTCTTCCATTGAGCTGCTCTCATGTCCAGTCTTACTGTTGGTTACCCATAGGCTGAGTGCCACTACTGCGCAAGTGTGGACTTCACACCTGACTGGTTGACTTCATAAGTTGAAGACTCTCCTTATTATTCAAGCTGTGGATGACCATTACCCCCAGCAGCTCCCACAGCACTTTCCAGCACTAGGAAGGCTAGCCAGGAGGGGGCTGGTTTCCCTCTCAGTTCCAGTGTGGGCTCTTAATGTCATGTGAGTTCAGGCTATGATGTCTTCAGTAATAGGGTCTTACCTTTTAGCTATGGCAGGTAACCAAGTGTTTTGGCAATGGCCTGCATTGCTTTGGGAACCTCATGGGTCTTCCTGACCAACAGATCACTGTGGGGATTAACCCCAATTCTGGCCTTGGCATTTACCAGCTAGAGCCCATGGTTTTAGGATTAAGCTATCCCCACCTTTTTGTCCAGGGCACTTCTGTCCAGGCTATCACCTCCCCCCCCCAACACACACTCCCTTATTGAGGGTCATATCTTGTATGATGCTTTCCAGGAGACAGATTTCTATGGTACTGATTCATGTTGTAGCTAGTTTTATATAATTCCTTCCCCCCACCTTCGTGTTCCACTACTCCCCCAAACTCTCACACCCCTTGTTCTCTCTCTCTCTCTCTCTTTGTTTCTCCTCTGTTTCTTGGCTTGCTTGTCCAGTAACCCCTCCTCCCCTCATTCCCTATTTCCCCTTTCTCCTAGCTTCATTCTAGTTCCATGTCAATATGCCTGATGCTTTCCAATGCTTATAATCAACTCAAGTTTTTCCAGGTTATGAACCGCATATGAGAGAGAACATGTGGCATTGTCTTTCTGAGCCTGCATGACCTCACTTAGTACTACTTTTTCCAACTCCATCCATTTTTCTGCAAATTTCGTGTTTCATTTTTCCTTACCAATGAGTATAATTCTTTATTTATTTACGTACTTAAGAGAGACAGACAGAGAGAGAAAGAGGCATAGAGAGAGAGAGAATGGGCATGCCAGGGCCTCCAGCCACTGCAAACGAATTCCAGATGCGTGCGCCCCCTTGTGTATCTGGCTAATGTGGGTCCTGGGGAATCGAGCCTTGAACCAGGGTCCTTAGGCTTCACAGGCAAGTACTTAACCACTAAGCCATCTCTCCAGCCCCCAATGAGTAAATTCTATTGTGTATGTGTGCCACATCTTTGTTAAGCAGTCATCTGTTGATGGACATCTGAACTGATTCCAAGTTCCTAGCTATTGTGAATTGGAGCAGTGACAACCATGGTTGGATTATCAGATTTTACAGGTGGGAAAGCATACAGGTAGATTCCCTTATTACATTACATTAAAATAATTTTCAGGTGGATTAAATAATTATTTAAAATTTTTAATAGCTTTAGACGAAATATAGGAAAACTTCTGTAGAACAAAAAGGGAAGCTGAAGAGATCGCCCAGCAGCTAAGGGCATTTCCTGTGTCCTGTGCAAACAGCCCAAGGAGCTGATGTTCTCCTCTTTATCTGACGTCTCTTGAGGAGATGACAGGGTCTTGCTGAAAGCCCACTCAAGTTCAACCCCAGAAGCCATATAAGCAGCTGGCCAAGACCATGGCCATTCACGTCTCTAACCCCAGTCCTGTAGCAAAGCAGAGACACAAGAATCAACAGAGCTTGTGGGGAAGGTAGGATGGCAAGTTCTAGAATCAGCAAGAAACTCTGACTCTGACTCAAGTAAGAATAG
Organism: Dipus sagitta; assembly: GCA_036346955.1. Classification (NCBI taxonomy): domain Eukaryota; kingdom Metazoa; phylum Chordata; class Mammalia; order Rodentia; family Dipodidae; genus Dipus; species Dipus sagitta. The sequence continues at coordinate 44,715,008 of CM070770.1, read as the reverse complement.
ATGAAAGAGCAATGGAGATCACCCAACATTCTGCTCCAGTCACTGCGCATAAGCACACAGGGCACCACATGGGAACACACAAGAGTATACACCACACACATGCATGCAAGCAAGCAAGATAAATGATAGATAGATAGATAGATAGATAGATAGATAGATAGATAGATAGATAGACAGATAGGTAGACAGACAGATAGATAGATAGATAGATAGACAGATAGATAGATAGATAGACAGATAGGTAGATAGAAAGATATGGGGGAAAACTAACTGGGAGAAGACCAAAGAGTCATCTTGGGGGAGCAAGGGAGAGGAATAAATGAGAACAAAGTATAATGACATACATATACCACAATAAAACACATTACTTCATATGCTAACCTTAAAAATTCATTTAAAAATGACTCACAGGCTGGATAGATGGCTTAGTGGTTAAGGCACTTGCCTATAAAGCCAAAAGACCCAGGCTCAATTCTCCAGGACCCACATAAACCGGATGCACAAGGTGATGCATTTGGAGTTCATTTGCAGCAGCTGAAGTCTCTCTCTCTCTCTCTCTCTCTCTCCCTATCTGCGCCTTTCTCTTTCAAATAAATAAAAATTAAAAATAAAAATATTTAAAAATAAATAAAAATGACTCACAATAACTAATATTATAAATGACATTAAGTTTAAAAAAACAAGAGACTATTGTTTAAAACAGAGCAAAAGAAAATTAGTTATCATGGGCTGGACATGATGGTGCACGCCTTTAATCACAGCGCTTGGGAGGCAGAGGTAAGAGTATCACCATGAGTTCGGGGCCACCCTGAGACTACACTGTAAATTCCAGGTCAGCCTGAGCTACAGTGAGACCCTACCTCAAAAAAACAAAAAAAGAAAGAAATAAAGAAAGAAAGAAAGAAAGAAAGAAAGAAAGAGGAGAAAAGAACATTAGCTATCACTTTTTCTTGTCTTGATTCCACCCTGCCCAACCCCCAAATTCAAAATTTGAGTGCTATTTACCAAGCAAGTCTTCTCCATGATTAATATTGGAAGAGCTTATTATTTTGCAAAGTGCAAACAGGAATACAAGACTCAATTGGTAATGATCACTTGGCAGTACTTGAGCAATAAGGTTTTACACATGACTGGCTCAGCATTTCAAATGTCCTTGCAATCTTTACTTAATTTACTCCTCACTGAAAACTCATGAAGCCACTCATGATTCCATCTTGCAGATGAGGAAACTGAAACTTGGAAAAGCTGAATTACTATGGTAAGGGTTGCAGTTAGTAGGTGATAGAGTCAGCTTTTGAAGTCAAAACCAACCCTCCCACGCACACCTTATCTGAGGAATTTGCTGGGTCCCTCACAGGTATTATTCTAGGACCTGAGCATGAACCATTTTGAATGTTTGTCTTCACCCATGTATTTATGCAGTCATGAGTCTGCCTGCTTTTACCTTCATAGTATTTCTTAGAATCTGCCCTCTTCTCCACTACCTTGCTCCTCTTCATCTCTCTCTTGAACTGCATAGCTTTGCTCAGTCTACATTTGTGTCATTCAAATGTATCGTGGCCAACAAAGTACCTACAATATGTAACTCTGACCACAAAATCCTAAATAGCTACCCAAAATCTAAATCCACCAAAAATAAACAAGCAAGTAAAATACGTCTGTACTTAAACATTGTCTCTACATGGAGAGTGCTCTCTTCATTCACCAGTCTGAGGGTCATCTTAGATGTCTCTCCCCAAGAAGCCTTCCATGGCCCCCTGCACTCCACAGAGCATCTCTGTGTTTTCCAGACATTTCATTTCATTCAGCATCTTTCTATATAAAACTCTATTTAGTATGTGTCTCCTTGCTAAACTGTGTGTTCTTTGAGGACAAAGGCAATACCATATTCATTTGTATATCCACAACATCTGGCACAATATCTAGCACACATAAAAACAAAGTTGCTGGCTTCCTAATCCTGCATGGGTAATTGAGAAGATGATGTTGAAATGGTATATACTGTGAATCAGCAAGTGGCAGGAATGTGAATTGTCAAAAGATGCTTTCAGAAACAATCTAGAGAAGAGAATTGGCAAAAATATATCCTCCATAAAGATAGTGAGCTGCTAAGTTGGCAGTCAAGAAGAAAAGTTATTTCAAAAGTACCACAGAGCAGTGCCAACAAGCTACCCAATGCCCCAGACCTAGGCACCTCAGCAAAAGTACAAGTTGTCCCAGGACATGGCAGATTTGTTTTCAGATTGAAAACCAGACATGACAACCAGGACTAATGGAGACCTGGGTTCCTTTAATAAAGAACTCCTCAGAAATTCTTTTACTTGTATAAAAGTATGTATTGTCCTTTGCCACTTCTGACTATTGTCCAAATTTCTGTCTTCCTCTACCTTCCAATGTCTCCTTAGTGTTTGCCTCTCATTTTTATTTGTGTATTATCACTATTGACTTTAAAGCCTCCTAACATTTTCTACTGGCTAATAAAATAGATACATTGTAGAAACTACAGGTCAAATGGGTGTCTGGCTTGATGTGACATGGTCTCCTGTTTGTTTCTGCTATTCCCTCTGCTAGGAAGTCCTTCACCTTATCCATCCTTCAAGGTTCAACCCAACTGTCCACCTCTAAATGTCCCCAGTCCCTAGAAACAGAGAGAGAATGCTCTGTTCTCTTCTCTGTACTTTAAATATGAATTTGTTTTGACAAATTAAATAGCTTTTATAGTACTCAGTGTTTTTATTTTGTTACACAACAATTATTTTGTTTATATAACTGTCTCCTATTAAACTATGAACTGAGGACAGGCACCAAATATCACCCATTTCTGAATCCCTGACACTTACAAGTGCTTACAAAATAATAGATTCTCAAAAGAAATTTACTTAAGTAGTTTATACTCTAAGCTAGGCAAAGTGGCTATGTCTCTAATCCCAGCAACCAGAAAGCTGAGTTAAGAAGATTGTGATTTTGAGGTGAGCCTGGGCTACAGGCTGAGGCCCAATCACAAAAAAAGTGATAGATACCTAGATAGCTAGATAGCTAGACAGCTAGATAGATAGATAGATAGATAGATAGATAGATAGATAGATAGATAGATAGATGGATAGATAGATAGATGACAGATATACTGCATTCTTATTTGCCTATTGTGGTCTCTAACACAGAGGCCATTATTAAACAAATAATTATAGAATTAATTAGTATGCAATTACCATATTAAAAGATAAGTAGAGGGTGCCATGACAGCACTGATAAGGGGACATGACCTAAATGGGAAGAAATCAAGGAAGTGGATGATACTCAGGCAGAAAACGGAAGAAAAGCAGGCATAGGTGAGGTGAAAGGACCAGCACAGAAGACTAAAGGAAATACTGCTTTTGAAGTGCAAAGAAGCTGATAAAAACTACACTGGGCCCACTAGAGATTTCCAGATGCATTTGCCACGTTTTTACAATGTACTTTATGCCAAGCAAACCTCACTTAACATGGACCTAAGACTTCCCTACCCTCTGGTTTTTGCGTGGGTTTGATCAATGAAGCTACACTGACAGGAGAGCAAAGGGTATGAGGAGAGTGAAACCAAAGTGTTTATCCTCCAACTTCTACCTTGACAGGTGGCTGTGGTTGGTGTTGCCCTCTACTCAAGGCCATGGCTTCTATCGGCTGATCATCTCCTTGGAGCTCTCTATAGGCTCTGCAGTAGCTCCTCCAGGGGTCCTTCAGAACTAGGAGTGCTAACAGCAACCTGAATTATAGAGGACTGTGCTTGTTAGATTTCTCAAATTCCGTCCACTATTTGCAGTTACCCATTTGGTCCTGCTGTTTTCCTACCAGGATGCTGACTGGCTCAAAGGAGAAACGAGAACTTCGATCAAGCAGAGGGCTTCCAACTGCAAGAGCAGCTTTGGAGTTTTGTCATCATTTCCATAAGTGAGGTAGGTGATGGAGTTCGTGTTTAAGCAATCATTCTAACAGCTGTTGTGCAGAGAGCTGGAGGGCACAGGTGTACCAGGAGAGGCAGGGAGGGAGTAGGAGGCAGCTGCAGTCACAAAGATGGCAAATGATGGCCATGATGGAATAACCTGAGACTGACTTCAGAAATCATGACCCAGAAGTAACAAGGGAATGAATGCAAAGCCAGAACGATATCAAACAGCATATATGACTACATAGCCTCATGAGCCAGAAAAACTTGACTCCAAACTCCTCATTCTGGTTTCCAAGGTAACTGAACTCATGCAGCTTAGGTGGCCCAATTAAAATAACCTCATTACTAATCACAGTTCAGTTTGTGCCTATAATCCCCTATCTGGCATGTTCCTCCTCTCACCCAAATCCTACTCATCCTCCTCAAGGCCCAGCTCAAAAGATAAGCAATCAGCTGGGCGTGGTGGCACACACCTTTAATCCCAGCATTCGGGAGGCAGAGGTAGGAGGATCGCTGTGAGTTCAAGGCCACCCTGAGACTCCATAGTGAATTCCAGGTCAGCCTGGGCTAGAGTGAGACCCTACCTCAAAAACTAAAATAACAGATAAGAAATCACAGCTCACCACTCCTGAATTGTTGCACAGCAAATGCTCCCGAATTGAGGATGAGAGAAATCAAGAGCTCAACAAGTCTGGGAGCTGAAACTTAAAATGTCACATGACCACTCCCCAAGGTTACAGGAGCAGTAAACAACTGTTGAGGGCCAGACTCTGACCAGCAGTGTGGAGTAATTTTCTTTGAATTGAAACATTCCGTCCTGGGGAGAGGAAGGAGACTCGGGAGGTCAGTAAGGTTGGGGGAAAGGTTGCAAGACCCTCCCTGAGGTTACAGAAAGGGCAAACACTGCTCAGGGTGAGAATGACCAACTGAGCGGCCTGCAAGAGGTTGTAGCGAGCTGCAGAGATTCAACTTCCCTGAGTCGTCCCCTGGGGGGCTGCAGGCTTTTCCGGGACGAGGCTGACTTTGAATCACATATGCTGCTGTAAGCAGACCCTCACCTGCTCTGGAAATAACCCTAATAAACGGGTATTGGTACAGTTGTATTTTGGTCTGTCGTCTGAACCCTATCTGGGATGAAGACATGTGTTCATGTCTCCCCAGGGAAAAAAAATTTCCCATGTCATGAGTATATGCTATTTTCCAGATAGATGACTGCATGTTAACCAGAATTAGCTCATACACTCTACCTATCAAGTCATATTATTATTATTTACTCCGTTTTACGACTGAACAATCTTGAGACTCAGAGAAATGAAGTGTTTTTTGTTGTTGTTGTTGTTGTTGTTGTTGTTTTGGTTTTTTTGGTTTTTTTTTTTTTGAGGTAGGGTCTCACTCTAGCCCAGGCTGACCTGGAATTCACTATGGAGTCTCAGGGTGGCCTCGAACTCACGGTGATCCTCCTACCTCTGCCTCCCAAGTGCTGGGATTAAAGGCGTGCGCCACCACGCCCGGCAGAAATGAAGTGTTGCTGGTTACGATGGTGGCATAGGAACCATGCCAAAGAAGCCTAGGGGAAAAACGCCAAAAAAAAAAAAAAAAAAAAACCAGCAAAATACACTCTTCTACTAAAAAGTGACGTGCATAAGAAATTATCAATTACAGCAGAGAAGCAGGAGAGATCCAGAGCGTCCAGAGCCCACATAGGTAGACAGAAGTGGCTCCAGCAGTGGCGGAACCAGGTCGGTGTGGCCACAGCCGCCAGGCTCGGCCTGAGCAGCAGGAAAAGCCAGGTGAGAGGAAGGGATTCTCCACTCACACCGGCCTCCCTCAAACTCGAGAAATGAAGTGTTCATGATGACACCATATTGAACTTGAACCCAAACCGACATGACTTTAAAACCCCATAGTTGATTCCAATCTAACTCTCAAATAATAGTTAACTTGAGCTGGGTGTGGTGGCACACGACTTTAAATCCCAGCACTCAGGAGGCAGAGGCAGAGGATCACCGTGAGATCAAGGCCACCCTGAGACTACATAGTGAATTCCAGGTCAGCCTGGACTGGAGTGAAACCCGACCTTGAAAAACCAATAATAATAATAATAATAGTTAACTTCACTGGTAAGTCACAAAATGACAGGCATTTGCACTAAACTTCTGTGACTTGTTCTACTTGATCTTTGTAACAATCTGTTGTAATAAGAATCCATTTAAATATCATCTTTAAAGAATGAAATACAAGCAAAGAAAGTGTGAAAATAGTTCAAATGCAGCCTATTCCACAAAACTTTGCCAGAATTCCCACCTTTTTTTTAAACAGCTCCTCTCTCCTCTGAAGTGTGAGGCATCCCAGACATTCCCAAGCTCATCACTTGAAGGGTTAATACCCTTCCCTGAAAACTAAAGGAAACTAAAGAGTTAATAACTATCCCTAAAGCTTGTGGGCAATAAAGAAGGCACAGAGGCATTCGGCCTCATTAAGTCTGACATCTTCCCTGATTGATGTACACCCCTTAGCCTAGATGGCCTTGAAGGACCAGAGACCATCTGAATATCCTCCCTTAGACATTCCTGGCTGAAGAAGCCTATTCTGAACAAGGGCACAAACAGCTACAATTTTCTTATCAACTGCACCTGGTCCAGTCTGTTTTTCTTAGGATCCTCCTTAAAGGCTTACACCCCAGGCTGGCCCAGTGCTTCAGCCTTCAGCCTGTGGGAAAGCTGAGGCCCCTCGATGTTTTCTCTCAATAAAACAGTCTTATCTGTAGAGATCAAGTGCAGTGTTCTCTTTTGCTTTTCTCTTACACTTTCCTTACATCACTAACCTCTGTTCACAACAGGGCTGGCTAGTCTGTATCATTTTGTGACAGACAAGAAAGGCAAGCTGGTCTGACTTCCTGCCACTCCCCTGCCTACCACACCTGCTCATTGGTTCCCCATAGCCATCCCCTAAAGTTCCTTGCTGCAAGTAAACACTGGCAATGAATTAATGAATCAACACCAAATACCTACAGTGTGCCATCAAGGAACTCAACCAACAATGAGGAGTGACAGAGTGTCACTTGGCATTTGTCAGATTGTACTGCTGGGCCCTCTGGCTAGGGCAGAGCCAGTTTTCTTTCAGCCTTCCTGTATCACATTCAACTGAACCCTAGAACTAGATTTCTGTTTGTTGTAGTTAAAGAACAATCCTGGGGTAGAAAGTTGTTAGTTTTGGAAAATCATATGCATAGCTGTGTTCTTTGCTGCTCTCCAATGACTTAGCTTATTTAAGCTACAGACTCCTCGTGTATAAAATAAAATTACTAAGAACTACACAAGGGGCTGGAGAAATGGCTCAGTGGTTAAGGCACATCAGTGCAAAGGCTAACAACCTGGATTGCCAGATGCACAAAAGTGGCACATGCATCTGAATTTCCTTTGCAGTGGTCAGAAGCCATGGGATGCCCATTCTCTCTGCCCACCCACCCCTCACCCCTTAGAAATAAATAAATAAATTTTAAAAAGAATTATATAAGACTGTTGTGAGGATTATGAAAACTATCCACAGAATATAATCTATCAGTAAATGTAATTATAACTAAGTGTGAAAATAGTATATTCTGCTCTTACATTTTTGGAGGATCACTGACAAACAGGAAGTCCAGAAAGAGGGCAAGTGGGTTGTTATACACACTGTCAAGGGAGCTAGAGGAGCTTAGCCTATGAAGACTGGAAGAATACAAACTGTATAAGATTTGTCAAGTTCACATTTGGAATAGAGAAAAGGTTTCTCTGGGGCTCCAAAGCTGAAACAGGACCAATGGGAGAAAAGATAGACTCAATTTTTGATTCAATTATATTATAATAATAATAATAATATAATATAATATAATATAATATAATAATATATTATATATATATATATATATATATATATATATAATATAATAATAATATAAGAATCCTTTTTAACCACTGCCTGTCCAACAGTGGCTTGGGAAGCCAGTGAGAATTTGAGCTTCAGACTTTGTTATGGTTTGAATCTGGAATGTTCTCCAGAAGCTCATATTTTGAATGTTTGTCCCCCAGCTGGTGGCACTATTTTGGAGGCTATGGAAGCTTTAGGAGGTATAAGCTAGCTGGAAGAAGTATGTCTCTAGGAATGGGTCTGTGACATTTATACATGGACCCTGGTTCCTGGCCCACCACACTATGACCAGCCTCCACCTTCATGTTCCTACTGCCATGAAGAGAGCCACTCTGCCATGCTTTTCCCACTCTGATGAACTCAAACTCTGAAATTATGAGCTGAAATAAACGTTTCTTCCTTTAAGTTGTCTACTTCAGGTAATTTGGTCACCATGATAGAGAAGTAATGAATACAGACTTGCTCAGACAAAGCCTGCAGGGTGACTCAGAGATGTAAACAGCAGACTAATTCATGTGGAGAGGGGCACCCTCAAGAACAAGGACGTTTCACTCTAATGCAAAGAGTCTGTTACTGTATTATCCAGCACCCCAAATACATGTTGGAAAGTTAGATAACAAAAGGATTCTGGGCACTAACTTATTAGTTCTAGACTGGCAAATTAATGTATCAGCTGCAATGATTCAGTTCCACACACATCTAGGTAAGGACCTGTTCCTGAATATCTGCACAGGGCTGCCATCTTGGCGTCTCTCCAGACAATGGACTCATACTTTGCTAAAGCTGAATGGGACCTGTGAGGTCTTCTAATCTAACTTCTGGTTAAATACCTTTGATTAGGGAAGCAATTTAATACTCCTAAATCAATTATTAGTATGCACAGTGGAGATAGAAACATAACATGATTCCCATGAACTCTCAAACTTCACCAAAATAAACCCTTTTTCCCACAAGCTGCTTTTGGTCAGGTGTTTTCTGCCAGCAACCTGACTGCAACAGTAAAGTTGGTACCGAGAAGTAGGATCATTAGTGCAAGAAATGTGGCTATGGCTTTTGGCCTTTTGGAGCTGATTTTTCCAAAGGAACGTGGAAGGATTTGAAATTTCGGTCTTTCAATACTGTAACTACAGCATGATGGATTATTCTGGTCAGAGTTGAAAGACCTAAATGCAGTAAGAACTATAGACTATGAGGTTTAGCTTGTGAGGGTAAGGAAGAGCTTTGCTTGGACTGGGCTAGAAGCAGTTTGTGTGAGAGGCTTGCTATATTCTGCTTGCTGTGCCCTGAGAACTTGTGCAGGGTTGCACTGCATAGAAATTGACTGGTATGAGCACAGCCATATGGCACAGAAATTAAATCTTTGGGCCAAAACTTCTGCCTGTTCGGCTGCAATTCAGAGAGTACAACCATTGAGATTGGGTCAGATGACTTGCATTGGGATGACAGGAAGAATGCAGAGACTTTTGAAGGGGCCTGAATGTTCAAGGAGTGTCCTGTTCTTCAAAGTCTGCTTTATTCCCCTCTAGATTAACAAGTTGGTAGCCCTCCTGGTGTTATGGAGTATAACAAATGCAGGAAAGAGAGTGTCATTTGATTTGCAACATGGTTTTATATTTTGGAAATGGCCATGGACAGTGTGAAGCAGGCTTGTTGAATTACCTATGTGGAGCCCAATGGAGCATGAGGATGAACCGTGGGTTGCAGTGGAGACCCAGTGAAGATGCCAGGACTATGAGATGGCTGGCAAGGAGAGCTGCTGGCACCAGATGAAGTTTTCCAGGACTCTGGGTAGCCTAGCTGGAGGGGTGGAATTGGAACTCCAGAGACTTGTCATTGGTTAGAATTATCAGACTTGGGGATTTGTCACTGACTAGAGTTGTTGGACTTGGAGTTGTTGGACTGCAGAGTTTGATGTTTGCCCTATTTAAATCTTGTATTGGTTGGATATTTCTTTGCTACTCCCAATGCCATCTTATGCAGTGTGAGTGTTTATTCTGTGCCATTATGTTGGGTTTTTTTCTTTTTTTTGGCAGGGGGGGGGGCTGTTAGAAGACCTTGGACTATGGGGATGTTAGAATATCACTGGGACTAATATAAAACTATGGGGATTTTTAAAGTTGGATGAATGCATTGCATTTTATGTCATGTGTGGTCATCAGTTTATGGGGACCAGGGACAGAATGTGGTGGTTTAATTCAGGTGTCCCCCATAAACTTAGGTGTTCTGAATGTCATGTCCCCAGCTGATGGCAATTTGGGAGTTAAGCCCTCTTGGTGATAGTGTATTGTTGGGGGCAGGCTTATGGGTATTATAGCCAGCTTCCTCTTGCCAGTGTTTGGCACACTTTCCTGTTGTTGTTGTCCATCTGATGTTGGCCAGGAGGTGATGTCCACTCTCTGCTCATGCCATCATGTCCCCCTACCATCATGGAGCTTCTCCTTGAGTCCATAAGCCAAAATAAGTCTTTTTTCCCCACAAGCTTCTCTTCAGGTGTTTCTGCCAACCATGTGAACCTGACTACAACACCTTCCTGCAATGGAACTTCCCCTCCAAACGGTAAGCCAGAAATAAACTCTTTCCTTCACCAGCTGCTTCTGGTTGGGTGTTTTGTTCCAATAATGAGAAGGTAACTGCTACAAATATTATGTGAAAACAACCTTTGAGAACTTATGTTCTTCCATTCTTTACATATTCTATCATTAAGAATCATTCACATCCTTATATACAGCTATGAGTCATTTTGGGCTACTGTGGTGGTTGGATTCAGGTGTCCCCCATAAACTTAGGTGTTCTGAAGCTAGGGTCCCAGCTGATGGAGATTTGAGAATTAATGCCTCCTGGAAGGAGTGTATTGTTGGGGGCGGGCTTATAGGTATTGTAGCTAGTTTCCCCTTGCCAGTGTTTGGCACACTCTCTTGTTCCTATTGTCCACCTTATATGGGCCAGGGGGTGAGGTCCACCCTCTGCTCATGTCATTGTTTTCCCCTGCTATCATGGAGCTTCTCCTTGAGCCTATAAGCCAAAATAAACCTCTTTTTTCCCACAAGCTGCTCTTGGTTGGGTGATTTCTACCAGCAATGCAAACCTGACTGCAATAGCTACCATATACTGGTTCATTGTGTGAGTAAACTGTAAGCTATTTTTCCAGCATTTATTTATTTATTACTTATTTTTTGTTTTTCTAGGTAGGGTCTTGCACTAGCACAGGCTGGCCTGGAATTCATTATGTAGTCTCAGGCTGGCCTTAAACTCACAGCAATCCTACTTCAGCCTCCCTAGTGCTGGAATTAAAGGTGTGCACCACCACACCTGGCATTTTCAGATTTTTATTATGAATATTCTTATGCATGTTTTCTGATATATTTTGATATTTCTTTTCTATATAGTTCAATTTTAAATTAGAAATAATTTAAGATTGTCTCAAAACCTTTCTGGCATTTATTGATGAGTGTGTGGGTGTTACAGATTGAATCCAGAGGAAGCATAGCTCAGTGCCAGGGCATGTGGCTACACCCTGAATCCAGAGACTTGTGCGTGCTAAGCACATGCTCTAACCCCAAACCCCTTTTGGAGGGGGGGATTTTTTGAGGTAGGGTCTCACTCTAGCTCAGGCTGACCTGGAATTCACTACGTAGTCTCAGGGTGGCCTTGAACTCATGGCAATCCTCCTACCTCTGCCTCCCAAGTGCTAGGATTAAAGGCATGCACCACCATGCCCGACTCCAATCCCCGTTTTTCAACCTAGTTTTTGCTACAAGGACTTACGTAAGATAAATCTTTCTTGTGTCCCAAAAATATGCTTATTTACAGTCTATTACTAAGTTCTGAGTCCAGTTTACTGAGGTATAACTTAAAGACTATGAAGTTCTTCCTAGCTATCAGAAAACACTGACAAACTGTGTCTTTCAAATTTGAGTTTTCACTGGATAAAGTCCTAACTGATGTCCTTATGAACAGCAGAAAGAACCGTGTGGCAGCTACAGAACTTGCTGAGCAACCTTACCCAATGGAAGTGTCATTGTTGCCACTTTTTAAAGTCCCTTAAAAACAAAAGACTTGGGCTGGAGAGATGGCTTAGTGGTTAAGGTGCTTGCCTGTGAAGCCTAAGGACCAATGTTCGACTCTCCAGGTCCCACATAAGCCAGATGCACAAAGTGATGCAAGTGCACAAGGTCACACATGCACACAAGGTGCCACATACATCTGGAGTTCGACTGCAGTGGCCAGAGGCCCTGGCATGCCATTTCTTTCTCAATCTCTCTCTCTCTCTCTCTCTTTCTCTCTCTTGCTCTCAGTCTCTCTCACACACACACAAAAGGCCAGTCTATTGGGCTTGCCTCAAAAATAATAATAGTAATAATAATAAAAGAAAAGACATAATGATCCAAGACTTGTATAAGAACATAAAATTTACTTCTCACATTTGCAAATGATACTTATCCAACCAAGCAAGATAAGCTGATAGACTGTTGGCTCTGAGGGCAAAAAGAAAATACATGTCATCCATCCATGTGAATAAAGCCCCCAGGAGAATTGTAGCTGCTTAGTAAATATTCTGCATGTTTATTGACAGGAAAATACACCCATTTCTAAACATCAACAAGTACACAATTTTAGAATGCAGATAACATAGGTAAACATTGAGACAAATGAAAAGGAAGCTTTAATTTGTCATGAGCTCCGTGTGCACAAATAGTGCAATGATGCAGAATTTTTTTTTTAATTTTTTTGTTATTTTTATTTATTTATTTGAGAGCAACAGACAGAGACAGAAAGAGGCAGATAGAGAGAGGGAGAGAGAATGGGCGCGCCAGGGCCTCCAGCCACTGCAAACGAACTCCAGACGCGTGCGCCCCCTTGTGCATCTGGCTAACGTGGGTCCTGGGGAGTCGAGCCTTGAACCAGGGTCCTTAGGCATCACAGGCAAGTGCTTAACCGCTAAGCCATCTCTCCAGCCCATGATGCAGAATTTAACATCAGAAAACTCACACCCAGAGCTGGGCATGGTGGCACCCACCTTTAATCCCAGCACTCAGGAGGCAGAGGTAAGAGGATTTCAGTGAGTTCAAGGCCACCCTGAGACTACATAGCAAATTCCAGGTCAGCCTAGAACAAGATTCTACCTTGAAAAAAAGAAAAGAAAAGAAAACTCACAACCAAATCTGATTCTAAGACAAGCCACTTAGACACACACAAAAAATAAAATGAATAAAAAGATTGTTTTGAAAGTAAGACTAGTTACAAAGAATGTTTTAAACTACAAATGTTCATTATTGTTATTGGTGGTATTAGGTTATAAATACCAACAGTAAGCTAAGTACTTGGAGCTAAGCCTAATGGCACAGGCCTGTCATCATAGCTACTCAGAAAGCTGAGGCAGTAAGATTGCAAGTTCAAGGCCTGCCTGAACTACAAAGTGAGATCAAGTCCAGCCTAGGCAATCTTGTGAGGCTGTGTCTCAAAAAAGGGGGGATGGTGAATAATAACAATGTAGCTTAGTGGTAGAGTATTTGCCTCCCTAGGTTCAATTCCCAGTACCATGAAAAAGAGAAAGAGAAAAAGAAGTACTTTGAGCTTAACTAATTTCTCAACTTTTTATGCTGGAGATTTAAGAGAAGGCATACATGGCCAGGTGTAGTGGTTCATGCCTTTAATCCCAGCACTCGGAAGGCAGAGGTAGGAGGATGGCCAAGAGTTTGAGGCCACTCTGAGACGACATAGCGAATTCCAGGTCAGCCTGGGCTAGAGTGACACCCTACATCAAAAAACCAAAAAGACAAAACAAAACAAAGGTAAGGCATACATGAAGTACACAATATCTGAAACATTTACCAAATCTTAGCGTAAATGGGTTCTTCTTCATAAAGATGAGGCTGTATATAAAAAATGTAATCATTGTATATGTACATATGATCACATATGGAAATCTGCATATCTTAAAATGTTAAGAAATTATATCTAGTTATCCCCAGTCTTAGAAAGATGATCCAGTGAATATTCAGACTTGAAAGTCTAAATATTTATGGAATACTTATAAAATGGAAAACTAAATGGACATAATACCTTCAAGCTTTAGCTAATTACTTCTTGCCAGCTGCTCTCCCATTTACATGAGTCACCTTTTCTTTTGGGGTGTGTGTGTGTGTGTGTGTGTGTTATTCATGTGATGCATGTGTATTGCAGATGAATGTGCCCCATATGCATGTGGAGGCCAGAGGAAGACCTTGGGAATCCTCCTCTATTGCTCTCCTACTTTGTATTCCTGAGACAGAGTAGCTCATTGAACTTGGAGCTATTCCTTGGTCAGACTGGCTGACCAAGAAGACCCAGCAATCCTCTTATCTCTGCCCTTCTTCAGCACGGGACTTACAGGTATATGCTGCATGCCGAGCTTTTTACACTGGTGTTGGGGATTGAACTCAGTTCCTCATGCTTGTGCAGGTTGCTCTCTTACCCACAGAGCTATCTCTAGCCCCAACTTCTCCATTAGTAAAATAAAAACCAAACTTTGGAGACAATAAAAAGGCCAGTGGTTGCCAAAGGCTGAGATGGAAGGAAGAGAAGGGTAAGTAGTTGGAGCAAGGGGATTTTTAGGGAGTAAATGAAATGACCTTGGGCAAAACTTGTAGAACTGTATAGCAAAAAAAAAAAAAAAAAAAAAAACCCTCATGTAAATTATGGATTTTAGTTAATATTGTATCACAATTTATCAGTTGTAACAAATGTACCACACCAATATAAGATGCTAATTATAAAGGAAAATGAGAATTGTATATGAGAAAACTACACTTTCTTACTTTGATCAGTAAAGAGTACTTTGAAAAAAAAAAAACAAAGAAAAAAAAAACATGAAAGTTCTAGTGTGCTTAGATGAACACTTTCCAAATACTAAACTGCAACTGAGTTATTCCCTTGGGTAGCAAATGACTTATAGCAGGAAGTCATCAGCTGCATCTTTTTGCCTCGAGTCCATTGGACACTAACAATAAAGGTCTGGTCACAAGTAGAAAATCTACCTTATTATTGATTTTATCCCATGTGCTTTAGAATCTTCTGGTTGTAAGTTAATACTGGATGCTTAGAAGCGAACACTTGATATGGTCTTCCAGGTAGAGATGAATCACCTGAACTGATCATTCCTCTACCTTCCGTACTGGCTTCAAAAGCCACCCACTTACCAAAGCATGGCATTCTTGGCTGGAATAATATAAGAGGTGATTTTTTTTTCCTTATTCATTCATGCAGTAAATATTTACAGGTTCTCTACTATGCACCAGCCACCTTTCTAGGTAATGGAGACAGAACAGAAACTGAAGTGGACAGAATGTTGGCCCTCTAGGAGGACACTGGGACAGAGGGAGGATAAATAAATGTAGTTTTTCTACTATAGCATTCAGGTGAAAGTGAAGGTGGCTGCTAAGATGAAAAGTAAAATGGTACACAAAACTACAATTTGGAAGCAAGCTTCTCTTTGCTAGTTCTGTGAGTAGTTAGTGAAGGTCTCTCGAAGGAGATGATGTTTGGAAAAGGCTGAATTAAGTAAGTGATGAGTAAGTCAAGGCAATATGTGGGCTTATTCAATATAAATGCTATGTGAATCATTGCTAATGACAAGGAGGAAAGTGTGAACATGTTTGGCACAGGTAAAAAACTACATATTTTTTTATCTGACCAAAATCCACACACAGAGAAGGCCAACAATATTACCAAAATAAAGCATGTCCTAAATCAGCGCTTCCCGCATGTGGGCATGCACATACATCACCTGAAGAATCTCAGACCCAAAGTCCATGCTTCGTTAAGCTCCCAGAGGGCCCTGATACTGGCATGAAGTTCTCTAGAAGTTCTGACAATGCCAGTTCTTGACAGAGAATATCTGAGAACAGATTTAACAACTGATATCTATTTTCAGAAGAGTTGTAACTCAGTACGACATGGAATTTGCAATAGAAATGAAATGGCTAACGCTTAGAGGATGACATTTGAAACTAAAATTGTCCTATCCATGTCAGCATTTCACTAGATGAAATTTAATCAGAGTTAGTGTTTTGGTTTTTTACAGGAAAGCCAAACCTTGGATAGGAAATTATCTATAAAAAATAAAATAAGGGAGCTGGGAATGTATCTTTATAATAGAGTATTTGCCTAGCATGTTCAAGGACCTGGGTTTGAATACACAGAGAGAGAGAAAATAAAATAAAATAAGAAATCATGCCGGGCATGTTGGTGCACACCTTTAATCCCAGCACTCAGGAGGCAGAGGTAGGAGGATCACTGTGAGTTTGAGGCCACCCTGACACTATATAGTGAATTCCAAGTCAGCCTGAGCTAGCATGAGACCCTACCTCAGAAAACCAAAAAAATAAAATAAAATAAATAACAGAAGAAATCAACCGGTCAGAGGCCTCACAATGATCTCCTACTAAAAAGCTACCTAAAACCCCCAACAGCAGGAACTAAAAGGCTAAGGATGTAGTGTTTCCATGATCCCCAGTAGCACATTAAAACTAGGCAAAGGGGCTGGAGAGATGGCTTAGCAGTTAAGTGCTTGCCTGTGAAGCCTAAGGACCCCGGTTCGAGGCTTGATTCTCCAGGACCCACATAAGCCAGATGCACAAGTGGGCGCATGGGTCTGGAGTTCGTTTGCAACAGCTGGAGGCCCTCGCACGCCCATTCTCTTTCTCTCTCTCTCTCTCTCTCTCTCTCGCTCAAATAAGTAAATAAAAATAAACAAAAAAATTAAAATAAAAAAAAAACTAGGCAAAGTCACACACCTTGCAATCCCAGCACATTGAGGTGGAGACAGGAGAATCAAGAAGAGTTCAAGGCCAATCTGGCCTAAATGAAACCCTGTCTCAAAAAAAAAAAAAAAAAAAAAAAAAAAAAGTCAGCCTGGAGGCTCACGCCTTTAATCTCAGCACTTGGGAGGCAGAGGTAGGAGGATCACCATGAGTTAAATGCCAATCTGAGACTACATAGTGAATTCCAGGTCAGCCTGGGCCAGAGTGAGACCCTACTTCGAAAAAAAAGAAGCCTTTACACAGTCACTATAGAAATTATCAAAAATTGGGCTGAAGAGATGGCTTAGCAGTTGAGGCTCTTGCCTGCAAAGCCAAAGGACCCAGATTCAATTCTCCAGGACCCACATAAGCCAGATGCACAAGGGGTGCCAGCAGCTGGAGTTCATTTGCAGTGGCTGGAGGCCCTGGCACACCCACTCTTTCTCTCTCTCCTCTCTCTGCCTGTTTCTGTATCTGTCTATCAAATCAATAAATAAAAATAAAATGTTAAAAAAGAAATTATCCAAAGGGGAAAGTGGGGGGGAAGGGTATTACCATGGGATATTTTTTATAATCATGGAAAATATTAATAAAAATTGAGAAAATTAAAATAAATAAAACTACTTTTTAGAAATAAAAAAAAGAAATTATCAAAAATTATGTATATGAGACATGAGGCTAGAGAGATTGCTCAGTAGTTAAGGTGCTTGCCTGCAAAGCTGGGTGGGGACCCAGCAAGGAGAAGCAACCTTGACAAGCTTGGAAATAAGGCCTCACCACAAACCAAGCCCCAGTGGCCCCAGGACCTTGAACTTCTGGCCTTTGGAGCTGCTAGAAAGAATATTTTTATTGTTTTGTCCAGAAAATAAAACTAAGCTGAAGGATACCCTGAGTGTTCCGGTGAAGGACAGTCCCCAGAGTGCTGGCCAGCAAGCAAGGAAGCTGGTCCGCCGTCGGCATGCCTAGAATCTCTGTAGGTTTCCAAGCCTTCATTTAGTGGTAGATGGAGCCAAACATCTTCCCCACTACTGTCAACTGACCATGCCATTCCGCATCGAATTTCAGGAGCTGGACTGTGGACTCTGAGCCTTGGAAGAAGAACTGAGTTTGGCTATCTGCAGGGTGGAGTGTGAAGTTAAGGGATTAGAACTGGGGGAAACCTTTACGGCATGAAACTGCTCACATCGACTCAAATGAGGGAAGTGAGCACAGCTGTGTGGGTCAGCAAAGCCTGCCGCTTAGAGGCAGGAGACCGGGAGGGAGCACTGAGAGCATTAGGCTGCGTGTGAGCAGTCAGGAGGCCAAGAAGTCACCAGGGTCAACAGATTGGCTGTTCACTGCAAAGCCGCTTCCAAGAGGAAGAGTGGGGCGCGGCAGGAAAGTGAACTCCGTTGATAGAGCGCTGAGCCAGCGTGCAAGGAGCCCTGGGTCCCATCCACAGCTCTACAGAAGACCAGACATACAGGCCCATAATCCCAGCACTCAGAAGGTGGAGACGGGAAATCAGGGATTCAAGGTCATCTTCTGCTACAGAGGAAGCTCAACACCAGCCTGGGATGCATGAGACCCTGCCTCAAAAGAAAAAAAGACATATCCCAAAGAACAACCTTTAGCCCCTTACATTTTAAAAATATTTTTTCAAAACTCTCATCTTACCAAATGTTGCTCACTTAGAAAACAGCAAGAATGTTGTATCACGTTTATTTACAACCTAGCAGTAACAGTTTCTGCATATTTTCCCTCTCATGACATATACCATTAAACAGTGTCCTTTTTAATTAGAAAAACACTTCATGGGAGTGAAGACTTACTTGGCAAGAAAACCATAGCTTTCAATTCATCATTCTCAGCCAGGTGTGGTGGTTCATGCCTTTAATCCCAGTACTCGGGAGGCTGAGGCAAGAGGATGGCAGTGAGTTCGAGGCCACCCTGAGTCTGCATAGTGAGTTCTAGGTCAGCCTGGGCTAGAGTGAGACCCTATGTCAAAAAAATAAATAAATCCATGATTCTCTAACTTTATCTTACAGCAGAATATCTGGAGGCTTGGTAAGCACTCAGTGCTGGGCACCCCTATCCCACAATGCCTTAAATCAGCAGACGGCAAGCTCCCATGTGATGCTGATGCTGCTGGCCCACAGGCCGTACTCCCAGGACCCCTGTCCTATATAACTAGACAGAAGCAGTGCTAAGAAGGCACAGACCTTGAGGTAGCAAATACATTTCCTTATCATTAACATTCCAATGCTTTAAGTCGAAGTTCCAGCATATCAATCCTCCCAGGCAGGTCACATGGCCTCCTAATCAATTTCTCACCGTGTTCAGATCCTCATAGAAACTGACATGGGCCCTCTAGGAGAGTTCACGGAATGAAAGCCACATCAGCAACCGCAGAGTTCACTGGGATGCTCTTGGAAGTGGTGACAGTGAGGTCCTTCCCTGGAGGGGCAGGTCGGTCCGGAGCAGACAGAGCCACTTCCCTCTGGCTCCAGTTGCAGGCACGCCGCCAAAATCTTGTTCTTTGAGGCCCATGTCAGGGAATTCAGTTTGTCACCGGTTGAATTATTCATTCAGGAAATAATCGCTCCCAAACTGTAGAACATAGAACATTCTACAGAGACAGGGTCTATTAGATGGGACATTCTAGGTCTGTGCTTCCCTTAAGAAATATAATGCAAGCTGCATACATAGTTTTAAACTGGAAAAGCAAAAGGAAGCAGGTGAGATTAATTTTGAAAATACAGTTTATTTAATCTGTGCATGTAAAATATTATTTTAACATGTAGGCTACAGCAATTACTTATGGAGTGTTTTGCACTCTTTGTTTTTGAACCAAGTCTTCACAATCTAACAAGGATGTTAAATTTAGAGCATGTTTCATTGTGGAACAGCCACATTTCGAGTCCTCAGTAGTCACATGTGGCTAAAGGCTACAGCAATACAGCAGTTCCAATTATTTTTCTTGATAAAAATCAATAGAAATCAAATGTATAAGACCCCACTCAAATTCTTTTTCTCTTCTTTTTAAATATATTATTTATTTATTTGAGAGAGAGAAAGAGGGAGAGAGAGAGAGAATGGGCATGCCAGGGCCTCCAGCCACTGCAAATGAACTCCAAATGCATATGCCCCTTTGTGCATCTGGCTTACGTGGGTCCTGGAGAATCAAACCAGGATCCTTAGGCTTTGCAGGCAAACGCCTTAACCATTAAGCCATCTCTCCAGCCCTTTCTCTCTCTCTCTTTTTTTTTAAATCAAATACTTTGTCTTAAAGCTGTTCTTCCTTAGTTTTCTGTTCATTTGTATAATTAATTTTGTTATTATTATTTCTCTATGGTTTTGTGCTATTAGGATTAGAACCCAAGGCTTTGCTTCTCTTAGAAATTGCTCTACTACAGAGCTACATGCCCAGCACCGAACTACTGGTGTTTCGTCTTTTGTTGTTGTTGTTGTTTTGCATGAATGTGTGTGTGCTGGTAGTTGGTGTGTGTGTTGTGTGCACATGTGTGAACAGATGTATCTGCCCCATATGTACATGTGTAGAAGCCAGAAGAGTAGTCAGATGTCTTCCTCTATGTCACTCATTTTGTGTTTCCTTGAGAAGGAGTCTCTGCAGAGCCAGAGCTGTTGTCTTTGGTCAGGCTGGCTGACCCCATGAGCTCCAGATTCTATAGTCTCTACTCCCTACAGGAGCAAGATTGCGCATGTATATGTGGCCATACACAACTGTTTATGTAGGTACCGGGGAATTTAACTCGGGGAAAATCAGGCCTTC
This sequence comes from Dipus sagitta, assembly GCA_036346955.1. Lineage (NCBI taxonomy): Eukaryota > Metazoa > Chordata > Mammalia > Rodentia > Dipodidae > Dipus > Dipus sagitta. Next base: position 44,694,622 of record CM070770.1, on the reverse strand, counting down.
TTGGTGGAGAAGATGGCTCAGTGATTAAACGTGCTTGCTAACCTATCAGGCCCTCATATTTGTGTGTCAAGCACTGTCTCCAGCCCTCCAACAACATTTTTTAAATTAATTCATGTATTTGTGAGAGAGAGCTATAGAAGCATGAGGAGGGGCCTTTTGCCACTGTAAATGAACTCCAAACACATGTGCTCCTTTAAGCATCTCGCTTTAAGTGTGTACTGGGAAACTGAAATCACATCATCAGGCTTTGCAAGCAAGTGCATTTAACCACTGGACAATCTCCCCACCCCCAACTTTTTTTTTTTTTTTTTTTTGGTTTTTTGAAGTAGGGTCTCACTCTAGCTCAGGCTGACCTGGAATTCACTATGTAGTCTCAGATTGGCCTCCAACTCACAGTGATCCTCCTACCTCTGCCTCTTGAGTGCTGGGATTAAAGGTGTGCCCCACCATGCCTGGCCCCAAACTACATTTAATAGAGGTTTTCCCTTGTGCCATTGTTACTTGTGGTCTCTGGGTGTTTCTGATGAATATTAACTTACCTGTGGTCTCACTGCAAGGAAATGAAGGAGTCATTCAGCCTCCAGACTTCTTTTGTTTGGGAGAAGTATAAAACTCAACTGAACTGATGGCCTCTGTCATATGTAGTGAGGTTAATTATAACTATTATACTTATCTAATTACATAAATATTTCCAAAACTGTCTTTTGGCTCAACCCCAAATTTTTCAAAAGCTGGGTAAATATAACCCAAAAGACATTCTTGTAAAAATAATAATAATTTTGAGCCAGGCATGGTAGTACATGCCTTTAATCACAGCACTTGGGAGGCAGAGATAGGAAGATCGCCATGAGTTTGAGGCCACCCTGAGACTACATAGTGAATTCCAGGTCAGCCTGGACTACAGCGAGACCCTACCTCAAAAAACCTATATATATATATAATTTTATTTATTTATTTGCAAGCAGAGAGGGATAGAGAGAAGAGAGACTGACAGAGAGAATGGGCATGCCAAGGCCTCAAACCACTGCAAACGAACTCCAGATGCACGTGCCTCCCTGTGCATCTGGCTTTACATGGGTGCTGGGGAATCAAACCCGGGTTGTTAGGCTTTGCATGCAAGTGCCTTAACCACTGAGCAATCTCTTGAGCCTCAGAAGACATTCCTAAGATATGTAACACTGTACCCAGGGTACATCGAAAAAGAAAACTCTGGAATTACCTGATATACATAAAGGCATATCACAGGCAGTTTTCCACATCTCCCAAGTCACCTCTATCCACACCATGTTTCACTCCTCCCTCTAAGGGCTCTGCTACTCTCTCTTGCTCACAGCAAGATTCTTTTATCAGAGAAAGAGAGAATTGCCACACCAGGACCTCTAGTCACTGTAACTGAACTCCAGATACATGCGCCATCTGCACATGTACGACCTTGCGCACTTGGGTCACTTTGTGTGTCTGGTTTATGTGGGACCTGGAAAGTCAACATGAGTCCTTAGGCTTCACAAGCAAGCAGTTTAACTGCTAAACCATCTCTCCAACCCTCTTTAGAAGATTTTTTCCTCTCATTTGGTACAGAGTGAAAGTACTAGATTAAAAAAATATATGTAATTAATTCTTTCTCAGTATGCACAATAAAAAATGTTAGAGTTGCCAGGCATGGTGGCACATGCCTTCAATCCAAGTGCTCTGGAGGCAGAGGTAGGAGGATTGCCATGAGTTTGAGGCCAGCCTGAGACTCCATAGTAAATTCCAGTTGAGCCTGGGCTAGAGCAAGCCCTACCTCAAAAAAAAAAAAAAAAAGTTAAATGTTATTCTCTTCAGTTAGAGATTTGAGAACTTCAAGTCCAAGTGCCCTGTCTACACCAATCTGAATGCCCATAAACATATTCAAGCCTCTGTCCAGCCTTTCCTCCCTACCTGGTGACAGAGAGGCCACATCTCTAGGCAAAGCACGTGAGATCCAGGTACAGTGGGTCTAGCAGACAGCCCCAGGTTGCTGGGATGCACCTCCAAAGCAGACGCAGTTTACGGGAGGAAGAAGTGATTTATCTGAAGCTTATAGATCCAGGGGAAGTTCGGTAATGGCAGAAGAAGCCGGCCTGCCTTCACAGGCCCAAGCAGAGAGAGAAAAAGCCACAAGTCCCTACCAGCAACATCAGCAAGCACATGTCAGGAAGCCCAGGCAAAGCCCAAGCACTTTGCATATCTTAGGCTGGAATTCAGCTCCATTCCCAGGGATACCTCCTCTAGCCATCTAGCTGGAAATCCAAGACGCTTTAATAAAACTCCTGAATACATTGGGGGACATCCATTCAAACCACCACAGTGGGGCATGCCTGATCCACATAGGAATAGATCCTGGTTCAAAAAGTCAAAAACACAAACAGGGCTTGGGAGATGGATCACTGGCTAACTTGCTCTATGTTCAAGCATGAGGACCCAAGTTCATATCCCCAGTCCCCACATAAAAATGCCAAGCATGGGGCTGCACGCCTGTGATCACAAAGCTGGGCAAGTGGAGGTCCGCAGACATTTAGAGCTTGTTGGCTAGCTAGTCTAGCCAAATCAGTGAACTCTAGGTTCCGTGACAGATTCCTGCCCCAAAAAATAAGGTGGAAAGTGACTGAGGACACCCAATGTTAACCACTGGGCTCCACATGCACACAGGTACACAGCAAATATCTGTGTAAACATGTGTGCCCACGTGCATATGAACACATATAGCACACACATACACACACCAAGAAGAAATTTAGGGTGACCAAGCAAGTTACTGACATGGGTAATTTATTCCTGCAGGAAGAGAAACTAGAAAAATGATTGCTCTTGAAATGATTCAGTCAGTGGACATCCTATGCCTATCCCCACAACATGTAAGGTAATAGCATGTTTGCTGACAGTTAAACATGCATACTAGTGGCCCAGAAGGCTTTGGGGAATGTGTCCTCACAGCTATTGTGATTTGGAATGTTTTGCTGAAAATAAATCTCTTCCTCTCATTCGCACTTCATGCCTCTGAGTCACAAAGGTGCTACTTCTGCTGTTCAGTGGGCAGTGGCAAGGACTCTGCAGCCATGCTCCCCAGCAGTACAAGCCAGAAACAGAGCAGCTGCCCCCACACCTCTGTGTTGTGACTGCCACCTCACTGCTGCAAGGCAAGAGATAATTGGTGGTTGGTCCTGGGTACAAAGCAGAATAGGCCTCTATCATCAAGACCTCTGAATTCTGACCAGGGAGTTAGGAGCCAAGGCCACCGCACAGCTCAGTGGGATCTGAGCTCAGGACGCCCCGCCTGCCTATACCTGGTTCCTATTCACTCAGCTTCCATGCCTCTTTTCTGCTACCGTTTCTAAATACCAAGCTTTTGCTAGGACAGAATCGGGAGAGTTTTTAGATAACATGTGAGTCCTGTAAGGTATGTAGGTGGCAACTGCACTCCACCCACAGGTTTGATAGTGCCAGTCATAACTATATTTAGAGAGAGATTAGCACAGACATCCATGAGTACTGCAAGTCCTGGCACATGGACTTACTGCATTGTGCCAGGGAACCTATTAGCAATGTGGAACATGTGCCATGCCGACTGGAGACATACAGCCACTTTTAACTAGCTACACAGAGACCAAATGTGAGATTTAAATGAAAAGAAAGACCTAAGCATTATGGTCAGCCAAATGATTAATTAATTCCAGCATACAGCGTGTCTGCATCTCTTGTTCTTGGTGACTGTAATGTCTTCATCCTGAAGCTGAGAGTGCAACAGTGAAGGCTTGCGGGGGGCGGGGGGGGGGGGGAGGCTATCCTTGGGCGGAAGGTTTTCAAGTAGCACATGCCACTCTCAAAAGGAGGGTAGGTATATCCTCCTTCACACGGACTGGCCTGGGCGAGCATTCACAAAGGGCCTTTGATTTAGAATCTTGAAATTATCTGCAGAAGAAGCTATATAGACAGCCACCAAGGAACCCTGACAAAAGTGGCAGGAAAAGACATGCAAGAAGAAGCTAAAATGAGCATGCCAGTGGCCAGATGACAGCCCTTGCAGTACCTGTTACACACTCACAATGACAACAATAACTGACGCCTACACAGTGCACACTGGTCTGAGAGTCCGGTGTTCTTCCAACATCTATTTACTCTTCACCTCCCTATGAGGAGGCCCCACCATACCTGTTTTATAGATTACAGACTCAAATACAAAAGGATCAAGTAGCCCGCCCAAGATTACAGAGCTAATTAAGGCTGGACCAGAATTTGAACTTGGCTGCCTGGACACCAGACTTAACCATATGCTATGACACAATTGTTTTGTAAAAATGTTAATACAATCCTATTACAATTTTATAAGCTAAAACAGCATGAAAATACTTGGCATTTTGCCACCTTTAAATATTCTTCTAAAGGATGCCGCAGGTCAAACTAGCAACCCCTTTTTTCTTCACAAGGATTGCTCCTCCTCTAGAAAAAAAGTAGCATGTCAGGACAAGGGTTTTAGGGTGCCATGAGGGAACCCTGGTCTGTGCTGGAGAGATGCTGAACATCTCCAGTTGCCATCCGGGATTTCTCAAGAAGAAAGTGAGCTGTTTCTGACCTTAGTAATGGATGACGTTAAGGCCTGCTAATGGAGTAGCAGCACTGGGGCCATGCCAGGCACCCCAACCAAGGCCGTGGGATGGAGGGCCCAATGTGAGCACTGACCGACATACAGAATTAGAAGGAGAAGGTGGCTCTTGGAAGTTGGCAGTTGAATTGGAAAATCTATTAGAAATAGGATCTTAAGTATACTGGAGGGGAACACGACGTACAATTAATGTTAGATATGTGGACAGAACTTTTTTCACTCAAATCATACCTTTTATGAGAATGTAAATTAATCCAGCCACTATGGAAATCAGTGTGAAGGTCCTCAAGACAATAAAAACAGAACTACTGTAAGACCCAGCTATACCACTCCTAGGTATATCCCCAAAAGAATTAAAGGCAGCATAGAACAGTGATTGCTATTCACACAAGCCAGGTCTTTGGCTCAGCTCACAAGTCCAGCAACAGGTGAATTGACAAAGAAAATGCAGTACCATACAGTAGAGAATTAGTCATCTATAAAGACGAATGAAATTGTATCATGTGTAATAAAATAGATGAAACTGGAGATAATTAAGATAAGTAAGGGCTGGAGAGATGGCTTAGCTATTAAGGTGCTTGCCTGCAAAGCCCAAGGACCCAGGTTCAACTCTCCAGGTCCCACGTAAGCCAGGTGCACAAGGTGGCACATGCAAAGTTTGTTCGCAGTGGCTAGAGGCCCTGGTGCATCCATTCTCTTTCTCTCTCTGTCTTTCTCTCTCTCTCGCTCTCTCTCTCTCTCATTCCCTCTGTCTCTGTCTCAAATAATAAATAAATAATATTTTTAGAAAATATAAGTACGCCAGGCATGGTGGCACATGCCTTTAATCCCAGCACTTGGGAGGCAGAGGTAGGAGGATCACCATGAGTTCAAGGCCACCCTGAGACTACATACTGAATTACAGGTTAGCCTGGGCTACAGTGAGACCCTACCTTGAAAAAAAAACAAAAAAAAAAAAGATAAATGAAAGAAATCAGACTCAGAAAGAATCTAGATTTTGAAAAAAGACATGAACATGGAAGGTGAGCTGTGGGGGGAGAGGAGAATGGGAACAAGAGAGATAATAATAGAAGTGTGAATACAATCAAAGTACATTATATACATGTATGAAATCTCATAATTCAACTTATTATTTTGTAAAAATCATAAATGTTAATAAAAAAAGTTTTGAGCGCATCTTCTAGCCCTCCCTGGGAAGTCACCATGCTATGGACTGTGGGAGTGAGTGAGATATAGCAGAGCATGGAGCAGGGTAACCAATCACTCAGGCATGGTACCGTTTAGAAAGGTAGAGACCATGGTGGCACGGACACGTGCTGTAGGAGCTTCAGGAGACAGTTTTGACTCTGCAGAGAGAATTTGAGGAGCTCCCATCTGCAGCCAGCCAGTAAAGACAAGCCCATGCTTCGACAAGGAACAGGGAAGTAAAAGTGGGCCCCACGTGTCACCACCTATGGCCATCCTTCTGCTTTCCAGCAAACTTGCCTGTCAATTCATTCCCTTAACAACCACTTTCTGAGCATCTTCCAAGTGGCTCCCAAGGCCTGAGGTTTGCGGGGAGACTGTGGAATTCCTAATGAACATTCTACAATGATAAAGAGTTAGGCATTTCTCAAGGAACTTTACTAATGCATACTTGTCTTCAGCAGGGGACATAGGGCAGACAGACACACACCCAGCCCTCCTTGAGGATGGAAACTCTGAGGAGTACTGAGAGGAAAGCTGTCTTCCCCTCCACTCCTTCCCGGCTCTCACTACTTGGATTGCCTCTAGTAGGTTGGCAGCCTCTTTCTTTACCCCAGCACCAAGTCCCGCCTCCTGGAGGGACTGGGACCCTCACTTGTCTCCATCACAGTAGTGATACTCAAGGACAAATGGCAAGCACAGTGAGTATCAGGTCATCTTGAGGGCTGTGGTACCAATCTGACTCTTTGTTCTCTCTCCTTCATTGTCCTCACATGTCTGCTTGCACTGGAGTAGCCTATATTTGGGGGATTAAAGAGTTCTGCATCTGTTAAATGAGACATCTCTATCACATTCACCAAAGCTCAGGGAATGCTATGGAAGAGGTGGCAGGAAGAATGCAAGAACCAGAGAATGGGGAGGGGTCCTTTGCAACGTTGTATCCCAGACATAAGCAACAAGTACATTCATGACCGAGCTATAGCTGTCATTACCTCCACAATGCTGGGCCCATCAACACGTGGTCATGGATGATGAAGGGGAGGGGAGGGAAGGGGAAAAGAAAGGAAGGAAGGAAGAAGGGAAGAAAGAAAGAAGAAACAGAACGAAGCAAAAAGAAAGACATCAAAATAGTAGAGGGTCTGGTTAGAGGGAGGAAGGGGTTCGATGGAAGGGATATGAGGTGGGATGGAGTGGGGTAGACAAGAGAGAGAGATGGGAGGGAATTATGATCAAACTACATTATGTACATATATATATATATACATATATATATAATTGTCAACAAAAAAAGTTATTTAAGAAATAACTGCATCTAAAATCGAACTCCTGTATTTACACTTTGTTTGAATGTTCATCTCCTTGCATCTAACAAATACCTCACCATCCTGAAGATCTTAGTGAAAATGTCATTGCCTCTGGAGACTTTTGTGGCACTACCAGATGCCAGTTCAAACTAGGTGCTATTTACTAGGTCCTGTCACTCTCTGGACTTGGCAGTATTCTTTACCAATAGACATTATAGCTGACACTCTAGCCCCGGCTGACCTGGAACTCATGTTGATCCTCCTTCCTCAGCCTCCTGAGTGCTAGAATTACAGGTGTAAGCCACCATTCTCAGTAAACTAGAACTTCTTCAGAGATATGTATAGCTACCAAAAAAGAAGTTGTCTCATGCTGAGTGATAGCTCAGTCAGTAAACTGCTTACTTAGTAAGAATGAGGACCTAAGTTAAATCTTCAGAACTCACATAAAAATGCTAAAAAAAAAAAAAAAAAAAACACAGACATGGTGGCATGGAGTACTCTATAAGACCTGGTAAGTTTGTTGTTGTTGTTTTGAGAGAGACAGAAAGAGAGAGAGAGTGGGCATGCCAGGGCCTTTCAGCCACTGTGAACAAACTCTAGATGTGTTTGCCCCCTTGTGTGCATGTGCAACATTGCATGCTTGGATCACTTTGTGTCTGGCTAAATGAGACCTGGAGATTCAAACATGTGTTCTGAGGCTTCACAGGCAAGTACCTTAATCACTAAGCCATCTCTCCAGCCCAAGGTTTTCTTTTTCAATTGGCCAAAGCTGGTTATCTAAATAACTGTCTCTGGTGCTATAGGGATGGCTTAGCAGTTAAGGCATTTGCCTGCAAAGCCAAAGGACCCAGGTTCAATTCCCCAAGACCCACGTTAGCCAGATGCAGAAGGGGGCGCATGTGTCTGGAGTTTGTCTACAGTGGCTGGAGGCCCTGGCACGCCCATTCTCTCTCCCTCTCTCTCTCTCCCTCTTTCTCTATCAAATAAATAAAAATAAAATACTTTAAATAACTGTCTCTGGAGGTCTTCAGAAGCACTAGGTTTGTTAGCTGAACAGGGTCAAGGTGAGAATCCTGGTCAGGGGCTGGAAGAAATTTGTATCATGATACTATCAATTATTCTATCTTTTTGGCTATACTTTTTCATTTGGTGTTTAAGACCATGTAGGTTGCCAAAAAAAATGACTTTTTTTTTTTTTTTTACTGCTAAGGTCAGTTGTGGGTCCTTAGGGGTTATTTTTATTGAGTTTTGATTTTTTTTTCCCTCTATCAGTGTGTCATCTGTGCTGGGATGGATCAGGGTCTTGTTGACCACATGACTTCCTTGGGAATCACTGAAGACATTTCCTTCTGTAATGACCCTTTTCTTTGTAGAATGTCACTGGTTAAAGTAAGTCTGACCTCTTTGGTCTCCATGACCTCTTTGATCAAAAGATAAGTGATGGGCTGGAGAGATGGCTTAGTGGCTAAGGCACTTGCCTGCAAACTCAAAGGACCTTGGTTCAATTCCCCAGGACCCACGTAACCCAGATGCACAAAGTGGCACATGCATCTGGAGTTTGTGGTGGCTGGAGGCCCAGGCACTTTCATTCTCTCTCTCTCTCTCTCTCTCCCTCTCTCCCTCTTTCTCTCTCAAATAAAGAAAGAAAGAAGAAAAAAAGAAAAGAGCCAGGAGTGGTGGCACATGCCTTTAATCTCAGCACTCGGGAGGCACAGGTAGGAGGATTGCCATGAGTTTAAGGCCACCCTGAGACTACATAGTGAATTCCAGGTCAGCCTGAACTAGAGTGAAACCCTACCTTGAAAAGCCAAAAAAAAAACTTGCCTGTAAAGCCTAAGGACCCATGTGCAACTCTCCAGATCCCAAGCTAGCCTTAACCACTAAAAGACATCTACTATTAAATGGTTACCCCCTCCCTTTTTTTTTTAACTCAGGCATGGATATAGACAGAAAGACAGAGAAAGAGACCAGCGGTGTAGGCTTGGAGACTCCGTTAGGTCCAGTGATGGCAGGCTGGATACAAAGCATTTAGGGAGGAAGGGCACATGTTTAGATGATATTCAGATCCCCGTTGGCCACTTCACAAAGAGGGGAAATGTTTTCTGAGGGAAAAGGGGACATATTTTAGTTGTTTCTTGAGCTTCTTACATGAAGCTCCCAAGAAAATGTGTGAGGGAGAGAGTATATCTGGCTAAGGGGGAGGAGCATTTGAAAAGAGCTTGATGGCAGAAGAAAAGAGGAAGAGAGAGAAAAATTGAAAAGACACCTAGGCCAGGTGTGATAGAGCATGCCTTTAATCCCAGCACTTGGGAGGCAGAAATTAAAGGACATTATAGTGAATTCAAAGCCATCTTGTAGCTACAGAGTAAGTTCCAGGTCAACCTAGGCTTGAGTGAGACCCTAGAAAACACACAAAAAAAAAAAAAAAAAATGCAGAAAGAAAGAAAAGAAAGGACTCCAGAGTTGGAAACAGGTTTTTGACAGGTAGAGGAGAAGCTGATAGAGGGAAGGCTGGTGGTAAAGAGATCAGGGGGTTGAACAGGGACTCAAATGTGCCTCAAGGAAGGCTGTCACTTGGGTTTGGGTTCAAGGAAGATGGGCTCATGTAAAATGAGCTACTGAGGTGCTATAACACCCACCCTCCAGCAGTTGCAACAAGACTATGATGGCTAGATATAAGGAATCTCAGAATCATTTTTTTAAAAGTTAGGACAAAAGAAACATAATTGTACAAGGGTATAATCATTTAGTATGCCATCAAGGGGTCACTGTTCGTAGCTTGGGAGTAGGCACAAGGAACAATTTTTTTATAGAGAAAAATAAGGTCTGGAGAGATGGCTTAGCGGTTAAGGTGCTTGCCTGCAAAGCCTAAGGACTCATGTTCAACTCTCCAGGTCCCATATAAGCCAGACACACAATGATGCAAGCACACAAGGTTGCACATGCGCACAAGGGGGCGCATGCATCTGGAGTTCGATTGTAGTGGCTGGAGTCCCTGACATGCCAATTTTGTCTCTCTCATTCTCTCTATCATTCTTACTCTTTTGCATAAAAATGGCTCATCTGGGGGACTGGGGAAATGGTTTAGTAGTTATGGCATTTGCCAGAGAAGCCTAAGGACCCAGGTTTGATTCCCCAGGACCTACATAAGCCTAGAGGCCTGGAGTTCCCATTCTCTCTTCCTCTCTATCTCTCTCTTTCTCTCTCATCAATCAATAAATAAGATATTTAAAAAAAAAAAAAAAGACCATTCAAGGCCACCCTGAAACTACATAGTGAATTCCAGGTCAGCCTGGACTAGAGCAAAACCCTACCTCAAAAAAAAAAAAAAAAAAAGACCAGTCTGTCAAGCTTGCCTCAAAAAGAAAAAAAAAAAAAAAAATATATATATATATATATATATATATATATATATATATATTGAGAATCTGAAGATTAAATCCAAACCATTTTTGAGAGTACATCCCAAGGGGTGAGTTGGAAAGAATTGAGGGTGGGATCCACAACAAGAGTTCTATCAGAGGTTCATCACTACCCCATAAAGTGTACCTGGAGTGTCCCTAGAGAAGGAGATCCCTTGCTGGACCTCCCCTGTCATCAAGGGTGACACCTAGTTTCACTACCCTAACTCAGCTGAGGCCCTAAACTGGAATGACCCCTGAGACTAGAGACCATCCCACCATGGCCGTGCACCACTATTGCACTTGTGTGAGCATCATGACAGATTATTTGCTGCTAAGTAGGTTAGACCATGAGTTGCTTGGACAGATATTGGTCATTTTCCCCCAGTCGCCCATGTAGCACCTTCTGGCACTAGACGCGCTGACTGTCTGGGGACTGACTCTCCAGCTTCCAGCCATGCCATTCCATTTTACATGTCAACCACATAAGGTGTCTTCAGCAGTAGGGTCTTACCACTAGCCTTTCGTGGGTCATCAAGTACTCTGACAGAAATCTGTCTGTCTTTTAGGAAACCTTGTAGGTCTCTCTGATCAAAAGCTCATTGTGGATGATAGCCATATGCTGGTACTGGAAGTTACAGGTCAGTGCCCACTAAGAAAAGGAAGAAAGTGAACCCTGTAACATCAAAACATAAGTTACCTACTTCCAACACACAATGGTAGAGTAAACCATTCCATTACAGAAAGAAGGCATAATAAGGAGAGATTGAATGAATGTAAGATCAATAACCACCAGGCAAACATCAGATATCTGCAGTTCCAAGTCCAACATCTGCACCCAGTGACGAAGTCTCTAGGGTTCTAATTCTGCCCCTCCAGCTGGGCTACTCACAGCCTGGTGAAAATTCCATCCTGAGCTGGCTGCTCTCCTTGGCAGCCAACCCATAGTACAGGCATCTCCATATTCCTTGGGTCTCCATTGCATTGGCCTTACTGGGTCTCCACACAGAATTCAACCCTGCTTCACATTGCCACATCTTAGCGACTCGTGGAACTATGTGCCCTTCCAGGCCCACTTTCTCACATTTCCCATGCTCCCAAAATCAGTATCAGGTGGGCAGCATAGCCAAGTTGGTAAATCTGGGGGCGGGGGTAATAAAGCTGGACCTTAAAGAGTAGGATACTCCTTCAAAATTCTCCCTTCATGCCCTTTCCTTTCAAAAGAATTTGTATTCTTACTAGCCTGACCCTGCAGTGAGTTGAGTCTCACCCTCAGTGTATCTTTTCCATACTCTCAGTGCAAACAGTTGGCCCACATGTAACGGTGATATCTCCTCAACTGCAGTTTAAGCAGCCTAAAACCAGTCTATGTGCCTGTAATTTCAAACCTGCTTGAATTTTCCACCAAGGGCATGAAAAGACAAAGGGAGAGAACTGATTAAAATATATACTGCCAAGAGGCCATGGACAAGTTCCAGAGACAAGATCGCACCACTGAGAGGGAGGAGAAGTTCTTTTTATAACTAAGTGGAAAGTTACTTGGTCTTTTTGTGGGCCATTTGCACTGTGTCTGTATCTGAATAGATAGGCAGGAATCTCACTATCTTGTTAAGAAATAAATTTTACAGTCTAAGCTGTCTTTCATGAGCTCTGCCATTTGGATGAGGTACTATGGGTCATTAGGAGTTGGGCTCTAGATGTTTGTATGGTTTGTTGGGGTCAGGGTCCAACTAGTTGTGGCCTGATTTTTACAAGTGTGGAAATTTTGCTCTTATGTTTGGTCTTCTGTCTCTACAATCTGTGACAATGTCCCATTGGCCTAGGCAAATCATATAGCCAAAGCTACCGTTAACTGAGCAGGAATGCACTCCGTCTGCCAGTGTCAGCCACATGGTAAAGCACATGGCGGTCTAAAAGATCCAAACAGGATCCAAACGGGAAGCGGGAAGGGAGTTTGGATAAAAGATCCAAACAGGAAGTAGGAAGGGAGTTGCAAATCAATCATAATCCAACAAAATGTAGCTTTCCGTAGTATGGGTGCCTCACTCTTTTTATTCTGCTCAGATGATATGATAGAGTGCCAGACACTGGGTCAGTTGTTGCCACTAACTCCACACATTAGCTCCTCTTCTACATTCCACAACTGGACAGATCATTTTCTCTTAAAGGGTAATAGAAATATCTACGGACCAGAAAAACCTATTTTACTTCACCTCTTTACCTGAAAGAGAATACTTGCACTCGAGATATTTCTATTACTTTTCTTGGGAAAATTATTGCCACAGGTTATCCTGAAAGATTTTAAATTTTGATTTGTATTTGTCTGTATTATGTTTAAGGTATGGCTAGTGAAGTGGAAATCTCATTTGAACTTCAGCTATGTCTATTACAAAGTCACCTTAAATAGCAGATTGCCTAACACGCGGTGCTGTGTGACAGTTTAAAGGTAACTCTAGTTCATCTGGTGATTTACTGGCTGTGGTCAGGTCTGGCAGGAAGAACTAAGAAAGCAAAGACCTCAGACAATGCATGTCCTTCTCTCTAAAGTCAGGCAAGAAAAGTTGTATCATGGTATTAAATACAATGTTTGTATCTTCTAAAAATACTGTTTTTTTATTTTATTTTATTTTTATTTATTGATTTGAGCAAGAGAATCAGAGAGAGATAATGGACACGTCTGGACCTCCAGCTGCTGCAAACGAACTCCAGACGCATGCGCCACCTTGTGCATCTGTCTTACGTGGGTCCTGGGGAGTTGAACCTGTGTCCTTTGGCTTTGTAGGCAAGCACCTTAACCACTAAGCAATCTCTCTAGCTCTAAAAATACTGTTTTTTGATGGAGTGCTGGGGCTATAATCTGTAGCCAAGAGCACTGTGACCTGTTCTTTGATGAGTATATCAGCACAGACCTACCAGCTTTAAACTTTTGTCTAACAAATGCTTGGGGCTGGAAACCAAGATGAGCTAGATTTACCCATTACATTTTAAAACTATTTTTTTTACAAAGTCACTGTATATATACTGGGAATCCCCATTGTTAAAAAAAAAAAAATACTGGGCTAGAGAGATGTCTTAACAGTTAAGGCACTTGCCTGTGAAGCCTAAGGACCCATGTTCAACTCTTCAGGTCCCACACAAGCCAGATGCACAAGGGGGCAAGCATGCAAGGTCACACATGCATACATGCTGGCACATGCATCTCGAGTTCAATTACAGTGGCTGGAGGTCCTAGTGCACCAATTCTCTCTCTTGCTGTTGCTATCACTCTCTTGCATAAAATACAGGCCAGTCTTTTGGGCTTGCCTCAAAAAGCAAAAGAGAAAGAAAGGAAGGAAGGAAGGAAGGAAGGAAGGAAGGAAGGAAGGAAGGAAGGAAAAGAAGAGAAGAGAAGAGAAAAGGAAAGAGAAAAAGAAAAAGAAAAAGAAAAAAGACCAGTCTACTATATTGTGCTGAAAACATAATTTCCATTCTTCCTTTTCAACAAACATTTTTAGAGCTAAGAAATTTCTTTTAGATAATGCAACCCTTCTGTTCATAATGGTCATTGTCTTGAACCTTATTCACCATGACTGTACCTTTGTTTAGTCCAAATGCTGGCAAGAAGCCCTGCCTAAACCAGAAGGCCAAACAGGCTCTCAGAAGGCTTCCATGAAGGAGGAAGAAAAAAAATAAATAATCAGACCATCCCACCCCCTCTGCACCCATTCACATGTGGTGGCTAAGGATTACATCACCCTGTGCATCACCCCCCAGACAAGGCAATGACCTCTAAAAGGTTGTGTCCCTCCTCTGTTTTTCAGAGACCATAGCACATAGCATACCTTTGGTCAGTACACATCTGCTCCCCACTACTCAGCCTCCCACTTAATTTGGAAACTGACCATAAAAATGAACACATATCCACACAGACTTCCATAGAACAGAAGTTAGAGTTTATGCCAAAGAAGACAGCACATGATAAAGATAAGTTCCCAGGAGTTCCACCTCCGGTTCTACCAGGGACTGCACGGTGATGACAGGTGACACCTTGCTGTGTCTTCATTTCTTTCTTGATCCCCCATCATTTGATGTCTTTATGATGTAACATAATTTGGAATTACTTTATATATTGACTTATCTTCTTTTTATTTTATCTTCTTTTATTTTTTTGAGAGGGAGAGGTATACATAGAGAGAGAATGGGTATGCCAGGGCATTCAGCCACTGCAAACAAACTCCAGATGCCTGCACCACCTTGTGCATCTGGCTTACATGGGTCCTAGGGAATTGAACCTGGGTCCGTTGGCTTTGCAGGTGAGCACCCTATCCACTAAGTCATCCCTCCAGCCCTGATTTATCTTCTTACTTGCTCTTAATGGAATGTCTGTGCTCTCTAGTTCCATTTGGCCATCTGAACCCCTACTGCATACCTAGTATCAGAGCAAAGGAAACATGCATTTAATTAATGAATAAAATATCAAATGACTTACTATGGATATTATATTCATTTAATTAATGAATGCAATATCAAATGGCTTACTATTGGTAGTCTATGACTTTTCATCTCGTCAAAGCAAAAATAAGAGTAAGTGATAAGAACATAAAAGAAATATGGGCTGGAGAGATTGTTTAGTGGTTAAGACACTTGCCTGCAAAGCCAAAGGACCCATGTTCAATTCCCCAGGACCCACATAAGCCAGATGCACATGCATAAGGTGGTGCATGTGTCTAGAGTTTGCTTGCAGAGGCTGAAGGAAGGCCCTGGGATACCCATTCTCTTTCCCTCTGTCTCTCTCTCTTTCTCTCTCTCTCTTTCTCTAATAATAAATAAATAAAAAGTTTTAAAAAGAAATATTAGCTTCCCTTTATAGTTCCCAAAAGAAGAAATGGTGTCAAAGTGAAAAACCCCTATTTATCACCCACACTATTATTGCCTTTTGTTTAGCAGTGTACATGGCAACTTATGTTTTATATATATGTGATTTTTTTTCCTGGAGTCAGAGAGCCTCACTCTATCCAAGGCTGATGAAACCTCACTATGTAGCCCAAGATGGTCTCAAACTCACAACAATCCTACTACCCCAGCTTCCCAAGTGTGGGGATTCAGGCATGAGCTACCACATAAGTAGGGTTTTTGTATTGTTTGCATGCTTTTATTTTCTTTTTTTGAGGCAAGCCCAACAGACTGGCCTTTTTTCTTTTTAATGCAAGAGTGAGAGAGAGAGAGAATTGGTGTGCCACGCCTCCAGCCACTGTAATAGAACTCCAGGCATATGTGCCACCTAGTGCATATGTGCAACCTTGTACACTTGCGTCACCTTGCATCTGGCTTATGTGGGACCTGGAGAGTCGAACATGGGTCCTTAGGCTTCACAGGCAAGTGCCTTAACCACTAAGCCACATCTCCAGCCCTTGCTTGTTTTTGACATAACCCAGATAACTACAGTGAACACAGAAATTGGAAAGTCCTTCTTATCTCCCTGGCACTTGTCTTTCTAGCATTCCTCACCTGATCTGACTCAGCATTTAAATGCACAATTTAGCCTACTCACCAAGTCAGTTTCTTCACTTCTATTTTGCACTTATTCCTCAGAATTTTTGCATTATTTTTGCTCAGCTTAACAATCAACCCCCAAGGAACTTAAGGTTAATTGGAACCTAAAAGTTTAAAAATACTATATGTAGCTCTGCAGGAGTAGAAGAGTAGAGTAATTGTATAAACTGGGCAAAGCTACTAGGATTAATTGCCATTAACCAGTGTTTTCAGTACAACATTTAATTGAAAAGACCACGCTGATGGTTGGTGAAGAGCTCTGGGCTTCATCCTCATGCCGCCCACAGCCATTCAATTTGTATCCGATTCCTCTATCCCAACCTAAAGGACAAATCACTACAGCTCATCGTTTTTCCCTTAATATTCTTTTCTTTCATTTGGGAACCTTGAGCAAAGTTTTTATCTGCTCTTCATTTGTTGTTTACAAATAGATAAGATGATGCATCTGGTATTTGCCATTCATAGTTGCCCCTGGACATAAAAGTACAGGTCTCCTTGAAATGTCTCCTCTGGAAAAAAAAATCAATGTGATCTTCTATTCGGGCTGTCTTTCTAAGCATTTCTGGCCACAGCAAATACATTCATGCAATGTCAGATGTTTAAGGTACATGTTAAGCTAAAGCCTGATGTCTTTACTTTGAGTTTTGCCCATGGAGCTGCCATCTCTCTGGGATTATTTCCCATCTTCCTTCACTCTAGTCAGATGAAATTATGCCTGGCTCTTCAGTGTTTTCTGAGGCTTTGCCTCTGGAATGCTCGTCTCTTCTGGGCAACTGTGCTACATCACTGTGTTTGAAAGCAATCTGAACTTGCAGGGGACTCTTACTTATCTCACAGGACTTTGTTGTGATGGATCAGATATGAGGTGTCTCCCCAAAAAGTCCCTGTGTTGAAGGCTTGGACACAGCTGATGGTACTTTTAAAGGTGGTTGGGTGCTAGAGAGATGGCTCAATAGTTAAAGGTGCTTGCTTGCCAAGCCTGCTGGCCTGGGTTCAATTCCCCAGTACCCATGTGAAGTCTGAACCACAAATAACACATGTGTCTGAAGTTTGTTTGCACTGAAAAGAAGCCCTGGCACGCCCATACTCTCTCTCTCCCTCTCTCTCATAAATAAATTATACTGTTTTTACAAAAAGATTATTGGGTTGTAAACACATTGACATCATTGATGATTTAACTCATTGATGAGTTTTTAACTAAATAGCCTAGTAGGAAGTAGGCCTGGTTGGAAGAGTAGGTCACACTGGGGTGGGTTGCTTTTGAAGGGTCTACCTTGTCCCCAGACTCTTCTTCTCTGTCTGCTTCCTGATTGCCATGAGGTGAGCAGCCCTGCTCCACAATGGCCTTCGACCACCATCATATCTGCCTCACTACAATGTCATAGCAATGAAGCAGGCCTTCCATCGACTAAAACCTGAGAAATTGGGAGCCTGAATAAAACTTTCATCCCTTAAGTTATTCATCTCAGGTATTTTGTCACAGTGATACAAAGTGACTAACATAATGTCTTTTCTTATAGTTGTTTAGAAAAATTCTTACCTTCCATATCAGCAATAAGTTATTTTTATTCAAGAAACATGTCTTAGCCGGGCGTGTTGGTTCACACCTTTAATCCCAGCACTTGGGAGGCAGAGGTAGGAGGATCGCCATGAGTTCAAGGCCACCCTGAGACTACATAGTGAGTTCCAGGTCAGCCTGGGCTAGAATGAGACACTACCTTGAAAAACCAAAAAAAAAAAAGAAAGAAAGAAAGAAAGAAAGAAAGAAAGAAAGAAAGAAAGAAAGAAAGAAACTTGTCTTCTTCACCTCTTTTTTTTTTCTCACAGTCTCATTACTTGGTTAAATGAATAAATTCATTTGTGACATGGAAGATCTGATTCACATTTGGAATTCAATATAGTTATTAATAAGATAACCATCTATTGTCTTGTTTGAATGCCAAGATTAGTAGGGAGATAGAAAGCTAGTGAATGCACGAGAGCAGATGGACTAAGAAGAGTTTTTTGCTGTCATGTACATTAAGGGGCCTGGGTACATGTCAGATTTATAGAAGAATTACAAATCCCATCCTGAACAAGTGATAAACTTAGGCCACAAATGGAGGGCACCAGCACCTCATACTGTAAGAAACTAGGGCATGAGCCGGGCATGGTGGCGCACGCCTTTAATCCCAGCACTCAGGAGGCAGAGGTAGGAGGATCGCCATGAGTTCGAGGCCACCCTGAGACTCCATAGTGAATTCCAGGTCAGCCTGGGCTAGAGTGAAACCCTACCTCAAAAAAACAAAAAAAAAAGAAAAGAAAAGAAAAGAAAAGAAAAGAAAAAGAAACTAGGGCATGCTGTATTGATAGAGGAGTTTACTCCAAAAGGTACAAAAAAGTACAGCTTCTTTTTTGTTCTTGTTTGCGTGACTCTGTTCATGTATACATACCCATGAGTTCAAAGTGCAGTGAGTGTATGTCCACAAAACAAAACACATGTGGGATGATTCCAGTGTCTGGTTAAGTCTGAAAAAAACATTGCTCAAGATAGTCCATAAGGGCTGGAAAGATGGCTTAGTGGTTAAGCGCTTGCCTGTGAAGCCTAAGGACCCCGGTTCAAGGCTCGATTCCCCAGGACCCATGTTAGCCAGCTGCACAAGGGGGCACACGCGTCTGGAGTTCATTTGCAGTGGCTGGAGGCCCTGGAGCGCCCATTCTCTCTCTCTCTCTCTCTCTCTCTCTCTCTCTCTCTCCCTCTCCCCCCCCCCCCCGTATCTGTCTTTCTCTCTGTGTCTGTCACTCTCAAATAAATAAATAAATAATGAACAAAAAAATTAAAAAAAAAAAAGATAGTCCATAAAGGTATAGCCAAACTCAAAAGCTGTGAAGACAATCTGCATCGGGACTAGAAAAGCTGGGAACATTCCTAGAACCAAGGGCCTGAGACAAACATGAAATGTGCAGCAAAGTTGTGAGAATCACAAGCAGAGAAAGAAGTGAGGCATGGATTGGTCAGGTGACTTTGGAAAGGGAAGAAGAAAGTGAAATACAACTTGAGGCCACCGGGTCCTCATCCTCTAAGTCGCTTAAGATAGTCAATGAAACTTTTTTTAAAGATTTTATTTACATTTATTTAGTTATTATAGACAGGGAGAGGGAGAGAAAGAGAATGGGCATGCCAGGGCCTGTAGCCACTGAAAATGAACTCCAGATGCATGTGCCACCATGTGAAGCTGGCTTACGTGGGACCTGGAGAATCGAACCTGGGTCCTTAGGGTTCACAGGCATGTGCCTTAAACCCACTAAGCCATCTCTCCAGCTCAATGAAACCTTTGTTTCCACAGGAAGCCAGATTATTGCTTCATCTACTGATGCACAAACATTAACAGATATATAAAGTCATTGATCTCAGTGCTTAGTTACTATTCCTGGTTATTATGAAGATATTAATTATTCTCCCTCTTGCAAGCAGAACTTGATTTTTTTTTATTCTGAACAAATACATTTAAAGCAGACATGGCAGAATAAATGCCAAAATTAGCTTCAAAACTTTAAAAATAGGGGGAGGGAGGGCATTACTATGGGATATTGTTTACAATCATGGAAGTTGTTAATAAAAAACTTTGGAAATAGAGGTGTATGGGGGCTGGAGGGATGGCTTAGCAGTTAAGGCATTTGCCTGCAAAGCCAAAGGACCCAGATTTGATTCCCCAGGACCCACATTAGCCACATGCACAAGGGGGCGCAAACATCTGGAGTTCGTTTGCAGTGGCTGGAGGCCCTGGTGAGCCCATTCTCTCTCTCCCTCTCTCTCTTTCTCTGTCAAATAAATAAATAAAATTATTTTTTTTAAAAAATAGATATGTTTGGAGAGAGCCTTGCCTTACTAGCCATGAAAGCAAATGATGAAAACTGGCGTGATCAAGTCAGTAAGGTCCTCCTACAGGAACCATCACAGATCAACTAAGTAGAATAAGTTACTCAACTATACACATCAATGCCTAAAATAATTTAATATATAAAAAAGAAATGGAATTAAAAAATAAAAAATAAAAAAAAGCCAGGCGTGGTGGCACAAGCCTTTAATCCCAGCACTCGGGAGGCAAAGATAGGAGGATTGCCATGAGTTCAAGGCCACCCTGAGACTCCAGCCTGAGTTTGAGTGAGACCCTACCTCGAAAAATAAAATAAATAAATAAAAAGTAAAAAAAATAAAAAAGAAGTGGAGCTGGAGAGATAGCTTAGCAGTTAAGATGTTTGCTTGCAAAGCCTAAGGACCCAGGTTCAATTCTCCAGGACCCACGTAAGCCAGATGCATAAGGTGGCTCATGCATCTGGCATTCATTTGCAATGGCTAGAGGCCCTGGAGCACCCATTCTCTCTCTCTCTCTCTCTCAAATAAGTGAAATATTTCTTAAAAGAGAGATTATCACAGACAAGTGGTAAGAAATAAATCACTAAAATATGCAACAATGCAAAAATTAATTGGACAAAAGTGCATCTAGAACCTTAACTTCGTATATAAATTCTATGTGTTTTATAAAAATAAAAACTTATGGTATATTGTCCATAAGTATGGAAGTTTTCAATAAAAAGTTTTTTGATTTTTGTTTTTGGTTTGTTTGGTTTTTTGAGGTAGGGTCTCACTCTAGCCTAGGATGACCTGGAATTCACTATGTAGTCTCAGGGTGGCCTCCAACTCATGGTGATTCTCCTATCTCTGCCTCCTGAGTGCTGGGATTAAAGGCATGTGCCACCATGCTCGGCTCTAAAATGTTTTTGGTTTTTTTTTTTTTTTAATATATAAATATTGAGCTAAGAGGGCTGGAGAGATCACTAAGTGGTTAAGGCGCTTGCCTGAAAAGCCTAACAACTCAGGTTCGATTCCCATCACTCAGGTGAAACCAGATACACAAAGTGGCACATGTATCTGGAGTTTATTTGCAGCAGCTGGAGACCCTGGAGCACTCATCATATTCATTCTCTCTTCTTCTCTCTCTCTTCTCCACGCAAATAAATAAACATAGCATTTTAAAAAAAGAAAGAAATTAAGCTAGGCATGGTGGGGCACACCTTTAATCCTAGCACTTGGGAGGCAGAAGTAGGAGGATCACCATGAGTTCAAGGTTACTCTGAGACTACATAGTGAATTCCAGGTCAGCCTGGGCTAGTGGGAAACCCTACCTTGAAAGACCAAAAAAAAAAAAAAACCATGAACTAAGAAAAGATAGGTGAATTCTGTTGCAGGATGAGAAATAACATTCCAAATATCACAATAAACACAAATGTAAATATATATATATATATGGCTGGAGAGAGGCTTAGCAGTTAAGGCACTTGCCTGCAACGCCAAAGGACCCAGGTTTGATTACCCAGGACCCACATAAGACAGATGCACAAGGTGGCACATGAATCTGGAGTTCATTTGCAATGGCTGGAGGCCCTGGCATGCCCATTCTCTATCTATCTATCTATCTATCTATCTATCTATCTATCTGCTTCTCTCTCTCTCTTCCTCTTTGTCTCTCTCTCTTTCTCTCTCTCTCTCTCTCTTCCTCTTTGTCTCCCTCTCATATATATATATATAGAGAGAGAGAGAGAGGTAGATATCATTTACAGGGCTGGACAGATGCCTCAGCAGTTAAAGGCACTTGTTTATAAAGCCTGACAGCCTGGGTTCGATTCCTCAGTCCCCACAAAATACCAGATGCACAAAGTGGTGTATTTGTCTAGAGCTTGTTTGCAGAGGCAAGAGGCCCCAGAGTGCCCGTACTCTCCCTTTCTCTCCTCTCCCTCTCAAATAAATAAATAAATATTTTAAAACATATATATATCATTTGCATTAAACTTTTAACTTCTGTACTTCAAAATATCATTGAAAGAGCTAAATAGAAAATTGGAAAAATACTTGTAATAACATTCTCAATACATAAAGAATTAAGTCAACCATAGGCTGCAGTAACAGGACATTGAGAAATCAAGCTGGAAATGAGATGGAAGCCAGCTCCTTGCCAGTTAGTTGTCATAGTGCTGGAAAGCACTATGAAAGCTGCTGGGGGCGGGGGGGAGGTCATCAATAGTATAAACAGTGGATCCTGCTAGCTACAAAATGAACCAGCCAGGCAAGAAGCACCCATGGGTGCAAGAGAGGCACATAGGTTATGGGGGTAATCAATTGCTCTCTGATTAGATATGAGGCCTGCTTAGTAGAATGGAATTCATGCCTGGTATTGAGAACAAAGTAAAAAACCAATGGCCTGGAAGGTCATAGACCCTAGAGGGAAGCTTCCACTGTTCTTTGGCTAAACGGGACATTATGCAAAGTCCTTACTAAAAGAAGTGCTTTCACATGCTACTGTCAAGAATATAGAACTTCTCCTAGGAAATCTGGCAATATAGAAAAAGAGTATTAAAAACATTCACACACAGGGCTGGGCTAGGAGATAGCATGCCCCACATAAACCCTAGCCTGGTGATGCATGTTTGTTGGAAGTAGGAGGGTCAGAAATTCTAGGTTATCCTCAGCTACATAGTGAGTTCAAGGACAGTATTCATGAGACCTTATCTTGAAAGAAAGAAAGAAAGAAAGAAAGAAAGAAAGAAAGAAAGAAAGAAAGAAAGAAAGAAAGAAAGAAAGAAAGAAGAAAAGCTCACGTCCAGACTGGGGACAGTTGCCTTTGGCATCCCAGATGTCCCAGGCATGCTGAATTGAGAAGTTATTACCAACCTTGAAATGTGGGTAGGTGTGTGGTACCCTACAGCCCAACCCCCACAGCTTGACATCCCAGAGCCAGAACCCTCTGAAACACCTGGAGGAAAAAGAGGTTCACCAGGAGCTCAGCCCATCCTCCATCAAACACAGCCGTTTCTGAGTTCCTGTGAAGGTGATCATGTCCAATATGACCTGGGGCAATTCATCCAATAAAGAGGAAAGAATCTGAGAGTTAGGGGAGTGGCTCCAGGTGCAGCTGTACTAGGATGTGTGATGCAATGATGAAGACCATAAGGGCTGGAGAGAAGGCTTAGTAGTTAAGGTGCTTGCCTGTAAAGCCTAAGAACTCATGATTGAATCTCTAGGTCCCAGGTAAGCCAGACACATAGTGACACAAGCCACAATGTAGTACATGCACACAAGGAGGCACACACATCTGGAATTCATTTGCAGTGGTTGAAGGTCCTGGCGTACCCATTGTCTCTCTCTCTCTCTCTCTCTCAAATAAATAATAATAATAATTTTTAAAGCATTACAAAAAGACCATGAGCCGGGCGTGGTGGCGCACACCTTTAATCCCAACACTCAGGAGGCAGAGGTAGGAGGATCGCCATGAGTTCGAGGCCACCCTGAGACTCCATAATGAATTCCAGGTCAGCCTGGGCTAGAGTGAGACCCTACCTCGAAAAACCAAAAAAAAAAAAAAAATGACCATGAGCTGTCTCTGTTCAAATTCCAACTCTGCCTCTTACTCAACTGCGTGACCCCTGCATAGTTTCTAACCAGTCTGTGCATTAGTTTTCTCACCTGTAAAGTAGTGCATAATACTGCCTACCTTAGTTGGAAGATTAAGCACAAGAAGCCCCACCATAGAACAGATAGGAAACGTTTAATAAATGCTCACCATGTAATTGTTCTCTTTGCCATTCTGGATATTGGGAGATCAGTCTTCATCAGGCCATCACTGCATGGGCACTCACAGAGGCCCAGAGCACTGCCAGATTGCTTGTCAGTCTTCTCTACAAGAGTCTCCTCTCATTCAAGTCCCTCAGAGATGAAGCTTTGACCCCAGGCCATAGCTAAGAGATGCTTATGGCCCGGGCAGTCAGCATTTGAGTGAGAGCCAACAGGCAAATGTACAGGGCCAACCTCCTTTCCCACAAAACACTGCAGAGCCCAGGCCAGCTCTCCTCAGTAGGGTTTTTCACTCCCCCTGGAAACAAGTAGGGGATAACTTTGCTTGGACCAAGTCAGAGGTCATGGGACAGGCCTGGCTACCTGAGGGAAGTTAGATCACAGAGAAGCTACGCCTGAAACCCACTGGAGCAGGCATGTGGGGTAGGGGAGAGAGACCAGGAAGCCATTACAGTGTTCACATGTGGGGCACCCTGAAGGAAGGGAAACAGTTTCCATCCTCCCAGCTCTGTTGAAGAGGGTGCTCAGAACCTCTGCCCCCCAACTACCTCAGGACAGTACTGGCCGAAGGGCCCACAGTGATTTTCAGCTCTCTCGGGGACTCCTACCAAAGCCCCACCTTTCCCGTGAGCATAGTCTTTACTCAATGCTGCTTCCTCTTCAGGTTGAGAGACTAGTTTGGGCTCTGTCCCTTCCTTGCTTTCCTGATGCCCTTGGAACCATAAATACATAGGATAATGCCCAGCTACAATCCCTCCTCCTCAAAACCAGTGACAAAGCAAGACCCCCAAAACCCGGGGCTTGGTCCATTAGGGCTTCCTAAAGGACATATTTGGAAATGGCCAGGCCTAGAGAATTAGATGAGTAAGGAAGTTCACTGAGGCAAGACACCAACTTAGAGAAGTACGGGCTATGTTGCTATGGGCTGAGTTATATTCCCCAAATGTTCATGTTAAAGCTTTAGCCCCAGTGCAGTAATATGTGGCGCTGGAGCCTTGGGAGGTCATCAGGTCAAGAGGTCAGAAGGATGGAAGCCCCATAATGGAGTTAGTGCCCTTCTGATAAACAGCTCATTCTCTATGAGAAGACAGACTGGACAAGAAGCCCATTAGCCACTCTTAGGCACAACAGTCTTCTGTTTTCTCTTCACAATGGAGTGTATTTACTTTATCCTTATTTACCTAGTAACTTATTATTGATTCTCCAAGGAACCAAAATAAAAATAGCTTAAGCCAATAATCACCTCTGGAATTTCTTAATAGCTACAACTACTATTCACTAGTTATCTACTAATCTTTCATAATGACAAAGTTCATATTTTAGGCAACATTTCCATAGTTTTTCTGGAAATAGCTGGGTTGATGCCATATGCTCAAATGGTTCATTTGCATATAATTTCCATTCTGTTTGACAATACTCCATCTGGGCTCACAGCTACCAAAGATAATTCAGTGTCCAGCACTTTGTCTGAGGTTCCATTGCTAGTATGTCAGAGACACTTGCCAATAATTACATGTAAAAAAAAAATGCCATTGAAAGAATTGAAAATTTTAGGTTTAAAAAAATAGTAACAGCCAGGTGTGGTGGTACATGCCTTTAATTCCAGCACTTGGGAGGCAGAGGTAGTAGGATCATTAGGAGTTTGAGGCCACCCTGAGACTCCATAGTGAATTCCAGGTCAGCCTGGGCTAGAGTCAAACCCTACCTTGAAAAAACAAAACTAAACAAAAAAGATAAACAAAACTAAACAAAAGAGAAAAAATAGTAACAATGATGTGGAATCTGTCTAAAATCTAGTCCTGTCTTCATTTAAAGTTAGGAAGCAATGGGTTTGTTTCAGTAACAGGAAAAAGAAAGACTTTACTGCCTGGAGAGCACATTAATCAGGGTCTACTTGGAAAAACAGAACTAATGCCAAGTGTTTGTAACTTCATACAAGGGACCACCTATAAGGTATTGGGAAAGTTGAGAGGTCAAACCTGGGATACTGAAATAACCCACAGATCCAAAACAGTAACAAGTTGTTACAACTATGTTAACAAAAAACCAGAAGACAGGGTAACAGAGCAGAGAAGTGGAAGATTTGGAAAAAAAAAAAAAAAAAAAAACCCTTCCTCCTGGGTGAAATATGATAGAAGCCAGATGGCAAAGAAGCTTGAGATATGCACTGTACAGGGCAGCCCTCCTGGGATTTAGAGTGGAGGAAACGGGTACCAGACCTCACATCACACAGCAAATGTGTGGCCCTGTGTGCTAGCAAAGAACCAGAAGCTTGCCAGAAAGATCCCTTTCGTTCTTTCTTTCTTTCGTTCTCTCTCTCTCTCTCTCTCTCTCTCTCTCTCTCCTCCACCCCAAGAAAAGAGTCCAGTACCTCAAACTTTACACATTCGTATTCACTGTCCTCTAGTCTTCTCAAGAGCAGCTTACCCACCCCCACCCCACATCAGACACACTTACTCGTGCCACTCTTGGAGTATTTACATTTGTGCAGTGGAACTTACATTTCATCATCTCAGTCCCTGGAATCTGATCTAGACTAATCGGCTCTGAACTCTTCACTTTTTCAAGGCCTCTGGACTTTGTGCCATATCCAGGTTTCTGACCTTTACCAAAGCCCATGGTCTGACTGCACTTCCCCATTCCAACAGTTCTTTCCTCACAAAACTAATAGAGCCAAACACAGAAGTCTCAGTGTGCTACGCTTGTGATGGCAACTATGACTAAAACTAAACCATGACTAAAACTCATGTGGATCTATCAAACATTAAGATGAATAATAAGAAGAGATAGCATAGTATGAATTAAATCCTCCTTTGATACAGGTGGACAGGTAACATGTCAACTTGATCAATCCAGATGGAGCTACATGAACACATGAATTAGGGGCCTAGAAGGAGCCATGAGAACTGAAAACACAAAAAAATAAGAAGAGATGCGATGGTGGACCTTGGGCAACGGGCTGCAGGACAAAGGGGTGAAATTCTTCTGTATTCCCTGGTTTGATTTAAACCACCACAGACTCAGTCCTTGGATCTCGTGCTTGCTGTTCTCTCCTCTTGGCTCTGCTCTGAGGCCGCATGGCTCATTCCTTCAGGTTCCTCAGATCTTACCCAGGTGTTACCTTCTCAGGGAGACCTTCCCTGAGCATCCTACTTAAAATAGCAATTCCTCTTCTATTTTCACCCCTTAACACCGTTAATGTCTGTATGATTTTCTTTTTAATATTGTTTTAATTTTTATTTATTTGCAAGGAGAGAGAGAATGAGAATGGGTGCACCAGGACCTCTAACCCACTGCAAACCAACTCCAGATGCATGTGCCACATTATGCATCTGGCTTTACATGGGTACTAGGGAATCAAACCTGGGTTGTTCGTTTTTGTAGGCAAGTACCTTTACCACAGAGCCATCTCTCCAACCCTCTATATGATTTTCTTATTCATTTTACTTCCTGTCTGTCTGTCCCAGTTATACTATAATCTTCATAATAACAGAGGTTTGCTTTACTCACCAGTAAACATGACTAGCACCACTTAATGAATCTTCATGAGCAAATCATATATTACTAGGTGAAAAAACTAATAACCAGTAAATTTTGAAAACTCACTTCCTTTTTGCTTATTTTTGTTTTGCTGTTTCACACTCAGGTAGTTCTTGTAATATTAACTGCCTGAAATCTTCCATGTTGGTTATTTTGTATATTTATCCTTCAAATATTCCTTGAAATTCAACCTGATGAAGCATGATGCTAGCCAAGTTCAAGGAACTGATATCCTTGGACAAAAGGAAAAAAGTCTTGCTCCAAGCCATGAAGTTTCCCATGCTGTGACTCAAGAAAAAAAAAAAAAAATCAGGGCTGGTGAGATGGCTTAGCGGTTAAGGGCTTGCCTGTGAAGACTAAGGACCCGGTTCGAGGCTCGATTCCCCAGGACCCACGTTTAGCCAGATGCACAAGGTGGCGCATACATTTGGAGTTCGCTTGCAGTGGCTGGAGGCCCTGGCACACCCATTCTCTCTCTGTGTGTCTGCCTCTTTCCCTGTCTGTCACTCTCAAATAAATAAATTTTAAAAAATTAAATAAAAGAGAAAAAGAAAAATATCTTTAAGAGCAAGCTAATCTCCCCTGAGGAATGACATTTACAAAAGGGCACAATGAACCCTGGGATTTGTTTACTTAAACATTTCAGTTGTTAGTCTAAAACACTGAAGAATTATAGCTTAGACAGTCTGGTTAACTGTCTTTTAGATAAGAGAATCTGAAAGGTATACTTTTCAAGGACTTTAAATTGTAGTCAACGTGAATTTTCAATTTCCTTTGAAAAGACCAGTAATTCCTTGCAAAGGAATCCAAAGGTATTAATAGCATGAAGAAGAAGAAAAAAAAAAAAAAACTACTCTTTATCCTCTTCAAAGGGCCTCGCATTCAACTTTGCTTAGTGAGTCACCACTCAGAATGAATCAGTGATTTGAGTAAAGAAGATAAGAATAGAGTTCAGAGGAAGGTCTGCCAGTCTGGGCTCCAGGCTATGATAGTTGAGTTTATGGTTCAACTTGACTGGCCACATAGTACCCCTTTTATCCACTTCTTCATTTTAAACATACTTCAGCATACTTAATCTTGATATCAAATATGTAGGTTATCCATGCGGTCTGTGGACTCTTCCCCCCAGGACTTTTCCTTATGGTTTGTATATTTTTGCTGTGATCACATGTCCACTGTGAGTGCCAGGGTGACTGTGGTAACGTCCATCTCCTGTGCTACAGGACAGCTGCCACAGAGAGGTTTGGTATTAGCTGAGTTGTTACTTATTTTTACATCATCTTCTGGTGTGAGGATTTGGGGACTACATAGGTAAATATGAATTTAAACTCCACTTACAAGTGAGACAAGGTAGAGAAATATACTGAGTCACTTCCCTGGGTTGGCAGACAAATGGCTTCTGGTTGCATTTCACTAAGAGTCCAACTCTCTAAGGAACCCAGCCCCATGCACAGGCTGTTTCCTATCTTACAAGGGTCTAGGCCCAAACCTTTTACCCTCGCTAACACAGACATTAAATCTTCAGCCACCAGTGCTATGGATCTAGTTCTAGAACAGTATCTTTCTGAGCAATGTGGCATACGCTCATGATGTCACATATCAAGTTTCACATTTCTTCATTGTTTCAGTTACTCAAGGAGTACTCTCTTCATTTTGAGCTTGGCTACTGCATTTAAATTTCTATAGTAGTATTTTATCCCAGATTAACATACATGAAGAAAAGGATAAATGTAATATAGGGAATCTCAATGAGCTTTGTCACTAGAACCCAGGAAAAACATTTTTATAACTTTTTCCCATCAGAGAACATGCTAATTATAATGACAACATTCTTATTTTTTTTTTAAATGTGTTTCTAGCCGGGCGTGGTGGCACACACCTTTAATCCCAGCACTCGGGAGGCAGAGGTAGATGGATCAGGGTGAGTTCAAAGCCACCCTGAGACTGTACAGTGAATTCCAGGTCAGCCTGGGCTAGAGTGAGACCCTACCTCAAAAAATAAAAAATAAAAAATGTGTTTCTATTTGGCAAATGATTGTGGTTTGCTCAGAAATATTGTCTAATGTTTCATATGAATAATACTATGATACCATCATCATGTTTGAATATTTGATTATGTTTTTGGTTGTTCCTTGAAATGTGCTCATAGAATGTCTTTCCTGGGTGTTGCACTAATTCATTCAAGCCATTGAGTGCTCTATGTGGAAAATGATTTTTTTAAATTGTATCACTACCATGAAACTAAGGAGCAAATATGCCAGCAGGAAAAGAATGATTAACAACTACTAGACCACAAGGTCATAAGATTATTATTTTACTAAAAGTTGTCCCTTGATCACGGGTCTGTAGGAACCAATGGTAATAAGACCTAAGTAGATTTCGTAAGTGTGTTTAAATTGTGCAAGTTTTGTATATCCCTACACCCAGAGGGCCAAATTCGTTTAGTGCTTTCACAGGATCTCCCAACCTTACTTTTCAAGACTGTTCGCACTTCACTCTCATATTTCCAAACGTAATCTGTCTTTAAAATCAATTGTTGCTTCCTTCAGGAGTTCACCTCACCAGGAGAGCAAATGCCCATCTCACCCCTCCTCTGTGCTCACAATGCTCCCGAACACTCAGAGCATAAGACACCTGCCGCTCTCACTTGCAGCATATGGGGTCTTCTGTGCTCAAAGTTATGCTCTAAGGAGAGAATCTTTGCTCTATCTTCACTTCCCAGAGCACTTAAAACTAATTCTGTCTTCAGCATACAAAGGACTCAATAGATCGTTCTATTTAGTTTTTTATTAGCAGATATTACGTATACATAATAATGGGTTTTATTATGATACTTTCACACATTATATAATGTTTTTGATCATATTCATTCCATAGTCCTGGGGAATCAAACACAGGCCAGCAGGCTTTATAAGTAAGAGCCTTTTTCCACTGAGTCACCTTCCCAGCCCTGCTGTCATTGTGTGTGTGTGTGTGCACTCAGTGTGTTTAATTAGGATTGCTTGCAGGAGCATGGGTAAAGGCTTATTTACAAAAGCATAGGCTACCAATGGATACACCACTAAAGAAAAGTATCTCCTATCCCCTGCAACAATTAACTTCCTGTAGGTCCTCAGAGTCAATAAATCATTCTGATAGCCTTTAATACACAAATGATAACAAGCCTAACTACACAGAATCAATTTGATTAACAAGCAACGACGTGTATTTCTTCCTCTTCTTCTTATTTGCTTTTGAGACAGAGACTTACTATGCAGCCTAGGCTGGCTTTGAACTCATGGCACTCCTCCTACCCAGCCTCTTGAGTAATGGGATCACAGGCATGTGCCACCACACCCACCTGTATTTCTTTCTTTCTTTTTTTAATTTTTCAGGGTAGGGTCTCACTCTAGACCAGGCTGACCTGGAACTCACTATGCAGTCTCAGGGTGGCCTTGAACTCACAGCGATCTACCTACCTCTGCCTCCCGAGTGCTGGGATTAAAGGCGTGCGCCACCACGCCCGGCTCCACCTGTATTTCTTGTTAAAGGGGAACACCTAATTTATATTCAACTATGAGGAAGTTTGCCTTTCAGAATACAAATAATACCTTGATAGAAAGCCATATGGTACTATATTTGGAGACCCTAAAATCCAAATGTATATGGTTCATTAGAAATAAAGTAAAAATTCAGGAATTTGGTTGACCTGATTTTTACATTTAACATACATTTTGGGTTTGGTTGTTGTTTTGCTTGTTGGCTGGTGTTTTGTTGTTTTGTCTTGTTTCATGAGTCAGGGTCTATGTAGCTCAGGTTAGACTCAAACTCAAGGCAATCCTCCTGTCTCAGCATCCTAATGCTAAGACTGCAATACTGTATTCAGAATGTTTAGGGTCAGAGCCTGGCCTTGACAGCCCTAACAAATTAGGCTTTGAAACACATCCTCAAATGATGGTTTAAAAAGCACATAATCAATTGTTGCTTCCTTCAGGAGTTTACCTTGCCAGGAGAGCAAGTGCTTGGGAGCATCGTGAGAACAGAGGAGGGCTGAAGAGGTGGCTTAGCAGTTAAGGCACTTGCCTGCAAAGCCTAAAGACCCAAGTTCAATTCCCCAGGACCCACATAAGCCAGATGCACAAGGTGGCACATGGGTCTGGAGTTCGTTTGTAGTGGCTGGAGGCTCTAGTGTGCCCATTCTCTCTCTCTAATAAATAAATAAAATAAAATATTGTTTTAAAAACCATGTAATAATAAAAAGCAGGAAAAGATTTATTCAGTGGGGTTAAACTGGGAAGAGGAACAAATAAAGAGGCCCAATGACACCCCCAACCAAGTTCATATTTCAGATCCTGAAATGAGGTTTGGGACAGCCAAAGGTATGCCCAACTAAGTCGTCCTGGTAAAGGTGTGGACTTTTCATAGTTTCCACTCCAGTCTCTCCTACAAGGTGCCTGACAGGCTGTCAGAACTGTACGGAATCTCTCCCTGAAAGACAAATTAAACTTCTGGCTGTCATCAGACTTCAGCCTTCAGTCTTCTTTCCACTCTGCTGTCAACTTGATCAGATTAGGAATTGAGTAAGTGGGTGTTTCCAGGAAAGACTGATGGAGGAGGAAGCCCTTCCTCCAGAATGGACAACACTTCTGGCAGTGGACTATGTATTAAGAAACCCCGAGAGAACGAAAAGCCTTTGGCCTGTGCTGCTCACTGCATCTACTCTGCTGCTGCTGTCCTTCACGGACACTGGAACCCGGCTTCATCAGCCCCCCAACATGGACTGAAGACCACTGGCTCTCTAAGAATCCTCCCTCAGTGCCAAATTGGGACTACCAAAGCACCCAGCCCCATAGACTGAGGTGTCTGGCTCTCTGGTTCTCTAGCAATCCAGCCAGTAGACAACCATTGTTGTACTGCCCAGCCCATATCCGGTAAGCTAATCTAGTAAATTCCCTTTATAGTATACATTCACTTTATCAGTTCTGTTATTTGTCTACAGAAAGAATCCTGACTAACACAGATGATGGTGCCGGGAGTTTGAGGCCAGCTCTGGCTACATAAAGAGATTGAGGCCAGCCTAAGCTACATTAGGAAACTAATGTTTCAAAAGGGGGGCAGCTTAAAAATTATCTCAAAATTTGTTTTTGGCTTTGTATGTTCTTTGATATAGCTTTCAGAAGTTAAGGCTAAATATCAATTTTTCTGGGCTGGGGATATGGCTTAACAGTTAAAGACGTTTGCTGGCAACAGGCTGCCCACCTGGGTTTGACTCCCCAAATTTCATGGAAAAACAGATGCACAAAGTGGTACATGTGTCCAGAGTTTGCTTGCATTGGAAAGAGGCTCTGGCACATCACACACACACATTCTCCGTCTCTCTCTCTCTCTTCTCTGTTTCTCTCTTTTCTCTCTCTCTCTCTCTCACTCTTGCAAATAAAATCTTTTTTAAATAAAGTTTTCTGACATACTCTTTAAGTTTAGGCATTAAAATCATCCAGAACAGGAATAATTGAGCCAAATATGGTCAGCCCTTCGTTGTGGTAGGAAGAAAGTTTTTCTTCCTGATTTTCTCTACCAAAAATATAACTTTCCGCTTAATTGTGACCTTTCTGTTCCTGTCAGGAAAGGGAAGGTGGGCGTTTTTATACAGTGTGTGTCTGTTTCCAGGGTTGGTTTTTACAGTCCATTATCTAAGCTGCCATCATCTGAAGCTGACAGCCGTCACTTTACAAATTGTTACTTCCCTTTTGAATAATTCTATTACCTGGTGCTTAATATAATTTGACATATTTTTTTAAAGGTTTAGAGAAACTTCACTAGATTAAGAGAAGGAAAGAGAAGAACGTGCAGAGAGCTCCCGCATGTGGAAGGCAGAAGGGGTAGGGAGTCCATGTGGAAATAGGGGCTCCTTCTCCCATTTCAGCCCAGCAGGGGGGTTTCCAGAGCAGGGGTCTGGAAGTTCAGGAAAGGTGAACAGCCAACAAGAAGCCTTGTTCACCTGGTAAGCATGTATTTATAACCCTATTGTAGTGGGCTTTACCTTCAAACTCAGGTGAGCCTGAGAGAGAGCTAATTGGTCTGGCTAGGGGCTGGCTCAAGAAGACACCAGCCATGACACCAAGTTTAGGGCTGAGCTTAACCAACAAGAATTACAGGATCAGATTGAAACCTTAATTTTAGGAAGAACTCCTTCCCAGAGAGGGACTTGGGTTGTTTATAGAAAAACAGAGTAGGCAAGAGATAAGGAGAAACCAGGTTCTTCTCTGATCAGAAGGCCAATATAAGACATATTAGGAGTGTCCCGTCACCTCCCATGGCCTTTTGACCTGGAAGCAGAGGCAAAATATTGGTCTTTTTAGCTCCAGTGACTCCTCTTGGCTTTGGCTTCTACATATGGTTATTAAAACACTAAGAAAGGAAGTTACACCAAGGCCTTGAAGGGTGTGGATATGTAACACATCTGATTAGTGAAACAGATCTAGGTAAAGAATGGCACAAAAGCTTAAAGTCATTCTGTCTGTGTGGTGGTTTAATTCAGGTGCCCCCCATAAACTTAGGCATTTTGGATGGTAGGTCCCCAACTGGTGGCAATTTGAGAATTGGAGCCTCCTAGAGGTGTGTTGTTTGGGGAAGGCTTATGGGTGTTAAAGCCAGCTTCCCCTTACCAGTGTTTGGTACATTCTCCTGCTACTGTTGTCCACCTGATGTTGGCCAGGAGGTTATGTCTCCCCTGCCATCATGGAGCTTCCCCTTAAGTCTGTACACCAAAATAAAGCCTTTTTTTCCCACAAGCTGCTCTTGGTCCAGTGTTTTCTGCCAGCAACATGAAGCTGACTGCAACAATCTAACATCTAAGTTTAGTTGTCCTGTGACAAGTTAGGCCATATCTGAATCTGAAGTATAGAAAATAGGCATGTTGTGATAGTTTGAATTTGTGTCCCCCAACAAACTCAGACGTTTTATTGAAGCTGTAACCAGGGGGCTGAAAAAGGTGTCACTGTGAGCGGATCCTGGGGTCCAGCTCTGTGTTACTCGGGGTAGAACTGAATCCCAGCCTAAGGTAAGAAGAGTGCTTGAGTTCTGCCTATGGTTCCCAAAGTGTGCGTACTGATGAGGCTGGTGGTGGTTTTCTCTCTCTGTCTCTCTTTCTCTCTCTCTCTCTCTCTCTCTCTCTCTGTGTGTGTGTGTGTGTGTGTGTGTGTGTGTGTGTGTGCACGCGCGCACATTTGGTAAAGGGGCCAAGCTTCTCCCACCGTTATGGAACTTCCCCTGGATCTTTAAGCCTGAAATAAATGCCATTCCTCCCATGAACTGTGTCTGATTTGGAGGTTCAACCCAGCAGTATGGAGCTGACTGTGATAAATGTCTCATCCTTTCAATATCTAGCAGCTATAAGTACAAGCAGAATGCATTAGTAGTCCTGGAAATAATATTTATATCAACAAATCTAAATCAATTAATTTTACCTAGAAACTGATGGGAAAAGACCAGTAAGATAGCATAAAGTTTTGGCACCTGTGCTTGAAAATATCTTTGATTCGTCTGGATGCCTGTGTGGGTACCAATTAGCTAGGAAAGACTGGAATCAGAACAACAGAGCTTGAAATTATTTTTTTCAGAAGAAACCATGGATTGAGCATGAGGCTGTATCCTGAAACAGGGAAGATGACTGGAGAGATAAGTAAATGAACTTGAGAGGTCAGATTACACATAAGAATAGAGCAGAATCTAATCACTGCTGAACTAAAACACCTTAGCTCTAATATAACCCTTGATAAATCTGTTTGGAAACAGAAAATACTGTTGGACAAACAAGGTTCTTGGTTTTTTTTGGGTAGCAGTTAATCTGATGTACTTTAGAGACACTCTGATTATCAAGTAACAGTCTTATGTCTTAGCATTTGCTGCCCATAACTATTAAAACGAATGAAGCTAATAGTTTCTATTTAAATTATATAGTTTATAAATAACATTTTAGCATTATAATAACTTAGAGTTAACTTACTTTGTCCCAAGAATTGAGAATAACACTCTTTAAAAATTATCAAGAGATAGGAAGATTTTCTTGTCTTCCTAAGAACAAAAGTTACAATTAATGGAGTTAGATTAATTTTTTATAAAACCTAAGTTATAAACATATCAATGACCATCTAGTAGAATTAGTTTTATAAAAGAAAAATCAATAACTAACAAAGCTTGATCTTATTAGGACTCAGATTTTTAGTAGCTAAAAGCTTAACAAAACATCACCAACCTGATGAAACATTTTGATGACAGCTTTATAACTTTCATCATGAGCAAAACCACATCAGTGAATTAAACTTTAGACTCTATGACCTGTTGATGATGCATTTTTTAAATGAATGCTATGAAATACCTTTCAAAGGCATGGATTTGGCTGGGTGTGATGGCACATAATTTTAATCCTAGCACTCAGGAGCCTGAGGTAGGAAGATGGCTGTGAGTTCCAGGCCAGCCTAAGACTACCTGGTGAATTCCAGGTCAGCCTTGGCTAGAGCCAAGACCCTACCTTGAAAAACAGCAACAGCAACAACAACCAAAAAAAAAAAAAAAAAGAAAGCATGGATTTGTAAATACTTGATATAGACTTGGTAAAACTTGATAACTGTCCTGGAAATAATCCTTACCAACAAACTTAGCATACCTAGAAATGGTTTCATTAGCAAAGACAAATCTGAATTATATTTATGATACAACAGACTAAGATTGCCTGTTCACATATTGTCAAATCATGAAATTTTAACTTGCTATGAACCCTCGTTAGATCTGGTGGTTGCTTGTTTGTTATGTTCATTTCTCAGTCTCACAGAAGTCTGAGGACTATTCTAACAAGGCTTTATTTATCTTAGACAAGGGAGAAATTGAGAGACCCAGAACTATGCGCTGCTCGTCATTCTCCCTCCCTTGTCCAGAAAGTGACCAATTTGCCTGAGGACAAGCTGTGGATGACACATGGATTGAACCTGCTTGAGGTCTGAGTTAGGGGGGAGAAGGGAGCACAACTCATTTCTCAGCATCCAGCATACCATGAATTTAAACAGCATGTCACGATGATTAGTATAATTTACATTAAAGAAAGGTAGAAAAAGTGAAAGAGTAGCTGGGCATGGTGTCACACGCCTTTAATCCCAGCACTTAGGAGGCAGAGGTAGGAGGATCGCCGTGAGTTCAAGGTCACCCTGAGACTACATAGTGAATTCCAGGTCAGCCTGGGCTACAGTGAGTCCCTACCTCAGAAAACCAAAAAAAAAAAAAAGATGAAGAAGAAGTGAAAGAGTCAAAAATTTCAATAAGCTGGGCTAGAGAGATGGCTTAGCAGTTAAGGCACTTGCCTGCAAAGCCAAAGGACCCAGGTTCAATTCCCCAGAACTCACATAAGCCAGATACCCAAGGTGGTATACGTGTGTCTGGAGTTTGTTTGCAGTGGCTGGATTCCTTGGCATGCCCATTCTCTCTCTCTCTCTCTCTCTCTCTCTCTCTCTCTCTTCCTCTCTCCCTCTTTCTCTCTCTCTGTCAAATAAATAAAATAAAAATAAAAAATACTTTTAAAGGAATCTCAATAAGTGGACCCTAATTTAAAGTCTCAATATCCTTGTGTGGCACTTTCATTTAGATTTAGTTAGAAAAGCAGGACCCGGAGGCCTCAGACTCATCCCCCAACCATAGTTTAGCACTTGTGGTCTCAAGGCAGCCAAAGGTGCTCAGGTGGCATAACATTTCCATATAGCAAGAAAACCTGCACAAAAGCACTTTCTATATCATACTAGGATACAGTCTATGGAAGTCTATGTTGTTTAGGGACTATGAATTTACACTCTTACCAATGGGACCCTAAATGCCATGGGGGGTCTATGGAATTAAGTCCTTCCCAATGGGTCTCCCAACAAGATGCATGACTACCCATCTATAATAAGAGACTGTACACTGGAATGTCTCCCAAATCTCTTTTGTCTTTTCCTCCAGAGCATCCTCTAGAGCCCCCTTTTTATTTCTCCCTGTGTGTAGCCACAAGTGGAAATCAGACCTTTCTATTGAGTCACCCATTGCCAGTGTGGTCTGTGGTGTCTTATATCCTTGCCACCCTTCCTGGTGATGATAAGGAGGCTGCATCTATGGATTTGAACCACCCTATACCATTGTGACTCCACGTTAATCCACAATCAAGATGACTTTTTGTAAGGCCTATGACTGATCACTCACCCACTAAAACAGTATTGGCAAAAGTCTCTGGAATAATTATGAAGACCTGTGTCAGAAAAGCCAAATAGCTTCTAATAACTATGTCACGCAGGGAGGGTCTCAAAACCCAGGTGGATTGAGCTTCTAATAGCCCTTTTGAAAAAAAAAATCATTTGACTCCTTTATTCTTTGATCTAGAAAAATCTGTCAAGCAGTCTAGATTAAGAAAACCATACTTTTATTTACACATGTAACATAGAGAATATAAAACTGTCTACAGGTAAAACATCTAAACAAAAGGCAAATCAATAATAACACCCTGGGCTGGAGAGATGGCTTAGCGGTTAAGGCACTTGCCTGCAAAGCCTAAGGACCCATGTTCAACTATCCAGATCCCACATAAGCCAGATGCACAAGGTGACACAAGTGTGCAAGGTCACACAGGTGGGCAAGGTAGCGCACGTGTCTGGAGTTCGATTACAGTGGCTGGAGGCTCTAGCATGCCAATTCTCTCTCTCTTTCTCTCTGTCTCTCTCTCTCTCTCACACACACACATTTTTTTAAAGGCCAGTCTGTTAGGCTTACCTCAAAAATAAAATAAAATAAAATAAAATAAAAATAAATAAATGACAGCACATAGATGGGTTGTAGCTCCACAGGACCTGGGTGCCATGTGGAATACCTCCTCCAACTGTGCAGGTCTGCCATGTGCACCCCCACAGCAAGCTGGCACCTAGGCCTCTGTATCCTTCGCAGGGCCACAGTCACCCTCGGCTCCAGCAGCACCCATGGTGGCCCAGAGGCTTGGGTGGCCCAGAGGTTTAGCAAGAAGGTGCAGGCTCAAGCCTAGGCCAGCCCCTCTGCTCCATGCTGCTGCACAGCCCATCCCCCTCAGCTCAGGAGCTCAGCTGCGCATGGCTGAGGGTCTCACCCATCAGAAGAGCAAAGCAGATACAGGACACTCAACAGGTCACTCACCCAGCTTTCTTCCCAGCTTAGCTTGGCTTGTACTGACCTCTGAGTCCATAGAGATGGCAGCCCCAAAACCCAGCACAGCAATCCCAGGCGGAATCTGAATTTCTTTCAGACACAGCATTTGGAATTAGCATTTAAAAAAGCAGGCACCACTGAGTGCTGAGGCTCCGTCTGTAGCAGCTCTCACCTGCTCTAGAGACACCACTGTTCTTCAGCGTATCTGCCAACGTTGGGTGGAAAGCTCTTGGGCCATGTCTCCTTCAAGCTGTCTGCAGACCAGTTTCCAAGGCAGCAGAAAACTTTCATGCTCTGAGCACTGGAGAGAAAGGACCTGGGGATAAAGGTTCTTGCTTTCACAGAATTATTCCAGGATGCATGTGCCAAGCTGGTAACATCACATACCATCATGAATGGCAAGACCATCTCTGGAGATGGGAGAAAGTTGACGATGAGAACTTCATTCTGAAAGACCTGCTGTCTTTACCCTGCCATCAGGAAACTTGCCCTTGAGACTGTTTGCCAAAATAAAACCTTTCCTCCCATCAGCTGCTTTGGGTCAGGTGCTTTGCCCCAGAAACAAGAAGGTGACCATAACACTCAGATATTAAAAATGTATTTGTAGGATGGAAAAGCCTGAGTTCAGTTCCCCAGTACCAATATAAAGCCAGATGCACAAAGTGGCACATGCATCTGGGGTTCATTTGCAGCAGCTGGAGGCCCTGGTGCACCCATTCTCTCTCTCTCTCTCTCTCTCTCTCTCTCTCTCTGTGTGTGTGTGTGTGTGTGTGTGTGTGTGTGTGTGTGTGTGTATGTGTGTGTGTGTGTGTGCTTGCAAATAAACAAATAAAATATTTTAAATGGTTTTTATGATAAAACACTAGATGGTTTCCCATTAAAATTAAAGCTAAGAATGCACAGTTCATTTTGTTTTGTTTTTGATGCGATGTTTTAGCTAGTTGAATTAAATAAGTAAGTTGGACCAGAGATTTAAATACTCTAACAAGGTGATAGATAGTGGAGTTTTATTCAGCCATAAAGAAGAATGAAATTATGTAATTTGTGGGGAAATGGATGGAACTGGAGATCACCATGTTAAGCAAAATAATGGATTCAGAAAGACAAATATCACATATTTTCTCTCATTTGTGAATATAGATTAAGATATATATGTGAGGGGCTTGGAAGATAGATGGGCCATTAAAGATGCTTGCCTGCAAAGCCTGCTGACCCAGGTTCAAATTCTCAAGCTGCCATAAACTAGATACAAAATATGATGCAACATCTGGTGTTCATCGGCATAGAGTCAGAAGGCCCTCGCCCCCTTTGGTACCTTTCTAGTTTCCCAGGTCTCATTTATGTCCCTCATCAAGGGCTTGTAGTTTTTTGTCATTGTTGTTTATTTGTTTGTTTTGTTGGTTGGTTGGTTTGGTTTGGTTTTTAGAGGTTGGGTTTCACTCTAGGCCAGACTGACCTGGAACTTACTATGTAGTCTCAGGCTGGCCTCAAACTCACAGTGATCCTCCTACCTCTGCCTCCCAAGTGCTAGGATTAAAAGTATATGCCATTATGCCCAGCTAAAGACTTGTAGGTTTTTTTTTCACCTTAAATCTGCATATTTTAAATGTATTCTTAATTTTTTTTATATTTTTATTACTATTGAAGGAGAAAAATAGCTTTCAACAGGCAGTCTGGTTTTATATGGGTACTAAGGAATCAAACTCAGGCTTTCAGGCCTTGCAAACAAGACTTTAACCTCTGCCATCTCTCCTGGCCCAAATAATTTTTTAAACTTTAATAACATAAAAACTCCAAACTCCTTTGTAACAGAAAATACAAAAACCAGACAAATGTTAGCAAACAACAATAATATATATATGATAGAAAAAGGGTTGGTCACTCAAATACAAAAAGAATAATGTGCCTCATTAGAATAACATGTAAAAGCAAAAACAGTGCTTTTTTTGTTGTCATTTTATTGAGGTAGGGTCTTGCTCTAGCCCAGGCTGACCTGGAATTCACTATGTAGTCTCAGAGTGGCCTCGAACTCACAGTGACCGTCCTACTTCTGCCTCCTGAGTGCTGGGATTAAAGGCGGGAGCCACCACGCCCTGCAAAACAGTGCATTTTTAAGAACACAAATAATGAGTTGGCAAAGAACATAAGCATTGTTATTAACCGGAGAATGAATATTAAAATGAGATAAAGCTATTTTGCCTATGAAATGGACATAGTTATAAAAGCATAATAATACTAAGTATTTATGAAGTGGCTTGTACCTGTGTTCCTCTATTAAATGGCCCTGTCTCACAACTACAGCTCTCACCAGTCTCTAACAGCATCTCCTTTGCCTTACAAGAGCCCAAAGGGCCTGGGACATGAAAAACTTCCTGCAAAGTCCCTGGTTATTTCCACACCTACTGGTTCCCCAACTCTGTTCCCACAGCTCTGTAAGTCATCTTCTATTAAACTTTCTTTGGTGATCCTTGAATGTAATGCAGGATCCCAAATGATATGTAACCCTACCACATGGACTTATTGTTTAAGGTTTTGTGGATATATATGTAAACATGAAAGTAGGCTGGGCTGGAAAGATGGCTTAGCACTTGAGGCACTTGCCTACAAATCCTAAGGACCCATGTTCGATCTCTTTCCACATCCCATGTAAGCCAGACACACAAAGGTGAGGCAAGAGCAAGATCGCACATGCACACTAGGTGGTGAAAGTGCCTGGAGTTTGATTACAGTGGTTGAGGCCCTGGTGCACATTCTTTCTCTCTCTCTCTAAAATAAGTAACTAAATTTAAAAAAAAAAGAAAGAAAGAAAGTAGGCTTAGATACAGGCAAACACACACACACACACACACATCAAAATACATATGTGACAAAAGGTACCAGCACAGATAATTTGTAAGCACACATACATGCATAAAATCACATATGCTTTTTTGGTTTTTTTGAAACAAGCTCTCATGGAGCCCAGGCTGGCTTTGCACTCTTAATCTTTCTGCCTAGTCCCAAGTGTTGAGATTATATGTGTGCACCACCATGACCAGCCTATACCCTATATAATCAATAAATGGTAAAGAATGTAGATTTGTTTAGAATAATGCTACTCCTTAGCTTCTTATACAAACAAAATAGAATTGCTATAAAGATCCAGAATCTTCACCATACTCCACATAACCTAGTTCCTCCTACCTTTTCAACCTCATCTCATGCCCCACTTCCACTTTCCATTTTTCCTCCAGCCATTCTGCTATACTTGGAGTTTGTGTGTGTTTTTCTCTCTACCAAGCCACTGTCCTGAGCCTTTGCCTAACTCTATCTCTCTGGTCTCAGATGAAATGTCACCTCCTCAATAGGCTTCTCCTGGCCATCCCCACCCTAATCTAAATTAGAACTCTCTGACTCCATCTCGCACTTCCCCTTCATAGTATTTACCTTTATAAACATAAAGGTGGGGCTGGGGAGATGGCTCAGGTGCTAACTAAACATGTCTTCTTGCAAAACCTGCCAACCCCAGTTCAATTCTCCAGCACCCACATAAAGCCAGATGCACCAAGTGGCAGATATATGTGGTTTGCAAAGCAACAGGCTCTGATATACCCATATGCCTGCCTCTCTCTCCCTCTCTCTCTTTCTCTGTGTCATAATTTTTTTTTAAATAAAGGTTTTTATAAACAACCTATTCAGAAGATCATCTTTGGTGTGTTTTCCCATCCAGACTAGATCATACAGCACACGAGGACAGGGGCCTAGTTATATTTATTTAGCTCATCACTTTTATGCTCGGCATGCTGTCAGGACTTGGACATGGCTTTATGTTTTCTTGGTTTTTTGTTTGTTTGCTTACTTTTGGGTATTTCAACAATTGAATAAATAACACAAGAAGATTCAGCTCAAGCTTCGTTTCTGCGGTTCCTCTGTCAACCATTCACACTGCTCCCCGATACTTCAAATTTCAGCCCTAATCTGTTTGTTCCTTACTTAATACTATTCTGAGAACTCATCAGCGACAAAGAGCTCCAGTGATCTCATTCTGGGTTCCTTGATGAGCGAGTTCTCCAGGTCTGTTTGTGGTGGTCGCACACTCTGTTGCTTTCACCTGAGCACTCTTCCTTCCTCATGTCTCCACTCATGCCTTCCCCCAACCTCTCTAACTCCTCCTTACCCATCTTTGAGTTCTCAGTTTAGAGTTTACTTTGTCCAGAAAGTCCCCTGAATACCTGAGTTAAATTCGTAGTATTATACTAATAAAACCATAATTCACTATAGATGTTCATGGGGTTAACTACATTCCTCTCAGGCTGTGACCTCATCCTATGTCTGTTTTTATACACTGCTGTATACCCAAAACATAGCACGGAATCTATCACAATGAAGTTATTGAACTGATGACTTAATAGATGCTTAACAGTTGTTTGTCGTTAAACGGAGAAACTTAGGGGGCTAAGGTATGTCCCATTTTAATCCTAAATTATTTCCTCTTTTAGATAAATAGGACAGTTCACATGATTAGGGTTAATTAATGCTAGTGAATTAATCAAACACCTGTTTAAGTAGTAGCTCTCTACCTAAGCAGAGGAGAGTAGACCTGCTCCTATTACCTCAAACCAATATTTTCCCATATGGAAAACACAGTTGGAAATTCTAGAATGACCCTCTCCTAGTTCCATAATCACACTTTTCCACTGAAAATATTACCAACTTAACTCCATTTCCAACTAATAGATTAAAAGTACATAGCCAGATCTTCTAAATTGATTTCAAGGACTATGCCAGTGCTGTGTTAACAAAATTTCAGGGGAAATACAATCATTACATAAGGCAAACATCATCCCAGTTTGCCACACAGCCAACTGGCTATTTCAGAGCAGCTCTGAAAGATCCAGAGATCAACTGATTGGGCAACGTACCCAGCAACCGCAAAGTTGGTATAAGGTTTAAGTCGCCAAGGGAAAACCAGAGAGATCATCTTATGCCAATGTCTACAAGTGCCACTTTTTCATAATCAGATACCACAGGTTGGCTCAGTTGGTGTTGCTCTCCCCAGTTTCTTTCTTGACATCCTCTACTACAGAAGCTTAAAAAGCTAAATAATTTTACTTCAGCTCTCTTGCAACTATGGGTAGCTAAAAGAAGAGGGAGGTTTGATTAAATAAGACACTCAAAAGCATTTCCTTACAAAGCAGGCAGGTGCAGATGTAATTAGCAGTGTCTGCTCCCCATCTTTATCCTACACGTGGATGTACTGATGTAACATCCGCAGCATAGCAGCCACAAGGGAAACGCTGATGTAAGGAGGATGAATGATGTAAAGAGTCTGGAACTAGATGACACCCAGCCTGGGCTGCCTACCTCCTAATCTCTTTGTTACGTAAGTAACACGAACCCTTCTCTGTGCTAGCCGCTGTTCTTACAGCTGAAACTATTTCTGAGTGTTACTGTAACTACAGTAATGCCA
Organism: Dipus sagitta; assembly: GCA_036346955.1. Classification (NCBI taxonomy): domain Eukaryota; kingdom Metazoa; phylum Chordata; class Mammalia; order Rodentia; family Dipodidae; genus Dipus; species Dipus sagitta. The sequence goes on along the minus strand of CM070770.1, from coordinate 44,650,812 downwards.
CAATCGCACGCCAGAAGCGGCGGCGGCAGCATTTTCATTCCCACGTGAGCCACATGCACAACGTGGTGCATGAGTCTCAAAGGGATCAAAGACCTTAATATCAGGGCTGGAGAGATGGCTTAGCAGTTAAGTGCTTGCCTGTGAAGCCTAAGGACCCTGGTTCTACTCCCCAGGACCCACGTTAGCCAGATGCACAAGGGGGTGCACTTGCCTGGAGTTCATTTGCAGTGGCTAGAGGCCCTGGCGCACCCATTCTCTATCTCTATTTGCCTCTTTCTCTCTTTCTCTCTCTCTCTCTCGCTCCCTCGCTTGCTCTCGCTCTCAAATAAATAAATAAAATTTAAAAAGAGACCTTAATATCAGACCTGAAACTCTGAAAGTGCTAGAGGAAAAAGTAGGGGAAACCCTTCAACATATTGGCATAAGCAACAACTTTCTGAATATAACTCCAGTTGCTTAAGAAATGAAACCACTAATCAGGGATGGAGGGATGGCTTAGCGGTTAAGGCATTTGCCTGCAAAACCAAAGGACCCAGGTTCAATTCCCCAGGACCCAGGTTAGCCAGATGCACAAGGGGCACATGCGTCTGGAGTTCGTTTGCAGTGGTTGGAGGCCCTAGCGCATCCATTCTCTCTCTCTTTCTCTCCATCCCCCCCCCCTTTTCTCTCTGTCAAATAAATAAATAAAATATTTTTAAAAACACTAACCAATCACTAGGACCTCAAATTAAAAAGCTTTTGTTCGCAAAGGACACTGTGAACAGAGCAAAAAGGTAACCTAAAGAATGGGAAAAAGTATTTTCCAGCTATATATCTGACAGAAGGTTAATATCCAGGATATACAAAGAACTCAAAAAAAGAAAAACTAAATAGTGAGGTCAAGGGAAGAGATTGAGTAAATGAAAGGTGAAGGGGGAGGGCTAATCAAAATCTAAGGATAGCCAGGCATGGTGGCGCACTCAGGAGGCAGAGGTAGGTGGATTGCCGTGAGTTTGAGGCCACCCTGAGACTACACAGTGAATTCCAGGTCAGCCTGAGCTACAGTGAAAGCCTACCTCAAAAAAACAAAAAAAAGAAAATCTAGAAGGATATAAATAAGTCATATGGAAACCTTTTTTGGACAATGGAACACTCAGAAGCCATAGATTGTTAATAGAAAATTTTCAGTGGCAAGGATGGGATAACTTCCAGTGAGTTGTTGGCCAGGGAGGTCCCTGATACCCCCAAAATGAGGCCCTCAGTTTACCACCAGGAATATATGGTAAGACCCTATTGCTAAAGACTCCACATATTTGGGCTGCGAAGTCACTGAAAAATCCTACTGGAGCTGAGATGAAAACCTCCTCTATGGAGACCAGCTGACAGAAAGCTGGGGAAAGCTATGCTGCATGCAATTCCATGGGAGAGAGAGAAATCACAAGTGGAAATACTCAACAGTGGACACTGCAAGCCTTAAATTTAGCCAGCCAGGCCAAATAAGCCAATGGGTGCAATAGTAGCATGACCGTTATGGGGGGAAACCAACCGCTCTCTAATTGGACTGGAGGCCCGCTCCATGGGAGGAAATACATCTGAAAACCTATGACAGGGGTAGTCATGAGCCCTAGGGGTGTAATGTCTGCTGCTGTCTGGCTAAATGTATATACTATGCTCACCAAACTGCCCAGTAAGCACTTCTCTTAATGTTCATGCCCATATATTAATGCTACTCTCATTTTTGGTTAGAGAAGCTTCTCTTTTCAGATGGTGTTGACCTTGGGATGTCTCAGAAGGTACCATGATGCTGAGAAGAAGTGTCAGAGGAGTGCTCAGCACTGCAATATTTCTATCACACCTTCCAAGGCTCAGGGTCCATTGGGGAAGAAGTGGCAGAAAGAATGTAAGAGCCAAAGGAAGGGTAGGACTCCTTACAACATGCTTCTCCAGACACAAAATGTCCTGGGTATCCATGACCTCACAGTGCTTGACACTACCTACACAAGACCATCATAATAGGAGGAAAAGATCAAGACATAATAATAAAAGAGAGTTTTATTGGGAGGGGAGGGGATATTGATGGAGAGTAGAGTTTCAAAAGGGAAGGTGGGGGGAGAGAGGGAAATACCATGGGATATTGTTTACAATTATGGAAGTTGTCAATTTAAAAAAAAGAAAGAAAAACTAAATAAGAAAAACAACCCAATCAAAAAATGGGCTATGGAACTAAATAGATAGTTCTCAAAAGAAGAAATACAAATGGCCTATAAACATCTGAAAACATATTCTAGAGCTAGAAAGATAGCTTAGTGGTTAAGGCGCTTGCCTGCAAAGCCAAAGAACTTGTTCGAATCTCCAGGTCCCATGTATAGCCAGATGCAAAAGTGACACAAGCATCCAATGTCACACATGCTAACAAGAGGGTGCACACGTCTGGAGTTCATCCACAGACGCTGAAAGGCCCTGGCATGCCCATTCTCTCGCTCTCTCTTTCTCTCTCTCTCAAAAATAAAATAAAATTTTTAAGAAAACATGTTCTGCATCCTTAGCCATCAAGAAATGCAAATTAAAACTATTTTGAGATTCCATCTCACTCCTGTCAGAATAACTATCTATCATCAAGAAAACAAGTGACAATAAATGCTGGAGAGGATGCAGAAAGAGAGGAGCCCTTCTACAGTGTTGGTGGGAATTTAAACTAAACTAAAATTTAAATTAAACATTGTGGAAATCAGTGTGGAGCTTCCTGAGACAGCTAAAAATAGATTTACCATAGACCCAGCTATATCACTCCTAGGCATATACCCTAAGGACTATTTTTACTACCTTAGAGATACTTGCTCATCCATGTTCTTGCTGCTGTATTCACAAAAGCTAGAAAATGGAACCAGCCTAGATGTCCTTCAATTGATGAATACATAATGAAGACGTCGTACATTTATACAATGAAGTTCTATTCAGTGATAAAGGAAAATGAAGTTATGAAATTTGCAGGGAAATGGATGGATCTGGAAAGGACTATACTAAAGGAGGCAGTCCGGGCCCAGAGAGTCAAATGCTTCATGTTCTCTCTCATATGTGGATCTTAACTACAAATGTTTAGATTTGCATATGAGTTGGAATAAAAGTCAGTAGTAGAGGCCAGGAAGCTAGAAAGGGGTTATAAGGGAGGGAGGATAAGGAGGAATTAAGGGGAGGGTAATATACATATATATATAGAGAGAGAGAGAGGCAGTATACTAGGGATAGAATGTTCTATGAGGGATCAGGGGAAGGGATTGAGTAAAGAAAAGATGAGAGTAGGGTTAATCAAAGTTAAGATGTTATGAATAAGCCATATGGTAACCTAATTCTTCGGACAATGGCGCACCCAGAAGCCATAGATTGTTATCAGAAAAATTTCAGTGCTGGGGATGGGATACCTTCCAGTGAGTTGTTGGCCAGGGAGGCCCCTGATGTCCCCAAAACATTATAGGTCAATGTCAAGGCTCTTGGATGCCCACCAGATCTAGATGGTAAGACCCTGTTGCTGAAGACTTCACATGCTTGGGCTGTGGGCCACTGAGAAATCAAGCTGTAGCTGAGCTAGAAACCTTCTCCCTGTTGATCAGCTGTCAGAAACCTGGAAAGAGCTAGCCTGCAGGCAGCCCTTTGGGAGAGAAAAGTCATCAACAGTGGTAAACAACAGTAGGCCCTGCAAGCCTTAAGACTGACCAACCAAGCCAATGTGCCAACTGGTGCAATAGGAGCATATCTATTATGGGGATATCAACCCCTCTCTAACTGGACTGGAGTCTCGCTCCATAAGAGGGAATACATGCCTGGTACTGAAAACCTAGTCAAAAGTCTATGGCAGGGAGATCATGAGCCCCCAGGAGAGTAAAGCCTACTGGTATCTGACTAACTGCCTATGTTGTACCCACCAAACTGTCCTGTGAGCCCTTTTTTGTTTATGCCCATATATTAATGCTACTGTTACTTTTGGTTAGAGACACTTCTCTTTTCAGATGGCGGTGACTACTGGGGTGACTCAAAAGTCACCACACTGCAGAGAAGAAATGACAGTGGAGTGTTCAGCACTGAGACATCTCTATCACACCCTCCAAGGCTCAGGCACCATTATGGGAGAGCTGGTACAAAGAATGTAAGAGCCAAAGGAAGGGTAAGACTGCTTACAATGCAATCTTCCAGACACAAAATGACCTTAATATTCAGGTCCTCACATTGCCTAACTCTATCTACACAAGACCTTCACAACAGGAGGAAAAGAATGATGACATCAATATAAAAGAGAGACTAAGTGGGAGGGGATTTGATGGAGGGTGGATTTGAGAGGGGGAAGAATGGGAATAGAGGGAGAGAAGTGACATGGTTTATTATCTGTACTCATGAAAGCTGTCAATAAAAAGTTTTTTTTTAATTTTGTATTTTATTCATTTTATTTTATTTATTTGAGAGAGAAAGAAGCAGAGAAACAGAGAGAGAGAGAATGGGCACACCCGGGCATTCAGCCACTGTAAACAAACTCCAGATGCATGTGCCACCTTGTGCATCTAGCTTACTTGGGTCTTGGGGAATTGAATCTGGGTCCTTAAGCTTCTCAGGCAAATGCCTTAACTACTAAGCCAGCTCTCCAGCCCAATAAAAAGTTTTTAAAAGCATTTATGATGCTCCAAAATGGATTACCAACACTTCTTCCTCTGTGCTACTAACAATTGACCACCCATCTCAGTGACAAAAAGTGGCAGCCAGCATACTCCTTCAGCCCTCCCCATATTCACAGACCCTCCTGCTGCCTTCCTATCCAAAAATCAGGGCTAAGGACTCTCAAGAGCAGGCTGCAACATACCTAAGAGAAAGGATGGGAACTTGGCGCCCTAGGTCATGATATGAAGGGAAGACCATGTTTTTCTCCCATGTTGACAGTGACTACTTCCTTTTTAATGATATTAGCTAATGTACTTGGACGAGAACACACAGTAACCTTTTCCACAATGGGCCTGTAGCCCTGTAAATACATCAACCAAATTCAAAAGCCAAGTTTCTGAATGCTTCTCAGTTGCATCCATTAATAAAGGTCAAAATTCACACTCTTCTGCCCCTGCCCAATGGCAAGAAAGTTATATTTTCACTCTTCTCTTTTGTCTATTTTCTGTCCCTTCTATTTAGTTAAAAGTGTTTTTGTAGGCCAGGTGTGGTGGCGCACGCCTTTAATCCCAGCACTCAGGAGGCAGAGGGAGGAGGATTGCCATGAGTTCGAGGCCACCCTGAGACTACATAGTTAATTCCAGGTCAGCCTGAGCTAGAGTGAGACCCTACCTCAAAAAAATAAAAAATAAAAAAAGTTTTTGTTACTGGTATCCACAACATTTCTTATTTTCATTTCCCAGCCCTTCACCTAAATAACATATTTTTTAAAAAACTAAATGGAACTGTGGATAATCTATAATTTAAATTTTAAGTTCAATACATAAAAGCAATATAATAGAATATTCAATCATTTATCTCTTTTTTGGCATGTGTAAATAGTATGTTACATGTACGTATATATGTTGTATGTGTATACACGTGTGTATGTGCCAGAGGTAGACATTGAATACCCTTCTCAGTCACTTTCCAGCTTAATATATTTGAAGCAAGGACTCTTACTGAACCCAGAGCTCACTGATTCATCCAGACCAGTAGGTAAGCCCAAGGACCTCCTGTCTCTACTTCTTAGACATGCTCCACCACGCATGGCATTTCACATGGGTAATATGAATACAAACTCAGGTCTTCATGCTTGTACAGCAAGCACTTAACCCACTGAGCCATCTTTCCAGTTCCTATAATTTAGTTCTTGATTTGTCTCTCAGTGGGTATGGATGTGTGTCAGAGCATATGTGTAAAGGTCAAAGGACAATGTAACTATTTCTGTGTGCTACCTTCTTTGAGACAAGGTGTCTTACCACTGCAAATAAACTGCCACACTTCAAAGGAATATCAGACTATTGGCCCATCAGCTTTGGAATCTCCTGGCTCTGCCTCCCATTGTCTTAGGCAAATTAGGACCACAGATGCACACACCGCTCTGCATCCGGCTCTATGTGGGTGCTGGGAAATGGAACCCAGGCTGTAAGGTTTTGCAAGTAAGTGCCTTTAACCGCTGAACCATCTCCTCAGTCCCTCTGCTACATCATTCCTAACAGTACATAAACATGTTCTAATTCCTTTCAGATTTATAAAGAAAAAAAAGTTATCTCCTGGGCTGGAGAGATGGTTTAGCAGTTAAGGGAACTTATGAAGCCTGCTAATCTGGGTTGAATTCTCCAGCCAACCACTTAAAGCCAGGTGGGCACTCATTTGCAGCAGTAAGAGAGCCTGTGCTAACTATGACATGCATGCACATACACACACAAAATAATAATAATAATAATAATAATAATAAATCAGGGGGCTGGAGAGATGGCTTAGCAGTTAAGGCTCATGCCTGCAAAGCCTAAGGATCCAGTTTCAATTCTCAAGGTCTCATGTAAGCCAGATGCATATGGCGGAGTTTGTTTGTAGTGACTGGAAGCCCTGGCGTGCCTATTCTCACACACACTCTCTCCCTCTCTCTCTTGGTCTCTAATAAATAAATAAAAATAAGCCAGGTATGGTGGCACATGCCTTTAATCCCAGCACTCGGGAGGCAGAGGTAGGAGGATCGCCATGAGTTTGAGGCCACCCTGAGACTACATAGTGAATTCCAGGTCAGCCTGAGCTAGAGTGAGACCCTACCTCGAAAAAACAAAATAAATAAATAAATAAAAATAAATCTTTTTAAAATTTTTAAATAAATAAATTGAATAAATAAATCAGGGGCTGGAAAGATGCCTTAGCAGTTAAGGTGCTTGCCTGTGAAGCCTAAGGATCCATGTTTGACTCTCCAGATCCCACATAAGCCAGATGCACAAAGGTGAGGCAAGCACAAGTTCGCACATGCCCGCTATGTGAGCATCTAGAGTTCAGTTGTAGTGGCTGAGGCCCTGGCACACCATTGTTCCTCCCTCCGCCTCTCACTCTATTTCTTTTTTTTTTTTTTTTTTTTTTTGTTGTTGTTTTTGTTTTTGTTTTGTTTTTCAAGGTAGGGTTTCACTCTAGCTCTAGGCTGACCTGGAATTCATTATGTAGTCACAGGGTGACCTCCAACTCATGGTGATCTTCCTACCTCTGCCTCCCAAATGCTGGGATTAAAGGCATGCGCCACCACACCCGGCTATCTCACTCTTATTTCTCTCTCTAAAATGAAAAAATTGTTTTAAATCAATCAAATAAAAATAAATAAACAAATTTTAATACAGATTTTCAGTGATTTTAAAGAGAGATTTTTTTTTCCCCCCTTAGGAAAACTTACTTGGAAAGGGTGAATTCTATCAATACCCATTACATTAAGATAGAAGAAATGAACTACTGTAAACTCTTCCACTGGAATCAATGGCAGGAATTTAGCAGGCAGTCCAGGGCTCTAACTTTAACTTTTATCAGTTCCAATGTCAACCCTCTGATCATCGTATGTTCCACTTAATAAGTAACCAGCTGAAGAGTAAGATCTGAAGTTGACTGTAGCACGGAGCATACAAAGCAGACAAAGCAGACCACCAGTTTCTCTTCTGTTCACACAGTTAAAGAGTAACAGATATATTTTTTAAAGTCCATGGAAAAGGACCAATTATAAAAATAAATACTTCTAGTTACAAGTGAAGTTACTTTCATATTCTGGACTTGAGTTTTCCTTAAGGTCTCAGGAGAATACAATATGAAATGTTGAGCTACAGAAATAAGAAGTAACTTCCACCAACATCTATAGTTTGAGGACTCTGTCAAAGAAATTCAAGAACATCAAAGAATATTTTTTTAACTTTTTCCTAACAACTTGTCAAGATTTGAGCCTCAGGACTGGAGAGATGGCTTAGTGGTTAAGGCATTTGCCTGCAAAGCCAAAGAACTCAGGTTCGATTCCCCAGGACCCACATACGCTAGATGCACAAGGGGACACATGTGTCTGGAGTTTGTTTACACCAGCTGGAGGCCCTAGCACATTCTCTCTCTCTCTCTCTCTCTGTCTCTCTCTCTCTCTCTCTCTCAAATAAATAAATAAACATAAATATTTTTTAAAAGATTTGAGCCTCGGTTCCACCACCACTCAAGAGCTATAGCACATTAGGATCATGATTAACTTTTCTAGATCAGTTTTCTTACTTGTAAAATGAAAATTATAACCCACCTCACAGAGTTGCTGTGAGAATTAGATGAGGAAATATACATGAAATGCCTAATTCACTACCTAATATCTAGTGAATTTCCTTCCAGTAGGGGTGCATGTCACTAACCCTTCCACACCTTAATATCATTGAATTGATATCTTCCTGTCAATACATACTCTTGCAAAATATATTGCTTTGCATACCCATGGTTTTAATTTACATAAACAGTACTGTATAATGTATCTTATTGAATCTTGGAGGTTGGGGGTTGGTTTACAGACAGGGTCTCATGTGACTCTGGCTGGCTTCAAACTTGCTAAGTAGCTGAAAATGACTTTGACCTCCTGCACCTTCCAAGTGCTATTGGGGGTGGAGCTTGGAGAAATGCTTTGTTTCTGGTGACTTGAGAAAAATATAAAGTCTGTTATGAATTAGTCTTCCATAGCTCTGTAACAAGGCAAATATAGAAGTGAGATTTTATGTCAGATACTCCCAAAATTGTTGGAAACAACTTTATCTGAAGAGATTAGATATACATGCAGAGCAAATAATGATGAAAGAGTACAAGAGTTTTTTTTATGTAAGACCTTTTAGGGGTGAGAGGTGGGTGCCCCAGGTACACAAGGCTGAGTTAATCATATTCTCTCTTTGCAACCCATTATCATCATGGGTCTGTGCAAGGATTTGCCCAGATTTTATTTATTCACCTTTTCATCCCATTTCCCCATTTCTTCCTCCTTCCTCAACTTCAGTCCCCAATCAGCAACTGTGCCAACGAGTTGCATGTTTGTTTATAAGTGTTCTTGCAAGAAAACATAGTTTGGGGGGACTGGAGAGATGGCTTAGCAGTTGTTAAGCCTCTTGCCTGCAAAGCCAAAGGACTCAGGTTCCATTCCCCAGTACCCACCTAATCCAGATGCACAAGGTGGCACATGCATCTGGAGTTCATTTGCACTGGCTAGAGGCCCTGGCATGCCAATTCATTCTCTCTCTCTCTCTTTTTCTCTCTGCCTCTTTCTCTCCCTCTCTCCAGTACGTACATACAGACAGACAGACAGACAGACAGACATGCAAAATATTTTAAAAGAATACATGATTTTGTATAAAGATAAAAGAAGCTTTCACTTTTTCACTCTGCATTATGCTTGTAAGTTCATCTGTATTACATGTGTAAATCTCCTTAACTGCTTTTGATTCTTGTCTTGTTCCCATGGTAAGCAATCTCTACATTTGACCTAGCCACTCTCCTCAGAAAGGACTCTCAGGAGAACATCCAAATACCCACCACCATAAATAATGTCAAAATGAATATTCTTGTGTGAATTTCCACATGGATGACCACATCTATGAGGAAAATTATATGCACCCAGACCTAGACCTGAGGCTGCCAGCCCCGTGCTGAACAGACCTAGAGATTTCAGATATGGAATCAAACCACCTAGAGAAGAGAGCTTAGTGATCACAATGGGTACTTTTGCTTTATCTCTTTTTTTAATATTTTATTTATGAAACAAAGAGAGAGAGAGAGAAGAATGGGCATGCCAGGGCCTCTAGCTACTGCAAACAAACTCAGATGCATGCACCACCTTGTGTATCTGGCTTTACATAGGTACTGGGGAATTGAACCCAAGTGCTTAGGCTTTGTAGACAAGCACCTTAACTGCTGAGCCATCACTCCAGCCCTGCTTAATCTCTTTTTAAAAAATTATTAATTAATTTTTTAACTTGTTATAATATGTCCCCTCTCCCAGTTCCCATTTCCCTATGGGCCCTCCTCCATAGGGTTATTGGTGCTCACTGTGGGGTAACTAGGGCCTCTGGCTCTGGGGGGAGCTATGTGTCAGGGTGTTTCTGCCCTGAGAGCAGTTTTAATTAAAAGGGATATGCCTAGGAGCTTGAAAGACATTTTTTTTTATTTTTATTTATTTATTTGCAAGCAGAGAGAGAGAGAAGAGAGACAGAGAGAGAATGGGCACACCACTGCAAATGAACCCCAAATGCATGTGCCCTTGTGCATCTGGCTTATGTGGATCCTGGGGAATCGAATCTGGGTCCTTTGGCTTCGCAGGCAATTGCCTTAACTGCTAAGCCATCTCTCCAGCCCTTGAAAGACATTTTGATGGGGCTACCCTCTCTACTTGTACTGGGAACACTGAGTGCTTCTCTCTGGGTATTGTGATTTTCCTGACCATAGGGTGCTGACTTGGTTCCACATGCCAGTTATGAGTTCTGTCCTACTGAGCGGCCCTCATGTCCAATCAGAGGGCAATTGATTACCCACAGAGGCTATGTGCCACTATGGCACAATTGTGTATTTCTTGTATGGCTGATGCATGGCTTGCAGGGTCACCTGCTTATTTATGCTTTTAGTGACCATTGTCACCCAGTAGCTCCCATAGCACTTTCCAGCACCGTGAGGGCTTATCAGGTGAAGAATAGCTTTCCTCTCATTTCCTGCAATGTCTCTAGGCATTCTGAGATGGTGGCCTGTGGTGTCTTCAGCAATAGAGTCTTACCTTCTAGCTCTGTCAAGTAACCAAGTGTTTGGCAATGGCCAGCATTGTTTTGAGGGATCTCATGGATCACCCTAGCCAACAGCTCGCTGTGGGGGTTAACCCAGATCTGGCCCTGGGATCCACAAGCCAAAGCCCATGTTTTAAGGATTAAGCTTTCTCCGCCTTCTACTGGGCATTTCAGTCTGGTCCATCCACCACCCTTAATTGGAGGTTCTATCGCATATATTGGTTTCCAGGAGAAAGCTTCCTATTGAGATATTTTAGTCTTTGGTTTTGTGTAGTTCCCTCCTCACCCTCCCTTTCCCTGATCCCCCCACACCCATGATCCCACCCCAGTATTTATTCCTTGTACTGGTTTGTCTGCTATTCCCTCCTCTCCTCTCTCTCTCTCTCTCTCTGGTTCCCCTTTTCCTGGTCTCATTCTAGTTACATGTCCATAGTCCTAATGTGTACTCGCTTTAACACTCTTCTTCTGCTGGTCCAGTTTAGGAACCACATATGAGACCGAACATGTGACATTTGCCTTTCTTAGGCTGTGTGACCTCACACAGGATATTTTCCAAGACCATCCATTTTCCTGCATGTTTTATTTCGTTTTTCCTTATTGCTGAGTAATTTCCATTGGGCAAATGTATCACATCTACATTATCCTTTTATCAGCTGAAGGGCATCTGGGTTGATTCTAATTCCCAACTATTTTGAATAGAGAAGCAGTAAACATGATTGAGCAAGTATCTCTGAAGCAGATAGAGGTTTTTAGAGTGGATGTCGAGGAGTGGATAACTGGGTCTGTTGGTAGTTCTGCATTCATCTTTTGCAGGAATCTCCATATTGATCTCCATAGTGGTTTTACCCGTTGCCATTCCCATCAGCAGTGAATGAGGCTTCCTCTTTCCCCACAGCCTTGCCAACATTTGTTGTTATTTGATTTTTTTTAATTAAAAAAATTTTTTTTGAGACAAGCCCAACAGACTGACATTTTTTAAATTTTTTTGTTTATTTTTATTTACTTATTTGAGAGCGACAGAGAGAGAGAAAGGCAGAGAGAGAGAGAGAGAGAATGGGTGCATCAGGGCCTCTAGCCACTGCAAACGAACTCCAGACGCATGCGCCCCCTTGTGCATCTGGCTTACATGGGTCCTGGGGAATCGAGCCTCGAACTGGGATCCTTAGGCTTCACAGGCAAGCACTTAACTGCTAAGCCATCTCTCCAGCCCCCAGACTGACATTTCTTATGCAAGAGAGAGCGAGTCAGCTGAGTGTGGTGGCACACACCTTTAATCCCAGCACTCAGGGGCAGAGGTAGAAGGATCCCCATGAGTTTGAAGCCACCCTGAGACTACATAGTGAGTTCCAGGTCAGCCTGGACCAGAGTGAGACCCTACCTCAAAAAACCAAAAAAAAAAAAGAAAAAAGAGAGAGAGGAGGAGTGAGAGAGAGAATGTGAGTGTGTGTGTGTGTATGTGTGTGAGAGAGAGAGAGAGAGAGAGAGAGAGAAAATTGGCACACCAGGTCCTCCAGCCACTGCAATAGAACTCCAGACATGTGCGCCCCTTGTGCACATGTGCAGCCTTGTGCACTTGCGTCACTTTGTGTGTCTGGCTTACGAGGGACCTGGAGAGTCAAATGTGAGTCCTTAGGCTTTGCAGGCAAGCACCTTAACTGCTAAGCCATCTCTCCAGGCCTAATTTTTTTAATTTTAAATTTTATTTATTTGAGAGAAAGAGGCAGATAGAGAGAATGGGCACAACAGGGTGTTCAGCCACTGAAAACTAACTCCAGACGCATGCACCACCATGTGCATCTGGCTTACATGGGTCCTGGGGAATTGAACCTGGGTCCTTTGGCTTAGCAAGCAAATACTTTAACCACTGAGCCATTTCTCCAGCCCTCATTTGGTTTTTTTTGTTTTGTTTCATTTTTTTGAGGTGAGGTCTCACTCTGGCTCAGGCTGACCTGGAATTCACTATGTAGTCTCAGGGTGCCCTCAAACTCATGGCAATCCTCCTACTTCTGCCTCCCGAGAGCTGGGATTAAAGACATGCACCACCACGCCTGACCTCATTTGATTTTTTGATGATTGCCATCCTGACTGTAAGGTAGAATCTCAAAGTTGTTTTAACTTGCATTTCCCTGATGACTAGGGATGTTGAGCATTTCTTTTTTTTTTTTTTTTTTTTTTTTTGGTTTTTCAAGGTAGGGTCTCACTCTAGCCCAGGCTGACCTGGAATTCACTATGGAGTCTCAGGGTGGCCTCGAACTCACGGCGATCCTCCTACCTCTGCCTCCCGAGTGCTGGGATTAAAGGCGTGCGCCACCACGCCCGGCTGAGCATTTCTTTAAATGAGTATTGAGCATGTGCATTTTCTCCTTTGAGAATTCTCTGTTCAGTTCTCTGCCCTCCCTCCTCCCTTTTTTTTTTTTTTTTTTTTTTTTTTTTTTTTTTGAGGTAGGGTCTCCCTCTAGCTCAGGCTGACCTGAAATTCACTATGTAGTCTCAGGGCGGCCTCAAACTCTCTGTGATCCTCCTACCTCTGCCTCCTGAGTGATGGGATTAAAGGCGTGTGCCACCACACCTGGCTCTCTGCCCCATGTTTTGAATGGAATGTTTAATGTTTTTATTGTGTAGTTTTTTGAGTTCTTTGTAGATTCTAGATATGAGGCCTCTGTTGGAGGTATAGCTGGCGAAGATTTTCTCCCATTCTGTGGGTTGTAGGCTCTGTTTATGGTATGCTTGTCTGTACAACAACCTTTTAGCTTCATGAGATCCCACTGGTTGAATGTTTGCTCAATTTCCTGAGCCACTGGGGTCCTATCAGGAAGTCTTTCCCCACTTCTATATCTTGGAAAGTTCTGCCTATTTTTTCCCCAAATTGTTTCAAGGTTTTCAGGTCTTATATTGAGGTCGTTAACCCATTCAGAGTTGCTTTTTGTGCATGGTGAGGGTAGTAGGTCTACTTTCATTTTTCTACATGTTTATATCCAATTTGTCCAGCAACTATTTGTTGAAAATGCTATCTTTCCCCCAGCTCACTAGTAGAGTATTTCTCTTGCATGTGTAAAGCCCAAGACTGAATCACTGTCACAATGATTTGAACAAGCTGCCCCAAGCTCCTGCCTCAGCCAACCAAGCCACTTCAGCACCTCTCCTTCCTGCTGTGATGCACTGACAGTCTCTGAATCTCCCTTAGCAATGATAATGTAATAATAATAAATCCTCCCTTAAATATCCTCTGTCAAGTATTTGGTTGTAGAAACAAGAAATTAATATGCTATCCCACAAAATTATCTTCTTTCTGCCATCTTAAAAAATCATTTGAGGGGTGTTACATCTGCTGCTGTCTGGCTAAATGTATATATTATGCTCACCAAACTGCCCAGTAAGCACTTCTCTTAATATATTAATGCTACTCTCACTTTTTGTTAGAGAACCTTCTCTTTTTAGATGGCAGTGACCTTGGGATGACTCAGAAGGCACCATGGTGCTGAGAAGAAGTGACAGAGGAGTGCTCAGCACTGCAATATCTCTATCACACCTTCCAAGGCTCAGGGTCCATTGCAGAAGAGGTGGCAGAAAGAATGTAAGAGCCAAAGGAAGGGTAGAACTCCTTACAACATGCTCCTCCAGACACAAAATGGCCTGGATATCCATGACCTCACAGTGCCTGACACTACCTACACAAAACCATCATAATAGGAGGAAAAGATCATGGAATCAAAATAAAAGAAAACAAAAAGAAGAAAATAAATAAAATAAATAATTTTTAAAAATAAAAGAGCTGGGCGTGATGGAGCACGCCTTTAATCCCAGCACTCGGGAGGCAGAGGTAGGAGGATCACTGTGAGTTAAGGCCACCCTGAGACTACAGAGTGAATTCCAGGTCAGCCTGGGCTAGAGTGAGACCCTACCTTGAAAAACCAAAATAAATAAATAAATAAATAAAGAGAGATCGCTTGAGAGAGGAAGGGGATATATGGAGAGTGGAATTTCAAAGGGGATAGTGGGGGGGAGGGAATTACCGTGGGATATTGTTCACAACCATAGAACTTCTCAATAAAAATAAATAAATAACTGAAAAAAGAAAAATAATTCAAGAGCTGGAGAGATGGCTCAGCAGTTAAGGTGCTTGCCTGCAAAACCTAATTACCCAATTCCAATTCCCCGGTACTCACATGAAGCCAGATGCACAAAGTGGTGCATACATCTGGAGTTAGTTTGTAGTAGCTGGAGGCCATGGCACGCCCATTCTCTCTGTCTTTCCCTATATGTATCTGTCCCTCTCATCTTGCAAATAATAAAAAAATATTTTAAAAACAAAAGAAAACCCGGCGCCTTTAATCCCAGCACTCGGGAGGCAGAGGTAGGAGGATTGTCGTGAGTTCGAGGCCACCCTGAGACTACGTAGTGAATTCCAGGTCAGCCTGAGCTAGAGTGAAACCCTACCTCGAAAAACCAAAAAAAAGAAAAACAAAAGAAAAAGAAATCATATGAGGGCTAGAGAGATGGCTCAGTTGTTAAGGTGCTTGCCTGCAAAGCCTGATGACCCGGCTGGATACCCACAATCGCTTGCAGCAGCTAGAGGCCCTGGAATGCCCATTCTCTCTCCAACTCATTCTCTTTCTCTCTCCCTCACTTTTTCCTTCCCTCTCTCTTTTTTCTCTCTCCTTACAAATAAATAAACTAAAATATTTTAAAAATAAATAAATGAAGAGAGCATGTGAGCAGCCCAAAGAAACGCATATTTGAGTTTGGCTCTCTCTGACCAAATGGCGCTCAGTTCTGTGGACCAGTGTATAAAGCACTAATTTTCTTCCCTGGCCCACCATCCAGACCTGGACCCAAAATAAGGACTGTCTGAATGGTGCTTTATTGCAAATCCTTTTTGGTTTTGTTATTTGTCTTTTCTTAATTGCATGTTTATTTGCTTTTTATACTAGTTGGAATTGAACATGCCAAGTACTCTGAGCTACATCTCCAGTTCTGTACTCTTTTTACTCTTTTGTTTGTTTGTTTGTATTTCAAGGTAGTGTCTCTCTAGTCCAGGCTGACCTGGAATTCTCTGTGTGGTCTCAGGATGGCCTCAAACTCACAGCGATCCTCCCACCTCTGCCTTCAAAGTGCTGGGATTAAAGGCGTGCACCACCACGCCACGATCTCCTTTTACATTTTATGTTCTTTTTTTGTTGTTGTTGTTTGTTTTTGTTTTTTTTGTTTTTTGTTTTTTGAGGTAGGGGCTCACGCTAGCCCAGGCTGACCTGGAATTCACTCTGTAGTCTCAGGCTGGCCTGGAACTCTCAGCAATCCTCCTACCTCTGCCTCCTGAGTGCTGGGATTAAAGGCGTGCACCACCACGCCACGCTCCTTTCACATTTTAAAACAATATTACAGTTTGCACTTGGGCTGAGAGCTTAGGTTTATTTTGTTGATCTTTAAAAATTAGTAGAACTATTTCCACTAGGTGGCTGTCTTCACCAAGAACTGTAAAAGCTGTGCCTTCTTGTGGCAATTTGCAAGTTTTAAAGCTTACATTTTACAGAGATAGGCATATATGCTGTCATTTAGTAGACTTAATCACTGGAGTTCTCTGTCTATGATTTTTTTTTTCCACTCTACACTGGAAAAAAAGCCAGTATTTTTAAAATGTACTTAAAAAAAATAGAAGAGAGGGCTGGAGGATGGCTTAGCAGTTAAGACATTTGCCTGCAAAGCCAAAGAACCCAGGTTCGACTCCCTAGGACCCACATTAGCCAGATGCACAAGGGGGCGCACACGTCTGGAGTTTGTTTGCAGTGACTGGAGGCCCTGGCACGCCCATTCTCTCTCTGCCTATCTCTCTCCCCCTCTTTCTCTGTCAAATGAATAAATAAATAAATAATAGAGAATTTTTGTTTGAGGTCAAATTTTTTTTTTCTTAAAGAAATAAGGAATAATTCAGCTAACCCAGTCTTGGATATATACCTGAAGACCCTAAGTCAACATACCAGAGTTACTTGCACAACCCATGTTTAGAGCTACATTATGCACAATAACCAGGAAATGGAACCAACCTAGATGTCCATCAGAAGACGAATGAATATAGGGCTGAGGAGATGCTCAATCAGCACAATGTCTGTGAATTGAGATCCCCAACACCCAGTAAAATCTGGGCAGCATGCTTGTAATCCCAGTGCTGGGAGGCAACAACGGGGGAATCCCTGAGCTAGCTGTTTAGCTAATCTAGCTGAATCAGTGAGTCCCAGGTTCAGTGAGAGATCTTATTTAAAAAAAGTAAAGATCAATTGAGAAATACACCTGATGTTGACCTCTAGCCTCCACAGGCATTCACACACATGTGCAATAGGTAGCCACACATACATATGCCCACACACAGGAACATGCATACCTGCGCAAAACATTTTTTTAAGAAAAGATGAATGAATAAAGATAATGTGGTACATATATACCATGGAATTTTATGCAACTGTCAACAAAAATGAAATCACGACACTTGCAGGAAAATGGATACAACTAGCAATCATTATGTTAAACAAAATAAGCCAGGTTCAAAAATACAAATTCTAGGGGTGGAGAGATTGCTCCGTGGTTAAGGTGCTTGCCTGAAAAGCCTAAGGACCCGAATTTGATTCCCCAGTACCCATGTAAAGCCAGATGCAAGGTGACACATGCTTCTGGAGTTCATTTGCAGTGGCTAGAGGCCCTGGTGCACCCATTCTCCCCACCCCCCTTTCTCTCTCTTTCTGCCTTTTTCTCTCTCACAAATAAATACAAGTTCCGCATGCTTTCTCTCATATGTGGGACCTAAACTTAAATTTATACAGATACATATATGTGTATATACGTGTGATTGTATGTCGTGGAACTAGAAGTGGGATCCTGAGGAAAGGTACAGATCTGAAGGGAGGTGAAATAGAGAGGGAAGTTTTTAATAAGTAAGAAAGCAGAAATATGTCTCATTATTGGAAGAATGGAAAAGTAGTGTAATGGAGAAGAACAAGTGAGAATGATGTGTAATGACGCATAGGTATGAAGATGTCATGATGAAACATAGTACTTTGTATTCTAACCTAAAAAAATATAAAACAAATGAAATTTGGAGAGCAATGAAAGGTGGACAAATACAAAAATTATCTCTGGGTGAATGCTTATATTGTCAGATCAAAAACACTTGTTCGGGGCTGGAGAGATGGCTCAGCAGTTAAAGGCACTTGCTTGCACAGCCTGATGGCCCAGGTTCGATTCCTCACTACCCATGTAATGCCAGATACACAAAGTGGCACATGTGTCTGGAATTTGTTTACAGTGGCAAGAAGCCCTGGTATGCTCTTACTCATTTTCTCTGTGATGTATCCAGATTCTGACTCCGTCATCCTTCGTGGCTGTGGCTGTGGTCAAGATTACCATGTGAGGGTCTTTCCAGAGTGGCTTGAGAATCTTGTGATTGTGTCTCTTAATCCAGACTTCATAACCTGTGAGAAAGTTCATTGTCTCTGGAGAGATTCAAGGCTGTTGGTCACTCTGAGGCCCACTAGCAGAGGGATGAAGATCTCTTTCGGTTGGGGCAGGCAGTTGGCAGAGGTGGAATTTGTACATTTTTTTCTTGTAGAGATATACCTGTGAAGCAATCAAGACTGGGGAACAATAAGTGAGAGAGGAAATACTTATGCATAGCGTTATTACTGTTTTTGTACCAAAGGAGAGTGGGTGTCTTGACACAACTGGTCCTGATTATGGAAATATTGAGCAGGCATAGAGCTGGACAGAGAGATATAACTTGACCTGCATCAGAGACAGTGAGGCCTGTCCTTTGCAGAGCCAGAGACTCAGAGCACACATGGAAAAACAGTTCTTTGGAACTTGGACAAGAGATAAGAAAATTTTTCTTGTCCTTTTTACCTTCAGGGGTCTAGTCACCCTAATTCTATCCCCCTTTATTTCTCCCACTCGTGAGAAGACACTAACTGCTATTAGATGGCAAAGGACAAAGACTTCAGATCACTTACTACTTCCTGCTGAATGGGACACAAAGTGGTGACTTGTTGCAGTTAGAGAGTCTCTCCCAGAGAGGGAAACAATTCTAATGGACCCCAGAGTGCAGGAAGATAGTCTTGGAAGAGAGCATTGGGGAGAAAGAATAAAAGTAAGGAGCTAATGAGAAGTCAGCACAGAGCAAGCAGTTCCTTTTTGTGGTTGAGGGAATCCAGGTAGACAGGCTTGGATCATCTCAGGACCATCTGAGGATGAGCTGGCTGAGATTTTTTCCAGAACTGTTCATTAAATGGCACAGTAGTATTCGACATGGCTTGTAAAACAGATGAGATATTAGCAGAGTTATCAGAAACATATACACAACACTTAACCTTGATAATAGAGAGCCATTGGGTGTCATTAAAAACTGTACAAATATATATTTTTGGTCTCAGAACTTATTTATATATTCTAGATTTGAAAATAAGCCTTTTGACATGTATAGTTGTTTTTCTTTATAATAGAATTAGAACTATGGGAAAAGATGTCTTAATGATTGTTTCCCCTCTTGGAAAGCTCTTGTTGTATTACTTAATAGGACATTTATACATTTAAGGTATTTTTTCTCTTTGGTTATATATTTCTCTCTGAGTGTTTAAGACCATGTAAGTAGCCAAAATTTAATTAAGGATTAATTTTGGAGGTCACTAATATCACTCCAAATAGACTTTAGGGACACAAGAGTAGCCCCATAGCTTACTGGTGTCTTCTGTCTGTTAGGATGAGTCTGGGCCGTGCTGGCCAAGTAGTTTTTCCTTCTTTGGAAAATCAGGAGGACTGACTGCTCCTCAATTGTGACTCTCCTGTTTCAGACTGTACACCAATTTTGTGTGGGTCTCCATATCCTCCCTGCTCAGGAAGACAGGTGACTTACCAGGGGGCCAGTGCAGAAGTGTCCCATCACCTCCAGTGGCCTCATGACCTGGGAGCACAGGACAAAATATTGGCACCTCTTGCTCTGATGATTCCAATTGGCTTTGGCTTCTATGTAGGTAATTAACACACTTAGGAAGGAAGTTACACCAGCCTGGATGTATGTACATATAGAGCACATTTGATTACTGAAGTAGATTTAGTTACAGAATGGCACAAGAGCTTCTAAAATCATTTTGTCCAATCTTTTGAATTTTTGTACTGTCACAGCACAAGTCATATATCTGAGGCATAGGAAGTAGGCACATCTCACACTTTAAATATCTAACACCTATAAATATAGGCAGAACCTGTTATCAGTCTTGAAGATGATACCAATTAATTTACAAACAAATTAATTTAACCTAGAAATTGTCAGAAAAGGACAAACATGACAGTATAAAGTCTTAACACCTGTGTTTGAAAACATCTTTGATTAGTTTAGATAACTGTGTGGGTACGAATTACCCAAAGAACATTGGAAATAAAACCACTAGTATTTTTCTCAGATGAGGACCATTGTTTGAGCATGAGGCTGTACCTTAGAGTAGGGAATATGTCTTAAGAGTTAACTTTGTTATAAGCACTGGACTTAAGATGCCATAAATGAGACAGTTACTTTACATACAATAGAGCAGAATCTGGTCTTTTTCAAGCCAAAACAGCCAGCTAAATTCTAATATAATCCTCGATAAAAATTTTTTTTGAAAGAGAAAACACTATTTGACAACCAATGACTTTGGCTTAATCTTGATAGCTATTGATTTTATGTACCATAGAAATTTTTATTAACATAAAACAATTTTATGTTTTACCCATGATTTAAATTTGATAAAGCTTATGCAAGCTATCCCAACATATATTAGCCTGAAAATTAGTTTTTTGTTCCTTAAGAGTTTGTAAACAAGCCGGGCATAGTGACACACACCTTTAATCCCAGCACACAGGAGGCAGAGATAGGAGGATCATTAGGAGTTCGAGGCCACCCTGAGACTATATAGTGAATTCCAGGTTAGCCTGACTAGAGTGAAACCCTACCTCAGGGGAAAAAAAAAAGTTTGTAAACAGTTGAAAAACCTCTAACTTTAGGCATGGTGTTTAAGTTTAGCCTGAAAATTCTTTCCTACACACACATACACACACACACACACACACACACACACACACACATCTTTATCCACATACTTTAACATTCTGATCTAAGTACCACTCAAAAAGCATTTTAAATGAGCATTCTATGTCCCAACATTGAAAAATTCCTTCTCAGTTCCTTCAATCAATTCATCTCACCCCATTATTAACCATCTTTCTTATAAGGCTATAAAGAAAAACTACACCAAATTGATTAATCCTATTCCTCACTAACAAGCAAGTAGTCTAAAGATGATTTTATGTCATTAATACCAATAACACACTTGGAAATGATTTTATTAGGAGGAACTAAGGCAAATTTTGTTGCTATCTTGAGGCAGGCTGGCCTAGAAGTCAGGTCAGTTGCCTCCTCCTTTTAAGTAACAAAACATTACAACCTTTTTTATCATTGCTATTCTTAAATACTGACAAATTATAAGTTACCACTTCAGAGAGAATTCTGTTGTTATCAATAATCTTCTATGTAAGTTGAAGTTGACCTAGAACATAAACTCAGTAACTATATTTATGATATCATGTAACAAAGCATGGCATTGTTTACATAAAACTTCAGTTCACCATAGGCTTTAGTTAAATATGACCTGTTGTTTTTTGTTCTCTTTCTTTCTTGCCGGTTGGTGCCAGTTGGTGCCTGTGCTGTGGCGGCTGGGTGGGGCTTGTATACACCTTAGATTAGCCCTGCCCAGCTTCAGCCCCACCCTGCTCCCGTGCACTCACCTGGGTCAGGTCTAGTACACGTGGAGGTAAAGGCTGAGAAGACTGCCAGAGTCTGAGTCTGGCTACCCAAAGGGAGGTAGCATCCCGGAGACCACCGGGGAGCCACTGGGAGAGGAGAGGACCCATGGGAGGGGGGAAGCAATAGGAGGGGAGGGTGTCCCAGGTCAGCCAGGGCTGCTGGAGGAGGCAGAGACATGGCACCTGCAGGGGCCGAAGTGCCACTGTCTGGGCACATGTGAGCCCACCACATAACTCTGACTAGAGCTGCTTTGGAGCACTTGCAAAGCCGGCTTGCAGTTTCACTGCTTAAAGAGTCCCAGGACCCATACATTAGGGCTACTCTCAGCCTCATGTAAAGAAGTTTCTTTTTGCAGTGGGCAGAAGGTAATGCAGAGACACATAGCAGGAGGATGTGCTGAGGATAAGTGACTATTGTGTGCTCAGCCCTAATCAGGAATCTATACCACTCCTCCAAGGCACAGAAAGAATGTACGAGATGAAAGATGGGATATCGTGTTCCCTTCTGTGTTATGGACACAATGTGGCCATTTCATTCATGAACTCAAAGCAGCTGTGGTTTCCTGCACAAAATAAACACCATCAACATTCCATCATAGATAGAGAAAGAAATTACAAGACCCCACTCCCAGCATAGCTATTCACAGTTAATGGTTGCTGAGGGAGAGAAGTTATGATTTTCAGTGGTGTAGCCACTGATAGGCAGCTCATGATTCATTAAATAGCCCCCTACCCATGTTCATGCAAGCAGCCCTAATTAAACTTAGCTGGGATTAAGAAGGGGTTTGATGGGAGTGTGTGGTAGTTTGAATATGTGGCCCCAAAGACTCAGGCATTTTATTAAAATTGAGTTTACAGCTGGAGAGATGGCTTAGCAGTTAAGGTTCTTGCCTGCAAAGCTAAAGGACCCAGATTCAATTCCCCAGGACCCATGTAAGCCAGATACACAAGGTGGTGCATGCATCTGGAGTTTGTTTGCAGTGGCTGAAGGCTCTAGAATGCCATTCTCTCTCTCTCTCTCTCTCTCTCTCTCTCTCTCTCTCTCTCTCTCTCCCCCTCTTTCATTCTCTGTCTAATGAAATAAATAAATAAATGAAAATAAAATAAAATATTAAAACTGAGCTTGCATGCTGAGTGTGGTGATGCATGCCTTTAATCCCAGCACTCAGGAGGCAGAGATAGGAGTGCTGCGATTAGGAGCCAGTCTGAGATTATGGAGTGAGTTTCTACCTTTAAAAAAACTCTACCTGGGCTGGAGAGATGGCTTAGGAGTTAAGGCACTTGCCTAAAAAGCCTAAGGATCCAGGTTCAATTCTCCAGGTCCCACATAAGCCAGATGCACATGGTGGCACACACATCTGGAGTTCGTTTGCAGTGGCTGGAGGCCCTGGCACACCCATTCTCATTCTCTCTCTCTCTCTCTCTCTCTCTCTCTCTCTCTCTCTTCTCTCATAAATAAATAAAAATAAATCTTAAAAACAAACTCTACCTGGGAAAAAAAAAATGAAAAAATGCTGTGTGTTGTGGTGCATACCTTTAATCCTGGCACTTGGGAGGCAGAGGTAGGAGGATTGCCATGAGTTCAAGGCCACCCTGAGACTACATAATTAATTCAAGGTCAGTCTGGGCCAGAGTGAGACCCTACCTCAAAAAAAAAAAAAAAAAAAAAAAAAAAAAAAAAAACCTCTATCTGGGCTAGAGTGAGATCCTACCTCAAAAGCAAAAACAAAACAAAAAAAAAAAAAAAAAATGAGCTTGTAACTTGAGCCCCTAGCCAGCAGATCCCTGCTACAGGGGCATGTCAATGGGGGGAAGATCATCGAGTACAGCCATAATATGTGTTTGGGGCAGATCTGAAGTCCAGCCCTAAGGTGTGTGGTGCTGGTTTGGTGATGTCTTTACTTTAACACATGGAAGTCAGCCAGTTTCTTTCTCACTGATGGTGTTCCCCTGGAATTTGTAAGCCTGAAATAAACCCTTTTCCCCCCATAAGCTGTTTCTGGTTAGATGTTTGTCCTAGCAACAAGGAGCTGACTACAACAATAAATTGATACTGACAGTGGGGTTATTGCTGTGATGAATCTGACCATGTGGATTTTGATCCGTGCCATTATGTGTTAGAAGTATGAAACTTGTTTTGATTTTACAGGACTCACAATCAAGAGATGTGGGTTCCTGTGTCCTCCAGGGCCCAGCCATGGTACCCTGAAGTCACCCAGGCAACTGAGGGTGGGTAAGCATGTGATGATAGAAACACTCCTGGGAGATAATTGAAATGCTCTCTCAGTTTATTGACAGAGAAATTAGTTTATAAGCATCTGAGGGTGGGGGATGAGGACCCTAAGAGGATTGGGCGTACCAAGTTCATTTCTGATGCCTAATTAGCATATGGGGACATTCATTCTAGCATGTAGGCAATGGCAGGGGGGATCAGATGATCTAGGGTCTCAGGGGGATGGGCTGTGGGAAGGCTAATAAGGAATTTCCTAAGTAACTGGCCAAAGTTTACAGGGCTTTGGGCAGAGCCTAAGTTCAGATGTGCTGGGCTTGGAGAGGGAGTAGCCTCCTGTAGCTTGGGGGTCCTTAGCCATGTCTGGAAGCTCAGGCTCCTCTCCTGAATACTCCAGCCTGTGCCTGGCAGTGCCCAACAACTCCCCCTTTGTTTTTACAATGGAGCTGTGTCATCCCAAATGAATTCTTTATAATTTACCATAGGTCCAGTTAGAGTTAGGTGGTGTACAAGGCCCTTATTAGTAGCAACCTTAGCAATATTAGTTATTTGTTATCTGAGAAATTTGATGAGACAGGGGGCTACAAGCAATAGGGTTACTATAGTAAGGAAGGGGCTAAGGAGAAGCCAAGTAACTAAATGGTTAGAGAGCCAGGTAGTGGGGTCCTCAGGCTTGTAGCAGTCAAGCAGCTTAACAACATTTGATTCATTAACAAAGAAAACAATATTCTTGTCCCAAGACCATACATGACCCCAAGGTCAGTAGTAATGAAGTCTAAGGCTAGACAGTTTTGAAGTATCACACCCGTGAGAAAGTTCATTGTTTCTGGAGAGATTTGAGGCTGTTGGTCACTGGAGGCACACAGAGACAGCATCACCCTGAGGCCCACCAGCACAGGGATGAAGATCTCTTTCAGTTGGTTCAGGCAGTTGGTGCAGGTGGAGTTTGTAGATTTTTTGTAGGGATACACCTGTGAAGCAATCAAGGGTCCATTCACCATAATTCTATCCCCCTTTATTTCTCCCTCTCATGAGAAGACACTCTAACTGCTTTTAGGGGACAAGGGACAAAGACATCAGATCACTTACTATTTCCTGCTGAATGAGACACAAAGTGGGGACTTGTTGCAGTTAGAGAGTCTCTCCCAGAGAGGGGAACTATTTTAATGGATCCTGGAGTATAGGAAGATAGTCTTGGAAGAGAACATTGGGGAAAAGAATAAAAGTAAGGAGTTAATGAGAAGTCAGCACAGAGCAAACTGGTCCTTTTTGTGGTTGAGGGAATCCAGGTAGACAGGCTTGGATCATCTCAGGACCATCTGAGGATGAGCTGGCTGAGATTTTTTTTTTCCAGAACTGTTCATTAAATGGCACAGTAGTATTCAACATGGCTTGTAAAACAGATGAGATATTAGCAGAGTTATCAGAAACATATTCACAACATTTAACCTTGATAATAGAGTTATTAGGTGCCATTAAGGGCTGTACAAATATATTTTTGGTCTCAGAACTTATTTATATATGTTAGATTTGAAAAGAACCCTTTTGACATCTATACTTTTGATTTTTAGTATAGAATTAGAACTATGGGGAAAAGATGTCTTAATGTTTGTTTGTTTCCCCTCTTGGAAAGTTTTTCTTGTATTACTTAATAGGCCATTTATATATTTAAGGTATTTTTTATCTTTGGTTATACATTTCTCTCTGAGTGTCTAAGACCATATAGATAGCCAAAATTTAATCAAGGATTAATTTTGGAGGTCACTAATGGCTCTCCAAAGAGACTTTAGGGACCCAGGAGTAGCCTATAGCTTACTGGTATTTTCTGTTAGGATGAGTCAGGGCTGTGCTGGCCAAGTAGTTTTCCCTTCTTTGGGAAGTCAGAAGGACTGACTACTCCTCAATTGTGACTCTCCTGTTTCAGGCTGTACACCAATTTTGTTTGGGTCTCCATATCTTCCCTGCCCGTACACTGTGATGGGCAGACCACAGTGCAAAAGGAATAACATGAAAAATCAAATGCAAGTAAATCCAATAAGATTGCCCAGCCCTACAATGGATATCTCTAATCAAAACATAGAAGAGAAATTGGGATCAGAACCCCAAAATGAAGCTATGAGCAATGCAACCCTGACCAAGCTACTGGTAGAACTTGCAGAAAAGCAACAAAGGAGCAATAATCATGTGGATGCTGCCATCACTAGACTAGACCTAATAGATAAGAAAATGGAAGGGTTCCAAAGACAGTTAAAGGGTATGAAGGAGAGCTAAAAAAAAAAAAAAAAAGAAGAAGAAGAAGAAGAAGGACCCCTCAAAAATCAGCTGGCTATGCTAAATGAAGACATAAAGAAATGCATGGAGGAATTCCAAAGGACCATCAAGAAAATCAGAAAATGATGTGAAAAGAGAACTTGACAGAGGGATGGAAACTATACATAGAAAAGTAGTAGAAAATGCAAACCTAACTG
Organism: Dipus sagitta; assembly: GCA_036346955.1. Lineage (NCBI taxonomy): Eukaryota > Metazoa > Chordata > Mammalia > Rodentia > Dipodidae > Dipus > Dipus sagitta. The sequence goes on along the minus strand of CM070770.1, from coordinate 44,624,572 downwards.
AACAAGCCCAAAACCCTTTAGAAGCTCTCAAGAATAGAGTCATTCATGTGGAGGATAGAAACTCTGATCTGGAAGACAAGACAGAAGAAATAGATCAAGAGTTCAAAAGTTTCAATAAGTTCAAAGATTTCTGTGAACAGAACATGAGGGAAATGTGGAATACCCTTAAATGTCTTAACATTTGGCCTAATGGGAATACCAGAAGGGGAAGAAATTCAGACCAAATGCATGGAGAACTTATTTAACAAAATTATCAAAGAAAACTTTCCCACTGTCTCAAAATAAAGGCCCATCAAGATACAAGAAGCTAACAAAACTCCAAACAGAATGGACCAAAGGAGAAACTCTCCAAGACATATTGTCATTAAGACTCTAAACGTTGATAACAAAGAGAAAATCTTAAAAGCACATAGGGAAAAACAGCACATCACATTTAAAGGTAACCCAATCAGAATTACTTCAGACTTCTCAGTGGAAAGCCTGAAAGACAGAAGGGCCTGGAATGGAACAATGCAAAGTCTAAGAACCTATGGCTTCCAATCCAAACTACTCTACTCAGCAAAAGTATCCCTCATAATAGATGGTGAAAGAAAAACTTTCCATGACAAATCTCAGCTTTACAATTATATGAACACAAAACCAAACCTACAGAGAGTATTTCAGGAAATTCTCCACACAGCAGAATCAAATAATCAAACTCAAATGCCTACAAGAAGCGGATAACAATAACCAAACTCAGAGAAGACACAAAAACTTCAAAGTCCATGAAAACACCAAACCACATATACCAATACAATATGGCAAGGATCAAATCAAACCTCACAGTCATTACCCTAAATATTATTGGCCTTAATTTACCCATCAAGAGACACAAGCTAATAGGACAGATCAGAAAATTAGACCCCTCAATCTGTTGTCTCAAGAAACCCACCTCACCACTAAAGACAGACACCTCCTCAGTGTGAAAGGGTAGAAAATGATATTCCAAGCAAATGGGAATAAGAAACAAGCAGGCGTAGCTATACCATTATCAGATAAAATAGACTTCAAACCAAAAATAATCAAAAAAGACAAAGAAGGCCACTTCCTACTTATCAAGGGAATGATCCATCAAGAGGACATCACAATCATAAATCTTTATGCACCAAAAACAGGGGCACCACAGTTCATAAAACAAAACCTACTTGACAATAAAACAGAAATAACCACCAACACCATCATAGTTGGGGACTTCAATACATCATCCAGTAATAGATAGCTCATCCAAACAGAAACTCAACAGGGAAGTAAGCGAGCTCAACAAAACCATAGAACATTTAGAACTAACAGACAACTACAGAACATTCTGCCCCAAATCCACAGACTATAATTCCTCTCAGCAGCCCATGGAACCTTCTCTAAAAATAGATCATATACTGGGTCACAAAGCCTGCCTCCATATATTTAGGAAGATGGACATAATTCCCTGCATGATATCAGATCACAATGCTATATTGCTAGAAATTAACAACAAAAGACCCACCAGGAATCCCACTGGCTCCTGGAAACTGAACAGCACACTTTTAAACAATAAATGGGTAGTGGACAAAATAAAAAATGAAATTGCAAAATTTCTAGACATGACTGAGAATGAGAACACATGGTACCAAAACTTATGAGACACAATGAAGGTGGTCCTCAGGGGAAATTCATAGCATTAAATGCCTTCATAACAAAGACAGAGAGATCCCAAATCAATAACCTAACCATCTACCTAAAGGCACTGGAAGAGCAAGAAGAATCCAACCCAAAAAGCTCCAGAGGGAAAGAAATAATTAAGATCAGAGCAGAAATTAATAAATTGGAAACTAAGAAAACAATTAAGAAACTTGATGAAACAAAGAGCTGGTTCTTTGAAAAAATAAGCAAGATCAACAAACCCCTGGCCAATTTGATCAAGCAAAAGAGATGCTTCAAATTAACAAAATTAGAAATGAAAAAGGAGAGATCACAACAGACATAAGTGAAATTGGGAAAATCATCAGGATTTATCTCACAAACTTCTACTTCACAAAAGTGGATAATATGGAGGAAATGGATAAATTCCTGGACAGATACCATCTACCAAAGCTAAACTCGGAGCAGATTAATCTCTTTAACAAACCTATCACACCCATTAAGATTGTAAAGGCAATAAAAAATCTCCCCAAAAAGAAGAGTCCAGGACCAGATGGCTTCTCAGCTGAATTCTATCAAACCTTCATGGAAGAACTCAAACCAATCTTTCTCAAACTGTGCCACACAACTGGAGAACAGAGAAAGCTCCCCAACTCTTTCTATGAAGCTAGTATCACCCTAATACCAAAACCAGGCAGAGATGCCATAAGAAAAGAAAACTACAGGCCTATTTCCCTGATAAACTTAGACACAAAGATCCTGAACAAAATCCTCACAAACTGAATCCAACAACACATCAAAAGTAATTATCCACCTTGATCAAGTGGGATTCATCCCAGGAACTCAGGGGTGGTTTAACATACGGAAATCTGTCAATGTAATATACCACATAAACAAGGTTAAACAAACAAACAAAAAAAAAAAACATGATCATTTCAATAGATGCAGAAAAGGCCTTTGACAAAACATCACTTCATGATTAAAACATTGGAGAGAATTGGCATGGTCAGTTTATATCTTAACATAATAAAGACTACATATAAAGCTCCTACAGCCCAAATAATACTAAATGGAGAGGGACTGGAGAAATTCCCATTGAGATCAGGAACAAGACAGGGGTGTCCACTCTCACCTCTGCTCTTCAATATAGTACTGGAAGTCCTAGCTCAAGCAATAAGACAGGAGAAAGAAATGAAAGGGATGCCATTTGGAAAGGAAGAAGTTAAGTTAGCTCTATTCATAGACAACATGATTCTTATATGTAAGAGACCCAAGAGCCTCCACCCCAAAACTCTTGAAGGTGATTAACTCCTTCAGCAAAGTAGCAGGATACAAAATCAATGCACAAAAATCAGTATCCTTTCTATATGCAAATGACAAAGATACAGAGAAAAAAATAAGGGACATGGTCCCATTTTCAATAGCAACCAAAAAAATAAAATACCTTGGAATAACATTAAGCAAGGAAGTGAAAGATCTATACAATGAAAACAAAAACATTCAAAAAAGAAATTGAGAAGGACTTGAGAAAATAGAAAGACCTCCCATGTTCCTGGATAGGCAGAATTAACATAAAATGGCAATCTTACCAAAGGCAATATACAGATTTAATGCAATTCCAATCAAAATCCCAACATTGTTCTTCACAGAGATAGAAAAAATGATCTCAAAATTCATACGGAAAGGCAGAAGGCCTCGGATATCCAAGCATATCCTCAGCAAAAGAAACACCTCTGGAAGTATCACCATACCTTATCTAAAGCTATATTACAAAGCCATAGTAATAAAAACAGCATGGTACTGGCATAAAAACAGGAGTATACACCAATGGAATAGAATTGAGGACCCAGACTTTGGGTCAAGTGACTACAGCTACTTGATATTTGACAAAGACCCTAACAATATAGGCTGGATAAAAGACAGCATCTTCAACAAATGGAGCTAGACAAACTGGATAAGCATATGCAGGAAATTGAAACTTGATCCACACATCTCTCCATGCACAACACTCAAGTCCAGATGGATCAAAGACCTCAATATAAGACTGGAAACCTGGCTATTACTGGAAGAAATATAGGAGGAACTTTCCATAATATAGGAATGGGAAAAGACTTCCTAAAAAAAAAAGCCTAGTAAGCACAGGATCTTAAACAATCACTCAACCAATGGGATCACATGAAGCTGAAAAGTTTCTTCACAGACAAACATAAGCAAAGCCAATAGATTACCCACAGAATAGGAGAAAATATTTGCTGAATATCCAAATGACAAAGGCCTAATATCTAGAATCTACAAAGAACTCAAAAACCTAAACAATAAAAAGTCAAACAACCCACTCACAAAATGGGGTAAAGAACTGGACAGGCAGTTCTCAGAGAAAGAAATACGAATGGAGCTGGGCGTGGTGGTACTCGCCTTTAATTCCAGCACTTGGGAGGTAGAGGTAGAAGGATCGCGTGAGTTCAAGGCCACCCTGAGACTCTGTAGTGAATTCCAGGTCAGCCTGGGCTAGAGTGAAACCCTACCTTGAAAAACCAAAAAAAAAAAAAAAAAAAAAAAAAAAAAAAAAAAAGAAAAGAAAGAAAAAGAAATACAAATGGCAAACACACACTTAAGAAAATGTTCATCATCTCTAGTCATCAGGGAAATGCAAATTAAAACAACTATGGGATTCCACTTTACCCCAGTAAGGATAGCAAACATTAAAATATCAAATGAAAATAAATGCTGGCGAGGATGTGGAGAAATAGGAACCCTCATCCACTGTTGGTGGGAATGTAAGATGGTACAACCTCTTTGGAAAACAATATGGAGACTCCTAAAAAAGCTGACTATAGAGATACCAACAGACCCAGTTATTCCATTACTAGACATGTACCCTAAAAGCTCCATGCCTCAGTCCAGAGAGATTTGCTCAACCATGTCTATAGCTGCTCAATATGTAATAGCTAAGAGCTGAAATCAACCCAGATGTCCATCATTAGACAAATGGATAACTAAGATGTGGTACATGATGGAATTCTACACAGTAATAAGGAAAAATAACATAATGAAATTTGAAGAAAAATGGGTGAACCTGGAACAGATCATTCTCAGCGAACTCACCCAATTACAGAAAGATAATCGCTGCATAATCTCACTCATCTGCAGCTCCTAACCTAAATCTACCCAAGATGCAGACATACCTAGCAAGCATCTTGAGGATCAGACAATAGGGTGGGTGGAGAGGGAGGGAGGGCAAGGGAGAGGGTGGGGAACACAAATCTGGACCCAAATGGCAATGGTACCATAAAATTCTACATCCTAAAAGACAGACCAAATGGTTGAACCTTCACCAGGCCCTTAGAGGGAACACCTGAGCCACAAGACACTGGAGAGGGTATGATGAAGACTGGCCTTAATCTTCTTCTGTTTCTGTTTCTGTTTCTCTCTCTCTCTCTCTCTCTCTCTCTCTCTCTCCCTCTCCCTCTCCCTCTCCCTCTCCCTCTTCTCTCTCATCTGTCTATCTCTTTTATAATACTTATCATTTTCTTCCATTTCTTCTTGGGTGCTGACCTATATCTCCCAGTACCAGCAGGTGGCTATCATCCACAATGAGCTCTTGCTCAGAGAGACATACAAGGTTTCCCAAAAGAAGACAGATTTCTGACAGAGTACTTGATGACCCACAATAGGTTAGTGGTAAGATCCTACTGCTGAAGACACCATATGCTGTTGGCATGTAACATGCAGTGACATGGCTGGAAGCTGGAAGAGAGTCAATCCCCAGACAGTTAGCACATCTAGTGCCAGAAGGTGCTACATGAGCGACTGGGGGAAAATGACCAATAGCTGTCCAAGCAACTCATGGTCTAACCTGCTTAGCAGCAAACAACTCGATGTGATGCTCACACAAGTGCAATAATGGCACACAGCCAGGGTGGGAAATTAGCTGCTCTTGATTTGGCTAACTAATCTGCTCAGTGGAATGGAACCCATAGCTGGAGCTGGGAAACAAATCAGAACCATATCCAAAAACAAGCCCACTCTCCATTATCAAGTTTCCACCAATCATGGGCTAGAAGAGGGTCTACACCTATTAAATTCTCTCTAAAAAATAATGGTTATCCCATTTATCTGGTGCTAACTTTACTCTCCATCGGAGAATCTGCTTCTCTTTCTCAGATACACAGAGATCCTAAGGAGAGAACCACCCCATCATACCTCAAAAGGGCCCCAGTTGAAACTAAGAATAATTGGGGAAATAAGCAAGAGTGCTGTTTTCCTGGTAAACCTGGTACCAGCACAAGGGTGAAGGAGATAGACACAGAGAACTCCTACCAAACCAGATATCCAGAAACACAGAGGCTCTCAAGACCTCATCACTGAAGCAGACCTAAAATGAACCCAACATGGCTCAGGGAAATTTGCAGAAGAGGGGGAAGAAAGAATGCTAGAGCCATACATTGGGTCATGATACATAGAGACATTTCCTCCTACCCATAACTGATGGCTAACCCCACAATGCATGACCCATATACCCCAACAAGAAGGGTCCCTGTGGAGGGGGGAGGAAAGGGAAGAGGCTAACAATGGTACCAAATTGACTGTATTCACTGAGTACAAAACTTAATAATAAAAAAAAGAAAGAAAAAGAGCTGGACATGGTTGTGCATGCCTTTAATACCAGCACTAGGGAGGCAGAGGTAGGAGGATCACCATGAATTCGAGGCTACCCTGAGACTACATAATGAATTCCAGGTCAGCCTAAGCTAGAGTGAAACCCTACCTCGAAAAACCAAAAAGAAAAGAAAAAGAAAAAGACCCAACACTTGGGAGGCAGAGGTAGGGGGATCACCATGAGTTCAAGGCCACCCTGAGACCAAACAGTGAATTCCAGGTCAGCCTGGACTAGAGTGAGGCCCTACATCCAAAAACAAAAAAGAAAAGGAAAAGATATACTTGCCTGGTTCATGAATATATTACTGCATGCTTTCTTCTTATAGCTTTATTAGTTCACCTGTTATATTTAGATCAAATCTAGTTGAAATTGCTTCTGGTATATGGTATTAGGCAGAGATCTTATTTTTTTCATAATAATATCAAATTGTCCCAGAATTATTTATTGAAAAGACTGTTTCACTACTGTACTGCAGCTTCTTCTTTGTTATAAATCAGGTAATTTCATACATTGTTGGCTTTATTCTGTACTTTCTATTTTATTGATTCGGCCTATTGGTCTATCCTTGAACCCATGACCTTCATTATTGTAGTAAAGAGAAAAGTTATAATATCTAGTAATTTAGTAACCTTGGCTGTTGCAGTTAGGTCCGCATTGCTGGTAGAAATCACCCAACTAAAAGCAGCTTGTGGGAAAAAAGAGGTTTATTTTGGCTTACAGGCTCGAGGGGAAGCTCCACAATGGCAGGGGAAAATGATGGCATGAACAGAGGGTGGACATCACCCCCTGGCCAACATAAGGTGGACCATAGCAACAGGAGAGTGTGCCAAACACTGGCATGGGGAAACTAGCTATAACACCCATAAGCCTGCCCCCAACAACACACTCCCTCCAGGTACGTTAATTCCCAAATATCCATCAGCTGGGAACCTATCATTCAGAACACCTCTAAGTTTATGGGGGATACCTGAATCAAACCACCACATTGGCCTTGTTCCTCTTTGAAATTATCTTAACTATTCTTGGTCCTTTTCATTTCCATGTAAATATTGGAACCAGTGTATAAATTTATGCAGAAGAACCAATGCTTATTACTGAATTAAATTAATTAAAATTTACAGGCTGGAGAGACAGCTCAGTGGCTAAATGTGCTTCCTGTGAAAGCATGAGGCCCTGAGGGAGACTAAAACTGTGCGAGTTTAAATCTCCAGATCTTAAACAGCTGGGCATGGCCATGTGAGCCTGTAACTCCAACCCCACAAAGGGTAGAGAGATAGCTCCACTCTCAGTAAGAGACTACAGCTCAAAATGAGAACAGGCAAAAGAGCAATGGAGCAGGACACCCTTCAGCCATCACACGCAAGAGCCCTCCACCTCAGCTGAGCACATGGGGCACTGCAAGGGCACATACATGTAAATCACACACACACACACACAAAGCAAGAATATCAGCTTGGAAAAAATTGACATCTGTTGGCTTTGCATAATATAATGAAACAGGCAATGGGAAACCTGATGTTCTGCTCCAGCCAACATAAGTGAGTGCTCCCTGCTACAGGTGGGAGCATGGGCAATGCAAAGGCACATACATGTGCATAGCACATACAAACACACAAGCAAGGGACTGAAGAGATTCTTAGCGGTTAAGGCACTTGCCTGGAAGCCTCAGTACCCAGGTTTGATTCTCCAGGTTTCTCATATTCCAGATGCACAAATGGTACATATGTCTGTAGTTTGTTTGCAGTGGCTGGAGGCCCATTCTCTCTCTCTCTGTCTCTGTCTCTCTTAGTCTGTCCTCTTTGTCTGTAATAAATAAATGTTAAAAATTAAAAAAAACATACACAAACAAACAGAAAACAATTTAGGGGCAGGAGAGATGGCTCAGTGGCTAAGGGTATCTGATTGTAAAAACTGTGACCCAGGTTCAGTCCCCCAGTATCCACATAAAGCCACATGCACAAAGTGGTGCATGCTTCTGGAGTTTGTATGTAATGGCAAGAGGTCCTGGCATGCCCATTCTCTCCACCCCCTTCCTATCTCAGTTATATAAGATAAAACAACTTAGGAAAAATTGACAACCACTGGCTTTGTATAATATAAAGTATATTAGTAAAATGTCATGTGCTATTTAAGCTCGCAGAAAGCTGATTCTGAAAATAGGCTAGGCCCCTCATCTCAGATCCAAGCATATTTATCTCAAAATGTCCTTTAAGACCTCTTGTCTGGAGTCTGACTCCCTGGCCTTGTCAAGGAGAAAGGTGAACAGCAAAACAGTCCCAGGGTAGAAACACTGAGCCCTTGAGAACAGCTGAAAAGTAAACCATTCCCTGGACTGTTTGGTGCCTCTTCAATCTTGAGACTTGAACAGAAGCCACTGCTGTTCATCATGGAATGTAAATGCCTGTGGTGGGAATTGCTAATCAGAAGCCCTACACATGGGGAAGACTTTCTGCCCAAGACCCTTGATGGAGAGATGACTTCAGTTGAATGTTTTTGATAGGTGTATTACCTACCTTTTTCATTGCTGGGTCATCGAACCTGACAAAAGTCAGTTTAAGGGATACAAGCTTTATGTCATCTTGTAGTTCCAGATTACAGTCCATCGTGGGGGAGAAGGCAGGATGGCAGGAGACTGAGGCAGCTGGTCACATTCATCATAGCAAGGAGTCAAAGAGCAATAAATGCTGGTGCTCAGCCAGCTCTCTCCTTTTTATACAGTGCAGGACCCCAGTGCCGGAAATGGTGCCACCCACAGTTAAAGCAGGTCTTCCCATCTCAATCAACCTAATGTAGATAATCCCTCACAGGGGATTCTAGATCCTGTCAAGTTGACAATCAATATAAACTATCCCACAGGGCCTCCCTGATCTTTTCTGCTACGTGTGTGAGTTGCTGGTCTGTTTTGTTATTTATCTGCTACTTGCCATTTGTTTCTTCCACTTTCTCACTGGGCCACTCTCATTATGCTGCCAGACGTTCTTCAGTGTGCGTCTTGATGTTCTATTCTTCACCTGTGTTGCAGTCAGGTTCACATTGCTGGTAGAAATCACCCAACCAAGAGCAGCTTGCAGCTTGTGGGAAATAGAGGATTTATTTTGGCTTACAGGCTCAAGGAGAAGCTCCATGATGGCAGGGGGAAACGATGGCATGAGCAGAGGGTGAACATCACCCCCTGGCCAACATAAGGTGGAAATAGCAACAGGAGAGTGTGCCAAGCACTGGCAAGGGGACACTGGCTATAACACCCATAAGCCTGCCCCCAACAACACATTCCCTTCAGGAGGCGTTAATTCCCTAGTCTCCATACGCTGGGAACCTAGCATTCAGAACACCTAAGTTTATGGAGGACACCTGAATCAAACCACCACAACCTGCTACTTGTCATTTCTTCTTTTACTTTTGCTTACTCTATCCCTAATAAATTCACTCATTCAAAACCAAAAGTATTGTTATCATAGATCATTTTTTTTTGGACAGAACACTTTGTAATGTATCGATTTAGGTAGGTAAAATTATAAATCCCCTTACTGAATGGTTTCCTGGAAGTATTTTCTTTGTCAGCAAGGGTAGAGAGATGGGTCAGGTAAGGTTAGAAGGATGAAAATGTCTGGGTGATGATTTTGCATGGGAGATTTTCTTATTCTGGAAGGTCTGGGGAACAGAAGTGAAGTAGCAGCTACAGGGTTTCTGTCCTGATGTCTGAACAGGCCTCGTTACAGCTCATGCCCAATAACTCATCCTTTGGCTCACCTTGCTCCTGCGGGACAAGCAAAAGTTGGACCTGTACTTACTGCAACTCTCTCTTTCAGCTTCTCTAAGTCTTTGGCAAAGGGCACCAGCTTCTCCTGCTTGATACCCACATTACCAAGGTCAGGGGCAGTGATAGCTGTGCTGATGCAGTTTTCCATCCTGTTCTCCACTGGCACTGTTCTTCCTTTCTCAGCTGTTTGCCATAAATATTCCAAACTCAAGTATTCAACATGAAGACAGTAGCCTTAAAGAGCCTGTCTGCCTGTTTCCACATTGTGTAAGGTCAAATCCTTATTATATCCAAATTATATATTGCCTGGTAGAAAACACTCTTGGAAAACCAAAAGTTAACTCTGCATTATAGTTATAACGTTTTAGCAAAATATTACAAAACAAGTTGACCTCAGATAAGAATTAGCTAATGAAAAGTGAAAATGAAATAAAACCAAAAAATATCCAGACATTTGGGGCCTAAAATGATAGTAAAAGAATTTAATAAGATGGAGAAAAACTTTGTATAGCAAAGGGCCATTAAGATGGAAAGAAACAGGGCTGGAGGGATGGCTTAGCAGATAAGGCATTTGTCTGCAAAGCCAAAGGACCCAGATTCGATTCCCTAGGACCCACATTAGCTAGATGTACAAGGGGGCGCATGTGTCTGCAGTTCATTTACAGTGGGTGGAGGCCCTGGCACACCCATTCTCTCTCTCTTTCTCTCTCTCTCTCTCCCTCTTTCTCTGTCAAATAAATAAATAACTTTTTTAAAAAGATGGAAAAAAATAGCAAAAAATAAATGAAGGGGCTAGCCTTCCTTGCCAAGCAACTATCAGTACCTTAAGAGAGGAAAGTACAGTAAAAAAGCAAAAGTAAATCAGGTTTGAGAATTATATCTACAAAAGAATGTATGTGTCATTAGAGACATGCAGAATTAAGTAGAAGCAAATTGATTAGGAACTTATTAAGTTTATAAATGGATCATCTTGTCAGACACAAAACAAAAACTCATAGAGTCAACAAGAATCTGGTTTAAAAAAATACCACAATTTTCCGGGTGTGGTGGCACACACCTTTAATCCCAGCACTCAGGAGGCAGAGGTAGGAGGATCACCATGAGTTCGAGGTCACCCTGAGACTACATAGTGAATCCAGGTCAGCCTGAGCTAGAGTGAAACCCTACCTCAAAAAAAAAAAAAAAAAAAAATACCACAATTCTAGTCTTAAAAAAAAAAAAAAAAAAAAAAAAACTTCAGATCCCTAAATTCACATCATTGCAAGCAAACTGTGAAGGCTACATTCCCCAAGAAAGATGTGTTCTTCAATATTCTCTTCAGGTATGGCCATGGAGAAGAATAGACAAGGAAGAGCATCCATGAGGGTAAACTCAAGAATTATGAAAAATAATAGATGACAGAATTCCTCACAGGGAGCAGAATCAGAGTCTAATCAAGAATTTCCCCCACATGCCCAGTGGCAGGTAATCACAATGTGTGCCTCAGAGGATTTCATAGTTACTAAGGATTAATAATTGTTATTAAGTAATAAGCTAGTATGGTATTGGTAAGAAGGATATATACAGATCAGTCAGTGAAGTTAGAGTCTGAAACAGACTCATGAAATCTATAGAAGGTTGATATGGAGCTGAAAATCTCTTTTGAAGGGGAGGAGCACTTAATAAATGGTGCAAGGAAATTTACCATCTTTATGGAAAATGATAAATATACTACACCACAAGATCAAATATATAAAGATTAAGATCTTAAATATTAGACTGGGGAGATGGCTCAGTGGTTAAAGGCGCTTGCTTGCAAAGCCTGATGGCCTGAGTTCAATTGCCCATACCCATGTAAAGCCAGATGCACAAAGTGGCACATCTGGAGTTCATTTGCAGTTCCAAGAAGCCCTGACATGCCTCTCTCTCTTCTTTTTCTTTCTCCCTCCCTTCTTCTCTTTCTCTCTGCTTGCAAATAAATTTTTCAGTCTGTAGATGTAAAAGGAAAATTTTTTAAATTTTTGTTTTGTTTTGTTTTTAAGGGTCTTGCTCTAACCTAGGCTGACCTAGAACTTACTATTTAGTCTCAGGGTGGCCTTGAACTCATAGTGATCTTCCTAACCCTGCCTCCCGAGTGCTGACTTTAGAAGAAAATATCTTTATGACATTGGACATTGGGGAAAAATCCTTAGCAGAGACAAGCTCTAAATGAAAATAGTATAAATTTGACTACATTAAAATTAAGACATCGTCTCACTGAGAAGGTAAACAAAAACCTGCAAGCTGGGAGAAGATATGTTCAACACATATAACTGACCAAGAATTAGGATCCATACTATATGAAGAATGTCTACAAGTCAACCACAGAAGGTAAACAACACAATAAACAACAGACAAAAGACAGGCTTTTAAGCCAGGCGTGGTGATTCACGTCTTTAATCCCAGCACTCGGGAGGCAGAGGTGGGAGGATCACCATGAGTTCGAGGCCACCCTGAGACTACATAGTGAATTCCAGGTCAGCCTGGGCTAGTGTGAGACCCTACCTCGAAAAACCAATAAATAAATAAATAATAATAAACTGACTTTTTACTGAAGGGGAAATACAAATAGACCACGAACATATGAAAAATACTGTTCTCATTCTAAAGATGCTGCCCCCCCCAAAAAAAAATCATGTTGACACTTAAACTTCAATGTAGCAGCATTAAAATGTGTGGCCTTTGGAACATGATTACGTCCTAAAGCTCTGCCTATAAGTGAGACTAAAACCAAAAATAACGAATAAATAAATAAACAAGGATGAGTGTGAAAAGGGAACTCTCCCAGCTCCTACCTGATGACCATCCTCTAGAAGATGCAACAGGACCCCCAGACAGAAGCAGAGAGCGGCCCTCACAGGACAGGCACCAAGTACCTGCTAGTACCTCACCTGGGAGCTTCCCGCCTTCAGGATGGTGAGGAATAAATTTCTATTGTTTATAAAGTACCCAGTCTCCGTTTTGTTGTTTTTTGTTTCTCTTTTGTTTGGTTTTTTGGTTTTTTTCGAGGTAGGGTTTCACTCTAGCCCAGACTGATCTGGAATTCACTATGGAGTCGCAGGGTGGCTTCGAACTCATGGCAATCCTCCTACCTCTGCCAGCCGAGTGCTGGGATTAAAGGTGTGTGCCACCACGCCTGGCCTCTTTTATGTTTTTGCAGTAATGGGGACAAAAGGAGCTGGTGTGGCAGGGTGAGTTGGCTCAGTCAGTAAAATGCTTGCCATGTAAGCAATCAGTAGGGATCAGAGTCCAGTTCCCAGTACTCTGGCGTGATGGCATGCTGTCACAATCCTAATGCTGGGCAGGCGGATCCCTGGGGTTCTGTGGCCAGCCAATGTAGCCTATTTGGAGAACTCCAGGCCAATGACAGGCCCCATCTCAAAAGGGAGAGGACGACAGCACCTGAGAAATTACTCCTATGGTTGTCCTCTGACTACCACACATATGTACCACCATGCCTGGCTGAGAAAATATTTTTTTTATTTAAATATATTTTTTTATTTTTCATTTTTATTTATTTATTTGAGAGCAACAGAGAGAGAGAGAGAGAGAGAGAATGGGCACGCCAGGGCCTCCAGCCACTGCAAACCAACTCCAGATGCATGTGCCCCCTTGTGCATCTGGCTAACGTGGGTCCTGGGGAATCGAGCCTCGAACCAAGGTTCTTAGGCTTCACAGGCAAGCGCTTAACCGCTAAGCCATCTCTCCAGCCCCTTTTTTAAAATTTAAACCATCTGTTTTGTAGTATGCTATGGCAGCCCCCAGTGAATAAGTACAAGTGAAATTATTTTGTGTTTCATGACTACTTTCTTTTACTTAGCATTATACTCTTGTTGTAGTTACCTTCTTATTGCTGGGATAAAGCACCAACCAAAAGCAGATGATGGGAGGAAACTTTTAATTTGGTTTAGTCTCAAAAGGAAGTACCATGAAGGCAAGGGAAAGCATGGCATGAGCAGAAGCTGGACATCACTTCTGCCACAGCAGATGGAAAACAGCAACAGGAAAGTAAGATGAACTGTAGCACTGGGGAGCTGGCTATAATACCCCTAAACCCACCCCCAACAACACACCGCCAACAAAGCTCCACCTCCCAAATTACCATCAGTTGGAAATCAAGCATTCAGAACACATGAGTTTATGAAGAACATCTGAGTCAAACCACCACATTCCACCCCCCCCCCGTTCCCTATAAACTGATGACTATCCATGATATAAAATGCAATGCATTCAGTCCAACTTTAAAAGTCCCCATAGTTTTTATTAATCCCAATACTGTTCAAACATCCTCATAGTCCAAGGTCTCTTAACTGTTAGCTTGTAAAACCAAAATGAGATAATGGCACAGAGTAAACATCCACACTGCAAAAGATGACACTGCAAGGAAAGATGAACCAATGCAAGATCTAAAATAAACAGAGCAAACATCAAATCCTGTAGTGCCAAGTCTGACACCTATAACCAGTGATGAAGTCTCCGGTGTTCCAATTCTGCCCCTCCAGCTGGGCTGCTTATAGTCCAGGGAAAACTCCATCCCACACCAGCCCCTCTCCTTGGCACCAACCCCAAAAATCCTGGTCATTCCACAACCCTGGAGTCTCCATTGCAAGCCATGGTTCATCCTCAAGACTCCACTGGGCTTCCATACAGGGCCTCCTGGCAAGTTGATTGTGTAGTATGTAGGGTTGTTCAACACTTTGTGTTGTGTAGCAGATTGCTCTGAATTAGAATATTCCCTCCTGAAGAGAGGAAGGAAGCTCTGGGAATTCACAAAGTCAAATTTGGAAGAATCAAAACTTTTTTTTTTTTTTTTTTTTGGTTTTTCGAGGTAAGGTCTCACTCTAACCCAGGCTGACCTGGAATTCACTATGTCGTCTCAGGGTGGCCTCAAACTCACAGTGATCCTCCTACCTCTGCCTCCCGAGTGCTGGGATTAAAGGCGTGCGCCACCACACCCAGCTAGACTGGCCTTTTTTTAATGCAAGAAAGCAAAGAGCAAGAGTGAGAGCAAGATATATATGTATGGAGAGAGAGAGAATTGGCATGCCAGAGCCTCCAGCCAATGTAATCAAACTCCAGATGCTTGAGCCACCTTATGTACATGTGCAACCTTGTGTGCTTGTGTCACCTTGTACATCTGGCTTATGTGGGACCTAGAGAGTCAGAGTCGAACATGAGTCCTTAGGCTTGGCAGGCAAGTACCTTAACTGTTAAGCCATCTCTCTAGCCCTAGACCTGAAACTTAAAAAGTCACATGACAGCTGGGCGTGGTGGCGCATGCCTTTAATACCATCACTCAGGAGGCAGAGGTAGGAGGATCACCATGAGTTCAAGGCCACCCTGAGACTACATAGTGAATTCCAGGTCAGTCTGGGCTAGAGTGAGATCCTACCTCAAAAAATCAAAACAACAACAACCAAAAAAAAAAAAAAAAAAAAAAGTTACATGACCACTCCCCAAGGTTGTAAGAAAGATTAGAGGCAGACTTTGATCAATGTTAATTAGGAATTGAAACGTTCCTGGTGGGGGTGGGAGGAAGAAAGCTCAAGAGACCCATAAGTCAACAGGTCTGGGAAAAGGTTGCAAGGCCCCTACCCTAAGGCTGTATAAAGGGAAAGCAACTGCTTGCAGATGAGACTCTGATTGAGCTGAGTAGCTGAGCTGCCTGCAGGCTGTGCGGTGCACTCCAGAGATGCAGATTCTGTGAGTCACCTATGCTGGAGTTGGGCCTTTCAGTGATACAGTTGCCTTTGAGTCACCCATGCTCCATGTGTAAACCCTCACCCTGCGGCTGAGGGAAGAGGATCCAAGGAGGTAACCTTGACACAGGGAGCCCCATTGAAGCAGCGATGGGGAAGTCGTTACACAGGATGGGATGAGACTTCTCAGTGGTGCGGCTGCTTTCAGGTTTCCATTGCTCCTGTAAGCAATCCAAATCAACTCATTGGTTCGCCAAAACTGGTTTAAGTGCAACTATACTTTGTTCTGTCATCTGTGTCCTATTTGGTTTCTCCTGACAGGTGGATAAGCCTGTGGATACATTTTCCCACCCAGCAGCCCACATAGCATTTTCCAGCACTTTGCTAAATAGCCAAGAGGGAGGAGGTTTCTAGTTCAACTTAGTTGTAAGCTTGATTTTTTTCATTGTCCGGCTACCTATACATAACACTTGTTTTCTATTTGCTTGTTTCTTTGTTTTTAAATAATAGCCATCCTAATGGGTATGGTTAATATCTCACTGTGGCTTTGGTTAGTATTTCTTTAAATAAGCATTTTATTTTTATTTTCGAGGTAGGGTCTGACTCTAGGCCAGGCTGACCTGGAATTCACTATGTAGTCTCAGGGTGGCCTTGAACTTATGGTGATCCTCCTACCTCTGCAAAAATGAATTCCAGATGCATGCACCATTTAGTGCATCTGGCTTTAAGTGGGTACTGGGGAATCAAACCTAGGCAGCCAGGCTTTGCAAGCAAGAACCTTTAACCACTGAACCATCTCTCCAGCCTTGGTTTAGGTTTTGTTTTTGTTTTCGTTTTTTTCAAGGTAGTGTCTCATTCTAGCCCAGGCTGACCTGGAATTCACTATGCAGTCTCAGGGTGGCCTTGAACTCATGGCGATCCTCCTACCTCTGCCTCCCAAGTTCTGGGACTAAAGGCGTGCACCACCACACCCAGCTTGGTTTAGGTTTTTGAAACAGAATCTGACTGTGTAGCCCTAGCTCACCTGGAATCTGCATGTAGACAACAGTGGGATCAAAGGCATGGATCACCACACCTGGCTCAAGACTGAGTTTTAAAATATTTTATTTTTATTTATTTATTAGAGAAAGAGAGAGAGAGAGGCAGGTACAGAGAGAATGGGCATGCCAGGGCCTCCAGCTACTGCAAATGAACTCCAGATACATGTGCCCTCTTGTGCACCTGGCTTATGTGGGTCCTGGGGAATAGAACCTGGGTCCTTTGGCTTTGCAGGCAAACACCTTAACCACTAAGCCATCTCTTCAGCCCTGTTTTTTTTTTTTTTATAAAGCTTAAAAACAAGTAAAACTGAAAACAGGTTGTATAGGAATACATATATCATAAAGGAATACAGTAACAATTACTAAATAAGGAATAAAATGTTCAGCAAGTGGATAAAATGAGGAAGAAAATGGAGACACAATCATATGTTAATATAGTTCTTAGGCATATTCATAGATTTTTTGTTGTTAATATAAACAATTTTAATTTACATAAAACATACTAAGTAAAGCCGGGTGTGGTGGTGCACACCCACCATGAGTTCAAGGCCACCCTGAGACTACACAGTGAATCTGGTCTAAAGTGAGACCCTACCTCAAATATATATATATATATATATATATATATACATACATACACACACATATATAGTATATATATGATTATATAACATACTTATAACAATGCCCATATTTATTAAATTGCCAAAAAGGTGGATCTTATCTTCTACCACAGTAGTGAGTCAACACTCAAACAAAATCTGGATTTCCTGAAAAACAGGTTAAGTCAATTTAACAGGGGGGAAATGCTTGTCAGCATGCCAAAGGTCAGCACGTACAATTTTATGTAGGAAAAATCAATGTACATGTTTCTTTCAGCTTCTTGAAGCAAGATCATACACAATGATTTTATTACCTTAAGCATGAAAATGAATTGTGTTTATGTTCTTAGGTCACAGGGTGGGGGAAAATTCAGACAATGTTTTTGATGTGCATGCCCAGCGTATGCACGCCTCTGCAATACTTGGTACAATATTGATTTATTTAAACAGGTCCTCTAATCAGTACCCAGCTAATTATTTACTACGGGAAATGAAACTGATCAGATCTATTCCCCTCATGTGTTAATTTACAACTGGAGTTAATTTTCATTGCCTTCTTGATCTCCTCTGTCTTGGAGAAATTCACCAAGACTTCTCAACCACTTAGCTTTGTTCATTTCTGAGAAGTGGCTTACAAGAAAAACAGAAGCAGCGGCGCAGGATTAAGCAGAGACACAGTAAACAAGGAAACAAACAGGAGAAAGGACGGAAACTAAAACCAGAAAATTTTCACATTAAACTTCCCAAAGAACATGCAAGATCAGAAGGCCAGGTTTGGTGGCCCTCGCCTTTAATCCCAGTACTTGGGAGGTCAAGATAGGAGGATGTGAGGTCGAGGCCACCCTGAGTCTTCTCCCCCCCAAAAAAAGAAAGAAAAAAGAAAATGCAAGATCGGAGCAAAACTTTCAACAGCTCTTTTCCAGCGTATTAGCAGTAAGAAAATGATGCATCCTGTGATGCCTAGGATGTGAAAGTGAACTAATAGTAATGACGACGACGCTGATGATGAGCACAGTCTCCAGGTTTCCGCAGAACCGGACGTAAACATGGCGGCGGGACAAAGTCCCTTTCTCCTGTAGCCACCAAAGGCGCTCGGGCGCATTTCCCACAACCCCCTGCGCGCGCCTCGGCTCGCTGAAACCCGCCCAGCCGACGTCCCGCAGCTGCGCACGCGCAGCACGACGTCACGCGCGCTCCCAGGACTCCACAGAGCTGGCCGGAGGGTTCTTGGGCCGCTTTCGCGGCCGCCGCGTCGCTTCAGGGTCTCCGGCGGCGGGTTCGCGCTGCCTCCGCCGCCGTGGGACAGCCCGGGGTCGCTGGGCCGGGCAGGGATCGCGCGGCGGCGTGGCCATGGGACTGCGCCGGATCCGGTGACAGCAGGGAACCGAGCGGCCCGGGCCCTGAACGCGTTTCCTCCGGGGGGCCTCGCCCTCCTGCTCGCGGGGCCGGGGCTCCTGCTGCCCTTGCTGGCGCTGCTGCTGCTGGCGGCGACGGCGGCGCTCAGGATCATGTCCGGCCGCCGCTGCGCCGGCGGGGGCGCGGCCTGCGCGAGCGCCGTGGCTGAGGCCGTGGAGCCGGCCGCCCGAGAACTGTTCGAGGCGTGCCGCAACGGGGACGTGGAGCGAGTCAAGAGGCTGGTGACGCCCGAGAAGGTGAACAGCCGCGACACGGCGGGCAGGAAGTCCACCCCGCTCCACTTCGCCGCAGGTAAGCGGGCCCGCGCCGCGCTCGGCCCCCGCCCGGCCCGGCCCGGCCACGCGCCCTCCCCCTCCCCGCGTGGGCTGCGGACCCCGCTCCCTGGAAGTTGGTTGTGGGTGGGGGCGGGTTTTCGTGTGCTTGGCTTGGGGCTTTGTTTTGCAGTATCAACAATACCTGTGTCTACTTCCGGTCTTGTCCCCCTGAAAGGCCTCTCTGCACCGTGGGCAGACGAGGTAGACCTTGTGATTTAAAAGACTAGTTATCTCAAAAAAAAAAAAAAAATCATCGATCTTGCAAGCGCCCACTGTAACTCTTTGAGTTCTTAGAAGCTGTTGTAAATGCGAGGATGTCATTTGGGAGTTGGTTTACTGGCTGTTGAGACATTAGCGTTAATTGGCTTATCAGAGTGTGGCTCACTATTAGGTTTCTGGAGAGATTAGAACTGGAAAAAGGCATGTTTGGGAGAATCGAGATCTGATTTAGGCCGAGTGTGGGTCGTCTCCACACACTCCACAGGTTCGGTGGAAAGTAATCGCATGAGAGAAAAGATCGTGCACGTACTGTTAGCTTGGATCTAGAAGTTTGAGAGACTGCCTCGTTCTGAAATTTGGATACTTTAAATTCGTTTCTTTAACCTATCTCCTGGGTTCATTTTATAATAATAGAGTATTAACTCAATCGAAGTAATTAAAAGAGCCATGGATGCGACAGCTTATTTCCATAAACTATGGTTTTCACTTTGAGGAAAGGTTGTGACTAACCCTTCAGTGAGCCACAGGTGACTCTCCCTCTCCCCTCCCCTCCGTCTTTAACATGGGAGTAGACCCTTGGATAACATAACATTGGTTTGGTTCTTTATTTGGTATACCTCATGATTGTTTAAAGGCTTTTTTTTTTTTTTTTTAAAAGATAGGGTCTCACTCTAGCCCAGGCTGACCTGAAACTCACTATGTTGCTCTCAGGGTGGCCTCGAACTCATGGCAGTCCTCCTACCTCTGCCTCCCAAGTGCTGGGATTAAAGGCATGAGCCACCATGTCTGGCTTGTTTAACAGCTTTTTGATAAAGCAGAAGGGATACATTTTAAATTAGTCTTGTTCTTGGAGGGCAGGAAGAATGAGCAGAGGAACATGATTTCCTTGTCTTCAGGCATCGCTTTTACAGTTCTACCAATTGGAGGTCTGTTTGCTTTGACCTGTTCCCATGTTAAAGTGTAAATATGACCAGGAAGCATGTTTCTTTGATCAATTGTGCCTTTAGTTCCCATTAGGGAGCCTTTTTGGTTTTTCAAGGTAGGGTTTCACTCTAGCCCAGGCTGACCTGGAATTCACTATGTAGTCTCAGAGTGGCTTTGAACTCCACAGCAGTCCTCCTGCATCTGCCTCCTGAGTGCTGGGATTGAAGGCCTGAGCCACCACACCTGGCTAGTGATCCTTTTTAAAAGGAAAAAAGTTGGATGAAATTATTTGGGAGAACCTAAAGCACCTTGAGGGCAAGAAAAGGGGAACAGTACAATTTCACCTAGTTATCCCTTTTGCCTGAGATTTTGGTGTTGCCTTGCTTCAGCTAATTTGAATTGTCCTGGTTGACCATTTAGCCAACTTATTTGGCAAACTGTTGCAACCAACTGCTGCATAATCCAGAGGGTAATGTTACTTAGATTATGTTCACTTGATCTATGAGATAAAAATAACCAAGGAAGCTCTTAGTTGCTACCTTTCAAGAATTTGATGCATTAATGAGTTCATATCTGAAAATAGTAATATTTAGAGGTGTGAGTTTATGGTATGACCCTGTTGCTCCTCCACCATCTCACCTTCATGTCTTCCCAACATTTTTTGATGGTATTGGGAGTGGAACCGAAAGCATTGCATCTGCTAGGCTAGTGCTTATTCTACCTCCAACTGATAGAATTTGGTTAGCCCTTAGTCCCAGCATTTCAAAGCCCAGTTTACATATGTTTTATGTTTGCTCAGACAGAAATGGAAAACTTGATATAGGAA
The DNA here is from genome assembly GCA_036346955.1 of Dipus sagitta. Lineage (NCBI taxonomy): Eukaryota > Metazoa > Chordata > Mammalia > Rodentia > Dipodidae > Dipus > Dipus sagitta. Next base: position 44,603,438 of record CM070770.1, on the reverse strand, counting down.
TCCACTAACTACTCACTACCCAAATTGATCAGTTTTAGGTTATAAGATTGAGAATTTAAGGCATAAAATGGGGAATAATATAATAATTCCTAAGGAATTTACATTTAATCAGAGCTTTTACAGTCCTGTGATACTATCTTGGATTTTTGGTTTTTTCAGGTAGGGTCTCTAATCCAAGCTGACCTGGAATTCACTGTGTAGTCTCAGGGTGGCCTTGAACTCACGGTTATCCTCCTACTTTTGCCTCCCGAGTGCTGGGATTCAAGGTGTGCGCCACCACTCCTGGCTTATTTTCTTTATTTTTAAGTAACTGCTCAGCAACATGTTTTCTTAGTATTTTGAGAATACATTTCACAATCACTTTGGTGGACAGTGAATGATCTCTTATGTTGATGTGTATGTAAGCATTCAACCCACAGGTAGTATTAGGTAATGTCTGACCAAGCAGTTACTTTATTTTTTAAAAATTAGCTAATTAAAGTGTTAATAGGAGAAGGCATGTCTTGACATTTTACTTCCCAAGGAAGAATAAGAATGAGACCTGTGCATACTACAGAAAATAAAATAAGTAAGATTTATAAAGACATTTCTAAAGGGAAAAGTTACTCAGCAAATTATTTTCTTTTCCATCTACCATTTCGCTTCCCCCAGCCACACAAACATAGGGTTGATTTTTGTGTGTGTGTCCTGTCACAGAACTTGTATAGGCAAGTTGGTAGTAATGTGGCCTTAGCACTAGTTTTACTAAAAGGAAGAGTGTCTGAAATTCTAGACATTGTAATCCCCTGTGATCAGTAATTCTGTGTTTCTCTAAACTTCCCCCCCCCCTGAAAAAATAGATCACAGAAACAGTGGGAGAAACCCATTTTGGTGTCCATCATATTAGAAGATGTGGGGCATTCCTTAGAATCTTAGAGCACCTGGTGAAAAAAGTAGAACTCTGGCTTAAGAAGCTTAAATACTTTTTGGAGTGTGCAGAGAAGTGTCATTTGGTAGAGCAAAATATAAAATCATTTAAGATTCAGGAATTCAGGTATATAGATGATATGTATAATATGTTATGGAGAATAAGTTGAAAATGAGCTTGTGTTGTAGTCACAGCCAAGTAAGATGACACTACTTTTCATTTTTATTGTTAGGTTATTGTTTCATCATATTCTTTGGATGAGTTAGACTGAATTTAAATTATTAAAAATTGTGTGAATTGCATAGATTTTTTTCAGAGGCAAGAAGTAAAATTGGGACATTGGGAATTGATCTATACAGCAGATAGAAAACTGGAGTTACTCTACAGATGAAAGACTAGATCATGATCAGTGTCTTCACATCTGTGGAAGAGTCAAAGAAGAGTGAGTGGATGATTACTGTAGTTTCATCAGTCACAACTAACAGAAGGAGAAAGGTTACAAGGAGTCAAACCAGAATGGATTTTAACAATCTAGTCAACTACAGATCTGGCTGGAAGTATCAGAGAATTGACTTGATTGGCATTTCTTGGGGATTTTTGTAGAAAATTTCTGCATAACATGAGCAGTCTCACTAAGAAATCATTTATAATTTGTCTAAAAAAGTAGGGTGTTTGGTTGTCTTGATTCAAGGTTTACAATGTGAGCGGGTACAAATAAAATGTTCGTGCTGGAGAGATGGCTTAGTGGTTAAGGTGCTTGCCTGCGAAGCCTAAAGACCCATGTTTGACTCTCCAGGTCCCACTGAAGCCAGATGCACAAAGGTGACACAAGGTCACACATGTGCACAAGGTGGCACACACATCTGGAGTTCGATTGAAATGGCTGGAGGCACACCAGTTTTCTCTCTCTCATTGTCTCATAAGAAAGTAAAATAAAAGCTTTTTGGATTTATCGTTTGTATCTTTTCCCAAAATAATTCTATTAAAGATCTCAAAAATCTTGAAATACCATTTCTTTTGTTGTTTTCTTTGGGGGGGCTGCAGGCTCACATTATTATGGGAGATTCACAAGATGTAAGATGTATCCACCACACTCTGGCTATAATTAGAATTGTACCTAGTTATTTTCAGGATTTTGGGGGGAGGAACTAAGCATATCAGGTGTATTAAGTCTTATATCAACAGAAAACTCTAGTATCAAAGATTAATCTGTCCAACCGTAACTTGACCCATTAAATATTCCTGTACATTATCAACATCTTGACCTATATTTTCCTCAGCCCTTTTTGAACCTAGAGGTAGTCAGTTGACTTCAATATCAATAACCACTACTTTGGAGTATTCTTTTCAGTATTCATTCAGATTGTCAGAATTTCATCACCCCAAGTACATGGCATCCTCTTCTAATTTTTTTTTCCATTTAGCTAGATAGTGTATCTGTCTTAAGTCAAGATGGGCAAAACCCTCTTACTTTAGCAACTTACTTTAAAGAACTTTGAGTTGGGCATACTGACTCATACATGTAATCTGAGCATTCATAAGGCTAAGGTCAGCAGATTGCTATGAGTTCCAGGCTGGCCTGGGCTACAGAGTGTCTCAAGAAAAAGTAAAAGAAGCTGAGTGTGGTGGCGCACGCCTTTAATCCCAGCACTCGGGAGGCAGAGGTAGGAGGATTGCCATGAGTTCGAGGCCACCCTGAGATTACATAGTGATTCCAGGTCAGCCTGAGCTAGTGAGACCCTACCTTGTAAAACGAAAGAAAGAAAGAGTAAAAGAAATTGATGTGGGAAATACCTTCTTGAGCTCAGTAAACTAAGGCTAATGGTGAGAAATTTAAAAACACAGCCCTGGGTTTATCAGTTAAGGTGCTTGCCTGCAAGCCCTAAGGACCCATGTTCGACTCTCCAGGTTCCACATAAGCCAGACACAAGGTGACACATATGCTCAAGGTGGCTCACGTGTCTGGAGTTCAATTACAGTGGCTGGAACCCTGCTGAGCCAATACCCCACCCCTGCATTTAAAAAAAAGGCCAGTCTGTTGAGCTTTCCTCAAAATAAAATACAGCCCTTTAAAAAGGAATATATGGGTCTGGAGAGATGGTTTAGTGGTTAAGGTGTTTTGCCTGCTAAGCCTAAGGACTCAAGATCGATTCCCCAGTACCCACGTAAAACCAGATGCATAAAGTGGCTTGTGCATCTGGACTTTGTTTATAGTGGCTAGAGGCCCTGCCACGCCCACTCTCTCTTGTCTCTCTCTGCTTATCTGTCTCTCTCTCTCTCTCCTTGCAAATAAATAAAATATTTGGGGCAATAAAGGAATATCTGTCAACAGTTTTACTTTACTCACTGCTGTGACCAAATGCCAGACAAGAAGCACCTTAAGGAAGGGTTTGTTCTGGCTTACAGTTTTGAGGGACTACATTCCATCACCACAGGGAAGGCAAGGAAGCAAGCAGGTCAGCTGATGACTTTGCATCCAAAGTCAGGAAGAGAGTGAGTAGGGCCTTGTTATAAAACCTCTACACCTGACCTGCTTCCGTGATCACTTCTTCCAGCAAGCTCCACCTCCTAAAAGTTCTACAATCTCATACAGTGCCACCAGCTGTGGATGAAGTGTTCAAGCACACAGCCCTTTGGGGGACTTTTACATTCAAACCACAACAGTAATCATGGCTATGTAATTTGAAACTGAAGGCTCCTAAACCACACAAAAGTCTTTTTATTGACATTTTTGTTTCTGAACTTTTACCTTCTGACACAACCCTATGTGATAGTGACCTGCCTTTACATTGGCAAGATATCATTATCTCATACTAGACCAATTTGTTCCATTAACAGCACTTCTCACCTTTGAACTATAAAAATGATGGTGGGAGCTGGAGAGATGGTATGGTGGTTTGATTCAGGTGTCCCCCATAAACTTAGGTGTTCTGAATGCTAGGTTCCCAGATGATGGAGATTTGGGAGTTAATGCTACCTGGAGGGAGTATATTGTTGGGGGCGGGCTTATGGGTTTTATAGCCAGTTTCCCCATGCCAGTGTTTGGCACACTGTCCTGTTGCTATTGTCCAGCTTATGTTGGCCAGGGGGTGATGTCCACCCTCTGCTCATGCCATTGTTTTTCCCCTGCCATCATGGAATTTCTCCCTCAAGCCTGTAAGCCAAAATAAACCTCTTTTTCCCACAAGCTGTTCTTGGTTGGGTGATTTCTACCAGCAAAATATTTTTTAAAATTTGGTGGGACACTCTTTGAAACTCCTAAAAGGCTTAAGTTGATTCTCTTGTAGTTACTTTCGCTGTTGGAGCTCTTGGGAAGCTATTCAAATGAAGCCATGTTTCCAAAATAGCAGCAAAATATGTTAATGTTACCAATAGTCATAGTTGGCAAAACAGTTCCTAGAACTGTTAAAACTAAGGTCATCCAGTCAGCCTGGGCCAGATAGCAATGAAACTGAAGCAATGAGAGTGAAATGAAATGAATTGCTTTCCTTAGTGGTCACATCATCAACTCCATAGTCCCTATGAAACATCTTAGATTTAAAGGTTTTACCAAACTCCATACAGGGAGGAATTTACTTGAAATACCTATCTTCTGACTCCCTCAAATAATTTTCTCTTGTGTCAAGATGTAGCTTCAAACATTCTCACATCTGCTATCTCAGTGTAGCAGATTACATCTACACACACACATTTGTTAGATGTGACTTCAAAAAGTTATCAGCCTCTAGATGATTTTAAACATAGTAATAGCTAGGGAGCCATGTTGATAGAAAGTCATTGACATAGAAGATACAAGTATCTTAGGATGTTTCTAACTGTGTAAATAATTAAACCATTCTACCCATGTCTACTTAGCTAAAATTATAGTTTCAGTAATCTGTTGCTTTGCTTCTGATTTCAAGCAGCCCTGTTTGTTCTCTGCAGTGGTATTTTGACAGAGGCTGCTAGATTACCAATCCTTTGGAACAGATAACTTACTGTCTCTTGAGATAACTAGATGCTCTACGTTAGCCTTTTTTATGCCACAAAACTCTCCTTTTAGGGTAAGTTAGCTTCTGTCACCAATTTTATTACTTTAATGCTTATTACCACTGAAGAAAGAGAGCCTTCAAAAATGGGTGGATCAAGTGACTACAAAAAGGAGAGGAACATAGTTTTTTATTTTGTTTTTCTCTTACTCTCAAATTTAAGAAGCCTTTTACTCTATATAGGTACTTAATGGTTGGGATCGAGCAACAGTAGATAACCTACTTGGAGAAGACAATATCAATAATGCCCCAACTAGTGATAAAAGACTGAAGTTAGGCCTAGTAACGGTAGATTTGATCCTTCTTTGAAATTTTCCTTGTTGGCTTCTGTTTTCATTTTTAGTCTTCTTTCTCATACAGTTTTATCAACAAATTGTTAGATACTACATGATAGGTAGAACTCTGGGAAAATAAATGAAGAACTAAAATGTTCATGTTCTTGTCTTTTGTGGAATTATGAGTTCAGGAAGTGGGTGCTAGGGTGCTTGTTGATAAACCTAGCACTCCGGGCTGAGGCAGGAAGATCTTGATTTGGAAGACAGCCTGGGCTCTAGGGTAGGAGTGTCAGAGTACGGGTTTTCTTGTTTACATAGTAACATTAAAAAAAAAAAACCCAGCCGGGCATGGTGGCACACGCCTTTAATCCCAGCACTCGGGAGGCAGAGGTAGGAGGATCGCCGTGAGTTCGAGGCCACCCTGAGACTCCGTAGTGAATTTCAGGTCAGCCTGGACTAGAGTCAGACCCTACCTCGAAAAAAACAAAAAAAAAAAAAAAATGAAAATGAAAATGCTCTTTCCAAAAGGAGAACATTCTGTGCAGAACGGTAGCATTTACCATGTCCCTGGCATACCTGACAAGGAAAGCTAGATTACGAGTTGAGAAAGGGAAGAAACATATTGGTAAAGGCCAGTTCATGCAGGGGCTTTGTAGTCCACAGTAAAGTGTTTGAGTTTTGTTCTGAGTATCCATGGGAAGAGAGAATTCTTTTAAAATAGAAAGTGTGTTGAGGTGGTTGTTTTGTTTGGTTGGGTTTTATTTATTTAGAGACAGGTTCTCCTATGTAGCCAAGGCTGTCCTCAAACTTGAGATCCTCTTGCCTCAGTCTCCTGAGTGCTAGGATCACCAACATGTATCACAGTGTATAGAGCCTTTTAATTCCATAAAGGGCAATAGCCATAAGTATCTTAGTTCATCATTTCCTCAATGTCCTTCAGAGTATGTGATATCTAATAGTTTGGTGATATTTGCTAAGTTACAAATGCAACATGGTCTGAGAAGGGAGATAAAAAGGAAAATCTGAAAGCATGGCACGTTCTGGGATTATAGGCATGCAGTGCCACACCTGGGGAAGGGAACTAGGGAAGAAGTGGAAATGGGGGCCACATCTTCAAAGGAGATTTGAAGCCTGAAGATAATGGTGGTTGGAATAAGGTAGTGTCTGGAGGTAGAGAAAAGCTGGGAACATGTTCATTTTTAGGTAGATACCTTTGAAGTTTCAAGAAAATAAGTGAACATTCTTGGATTGAGGTAATAAGTATAGAATAGAGAGTTAATTTTTTTTTTTTTGCAGGGTGGTTATATCTAGGTAATACATAAACAGCCATAAGAATAGATAAAACCATCTAAAAGGAGGGTAGAGAACTGTGTTTTTTTAGGGGGGTTGGTTCAGGGTCTCACTTTAGCTCAAGCTGACCGGGAATTCACTATGTAGTCTCAGGGTGTCCTCAAACTCATGGCAGTCCTCCTACTTCTGCCTCCCAAGTGCTGGGATTAAAGGTGTGAGCCACCATACCTGGCAAGAACTGTATTTTAAAGAATCACAACATCTAGAACTTGGACAGAGGAAATAGAAGTTCCCAAGGGGTTTATGATGTGTTCAGAACTTGAACTCCTTTTCCTTTGCCGCACATCTGTAGCTTTCCCCCTTTATAGTTAATAATAGCTGCACTCCACTACTTGGGCCAAAAATTCGAGTCGTCCAGGACTCCTCACTCAGTCTCACTTGCTTTTGCTCTTACCAACCCTTACCTTACATCCAACCCATTAGGAAGCTACACGAGCTTTGCTTTCAGAGTACCCAGAATGTTTCACTGATTCTGACAAGAACACCAGATTGTGGTTCAGGTTACCGTAATTTATCCCCTTTTGTTACCTATAAAGTGTATAGGTAGACTATAACCAGGGTAATGTAAGTTATATGACCCATCAGCTCAAAACCCCATATTGACTCTTCATTTTCCTCACATGGTGGAGTTGGGGGGGGGGGGGATTGGACAGCCAGAGTAATGGTGATCCTCAGGTCTTGACCTGGTGTCTTTATATGGCCTAATTTAGGCTTGACCTCATCTCTGATTATACTACACCTTTCTCTGTGTTCCACCCACTCTGGCCTCTTTACTGTTAGCACTAAAGCTTACTCATTATCTTTCAAACATCTGACATATCAGTATGGCATACAGTAACCAGGCCACTATATTCAACTTCTGCATATATGTTTACTTTGCTTACTCCCTATCTTCTTTTCTTTTCATTACCTCTCTGACATACTTATTTTTTATATTTATTGTTTATCTTCCCTATTCCCGTAGATGAGAAATTGCTCAAAAGCAGAGTGTTTATTCACCAGAAAAATTCTGTGGTACATAGTTGCTAATTCCTGGTAATTTGTTAAATTTATAAATGAGACAGGAGAAAAACTTAAGAGAGACTATGTTCCCCTGGAGTCTTTGGATCCTAATAAATAAATAATAATTAAAAATATTAGTGAGGGGCTTAGAAAGGTGGCTTAGTAGTTAAGGTGCCTGCCTGCAAAGCCAAAGGAACCAGGTTTGATTCCCCAGGACCCACGTAAGCCAGATACACAAGGTGGTGCATGTGTCTGCAGTTCATTTGCAGCATTGAAGGCCCTGGTGTGCCCATTCTCTCTCCCTCTCGCAAATAAAATTTAAAAATAAAGAAATTAGTATTTGCGTATATATACGTGTGTGCACATACAACAAAATACTTGGAAGCCAGGTGTGGTGGCATATACCTTTAATCTCAGCCTTTAATCCCAGCACTCCAGAGGCAGAGATAGGAGGATTGCCATGAGTTCAATGCCACCTGAGACTACATAGTGAATTCCAGGTCAGCCTGTGCTAGAGTGACATCCTACCTCGAAAAACCAAAAATAATAATAATAATAAATAAGTAAATAAATAAAAATAAAATACTTAGAAATGTATGGAAAATGATCTTCAGAAAGGATGAAGGCTGGTAATAGAAGGAAAACTTCATAGTACATTCACTCTTTCTACCAACCACTGTGCCAATCTTGTTTTAAGCCCTCGTGTTGTATCACATGGACTCTGGTAGTAGCCATGTAAAATACACACCTCCTCCTGTCTTTGTTTGTTTGTTTGTTTTAAGATTTTATTTATTAGAGACAAAGAGGGAGAGGGAGTGAGAATGGGCATACCAGGGCCTCTAGCCACTGCAAATAAACTCCAGACGCATGTGCCACCATGTGCATCTGGCTTACGTGGGACCTGGAGAATCGAACCTGGGTCCTTAGGTTTTGCAGGCATGCGCCTTAACCACTAAGCCATCTCTCCAGCCGTTTGTTTTGTTTTTTTGATGTAGGGTCTCACTCTAGCCCAGGCTGACCTGGAATTCACTATATAGTCTCAGGCTAGCCTCAAACTCATGGCTATCCTCCTACCTCTGCCTCCTGAGTGCTGGAGTTAAAAGTGTGTGCTAACACACTCATCTCTGTCTTTAAAAAAAAAAATTTTCTTTTTAAATTTGCAAAGAGAGAGAGAAGAGAGAGAGAGTGTGTGTGTACTAGGGCCTCTGGCTGCTGCAAACAAATGTATCCCTTTGTCACTGTGAATCTGTTGGTACTGGGGAATCAAACCTGTGTCTTTAGGTTTTGTGGGCAAATGCCTTAACCACTGAGCCACCTCTCCAGTCTTTTTGTTTGTTTGGTTGGTTGGTTTTGTTTTGTTTTGCTGTAGCCCAGACTGACCTGGAATTCACTGTGTAGTCTCAGGGTGGATTTGAACTCATGGAGATCCTTCTACCTCGGCCTCCTGAGTGCTGAGACTAAAGGTGTGCGCCACCATGCCCAGTGTTCTGTATCTTTAGTTGATCCCTTTATCTATACATTACCAAAGTGATCTTTCTAAACAAACCTTCACAGACTACTATTGTGTTTTAACAGCAGTATTTTTCAAACTGTGTCACGGGTGGCTCAAAGGTACAGGGATGTTTTCTTTTGGGTCTTTGTAAAAGGGAGGAAAGGTACTCTGGAGGGACACATGTCAGCATTGTTTATTTAACAGTAACCATGACATAAGCATGTATTGGAATCATAAATAAGATTTCATTGAAATCTGCTATCTGAAAAGCACTAGTCTGTGGGACAAAGTCTAAATACCCCCTTAGTGTCACATGGTTCTTCCTAATCTGCCATCTGTTAGTTTAGCGTTCTGGCTAATATGAAGGATTTGCTCTTTTATTTCCATGCACTTGTGCGTTATGTCTTCTACTTGTACTACAATGCCTTTTTCTGACATTGTGAGCTTGTTAAGGAGAATCAAAGATACAAAGAAAGGTACTCCTTCCTGCCCACAAAAGCAACTGTTAAAATGATCCCCAGCCCCCTCCCCCCCCCAAAAAAAAACACCTCTTCAGCCATCTTTAATGCAGGTTTTTAAAATAATTTTATTTTATTTATTTATTTGAGAAAGAGGCAGAGAGAGAGAATATGGGCGCACTAGGGCCTTTAGCCACTGCAAAGGAACTTGGGACACATGTGCCCCCTTGTTCATCTGGCTTTGCATGGGTATTAGGAAATCGAACTCAGATCCTTAGGCTTTCTAGACAGGCACCTTAACCACTGAGCCATCTTCAGCCCCATTTTTTTTTTTTAATCAACCTTGAAAGACCAGGCCATTTTTTCTCTAATACACTCATGCTGGTCACCTTTAAAGGATTATATTAATGATCTACAAATATTCTGGAGAAATTCAGCAAAATTTCTTTCTCCCTCCCTCAACAGACGTATGTGTGTATGTATATGTGTATACATACATACATACATACATACACACACACACATACACACACACATATATATATGCTTATCCATATGCTTTAACATATACCCCAAATCCTTTCATTTCACAGTTTTAAGAATGTTGCTGGGCGTGGTGGCGCACGCCTTTAATCCCAGCACTCGGGAGGTAGAGGTAGGAGGATCACCGTGAGTTCGAGGCCACCCTGAGACTCCATAGTGAATTCCAGGTCAGCCTGGGCTAGAGTGAGACCCTACCTTGAAAAACCAAAAAAAAAAAAAAAAAAAAAAAAAGAATGTAATAAATAATAATATAATGGGAATGGTAAGAGATTGAGACCCATTTGGCACTACATCTGTAAGCCAGAATAATTAAGTTACCAGATCTTTTGTTGTTGTTTTGATTATTTTAATTGGGGTTACTTGAGCAGAATTGTGGACCATGAGCATCTAAAAGAAGACTCTAAGCTGGAAAGAAATTGCTTGTATTGTACAAATGACAAAATAATGACTTGATTTCACATTTTTGCTTAGGTTACTCTTATCTCACTACATAGACAATAAGCCAATCTTGTATTGTTATCTCATTGTCCCTACTTTAGCAGAGATACTTTATGAGGTAGATATATGTGAAATATTTTGAGCAAGATTAGTACTTCTTTAAGGTACTCATTAACATTTAAGTTACATAACTGAGCATCTGAAAATACATATCCACTAAATATGCAGAAGTCTGTTTACAATTAGAGGTACCATTATACAGTGGAATGTCTTGAAGCTTGAGCCTTTGGCTTTTTTTTTTTAATCTCTGTGAAGCATGAACAAAAACAGGCACTCACTTTGGATTTATCGTTAAGATTAGCTATGAGTATATTACAGTTCATCTTTTTAACAATTTTGCTGGGCTTCCGCTTATTGGTACTAATTTATTTTCCTTGGTGAATTTACATGTGGCTAATTTATTTTCTTCTAGGTTTTGGACGGAAAGATGTAGTTGAATATTTGCTTCAGAATGGTGCAAATGTACAAGCCCGTGATGATGGGGGCCTTATTCCTCTTCATAATGCATGTTCTTTTGGGCATGCTGAAGTAGTCAGTCTCCTTTTACAACATGGTGCAGACCCAAATGCTCGAGATAATTGGAATTATACGCCTCTCCATGAAGCTGCAATTAAAGGAAAAATTGATGTTTGCATTGGTAAGACTTAATCCATTTTCAAAATTTCCCAGAAATTGTAGCTATTTTGAATCTAAATTTAATTTGTTAATACCATCAAATTCTGCTGGGTTGAATTTAAATAACTAAATCATTTCATATAACCATTCTGTACTCAGTCTCTTTGTGTATGGTACTAAGCTTAAATTTCTTAGGGGAATACAGTACAAAGTTCCTTCTCTAGAAACTTGCATACTCTTGCGAGATGAGATATATAAAGAGCCAGATAAAAACATGGTGGAAGTAAACATTGAGTTTCAGAGGGTTATCATTAGTGCAGTCACTTATCTGGTCAGATCTCAAGACCTCGTTTCCTGTAGTCTTTCTATTAGAGAAAAGGTTAGAAAGGTAGGAAGGGACCTCATTATGAAGATCTTTTAATTGCAGGCTAAGGAGCTTGTTATTACTATGTAGGCACTTGAACAATTTTGAAGATATTTGAGAAGGGAAGATAACTTCATAAAAGTGGTATGTTTTATTGTTTTTCCTTTTTTTGTGGTATTGGGGATTGAACATAGGGTGCCGTTCATTCTAAGCAAACATTCTTAACACTGAGCTATATCCCTATCCCCCCCTTTTTTTTAGTTGTTCAAGTAGGCCTTGAACTTGGCATCCTTCTGCCCTACCAGGCCTAGCCAGGGAGAGTACATATTTTAGAAAAAGTCTGGTGAAGGATTGGGTAGTTTGGTAGCATCAAAGAGTCTAGTCAGGAAGCTATAAGGTAACCCAGGTAAGACAACCCAGGGCTGTTACAGAAAATTAAAAATGGCATGTTTAGTAAAGAAGGATGTGAGGGGAAAGTTACAGCTTAAAATACTTGGACCTAACAAATGATACAATGTTTGTATGACAGGCTGATCACTGATAGGAAAATAATTGTGGCAGAGCTGAACGTTTTCATTAATGTGGTGTTTACTTCTCTGAACCTTGGAGAATTAAGGATTTTGGACTCATTTTTACCTTAGCTCTATTTTTTTTTTTCCTGATGCAAAACAGGAGCATTTGAAATTCTTAGCAGATAAAAAGCCAGGTCTGAGCACTAAGAAAAGCCCTGAATGTCTACACAGAACTTAAATTGGTCTTGCTCTCCCTAAAATCTCAATGCACTGTATCATAGTTACCAATGTAGCTTAAATTAGGTCATTTATACAGATGCAAAATGGCTTACTTGGTTACCTCAAACTAGTTCTCTTTTGTAAAGAGTTGTTACTGCCCTAGACTTGATCTGTTCTTTTTAGTATATCCCTGGTACCTTAGTCTCATAACTATAGTGGGATTTTATTTATTATTTTTTTTTTTGGTTGGGGTAGGGGCCATTCCAAAGGCAGGGTCTCACTCTAGCCCAGGCTGGCCTAAAACTCACAGCAATACTTCTACCTCTGCCTCCCAAGTGCTGGGATTAAAGGCATGTACCACCATTCCTAGCTTCATAACTAGTTTTACTATTGTAATACAGGCTTCCAAATACAATTGAAGAGATAGACTGTTCTGTATAAAGTAGCTAAGGTCTTACAATGTGGCTAGTAAATTGATGTGTATTGTAAGAAAAGTATACCATATTTCAAAGATTTAGTACAAAAAGTAATATATCTCAATTTTTACTGACTAAATATGAATGTAAATTTTGATAGATGGGTTAACTATATTTAAAATTAATATAAATTGCTATAAAATTTTAAATTACATGGCTCACATTTTCTGTTGAGCAACACAGTTGTAGAGTAGAATGAAATGGAAATTAACCTCATCAAAAAGGAAAGGAATACCAGGCATGGTGGCGCATGCCTTTAATCCCAACACTTGGGAGGCAAAGGTAGGAGGATCGCCATGAGTTCAAGGCTACCCTGAGACTACATAGTGAATTCCAGGTCAGCCTGAGCTAGAGTGAGACCCTACCTCGAAAAACCAAAAAAAAAAAGAGGGGGGAGGGGATACAGTTCAGTGGTAGAGTGCCCAGGTTTGTTTCATCATCATGTGTGTTTGTGCACGTGTGCGCACACAGTTTCCATTCTTTGTGTATTTGCTCATTTTCGAACTCCTTGTTTACAAATAGAATGTGCAGTGGAATTTGAAGACAAATGGAATGTCTTGATATAGCAAGTAATAATACAGAACATTAACACAAGACTTCTCTTTCTATACACTTTCAATTTTAATGTACCAGTTCAACTTAGGATTTGTTAACCTTAGAGTATTTGTATTTAACTCAACTGGCATCCCTGTCTGTGAAGCTGTCATTTCAGGTTTGTTTCAAAGAAAAATTATCCTGGTAAACAATATTTTACACTTTGCTTAATTTTAGTGTATATTTACCTATTCCTTTCCTGAGCTTAGTATACCTTGGCTATTGAAGTACAGTGTGTTATGGTATCGTTAATGGTCAAATATGAGCAGACTCCTGTTGATTTATTTATTCAACTTTTTTTAAAGGAATAGAGACATAAGAACTGATGGCCTTATAGAATTAGTGGGAAGCAGAAGGGAACTATACTGTTTTGTATCCTATAGGTCTATTCCTGATCTACCTACAGCGTTAGACATTTCATTTCTGTCATTGTAGAAGGGTCTTTGTAGCATAGACAGTGCTTCTTTGGAACAAGAAAAACTTTCAAGCAAACTTCCCCCTTTTTTTCTTATATACTTATCTGTCCTTATTCACTTGTCACTGGCTATATAAATAGCAAATGAAAGAAATCTTCTATTGAAGTGAGGAAAACTTAATGAAATATTTCATATGTTCTTATTTAAAAATTTAAATTTAAAATATAATGCCTGTAATATTATTAATTATATATGCATTCATAAAGTTTTTGAATAGCTCAGAATTCTGGACAAGGGATGATTTATTAAGTCAAGCTGTCTTAGTTACCATGTTGAAAGGTAGTGTTGCTATTTTGCAGTGCTCTTACAGCATGGAGCTGAGCCAACCATTCGAAATACAGATGGAAGGACAGCATTAGACTTAGCAGATCCATCTGCCAAAGCAGTTCTTACTGGTAAGGCTGTGTGTTCTTTTGGTTATTCCAGGAAAAATAAAGAACAAGCCTGCTAGGTAGATAGTGTTCCTCTTGCACAGAGTGACCTCCTCAAGTAGGGTGGGTGGGTGGGTTGGTTGGTTGGTTGGTTTGTTTGCAGACTGAGAAAGAATGGGCACACCAGGGCCTCTAGCTAGTGCACATGAACTCCAGATGCCACTTTGCGCATCTGGCTTTACTTGGGTACTGAGGAATCATACCCAGGTCATTAGACTGCAGGCGAGAGCTTTACCTGCTTCAGTTCAGTGTTCATTTCTTCCTTTACCATTGTAAGTTACCTTATGCTTTTATCTTTTAAAAAAAATCTTGGGCCGGGCGTGCTGGTGCATGCCTTCTTTAATCCCAGCACTCGGGAGGCAGAGGTAGGAGGATCTCCATGAGTTCGAGGCTACCCTGAGACTCCATATTGAATTCCAGGTCAGCCTGGGCTAGAGTGAGACCCTACCTCTAAAAACAAACAAACAAAAAATCTTGGGGCAGAAAAAAGACAGTTTTAACTTAGCAATCGATAAAAGTTTACATAATAACCAGCAATTTCAATGTTTTAGGAAATCCTTATATTTAAATTTCATTGATTGTATAGTTTTGTTTATATTCACTTATAAATATAAAACCTATAAGGATAAAATATTGTGAAATTAGTACCATTCCTATATTTGTTATATTTAACATAATGTTAGAGCTGAAGAGAAAGCACATGCATCTGGAGTCTTGCTGCAGCAGCAAGAGGCCCTGGTGTACCCATACACTCAATATTTCTCTCTTTGCTCACAAATAAATAAATAAATTTGTTTTGTTTTGTTTTGAGGTAAGGTTTCATTCTAGCCCAGGCTGACCTGGAATTCACTATGGAGTCTCAGGGTGGCCTCGAACTCACGGCGTTCCTCCTACCTCTGCCTCCCGAGTGCTGGGATTAAAGGCATGCGCCACCACGCCCAGCTCGAGTATGTTATTTTTGTAAATGACACACAACCAAAGAAACTCTGAGACTACATAGTGAATTCCAGGTCAGCCTGGGCTAGAGTGAAATCCTACCTCAAAAAAACAAATAAAAAAAAAATAACATACTCATTTTATGAAATTTTAGGAGAAAAAAAAAAGAAGAAAAAGTTAACCAGTAATTTTGGTGTATGTCCTTTCAGGTTTTCCCTTTTTGTGGCTGTTGTTTTAATAGTTGGAGTCACACTTTATTATGTAGCACTGAGTCATTCTTTTCATTTTTATAGCAGATACTCCATGTTCTTGATATAAGTATTTTTAAATCACATAGTATTACACTGATTAACTACTTTCCATTTCTTAGAAATTTATTTCCAAATTGACCCACTTTAAATATAGTTTAGTAGACATTTTTGCATAATTTTTTTTAATTTCTTTTTTCTCCCTAATTCACAGGTGACTATAAGAAAGATGAACTCTTGGAAAGTGCCAGGTGTGTACAAATTTCTAAACGTGTGCCATGAAAATTTCACCATTACTTTTTTTGTTGTTGTTTTGGCTAGGTGTGTTGGTGCATGCCTGTAATCCAGGCATTTAGGGGGCAGAGGTAGGAAAATTGCTGTGAGTTCAAGGCCAGCCTTGGACATAGAGTGAGCTCCAAGGCAATCTGTGCTACAAAGTGGGACAGACCATATGTCTCAAAAAAAAAAAAAAGAACATACTTAACTGGCAGGGAAATACAACATATATACAGAACAAAGAAAAAAAATACAATAGACATTTTAAAGAGAATGATTTTGTTGTGATGGTCAAAATACTTGTCTCCAGATAGGATCTGATAAATACTATAAGCTACTAACATTGTGTGTGTGTGTGTGTGCGTCTCTCTAGGAGTGGCAATGAAGAAAAAATGATGGCTCTACTTACACCATTAAATGTCAACTGCCATGCAAGTGATGGCAGAAAGGTATATCTTTTTATCATTACGTATATGCTTAGCTTTTGGTAATAGGAATGTGTGCTTATTATAGGTTAAAACAGATTTGAAGGGAGTACTGATTGTTTTCTTTTAAGTAATCATTCAGATTAATTCTTTAATAAAATTTCATTAATAATGTTCATTTCCTTGTTTCCTGCATGTAGTACTGAACTAAAACTTTATTCTTTCAATATATGTTAGATTTTATAAAATGTAATTGATTTCTTATTTAGAATGAAGTTCGATTTTCTGGTTTTTTATTTTAGTTTTTCCTTGTTGACATGTTTTATACAGCTATTTGAATTTCATTAATTTGTTTGATTAATATTTCAGTCAACTCCATTGCATTTGGCAGCAGGGTACAACAGAGTAAAGATTGTACAGCTATTACTGCAACATGGAGCTGATGTCCATGCTAAAGATAAAGGGTGAGTAAGACTTCTACAAAAACAAGGACTTCTTACGGTCCTGTAAGATACTTGGTATTCCTATAAAAGGTAGATTTTTTTTAAATCTAACAGTAATAACATTTACTGAGCTTTTACGCTATACAGGTTGCTATTAAGACCATAGGAAATTATAAAATCTTAAGACTTTGTACACTACACTTTGTGGAACGTGAAAGATAACTCATAAACCAAGGAAGTATCTATCAGTTGCCAAGTGATTACTAAAGAGAGCTAATACTACAGGAATCTGAAGGGTGCTGTCAAGTGATGGATGGAGTTATTGAGAAACTCTTCAGCAGGATGTAGTACCTATCCTGTACCTTCCAGGCAGTCTCAGTTCAAGAGAGCAGACTTGGGGCTGGAGAGGTGGCTTAGCAGTTAAGGCATTTGCCTGCAAAGCAGAAGGACCTTGGTTCGATTCCCCAGGGCCCACATAAGCCAGATGCATAAGGGGACACCTATGTCTAGAGTCTGTTTGCAGTGGCTGGAGGCCCTAGCACGCCCATTCTTTGTTTCTCTCCTCCTCCCCTCCCTCCCTCCCCCCCCCCCCCTCTGTGTGTTTGCCTCTTTCTCTCTTGCAGTCTCTCAAATTAATAAAATATTAAAAATATGTTTTAAAAGGAGCAAACTTTGCAATTGGGTATTGGTGGCACATGCTTAGGAGGTAGAGGTTGAAGGATCAGGAGTTCAAGACCCTTTTCAACTGCAGAGTGAGTGCAAAACCAGACTGGGTTGGAAGACAGAAAGCAAGCAGAGTTTGGTGAACAATGTTCTGCAATAGAACTAGTTGTAAGTGAGGATACCAGTGCAGGTGGTACATCACATTTAAGCTAAGCAAGCTATGGTGGCATGGACTAATCTTGCCCTCTTGGGAGACTGAGGCAGAAGCATCCCAAGTTCAAGGCCAGCCTGAACCTATCTTGAAATAAAAAAATAAAAAATATAAAGAGTAAAAAGAAGGCTAGGGTGTACCTCATTGTAAAGCATTTGCCTAGCATGGATACGGCCCTAGGTTCAATTCCCAATACTGAAAAGAAATAGATGAGAACAACTTGGCTAAAGCAGGTGATCCACCTCAGGGATAAATGGAAGAAATGAGTGGAGAAATAAACTAGGCTTTAGAGGATTTTGTTTAATGGCTTATGAAACTTGAGCTTGATTCTGAAATCTTAAGCATATTGTGATCTAAAACTAGAGAACTAGTGTGTTTGAAGAGGGTGCTTTTCTTTCCAAAAAATTGTTTAAAGAGATGTATTCTAGAACAATATGTGTTTAATTGTTGTATGTAGAGACTAGAGGTCAAAAGGGCAGTTTATAGATGGAGTACTGCAAAACATTCTGTTATAGTGAGGATCTGTAATAATAGTGGCAGAGAAAATGAAAAAGGCATGCATTTGATATTGCATGTGGAAATGAATGAGTTGTTGAAATTATGAATGTGATGAGAAAGAACAGAATTAAAACTTTGAGGCCGGTCATGGTGGCTCAACACCTTTAATCCCAGCACTCGGGAGACAGAGGTAGGAGAGCCATGAGTTCAAGGACACCCTGAGACTACATTGTGAATCCCAGGTCAGCCTGGATTAAAGTGAGACCCTACCTTGAAAAAGAAAAAAAGGAGAGAAAAAAAAACACGACAGGCAGACAGACAAAAAAAGAAAAGAAAACTTTGTATCCTAATATTTAATTAGACTTATACATCTACTGAATAATTATAGACAGGGAAATTGTTTGGAGGAGAGCAGTTCACTTTTAGAACTCTTGGTTTTATGATAATACAATGGAAACTCAAAAGAAGTATTTAGTAGGTAGGGATAAGATTGGTGCTCAGTCAAGTTAAGAACCACATATTCAATAATAATATGGTGGAGGGTCCGGGCGTGGTGGCACACGCCTTTAATCCCAGCACTCGGGAGGCAGAGGTAGGATTGCCATGAGTTCAAGGCCACCCTGAGACTACATAGTGAATTCTAGGTCAGCCCTGCCTGGGCTAAAGTGAGACCGTACCTCAAAAAACCAAATGATGATAATAATATGGTAGAACACAAGAGAGATTACATAGAATTGAAGAGGCTTTATAGGTAGCCATCTCTTACACCAATTAATTTTGAGTGATTTCTAAGGAAAAAGAGAAACTTAAAAGATGGATGGAAGTTAGAGGGCAGGAGAGATGGCTTAGGGTTAAGGTGCTATAAAGTGTAAGGATCCATGTTTGACTTTTCAGATCCCACATAAGCCAGACACATGAGGTGACACAAGTGTGCAAGGTTGCACATGTGTCTGGAGTTTGGTTACAGTGGCTGGAGGTCCTGGCACGCCAATTCTCTCTCTTGCTCTCAC
Source organism: Dipus sagitta (assembly GCA_036346955.1). Lineage (NCBI taxonomy): Eukaryota > Metazoa > Chordata > Mammalia > Rodentia > Dipodidae > Dipus > Dipus sagitta. The sequence continues at coordinate 44,584,488 of CM070770.1, read as the reverse complement.
ATTTAAAGTGGGGGGGGGCAGTTTGTTAGGCTTGCCTCAAAAAAATATTTAAAAAGAAAAGATGGAAGCTAGAATTTTAAGGTTCCTCTGGAAAATTCCACTACCATCATGAAAGAAGTTGGTTTCAGCTTATTGAGGACCATAGCATTATACCTTACAGAATTTAAAAAAAAAAAAAAAAAAAAAGTTTCCAAAAAGCCAGCTAGTGTTTAGACTGAGTCTGGAAAAGATAAGTAAAAGTGAGCCCAACCAAGAGACGCAAGGAAATCTAGACCTGGGGGACAGTACCATACCACAAGCCAGCTAGATCTTTGTGTATGCCATGTTAAGAATTTAGAACTGTGCCAGGTATGGTACCACATGCCTCTAATCCCAGCTGAAGTGATGTTGATATTGAGTTTGAGGCCAGCCTGGGCTACAAAGTGATAACCCTGTTTCAGTAAATGTAATCATCTCTTAAAAGCAAGTAAGAACTATAGGATGATAAGAAAAGCTGCATCAGATTTACCTTTTGATGAAAAGTCTTCCCACAGCCTAGAGGATAAATTACATTAGATGCTATTTCAGTAGTGCAGAGGTGAAGTAATACAGACCCAAGCAAAGTCCATGACAGTAGTAGTAGGGGAAAAGAAGAAAATGGATTTGAAAGAGACTTGAGAGTTTAGATTCTTGGGACTTAAAGTTCAAGTGGGTGTTTATAGCAGTTTGTACATTTTTATTAGAAGGCCCTATAGGCCATTAAAGCAAAATATTAATTTATATTAACAAGGATGAAATGTGTTTTAATTTGTAAATTTCCCTAGGCTTAGGGTATCTATAATAATGGGATTTTTTCCCCCTCATTTTAGTGATCTGGTGCCATTACACAATGCCTGTTCTTATGGCCATTATGAAGTAACCGAACTTCTGGTCAAGGTTTGTGCTGTCTTGTTTTCTATAACTATATAAAACTGCTTAAAATACATAATACATCTGGCTTACTCTGTGTTCTGGGAGCTTAGTAGAACGAGAAGGAATATTTATAACATACAGTTGATTGATAGGTCAGTATTAGGCTACCTGCAGAGTTTTGGGATGTTGTGTCACTTTTTGTTGTTTTTATTTTGTTGTCTTCAAGGTAGGGTCTTGCTCTCGCCCAGGCTAACCTATAATTCTCAGGCTGTCCTTGAACTCACAGCAATCCTCCTACCTCTGCCTCCCAAGTGCTGGGATTAAAGGCGTGCACCACCACACTCGGCATGCTGTGTAATTTTAAATACAAAGTAGTACTACTACCATCAGCAGCAGCAGATTACGAGACCCTATGTAGCAAAAGATCAGAAAGCAATTTTTAGGGGCTGGAGGGATGGCTTAGCAGTTAAGGCGTTTGCCTGCAAAGCCAAAGGATGCAGGTTCAATTCCCCAGGACCCATGATAGCTAGATGCACAAGAGGGCATACACATCTAGAGTTCATCTGCAGTGGCTGGAGGCCCTAGCAAGCCCATTCTCTCTCTCTTCCCCCTTCTTTTTCTGTCAAATAAATAAATAAAAATATTTTTTAAAAAAGAAATCCATTTTTAGTGACTAATTGTTTATTAATACCACTATTGATATTTGTAACATTTGCCCAGTTGTACTTTAGGTTGGCACAAACCCATTTGATAACCTTCATTCTTTTCTAATGCACAAAGAAGGAAGCTGTTGTGTAACAGACAGGTTTATAAAAGTAGCAACACACTTATTTTGACCCCTGTTGGGTAAGAGTAAAAGATATGTAAGGATGCATATGATAGATGTACAATTACCTGTAAAAGTAAATCTAAGAATGTTACCTATGTCCATTTTCTGCTGTCTCCTAGACCCAAACAAATATTTGTTCACATTCTTGAGACTTTACACCTAAAATTTCTCAGTACTTTTTCCTCACTCTCTAGGAGCTCTCAATGGGAAGGGGAAAAGAATACTTGTTTCCAGTGCCTCTGCTTTCTTTGGGACATGTGCCACCATGGAATTCATCTCCCCACAGAAATAACTTTATAGTAATGACTGGAGACTCGGTGTAGTATATACACTTATAATACAGCTGTGACTTTGCATCCGGTTAACCTGGAACTCATTCTGTAGCCCAGGATGGCCTCAAACTCACATCAATTCCCCAATTTACCCTGGGACTAAGATGTTCACCACTGTGCCTGGCTAATGCTTTTGTTTCTTATAAAACTGCATCATGGGGCTCGGGAGCTGGCTCATTGGTTAAAGATGCTTGCTTGTAAAGCCTGCCAGCCCCCATCCAGTTCCTTAATACCCAAGTAAAGCCAGATGCACAAAGTGGCTCATGCTTCTGGAGTTGTAACAGCAAGAGAGCGTGGTGCACCATTCTATGTCTATCTGTCTTTTGCATGTGCAAATAAATGAAAATATTTAAAACTGCATCATGAATTCAGCAGAACATTTTGGAATGTTACTGTGGATAAGAATAAAACATAAGGGTTGGAAATATTAAGCCTGACAGCCCAGGTTTGACTCACCAGTGCCCACATACAGCCAGATGCACAAAGTGATGCATGGGTCTGGAGTGTGCAGTGACTGGGGGCCCTGGCAAACCCATACTCTCTGCCCCCCACATGATCTGTGGGTAAAATGACGTATGAAACTAACAAACACAAGAATACCAAGGAATTCTCTCAGCTTTCTTCTTCCTCATAGTCTGTGAGTATAAGAAAGCAAATAATCTCATTATAAAGAGGGAGGAAATGCTGTCATACTCATAATTAAACTATACAGAAAGTGTTTACTGCTATTCTTTGCTTAAAAGGGAATGTTAGAGTCACTAATAAACTGCCAGAAGCTCTTATTTCTGCCTTTCTTGTGATTTTGTTGTTGTTGTTGTTGGCTTGATAAAGAACTAGAAGAAGAAAAAAAGTCTGGGTGTGGCTACGTGTACCTACCTGTAAGTTCAGTGTTGAAGAGGAATGGAGACATGAATCTCTGAGGCTTAACAGTCTCAAGACTGTGTCTCAAGGAAATAAAGCAAAAGAGATCAGAGGATGATGCTACTACTCAGAGACTGACTGAGGCCTTCATGACCCTACATTGAATACCATAACCCCACTGAGGAGGGTCTTCAGGGTAATGGGAGCTGGGATGAGGGGATAAAAGAGAATAGGTAGCCTGTTGTAATTAACATACTAGGATGAACCTGGAGGATATTCTGTTGAGAAAATAGACTTTGACATAGAGAAAAATGCTACATGATTTCACTAATACATGGAATTTGAAAGTTACACTTAGAGAAGCACTGAGGAGAATGGTGGTTGTTAGAGGATGGGAGTATGGGGAAAAATAAAGGGATTCTTATCAGAGGCTACAAGCTCCCAAGATGACTGAGTCCTGGAGATCTGAAATACAACACTGCTTAACAATACTCTATTATACACATACATCAAAATGTCACATATGCCAGGCGTGGTGGCACATGCCTTTAATCCCAGCACTTGGGAGGCAGAGGTAGGAGGATCACCGTGAGTTCAAGGCCACCCTGAGACTACATAGTTAATTCCAGGTCAGCCTGAGCCAGAGTGAGACCCTACCTCAAAAAAACAAAACAAAAAAGAAGTCACATATACACTGTAAATACACAATTTTTTTGTTTTGTTTTGTTTTTCAAGGTAGAGTTTTACACTAGCCCAGGCTGACCTGGAATTCACTACAGAGTCTCAGGGTGGCCTCAAACTCACAGCGATCCTCCTACCTCTGCCTCCTGAGTGCTGGGATTAAAAGCGTACACCACCACGCCTGGATTTGTGTGTGTGTGTGTGTGTGTGTGTTTTATTTTTATTTTTTAATTTTTTTTGTTTTTTTGTTTTTCAAAGTAGGGTTTCACTCTAGCCCAGGCTGACCTGGAATTCACTATGTCGTCTCAGGGTGGCCTTGAACTCATGGTAATTCACCTACCTCTGCCTCCCGAGTGCTGAGATTAAAGGCGTGCGCCACCACGCCCGGCTTATTTTTTAATTTTTGAGATAAAGTGTCTTGCTCTAGCCCAGGCTGACCTGGAATTCACTATGTGCTCTCAGGGTGGCCTTGAACTCATAGTGATCCTCCCATCTAATATATACAATTTTTATTGTCAAGTACACCTCAGTAAAATTGGATTATGAAAAAAATCTAGAAAATTTCCTAGAACAATTCAGAGATTATGGTGTGAATATTTAAAAGACTATCATAGCCAGGCATGGTGGCGCATGCCTTTATTCCCAGAACTCAGGAGACAGAGGTAGGGGAATCGCCAAGACTCTACCTAAAAAAAAAAAAATCATAATTTTATGCTAGTAGTGTTAGGGTGCCATGACTCGTGTGCCTTTAATTCTAGAACTGGAAGCCTGAGGTAGGAGGATTGCTCTGAGTTCAAAGCCAGCCTGGACTAGAGTGAGGACCTTGATTCAAACAAACAAACAAACAAAAATTACTCACTTGCCCAGTATGCAGCAAGCTCAGGAATCGATCCTCCACACCTCATAAACCAGGCATGGTGGCAAATGCTTATAATCCTAGCACTCATGAGGGGGAGGCAGAAGCTCAAAAGTTCAAGGTCATCATCCTAGGTTGTACTTTGCTCATTGAAACCACATTAAGAATCTATTGTTACTTCAGGCTCCTCCTCCCCTACTTCCCCTTCTCTACCTAGAAGTAGTCAGACAGTCAATTAACAGGATAATAGATGATTCAGTTATGATGGGTCTCTATTTTTAGCATTGTAAGTGAACTAATGGTACAAATCTCAGGAACGTTATATGTGGGGGGAAAAGTTAACACAGAAGGTATATACATTGCATTTTTATGAAAGTCAAAAAAATTGAGCTGGAGGGATGGCTTAGCAGTTAAGGTGTTTGCCTGAAAGCCAAAGGACCCCAGCTCAATTCCCCAGGACCATGTAAGCCAGATGCACAAGGGGCCACACACATCTGGAGTTCGTTTGCAGTGGCTGGAGGCCCTGGCGTGCCCAATCTTTCTCCCTCCCTCCCTCTTTCTCTGTCATATAAATAAATATAAATTTAAAAAAATTAATATTGGTACTGTAACTCAGAACTGGACAAAAATTAAGGAGCATAAGAAACATGTACAGGACTTTTGGAATCTTTTGGGGCTTAACAGTCTCAAAAAAATTTGGCTAAAGGGAAAAATTTAAAAAAAAAGAAAAAAAATCAGAGGATGTTTGCTATACTCAGAGACGCCCTGGGGCCCCCTTCGGGGACCCTACATTGAATACCAAACCCCACTGGGGGGGCTTCGGGGAAATTGGGAGCGGGGTTTGGGGGGAAATTAAAAAGGAAAAAAAGGTGGGGGGCCCTGTTTGTAATTAAAATACTGGGTTTGAACCGGGGATTTTCCTGTTGAAAAATAGACTTTGACATAGAAAAAAAATGCTACTTGTTTTCCCACTAATACAGGGAATTTGAAAGTTACACTTAGAGAAGAAATGAGGGAAGGGGGTTTTGTTTAGGGGATGGGAGTTTTGGGGGAAAAATTTAAGGGGATTTTTAAATCAGAGGTTTCCCAACTCCCAAGATGACGGTCCTGGGGGATCGAAATAAAAACCTCCCCTTAACATTATTCTTTTAAACCCCAATACATCTTTTTTCACATTTTGCCGGGCCTGGGGTTTGGCCCCCCCACTTTCCCTTTAATCCCAGAAATTTGGGGAGGCAGAGGTGGGGAGGATCACCGTGAGTTCAAGGCCCCCCTGAGACTAATTTTAATTTTCCAGGTCCCCCTGACCCCAGGTGGCCCTACCTAAAAAAAAACAAAACAAAAAAGAAGTAAATTATACCTGAAAAATACACAATTTTTTTTTTTTTGTTTTTTTTTTCCCGGGTTTTAGAGTTTTACACTAGCCCCGGTTTAAACCCGGGAAATTCACTACAGAGTCTCGGGTGGCCTCAAACCCCACAGCGATCCTCCAAACCTTGCCCTCCTGGTGCTGGGAATTAAAAGCGTAAAAACCCCCAAACCCCTTTGGGGATTTGGGGTTTTTTGTGTGTGTGTGTTGTGTGTGTTTTTATTTTTTTTTTTTTTTAATTTTTTTTTTTGTTTTTTTTGTTTTTCAAAGTAGGGTTTCACTCTAGCCCAGGCTGACCTGGAATTCACTATGTCGTCTCAGGGTGGCCTTGAACTCATGGTAATTCACCTACCTCTGCCTCCCGAGTGCTGAGATTAAAGGCGTGCGCCACCACGCCCGGCTTATTTTTTAATTTTTGAGATAAAGTGTCTTGCTCTAGCCCAGGCTGACCTGGAATTCACTATGTGCTCTCAGGGTGGCCTTGAACTCATAGTGATCCTCCCATCTAATATATACAATTTTTATTGTCAAGTACACCTCAGTAAAATTGGATTATGAAAAAAATCTAGAAAATTTCCTAGAACAATTCAGAGATTATGGTGTGAATATTTAAAAGACTATCATAGCCAGGCATGGTGGCGCATGCCTTTATTCCCAGAACTCAGGAGACAGAGGTAGGGGAATCGCCAAGACTCTACCTAAAAAAAAAAATCATAATTTTATGCTAGTAGTGTTAGGGTGCCATGACTCGTGTGCCTTTAATTCTAGAACTGGAAGCCTGAGGTAGGAGGATTGCTCTGAGTTCAAAGCCAGCCTGGACTAGAGTGAGGCCTTGATTCAAACAAACAAACAAACAAAAATTACTCACTTGCCCAGTATGCAGCAAGCTCAGGAATCGATCCTCCACACCTCATAAACCAGGCATGGTGGCAAATGCTTATAATCCTAGCACTCATGAGGGGGAGGCAGAAGCTCAAAAGTTCAAGGTCATCATCCTAGGTTGTACTCTGCTCATTGAAACCACATTAAGAATCTATTGTTACTTCAGGCTCCTCCTCCCCTACTTCCCCTTCTCTACCTAGAAGTAGTCAGACAGTCAATTAACAGGATAATAGATGATTCAGTTATGATGGGTCTCTATTTTTAGCATTGTAAGTGAACTAATGGTACAAATCTCAGGAACGTTATATGTGGGGGGAAAAGTTAACACAGAAGGTATATACATTGCATTTTTATGAAAGTCAAAAAATTGAGCTGGAGGGATGGCTTAGAAGTTAAGGTGTTTGCCTTGAAAGCCAAAGGACCCCAGCCTCAATTCCCCAGGACCATGTAAGCCAGATGCACAAGGGGCCACACACATCTGGAGTTCGTTTGCAGTGGCTGGAGGCCCTGGCGTGCCCAATCTTTCTCCCTCCCTCCCTCTTTCTCTGTCATATAAATAAATATAAATTTAAAAAAATTAATATTGGTACTGTAACTCAGAACTGGACAAAAATTAAGGAGCATGAAGAAACATGGTATCATGGATATATCTTTTTCTCAAAACTCACTAAACTGTATGTGAGAGTTGTTTCACTACATGTAAATTATACTTCCAAAGGGGTGAGGAATTCTTTTTTTGTCTTTTTTTTCTGATTTATTTTTTATTTATTTTGTTGGGGGGGGGGATGAGTGTGCCAGGGCCTCTAGCCACTGCACACAAGTGCTTTAACTGCTAAGTCATCTCTCCAGCCCAGGGGTGGGGAATTTTTAGCAATGGACTTGTGGCAGTTCACTCCTCTTCATGAGGCTGCTTCTAAGAACAGGGTTGAGGTGTGTTCCCTTCTCCTCAGTTATGGTGCAGATCCAACACTGCTGAATTGTCACAATAAGAGTGCTATAGATTTGGCTCCCACACCACAGTTAAAAGAAAGATTGTCATGTGAGTATAAAAATGATGAATGTCACTGACGTAGACCTAAAATGAGCCCAACATGGCTCAGGGAAATTCACGGAAGAGGGGGCGGAAAGATTGTTAAACCCTCAAGTTGGGACATTACACACAGACACATTGCCTCTTCCCATAACTGGTGGCTACTCCCACAATCTCTATGGGGATAATCAGCATGCCCAACGACGATGGTCCCCTTTGGAGGCAGGGAACAGGGATGAGGTTAAGGGTGGTACCAACATGCTCTGTTTACATATTGAGTATGTCCATAACTATTAAAAAAATACCCATTAAAAAATGATGAAGAGCCGGGCGTGGTGGTGCATGCCTTTAATCCCAGCACTTGGGAGGCAAAGGTAGGAGGATCACCATGAGTTTGAGGCCACCCTGAGACTACATAGTGAATTCCAGGTCAGCCTGGACTACAGTGAGACCCTACCTCAAAGAATCAAAAAAAAGAAGAAGATGATGATGATGTTCAGCTAAGATTGGTAAACTGAACATTTTTGGAGGGGGGAATGTTCACATAGTAAAAGACATCTATTACTGTTCAGCACATTTAGTAGTTTGGAGGCTGTAGTTATTCGATATATGAAGAAAATATATTTAAGTTATTTCTTTAAATTCAAGAACTATAGATGGTTTTCTTTGAAATGGAAATATTTAGATTTAATGCATATTGGATGTGACTGTAATTAATCTGCTTTGAAGTTAAAAGTGTTATTTGTATGATTGCCACCTTGTAAATCTAGACCCCCATTTGTAACATTTGATGTTCTTTGGCATCTGGACCAGGTTCTATGGTTTTCAGTCTGGCTAAAGTAGATCAGTGAGAAATAATTACCTAGTTCAGATATAGTATTACTGCATGGAAATAAGAACTTGAGTGGGACTTGTATTCTGGAACAGTATACGTAGTTTCACAAGTGAAGAGACACTGAGAAGATACATATCTGTAATTTTGTTTATCATGGATAGCACTTGGCAATAGCCAGTTTATATTGTCCAGTTACCTGATAGGTATGAACAAGACCATCTGCTACTGTCTTAATAGTAGCAAAGGGATTATAATTATCCTTCATTTTATTTCGTTACTGAAGAAGTTTAATGCTTTGTGAAAGTCTCAGAACACTCTGGGCTGGGGAATATATCATATTGTAGTCCAATTATGAATTAGGAGGATAAAATCTGTTATGGCCTAAATCTGTGTTTACACTTGGGAATAAATTAAGCCATAATTGAGGGGAACCAGAATGTTAACTGTGTTTGTTTTAGGGTGTTATGTTTGGAGATTATGCATAGAACCTCAATCTAACTATTTTGGAATTTTGTTTTGAAAATAATTCAATAAAAGCACTTTATATGAGCAGGACATGATGGGACATGTCTTTAGTCCCAGCTCAGGAGGCTAAGGTAGTAGCAGGATCACCATGAGTTCAAGGCCAGCCTGGACTATAGGGTGAGTTCCAGGTCATCCTCAGCTTTTGACTGTGCCTTTATAAAAAAAGAAATGGAAAGCCGGGCATGGTGGCTCACGCCTTTAATCCCAACACTTGGGAGGCAGAAGTAGGAGGATCACTGTGAGTTCAAGGCCGCCCTGAGACTACATAGTGAACTTCAGGTCAGTTTGGGCTAGAGACCCTACCTCGAAAAACCAAAAAAAAAGAAAGAAAGAAAGAAATGGAAGCTGGGCATGGTGGTGCATGCCTTTAATTCCATCATTTGGGAGGTAGAGGTAGGAGGATTGCTGTGAGTTTAAGGCCAGCATGAGACTACATAGTGAATTCCAGGTCAGCCTGGGCTAGAGTGAGACCATACCTCAAAAAAAAAAAAAAAAAGAAAGAAAGAAAGAAAGAAAATAAGTGGGCTGGGAAGATGGCTTAATGGATAAAGGTGCTTGTTGGCAAAGACTGATAGCCTGGGTTCGATTCCCCAATACCCATGTAGAGCCACAGAGGTATGTTCATCTGGAGTTCGTTTGTTTGCAGTGTGGCAAGAGGTCCTGGTGCACATACACACTTTCTCTCCCTCCTCTCTCTCCATCTTGCTATCAAATAAAGAAATGAAATTAAAAAAAAAAAAAAAACAAGAAACAACAAAAACCAGGTATGTTTTAGGAAGCAAGACTCATTAATATAATTCTCATGTAGGTGTAAATATTTTTTCATTCAGATGAATTTAAAGGCCACTCATTGCTGCAAGCTGCACGAGAAGCTGATGTGACAAGAATCAAAAAACATCTTTCTCTGGAAATGGTGAATTTCAAACATCCTCAAACGCACGAAACAGCACTGGTAATGTTTCAGGCTTAAGTTTTTCAGATGCATTAGCAAAAAACTAATAATGCCTTGTTTTAGTAATAGCATTTTAAAAATTAATTTGTTTGCTTAGAGTTTGGGTTTTGTGAGACCAGGACCTTGATTTGTAGCCCAGTTTGGGCTCAAACACGTGGTGATCCTTTTGAGTGCTGGAATTACAGGTGTGTGCTATCATGCCCAACTAAAATCTGTAATTTTTTAAAAATTAAATTGGTGGATACTTATATAAGGGGGAAAAACATGCAAAGAGCATAAAAAATAGCCTTTCTTCCCAAAGGTGGTATTATTATTAATATGAGAAACCATACAGAAAAAAAAGTTCATATATTGTTGTATATTATATATAGCTTTATTGTCATAGATGTAAATTTACCATTTGGAGGGGTTTTTAAAAATTGTAAATGTTTATAGAAGAGAGTTTGGTGCTCACAAAAAATAATGGAAAAGAAAATAATATCACTATTTAGATTTTTAAAAATTTGCTGTATTTTCTTCAGTATTGCAGTATCTTTGATCTAATGTGTAAATAGAGTATCTTAGAAGTACTTTCATGGTAGAAATAATAGCTGTATGGGCTGGAGAGATGGTTAAGGGGTTTGCCTGCGAAGCCTAAGGAGCCTGGTTTGATTCCCAGAACCCATGTAAGCCAGATGCACAAGGGGGGTGCATGCATCTGGAGTTTGTTTGCAGTGGCTAGAGGTCCTGGTGCACCTATTCATTCATTCTCATATCCCCCCCCCCCATTTTTTAAAAACATTTTAAAAAAGAAAAGAAATGCTGTATAACCTAGGCATGGTGGTGTACAACTTAATTCCCAGGATAAAGGAGGTAGAGGGGAGAGTATCAAACATTTGATGCCAGCCTGGCTACATTGAAAAACAAACGGGCTCAGCAATTAAAGGTACTTTCTTGCATAGGCTGCCAACCAGGCTTCAATTCTACAGCCACACACATAAAACTAGATGGGTGTCCTTTTGTAGTGACAGTTTACCTGGCATACCCATACACATGAGAACACACGTACAAATAGATTATAAAATTTAAAAAAAAATGGCTGGAGAGATGGCTTAGCAGTTAAGGTGCTTGCTTGCAAAGCCTAAGGACCCAGGTTCAGTTCCCCAGTACCCCAAGGTATGCCAAATGCACAAGGTGGCACATTGGTCTGGAGTTTTTTTGCAGTGGCTGGAGGCCCTGGTGTGCCCATTCTCTTTTTTTCTCTCTCAAATAAATTATTTTTTTTTAAGTTTAAAAAAAAGAAAAAACCTGTCCAGCATTAACAAAGCAGTTGTAGGTAGTGACGCCCAGGAGCTTCTAGGAATCAGTGGTGGAATGTGTAAGCAGAAATAATATAGTCAGGAGCTAAAAGAAGAAGCAAAAAAAAAAATTTTTTAAGTGCTGTTGTATAAATATCTAGTGTACTTTGGGTAGAAGAAATAAATTGATGCATTTGCAGATACTTGTTAATTTTTTATGGTTATGTTTTTTCTTGGTGCCTAAATGTAAACTAAAATTTTTATAGAAACAATAAATATTTTGTATCTTTCTACTAAACTTAATAAAGTGGCGGCTGGAGAGATGGCTCAGCATTTAAAGGTGCTTGTTTGCAAAGCCTGATGGTCCAGGTTTGATTCCCCAGTACCTACGTAAAGCCACACCCACTAAGGTAGCACACACGTCTGGAGGGAGTATGTTTGCAATGGCAAGAAGCCCTCATGCACCCATACTCAATCTGTCTGCCTCTTCCTCTCCATCTCTTTCTTAAATAAATAAATAAATAAATAAATAAATAATAAAATAACATTTCAAAAATACAGCCACAAGCCAGGAAGAAATACTAGTACATAATTAAAGCTGTAACAGCAAAACACGGTACAGAAAAACTTGCAAAGACTAACGTCATGGAACAGTTTCTAGCCTGAAAGGCTAGCACAGTTGGCCCCACTGTCTGTGAGGACAGGTTTTTCAAGACCCCAAGTAATTACCTAAAACACAAATAGGACTGAACTCTGTTTGTATGGTGCTTGTTTTTTTTTTTTTTAATTTTTAACAAAAGAATGAGAATGGATGTACCAGAGACTGTTGAACTCAGGTGTAAGCACCAGTTTGTGCGTCTGGCTTTGTGTGGATACTGAGTAATGAAACCCAGGCCTTCAGGCTTTGCAAGCAAGCACCTTAACTGCTGAGCCACTTATTCAGCCCCTGCATGTAGCTAAATTTATAGCTACAGTTAGACATTAATGACAGTAACTTTAACAGTAGCTCTTAGAACTTCATCATTCAATGTGTTTTTCTTTTCTTAGTAAGTTGAGGCTTTGTTTCAAGGAAATACTTAACAGCTTTTCTTTGGCAAATTGTAGCAGACAGCTTCAGGTTCGCTGAGATGAACTTCAGGCCAGGCAGTTATGGAGGAAGGGATTCATTGAAGCTTACAAATCCAGGAGAAGTTCCATAGTGCCAGAAGAAGCTGGCCTGCTTTCACAGAACCAAAGAAACACAAACCCAAAAGCCACACAGCACACGTCAAGAACTCCAGGTGGACCTGGACCCTTTGCATATCTTTAGGTTGGAATTTCAAACACACTTCCTGTAGTCAGGTGGCTCAGGTGCAAACTACAAACTAATAAAACACTGAACATATTGCGGGCCATCTATTCAAACTACCACACATATCAAGATAGTCAGCATCACTAATGCACTTTAGAGTCATTACTGAGTAAGGGTTACTTGAACATGTGCATTGCTGTATTTGAGTTAATCTGATAACAGAGGTGGCTACTAAGTGACTAAATTTAGATAATGTGCAGTTGGTATACTCAGAACAAAGATGTCTCACATCCTAAGTGCAACAGCACAAAATTTCATCACAATTCTCAGAAACCTACACAATTTAAAATTTACTGTTTATTTCTGGAATTTTCTATAATGTTATCAGATCACAGCCTCAGGTAATGAAACCAAAGACAGTAATCAAGCACATATAAAGGGAAATGCACTGCATGTTATTTCCCCTGAATGTCCTGCTATAAACACTACTATTAATACTAGTGTAGTCATGGTGCAGAAGCATTTTCTTCTTGGTTTCCCAAGATTCAGACCTTGTCCCAGAATGGCACAGAGAGAGAAGTGGGCTATGTCATAAAGAATTCTTTTCTCAGGGTGGGCTTATGGTGATCCTCTTACCTCTGCCTCCCAAGTGCTGGGATTAAAGGCATGAACCACCATGCCCAGCTAAAGAATTCTTTGTTTGTTTGTTTGTTTGTTTGTTTGTTTTTGAGGTAGGGTCTCTTTCAAGCCCAGGCTGACCTGGAATTCACTATGTAGTCTCAGAGTGGCCTTGAACTCATGGTGATCCTCCTACCTGTGTCTCCCAGGTGCCTGGGATTAAGGCCACTGCACACTGCCTAAGAATTCTTGAAAATAAACTGTCTTCATTTTCTGTACTTTTCTGATAAATGTCTTAGGATTTTTACAACTAATGTGTCAGAGGAGCTATGTACACCATTTAGACTTGATTATATTGAGGGTACATGAGTTATTCTGATGACTGCAACAATGCCAAAAAATGAGCCTAGAGTACAGTTTTGAGAATCTGAGAACCTATGGTTAACAACAGGTTGCAGTGAACAAATTTCATGATTACTGTATGTTTGAATGTATATGGCAACTTGGCTTAAATTTTTTAATAGAGCTTTTTTCAGTTTTTATCATCAGTTAGACATTATTGAATACCTGTTGTCCATTAGTATCATCCTGGATGTTCAGGTTATAAGGATACAGGCCATGACCATAAACTAGTTTACTCGGTTTATAAAATGCAGGTCCGTATATCCTGTCTCTCGTCCTCCTTGGTACTCAGAGATGCAGCAGCCTCGAGTAGTTACACACTTGAGAGTGTATCGTTTGCTAATGCTGATTGTGCCAAACGGGTCATCTAAGCTACATACTCGGCTACAGGAGGTAGTAGAAAGGTAGATACTACTCAGCGCGTCTATTCCATCAGTGCTATTAAACCAACAGAATTCAAAACAGATGAGTATTCTTTTCTTTGTTCAAAGGAACCCCAACATGGGACTAGCAATACAGCTTAATGGCATAATGCCTCTCTAGCATCTGTGAGGCTCTGGTCTCAATCTCAGCGCTGTAAAAAGAAAACCCAAACATTGAGATGTTTGCTTAACCTTTTAAATGTAACATTGTTTATCATCACATCAGCAGAGGCTTTTTCCATTAGCAGACAAAGTCTAGCCAGTGTATTTAATAACATCATCTGATACATGGCATTTTCAGGCCTTATCTAAAAGTGGTACTTGTAAATGTTTTTTACAATAGGAAGTCCTTCAAGAGTAAAGTTAAGTAAAAATAAAGGAGTTAATAAGCTCTTGATTATTCTTGGTTGGAAACACAGTGTTCTTAAGTAAAGTCGATTATGTATAGTCCTTGATTAATGCTGCAATTTAAATTATTTAGCATTGTGCTGCTGCATCCCCATCTCCCAAAAGAAAGCAAATCTGTGAAATGTTGCTAAGAAAAGGAGCAAACATCAATGAAAAGACTAAAGAGTAAGTATACATTTAACAATCATACATTATTGGTATTTTGTTTTGGGGAAAATATACTCATTGTCTGGCTGACGTTTTCTTTTAAGATTCTTGACTCCTCTGCACGTGGCATCTGAGAAAGCTCACAATGATGTTGTTGAAGTCGTGGTGAAACATGAAGCAAAGGTATACTGCATTTCTGCTAATCTTGGGTAATCCAGTGAGTTGTGTTCTACTTAGTGGATGAAATAGTAGATTCCTTACAGTGTTGTATTGTGTTTTCCATCCATCAATCATCTACACATAAAACCAATCCTGCAGCTTTCTTTTTCTGAATCTGTTTTGTTATTGTAGTTACTGGTTGTTAGAAAGGTTATTTATTCACGTTACACTATCCTGTGTGTCCATTCTTCTCCATTTCTTCTCACCCACACCTCATTCATCAGGTTTTTTTTGTTTTGTTTTGTTTTGTTTTCTGGTTTTGGTTTTGGTTTTTCAAGGTAGGGTCTCACTCTAGCTCAGGCTGACCTGGAATTCACTATGTAGCCTCAGGGTGGCCTCAAACTCATGATCCTCCTACCTCTGCCTCCCGAGTGCTGGGATTAAAGGCGTGTGCCACCATGCCCAGCTCATCAGTTATTCTTAAGAACTTTGTCTAACAATACATACATACTTCAGAATACCCAGTTTAGAGATGTACTGATTCTGACTAATCTTACTCTAATTTTCTTTGCTCACTCATATCAGCCATTCCTTGGTTACCATGATAACTTACTTTCTTACCAGCAACAGTCTTTGTGTCTTCTGTCATTTCTGTAACTAAGCAATGACCCTGAAGTGAAGGAAATAAATAATTTGACTAAATATATCTACCCATGTTGATAAATTGACCTTTAACTTGTCTTTTTTTTGACATTTTGTACACAAAGCATTTTATGCTATGAATAGTTATTTCCGTGAAGTTTTTAAGTCATTATCTCTTACATGCTACTTAGTAAAAGATCACAAAGATAATAGTCATCTAGTTAAGCAGTTTTTAGCTTAAGCCAAAGATCTTTGCTATCTTCAAATAAAATCTTTAGTAGCTATTCAGTATGTAATAGAAAAAATGGAGCTGCTCTGGATGAAGGTGTAAGAAAAGGACAGACAGATCCTTGAGTGGCCTCTGAGACCTTTTCCTATCCCAGTTTTACAAACTTGTTTTCTTGTCTGTCCTTCCTTGGTTTCCAGTTACTCAAGAAACCACTTAGAATTTTTTTTATTTCTTTTTCTGTTACCTTTAATGTCCTACTTTCTCTTTGGTTTGGGGGAGTTCTTAATAATGTATAATTGTGATTTTTCACATTGTAAAATCTTGAATAAAATAAAGTTTATTTCTGCTTGACTGCTTGGCATCTCATTTGTCTCTGCTCTGTACCTTTTCGTTGATTGCTCTTCTCTTACATGTGGTACATTACTTGAAGAGTGTCGTGTGCATATTAAAGTTGAGTTGTGAAACTCAAAACAAGTCAGAGACTAATCACTTACTTTTGTCCAGGACTGAAAGATTTCCAAAAACCCAGGACTTCCAGTGGTAGGGCCGAGGGAATCCCAAGCAAGCCAGAACAAGTTGTTTGAGTACCATTTTGTGTTAATTCTTACTTACACAAAATGGTACCCAACAAAAGCTTTAAAGTAAAGTGTTCACTAAAATGAGATTGGGTATGTGAATACCTTAAGTGCCCTGAGCATTTTTTTTTAATGTTTATTTATTAGAGAGAGTGAGAATGGGCATGATAGGGCCTCCAGCCATTGCAAACAAACTGCAGACACATGTGCCACCTTGTATATCTGGTTTACATGGGTCCTGGGTAGTTGAACCTGGGTCCTTCGGCTTCTCAGGCAAGTACCTTAACTGCTAAGCCATCTTTCCAGCCCACCTGAGCATTTAAAATAGATTTTTTCCACATCTGCATGGAGACTAGATACTCATACTTTATGTTCACTAAAGAGGTGTTGCTTGTATTCCTCTTCAGACACACTCTGATTCCATTAATACAGATTGGCCAGTGTCCAAAACTCATTGGTGAACATAAGATTGCTTATTAAGGAATTTAATTCTTGGTTATATTTTGGAGAATTATTGCCATGGTAGGGAAGCAGAGGTATGAAGGTGTGTGAAGAATTTCAAAGATATAGCTGAAATGCAAGAATTTCACCCCAAAAAAATTATTATATGCCCAGTACCCACATACTATCAGTGATATTTTACAGAGTTATATTATCGATCATTATATTTTATTGTGGACACATTTCAGAATAACTTGCAGTTTATTGTGTGCCAACCCCTAAATACTTCCATGTGCACATTAACTAGTTTTTCTTTAGTTAAAAATTTTACATGGGGTAAAATACAGATACTCAGTGTTTGTTCATTAGCTGAATGTTGACAGATAAATCTGTGCAACCAAAACCTGTTAAAGAACGTGGGCTAAGGTGCAGGGTAGTTCAATCTCAGCAGCATGCTCATCTAACATGCATAAAGCCCTGAGTATGATCAGTAGTCTATCCCAGATCATCTCTACCTCTAGAAGTAGCAGCCATTTTGATTTCTTTTTTCTGACAGATTGGATTGGCTCCTAGATTGGTTCTTGATATACATGGAATCATAAACATATATTCTTTAATAAGGTTTTTACATTCAGTATAATATTTTGGAAATCCAACAACGTATCAGCAGTTGTTCCATGGTATTGCTGACAAACATCCCATTGTGTGAATATGCAACATACTTAGACAGATGATAGTTTTCATGTAAATGCCTTAGTGGTAAACATAACTTACATGACTGTACGTTTTTAACTCCACAAAGTTGGGTCTAGCTTATGATATTGATAATCAAGAATTGGTGGAATTTGTGCTCTAAATTTGAGCAAAAAATGCTTCTTTGGTCTTTGGTGGTGTGCCTTTGGTTTCTTTAAAAAGTAATTGAGACTTTTAGTACCAAGTGTTAAGTGCATTGCAGGCTAACTTTAGTGTTTGCATATTTTTAGGTGAATGCTTTGGATAACCTTGGTCAGACGTCACTGCACAGAGCTGCACATTGCGGTCATCTCCAGACCTGCCGTCTACTCCTGAGCTATGGGTGCGACCCTAACATCGTGTCCCTTCAGGGCTGCACTGCCTTGCAGATGGGGAATGAAAATGTGCAGCAGCTACTTCAAGGTGCCAAACTCTTCCATGACGTGAACATTACTGTACTAGCATTGAATGTTTTTTCCATCAGGTGCTGTGTGTAGGAGTTGGTAATAAAAAGAAAAATTTTGAGAAATGTTGGCATTCTTCTTAACTGATGTCATTAAATCATAACTGCAATTTTGTTCTAGCATCATTTTCTGCCCAATTTCTCTGAATAAATAGATGGCTAGAGGACTCACAGATTGTTAAAGAAACTTTTTTTTTTTCAAGGTAGGGTCTCATTGTAGCCCAGGCTGACCTGGAATTCACTATGTAGTTGCAGGGTGGCCTCAAATTCATGGCAATCCTCCTACCTGTGCCTCCCGAGTACAGGGATTAAAGGTATGCACCATCATGCCTGGCAAGGAAACTTTTTTTCTTTTAATATTTTATTTATTTTTTATTTATTTAGTTGACAGAGAAAGAGGGAGAGAGAGGAGAGAGAGAAAGAGAATGGGCACACCAGGGCCTCCAGCCACTACAGACAAACTCCAGATGTGTGCACCCCGTTGTGCATTTGGCTAACGTGGGTCCTAGGGAATTGAACCTGGGTCCTTTGGCTTTGCAGGCAAACGCCTTAACTGCTAAACCATCCCTGCAGCCCAAGGAAACTTTTTTAAAGAATGGGAAACTTGGGTTGGAGGGATGCCTTGGTGGCACTTGCCTGCAAAGCCAAAGGACCCAGGTTTAATTCCCCATTACCCACCTAAGCCAGATGCACAAGGTTGCACATGCATCTGGAATTTGTTTGCAGTAGCTGGAGGCCCTGGTGTGCCTATTCTTTCCTTCCCTCCTATCTCCCTTCCCCCTCCCCCCAATAAATAAAAATTTTTAAAAAGAGTAAGAAACTTGAAAGGTCTTTGCTCTGGGAAGATTGCTCAGTGGTTAAAGGAGCCTGCTTGCAAAGCTTGCCAACCTGGGTTCAGTTCCCAAGCCACCCACAAAATACAAAAAGAGGTGCAAGCATCTGGTTTTTGTTTGCAGCAGCAAGAGGTATACACACACATTATCAAATAAATAATTTTTTTAAAAGATCTTTTGGAACCGTAATCTTAGTGATACTGGTCCTGCTTTATTCCTTTTACATGCATGTCTAAGCTATGTTGAGTCATGCAAGTGAACTGAACTGTGATTTACTAAAATGTTTAACAGCCAGGTGTGGGAGTGCATACCTGTTTCCAGCACTTCAGAGACTGAGGCATCAGGAACACAAGTACTAGCTACATAATAAGACCCTGTCTTCACCCTATTCAGCTATTGAATGTTCCTGTATTTGTTACATGTTTAAATGTGTATTAGATAAACACCTACACATTTGGCATAGATTAAACATTTCAACCTAGAAATCTGGTCTCATAAATTTTAAGTTATCTTTTTCTAGATCTGTAGGTTTTATTAGAATCTATTGCAGTAGCTTAGAGATCTCAAAACTTAAAAGAATTATAATATGTCAAGCCTTTTCTTTACATCGTCTTATGGTGATGTTTCAGGCCAGTGGTCTGGGAACCACAAATTACATTCTAAGGTTGTTTTACCCTCCCATTAAGAATATATGAAAAGGCTTGTTAAATCAACACTGAGTATAATGATTCTTAATATGCACCTTGACTGAATGTTCAATTAGGGAGTTAACAGAAAAAAAAATGTTCTTTTTTTAGTGTAGAATATAAGAATATGGTTGATATAGTCCCCATTTTATTCCTAGCAGGTACAAAACAGTATTCTCATTTAATATTATTTCTGATGGTAAACTAAAACACTCTTGTAAAATACATGCTAAATATATATATTTTTTGAGGCAGGGTCTCAATGTAGCCCAGACTAGTCTCAAACTTGCTGTGTAGCCGAGACTGACTGAACTCCATATTCTACTTCCATCCCCTGTATGCTGAGATTATAGGTGTGCACCACCACTCCCAGCTCAGTGCGTTTTCTTCTAAAATGCCTGCTACAGTATCAGTCTTGCCATTTTGTTCTTTGTTTTACAACTTTGCTTAATGCTGTGTTGCTTTTTTCCAAATCATTTTCTTTTTTGGTTATGCCTTTGATGTATCATTCTATTCTACAATACTGACATGCTTACTGTTTTTTCGTCCAGTTCTTTTAAAGTTTGATTTTATTTTATTTTATTTTTGTTTGGGGGTGTTGGTTTAATTTTTTTATATTATGATTAATCTATCTGGAGTTTATCTTCTTAGAGATGCTTCTCTCTTCCTTTTCTGATTTTTTGTTTGTTTTTGAGGTAGGATCTCACTCTTGCCCAGGCTGACCTCTGATTAACAGAGATCCTCCTACCTGTTGTTGTAGTCAGGTTCGCATTGCTGGTAGAAATCACCCAACCAAGAGCAGCTTTTGGGGAAAAGAATAGGCTTATTTTGGCTTACAGGCTGGAGGGGGAAGCTCCACGATGGCAGGGAAAATGATGGCATGAGCAGAGGGTGGACATCACCCCCTGGCCAACATAAGGTGGACAATAGCAATAGGGAAGTGTGCCAAACACTGGCAAGAGGACACTGGCTATAACACCATAAGCCCATCCCCAGCAATACACTCCCTCCAGGAGGTGATAATTCCCAAATCTCCATCAGCTGGGAACCTAGCATTCAGAACACTTAAGTTTATGGGAACGCCTGAATCATACCGCCACACCAGTGTTGGGATTAAAGGTGTACACCGCCATGCCTGCCTCCTTTTCTGAATTTTTTTTTTTCTTCAAGATAGTGTCTCATTCTAGCTCAGGCTGACCTGGAATTCACTGTGTAGTCTCAGGGTGGCCTCAAACTCATGGTGATACTCCTACCTCTGCCTCCCAAGTACTGGGATTAAAGGAGTGTGCCACCCCGCCCGGCCTTTTTCTGAAATTTTAATTGAGCTGTAAAACAGTTTCAAACCTGGCCAGTTTCATACACAGGTCAGCTTTCATGGTCCATTATATGTCTTAAATTACATTTTATAATTATCAGTATTACTTTGTTCATATGTATTATGTTTCAAGAAAGTTTTGTCGGGCATGGTGGTGCACACCTTTAATCCCAGCACTTGGGAGGCAGAGGTAGGAGGCTCACTCTGAGTTCAAGGCCACCCTGAGACTACACAGTGTATTCCAGGTCAGCCTGAGCTAGAGTGAGACCCTACCTCGGGGAGGAAAAAAAAGTTTTAATGTTAGTATTTTTCCCCACTGTCATGGAGATTTTGTATATAATTTAATGAAATGTGTTTTTAAAAATAAAATACATGGGCTGGAGAGATGGCTTAGCGGTTAAGCTCTTGCCTGTGAAGCCTAAGGACCCCGTTTTGAGGCTCGACTCCCCAGGACCCACGTTAGCCAGATGCACAAGGGGGCACATACATCTGGAGTTCGTTTGCAGTGGCTGGAGGCCCTGGTGTGCCCATTCTCTCCCTCTCTCTACCTGCCTCTTTCTCTCTCTGTCGCTCTCAAATAAATAAAAATAACAAAAAAAATAAAAAAATAAAATACATTTAAAAGATCCCTTAGCCGAACATGGTAGCACCCACCTTTTTTTATTTTTCAAGTTAGGGTTTCACTAACCCCGGCTAACCTGGAATTCACTATGTAGTCTCAGGGTGTCCTTGAACTCATGGCGATCCTCTTACCTCTGCCTCCCGAGTGCTGGGATTAAAGGTGTGTGCTAGCATGCCCAGCAGGTATCACCCACTTTTAATCCCCAACACTCAGGAGGGTGAACTGTGAAGATCACCGAGGGTTCTAGGCCAAGCCTGGGCTACAGTGTGAGGCCCAGGTCAGTTTGGGTAATGAGATTCTAGGATTCCTTGAAGCTTGGTCTCTTTCTGCATAGAAGTTTAATCAATCTTTACCTCTCCTTTTAGAGGGTATCTCATTGAGCAATTCAGAAGCAGACAGACAACTGTTAGAAGCTGCAAAGGCTGGTGATGTAGAAACTGTGAAGGTAAGATAGAATCTTAACACTTTTATTAACCTTTGGATTTTAATTTAATGAATCTGTTCAGTGGTTTTGCGTAAGAGTTTTATATATGCTTTAAAAGAGTAAGTTTTTCTGCAAATAAGGGTCACTGAGTAATAAAAGGGAAAAAACACCTTTAAGTTTACATATGTTAAGAGTAAATAATGTTCACAGGTTTTTTGGGTTTGTTTGTCTATTGCAGGCTGACCTGTAACTCACTTTGTAGTCTCAGGCTGTCCTAAAACTCAGAGATCCTTCTGCCTCTGCCTCCCAAATGCTGGGATTAAAGACATTTTCCACCACACCCAGTCTCAATTACTATTTGTTACTGTTTACATGTGACATAAAACAAAAGGGGAAAAGCTGGGCATGGTGGTGCATGCCTTTAATCCCAGCACTTGGGAGGCAGAGGTAGGTGGATTGCCATGAGTTCGAGGCCACCCTGAGAATACAGAGTGAATTCCAGGTCAGCCTAGACTAGAGTGAAACCCTACCTCAAAAAAAAAAAGGGGGGGGGGGAGCTGGGAAGTTAGCTCTCTGGCTGAAAGCTCTTGCCACAAGCATAAGGGCCTAAGACCACCTGAGATTCCCTGAGAAAGACATTTCCCAGTCTATAATCCCAGTCCTTGGGGGAGCAGAGGCTGGAAAATGACTGGAGCCACTGAAAACCACAGCTCCACATTCAGAGAAAGAATCCCTGTTAAGGCAACACACAGATAGATAGAAGGAGAACACCCAGTGTTCTCTAGCCTCTATGTATCTGCAAGCATATCTGCACATAACTGCATAGCACACCACATGAAGTACACATGCGAAGGGGGGGAACAAGAAAGGAAAAAACTCTTAAGAAAACACACAGAGAGATAGAAGGAGGATACCCATTGTTCTGTATACCTCTACCTGTAAGGATCCATTGTTTATACAGTCTTGCAACTTCTCAGAGCCACTGTCTGTTCATCTGAACTGAACTTTGTTTTTCCCCTCAGAACAATAATTTTTGTTCTTGTCTGGCTCATCTCCTATAGCAGTCTTGCCCAGAGTAATCTCAAATTGTTTGGACTTTAACCATATAAATCCATGTAATGTCTTAATGACTTATTTCAGTTAATTCAGTTACCTACAGAAATTGAATATCCAGGTAAATAACTCAAAAACCTAAGGGTGCCAGGTGTGGTGGCACACACCTTTAATCCCAACACTTGGAGGAGACAGGTAGAAGGATTGTTGTGAATTTGAGGACACCCTGAGACTACAGAGTGAAAAGACTGAGACTGTCACAATTCAAATAATATAAGCTAGAATTTAACTTAACTTAGCATTTTCATAAGTAATTCTTCACTAATGCAATAATGTTATATTACTTTTTGAAATTAGTAGGAAAGAGAACCCTTCTACATTTTCCTTGAGAGACTCCCCAACCCCCACCCCCTAGGAGGGGTCTTGCTCTAAACCAGGCTGACTTGGAATTCACTATGTAGTCTCAGAAGGTGATCTTGAATTCACGGATTCTGCTACCTCTGCCTCCCGAGTGCTGGGATTAAAGGTGTGTGCCACCATGGCCAGTTGCTGAAAGACATTTTCAACACTAAAGATTGTGGAAATGGCTCATCAGTTAAAGGCACTTGTTTACAAAGCCTGGTGGCCTAGTTTTAATTCCCCAGCACCCACGTAAATCCAGATACAACAAATAATGCATGTTTTAGTGTCTGTTTGCAGCAGTAAGAAACCCTGGCACCCTGACACACATTACACACACACTGCAAATAAATAAAAAGTTTAAAAAAAAAAGAAGAAGAAGACGACGACAAAAAACCATAAGGTCTATGCTGGTCCAAGTTGAAAAGGCACTCTTGGGTAATTAAAAGCTAAATTTCCTTTTATCCTAGCTAGCACTGGGGAGGCTGAGGTGGGAGGATTTCTGAGTTTGAGGCCAGCCTGAAACTACAGGGTGTGTTTCAGGTCAGCTTGAGCTAGAATGAGACTGTACCTCAAACAAACAGAAAAGCTAAATTTGATTTGTGGCAGAAATAGCTGTTTGAAATAATTTCACTAAAGTTCTGTATTGTGGGGCTGGAGAGATGACTCAGTGGTAAGGCTCTTGCCTGCAATCCTAAGGACCTGAATTTGGTTTTCCAGTACCTACATAAAGCCAGATGCATAAGGTGGCACATCAGTTTGGAGTTCTTTTGCAGGCTGGAGGCCCTGACCTGCCCATTCATTTTTTTCTCTTCTCTCTCTCAAATAAATAAAATATTTTAAAATTGAAAAAAAAATTTCCATATGGTACTCTCAATTCTAAACAGATTCACTGCATTAAAGTCAACAATTTTAGGGCTGGTTCAGCAGTTACAGCACTTGATGCAAAGCCTATGGACCCAAGTTTGACTCCCTAGGACCCACGTAAGCCAGATGTACAAAGTAGTGCATGCATCACCAGGACTTTGTTTGCAGTGGCTACAGGCCCTAATGCGCTCATATTCTCATTCATTCTCTCTCTTTTTGCTCTCATAAATAAATAAATGAAAATAAAATACTTAACTGTCCACCCACTTTTAGATAATGAAAATGAGTGAAGAAAATAATGCTAAAGATGAAACTTTGCCAGGAGTGGTTATACACTCCAAAGGCTGAGGCAAGAAGGTCATTGGTTTGAGGCCAGGCTGGGTCATTTTTTTTTTCCTTTGGAGACCTGTTGCAGTCAGGCTCGCATTGCTGGCAGAAAACACCCGACTGAGAGGAGCTTGTGGGGAAAAGAGGTTTATTTTGGCTTACAGAGTGGAGGGGAAGCTCCATGGTGGTTGGGGAAAATGATGGCAAGAGCAGAGGGTGGACATCACCTCCTGGCCAACATAAGGTGGACAACAGCAGCAAGACAATGTACCAAACACTAGCAGTACTCATAAGCCCACCCCCAATAATACACTGCCTCCAGGAGGCTTTAATTTTCAAATTGCCACCTGCTGGGAATGTAGCATTTAGAACACCTAAATTTATGGGGCACACCTGAATCAAGCCACCACAAGACCCTCCCTCAAAAAATTATTTTCTAGGGCTGGGGAAATGACTTAGTAATTAAGGCGTTTGCCTACAAAGCCTAGGGACCCCAGTTCAATTCCCCAGGACCCACAAAAGCCAGATGCACAGGGGCACATGCGTCCAGAGTTGGTTTGAAGTGGCTAGAGCCCCTGGCATGCCCATTCTCTTCCTCTCTATCTGCATCTTGCTCGTATATGCGCGCGCTCTCTCTCTCTCTCTCTCTCTCTCTCTCAAATAAATAAATAAAATATTTTAATTTCTTTTTCTAAATAAAAAAAGGATTATCTGTACATGGTGCACACACCTTTACTCCCAGCACCCTGAAGGATAAGGTGAGACGATCACATTGAGTTCAAGGCCAGCCTGGGGTACAGAGTGAGTTCCTGGTCACCTTGGGCTAGAGTGAGACCTTACTTCAACAACAACAACAAAATAGGGGCTGGAGAGATGGCTTAGCAGTTGCCTGCAAAGCCAAAGGGCCTCAGTTTGATTTCCCAATACCCACATAAGGCAGATGTACAAGGTGGCACATGCGTCTGGAGTTCATTTGCAGTGGCTGAAGGCGTGGCATGCCCATTATCTCCCTCTCTCTCTCTCTTTCTCTCTATCCCCCCCCCCTTCATTCTCTCAAATAAATTAGTTAATTTTAAAAGGGGTATTTTTATTTATTTATTAGAGACAGAGGAGGGAGGGAGGGAGAGAGACTGAGAATGGACGTGCCAGAGCTTCCAGCTGCTGCAAACGAACTCCAAATGCATACACCACCTTGTGCATCTGGCTTACATGGGACCTAGAGAATCAAACCTGGGTCCTTAGGCTTTGTAGGCAAACGCCTTAACTGCCAAGCCATCTCTCCAGCCCTCTGTTTTTTGTTTCTTTTTTTCCTGTCTCTAGACATGTAGTTCTTATGAATCTATAGGACAATAACATCTTCATACTTCCCACTGAACATTTAATGCTCATTTATATATGTATGTTAGTGATCAATTAGACTATCTGACATACTAGCTACTTAATAGGAAATCTGTTTCAAAATGAGTAAAATTAAGATGAGTAATAAGCAGTAGAAGAGCATGTGATATGACCACACCTGCCTAGAAGCACCTGCTTCACATTTGAAGATAATCATCCCTGAGGTCAGCTTTAGACCCACTGACACCCTGTCTCTTGAATGGGATCCACAGTCAACATGTCTAACAAGCTCTGCAGGGAGCATAGATTTTTACCCCACTTATGTTAGTTTCTTGAGTTTATTGAGCTTAGATTGTCCATGCTTTTAAGGTAAGGTTAGTAGAAAGAGAGAACTTCTACAAATAATTTTTTTGTTTGTTTGGGTTTGCTGTTATTGTTGTTTTTGAGGTAGGGTCTCAGGCTGGCCTCAAACCCACAGCAGTTCTCCTACCTCTCCCTCCTGAGTGCTAGGATTAAAGGCGTGTACCACCATGCCTTTGATAATCTTTTGACCTGAGCATTGTGATCTATTATCTACTTTTTTTCCTCCAAAATTTCCTCCAAATGTTATGCATGGCGCTAAATTCCCGTTTTTGTCTTTGTTTCTGAAACAAGAGATTCATGTATTGGCCTCAAACTCATTATGCAGCCAAGGGTAACTTTGAGCTGATTCTTCTTCCTCCGCTTTCTTAGTGCTGGAAATAAATAAAGCCCAGGACTTATTGCACGCAAAGCATAAGCAAACATTCTACCAACTGGGCTACATCCCCACCCTCAAGAGTATTTTGAATGTTACATATTTTTAAGTGATGCATGTGTGGGTAGGTGGGTGGGCTTGTGTTCGTGCTTATTTACTTATGGGTTCACCAGAGCCTTTTAACACTGAAATGAGGCCACCAGGCACTTGAGCCACTATTTGTCTCCAGCTGAATGTGAGTGCTGGAGAACTGAACCCAGGCAGGCAAGGCTTTTTAACTGCTTGCTGAGCAATCTCCCCAGTCCTTTGAATGTTACTTTTGGGTGAATCTTTCTCAACTAGGCTTACTCCACCGAACCGAAAAAACACAGGAAGTTATTTGACTTATTTTCTCATTTTGTTTATTTAAGAGAAAATAAGTGTGTTTGCTACTACAAACCAACTCTGGACTTGTACCTTGCTTATTTTCTTTTTTAAAAAATGTATTTTATTTATGTGCTAGAGAAAAAGAGGGCACTCCAGGGCCTCTAGCCACTAGCCACTACAAACAAACTCCAGACTTATGTGCCACCTTGTGCATCTGGATTTACATGAGTACTGGGGAATTGAACCTAGGTCCTTTGGCTCTGCTGGCAAGTGCCTTAATTACTAAACCATCTCTCAAGCCCCTTGCATATTTTCTTAATTATTTCAAGGATTGAACATAACCAGTAGCATTCTGTTAACTTATTACATATAGCATATGATACTTTCTGTAAGTGTGGTTCCTTGTTCACTGACATCACTTACAAACTTGTAGAAATGCAAGTTTACGGGGCTTAGTAGTTAAAGGCGTATGCCTGCAAAGCCGAAGGACCCAGGTTCGATTCCCCAGAACCCACGTTAGCCAGATGCACAAGGAGACCCACGCATCTGGAGTTCGTTTGCAGTGGTTGGAAGCCCTGGCACGCCCATTCATATTCATTCTCTCTCTCTCTCTCTCTCTCTCTCTTTCTCTTTCTGTCTCTCCCTCTTTCTCTGTCAAATAAATAAAAATAAAAAAGTGTTAAAAGAAATGAAAGTTTCCTAGCCCCAGACACATTGAATTCTTATTTGGAAATAGGACCCAGTACAGATCAAAGTTGAGAACCATTGGTGTAGAGCAATACTTCTCGAATTTTAATGTGCTTAAAGATCAGCTAGGAATCTTACTAAAATGCAAGTTTGTTGTGGGGTGGGTTATTTGTGAAAGAGTCTTGTTAGGTGGTCTGGGCTAGCCTTAGACTCAAAATCCTGCTTCCACCTCTCAAGTCCTGGGATTGTAGGCAGCACCACCACACCTGGCTTAAGATATAGATTCTGGGGGCTTAGGGAATTGGCTCAGTTGGTAAACATAAAGATCTGAATTTGTATCCCCAGCAGCCACATAAAATGTGGTGGCACACATTTATGATATCGGCACTGGGGAGGTGAAGGCAACAGTTGGTGAGTACTAGGTTCAGTAAGAGACCCTATCTCAAAGAAATTGTGTGAAGAGTGGTAGAGGAAGACACCTACATCAACATTTGGCCTCTACATGCCAAAAAATAATGCAAATTCCAACTCTTCAGATAGGGACATGGGGCTCCTCGATGCTGCTTTTATTACTGTGATCTAGTATCCACTGTATGTATTTGCCACAGTACGGAAATTACAATTGCCAAAATTACCTTTATGTAAATTGTAGTTTACCTTACTACCTTTAGAAAAAATAAAAGATTCAGGCATAGATGACAGCACCAGAAGGATTCTCAGTAAATGACAAGATAAAATAGGAATCGTTTTGAGGATATTGATTTAATGAGATGGAAAATAAGTCAGGCATTTGACATTTCTACTATATGAGTTGAAATGAGAGTCTCTAGCATCATGTGTATGCTGTGTTCAATCCTACAGAAACTGTGTACTGTTCAGAGTGTCAACTGTAGAGACATTGAAGGACGTCAGTCTACACCACTTCATTTTGCAGCTGGGTATAACAGGGTGTCTGTAGTGGAGTATCTGCTGCAGCATGGAGCTGATGTGCATGCTAAAGATAAAGGGTAAGTAACAACTGCCATGCCTCTTTCCTTACATTATAGGACCCTTTAATTAATTTTTTTTTTTTTTTTTATTAAAGAGAAGGGGGAGAGAGAATAGGTACACCAGAGCCTCTGGCAGCTGCAAACGAATTCCAGATGCATTTTCCACCATGTGCATCTGGCTTACTTAGGTTCTAGGGAGTCAAATCTGGGTCCTTAGGCTTCACAGGGAAGTGCCTTAACTGCTAAGCCATCTCTCCGGCCCTATATTACCCTTTAAAAGGAAAGGATGAAGCCAGCCATGATGGCTCACGCCGTTAATCCTAGTACTCAGGAGGCAGAGGTAGGAGGATCACCGTGAATTCCAGGTCAGCCTGGGCTAGAGTGAGACCCTATCTTGGTGGAGAGTGGGGGGGTATGAAGCTAGGTGTGGTGGTGCACGCCTTTAATCCCAGCACTTGGGAGGCAGAGGTAGGAGGATTGCCATGAGTTCAAGGCCCCCTGAGATTACATAGTAAATTCCAGGTCAGCCTGGGCTAGAGCAAGATCATACCTCAAAAAATCCCTAAAAAAGTAAAGTATGAAAAGATTTTTCTGTTAACTGGTAAGACCCTTTTTTAATCTATTTACTAACATTGATTTAAATATAGCTTCATAACTTATATTTTATGCTGGATATGGTGGCACACACTTGTAATCACGGTACTTGGCAGGCTGAGGCAGGAGAGCTGTGAGTTTGAGGCCCCTCTGGGCTACAGTATGAGACCCTGTCGTCGTCCCCCCCAAAATATGAAAGAAAAAGCCACAAATAATGGCACATACCTGTAATCCCAGCACTGGAGAGGCTGAGGTAGAGTGTTATAAGTTTGAGGTCAGCCTGGGCTACAGCGTTGAGACCGTCTAAAAAGGCGAAAACCCCACAGTGGTTAGCGTGTACATTAAGACTAATGTGAGGGCTGGAGAAATGGCTTAGCGTTTAAGTGCTTGCCTGTGAAGCCTAAGGACACCGGTTCGAGGGTCAATTCCCCAGGACCCATGGTAGCCAGTTGCACAAGGGGGCGCACACGTCTGTAGTTCGTTTGCAATGGCTGGAGGCCCTGCCGCCCATTCTCTTTCTCCCCCCCCCCCCCCTTTTTCTCTCTCTCTCTCCCTCTTTCTCTGTCAAATAAGGAAATAAATAAAAATAAAAATAAAATGTTTAAAAAAAAAGACTAATGTGAAATGCCTTGTAATGACCAAGGAGATGCATTGTTATGGTATTGATTTTTGTTTGTTTGGTTTGGTTTTTTTGGTGGCCTTGAACTCATGGTGATCCTCCTACCTCTGCCTCCCAAGTGCTGGGATTAAAGGTGTGTGCAACCAGTGGTATTGATTTTAATGTGATAAATTTTCAATATTCATTGAGAGTGTTCGAATTTTTCAGGTTTATCTTGAAATCATGTTTTTGCTAAAAATACACCATGCTAGCCGGGCGTAGTGGCACACGCCTTTAATCCCAGCACTCAGGAGGCAGAGGTTGGAGGATCACCATGAGTTTGAGGCCACCCTGAGGACTACATAGTGAATTCCAGGTCAGCCTAAGATAGAGTGAGACTCCTATCCAAAAAAATAAAAATAAAAATACACCATGCTAAGTGTTGAGTCTGTACATGATGAATGTTTTCATATTCTCTGAATTTAAAATTTTTGAAGTCTCCCAAAAAGCCTATTTCTCCTTTTTTAACTTTATTGACAATTTCCATGAATGTAGACAGAATACTATGATGATAATCCCCTTCTATCACTCCCTTCTTCCCCCTCTCAAATCCTCCCTCCACTGAATCCCTTCTTCTTTCTAACTAGTCTTTTCTATCTTGATCTCATCTTTTTTGTTTTGTTTTGTTTTGTTTTGATTGTCAAGTTAGGGTCTTGCTGTAACCCAGGCTGACCTGGAATTCACTATGTAGTCTCAGGGTGGCCTCAAACTCAGGGCGATCCTCTTACCTCTGCCTCCCAAGTGCTAGGATTAAAGGCATGCACCACCACCTCAAAAAAAAATTTTTATATATATATAACTTCATATACTTACTAGAGAGAGGCAGAGAGAGAGAATGGGCACACCAGGGCCTCCAGCCTCTGCAAACGAACTCCAGGTGCATGTGCCACCTTGTGTGGCTATCTTTTGTGAGTATAGGGGAATCGAACCTGGGTCCTTAGGCTTCTCAGGCAAGTGCCTTAAGTGCTAGGCCATCTCTCCAGCCCTGATGTCATCTATTTTTTCTTCCTATTATGCAGATCGTTTAAATTCATTTTTGTTTATATATTTGAGAGAGAAAGAAGCAAATAGAGAATGGGTGGACCCAGGGCCTCTAGCCACTGCAAACAAACTCCAGATGAATGTGCCACCTTCTGCATCTGGCCTAAGTGGGTACTGGGAAATCAAACATCAATTCTTAGGCTTCGCAGGCAAGCACCTTAACCACTAAGATATCACTTCAGCCCAAATTATCTGTTTTTTAACACACATGTATAATTGGCTAGCAAAGAAGTAAGTTTTCATATGGCTTATTTATAACATCTTACATTTTGATTAACACTCCTCCTTCCCCTCAGACCACTTTATCCCCAGTATTCTGTCCCTTTTCTTAAATCCTCCCCTCTCTTCCCTTCTTGTTAGCATCCTAGCCTCTACTATTGACTTTTACTCCAACTCACATACAAACCTAAACATTTGAATCTAAGAGTCACATATGAGAAAGAACATGTGGCATTTGGCTTTCTGAGCCTGGGTTACCTCACTTGGCATAATCTTTTCCAGATTCGTCCATTTCCATCTTTTTTTAAAATTTTATTTATTTATTTATAAGAGAGAAAGAGGGAGAGAGAGAATGGATGCACCAGGGCCTCCAGCCACTGCAAACAAACTCCATACGCATGCACCCCCTTGTGCATCTGGCTTACATGGGTCCTAGAGAATTGAATTGTTATCCTTTGGCTTTGCAGGCAAATGCCTTAACCTCCAAGCCAGCTCTCCAGCCCCCCCCCCTTTTTTTAAGCAAGCCCAACAGACTGGCCTTTTCCCATGTGAGAGATTGAGAAAGAGGAGCAAATTGGCACTCCAGGGTCTCCAGATGCGTGCACCCTTGTGTCACTGTACAACTGGCTTATGTGGGACCTGGAGAGTTGAACATGAGTCCTTAGACTTTACAGGCACAAGTGCCTTAACCACTAAACCATCTCTCCAGCCTGGTTTCCATCTTTTCTTGAGACACTCTTATGTATCTCCAGGTTGCATTTAACTCACTATGTATATAGCCAAGGATGACTTTTAATTGACTCTTTTTCCCCCCACTGAGGTAGGGTTTTGCTCTATCAGGCTGAATTGGAATTTATTACGTAGTGTCATGCTGGCCTCAAACTCACAGCAATCCTCCTACCTCAGCTTCCTGAGTGCTGGGAATAAAGACATGGGCCACCATGCCTGGTGACCTTTAACATCTGATCCTCCTGCCTTTACCTCCTAAGTGTTGGGATTACAAGTTCATTTCACCATGCCTGGTTTATGTGGTGCCGGGGGAAGAAGCCAGGGTTTCATGCATGCGGGGCAAACACTCTGCTAACTGAGCTACATCCCTAGCTTCCTATTTCTGCTTTCAAAAGATGTAAGTTCTATGAAGGACAATCAGCAGAATCTCTTGGGCAGTTCAGGAAATGTCATTCATCAGTTATATATAATCACTGAAATTAAATCATATTCTTTGGCTTTATCACTTACTTAACTTTCCTTTCAGAGGCCTTGTACCTTTGCATAATGCATGTTCTTATGGGCATTATGAAGTTGCAGAACTTCTTGTTAAGCATGGAGCAGTAGTTAATGTAGCTGATTTATGGAAATTTACACCCTTACATGAAGCTGCAGCAAAAGGAAAATATGAAATATGCAAACTTCTACTCCAGGTATACTTAAGTGCTTTGGACATGTGAATTATGTAGAATATGTTATTTTACAAATAACTTTAGTATTTACAAAAAAAAACTGGAAAGACAGTAGGAGACAAAGTTATGTAATTGTATGGTTTCAGAAAAAAATGCCATGAACACTTTGATGTTTTAATTTGTAAGTATATTTTTACCACACCTAGGTTTATTTTTACATACATCAACTGTCATATGACAGTTCTGTAATTGCTATTTGTATATTTCTTTTTCTTAATTTAACTTCGAAGTACTTGATAATTATGTAGTTTATAATTCTAGTTTCACAAATGATACCAATAGGTACTTTACAGGCTAGATTCATACTTTATTTCAGTTTGTGAAAGGTAAAAAATATAGCCATGTACTGTATTGTAATAATTTAATTGTGGTGCTTGATAGTGTTCCCATAAATGTGCAAAACGTTTACTGCAGTTTTTCTATACTTAGATACACACATACTGTTCTGTCAAAATTGCTATGGTAGTGGGGTGTGGTGGTGCCCGCCTTTAATCCCAGCACTCGGGAGGCAGAGGTAGGAGGATTGCTGTGAGTGCAAGGCCACCCTGAGACTACATAGTGAATTCCAGGTCAGCCTGTGCTAGTGTGAGACCCTGCCTGGGGGGGGGGGGTCGGTGGAATGCCTATGGTATTTAGTACAGTAACATGCTGTTATAGGTTAGTAGCTTAGAAGCTACTTAGAAGCAATAAACTATATTATACAGCCTAGATACAGAAGGTATCCAAGCTTGTGTAAATATATTGATTTTTGCACAGTGATGAAATGATTCTCTTTGGTCTAGTTATATTGGCTATTTTCTCTTTGATAAAAGGCACACCTAAGCCAGTTCCTACTCCTTTTCTATTTTTCACATGCCTAGCATGGTGCAGATCCTACAAAGAAAAACAGAGATGGTAATACTCCTTTGGATCTTGTTAAAGATGGTGATACAGATATCCAAGATCTACTTAGAGGAGATGCAGCTTTGCTAGATGCTGCCAAGAAGGGTTGTTTAGCAAGAGTGAAGAAGTTATCTTCACCTGATAATGTAAATTGCCGTGATACTCAAGGCCGACATTCTACACCTCTACATTTGGCAGGTAAGTGAATGCTGTTCCACAGATTTTGGGCTATTGGACCTCTTAGATCAGCACCTGAGTAAAATGTTCCCTGTAATTAAACTTTAAAAGATCAAATCAAATATTTATTTATTGAGAGTATGGGCATGCCAAGCCCTATTGCCGCTATAAACAAACTCCAGATGCATGCACCACCTTGTGCATCTGGCTTACATGGGTACTGGGAAATCAAACCTGGATTCTTAGGTTTTGCAAGCAAGAGCCTTAACTGCTAAGCCATCTCTCCAGCCCAAGACTGGGGCTTTTAAAGAGAGACTAAAGCTACTGGTACATGGAAAGTAGGACCTAGGAGATTGTGTAGGGAAACTTGAGAAAAACCCATACATGGTAGATTCAGAAACCAGAGGAAAATCATACATGTAATCAAAAAGAGAAGTTACCCCAAACTAAAAAGCAGAGAAAGCAGAAAAACCATCCATACAAAGAAAAGTTTTATGCTCTTCCTCTGTGAAGGGGAAGCTGCATTCGTGTGTATCCTCGTGGGTCTAGTAAAGAGCGGTGTGGGCAGGCCAACTAGAGAAACCCAACTGAGCTGAGCAGGGCAGAATTGCAGAGTTTGGGACAGGAAGAAGACAGGACCCTTTAAAGGCAAGAAGACAGGTGTCAGTGAATTTTAGAGGGCAGATCCCTGGTCCAGCCCATTGGGCAGTCTGTTGAGGTAGCATACTAGACTGAGCAGCAGGGGCTGTTGTACATGGGTCTTGATCAAAGGAGTTCCATCTGTGGGGTGGCATCTCATGGTTCTCTTTGAGCCTCAATTCTTGAGACTGCCTAAAAAAAGCTAGCTTTCTCCCATCCTACTTCAATGGGACTTTTTTTTCCCTCAGAAGATAATTTTTTTGTTTGTTTGTTTGTCAAGGTAGGGTCTCATTCTAGCCCAGACTGACCTGGAATCCACTCTACATTCTCAGGGTGGCCTGGAACACCAGGCTCCAGAAGATAAAATTTTAATAGACTCAGCTGGGTGTGGTGGCACACACCTTTACTCCAGCACACAGGAGGCAGAGGTAGAAGGATCACCAAGTTTGAGGCCATGCTGAGACTACATAGTGAATTCCAGTTCAGCCTGCGTTAGAGCAAGACTCTACCTCAAACCCCCCCCCCAAAAAATCATATTTAAATAAAATTTCTTTTTAGTAATGTCTGTACTTTATAAACACAGAGCTATATATGAATTATGCAACTGTTTTCACATTTACAAGTGAAAATAATGTTACTTCTTTTCTAAATTAGCTGGTTATAATAATTTAGAGGTTGCAGAGTATTTGTTGCAACATGGAGCTGATGTGAATGCCCAAGACAAAGGAGGACTCATTCCTTTACACAATGCAGCATCATATGGGGTGAGTTCTTCCTGTTACTTGACAAAATCTGTTTGATTTTCAAAATGAAAATCAATACCACATTTCATGTGGAATTTAACTTGACTTTATTTTACAAAGAAATACAAAATTATTGTAAGCGTGTTGTGTGGTCTAGCAATATATTGTCATTTGTTTATTACTTGTCCTTACACCTATCTCTTTATTTTCAGCAAGATACTGGTTTTATTTAGTTATTGGTGCCCAGAAAACCACAAGGTATCATAGGAATTTGTAGAGATTCAAGTACATGGTTCCTGGCTTCCAACAACCTTGAAGGATATAATTAGTATCTTGACCATTGTCCACAATACAGTTTGAATAGTTGAAAAAGGCTGCTAGTTTACACATAAAGTTATAAGTCATTAAATTTGTATATATTTATTGTCTTATGGCTTTCCTAGGTCTCAAATATTGAAATACCTACTATTTTTAAATAGTAATTTTTAAGCAATTACCCTAAGTTACGTTGTTAGGAAGAAACAGCTTTACTTGACATTTTCAGAATAAGTTTGAAAATATGGAGGTAGGTATACAGCTAGTTTAAGAACTAAAGCGTGAGCAAATATTCTCACTGTAACAGGAGTGTTTTCTTTTACAGCACGTAGATGTAGCAGCGTTACTAATAAAGTACAATGCATGTGTTAATGCCACGGACAAATGGGCTTTCACACCTCTGCATGAAGCAGCCCAAAAGGGACGAACCCAGCTTTGTGCTTTATTGTTGGCCCATGGAGCTGATCCTACTCTCAAAAATCAGGAAGGACAAACACCTTTAGATTTAGTTTCAGTAAGTGTGGGCTCTTTGAAAAACTTTTATTTTTCCCCCTTTTAAAGTTCACATGGTGTATATATAAAGTAGTGAATATGGCAAAATCTGGTTTTAGTCCAAATTTAAATTCAAGAATTCTTTGGTATCATAATGTGATGAATAAGTAATAGAATTATTATTAATCAGTTACTATATCATAAGAACTCTGAACTAAGAAAAAGAACACTAAAACTAATTATATTCATTGGGCAACAAAGAAGATCCAGGCTTCCATGAATGCTGTTGCAGTGCATGATGACGTCTGTGAGTTTTGCTAAATTCCCCAGCTAGCAACATTGCCTTGCAAATGTGGTTGCGAGGCTTGCTACCAGGAGAGATTCCGTCTCCTTCCACTCTGCTTCCTTCCAAGTATGTAGGAGCCTCCATTGTAATTTCCCTGTCTGCTTCACTGTGTCAGGAGTGCCTCAACTGGTTTTCCCCTGCTTTTTTGAGACGGGATCTCATTATCTAGTCCTGACTGTGGTAGATCAAGGTAACATCACATTTGCACTGATCCTCCCTGCCTGCCTCTTAAGTGATGGGATTACAGGCATGAGCCGCTACTTCCTACAAGGAAATTTCTGAGGTAGTAAGAAAGGATAGTCTTGTCTACTGAGATTCCATTGTTTCAAGCTATAATGAGAAACTGATTCAGTTCAGTGTGTTTGCCTCAGAGACTGGTAAATCAGTCATATTTGAGGCATGATTTGTTCGGAGAAATATCTTCCAAGCTTGTTTAAAAGCAAACCTGTAGAACTCATTCTACCCTTGTGTTGACTCACCAGATATAATTAAGTGCCAAGTGAAGCAAAATGCTCTGGAGACCATGCATGAGCTTAAGAGTCAAACAGACCTGACCTAGAATTCCAGCTGTACCACACTTAACAGTTGTACAATTTTCCAAGGTACCTAACTTAAAAGATTTAGATACATCATGTATAAAAGGTAGAATATATCTGTTTTATAAGAGAACTAAGGGTCGGGTGTGGTGGTGCACCCCTTTAATCCCAGCACTCTGGAGGCACAGGTAGGAGGATTGCCATGAGTTCAAGGGCCCCCCTGAGACCACATAGTGAATTCCAGGTCAACCTGGGCTAGAGCAAGACCCTACCTTGAAAAACCAAGCAAAACAAAACAAAAATAAATAAATACGAGCACTGAACAGGGTAATAAAATTTAAAGTCCTTGGCATGGTTTCAGGTACATAAAAAAGCCTACTACATATGAATATACTATATACAGACTGTAAGTGCCAGGAGAATGTAGAACTTGAGGAGGAAGAGCAAGGTGAAAGCTGATATGACTATACATATAACTGAAAGTAAATGTCTTACTGATTTACTTTTACTATAAGAA
This sequence comes from Dipus sagitta, assembly GCA_036346955.1. Taxonomy (NCBI): domain Eukaryota; kingdom Metazoa; phylum Chordata; class Mammalia; order Rodentia; family Dipodidae; genus Dipus; species Dipus sagitta. The sequence goes on along the minus strand of CM070770.1, from coordinate 44,547,378 downwards.
TACTGTATGTCACTGATAAAACAAATTAATGCATTTCACTAGTAAATTTAGGCTTTTTTCATTCTGGCATATTTAAAATGGTTGAGAATAAATATATCACTGTTTTAACAAATAGAAACAATTCTATATGCTGACTTTCTGTGTAGGTTAAGCTGCTTATTTCAAAGTAATTTATGTGATAGACTTTAAAACACCCCCCTTTTCAAATTGGTATTTCAGTACCTTTTAATCATGGTATCAAACTTGGAATTTTTTTCATGCTTTGCCACATTTAACCAGGTGTATTTTGGTAATATGATCTAGAAAGGTCATTCTGAATTATGTTCTATATTAATAGCTGAGTGTCAACGTGTTTGCTTCACTTTTTAAATAATTGAGTATTAATGTCACTTGATAACAAATCTGCATATGTGCTGGGTTTTATCTTTTTTTTTTTTTTTTTTGAAGCAAGCCCAGCCCAAAAGACTGCCCCCCTTTTTTTTTTTCAATGTGAGCCACAAGAGTGGGAGGGGGAGAGACAGTTGATTGGCACCAGGGCCTCCAGCCACTGCAGTCAAACTCCACAGACACGTGCACTACCTGGTGCACATGTGTGACCTTGCACACTTGGGTCTGGCTTACATGGGACTGGAGAGTTGAACATGGGTCCTTAAGCTTCGCAGGCAGGCACCTTGACCACTGAGTCATCTCTCCAGCCCTGGTTTTGTTATATTTTTAACTGCCTCCTGTTATGTGGAGAATTGTAAAGCTTCCTTATGACAACTTTCATCTTCTTGAAATATACCCTAGGCAGATGATGTCAGTGCTCTCTTGACAGCAGCCATGCCTCCCTCTGCTCTGCCTTCATGCTATAAGCCACAAGTGCTCAATGGTGTGCGAAGTCCAGCAACCACTGCAGACACTCTGTCTTCAGGTCCATCCAGCCCCTCAAGCCTTTCTGCAGCCAGCAGTCTTGACAATCTCTCTGGGAGTTTCTCTGAACTGTCTTCAGTTGTTAGTTCAAGTGGAACAGAAGGTGCTTCCAGTCTGGAGAGAAAGGAGGGTGAGACTTTTTTTTTTTTTTTTTTTTTTGACAGCAAGAGAGATATAAAGTGGGGGGGGGGAGGGAGGAAGAATGGGTGCACTGGGGCCTTCAGCTGCTGCAAATGAACTCCAGACACATGTACCACCTGGTGCATCTGGGTTACATGCATCCTGGGGAATTGAACCTGGGTCCTGCAGCTTTGTAGGCGAGTGCCCTAACTGCTAACCCATACCTCCAGCCTGTTGTTTTAAAACAATATTTATTTTATTTATTTATTTATTTTGACAGTTTGAAAGAGAAAGAGGCAGATAGAGAAAGAGAATGGGTGCGCCAGGGCCTCCAGCCACTGAGGATGAACTCCAGACGCACACATCACCTTGTGCATCTGGCTTGTGTGGGTCCTGGGGAATAGAACTTGGGTCCTTTAGGTTTCGTGAGCAAGCATCTTAACCGCTAAATTCATTTCTCCAACCCAAGACTTTTTTTTTTAACATCATAATTGGTATTATGATGTTACTTGTCATTTAAAATGTTTGGAAGTCTTTTTTTAAAGCCTTACATCAAGTTAACATAGCCTAAAAATGTTACTTATTTTCCTTACATCATTAATAGGAGTCCTGAGGAAACCCTTCTCCCAAGTTGAAAGTTGATGAGTATTTTGCCAGTGACCTACTCATTAGATATAAATCTTTATTTGCCTGTCGAAAGTCATCTCACCCTGTGCTACAATATAATAATATTAATAATATTAAATAATTTTCAAAAATCTTGTTGTAAAGGAATTGAAAAGAAGATTGATTTTTAAAGATAAGAACAAAAATAAAGTTTAAAGTGGAAAAAAAAAAAATGAAGCTTCTAACCAGAGAATGCCAGGGGACAATTCTCTAATTTGAAATTTACTGGATTAATGTTTATAATTTTTGGTGTTCTATTCAGTATTCTATCCCCAAGTGGCTATGGATATTTTGCTTCATTGATATTTTCTTTTATATATATTACTATTTTTATTATTGACAACTTCCCTCCCCCCCCTTTCCCCTTTGAAACTCTACTCTCTATCATATCCCCACCCCCTTTCAATCAGTCTCTCTTTTATTTTGATGTCATGATCTTTTCTCCCTGTTCTAATGGTCTTGTGTAGGTAGTATCAGGTACTCTGAGGTCATGGATATCCAGGCCATTTTGTGTCTAGAGGAGCATATTGTAAGGAGTCCTACCCTTCCTCTTGCTCTTACATTCTTTCTGCCACCTCTTCTGCAATGGACCCTGAGCCATGGAAGGTGTGATTGAGATATTGAGCACTCCTCTGTCACTTCTTCTCAGCGCTGTGGTGCCTTCTGAGTCATCCCAAGGTCACTGCCATCTGAAAAGAGAAGCTTCTGTAACCAAAAGTGAGAGTAGCATTAATATATGGGTATGAACATTAAGAGAAGTGCTTATTGGGCAGTTTGGTGAGCATAATATATACTTTTAGCCAGAAAGCAGCAGATGTTACACTCCTAGGGCTCATGACTACACCTGTTGTAGGTTTTCAGTATCAGGGATATATATATAGTCCCTCCCATGGAGCCAGCCTCCAGTCCAATTAGAGGGCAGTTGGTTTCCACCATAACAGACGTGCCACTATTGTACCAGTTGTCTCATTTGGCCTGAGTGGCCAAATCTAAGACTTGCAATGTCCACTCTTGGGTATCTTCACTGGTGATTTCTCTCTCTCCCATTGAACTGCATGCAGTGTTGCTTTTTCCAGCTTTCTGTCAGCTGGTCTACATGGAGGAGGTTTTCAGCTCAGCTCTAGCAGGGTTTCTCTCACTGATATGTTCTTAACATGTGTAAGTATGTCACAAGACAGTTGTTACAGTGTTACTATACATTGTTCTGAAGTGAAATTTTCTTCTGGCTTCCCCCAGATCCAGGAGTGGATTTTAGCATAACTCAATTTGTAAGGAATCTTGGACTTGAGCACCTAATGGACATATTTGAGAGAGAACAGGTGAGTTGGTTAATTATATTGCTTGGTTTAATTTTATAAGAACTCAAGGAAATTTTGAGACATAATTAAAATTAAGCTATTGGGAAATCCTTTTGTTTGATGCTGGACATTGATGCCAGAGCCTCGTGCATGCTAAGCAGATTGTGTGCCAACACAGTACATCTGAGAGTGTTCAGAGACTGGAAATCAGTCACTTTCTGATTTGTCTTGATCTTAGATTTTCTTTTTAGTTTATTAGACCTAAAAGTTGACCCATAAGTAGTAGTGATAAAAGTTCTCTTTGCACTCTTAGTTCAGTTTGTTACGGCAGTAACCACTCACCCTAAGCCTGACATTTTGCTACTGCTATGGATAGGAATGTTGATGTGGCAATCATAGATCCAGGCTTTTCTAGGTAGTCCCAGTTTAAAGTATTCTGTCAAAATACATGTATTGATTTTAAAGCTGAGTGTGCCTCTAATCCTAGTACTTAGGAGGCCAAGGTAAAAGGATCACCATGAGTTCGAGGCCACCCTGAGACTACAAAGTGAATTCCAGGTCAGCCTGGGCAAGAGCAAGACCTTATTTTGAAAAGCCAAAAAAAAAATAATTACACATACACACACATACTGATTTTATTGTTATTGTAGAAAATAAAGTTACTATAGTCTTGAAGAATTTGCATTCTAGATACGGAGCAAAAACCATGAAGAATCAAGATTTAGGGGCTGGCAAGATTGTTGAGTGGTTAAGGTACTTAGCTGCAGCACCTAACAATTTGGGTTTGATTCCCCGGTACCCATGTAAAGCTGATGCGGAAAGCAGCACATGCATCTGGAGTTTGCAGCTACTGGAGGCCTTTGCACACCCAAAGAGTCTTTCTCCTTGCAAATAATAGTTTTTAAACAAAAATTTGGCATAGTTTATAAACTCAAAAGAAGGGAAAGTAAAGCAAGATTGATGGCTTTGCTGGGCGTGGTGGCACACACCTTTAATCCCAGCACTCGGAAGGCAGAGGTAGGAGGATCACCTTGAGTTTGAGGCCACCCTAAGACTATATAGTGAATTCCAGGTCAGCCTGGACTAGAGTGAAATGCTGCCTCAAAAAAAAAAAAGATTGATGGCTTCAATTTCACCAAGTGAGAATATTATATTTTAGGTAAAAGAGTTAATTTGAACAGTATTGCAAAGTACCCCTTAGCATAGAAGAACCATGGAAGACACTTGTAGTAGGCAGTTTCACGTCGCTGAGATGAACTTCCAGGTCATGTACAGTTATGGAGAAAGGGATTTGTTGACATTTACAGATCCAGGGGAAGTTCCATAATGGCAGAAGTTGGCCCCCTCTTAAAGGACCAGAGAGAGGGAAGCCCCAAGCCAGAAAAACCCAAAAGCCACACCACACACAAGCACACCTTGGAATTCCAGGCAGAACTCAGGCACTTTGCATATCTTTAGATTGGAATTTCAAATCCACCACCACACCCTAGGTGAACCCTGAGATTGGCCCAGTGACACCTCCTCTAGCCAGGTGGCTGGAAATCCAAGAAGTTTTAATAAACTCCTGAATCTGTTGGGGAGCATATTCAAACTACAACAACACTGAATAAAGGATTGGATGTAGAGTGATGGTGGGAAAGAGAATGAAAAATAACATGGCTGGGGCTGGAGAGCTGGCTTAGCAATTAAGGTGTTTGCCTGCAAAGCCAAAGGATCCCAATTCAACTCTCCAGGGCCCATGTAAGCCAGATACACAAGGGGGCACATGCATCTGGAGTTCATTTGCAGTGGCTGGAGGCCCTAGCGCACCCATTCTCTCCCTCTCTTTCTCTCTCAAATAAATAAAATATTTTTTTTAATGGCACAGCTAACGTGAGTGTGGTTAATTTGAAAGTGAACTCATGAGTCAACTTCATTTTGTTCCAACTTTTTTTTTTCTTCCTGTATATGTAATATGGTTGTGTGTGACACCTTACAACACTTGCCTGAGGGTGTTGGTGCTCACCTAGTGGTCAGAGTAGAACCTTGGGTGTCCTGCTCTATCCCTCATTACCTGGGCTTGTTTTGAGCTGAGGTCTCCTTACTGGTTCTGGAGCTTGCTAGGCTCCACTAGTTTTCGGGTCTCTGGTCCCCTGTAGAGCTAGGGTTACAAGTGTGCATGGCTGCTTCCAGCTGTCTATGTGGGACCTGGAGATTTGAACTTTGGTAGTCTCAGGCCTCCTCAGGCTCTCATGCTTGCTCTAGTCTATTCCACCTTGTTTATTTTCAGTTAATTTCAGTTTAAAGGATTATTTCTCCATCAAAGCTTTTCAAATAATTTGAAGTTAAGTGTATGAATTTAATATTATGGGAATTCCTATATATGAATATCTACCAAATGAATAAGCATTCTGAATGATATCATCCTTTTTTACAGATCACTTTAGATGTGTTAGTTGAGATGGGGCACAAGGAGCTGAAAGAGATTGGAATCAATGCTTATGGACATCGACACAAACTAATTAAAGGAGTTGAAAGACTCATCTCTGGACAACAAGGTACTTGATTATAATAATAACTGCTTTCTGTTTAAGAGCTTATATAAAGACAGTCCTCAGTATATTTTTAAAGTCTCTGTGAGAGAAAGAGTACTAGCTAGGGTATCGAACACCAGGGACCAAGGCCTCTGCTAGGAGCTACTAATGTTAAGTTTGTGTACCTAAGTAAAATTTTCAAACAGTACAGAGTATGGGGGGCAGAAAATATGTAGGACATAAAAATAAAGGGGCAGTCTTGAGGGGCAGAAGCAGTCTAAAGGGATGAGAAAGAATCATAGGATACATGTTACATAAAACCAGAAAAGGAGGCTATTGGGGGAAGCCATGACATGTATACACCCGTACACATAAATAATTTTTTAAGAATAAAAGATAGCCAGGCGTGGTGGGTCACGCCTTTAATCCCAGCACTTGGGAGGCAGAGGTAGGAGCATCACCATGTGTTCTAGGCCACCCTGAGACTACATAGTGAATTCCAGGTTAGCCTGAGCTAGTGTGAGACCCTACCTCAAAAAACCAAAAAAAAAAAAGAAAAGATAAAGATGTTTTGAAATAGTGAAAAACCCTTATAATTTGTCAAGTTAGTAGTACTCTGAATCTAGAAGAGAAAATAGACATTAGTAGGAAAAACTATCAGGATGTAAACGATGTCTATATTGGGTCATAAGTTTTAACAATTGCATGTTTCTATAAAGTGCCATATGACCACAGGGAAAGTTGAATGAAGGGTGTACAGGAACTGTCTGTACTTCTAGCCCTCCTTATGTGCATATATGAAATCACGTGGTTGTGTGTGTGTCTAAGTTACTCTAAAAAGTCAGTTGGTTATTTTTGCCTGGTACTGTTTCATTTTCAGTTGTTGTTTTTTTAACAGTCACATTTCATGTCATAGGTCTTAATCCATATTTAACTCTAAACAACTCTGGTAGTGGAACAATTCTCATAGATCTATCTCCTGATGATAAAGAATTTCAGTCTGTGGAAGAAGAGGTATGTTCATATTAACTAAATGGAAAAGATTAATCATATATATGATTCAGTTGCTAAACTTTTCTGGGGGTTTCCAGATAAATCTGGACATGTCTTTTTTTTTTTTTTTAGTTTTTTGTTGTTCTTGTTGTTGAGTTTTTTTTGTTGTTGTTTGATTGGTTGGCTTTGGTTTTTCTAGGTAGGGTATCACTGTAGCCCAGGCTGACCTGGAGTTTACTTGGTGCTGAGGTCCAGCCTCAGCGGGGTTGTAGACCTCACAGGGGATGTGTGGTGTCCGCGTTGTGAAGAAATGATGTGGACCAGTGGTTCAGATGAAGCACACTGGACACAGAGCAAAACTCTGCTTCTTTATTTATACTTTTACAATACTTTTTTTTTTTTTTTTTTTGCAAGCAAGATATAGTAACTTATTCATGTAGCTTCTATTCTCTAAGAAATCTTGCACAATATTCCTCTTTTCCCTTGGTTTCCCCTGCTTCTGCTTAACTCATAGAACCTCTTGCCTCATAGACATTCTGATAACATCTTTGCTTTTTTTTTTTTTTTGGAGGTAAGGTCTCACTCTGGCCCAGGCTGACCTGGAATTCACTGTGTAGTCTCAGGGTGGCCTCAAACCCATGGTGAGCCTCCTACCTCTGCCTCCCAAGTACTAGGATTAAAGGCATGTACCACCACGCCCAGCTCTGATAACATCTTAAACAAGAAAGTCAAAAATCGAAAGCTAATTAATATCTTACCCAGGTTCATGGAAACTAGCCAGAAGCCCTGGTAGGTAACTCTTGCGGTTATAAGGTGATAGATGTTAAAACCTCAGAAAGGGCTGTGTTAGCCACTCTCTGCATAATAGTATCTTGCAGCCTGAATAACAGTACGTTTCTCTATTTCTAATCCAGTACTTATTTGTCTATGACCTTTTTTTTTTTGTTGCTCCATTTTATAGTTTGGTCCTGACCTTGCAAGTCTCTCCATAAAAGGAAGATTTTGATATTTAACCCTTTTCCCATCTTTCCAGACCATCCTTACTCCATTAATGTATGCCCCTGTATATGGTAAAAGGCTGATCTATCCAACCAGTGTTTTGTATTGATGTCTTTCCTTTAGGAGCCCACCAAACTATTGTTAATTCTGAAAGTTACTTCCTTGTGTGGGCCCAACCCGATTATTTGAAAGATGTTTACGTTTGCTCCCTAGCATTGCAGGCTCCTTTTCTAGTTAAGTCCTCTGTAGGTTCAGGAAATGTGCCCATTAATTTCTGTAATCATTTTGAGAACAAGAATTTTTTTTGTAAGTAATGTTCTTGGGAACAGTTGGTAAGGCATGTGACATAGTATTATGAGGAACATGTCTCACTGGGTGAAATACACATTTGTGGTGTTAAGAAAATTTGTTCATTAGTCATAGTTTCAGGATCCATAATGTTTACCTGTTTAAACATTACAGCCTCAGAAATTTCTGTAAAAACATTCTTTTCCTGTTTAATCATTGGTGACTGTATAGACACATCTGAATTAGATCCCCTATTACTACTGAGAAGGGGGGAATTAAAGCAAAAATAAGCAACAGTATACTTATAATAATCTCAAAAAAAAAATTCCAAGAAAGAGATAGCAGTAGTGCAGACTTGTTGGGCAGCAGGCATTCTAGGAGGTCGCTGAAAGACCTCCCGGCTTTGCCAAGGGAAGTCTCGGATTCCACAGCTTTGTGAGACGGAGTCCCATCAGCCTCATACTCCAGAGCCTACACTGCAGCTGTATGGCCACAACCAACTATGTAGTCTCAGGATGGCCTCAAACTCATGGTAATCCTCCTGTCTCTGCCTCCCGAGTGCTGTGCGTCACCACACCTGACTTAGTTTCTGTTTTGTTTTGTTAATTTGTTGCGGTGTATGCAGATACATGAACCTTGTGTGCACACGTGGCAGAGCCTAGAGGAACTCATCGGGTGTGCTCCCCCATCACTCCTTTGCCTTATTTCCCTGAGACAGAGTCACTCACTGAACCTGGAGCTCACCATTTTTCGGTTAGGCTGGCTGACCAGGAAACCAGCAATCCTTCTGTCTTTGCTTTCCTCAACACTAAGGTTCTAGGCATGTGCAACCATGCACAACTTTTTGCACAAGTGTGGACAGTTAACTAAAGACCTCATGCTTGCACGGCAAGCACCCTTGCCCACTGAGTCATCTTCCAACCCTTGTCCTTTTTACTACCTGGACAATTTGGGGAGTGTTTAAGATACATTCCTCAGTAAGGCTTAATTTCAAGTGCTTGGGTCAGCATGCTTAATACTGACAGAATTCTCTTGAGAAGAGGTTGCTGTCATTTAGAAACACATTTCACTCTAAATGAAGGCAGTGACATAGCAGAGAATCCCAGACAAGACCCAGAACATTAGATTGTGTTTATCCTGCAATTTTTATTCTAGCATCTTTTCCGAAGAACTCTTAAATCCATTGAAATCTTTGAATAATGTCCTCTTTATTCTTTGAAATATGTGTGGATTGAGCACAAAGATACAAAGTTTAGTGAGACTTAGTTATAAAACTCAAGAAACTTAGGGTTCTCAATACACACTGTGCTTCATTACACTAAAATCCATGGGCACAACTGAATCGTGGTTTTGTTTTTAGTATGTCAAGTGGTTAGCTTTTTTGTTTAACTCGCCTTACAGTCTCTTTTTCCTCTAGTTTACACCATACCTTTTACCTATAGATAGTGTTCAGGATGATTAGTAGTTATCTGTAGACAGTAGTACTTATGTATACAACCATATCCTTTCAAGAAAAATGTTAAAACCTGTCTCTCTTCTGAACAGTAGAGTCACATGAATCGAAAACCACATTCCCCAAGTCATACAAGGCATAACAACTAATGCATGTTTTTAATTATTTTTCCATCAGATGCAAAGTACAGTCCGAGAACACAGAGATGGAGGTCATGCAGGTGGCATCTTTAACAGATACAATATTCTTAAGGTAACAGATGAGAGAAAATAATTTCCTGACGGCGTATTTTCCAAAGGTTAAAGCCATAATAAGCAATTTTAATAAGAATTGATTTGATAATGATCTGCACAGTAGCTCTTTGATTCAGGGGCTATTGAGAGAAAGGCTATATATACTTGGAAAGTTAAAATCATCAAGATCCTTGTACTATTTTTTTCGCAAGCAAAGAGAGAGAGAAGCACACCAGGGCTTCTAGCTACCACAAATGAACTCCAAATGCATGCACTACTTTGCATCTGGCTTTATGTGGGTACTGAGGAATCAAACCAGGTCCTCAGGCTTCAAACTCCTGGGCTGAAGTGATCCACCTGCCTCAGCTCCCAAGTACATGTGTACTACAAATCAGGTTTCATGCATTTTTTAAAATCCTGACTACAAGTTCCTGTGAGTTCTCAGATATGCCTTAATCTTTTATAAACTTTAATAGTATTATACCATCTTTGTCGTTCTAAAAAGCAGCCTTATAAAAATGTTTTGAGTCATGCTGTGTATCATCTTACTGATTTCAGGTCCTCTTCTCAGGGCCTTTTTCTGATGCTGCCATGTTTTTCTGGAGCTATTGCAGTCAAATCTGCACACTGTGCGGACATGTATAGAATTAATATGTGGCAGCTGCTGGTTTTAGTCTTCCATTACATTAATTTCGAATTTTAATGAAGTGTCCTTATACCATTACAATTGACTTTGGTTTTTCAAGGTAAGGTCTCACTCTAGTCCAGGCTGACCTGGAACTCATTCTGGCCTTGAATTTAACATGTTTTTCCTACCTCTGCCTCCTGAGTGCTGGGCATGCACCACTACACCCAGCTCAATTTATATATACCATTAAAAATGAAAAAAAAAATACTAGGTTCATCTTTTAGGAGTAGCGAATATTAAAACTTCATCTAATTTGTTGCGATCATACTGTCAGAAAACAAATGATTTTGAACACTGTATCCAGTAAAACATATCACTTACATGTGGAGGTTTGTGAAGGATGAGAGGAAGAGAACAACTGACTTCTAAAGTAGTATGTTATGATGGGCTGGAGAGATGATTCCTGATGGCCCCTGGGGTCCAATTCCCCAGTACCCATGTAAAACCAGAGATGATTCCTGATGGCCCCTGGGGTCCAATTCCCCAGTACCCATGTAAAACCAGATGCACAAAGTGGCACATGTGTCTGGAGTTGTTTGCAGTGGCAGGAGGCCCTGGCACACCCATCTTCTCTCTTCTCTCTCTCTAATAAAAATATTTTTAAAGATACAATTTGTTCTGATTTTATAGATCCAGAAGGTTTGTAACAAGAAACTATGGGAAAGATATACACACCGGAGAAAAGAAGTTTCTGAAGAAAACCACAACCATGCTAATGAAAGAATGTTATTTCATGGTAAGACTCTTCTGCTCTACCAGTGTCCTCATCCACATTAGAATAGATTTTAGCAGGCATGAAAAAAATAACAACCTGAATATTCTTCATATCCTCTTTTAAAATAAAGCCAATATTCTGAAACCTTTATATTTATATTCATCTTTTCAACTTCTTTGTATTTATATATTTTACTTTACTCTGTGTGTAGGGCATGTGTGGTATGTGCACGTGTGTGCAAATGTGCATGGCCATGCACATGCTAACAGTGGCCAGAGGAGAGCTTGAGGTGCTTTCCATCACACAACCACATGCTTCCTTGAGACAGGGTCTCTCCCTCAACCTGGAAATGTCATATTTTGGTCAATGAGCCCAAAGGATTCTTCAGTCCCTGTGCACTGGAGTTACAGGTTATAGACAGGCATGAGCATGCCCAGCTTTTGATATGGATTCTGAGGGAATTGAGCTTGAATAGTTTCAGATCCTCATGTTTTAAGTGGAAAGTGCTCTTTAATTGCTGAGCCCTCTTCCTAGCCCCTGTATTTATATATGTTAGAATAAGTGGATGTTTTCATAAGTTAAGATTACCATGATGGAAAAAAAATGTAGAAATGAGAGGAGTTACTAGTCATATTTCCTTTTTTGTTTTGTTTACATAGAATTTGTGTTTTACTTTTAACTAGTTGATTGGATTAAAATAAGGCCTGGAAATCACCTCTAGAGACTCAGCACGTGCTATTCTGCTTTAATCTGCATCAAAACTACATCTACCTTCTGTAACTTCCATGTCATAAGACCATTGTCACTAGATTTCTAGAGGTTACTGAAAACTCGTGGAATTGAAAGCACCATTATTGATCAGACTTCAGACTTCCTCAGCTGTCAGCTGTTGATTGTATAGTTGTTTTATGGCAAAGCTGAATACACATACTAATGTGTTGCTTATCAAGCTTTCACACATATTACCAGTATAGCTTCAGTTATTCCTTCATTTGTTCTTGATTTCAGAAACTATTAAATCTGATTAAAAAAAACAGTACTTGAATTCTACAATCCCCTACAAGAATGTTTAATGAATTCCTATGCAGTTTCTAAATGTCACTTCTCATTCCAAAACACTAAAAAGTTATGATCTCTTGGACATACTTATTAGTTCATAAGTATTGAGTGGGTTTTTTCTGTTGTACGCTTTATATAAATGGTAGATTTTTCAATCTAACTCAAAATTCACTCCATAGTCTCAGGGTGGCCTCGAACTCATGGCGATCCTCTAGCCTCTGCCTCCCATGCACTGAGATTAAAGTTGTGCACACCCAAGTGACATTAGGAATTTTTCACTATAAAAATAATAAACTGGCTGATAGCTTGTTAGCCTTTTTTCTTCTAGCTTTATGGTGGCAGTGGTGTTAAGAATTTATCATCTAGCCAGGCGTGGTAGCGCACGCCTTTAATCCCAGCACTCAGGAGGCAGAGGTAGGAGGATTGTCATAAGTTCGAGGACACCCTGAGACTCCATAATGAATTTCAGGTCAGCCTGGGCTACAGTGAGACCCTACCTCAGGAAAAAAAAAAAAAAGAATTTATCATCTAAAGATAGGTGTATGAGCTAGGCAAAAGTAGGAGGATTACCTTGAGCTCGAGGCCACCCTGGGACTACATAGTGAATTCCAGGTCAGCCTGGGCTAAAGTGAAACCATACCTCAAAAAAAAAAAAAAAAAAAGGAGTCTGTACCAGGCATGGTGGCACACACCTTTAATCCCAGCCCTCAGGAGGCAGAGGTAAGAGGATCACTGAGTTCAAGGCCACCCTGAGACCACATAGTGAATGCCAGGTCAGCCTGGGCCAGAGAGAGCCTACCTCGAAAAACCAAAAAAAAAAAAAAAAAAAAAAGAAAGGAAGCTAGAGAAATGCCTTAGTGGTTAAGGCGCTTGCCTACAAAGCCAAAGGGCCCAGGTTCGATTTCCCCAGGACCCACATAAGCCAGATACACATGGGGGCGCACACATCTGGAGTTCATTTGCAACGGCTGGAAACCCTGGCGCGCCCATTCTCTCTTCCACTGCCTATTTCTTTCTCTCTCAGATAAAGAAAAATAAAAATTTTAAATAAAATAATAAGATGGGTGTGTGGTTTAGTACTTCCCTAGCATGCCTGGAGCCCTAGGTTTGATCACAAACCTCTGGGTAGAAAACAAACAAATTTCCAAAATGCTCTGTGATAAATTTTAAATTGGGGCTGGAGAGATGGCTCAGTGGCTAAGATGCTTGCCTGTAAAGGCTAACAACCTGAGTTCAGTTCCCCATGACCCACGTAAAGGCAGATACACAAAGTGGCACTTGACTCTAGAGATCGTTTACAGTGGTTAGAGGTCTTGGCATGCCCATCATCTTTTCTTTTCTCTTTCTTTCTTTCTTTCTTTCTTTCTTTCTTTCTTTCTTTCTTTCTTTCTTCTCTCTCTCTCTCTCTCTCTCTCTTCTTGCAAATAATAAATTTTAAATTATTGTTCCCCATTTGTATGTATTTTAGGATCACCCTTTGTGAATGCAATTATCCATAAGGGCTTTGATGAAAGACATGCATACATAGGTGGCATGTTTGGAGCTGGGATTTATTTTGCTGAAAACTCTTCCAAAAGCAATCAGTATGTATATGGAATTGGAGGTGGTACTGGGTGTCCAGTTCACAAAGACAGATCTTGTTATATTTGCCACAGGTAAGAAGAGATCATTTATTATTTATTATTTATTTATTTTGGGTTTTCGAGGTAGGGTCTCACCATAGCCCAGGCTGACCTGGAATTCACTATGTAGTTTCAGGGTGGCCTCAAACTTACAGTGATTCCCCAACCTCTGCCACCCAAGTGCTGGGATTCAAGGCATGTGCCACCACACCTGGCTATTATCATTTATTTTTGTAAGAATCATATATAAGTTGATTACATATTTGTGAATTGTGAGGGGCAAGGCACATCTGACAGCTTTAAGAATCCTCATTAAACACCTATTTTTGGTCTTCTTACAAGTTATAATTATAGCTAATACTAACTGGTCAGAATGGGTCAGCATGAGTCTAAGCATTTAACCTATTTAACTCAGTTACTCATTTTAATACTTAACCACTTTAAGGAGGATAACTGACATGATAGTGCACACCTGTGGCCCAGTGACTCTGGAAGCTCAAGTGGAAAGAGCAAGAGTTCAAGACAGCTACACAACAGCTAGACTGTCTCCAAAAGAGGGGGGGAAAATACTGAGTAGAAGAAAGCATGAGGCATGAAAGAGACTGTTTATAGTCCTGTAAATGCCATAAAATATTCTACTAATTTCAGGACTGAGGATATAATCAAGTATAGCTCTTGCCTAATAGCTCAAGCTCTGGGTTTAGTGACCACAACACACACACAAATCAGTCATGAGCTGGGTGTGGGACTCCGTGGCAGAGCATTTGCCTCACATGTATAAGGCCTTGAGTTTGATCCCCAGCATTGCAAAAGATAATGGTGATGATAATTCATATGCAGGTGGCAAAAAGGCATTGGTTGGTACACATGGTAGCACAGACCTTAAGATAGGCAGAAGGACCATTGCTAGTTCCAGGCCAGGGAGAGAGAAATCCTGTCTCAAAGAGAAAGTCATTTTGTTCTCCATGTTTATTATTAGTCTTACAGTAATGTTAGAGAAAGTTTTTCTTTTACTGATAGGGTCCTGATCCTTAGTTTGTAATATTGCTTACTGAAAGTGATAGAACTGAGCCGGGCGTGGTGGCACACGCCTTTAATCCCAGCACTCGGGAGGCAGAGGTAAGAGAACCACCATGAGTTCGAGGCCACCCTGAGACTCCATAGTGAATTCCAGGTCAGCCTGGGCTAGAGTGAGACCCTACCTCGAAAAACCAAAAGAGAAAAAAAGAAAGTGACAGAACTTAAAATGCTTTATTCTCTTTTGTACTTTGCCCCCTCTTCAAGGTAACTATTCTAATTCAGTTATTTAAATCATTCAGATAACTTAACATTAATTTATGTCTTCACAGGCAAATAAATTATCATTTGCCATTTGAGAAAGATTTATTCCATAGTGAGGGCACTGCTCAGTAAGATCAGAACAGTAGATAGCAAACCTTAGCATGTGACAGAATTACCCTGAATAGGAAACAAGCAGTTGAGGAATGGCAGGTTCCAAATGCATGACTTTAATCACAGCACTTGGGAGGCTGAGATAGTATCGCCAGGAGTTCAAGCCCAGTCTGGGGCTAAAGTGAGGCCCTACCTTACAAAAAAATTTAAATTAAAGAATTAAAATGTATTTAAATTTTACAGTGGCTTCTTCCAGGCTCACTGGTTTTCTTTTTTCACAAAGGCCAAACTTTCTGGCTTATGTCCACTACCATATATGGTATCTGCCCAGCTTTGTGTTAGTTTTAATTGCCAATTGCTTAGTTGGAGAGTGGTTTGAACAGGAATTAGAATAGAAACAGAAAAAGTGGGTAGAAAGCTGTTAAAACTTGGTGATGTGGGACTGGGTAGATGGCTCAGTAGTTAAGGGACTTGCCTGCAAATCAATAACAAATAACAACCCGGGTTCAGTTTCCCAGTACCCACGTAAACCAGATGGACCAAGTGGCACACACACACCTGGAGTTCATTTGCAGCGGGAGGCCCTGGTGCATCCATTTTCTCTCTGTCTCTTTTCTATCTCTGCTTCAAATAAACAAATAAAAATAGAATATGGTGATGTAGACTTACTCATGGAAGAATTAGAAGACAGTGGGTCTCATATATATTTTTAAGGTAGAATCAAGTGGAATTAATTGAAAAAAAAAAAGTCCAACTTTGCAAGCCACCTCAGAAACACATTTATAATCCCTAAATTCAATACTAGCCTAGGCTGCATAGTGAGACCCTATCTCAAAAAAAAGAAATAGGACAGCACTCAGAAGACAGAGGTGGGAGGATCACCTTGAGTTTGAGGCCACCCTGAGACTACATAATGAATTCCAGGTCAGCCTGAGCTAGAGTGAAACCCTACCTCAAAAAAAAAAAAAAAGAAGAAGAAGAAAGAAAGAAAGAAATAGGGGTCGGAGAGATGGTTCAGCAGTTAAAGGTACTTGTTTGCAAAGCCTGAAGGCCTGAGGTCAATTCCCCAGCACCCATGTAAAGCCAGGTGCACAAAGCCACACATGTGTCTGTAGTCTCTACCTGTAAATAAATGGAATTGCTTTGTTCTTTTAAATATTTCTATTATTTGCCACCAGAGGGAGAGGGAGAGTATGGACACTAGCCACTGCAAATGAAATCCAGATGCATGTGCCACTTTGTGCATCTGACTTTATTTGGGTACTGGAGAATTGAACCCCAGCCAGCAGGCTTATGCAAGCAAGTGCCTTTAACCTGAGCTGAGCCATCTCCTCGACCCCTGAAATAGTTTTTTGTTTGTTTGTTTTTTTAAGAGCTTAGGATGTAGCTCAGTGGCAGAACATTCGCCTCATACATGAGGCCTTGGGTTTAACCCAATGCCACAAAAGGTGGGGACAAACAAAATTCATAAATTATTTTATTGATATGACTAATAGAAGACAAAGTTTTTTAAGATGAAATGTTAAAACAATCATAATAAAAATTATTTGTGGGCAGGGGTAAGGATTGAGATAAGATCTTGCTATATAATCCTGGCTGGTCTTGAACTTGTAGTAGTACACCTACCTCAGCCTGAGTGCTAAGATTATAGGCATGTGCCATTATGCCTTGCCCATGAAATACATTCTCAAAGCTTATACAATGTGTACAAATAAGAACTTATTTTTGTGTTGAATCCATGTTCAGGGTGAATTTTCCTTTTTCATGTTTTAGGCAGCTGCTCTTTTGCCGAGTAACTTTGGGGAAGTCTTTCCTGCAGTTCAGTGCAATGAAAATGGCACATTCTCCCCCAGGTCATCACTCAGTCACCGGTCGGCCCAGTGTAAATGGTCTGGCATTAGCTGAATATGTTATTTACAGAGGAGAACAGGTAATTCAGTGTTACTTCTTCATCTTTGAAGGATCGTGACTCTCTTAACTAGGCAACTTTTATTTGGAAGTAATTTCAGACTTGAGAAGTGATAAATGTAGTAAAATACAAGCATTCTTTTAAATTTTTCAAACACAGAAAAGCACAGTAAATACATCTAACCTATTCAAATTTTTCCAAGTATACTAGGTCTCCCTCCTTGCATTTTTGCTTCTATAAAATATAATCAGAATCCAACTTATAAATCTGTCCTTAGCAAAGAAATCTGTAACTTACCTGCACTCAGTGACACAGATCCAATGAAAAGCTGGTCTATATCAGCATTTGAATGAGGGTAGGTGTCAGAACTACTTCAGTTACTGAAAACAGACAAACTTGGGCTGGAGAGATGGCTCAGTGCTTAAGATGCTTGCCTACAAACCCTAACAATCTGGGTTCAATTCCCCAGTACTCATGTAAAGCCAGATGCAAAAAGTGGCACATGCACCTGGCGTTTATTTGCAGTGGCTGGAGGTCCTGGCGCACCCATTCTGTCTGTCTCTCTTCACAATCTCTCTCTGCTTGCAAATAAATAAAAACTAATTTAAAAAAAAAAAAAAAAGCTGAATGTGGTGGCACATGCATTTAATCCTGGCACTCAGAGGCAGAGGTAGGAGGATCGCTGTGAGTTCGAGGCTACCCTAAGACTACATAGTGAATTCCAGGTCAGCCTGAGCTAGAGTGAAACCCTACCTCAAAAAAAAAAAAGGAGCCAGACGTGGTGGTGCACACCTTTAATCCCAGCACTCGGGAGGTAGAGGTAGGAGGATTGCCGTGAGTTCGTGGCTACCCTGAGACTACGTAGTGAATTCAGGTCAGCCTGGGCTAGAGTGAGACCCTACCTTGAACTGCCCCCCCCCCAAAAAAAAAAACAGACTGGACACACATATAAGGCTCCCTGCTGATTGAGAACCCCCAAAAGTTGGGAGTCAAGAAAAGGATGTTTTTGAGAAAATGCCCTTATGATGAATCTGAACTACAGGACTCATGTAGAACAAGATGAGGGTTGCTTATGGAAGGACTCTTGGACCCAATGAAGCTTATTTGCAAACATGTGATCTTTCTTTTCCAGGCTTATCCAGAATATTTAATAACTTACCAGATTGTGAGGCCTGACGGTATGGTTGACGGATAAGTGGTTTTTTGGGGAAACTAATTCCACTGAACCTAAAATCACTGAAGCAGATGGTGGCCTCTTAAATTTTACTCCTTGGCTGAAAAAATACATCTTGACCACAGGCCTGTAGTAAATGGATAAAAATGTGAAAGAAGCTTAACATTCTGACTTGATAAAGCTTTAATAATGTACAGTGTTTTCTAAATATTTCCTGTTTTTCAGCACTTTAACAGATGCCCTTCCAGGTTAAACTGGGTTTGTCTATACTAAATTATAAGAGTTAACTTGAACCTTTTATACGTTGTGCATTGATTCTAACAAAAACTGTAATGCCTTCAACAGACTCATTTTACTAATACAATACTGTGTTCTTTCAAACACAGCATTTACACTGAATACAATTTCATTTGTAAAACTGTAAATAAGAGCTTTTGTACTAGCCCAATATTTATTTACATTGCTTTGTAATATAAATCTACTGTTTTAGAACTGCAGTGGTTTACAACATTTTTTCATGTGTATTGCTCATCTGTATTTCATCTTGCATCTTCCAAGTGAGTGATCTCTATGTTTGATTCCAGAGGCTATGTTGAGTTCCCAATAGAAACTTAGTTGGGAAAGACTTTTCAAATTTAATTAGCTGATGAAAGTATTTCTCATTAGAAATCTTTCTCACATAACAATTTTATGCATACTTTGAGGACAGTTTGTGATGCCTTTGTATGTATGAGATACACATTCCAAAGAGCCCTGCCTGTGATACAGTAGTTCCTATACTAAGGAAGCTTCTTCACTGGCCTCAAACTCCCATTTCACTTTGGAAAAATTCCCAATATTATTCTGAAACTCCTGGTTTCTAGGGAGGTTAACCCCTGCTTTCATATAACTAGGAAGTAAAACGTTAGAGGTGGGAAAGGCAGTCCTGGATTACTTCCCAGTCAGCTCTACTTCCCTTAAAAAGGAGGGAATTAGCAACTGGGATGGGTAGTTTTTTTTATCCTTGCTTTTAGTTTTTGTTTTGTTTTTTTTTTTTTTTTCTTGATCTTATATTTATAACTAATCTATATGACCTAAATGGCAAGTGCTTCCTGTTCCTGGGCTGTTTCCTAGTGGCGTCCTCATTTGGAAACATGTTTATGTTCACTAGCGCAATTGTAGAAAGAATTGCTCTTCCATAAAATGCCATTCCTGGCTTTTCTAATGTACACTCTTCCAGGAGTTGCGCTCAGGCATCTTGTACAGAACCAGCATCATTGCTGGTGATCCATTTGCTTGTTGACCTTAGTTTCCTCAGAAAGCAAGGAAAGATTTTTACCCACTTAAGTCTTTTTTAAAGACATTCCCCTTCACTCTATACCAGCTTACCTTTGTTTTGCCCTTTATTTAGTCTAAATTAACCAGTCCTTTATTAAATGTATGTACAGTGCTAGGAAGTCACGTTTGTTGTCCTAAGAGTGAATCAAAGTCAGTGCACTTCTGGAGTTGTTTCTATGATATGAAATTGTGATCATTATTTAAGAGATCAAAGTGCTTTTATACAGCTCTCTGCTAAGTACAAACACAGTCCAAAAGTCATTTCTTGAAATATAAAAGGAATTTGCCAACTTTTATATAAAATTTTCAGGTTGTATAGTTAGAAGATAATGAAATGAATCAATGGGATTTATATTTACATATCTTCTCTCCCAACATGTAGCCCACATTACCCTATACATGAATCTGGAATTGTCATGTAAAATCATCATGGTCTAGTTTACAGTGTTATGAATTGTTATTTCATCTACTCCATAGCCTACTTGTGTTGTTTTTCCATGGGTGATTATACTGTGGTTATTATGCTAGCATGGCAGTGTTTTCACATAGCTTTTTGTTTAGTGGAAGCTTGGGGCTTGGAGGTTTTTAAACGCTTTGCATGAAATGTCTTACTTTTTAGTGATGGAATTGCTTTTTCTTTTGTCTTGTAAATTTTTTTGAAGTGAAATTGATTTTTGTGTGTGTGTGTGTGAGTAGTACTGTTATGCCCACCTTAGTGTCTTTCTTGTACTGTATCACATTCCATGCCCTCATTTAATTCTTAATAAACTGTTCACTTGTTTTTCTGGGTAGCATAGTAATTACTTGAGTAGTACAAGTTTGTTGAATGGTCCTTGACCAAATGGATTATTAAAATAAACCATAGCTACAGGAAGACAGTGTAGCTTTGAGTCTTAATAGTGACAGTGCAGTTGCACATTTGAAGTGTTGGATGTTGTGGCCATACTTCCTCAAATCTCTTAAGGCAAAAGGAGTTAGAGGATATGTTTAGACATTTAGATCATCCAGCACACCTTTTGCTAGACCTGAAAATTCGTCCCTGGAAATCAATATATTTATAAAGAAGAATATATTTTTGTTTTCTGTGTCATACAAAAACATTCTTGCTAAGTATCCAAATCTCAAAGTTAGTGGTATTTTTTCTCTTTAAAAATAGTAGTGTATTTTATATTTCTGTATGCTATGACTTGTGTGCGATCAGTTCTCTCTTTCCATAATCCAAGAATGATGATGGTGCAAGTAATCCGTAAGCCTGACTTGAAAGATTGGAGCAGCTTTATTGTCCTGCTTCACTTGAGATAATACTGAAGTGCTTGCTGTTTCCTAAGTGTGCATGCCACTGTATGATGTGATCCACTTGTTTGCAGGTTGAGGCAAGAAAACATGCAAATAAATTCCCAAAGTTCTTAATGATGATTAGCATTTTTGACCGTGCCTGTGACTGATGTCCTGTCCAATTAGAATTAAAGACTACTACAGTGACAGAGGAATCGTAGTGGTACCCCTTCTTCTCCTGGTCAGGTTTCTATATAGTTAACTGAAACACTGCCATTCACCACTCCTGAGTCTCCAGATGCATCCCTTTTTGTTATTGGCTGATGTGGGCGATGCTCTAGATTAATTTAATTACACTTTCAGGAAGATTTCTCTTCGTGTACAAGCCACTGTTGCTAAAGATGTTTTCTCCACATTGTCTTGCACTCACAGATGTCAGTCCCACAGTTCATATACATAGCCACCAAAATGGTCTGCCAACATACTGTAGAGCAGGCTTCACAGAAGTGTAGCCTGCAGGTGGGGTTTGTCAGCAGACTCTGTTACCGCCCCATGAGAAGTGAATACAAAAGCAAGGAAAGGGGCTGGAGAGATGGCATAGCAGTTAAGGCTCTTGCTTGCAAAGCCAAAGGACCCACGTCAACTCCCCAGGACTCAAGCCAGATGCACAAGGTGGTGCATGTATCTGGAGTTCATGTGCAATGGCTGGAGGCCCTGGTATGCCCATTCATAATTCTCTCTCTCCCTCTCTCTCTCTCTCTCCCTCTCTCTCTCTCCCTCTCTCTCTCTCTCTCTCTCTCTCTCTCTCTCCCTCTCTCTCTCTCATAAATAAATAAATAAATAAAAATATTTTTAAAAACAGGCTGGAGGGATGGCTTAACAGTTAAGGTGTTTGCCTACAAAGCCAAAGGACCCAGGTTCGATTCCCCAGAACCCACATTAGCCAGATGCACAAAGGGGTGGCACAGACGTCTGGAGTTCATTTGCAGTGGCCAGAGGCCCTGGCACGCCCATTCTCTCTCTCTGTCTCCCCCCCCTCCCTCCCTCTCTCTCCCTCTCTCTTCTCTCACAAATAAATTATTTTTTTTTTTTTTTAAGAAAAACCACCATGAGCAGGGCGTGGTGGCACGCACCTTTAACCCCAGCCCTGGGGAGGCAGAGGTAGGAGAATCTCTGAGTTCGAGGCCACCCCAAGAATACAGAGTGAATTCCAGGTCCACCTGGGCTAGAGTGAGAACACACCTCAAAGAAGAAAGAAAAACAAAACACCAGAGCAGACCATGGTGGTGCATAAAAGGCTAAAGAAAATACCATTAGACAAAAGCTAGGCATGGTGGCACACACCTATAATTCCAGCACTTGGGGGACTGAACTAGGAGAGTGAATTGCCTTAAGTTCAAGGCCAGCATGGGCTACAGAGTTAAGTTTTAGGCCACCTTAGCTACATTGAGATCCTGCCTCAAAAAGGGGGGGGGGCATTTTGGAAAAGGCACAGAGTCGATTTCGACAGCTAAATTTTTAGAAGTAAGCTAAAAAACAATAATTGCTGAAAGAAATCAATCAGATTGAGGCAAGTAAGGCATATCTGAAGATAGGGGTGACATAGAAGATAATAGACAATAGAAAAGTTGTAACAGATGCAGAGATGGGAACCCTGAGAGCTTAGAGTCATGGGTAAGAGGATGAAAAGATCCAGTGGAATAGGAGAGGGAAGAGATTTGAAAATGTTTTAAGTTGAAGAAGCATAACAAACACTTGAAGGGTGAATAAAAATAAACAATAAAAACAAAAACAGTGGCTAACAGCACTTGTTTGAAAAGCCTAGTGGCCCAGGTTCGATTCCCCGTACCCATATAAACCCAGAAGCACAAGGTGGTGTATGTGTCTATAGTTTGTTTGTAGTGGCACAAAAGAAAAAAAAATTTTTTGTGTTTTGTTTTTCGAGGTAGGGTCTCACTCTAGTCCAGGCTGACCTGGAATTCATTATGTAGTCTCAGGGTGGCCTCGAACTCATGGCTATCCTCCTACCTCTGCATCCTGAGTGCTGGGATTAAAGGTGTGTGCCACCATGCCCGGCTCAGGAAGAAAAAAAAAACAAAACTTTTAATCTGCTTCTAAGAAACAGTAAAACTGCAGACCATCACATGAGATAAAAACCTTACTTAGGGCCTGGAGAGATGGCTTAGCGGTTAAGCGCCTGCCTGTGAAGCCTAAGGACCGTGGTTCAAGGCTCGATTCTCCAGGACCCACGTTAGCCAGATGCACAAGGGGGCGCACGCGTCTGGAGTTTGTTTGCAGTGACTGGAGGCCCTGGCGCGCCCATTCTCTTTCTCTGTCTCTCTCTCTGTCGCTCTCAAATGGATAAATTAATTTTTTTAAAAAAACCTTACTTAGAAGATGAAACATACCAATAAAGGAGTAATCTCATTGACCACAGGCTTTTCCATGGCAGCAATAGAAGCCACTAACTTATAAGTGCTGAGAAAAAAACTGCTGTTGGCCAGAATTCTATGTACAAATAAACTAGTTTCCAGAAGGAAAGAAAGCAATTTAATCCAAAAGGGAGGAGTAAGTGCAAAAAACATAGTAAGGAAAAATTGTTGAACAAACATGTTAATGAAAAAAAAATGCTGCAGTGTAAGTTTTCAAGTCATAATAAATGTGATAAAGAGCAAGGAGTTAATGTGTGTGGTTTGTCAGTTTTGTAAAAGTATGGTTTAAATTTGTTCAGGCAAAGTACCTTCTGGATATGCACATGTCCACTAAATACAGTTAAATATCTTTTTGGTGGTCCTGGAGATTAAACATGTCCTGTCCCTCAAATAAAAAGGAAAAGATTGTGTTGATAATGACGAAAATGTCTAACACCAAGAATAAGTTTAAAATTTTAAGGAAAACTTAGACGCACAAGAGTGCCACACGGGCTGAAGATATGGCTTAGTGGTTAAGGCACATGCCTGCAAAGCCTAAGGACCCAGATTCAGTTCTCCAGGTCCCACATAATGCACATGGTGGCGCGTGCATCTGGAGTTCAATTGCAGTGGCTAGAGGCCCTTGCACGCCCATTCTCACTCAGTCTGTCTGCCACCCCTCTCTTTGTCTAATAAATATCTTTTTATTTTTTTTCTTATTTACTTTAAATGATAATCTAACAGATTATCCAGCTTGTTTTGTTATTTTTATTTATTATTTATTTGAGAGTGACAGACAGAGTGAGAAAGAGGCAGATAGAAGAGAGGGAGAGAGATTGGGCGCGCCAGAACCTCCAGCCACTGCAAACGAACTCCAGGCGCGTGCGCCCCCTTGTGCATCTGGCTAACGTGGGTCCTGGGGAGTTAAGCCTCGAACTGGGATCCTTAGGCTTCACAGGCAAGCGCTTAACAGCTAAGCCATCTCTCCAGCCCATAAATATCTTTTTAAAAGAGTGTCACACAGTGTCAAATGCCTGTAATCACAGTGCTTGGGAGCCTGAGGCAAGAGGATTGAGTTTCAGACCAACCTAGGAAGACCTTGTCTCAAAATATATATATATGTATATATATATATATATATATATATATATATATATATGTATATATATATATATATATATATATATATATATATATATATATATGACAAATAGAGTGCCATACCTGGAAAAAAAAGTACTTCTGAAAGGTTACTAGCCAACTTTTTTTTTTCAATTTTAAGACTGTTGTTAAACAGTAGCAACAGAATGGATAAGACTTCAGAAATGGTCTCAAATCCACAGCATAGGTAGTTGCTTATGAGCTAAATTGGACCTCTTCAAAATTCATTTGCAGAAGACCTAATCCTAATGCGGTGATGCCCACTGAAGATGGAACCTTTGGGAGGTAGATAATTGGGGTTTAGATAAAATTAGAGTGGGGCCCTCACAATGTGATTAGTGCGGTTATAAGAAGTGATACCACGAAGACCACCTGCTCTGGGCCTTTTGCCACGTGAGGATAGAGAAGGTCGCCATCTGCAAGCCAGGAAAGGAGCCCTCACCGGACCCCTACAGTGCTGGCACCTTATTCTTGTACTCCTTGCTTCCAGTGCTGTGAATAAAATTCTGTTGTGTAAGTCCCAGGGTCTAGTATTAATAGCAGCCTGAAATATAACATGTACCTATGTGAAAAATTGTGTTAGCCGAGTGTGGTGAATCCCAGCACTCAGGAGGCAGAAGTAGGAGGATCACCATGTGTTTGAGGCCACCCTGAGACTACATAGTGAATTCCAGGTCAGCCTGGGCTACAGTGAGACCCTACCTCAAAACGGGGTGGGGGCTGGCTGGAGAGATGGCTTAGTGGTTAAGCACTTGTCTGTGAAGCTTAAGAACCTTCAAGGTTTGATTGCCCACTTCACACATAAGCCAGATGCACAAGGTGACGTGTGCATCTGGAGTTCATTTGCAATGGCTTGAAGCCCTCCCATGCCCATCCCCCCCCCCCAGCCTCTGTCTTTCTCAAATAAATAGAATTTTTTTTAATTAACTGCCATTGAGAACAAAAACAATTGGGAGGCAGAGGTAGGAGGATCGCCATGAGTTCAAGGCACCCTGAGACTACATAGTTCCAGGTCAGCCTGAGTGAGACTCTTACATTGAAAAATCAAAAAGATGGCGGGGGGGGTGGGGATCATGGAAAGATGTCTTAGTGCAGAAGAGCTCTTGCTGTACACGCGTGAGAACCTGACTTTGAAGCCCAGCAGCCACTTAAGTAAAGCATGCCCACATATGCTGAGGTGTAAAGGAAGGAGAATTGCTGGGACTCGCTGGTCAGCCAGTCTGACAGAAAAATGATTGCTCCAATTTCAATGAGAGACTCAAGGAAATAAAGTGGAAGAGCAATAAAGGGTACCCACCTCCTCTGGCCTCCAGAGGCATGGGAGGGGTCGTAGGCACACCAGTAAAATCACTAGAAACATAATATTGAACCCACTTCTGGGGATAGCATCCTGAACATTGACATTCTGATCTGAGAAGCTAACTAAAGCCAGGCGTGGTTTGGGCTATAGAAGACTTAGGTATATCACAAAATTCAGAAGTGATTAAAAGGGACTGGAAGATGGTGTAGCAGTTAGTCTCTTGCAAAGACTGCTGGCTTGGGGGGAGGGAGGGAGGGAGTTACCATGGGATATTTTTTATAATCATGGAAGTTAATAAAATTTTGAAAAAAAAAAAAAGACTGCTGGCCTGAGTTTGGCTTCCCAGAACCCACATAAAAATCCAGGTGCACAAAGTGGTGCATGCATCTAGAGTTTGCAGCAGCAAGAGGACCTAGTGCACCGATACGCTGTCTTTGCACACACAAAAAAGAATTTTAATTCTTTGTAAGGAGGGGGAGAGAGAAAGGACACAGGGCCTGTAGCATTGCAAGTTAACTTCTGAAACATGCACCACTTTGTGCATCTGGCTTTATGTGGTGTTCTAGTCAGCTTTTGCTGGGATGAATCTCCAGACCAGATACAGTTACGGAAGGAAGGGAATTTATTTGAAGCTTAGCGATCCAGGGCAAATTCCATAATGGCAGGAGAGACTGGCCCCTTTCACAGATCCACATGAAAAAGCAACTGCCCACAGCACTATAAGCAAGCACACTCCAGGAACCCCAGGCAGAGCTCAAGCACTCTGCTTATCTTCAGGCTAGAATTCAGATCCACCCTCGTACCTTAGGGTTAGACCCTAGGATCCACCCACAGTAACACCAAGCTACAATCTTGAATAAAATTCCTGAATCTGCTACCATATGTGGGTACTGGAGAATCAAGCCCAGGTCATTCATAAGGCTTTGCAGCCAAGCTTCCTCTGAGACATCTCTCCAGCCCACAAAAATATTTTTTTTTCTTTTTTGTGATGAGAAGATAGGTTCTTTCTTAAATATCTGCAAAGAGGGCTGGAGAGGTGCCATAGCGGTTAAGGCACTTGCCTGTGAACCCTAAGGACCCAGGTTTGACTTCCTAGTACCCACATAAGCCAGATGTACATGGTAGCACATGCATCTGGAGTTCTGGCATGCCCATTTTCTCTCTCTTTCTAATCTACCTGCCTCTTTTCCTTGTCCAAATAAATGAAATTTAAAATATCTGCAAACAAAAGGATTGGTGTGGCATCTTTGTAACATATAAAGAATGTATATTTACTGTTAACTTTTTCCTCCCTATACAGGAGTGATAATTTACAAGTATTTGACACCCAAGCACTGGCCAGTTAACAGATTCAAAGCTGCCTGCTTCAGTCCTTTGCTTGCTGGATGGAGGGTGAGCTGGGAGCTTTGGAATGTTGAAGGGGAAGGGAGGGCACTTGAGGCAGCAGCTAATTGCCAGAGGCTGTTAACCACTGGTGGCAATGTCTTCTCTGCTCTAGAAAACACATCATTGAGAAATGGCCACTAGGGGACAGCTGAGCAATGCCTGTCCAAATAGTTAATGGTTTTGAGTAAAACAATCCATGAGCAAGAGCTCCATCTGTGTTGTTTGAAAAGATCAAGATACAAATAGTGCAGGTGCCTATCAGTGGATGACTTATATTATAGCACATTCATACACTAAAAAATTGGAATCATGGGGAAAAAGAGCCAGCCCTGAACAGGTACTTACCAAGATAGGTTGATCACAGCTAGGTGTAGTAGCCCTGGGGAGGCTGAGACAGGATTAATGAGCCTGAAGCCAGCCTGGGCTACAGAGGGAGATGTCCCCAAAAGACAAAAGCAGGATAGAAGTTTCCTTCCCAGAACTCTGCTACTGGGAAAAGACAAACTGTCTTCTAAGGAGAGGAGAGGTTTGAGGAATCAAGAGGTAGGAGGAAAGCTTAATAGCACTGGGAAGCAGAAAAGCAACTCAGAAAAATCTGGCTCAACCCCATAACCCCCCCAAAAAAGGGACCCCAAAGTCACATTCATGGTACGTAACTCCCCCAAAAAAAGGGAACCTGAAGTCACATGCATGGTAAGTAGTGTGGGAAGCCCCAACGGTAATCATGGTGACTAGCACCTCCAGCTTCAGGGATTAAATCTCCATAATGATGCCGGAGACCCCCAAACTCATGAACCCCAAACTTTGGGTTCTTGTTTAAGTTATCAAATAATTGAAAAACAAAGAGAAAGATAAGTTTGGAGAATTTACTAAGGATAGGGTGAAAACAGGAGAAGACAGCAGAAATGAGGAATTCTACCCTGCCCCCAGCAAGAGGAAAAGACCAGGGAAATATTTCTCTCACATGGGAACTAAAAATTCCTCATGTTGACCTCACAGTGCCTGACACTACCTACACAAGACCATCATAAGAGGAGGAAAAGATCATGACATCAAAATAAAAGAGACTGATTGAGATGGGGAGGGGATATGATGGAGAATGGAGTTTCAAAGGGGAAAGTGGGGGGAGGGAGGGTATTACCATGGGATATTTTTTATAATCATGCAAGTTGTTAATAAAAAAAATTGAAAAATTCCTCATGGTGGTGCACACCTTGAATCTCAGCACTCTGGAGGTAGAGGTAGGAGGATCGCCATGAGTTTGAGGCTCCATAGTGAATTCCAGGTAAGCCTGAACTAGAGTGAGACCCTACCTCGAAAAACCAAAAATACATACATACATACAGTTCCTCTCCTGGAAGAAGTTTCTGGGGAAATCATTTCACATGGCTCAGGTTCATATAATGGACCACTTCCAACCAGAATGAGCCTTACCACCAGGCCCAGGTGTGTAGGAAGGATCCTGACTGGTTGATGGTGCCCAGTTGGGTGACAGGAAGGGCCAGCCCACAGGTGCAAGAAGCTGTTGCTATTGCTGGTCTTGCTCCTAATTTGGATCAGTTGCTAACAAACCTTAAGTCCATTGTGGGGATTTGATCTGAAAGTGAATCCACAGGGCGTGGCAGCGCACACCTTTAATCCCAGCATTTGGGACACAAAAGTATGAGGATAACCATGAGTTCAAGGCCAGTCAGGAAGTACAGAGTTTGTTTTAAATTGGCCTGGGCTAAAGTGAGACTCTACCTCAAAAACGTGAATTAAAAAGAAATAAAAGTGACTCCTTCATAATAGTCTGGCTTTATAGACAAGAAATCAAAAAAAAAAAAAAATGGGCCTGAGAGATGGCTTAGCGGTTAAGAGCTTGCTTGTGAAGCCTAAGGATCCACCATCGAGGCTCGATTTCCCAAGACCCACATTAGCCAGATGCACAAGGGGGTGCAAGTGTCTGGAGTTGTTTGCAGGGGCTAGAGGCCCTGGCGAGCCCATACTCTCACGCTCTCTCTCTCTCTCTCTGCCTCTTTCTCTGTCTGTTGCTCTTAAATAAATAGATAAATAGATAAAAGAAATCCATCTGACAGTGCTATACGCTCTCATGCAGGGGAAGGGGAGAGGGTATTGTTGGGCACTCTGGCTATCAGGGAAAATGGAACAATTACCATTTAGGATCCCTGGGAACACCCTGCTACACTGACTGGGTTGGGAGATGGCCATGGAAGAGTCCTGGAGAGGGGAAGGGTCTGCACAGAGTCACTTGAGAAGTTTAAGCTGTAGGGGCACTGGGGTGGTCAGTATGACCCGAGACCAAGACCACTCCCACAGTGCTTACCATAGGAGTCTGGTCGTAGGGCACCCACACAGGCTGCCACAGCTCACGTTTTCCAGCACAGAGTTGTCAGTGTGGTTCCCCCATCCCCCCAAGCATTCAGGGGTACACCTAGGCTTGACTCTTTGCCCCTCTCCATCGGGGCACAGACTGAGGGCCTCTGAAGCCAGTGAGTGCCTACCTAGCCCACAGGCCAGCTCAGCAGCTCCTGGAGAGGCAGGCTCCGGGTGTGCATTGGTAAAAGGCCAGGTTTAGATGGGCGAGCTAGGAAGGCCAAGGTAGGAGGATGGCAGTGAGCTTGAAGCCAGCCAGCCTGGGCTACAGAGTAAATTCCAGGTCAGCCTGGGCTACAGTGAGGCCCTGCCAAAAAAATTTAAAAAACTATACAACAGGGATGGCTCATGCCTACAATTGCTACACTTAGAGGGCTGAGGCAGGAAGACTGTTATTTATGAGTTTAAGGCCATCTTGAGCTATATGGTAAATTTCAGGAGTTTAGACTACAGAGTGAGACCTGACACAGAAGAGAGAGAGAATAACCTCAAAGACAGTTAATGATCTATCACATTCTAACTAATTTTTAAAAATATTTTAGGTATTTATTTATTTATTTGAGAAAGAGGCAGAGAGAGAGAGAAAATGGGTGTGCCAGGGCCTCCAGCCACTGCAAAAGAATTCCAGATGCACCGGGCGTGGTGGCGCACGTCTTTAATCCCAGCACTTGGGAGGCAGAGGGAGGAGGATCACCATGAGTTTGAGGCCACCCTGACAATACATAGTGAATTCCAGGTCAGCCTGGGCCAGAGTGAGACCATACCTTGAAACACCAAAAAAAAAAAAAAAAAAAAAATCCAGACGCAAGTGCCGCCCCCCCCCCGCCGCCATGCATCTGGCTTATGTGGGTCCTAGGGAATTGAACAGGGGTCCTTTGGCTTTGCAGGCAAATGCCTTAACCATAAGCCATCTTCTCCAACCACATCTAACTTATTTTTTTAAATTAAGAAATTATGAGCCAGGAGTAGTGGTGCACACCTTTAATCCCAGTACTCGGGAGACTGAGATAGGAGGATTGCCATGAGTTTGAGGCCACCCTGAGACTACAGAGTCAGCCTGGGCTAGAGTGAGACCCTACCTCAAAAAAAAAAAATTATGAAAGCAGGGTTGGAAAGATGGCTCAGAAGCTAAGCACTTGCCTGAAAACCCTAATGACCTAGGTTCAATTCCCCAGTACTCACATAAAGCCAAGTGCACAAAGTGGTGCATGCATCTGGAGTACGTTCACGGAAGCTTGATGCACCCATTCTCTCTCTTTCTTTCCTTGCAAATGAATAAAGTATTAAAAAAGAAATTATGAGGGCTGGAGAAATGGCTTAGCAGTTAAGGCATTTGCCTGTGAAGCCTGAGACCACCTGTTCGGATCCTCCAGATCCCTCGTATAGCCAGATGCAACAGTGACACAAGCATGCAATGCCACACATGCTCACAAGGGAGCGCATGTATCTGGAGTTCATTCACAGTGACTGAAAGGCCCTGGAGCACCCATTCTCTCTCTCTCAAAAAAAAAAAAAGAAAAGAAAAAGAAATTATGAAAGTAACATATAAGACGTAGGGGACATGATTGTGATAGTATGAGTGTGATGTGTCCCCTACAGCCTCATGTGTTTGTGATTAACTCTTATATTTAATCCCAGCTGGTGGAGCCTTGCTGGAGGTTTGTCATTAGATGTGGACCTTGAGGTTTATTAGTCCAGCCCACTGGACATTCACAATTACCTCATTCTTGCTGCTGCCTTTCCAGCTGATGTGACAAAATGTGATACCTAAGGCTGGAGAAATGGCTCAACCATTGAAGGTGGTTGCTTGTAAAGCCTGATGGTTAGGGTTCAGTTCCCCAGTACCTAAGTGAATCCAGATACACAAAGTGGTGCATGCATCTGGAGTTCTTTGGCAGTGGCCATGGTGTGCCCACTCCCCCCACCCCCGTCATATATCTCTGCTTACAAATTAATTTTTGTTTTTGGTTTTTTTGACATAGGGTCTTGCTGTAGCCCAGGCTGACCTGGAATTCACTATTTAGTATCAGGGTGGCCTCGAACTCATGGCAATCCTCCTACCTCTGCCTCCCAACTGCTGGGATTAAAGGCATGCACCACCATGCCCTGCTCATCTTAAATATTTTTAAAAGAAGAAGAAGACTGTCTGGCTGGAGAGATGGCTCAGAGTTAAACGTGGAGCATTTGGGAGGTAGGACCGTGCTGGAGCAAATGTATCATGGGGCAGACCTGCATCTGGAGTCCAGCCCTAGGCGTGTGTTCAGAGTCAGCTTGCACTTTCTCGTGGGGGCTTTTCTCTGTGCTGTGGATGTATGGTGAAGTGAGCCAGCTTCTTCCCCAGGATGACGCTTCCCCTGGAATCTATAAGCCTGAAATAAACCCTTCCCTCAAAAAGCTGCTTCTGGTCAGGTGTTCGTCCCAGCAATGAGAAGGTAGCTACAACAGGGCTCCTGTGAGACATCCTGTTCATTCAAAGCCTACACATCACTATACGGAAAGAGCAATAGTTAAGAATGTCACAACAGCAGGAACAATATAGTCATCAGATCCACTACCAGCAGAGAGATGACTTAGCGGCTAAGGTGCTTGCTTGTGAAGCTTAAGGACCCAGGTTCAGATCCCCAGTACCCACATAAGCCAGATGCACAAGGTGGTGCATGCATCAAGTTTATTTGCAGTGGCTAGAGGCCCTGGCATGTCCGTTCTTGGCTAAGAGTCTCATGCTCTACCAACTGAGCTAGCCAGGTACATCATGCCCATTCTCTCTATCTGCCTCTCTATCTCTCAAAAAAATTTAAAAAAAATAATCAGTTGTTATTTAAAATGATCACTACCAGAAATGATTGCTGTGAGTTCGTGGCCAGCCTTGGCTACAGAATGAGTTCCAGGTCAGCCTGGGTTAGAGTGAGACCCTACCTCAACAAAACAAACAAATAATAAAAGATGTTCACTGCTAGGCTCAGCAGTTAAAGGTGCTTGCAAAGCCTGATGACCTGGTTTCATTTCCCCAGTATGCACGTAAAGCCAGATGCACAAAGTGGCCTATGCATCTGAAGTTTGTTTTCAGTGGCAGGAGTCCCTGGATGGCTATTATCTCCCTCTCTCTCTCTCTCTCTCTCTCTCTCTCTCATAAATAAATAAATATTTAAAAACTAAGTCGTGTATGGTGGTGCACACCTTTGATCCCAGCACTTGGGAGGCAGAGGTAGGAGGATCTCCGTGAATTTGAAGCCACCCTGAAAATATAGAGTGAATTTCAGGTCAGCCTAGGCTACAGTGAGATCCTACCTTGAAATACCAATAATAATAATAATAATAATAATAATAATAGTTCACCACCATTAACAACAATAGCAGTAATCACAGTTGCTTCTGAAATCCACCTGATATTTAAATCACACATTGGTAAAACTGGTTTTTTATCAATACTCATGAATCAGCTAGCTCCCTAGACACAATACCAGATGACCCACGTTGTGAGAGATGATTCAGTCTGGCTTCCAGATGAGGGCACCAGGGCTCAAGAGTTAAACTTACTGAAAGCCCAAGTTCTTTCTGATTGCCCCTACACACACACACACACACACACACACACACACTGTCCAGAAACTCATCCTGGATGTGCTGTGTCCCCGTGGTGCCAAAAACCAGCCCTGAGGATGGGATAGCGTCAGTGAGGATGGTGGTTAGTGGCCTCAATCCCACCGAGTCGCAGGATAAGCAGGCATCTCCTCAGTGTTTCTGTTTCTTACAGTCTCAGATCGTGGGTAATAACTGCAGTGTCTCTAAGGAAACCCCATCCTTTCTATACCCCAACAAGTCTGCAACAAGTCTCCTAGAGGTGGAAAACCCATCCCCAACTCACCTTCCAAGAAGCAGACAGGGACCCATGTCTGCCTGTCCCCCACCCTTCCCCAGGCTTCTGCTGTTACTTAGAATCCCCATTCAGCTGTATATTAAACTGACCCCCCCCCTCTGGAGGGTCAGACAGATTCTGGAGGAACCTGTAATCAAAAAGTTGATACTGATTTCTGTTGACAGTCTCAACCCTACATATTTGTCAATAGTGGGAACTCTTGGGGGGCAGGGGCGGGGAGGATTTCTGTTCCAGAAAGAAGAGAATGTTTCTATTCTTACCACTGCATAAAAGGAGAATGAATCGGGACAGGAATGACCTGGCTGAAGTTTAGTAGATTTTAATATAAATAGGCTAGCAGATTCCAATGGAAGGGAATATAGTCTATTTGTATTTATAGACAGGGATTAAACAAACTGATTCAACAGGAGTCTGTGCCAGCAATTGTTTGGGAGCAAGACAGATCCATCTGCATGCAAAGAATTGTGAAGGACTGTGAAGCCATGGCTCAGTGGGCAGGCAGGGCATAGGGAGACCACCAGTCTGAATAATCAGACATTCACATTGCCCACTGTTTTGTTCCATTGTGTCTAAATGTGAGAAGCTGCTCTGTGGTCCTCCACGTACAAAGCTCTTTATTAGACTTTACTGAGGCATGAGCCCAGCTGCTTTGCTCGCTGCCAGCCTCTGAAGGGGCTGGGCTTGATGGTGTCTGGCAGCTTTGCCCCAAAGTAGATTTATGAGCTGTGAAAGATAGTCACATTAACACCATAAGCACTCCTGATAGGATTAGAGACCTGTATTTGCATTCTGCTCTGACATACCACACCATCTTTGTGTTTGCCCAGCCCTCCTGGGTGGATCTTGGGGGGTGCTAAGTAGAAAATGACAGCCACACATAACCTCTCCCAGCTGGAGAGGGTCACTATGCATTTCCAGAGATGTTATTTGGCATTTAACATCCTTTAATTACAGCATCTCTCCATCAAAGGACTGTAGCAAAGTGGTAAATGTATCCTCTTTCAGAGCTGGGCTGAGGTCTATGACTCCCAGAGAGAGCCAGTCTTTTGAATCCCTCCAACTGCTCTGAGGACTACTGGAGAATGGCCCTCAAGGTAGATATTTAAATCACACTAATTTCTGACTGTAACAGTAAAACATATTCATTGTTGGAAAATACAGTGAAGTCAAACTTGTCCATCATCCCATTACTTAGAAATAACTTACCATTAACATTTTGTGTGTTTCCAAGCAATTGTTTGTGTATATAGACAGGTGATTTGGTTTTTCTTTCATGTTACCTTGGGTTTTAGGGCTGGAGATCAAACTTGGCACATGCACTCTACCATCAAGCAATAAATACCCCAGCATGTTGTTTTTGTCTTAACAAAGCCACGTTATATTGTTTATACTGAAGAGTAAACATTTCCATTGTAAAAGGGCATAACAACGGCAGGCTGGACCAATGCAAGTAATGACCAGCAGATAAACGTCAAACACCTGCAGCTCCAATTCCAACATTCATAACCAGTGATGAAAGTCACCGGATTTCAGTTCCACCCCTCCGGACGGGCTGGTCACAGCCTGAGCAAACACTCTGTCCCGAGCCACCAGCTCTCCACGGCAGCCATTTCACAGCCCTGGTATATCCGAAACATCTTTGGATCT
Organism: Dipus sagitta; assembly: GCA_036346955.1. NCBI lineage: Eukaryota > Metazoa > Chordata > Mammalia > Rodentia > Dipodidae > Dipus > Dipus sagitta. Next base: position 44,512,594 of record CM070770.1, on the reverse strand, counting down.
ACCTGCAAACGGTCCATCCTCACAGCTCCATACAGGGGCCTGTTTCCCATTCCACATCTCAGCAGCTGACCTACCCTTGATGGTGGTAATCTCCTTAACAATTGTAGCTTCAGAAACCTAAGACCAGTCTCTGTTCTGATAACCTTAAACTTGCTTGAATTTTTCCTGTGATAAATCATACATTTTTTTTCATATCTTTCTGTTTTATACCTTCTGCCAAGCACAGTAGTCCACTACTTTTTCCGTTTTGTTTTGTTTTTGTTTTTTGAGGTCTCACTCTAGCCCAGGCTGACCTGGAATTCACTCAATAGCCTCAGGGTGGCATTGAACTCACAGTGATCCGCTTACCTCTGTCTCCCAAGTGCTGGGATGAAAGGCATATGCCACCATGCCCAATTCAGTCCATTACTTTTAAATTCAACCTTGATCAAACTCTCTGAAATGGGCAGAAGAACACGGGCAGCCTTTATGCAGTAGCCCAGTTCCAGCAAAGTTCACTCTTTCACCTTTAAAAGTTCATAAGCCACTGGGCATGGTGATGCACACCATTTAATTCTAGCACTTGGGAGGCTGAGGTAGGAAGGTCACCATGAGTTCGAGGCCATCCTGAGACTACATAGTGAATTCCAGGTCAGCCTGCTCTAGAGTAAAACCCTACCTAAAAACTATAAAAAAATAAAAGTTCATAAGCTTTTATAGTCCACAGTCCTCTCTGCATTTAGCATTTTCAAACTCTCTCCAGAATAGCCTATCAAGCTCTACTTATAGCACAGCAAGGTTTTCCTTAGCCAAAATATCAAATATTTCCATATTGCTCCAGCACACATATTCCAAAAGACCAAAACCCACATGGTTAGACTCATCCCAGCATTGCCCCACTTCTCAGTACCAATTTACTATTGCAGTTAGTTTTGTGTTGCTAAACAAACACCTTGCCAGAAACAGCTTATTAGAAGAAAGGGTTTATTTCTGGCTTACAGAATCCAGGAAATATACCTTCAGTGGCAAAAAAAGAAAAAAAAATCTGGCTCATTTCCATAGATCCAAGCAGAGAGACACAACTGGAGCAAGCAACAAGCCCCAATAACAAGCAAACACAACAGCTAAAACTCAAAACTTCTCTCTATATACCTTATAGGGATAGACTACAAGATCTGCCCCCGATGACATACTTTTTCCCCTGGGCAGGGCTCTACCTGCCGGAGACTCAAGTTGCAAGTTCAATCTAAATTTAAAAAATGCCTGAGGGCTGGAGAGATGGCTTAGCAATTAAGCACTTGCCTGCAAAGCCAAAGGACCCAGGTTCAATTCCCCAGGACCCATATAAGCCAGGTGCACAAGGGGGCTCATGCATCTAGAGTTCATTAGCAGTGGCTAGAAGTCCTGGCACACCCATATTCTCTCTCTCTCTCTCTCTCTCTCTCTTTCTCTCTCCCTGCCTAGTTCTCTCCCTCTCTTTCAAATAAATAAGATACATTTTTTAAAAATTTTAAAGAATTTATTTATTTATTTGACAGAGAAAGAGGAAGAGAGAGAATGGGTGCTCCAGGACCTCCAGCCTCTGCAAATGAACTCCAGACACGTGCAACCCCTTGTGCATCTGGCTAATGTGGGTCCTGGGGAATCGAGCCTGGGTCCTTTGGCTTTGCACGCAAACCCCTTAACTGCTAAGCCATCCCTCCAGCCCTTAAATTTTTTTTAATGCCTGAGTCTATGAAGGTACACATTTAAACCAAGATATATAGAGAGAGTGGGAGGTCAATGCAGGTGGTTAAAAAATATAATTATGATTCCAGTCACACCACTGTTTGGAGAAGTACAAAGTTGCTCTCAAGTACAGCATTGGTTCAAGGTGCAGAACTGGGTCTGGGCAAATGAAAATCTAGGTACACTGCATAAAGTAGGAGAGATTATGCTGAGCTGAAGCCCCAGGAATGGAGTTCATCAACTGTCCATCACATGTGCTCCAGATGTTCTGATGATAGGTGGTGTGGTGGTTTGATTCAGGTGTCCCCCATAAACTTAGGTGTTCTGAATGCTAGGTTCCCAGCTCATGGATATTAGGAATTAACACCTCTTGGAGGCAGTGTATTGTTGGGGGTGGGTTTGTGGATGTTATAGCCAGTTTCCCCTTGCCAGTGTTTGGCATGCTGTCCTGTTGCTATTGTCTACCTGATGTTGGCCAGCGGGCGATATCCACCCTCTGCCCATGCTATCATTTTCCTCTGCCATCATGGAGCTTCCCCTCAAGTGTGTAAGCCAAAATAAATCCTTTTTTCCCAATAACTGCTCTTGATCAGGTGATTTCTGCCAGCAATGCAAACCTAACTACAACAGTAAAGTGGTACTGAGGAGTGGGATTGCTGCTAGACACCTGACTATATGGCTCTGGCCTTTTGGAGCTGATTTTCAAGAGGAACATGAATGAATTTTAAACCTTGCAGTGCTATAAGTACAGCTTGATGGATTATTCTGGTTAGAGTTAAAAGACCTGAATGCAGTAAGAACTAAGGACTGTGAGGTTTGGCTTGTGAGGATGAAAAAGAGCTTTGCTTGGACTGGGATAGAAGCAGTTTGTGTGAGAGGCTTGCTGTTATGGCCATGTCCTGAGAAGTTGTGCAGTGTTGGAGTGTGTAGAAATGAGCTGGTGTGTGCAGACGGATATGGCACAGAAAGAAATTTTTGGGCTGAAACTGCTGCCCATTCAGTTGCAATTGTGTGAGAGATTACAACCATTGAGATTGGGCCAACAGAAAGAATGCAGTCTTTTGAAGGGGCCTGAATGCGCAAGGAGTGTCCTGTTCTTCAAAGTCTGCTTTATTCCTCCCCTCAATTAACAAATTGGCACCCTACCTGGTATTGTGGAGTATAAGAAATGCAGGAAAGAGAGGGTCATTGAGTTTGCAATGCAGTCTTGTGTTTTGGAAACAGCCATGGGCAGTGTGAAGCAGGTTTGCTGGATGCCTACATGGAGACCCAATGGAGCCATGAGGAGGAACTGTGGGTTGCAGTGGAGACGCAGTGGAGATGCCCGAACTACAAGATGGCTGCTAAGGAAAGGTGCCGGCCTCAGATGAAGTTTTCTAGGACTGTGAGAAGCCTAGCTGGAGGGGCGGAATTAGAACTCCAGGGACTTGTTGCTGGTTAGGATTATCAGAGACTAGTTGCTGGCTAGAGTTGTTGGTCTTGGAGCCACAGAGTTTGGTGTTTGCCCTATTTAAATCTTGTATTGGTTGAATATTTCTTTGCTATGCCCAATGCCATCTTTTGCAGTGTGAATGTTTATTCTGTGCCATTATGGGTTTTTGGAGAATTTTTTGGTATTATGGCTCAGTAAAAATACCTTGGACTATAGAGATGTTTGAACATCATTAGGAGTGATAAAAAATGTGAGGACTTTGAAAGTTGGACTGAATGCATTGAGTTTTACATCACGGATGGTTACCAGTTTATGGGGGCCAGGGGTGGAATGTGGTTTGATTCAGGTGTCCCTATAAACTTAGGTGTTCTGAATACTAGATTCCCAGCTAATGAAGATTTGGGAATTAACATCCTGGAGGCAGCATATTGTTGGGGGCGGGCTTATGGGTATTATAGCCAGTATCCACCTTGCTAGTATTTGGCACACTCCCTTGTTTCTGTTGTCCACCTGGCCTGATGTTGGCCAGGAGGGTAATGTCCACCCTCTGCTCATGCCATGGTTTCCCCCTGCCATCATGGAGCTTCCCCTGGAGTCTGTAAGTCAAAATAAACCCATTTTTCCCAAAAGTTGCTGTTGGTCAGGTGATTTCTGCCAGCAATGTGAACCTGACTGCAACAAGTGGGTAACCAGAGTTAGGGGTCCTGTCTTTTGGACTTTTGAATATGATACCTATAAAGGAGTTGCATCCTTCATTGTTCTGGAGTATTTGTTACGTTCATGGCTGTGATTTTTCTGGTATAATTTTGATATGACCATGTGCCCATGTATTCTTGATTTAATTTGATAAGTTTATAGTTGGAAATATCAATCTGTACCTCCTACCTTGTGCTGGATGTGTGCAAGATATGTGAAGTCATTCTGTCTTGGAGATACGGGAATTTGGGATGGCTTCAAGCAACAGAGCCATTCTCGGTCTCTTGGTTGGGCTTTAACCCAGGAATTAGGTTGCCAGACTGTCACAGTTATACAGAGTTTCCACTGAGTCAGTGGCCTCCATGTTCTTGTCTTATGAACTCAAAGAATTGAAATCTGCAGACCAAAGAGGGTGATGTTTAGAAAGATTTTAAGACAAGGCAAAGCTCTCATACAGCTGGAGGGGTCCCCAGAAATGGTAAAGCCAGCTAAGTGACTAATTGGTGGCTGAGCTAGTTAGCCCAGTTCCCATGCCAGGTATCCAGGTGCTTTATAATCTTTTTTGGAGAAAGACAGACAGAGAGAGAGAGAGAAAGTATTGGCATGCCAGAATGAACTCCAGTTGCAATGTGCCATTTTGTGAATCTGACTTTACTTGGGAACTGGGGAGTAGAACCCTAGCCATCAAGCTTTGCAAGCAAGTACCTTTAACCACCGAACCATCTCTCCAGTACCCAGGTGCTTTATAATCTTATTCACATATTCACATCAGATTTCTACGGAGGGAAACTCCCTTAGGGAAAAAGAGTTAAGGAAAAACCAGATTCCCCCTTACAGGCTCAAGGAATTTTCCTGCTTTTAGCCAGGAGAGGAAAAAACTGTTCACTCTGGGGTGGGGGATGGGGGTGGCATGGGCTGTTACCCTCAGCTGCCTAACCAACTTCTATCTCATCATTAGCATTTGCACTCAAAATGGGACAAACTCCTCTTTTATAAAATGTAGCTTCTCAGGGCAAGGCATAGCCAGAAAGCTACTGTCCTATACAATACGTAGTGACTTAGAGCAGACCACAGCCTGATCTCCACAGACACATTCAGATCCATGCTTCTTCGTTCCTATAATTCCAAGCACGAAGTTGTGCTATAAATCAGAGCTCTGGCGGCTACTCTAGTGTTCAGAGGAGAGTCCCAGGAGAGATTGATGAGCGTTAGTAGACGGGCAGGAAAAGGAGGGGGATACAAGGCGAACGTGGAATACAGAAGACTAGGAAACCAGGAGGAAGAGATAGTGCTGGATTGGATTTTGTGCAGGTAATGTTTAAAAGGATGGAGGGAAGTCACGGGCTGCCTGCTTTAAATCAGTGTTGTGCTGTGTTCTGTTTTTCTGGTCCTGAAGCAAAACTATGATGGCAGTGCTTAATGTAAAGGAGAGGGAAGTCAAAGTGTAATTCTAAAAAAACTATATATATATATATATATATATATATATATATATATATATAGAGAGAGAGAGAGAGAGAGAGAGAGAGAGAGAGATGGGGGGGGGGAGGCACACCAGGGCCTCCAGCCACAGCAAACAAACTCCAGATGCATGTGCCACCATGTGCATCTGGCTTACATGGTTTCTGAGGAATTGAACCTGGGTCCTTAGGTTTCACAAGCAAGTGCCTTAACCACTAAGCCATCTCTCCAGCCCCAAAGTATAATTCTTACACTTATTAGTTTTTAAATATTATTTAGGGGTTGGGAATATGGCTCAGTGGTTAAAGGCACTTGCTTACAAAATCTGCTGGCCAGTTCAATTCCTAAACCACCCCCTTTTACCTAGATACAAAAAGTAGTCCAGCATCTGGTGTTCATTTGCAGTGGTAGGAAGCCCTGGCGCGCGCATGCACGCGTGCACACACACACACACACACACACACACGCAAATAAATAAATTTTAAAAAATGAAAACAATTATTTTACACAACTGTACCCCTCAAGTCATTTAACTCACATGAGCCTGTTTCCCATTCTGTTAAATGAGATCGCGTAAACCCTGCCAACCACATTTGTTGGGATTAAGGCTCAAACAAATCAGATGTCACATAAAGGAGGTGCTCTCTTACTGTAAGGGAGTGGGGAGAATATTCGAAGAGCCTGATTGGGTCACAGGGCCCAGCAACAGCTTCCAGCTACCCTTCCTTAGGGAGTCTGCTTCCAAATCCATATAGACACTCCCTTTCCTTTTTTGGTTTTTCAAGGTAGGGTGGGTCTTGCTCTAGCCCAGGCTGACTCACCGTGTAGTCTCAGGTGGCCTGGAACTCACAGTGATCCTCCTACCTTTGCCTCCGGGGCGCATGCGCCACCATGCCCAACTCATATTGACATTGTTTCTTGTCAGTGAGTTCTGCTTGTGATTTGCCTCATTTTAGGCTGGCTTCCACTTTTCAGTGCTTTGTGCGTGTCAGAGGTTCCTCAGAGAGGGACTAAGGAAAAAAGTCTTTTCCCTGTAGACCCATTCCTACCCTGGGCTCCTCAAAATCCCCTGGATTTGAGAGACCTTTTGTGGCATAAATATAAGTCACAAAACTGTCCTTGTTAATCCCACCGGATCACAGGGTTGGAGATAATGCTTCAGGGCAGGACCAATGCTTTGCATCTACCTTCCTGTTTTCCTGCAGAAAAATATAAAGTCTCCTGGAGGTTAATAAGACAGAACCCCAGCGGGAGTGTACTCGCCAAACACTGCATGAGGCCCTGGGTTCCACCTCCACAAAAAAAAGTGAAAACGGTGGGAATTTCATCCCCTGAAGCTCCTTGGGGGTGGTGTGATATCGTATTTTTTAGTCAAAGCTTTGTAACTCTCTTGGAATGTCAGAGAATGCCTTGGCCTGGATTAAAAGAAGTTTCCTTTCCTGTCTCCCTGTAACCAGCGAGACTGCCATTTAAAACAGGAGATAAGTTGCCAGAGGCTACTGCATGCCAAGGCACATTAGATAGCGGACTCTCCAAGAGAGCTTGGCGAGGACAGAGTGGTGGGCCAATCATCCTGCTCTCCGAGGGTGGCAGGCATAGAAAGCGGCCCCTGGGCGAGAGCCTTCACTTCAGCTTGTCTTTACTAGCAAGAAGCAATGTTCTTTCTTCTGTAGCCTCTTCTTGGGCACATCTGGACCCTTCATGTTAAGCATACCCGAAGTTTTGATAAACTTTGTGCTATTTTTCTTTTTTGAGGGGGGTTGGATTTTCAAGGTAGGGTCTTGCTCTAGCCCAGGCTAATCCTGGAATTTACCATGTAGTCTCAGGCTGGTCTTGAACTCACAGCAATCCTGCTTCTGCCTCCTGAGTGCTGGGATTAAAGGCGTGTGCCACCACAACCAGCTTTAAATCCACATTTTGAGATTTTTCTGTTCATATTTGAATAAGTAAGATAATGCAGACATAATTTATCTCTGGAGAGATGATACCCTAGCATTTGAAATGCTTTTTATTTAGAGTAGTAGTAAAAATGGAAAAGAGAAAGTACATGATGATGGAAAACCAGACCCAAAGAATCTCATGGACTTTTCTGAACACTTTGACCAGCCCTAATTGTTGGAAACACATGGACACCTTATTCCCACTGGCACTCAAAGCCTCTGGGTAGGCAGTTCTGATGAAGATGAGGAGCCAGATGTAAATGATGAAGAGTGGTATCAATTGCAAGACAAAGGTGAGACCCTACCTCGGTGGGAGAGGGGGGACTGGGAGGAAAAGAAAGTGAACTGAGCACCAGCCTTCATCTCTCTGCATCTTGACTGCAGGCTCATGAATCTTTGTTGAGTATTACTATAATTAATAGGAGGCAATGTATCCAGCCACCTCTCCCTGCTACCGCTATCTTTCCCTGCCATGTTGACATTCCTTCTTAAACCATGAGCCAAAATAAACTCTTGTTTCCTTGAGTTACATTTTTCCTTTTTTTAAAATTTATTTATTAGAGACAGAGCGAGAGGGAGAGACAGAGTGAAATGGGTATGCCAGGGCCTATAGCCACTGCAAATGAACTCCAGATGTATACGCCACCATGTGCATCTGGCTTACGTGGGACCTGGAGAATCAAGCCTGGGTCCTTAGGTTTCGCAGGGATGTGCCTTAACCGCTAAGCCATCTCTCCAGCCTAAGTTACATTTCCCAAATATTTAGCCACAATAATGAATAACTGAATCAGTTGCCTATGTCAGTATATATCCTAAATATCTACCTAATTCTATGTCTTTTTGTTTGCTTGTTTGTTTTGTTTTGTTTTTCAAGGTAAGGTTTCACTCTAATCCAGGCTGACCTGGAATTCACAATGTAGACTCAGGATGGCCTTGAACTCACAGCGATCCTCCTACCTCTGCCTCCTGAGTGCTGGGATTAAAGGTGTGCACCACCATGCCCAGCTTAATTCTGTGTCTTTTGTGCCAGCCATACGTCTCCAATTGCCTTAGACTAAATAATCCATTTAACAGATTTTTATCACAAAATTAGATTATCTCTTGAAAGTTGAAACATAATAAATGAAGCCAGGCATGGTGGTGCACACCTTTAATCCCAGCACTCAGGAGGCAGAGGTAGGAGGATTGCAGAGAGTTCAAGGCCACCCTGAGACTACACAGTGAATTTCAGGTCAGCCTGGGCTAGATTGAGACCCTACATCCCTGTGGTGGTCATGGACGTTAGGAGAATTCATTTATTTTGTGATCGAAGGCTGGCACAAGCCTCTAAGTATCAAGCACCGATATAACACAGCTTTGGCCGAAATGGCAGGTATAGTTGACAGAAGTGATGGTAGAATAGCACTTTGTATATTTATATGTATGTATATAATATAGTACTGTGTAAATTCCCAGGAAACCACTAAGCAAGGCTGTTTATATCTAACAGTTTGATTCCATTCCTACTTAGAAGTGGGCTGCATGTAAAATGTCCATGTAAATATGGGGCCAAAGAAGCTCATTTGTTGGTTTTTGGATTTTTGAGACAATCATACAGCCAAGGATCTCCCTGCTCTTACCTCTCAAGTTCTGGGATTTCAGGGCTGTATTGCCCTACCTTCCTTATTTCTGACATGGCGTTCACATGTGACTACTCTTGTTTTCAGGTCTCAGCCCTCACAAAAAAAGCCAGAGAGTAAGCTGCATATAGAAGCCCACCCTCCCAGGGGTCCCTTCTGAATTGTCTTCTCCTTTCTGCTTCCTTTAGCCTGTACTAGACTCTTGTCCACAGGGGACATTCACTAAGGGTGCTTGGAGCTGTGGTTCATACCTGTACTTTCCAGTTTATGCATGCAGAGTAGCTCAGTTTACAAGCAAAACTTATCCAGAAAATGTTTTAAACCCCTTTCAAAACAAAGGTTTCATTTTGAGTAAGTTATGTGCTTTAGGAAGGGTTGACATTTGTTATTATTTAAAGGTAATATTTCATAGGCTCATGGTAAAAACTAGTTGGCATTACCTTTATAAATCTCAAATACATTGCTCTGGGAAGCCTCTGGCCCTCAACCCATGACAGTAATGGAATTTAGTCCATCACCAGAGATGTGAGGGCCTTCATTTATTTCTAGTTGATGGCATCCTACCACTGTGTTAAAGACTGACGAAAAGAAGCCCAGAGGCTGCCTGAGACTCAGGTCTCTTACCAAAATGAAATCACCCTAGCAACTTCTTAGGTAATACATATATATATATATATATATATATATATATATATATATATATATATGCATATATATATACATACATATATATATGCATATATATACATACATGTATATATATGTATATATATCAGGTTCTTGTGTTAAATATAGTGTGTGTGTGTGTGTGTGTGTGTGTATGGAGAGGTATGTTTTTCCTGTAACTAGTTTATCAGAGATGCTTTGATCCCTCTGTAGGATTACTAGATGACCATTGAATTTGTGAACTTGTGTATAAAGTGCTTTCTCTAAATGAAAAAATATACATCTACATTTTGATTATCTTTTGCTTCAACTTCAATTAATGTATCTTGAATGCTTACTACTCACAAGGCAGTGCAAAGGAGGAGGAGGAAAAGAGCAGTTACTAGGACCTACTCCCTGCCTGCTTGGTAAAAGTATTCCTTCAGATTATCCAGAACCATGGGGCTGGAGAGATGGCTTAGCAGTTAAGGCGCTTGCCTACAAAGCCTAAGGATCCAGGTTTGATTCCCCAGCACCCACGTAAGTTAGATGCACAAGGTGGTACATGTGTCTGTAGTTTGTCTGCAGTGGCTAGAGGCCCTGCCCCATTCCCTCTCTCTCTCTCTGTCTCTCTCTAACAAATAAATAAATATGGGTGCACCAGGGCCTCTAGCCACTGCAAATGAACTCCAGATGCATGTGCACATTGTGCATCTGGCTTATATGAGTCTTGAGGAATTGAACCTGGGTCCTTTGGCTTTGCAGTCAAGTGCCTGAACTGCTAAGCCATTTCTCCAGTCCTGATTAATGTTTTTTTTGGTCAATGTTACCAGGGAGATGGGAGGTGGGGTTGTCCCTTCAATGACCTCCAAGCCTGCTAATGTCTGCCTACCTACTATAAGATGATGAGTTTTAAGAGTTCTGCACATGTTTTAATGTCCATAATGTTTGGGGACTTCTGGCTGGCCATCTATGTTTTCTTCATGAAACCTGAGGGGATGGATTTCCCTTCCTCCACAAACTTCATACATCCGTGACCTTGACCTGAAGAGAAACAGGAGCAAGATAGCTTTTTACAGGTAGTCAGCCAGGGACAAGGCTCAAGGATAAGGAGATACACCTCACTTGCCCTGGCAGAACTAGAACTTGTATCTGATCCAGTCTTCTTCAAGATGGCTACAAGCAATCCCTCAACAACAGCACTTCCTACTTCTGTGTCAGTCTAGCACACCTGGGTGGGCTGGCCCCTCTGAGTCAGCCCCTTGAATCCACAAATCAATCAGGTCTCTCTATCACACACTTGAGCCTGGTGACAAGGCTCATCCTAATTGGACACCTGCCCCATAAAAATGGGCCTGCCACATGTGTAGTCTGACTCTTGACTTTCAGTGCATTCTCCCGATTCCTGCTCTTCCTCCCTCCCACCCGTTCTTCTTGTTTGGGACATTGTCCTGCCTGGGTTTTGGGTGCTTCTCATACTTTCTTACAGTATGACTTTCCTCCAAGCTGTGGGCCCTTTGCCATTTAATCTCCTAGTTTTCTCCTATGTAAAGGGGAAGGGCTTGACTCTTCTGCTTTACTTTCGTGTTTTGTCTTTCTCATTTCCATAGGCTTCTCCCCTGGAGATTTCCCTGTCTGTCCATTCGGTTTTTTGTTTGTTTGTTTGTTTGTTTGTTGTATTGTTTTGTTTTGTTTTGTTTTTACATATAGGGTCTCACTCTGTAGCCCAGGCTGATCTGGTACTCACTTTGTAGTTCCAGGCTGGCCTCGAACTCATAGTAATCCTCCTATTTCTGCTTCCCTGGTGCTGGGATGAAAGGTGTGCACCGGGCTTTGTCTCTCCATCCTTCTGTCTCCCTTTCCAGCCAGGCAAGGAGGAGGATGCCCTTCTGGCTTAAGTCTTTCTAGCCTTCCCCTGGATACAATTCTCCCTAAATAAATCTCGTAATTCATAATCTACCCTTCTCGGAGTCTGTTTTCTCAATTCTTTGTTAAAATGGATAGGAACCTAAAAGTTGGGGTTCACAGTCCTGCAGTCCCCTGAGCCCCCAAATCCCATATCATAATCAATGTGGTTTCTCTGCAGAGGGCTCTGAGAGCACCTGGGACTCATTCTTTGGTAGTACTGGCCTCTTTAGTCAGCACTTTTTCTCAGGGGTACTGTATGAGCACAACGCTGTCCCCAGTCACCCTGACATCCCAGAGCAGGGGCTGGAGTAAAGCATGAGGAGCTGCGTCGAGAGCCCTAGCACCCACATAAAATGCTGGATATGGTGATGTACATCTGTAACCCTAGCCCCGGGGAGGTGGAGACAAGGCTCAGAGCTGGCTGGCTAGCACGTCTAGGTGAATCAGTGAGCTGGAGGTCACTGAGTTTCTAGCTCAGTAGATTAGGTGTGAAGAGCAGTAGAAGAAGACATCTGATATTGACCTCTGGCTTCTACATGCATACACATGTGCACTCCCCCCCCCCACACACACACACAAAAGGAAAAAAAAGAGCCGGGCTTGGTGGCGCACGCCTTTAATCCCAGCACTCGGGAGGCAAAGGTAGGAGGATCGCCAGAGAGTTCGGGGGCACCCTGAGACTACATAGTGAATTCCAGGTCAGCCTCAGCCAGAGTGAGACCCTACCTCGAAAAACCAAAAAAAAAAAAAAAAAGGGGGGGGGGGAGAAATAAGTAAAAATTAAATCTCCATGGCATCGCCACTTAATCACACTTTTTCTAATTGCATGATCATTAGGTTACATCTTTTTAAATTTCTTTTCCTTTTTTTTTTTTTGCACCACCTTGTGCATCTGGCTCACATCGAACCTGGGTCCTTTCGCTTTGCAGGCAAGCGCCTTAACCACTAAGCCATCTCTCCAGCCCAAGATCCCATTTTTTTTTAAAGAGGCATTTACACTATTTCATGTTTTATAAAACATATGAGGGAATGTTGCCACCTAAAGCCACCAATAAAACATCCCAGGGTAAGCCGGTTGTGGTGGCACACGCCTTCAGAGGTAGGAGGATTGCTGTGAGTTGGAAGCCAGCCTGGGATTACATAGTGAATTCCAGGTCCGCCTGGGCTGGAGTGAAACCTCCAAAACCGAAAAATCAAAATAAATAAATAAATAACAGACTAAGGTTTACCACCAAAGAAGGATAAACATTCAGCTTGGTTCAGGACTGTTATTTGTGAAAGCATGTATTCTCGTTTAGGTCTCCACACTCTTAAAGCCTAGTTTTTCTCATACAAATTCTTAAGTTTTGCAAAACACGCTTTATAAAGTTGAACAACGGCAACTGGAAGAAGCGTCTCCTTTGGAGTCAACGAAGGGGCGCCGGGCTTTATCTCCGAATCGTAAAGAGCTCCGCAACCAGCCCCGGGTTACATCACCAGGGCACGGCCTGCCAATCATCCGTTCCCGGGCCCTGGGAAGCGAAGCGGCCGCGACGCCCGGGGACTTCCTAAAGTCCCGCCATGTCACCCGCCGGGTGGTGTGTGAGCGGCGGCGAAGGTGACGTGAGCGCGCGGCCCGGGGCTGGCTGGTGGGAGGGTGGGACGCGGGGAGGCGAGGTCACCCCACCGGCGTCCGCCCGGGGCGAAGTCCATGCTCCACGCACCAGGAGGGAAGGCAAGCGCTCGATCCGGCGCTGGAAACTGCAGCTGCGACTGGAGCTGGGCTGGCCCGGCCCGGGGGCGCACGCCTGGAGCCCAGAGCTGGGGAGCTGGAGGCCGGTTTGGGTGTTCTTGTAGCCGGCACACGTGGCTGGGGTGAACATCCAAACTAGGCACAGTGTAGGGGAGGAAGGAATTTATTTCAAGCTTACAGATCCGGGGGAAGTTCCATCAGTGGCGGGGGAAGCTGCTTGCACACATGCAAGCAGAGAGATACCACCAGACAGCAAAAGCACACACACACACACACACACACACAAACACACACACACACACATTACTATTGCCTCAAAAATGTACAATCTCTGGGGCGTGGTGGCGCACGCCTTTAATCCCAGCACTAGGGAAGCTGAGGTAGGAGATCAGCTGTGACTGCGAGGCCAGCTGAGACTAAATATGAATTCCAGGTCAGCCTGGGCTACAGCTTAGACCCTATCTCAAAAAAAAAAAAAAAAATCCACTGGCTGGAGAGATGGTTTAGCGGTTAAGGGGTTTGCCTATGAAGCCAAAGGACCCAGGTTCAATTCCCCAGGACCCACGTAAACCAGATGCACAAGGTGGCCCATGTATCTGAAGTTCTTTTGCAGTGGCTGGAGGTCCTGGCGTGCCCATTCTCCCCCACCCCCTCGTCTCTTTTTCTCTCTCAAATAAATAAATAAAAATAAAAGATCCACAATGATTCCTGATCGTTTCTGGGCACAGAGGCTTGGGGAAGGGTTCCTCCAGTTTCGTTGAGAAATGACATCTGCGTAGTGTGGGAAAGGTTGGAGTAGAGCCTCTCCGGCTGGACCTTAGCCCACAGATGCCAACTTGATGTCTAGTGGCAGCTCTTCTGAGCTTCTGGCTGTCACCTGTATTGTAACTGTGTGAATGCATGAGGACGTCATGACCACCCTGGAACACACCACCAGGAATGAGGGTGATCTTGTGATCTGGCACTTTGACTTCTCACAAGGGCCTATTCCCAGGAACTTCACAATATTGCCCACAGCCTCTTCAAGTTCCTTGAGAATAGACAGAGTGAGTGGTTCCTCCTTCTCAAACTCATCCCCAAGCTCATCCCAGGCTACTGTGAAGTTCACTTTCCTGACTTTTTAGATGTGATCAGTCACAGTGACTTCTAGATGCTCTAACTGGAGACATGGAGATAGAAGTTAAACACTCATTTCCCAGCAGATTTCCTGCTCCACACATTTCTGGGCTCTGCTCTGACGTCATCCACCTCTCCTTCCTGTACCTCCCTCAAGTGATGCTTGCCCACATTGCATTTTTTGTTAAATATTTTATCTATTTATTTATTTGAGAGAGAGAGAGAGAAAAAAAAAAGAGAATAGGAAGATAGAGAGAGAATGGGCATGCCAGGGCTTCCAGCCACTGCAAATGAACTCCAGATGCATGCACCACCATATGCAACTGGCTTACGTGGGTTCTGGGGAATTGAACCTGGGTCCTTATGCTTTGCAGGCAAGCACCTTAACTGCTAAACTATCTTTCCAGACTGAATTTTTTTTTTACATCCAGGAAAGCTTTTGTTTGTACAGAACAGTTTTAAGAATACAGAATAAAATACCTTTATCTTTATTATTATTCACAACATCTGGTCAAAATATTACATATTTTTTAAATACTTAAGTGTGTAATGAAGCCATATTAGAAAAAAAAATGTGAAGCCAGGCATGGTGTTGCACATCTTTAATCCCAGAACTCAGGAGGCAGAGGTAGGAGAATTGCTGTGAGTTCATGACTAACCTTGGACTACAGAGTGAGTTATAGGTCAGCCTGGGCTACAGTGAGACAGACTACAGTGTAACTAGTGCTAAGGGGCAAGGTAGTGTTTGGCCCCTTAAAAAGTGGCTGTGGGGCTGGAGAGATGGCTTAGTGGTTAAGGCGCTTGCCTGCGAAGCCTAAAGACCCATGTTCAACTCTCCAGATCCCACATTAGCCAGATTAGCAAAAAGGTGAGACAAGCACATGGAGTTTGATATCAGTGGCTGAGGCCCTGGGGCACCAATTCTCTCTCTCTCTTTCTCTCTCTCTCCCTTCTCTCTCTCTCTCTCTCTCTCTCTCTCTCTCTGCCTCTAAAAATAAAAATCTAAAAAGTGGCTATGGCTCTTTTTAAGTGCCAAACAATAGGTCTTAGCTTTTTTTTTTTGGTTTTTCAAGGTAGGGTTTTGTTCTAGCCCAGGCTGACCTGGAATTCACTATGTATTCTCAGGGTGGCCTTGAACTCATAACTCATGGTGATCCTTCTACCTCTGCCTCCTGAGTGCTGGGATTAAAGGCAGTTTTAGCTTTTGAGAGCAGGCTGCCTGACAGTTGAAGAGGCTCCCATAGACGTCCAGCCCACACACCAGCAGGCCTATGGGTCCAAATCCTGTATTGCCATGGATTCAGGTGGTGGTGGACTGTTCACTGATCCCACCTGAGGATGGCACCTTACTGGGGATGGGTCTTCACTCCCTGAGCTTGAATGTCTCAGTGAGCTCTGAGTGGCATCGGATGCCCAGGTTTGCACTCAGGTAAACGCAGTTCTGGCGAAGACAGATACGGGAGTCACCCTGCAGCAGCCCTGGAGTTGCCGAAGGGGTTGGGGCACACAGCTGCCTGACAACTGAAGAAGCAGACGAGTTGGAGAGTGTCCAGGGTAGGAAGAAGGGAAGCCGAAGTAGAGAGTGGGAAGCTGATAGAAGACTGTGAGTAGCCAGAAAAGAAAATTTGCAGGCCCTGGTCACCAGAAGAATTCTAGAGAACTGGCAGGTCTTCATGGCCAAGAGCCTCAGAACCCAGGCTAAGAGCCATAATTACCAGGACATGAACCCTAGAGGGCGCCACTTGCAGATGCTTCCACCTGCCTTCTGCCATGGTATTCACTGTGCGGTCATGAAGGCCTCAGTAATTCCCTGTGGGGTATCCAGAGGACTATGCCCCAGGGTATTCCTACCCACTCTGTTTACCCCACTTTTTGTCTGGCTTTACTTGGGTTACTGGGAAATTGAATCTGGTCTGGTAGGCTTTGCAAGCAAGTGCCATCTCCCCAGCCCCCAGTCACTCTTAAATTTGCACACTTGTGACTTTTTTTTTTCCAAAGTAGGCTGTCTTTATTGTATTTTATTTTGTTTTTTCAAGGTAGAGTCTCACTCTAGCTCAGGCTGACTTGGAATTTACTATGTAGTCTCAGGGTGGCCTCGAACTCTCAGTGATCCTCCTACCTCTGCCTCCTGAGTGCTGGGATTAAAGGCGTGCGCCACCACATCCGCCTCAAACTTCCTTTTAATTGAGTAGGATGACTCATTAGTTACTTTCTTGTTGCTGTGAACAAATACCTGACCAGAAGCAATTTAAGGAAGGAAATGGGCTTATTTTGGTTGAAAGTTTTGAAAATATACATTCCATCGTGGCAGGGAAGGCATGGTGGCAGAAGCAGGAGACTGAGTCAGTCACATTGCAGTCAGTGGATACCAGGAAGTGGAGTCAGGCTGTAAAACCTCAAAGCCCACTTCCTCTAGCAAGTGGGTCGACTTCCTAAAGGGGCCAACAATCTTCCCAAACAGGGCCATCAGGTAGGGACCAAGTGTTCAAACACATGAGCCTATCAGGGACATTTTACATTCAAACAACAATTGATCATTTTGATATTTGAAAGAAAATAGAACTTTATGAAAATAATGTTCAATTATTTTAAAAGTTGTTTAAATTATTTATTTATTTATTTATTTATTATTTAAATTATTTAAAAAGTTCTTTTTGTTTGTTTTTGTTTTTTTGAGGTAGGGTCTTTCTCTGGCCCAGGCTGACCTGGAATTCATTATGTAGTCTCAGGGTGGCCTTGAATTTGCAATAATCCTCCTTCCTCTGCCTCCCAAGTGCTGGGATTAAAGACATGTGCCACCATACTTGGCTCAAATTCCTTTTTTTTTTTTTTTGTTTTTTGTTTTTCGAGGTAGGGTCTCATTGTAGCCAAGGCTGACCTGAAATTCACTATGTAGTATCAGGGTGGCCTCAAACTCGTGGTGATCATTTACCTCTGCCTCTGGAGTGCTGAGATTAAAGGCCTGTGCCACTACACCTGGCTTCCTTATTTTTTTTAATTCACATATTTTAAAATAAAGAGCATCAAACTTTGGACCTACTGAATGTCATTACATTTTATATATTTATTTAGTTAGTTGATTAGTTAGTTATTTTAAGAGACGAGGTCTCTTATGTTATCAAGGATGACCTCAAGCCCCTGGGCTCAAGCCATTCTCAGCCTCTCAAGCCCTTAGGAACTCCAGGATCCTGGGATCAATCCCCAGCACTAAAAGCAATAGCAAGTAACTGGCAGTACAGGTATTTGCCATTGCACCTGACTAAACTTTTACTTACCTACAAACAATAATAAAAGTCCCACATAAGAGCCAGGCGCTGTGGTGCACACCTTTAATACCAGCACTCAGGAGGCAGATATAGGAGGATCGCCGTGAGTTGAAGGCCACCCTGAGACTACATAATGAATTCCAGGTCAGCCTGAGCTAGAGTGAGACCCTACCTCGGTGGGGGGGGGGGGGTTCCACATAAATCAGGAGTGGGGGCACACGCCTTTAATGCCAGCACTTAGGAGGCCAAGGTAGGAGGATCGCCGTGCGTGGCCACCCTGAGAGTACATAGAATTCCAGGTCAGCCTGGGCTAGAGCAGACCCTACCTCGAAAAACCAAAAAGAAAAAGAAAATAAAAAACTACTCACTGCTAAAAAAGAAAGATTTTACTAGTTGCATCTTTTATATTCATTGGTCATTTGACTATTTGAATTGTGTTTTGTTGTTTGTTTTTGGTTTTTGGTTTTTCGAGGTAGAGTCTCACTCTAGCCCAGGCTGAACTGGAATTCACTATGTAGTCTCAGGGTGGCCTCAAACTTACAGTGATCCTCTACCTCTGCCTCCTGAGTGCTAAAATTAAAGGCGTGTGCCACCACGCCCGGCTTGAATTGTGTTTGTTGTTGTTGTTGTTGTTGTTTTTGAGGTAGGGTCTCACTCTAGCCCAGGCTGACCTGGAATTCACTATGGAGTCTCAGGGTGGCCTTGAACTCATTGCGATATTCCTACCTCTGCCTCCCAAGTTCTGGGATTTAAAGGCATGCGCCACCATGCCCAGCTTTTTTTTCCTCTTTGATGTCCTAATAGGCTTGTTCAAGTTTGGCCAGTGGGCCACATGTGTTCCATGATAGCTATGAATATGGCCTGTGGTGGTTTGAAGGGATGTACCCCCAAAAGATTCAGGAAGATGGGCTGTGGTTTGCATGGAAACCCAAAGATATTTTGGATATACCAGTGCTGTGCAAGGGTTACCATGGAGAGCTGTTGGCTCAGGGTGGAAATTTCCCCTGGGTATTCAGCCAGCTGGAGGGGCAGAATTGGGAATTCTGGAGATGGCCAGTCACTGGTTATGATATCAGTTTCCAACTGCAAATGTTTGATGTTTGCATTGGTTAATTGGTTATTGAGTTTGCATTGGTCCAGTCTCTCTCTTTTTTAAAAAAATATTTTATTTTTATTTATTTATTTGACAGAGAAAGAGGGAGAGAGAGAGAGAATGGGTGCACCAGGGACTCCAGCCACTGCAAACTAACTCCAGATGTGTGTTCCCCTTTGTGCATCTGGCTAACGTGGGTCCTAGGGAATAGAACCTGGATCGTTTGGCTTTGTAGGCAAAAGCCTTAACCGCTAGGCCATCCCTCCAGTCTAGGTCCAGTCTCTCTTTGTTATGCCTAATAGCAGTTGGAAATGTTTACTCTGTTCCTTCATATGTTGAAAGCATGGAACTTGTCTTTTTAAAAAATTATTTATTTATTTGAGAGAGAAAGAAAGACAGACCAAATGGGCACGCCAGGGCCTCCAGCTGAACTCCAGATTCCTGTGCCCCCTTGCACCTGGCTTGAGGGAGTCCTGGGGAATTGAACCCGGGTCCTTAGGCTTTGCAGGCAAACACCTTAACTGCTAAGCCATCTCTCTAGCCCTGGAACTTGTTTTGATTTTACAGTACTTACAGTTAAGAGACAATCTTTTTTTTTTTTTTTTTTTTTTTTCTTTTTTCTTTTTACGAGGTAGAGTCTCACTCTAGCTCAAGCTGACCTGGAATTCACTATGTAGTCTCAAGGTGGCCTCGAACTCGCTGCAATCCTTCTACCTCTGTCTCCCAAGTAAAGGCGTGCACCACCACACCTGCTTTAGAGACAATCTTAAATCTCAGATGAGACCACCTTGAGACTACATAGTGAATTCTAGCCTGGGTAGAGCAAGACCCTACCTTAAAACAAACAAACAAAAACAGATGACTATATAAAAGCAGGATATGCTGGTATACACCTGTAATGCCTGCACGGAGGAGGCTGAGGAAGATGGTAAGTTTGATGCTGGGCTGCTTAGAGAGACAGTGGTTGATCAGGGAACTCTTATGTTAAATATTGTAAAGCTGCATGACAAAAATGTACTAATTATATCTAATTAATTTTCTAAAGAAGATCAAAATTCAAGAGCAGTTGTTCAACAATAGTACTAGCTGTCTTGCTGTTCTTTCAATGGCAAATGAAACTGCAGAGCTCTTAAGAGAGAAGACCCTTTCTGCGGGTGAGGCTGGTGCAGGGGGAAGCCCCGGGGGCCCAGGCCTGGGGCCCCCCGCTTCTGCCGAGGTTTCGGCCACAGTCTCTGGCCGCGGCCGGGTGGTAGCCGCGGGGCTTGTGGAGGCAAAGCCAACAAGGAGTGAGTGGATCCCCGTCACCACGCTGGGCCGCCCGGTCAAGGACATGAAGATCAAGTCCCTGCAGGAGATCTACCCGTTCTCCCTGCCCATCCAGGAGTCTGAGATTACTGACTTCTTGGGGGCATCCCTTGAGGCTAAGGTTCTGAAGATCGTGCCAGTGCAGACGCAGACTCGCGCTGGCCAGCGGACCAGGTTCAAGGCTTTGGTCCCCATTGGGGGCTACAATGGTCATGTCGGCCTGGGTGTCAAGTGCCCTAAGGAGGTAGCCTCTGCCATCCGAGGAGCCATCATTTTGGCCATGCTCTCCATTGTGCTTGTCGGGAGAGGCTACTGGGGGAACAGGTTGGGCAAGCACCACACAGTCCCCTGTAAGGTGACAGGCCGCTGTGGCTCTGTGCTGACTGGCATTGTCTCTGCCCCCCCCTCCCACCCCCGTGCCCAAGAAACTGCTGCTGCTGGCTGGTATGCCTGCTACACTTCAGCCAGGGGCTGCACTGCCACCCGGGGCAACTTGGCTAAGGCCTCCTTTGATGCCATCTCCAAGACCCATCTGACTGACCCCTGACCTCTGGAAAGAGACTTGTGTTCACCAAGTCTCCCTTCCAGTAATTCACTGACCATCTTGTGAAAACCCACACCAGAGTCTGAGTGCAGAGGACCCAGGCTCCTGCTGTGGCTACCACATAGCGATTTTATACGGAAAAATAAAAGTGAATTAAGCCTGTTTTTTTTTTTTTAAAGTAAATTTAGCAGGGCATGGTGGCGCACACCTTTAATCCCAGCACTTGGGAGGCAGAAGTAGGAGGATCGCCACGAGTTCAAGGCCACCCTGAGACTACATAGTGAATTCCAGGTCAGCTCAGTCTGAGCTAGAGTGAGACCCTACCTCAAAAAAAACAAAACAAAACAAAAAAGTGAATTTATCTCTAACTTGTAGTCCAAGTTCTGAGGCGGTTAGGAACTTAAGGTCTCAGGCCAAATGCCCTACTGGACTGTCCCCTCTTATACCCCGCCAGCCGGTCCCATGAGAGTCACACATGCAAGTAACTTTGACACTCTCCTGCTTTTTTTGGTATTCAGCAAGTCGTCCTAAAACAGCCTGCCTTCTTACTTCCAGGCTCATGAGCCCAAATCATACACCAGTCGCCCCCCTTCCTTGAGCGTACTTCTCAAGAACTTACATATCACAATAGGTGCCCGCTCTTCATAGTTCCACAAAGTGGTTTCGTGCTCCAGATTTTCCTGAGGGTTTATTTGTAGAGGATTTCTGTTTTGTTTTGTTTTTGTGCTGGGGAATCTAACAAACCAACAGCCTTTGTTCAAGTTAGATAAATGCTCGACTGCTATGCCTCCCCACCAGTCCCTATGTTGTGGATGTTCCATGAGCTTTCAGTCACCTAAGAATGGGTGCAACTGGTGGCATGAACTAGGAAACTAAAGACAGAACTCTCTTAAACACTGTTCTCTAGCCACAATGGCTGCAGGCAAGTTTTCAAGATGTTCCACCACCCCCCCCACACACCACCCCAACATCCTCCCACATATATCCCACACCCCTACTTCCTCCCCCACCCCGTGTTGCCCCACACACTGCTTTGCTGCTCTCTTGTTTTAATTCAGAGTCCTGAGCAGTAGTAGGAAGGGATTATCAGACGAGAAGAATACCAACATGCTGCTTGGTGTTTCATCCTGTGATTCTGCCAAGGACTCGGACCATAGCACATGGCTACGCATAAACTCTGACATCTCACCCTTCTGGGATTCCTCCACAGGCAGTCTTCCCTTCACTCCTCTCCCCATATCTTAAAATCCATGCACAAGGGCCTTGTCTCTGTTTTGACTTGGAGAAGAATCATTCCCATTGTATTCATTGTGCCCTGGGACAAAAGAACATATGGATCAAAGGTTTCGGGTCTCCAGCCCCACCACCATCACATGACCACCCAGCTCAAAGGCAGCAACTGTGGACTGAAGAGCTGGTCTGGTTGGGAGCTTCGGATTTTTTTAAATGACTCCCTGTGGTTACCTAGAAACAGCATCATCTACGTTGTTTCCCACTGTGCTGCCAACATTCCTTTGGGAGACTCTGAATTTAGCCATTTCAAGCTGTACCCCTTAATGAAAGCATCCTTCTCTTTTCTCTCACTGAAACATGCAGCCTGTCATTCCTACTACCAAATTCACTTCAGAATTAGCTTGTCAAGTTCTGGGATCCTAGAATCCTATTGGTAGCTTAATTGTAATCACATTTAAATTTATACATTATTCTAGGAAGACATTTTTTAAATGTTAAGGCATCTTATCGAGTGCCTTCTGGGTAGTGTGGCCATAGATGTTGAGGCATCTTATCTAATAATAACTCCACATTTGAGCCTTTGGCCCTGAAGCATTTCTTTTTTTTTAATTTAGTTCTCTATATTTCTTGTTGTGTTCACTCTTAATTATTTTGCTTTGCGCTGCTCTTTATAATGGCACTTTCCACCATCTCCTGACTGCTTTCTTTTCTCCTTTCTTCTTTTTCTTTGTCTGTGGTTCTGGGGATGAAACGCGCAGAGCATTGTGCCTACTAAGCGCTTGCTCTACCACTGACTTCAGCCCCAGCCCCAGTCATTTCACTATGGTTGAGGTGGGCTTCTTGTTTTCAAAGAGGAGAGGAGGAGTCCGCTGTGCTTTCTTGTCTGCTTTTAAAATTTGAAAAGGGGAAAAATTTGAATGTGATGAGCCAGAGGTCACCGGAGGGACAAAACTTGGGGTAAGTTCATCAAAGCCTGGCAGCTGTAAGCTCTGGTCAGGAACTAAAGCAAATCATTCTTTGAAGTTACAAGAAAGCTGTGAAGCTGGGAGGTCAGCTGTGGCCCCTGGCCTCTCAGACCACATAGGAACTGGTTGACAGAAACAGTCTCATCTTTCAAGCCCTCCACGTTGAAGGGGACCTACTACCCCCCCCCCCCCGGCCCCCATGCTTCCATATCAGGGAGTGAATGCTGTATGCTGCTCTCATCATTACGTAATTCTTTCTCCTCTCTCTATTTTTGGTACTGATGAATGAATCCAGAGCTTGGCACCTGCCAAGCACACTATCACTGTGATACACCCTCAACCCCCGCTTGTTTCTTTCTGTTATTCCAAGCTAAGAGGAAACTTGCTGGTCATTTGTGTAAGTGACCTTTCAGACGGAAAGTTCCCTTTAGGGCTGGAGAGGTGGCTCAGATGTTAAGGAACTTGCCTGCAAGGCCTAACGACATGGGTTTGATTCCCTGGTACCCATGTAAAGCCAGATGCACAAAGTAGCACGTGCATCTGGAGTTCATTTGCATCTGCAAGTGGCTAGTGGTCCTGGTGTGCCCATTCTCTCTGTCTCTCCTTCCCCCTCTCTGTCTGCTTGCAAATAAATAATAAAAATGTAATTAATTTCAATTTAAAAATTATTTATTTATTTGCTCATGGTGTGGGGGGGTAGCATGTCAGGGTCTCTTGCCCCTGCAAGCAAATGTCAGACACTTGCATCATTTTTGTGTGTCAAGCTTTTGTGGGTGGCTTGGGAAATGAATCTGGGATGGCAGGCTTGGCAAGCACCTTAACCACTTAGCCTTCTTCACAACATATATATATATATATATATGTATCCTAGACTGTGTATCCTAGACTGGTCTCTAACCTGCTATGTAACCGAGGATGATCTTAGACTCCTGATCACCCACCTCCTTAGTGCTGGGATGACAGGTGTGTGCCTTAAAACATGCCTGGTTTACATAGTACTGGACATTGAACCTGGGGGCTTAGTGCATGCTGGGCAAGAACACTACCAACTGAGCTACTATCCCAGCCCAACATTAATCTTTTTTTTTTCAACATTAATCTTTTTTAAGCAATACAAAACAAAACAAAACCCCCTTTTTCTAGCAGCCACAGGAGTGGGCTGCTCATACGTCCTTTTCAGTGTGCTCTGCTGAGAGGGATGCAGTTGGCAGCCTCTTCAGAATTCAGCACCATTCTCATCATGGTCATAGGCTACTATCAGTAGCTGTATCTGTAATGGGCCTGGAACCTGACCATTCCCATCCACTGCAAGCTCCTCCAATGGGCGGTTTCTGAGCTAGCACTTCCTACAAGCAAGGCTGAGATTTTCTCAGACGTGAGGTACAAAGGCCTTTCCTACCTAATTCTCCTTCCTCCTACTCATCCTATGCATGAGTCAAAGACTCTCCCCACCCTCCCATGCCCTCCTCCTTTATCTCTTACAATCACCCCTAATTCAATTTACCTCTGATTGTTTTGTTTTGTTTTGATTTTCGAGGGTCAGGTCTCACTCTAGTCCAGGCTGACCTGGATTTCACTATGTAGTGTTAGGGTGGCCTCAAACTCATGGTGATCCTCTTACCTTTGCCTCCCAAGTGCTGGGATTAAAGGCGTGCGCCACCATGCCCAGCCTGATTCTTTTTTTATTATTTATTTATTTATTGGAGAGAGAGAGGCAGAGATATAGAGAGACTGGGCATGCCAGGGCCTCCTGCCACTACAAACAAATTCCAGACACATGCACCACCTTGTGCATTTGGCTTATGTGGGTACTGGAGAGTCGAACATGGGTCCTTAGGCTTCACAGGCAAGCACCTTAACCACTAAACCATCTCTCCAGTGTATGATTATCTTTGTGGGTCTCCTGTGGAGACTCAACTTTAAGTTTCTGTATTTGCTTTTTTTTAAATTTGTTTTGTTTTTATTTTTATTTATTTATTTGCAAGCAACAGACAGAGAGAGAAAGAGCCAGATAGAGGGAGAGAATGGGCACGCCAGGGCCTCCAGCCACTGCAAACGAACTCCAGACGTGTGCGCCCCCTTGTGCATCTGGCTAACGTGGGTCCTGGAGAATCAGGCCTCGAACCGGGGTCCTTAGGCTTCACAGGCAAGCGCTTAACCGCTAAGCCATCTCTCCAGCCCTGTATTTGCTTTTCTTTAGGATTGGACATAATGCTCCCTTCTGACTAGAATTAAGCAGCAACGAAACTGATTGCAACTGTTATATTCATGCTGTGGGCCAAGAACATGACCTCTGGTCAAGTCTTCAATAGATCAGTCTAGCATGTCCATAATTGGGCATCAGGTATTCATTTGCTAATCCAGTTGCACTATTATTGTATTCTTTTAAAAATATATTTATTTGAGCTGGAGAGATGGTTTAGCGTTTGCCTGCAAAGCCAAAAGACCCAGGTTTGATTCCCCAGGACCCACATTAGCCAGATGCACAAGGGGGCGCATGCATCTGGAGTTCATTTGCAGTGGCTGGAGGCCCTGGTGTGCCCATTCTCTCTCTCCCAATCTTGCTCTGTCAAATAAGTAAATAAAATTAATTAATTAAAATATATATTTTTTGAGATAAAGAGATTACTGGTGCACCAGAGCCTCCTGCTACTGTAAATAAACTCCAGATGCATGTACCACCTTCTGCATCTGGCATTATATGGGTACTAGGGAATAGAACCTGGGTCTTTAGGCTTTGCAAACAAGTATCTCTAACCACTTTAGCCATTTCTCCAGCCTCCTGTTTATATGCTCTTCACTTACCTCTTCCCTTTCTTTCTTCCTTTCTTTCTTTCTTTTTTCTTTTCTTTTCTTTTCTTTTTTTTTTTTTTTTTTTTTTGAGGTAGGGTCTCATTCTAGCCCAGGCTGACCTGGAATTCACTATGTAGTCTCAGGGTGGCTTTGAACTCATGGTGATCCTCCTACCTTGGCCTCCCGAGTGCTTGGATTAAAGGCGTGTGCCACTATGCCTGGCTGCCTTTCTTCTTCTTTTTTTTTTTTTTAATAGAGAGAAGGAGAGAATGGGTGCACCACAGCCTCTAGCCACGGCAAACAAACTCCAGATGCATGCGCCACCTTGTGCATCTAGCTTACGTGTGACCTAGAGAACCGAACCTTGGTCCTTAAGCTTCACAGACAAGCACCTTAATCGCTGAGCCATCTCTCCAGCCTTCTTCCCTTTCTTAAATAAGAAACAGAATGTTGTTTGATGTGTCTAGAGTTCTGTCAGTCTTCTGTGCATTCTGCTGTATAGAGGTTATAGAGGTTGAACTTGTGTGTGTGTATAGAGTTAGAGAGTGTGTGTGGTATGATATATTATGTGTGGTGCATGCATGTGTGTATGTATGTATTTCGAGGTAGGGTCTAGCTCTAGCCCAAGCTGACCTGGAATTCACTATGTACTCTCAGGTTGGCCTTGAACTCACAACACTCCTCCTACCTCTGCTTCCTGAGTGCTGGGATTAAAGGTGTGCGCCACCACGCCTGGCCTACATGTGCTATTCTTTTTTTTTTTTTTTTTTTTGGTTTTTCGAGGTAGGGTCTCACTCTAGCCCAGGCTGACCTGGAATTCACTATGGAGTCTCAGGGTGGCCTCGAACTCACGGCGATCCTCCTACCTCTGCCTCCTGAGTGCTGGGATTAAAGGCGTGCGCCACCACGCCCGGCCCTACATGTGCTATTCTTTATTGCTCATTCCTGAACTTCCATGAGACAGGGTCTTTCCCTCAACCCAGAGTTCCCATTTTTGGTTAGTGAGCCCCGATGATTCTCCAGTCTCCACCCTTGTGAACAAGATGTGAGTAACCATTCCTAGCTTTTATGGAGTTCTGGGGAATTTAACTCAATCAGTTTCATGACTATGCAAACCTTCATGCTTAAGTGACAAATGCTCTTAACCACTGTACCAACTCTGCAGACAGAAGTTGGGTTTTTAAAAATTTTTTTTGTTTATTTTTACTTATTTACTTGAGAACGACAGACAGAGAGAGAAAGGCAGATAGATATAGAGAGAGAGAATGGGCACGCCAGGGCATCCAGCTGCTGCAAACGAATTCCAGACGCGTGCGCCCCCTTGTGCATCTGGCTAGCATGGGTCCTGGGGAATTGAGCCTCGAACCCGGTTCCTTAGGCTTTACAGGCAAGCATTTAACCGCTAAGCCATCTCTCCAGTCCCAGAAGTTGGGTTTTTAGTATTGTGTTTCTTTTTCTTTTTTGGTTTTTCAAGGTAGGGTCTCACTCTAGCCCAGGCTGATCTGGAAGTCACTATGTACTCTCAGGGTGGCCTTGAACTCATGTTAATCCTCCTACCTCTGCCTCTGGGATTAAAGGTGGTTCTTTCTTTCTTTTTTGTTTCTAATAAAAGAAAGAGCTAGAGATATGGCTCAGTGGTTAAGGTGCTTGCCTGCAATGACTAACAACCCAAGTTCAATTTCCCAATTCCCACATAAAGCCAGATGCACAAAGTCATTTGCAGCGACTAGAGGCCCTAGCAACCCATTGTTTCTCTCTCTCCTTGCCAAATATATATATTGTTTGTTTGCTTTTGTTTGTTTTCGAGGTAGGGTCTCACTCTAGCCTAGGCTGACCTGGAATTCACTATGGAGTCTCAGGGTGGCCTCGACTCATGGCAATTCTCCTACTTCTGCCTCCCAAATGCTGGGATTAAAGGCGTGCGCCACCACGCCCGGCGTTTTTTTTTTTTTTTGTTGTTGTTGTTTTTTTTGAGATAGGGTCTCACTTTAGTCCAAGCTGACCTGGATTTCACTATGTAGTCTCAGGGTGGCCTGGAAACTCATAACAATCCTCCTATCTCTGCCTCCTGAGTGCTGGGATTAAAGGCATGCACCACCACGCCCGTCCTAATATTAAAATATTTTTAAAAACATTTTGAAAATGTATTTATTTGATGTGTGTGTGCCACAGCATGCCTGTGGAGGTCAAAGGACGGCTTTCCAGGTCAGTCCTCCCTTCTACCTAGTTTGACGCATGGATTTTTGCTGTTCATTGTTCTGTTTGTGATCTTCCAGGAAATTCTCCTGTTTCTGCCTCCCTTCTCAATATAAATACACCAGAATTACAGAAGCTTATCACAGCTTCCAGCTATTACATGGACTCTGGAGATCCAAACTCAGGTACTCAGAGTTACACAGCACAGCAAGTGTTTTATCTATTAAGACATCTCCCCAACCCCTTGCCTTTTTTTTTTTTTTTTTTGACACAAAGTCTTGATATATAGCCCAGGCTGGCTGATCTTGAACTCAAGATCCTCCTGCCTCTGCTTCCTGAGTGCGGGGATTGCAGGTGTGCACCATCACATTTAGTCTCTTTTTACTGTCTGAATGTCACATTAAAAATGGAATGTGGCCCCCCAGACACAAAATGGCCTGGATATCCATGACCTCACAGTGCCTGACACTACCTACACAAGACCATCATAAGAGGAGGAAAAGATCATGACATCAAAATAAAAGAGAGGGCTGGAGGGATGGCTCAGCGGTTAAGGTGTTTGCCTGCAAAGCCAAAGGACCCAGGTTCGATTGCCCAGGTATCATGTTAGCCAGATGCACAAAGGGGCGCAGGCATCTGGAGTTCGTTTGCAGTGGCTGGAGGCCCTGGCACGCCCATTATCTCTTTCCCTCTTTCTCTGTGAAGTGAATAAATAAATAAAATATTTTAAAAAATAAAATAAAAGAGAGACTGATTGAGATGGTGAGGGGATATGACAGAGAATGGAGTTTCAAAGGGTAAAGTGGGGGGAGGAAGGGTATTACCATGGGATATTTTTTATAATCATGGAAGTTGTTAATAAAAATTTGAAAAAAAATGGAATGTGGGGGCTGAAGAGATGGCTTTAGTGGTTAAGGTGCTTGCCTACAAAACCAATGGACCCAAGCTTGATTCCCCAGGACCCACGTAAGCTAGATGTACAAGGTAGTGCATGCATCTGGAATTTGTTTTCAGTGGCTGGAGACCCTGACACGCCCATTCTCTCTTTCTCAAATAAATAAATAAAAATAAAATATTGTTTTAATTTATTTTTAAAAATTATTTTAAAATGTTTTAAAAAACAGTAAATCTGTTTCTCCCATTGAACTGCATGCAGAATGGCTTCTTCCAGCTTTCTGTCAGCTGGTCTACATGGAGGAGGTTATCAGCTCAGATCCAGCAGGATTTCTCAGTGGCCTTGCAGCCCAAGTATGTGGAGTCTTCAGCAACAGGGTCTTACCATCTATTGCTGGTGGGAAACCAAGGGCTTTGGCAATGGCCTATAATGTTTTGGGGGCATCAAGGACCTCCCTGGCCAACAACTCACTGGAAGATATCCCATTCCTGGCACTGAAAATTTTCTAGCCACAATCTATGGCTCCTGAATGTTCCATTGTCCAAAAAAGTAGGATTACATGTGATTTATTTATATCCTCTTAGATTTTGATTAGCCCTCCCTCCACCTTTCCTTTACTCAATCTCTTCCCCAGACCTCATTTTGGACCTTTTCACCCCATTAATCTATTCTTCTACTTACATATATACAATACCATCCAATAAGTACCCTCCTCCCTTCCTTTCTCTTCCCTTTATATCTCCTTTCTAGCTTACTGGCCTCTGCTACTGAGTTTTTTTCCTTCTCACACAGAAGCCTAGTCATCTGTAGCTAGGATCCACCTACGAGAGAGAACATGCAACGCTTGGCTTTCTGGGCCTGGGTTACCTCACTTAGTATAATCCTTTCCAGATCCATCCATTTTCCTGCAAATTTCAAACTCAACAGTGGACATTGCCAGCCTTATGTTTGGCCAGTCAGGCCAAATGATCCAACGGGTGCAACAGTGGCACGTCTGTTACGGGGGAAACCAACTGCCCTCTAATTGGACTGGAGGACCACTCCATGGGAAGGGAATACATCCCTGATACTGAAAACTTAAAACAGGGGTAGTCATGAGCCCTAGGGGTGTAACGTCTGCTGTTGTCTGGCTAAATGTATATACTATGCTTATCAAACTTCCCAGTAAGCACTTCTGTTAATGTCCACACCCTTATATTAATGCTACTCTCACTTTTGGTAGAGAATCTTCTCTTTTCAGATGGCAGTGACCTTGGGACGACTCAGAAGGTATCATGGTGATGGAAAGAAATGACCACAGTGCTCAGTACTGCAATCTCTATCACACCTTCCAAGGCTGAGGGTCTAATATGGAAGAGGTAGCAGAAAGAATGTAAGAGCCAAAGGAAGGGCAGGACTCCTTACAACATGCTCCCTCCAGACACAAAATGGCCTGGATATCCATGGCCTCACAGTATCTGACACTACCTGCATAAGACCATCATAAGAGGAAGAAAAGATCATGACATCAAAAGCAAAAGAGAGACTGATTGAGATGGGGAGGGGGTATGATGGAGAATGGAGTTTCAAAGGGGAAAATGGGAGGAGTGAGGGTATTACTGTGGGGTATTTTTTATAATCATGGAAGTTGTTAATTAAAAAAAAAAAACCTGTGGAAGAGCCAGTAAAATAAAATAAAAAATAAAACAGTAAATCTGTCAGACAAAAAGAGAGGGTACAAAGTGAATTTTACATTTTATTCTTTATTCATTGATATTTTTATTTTTAAATTTATTTATTTATTTATTTATTTGGCAGAGAAGGGGGAGAGAAAGAATGGGTGCACCAGGGCCTCTAGCCACTGCAAATGAACTCCAGACATGTGCACCCCCTTGTGCGTGCATCTGGCTAACATGGATCCTGGGGAATAGAACGTGAGTCCTTTGGCTTTGCAGGCAAATGCCTGAACTGCTAAGCCATCCCTCCAGCCCTAATTTTAAATTTTTAAAATTTTGTTTATTTGGAAGCAGAGAGAGATAGAAAAGATACAGAGAGAATCGGTGCTCCAGGGCCTCCAGCCATTGCAAATGAACTCCAGATAGATTTGCCACTTTGTGCATGTGCCTTTACATGGGCACTGAGGAGTCAAACCTGGGTTGTTTGTTAGGCTTTTCAGGCAAGTGCCTTAACCACCAAGCCATCTTTCCAGACCCAATCTATAACTTAAAAAAAAAGCATTTAAGAGCTCCCAAGCTCCACCGAGCTGAGTTTAGCAATTGGCCAGGCAATCCCAGACCCTACCACGAAAAAGAAAAAAAGAATCTCGTGGGCTGGAGAGATGGCTTAGCAGTTAAGACATTTGCCTACAAAGCCAAAGGATCCCGGTTTGATTCTCCAGGACCCACGTAAGCCAGATGCACAAGGTGGTACGTGTGTCTGGAGTTCTTTTCCAGTGGCTGGAGGCCCTGGTGCCTCCGTTGTTTCTCACTCTCTGTCTCTTTCTCTCTCTCTCTCTCACTCCCTCTCTCAAATAAATAAATAAAATATTTAAAAAAATAACTCCCAGAATAAAAACATTTAAGGCCAATTGTGGTGGTGCATGTATTTAATCCCAGCACTAGGGAGGCAGAGGTAGGAGGATGGCTGTGAGTTTCCAGGCCACCCTGAGACTACATAATGAATTCCAGGTCAGCTTGGGCTAGGGTGAGACCCTACCTGAGACTACAGAGTGTGTGCTAGGTCAGCCTGGCCTAGATTGGGACTTACCTTGAAAAAATCAAAACTAAAAAAACTAAGCATTTAATATAAGGCTGGGGGGCTGGAGAGATGGCTTAGCAGTTAAGCGCTTGCCTGTGAAGCCTAAGGACCCCGGTTCGAGGCTCGATTCCCCAGGACCCACGTTAGCCAGACGCACAAGGGGGCACACGTGTCTGGAGTTCGTTTGCAGTGGCTGGAGGCCCTGGCGCACCCATTCTCTCTCTCTCTCTCTCTCTCTCTCTGTCACTCTCAAATAAATACATAAAAATGAACAAAAAATTAATATATATTATATATATTAATATATATATTATATATATATATATGGCTGGGGAGATGGCTCAGTGAATAAATAGCTTTCTGTGCAACTGTACTTGGGTTCAGACCCCCCAGACCACCAGCATGCCTATGGTAAGAAGGGAGGCAGAGGCAGGAGAATTTTCCAGAAGGTAGCAGTGGACTAACTACTTAGCCTGGTGAAAGGAGCAGATCCTGCCTCAAAATGAGGTGGAGGGCTGGAGAGCTGGCTTAGCGATTAAGGCACTTGCCTGCAAAGCCAAAGGGCCTAGGCTTGATTCCCCAGGATCCATGTAAGACAGATGCACAAGGTGGCGCATGTATCTGGAGTTCATTTGCTATGGCAGGAGGCCCTGGCATGCCCATTCTTTCTCTCTCTGTCTGCCTTTCTCTCTCTCTCTCTCTCTCTCTCTCTCTCTCTCACACACACACACACACACACACTTCAAATTAAAAGAAAGCATTTAATAAACATGCCTTTATGGGTAGCTAGGTGTGTTACTTTAATTTCAGCATCCGGGAGGCTGAGGTAGGAGGATTGCCATGAGTTTCAGGTCAGCCTGGGGCTACACAGTGAGCTCTGGGTTAGAATGAGACCCTACCTCAAAGAAAACCTAAATAAACAAATAAATAAATGCCTTTATCTAAATAAATGCCTTTATGGGAGTTTTTTTTTTAATTAAAAAAAATTTTTTTAGCCGGGCATGGTGGTGCACGCCTTTAATCCCAGCACTCGGGAGACAGAGGTTGGAGGATCACTGGGAGTTCAAGGCCACCTTGAGACTACATAGTGAATTCCAGGTCAGCCTGGACCAACATGAGACCCTATCTCAAAAAACAAAACAAAAATTTTATTTTATTTATTTATTTATTTATTTTTAGTTCTTCTAAGGTAGGGTCTCACTCTGGTCCAGGCTGACCTGGAACTCACTATGTAGTCCCAGGCTGGCCTCAAACTCACAGCAATTCTCTGCCTCCTGAGTACTGCGATTAAAGGCGTGCACCACCATGCCCGGCCTTTATGGGAGTTTTAGTTGATATCATGTATGGAGGACACTTTAGCATATCTTTAAAATCCTAAGCACACATATATCCTTTAATCCACAAATTCCATGTCTCAGTGTTGAGGGTGGGGAGATTTGCTTCCTGGAACATTTCATCACATCTCACTTGCAGCAGCGCTAGTCTTGGTCCTTGCACTCCCCGAAAGAATTCACACCTGGGCACAGTGGACAAGCAAGTAATCAAAATTAGTTCTAGTGGATTAAAAACAAAAGGGAAAAGCACATACACTCTCCAGAGTGTTCCAAGGGGCAATGGCAAATGCCTCTAGTATCTGGACTTGATTTTGTTTTTAACATTAAAAAAAAAAATGGTGGGGGGGCTGAAGAGATGGCTTAGTGGTTAAGGCGTTTGCCTGCAAAGCCAAAGGACCTCGGTTTGATTCTCCAGGACCCATGTAAGCCAGATGCACAAGGTGGCACATGTGTCTGGAGTTTGTTTGCAGTGGCTGGAGGCCCTGGTGCGCGCCCATTCTCTCTCTCTCCCAAATAAATAAATAAATACATACATAAATATAATGAATATAATATTTATTTATTTGAGAGAGACAGAGAAAGAGAAAGAGAGAAAGAATGGGCATGCCAGGACCTCTAACGACTGCAAATGAGCTCCAGGTGCATGTGCCAGCTTGTGCATCTGGTTTATGTAGGTACTGGGAATCAAACGTGGGTCCTTAGGCTTCACAGGCAAGTGCCTTAGCCACTAAGGCATCTCTTCAGCCTATATTTAACTTCTTATTGACACCTGCCACACATATAGACAATATGCCATTATTATAATCCCCTCCCATCACCTTCCTATTTTCCCTTCCCTATGCCCCTTCCACTAATTCCCTTCTTTATAACTAGTCTCTCTTCTATTTTGATGTCATCATTTTCCCACTCCTATTATGCAGATCCTGTGTAGGTAGCATCAACCACTGTGATGTCATGAGTGCCACAAACACTTTGTGTCTGGAAGACAGTATCACAAAGCACTTCTTCCCTTCTTTAGTTCTTACATTCTTTCTGCAACCTCTTCTGCAATGGTCCCTGACCCTTACAGGGTCTGATGGAGACCTTTATGAATGCTAAGCACACACTCTACATCTAGATTACGTCTTAGCTCCTTCATTTATTGTTTAATTAATTTAGTCTCTCATTCTTTTTTTTTTTTTGTCTTTAGTATCTTTTATAATTCTTTTCTCATTCTTTTTTAAACAATATTTTATTTTTATTTATTTGAGAGAGAGAGAGAGATGCAGAAATAGGCAGGTACAGAGAGAGAGAGAGAGAGAATGGGCATGCCAGCGCCTCCAGCCACTGCAAACAAACTCCAGATGCATGCACCCTCTTGTGCATCTGGCTTACGTGAGTCCTAGGCAGTCGAACCTGGGTCCTTTCACTTTTCAGGCAAGCACCTTAACCACTAAGCCATCTCTCCAGCCCCTAGTCTCCCATTATTTAAGGAAAGGGTAAGTTGATATTTATTGGGTACATACTACGAATCAAGCATTATGTGGTACTAGAAAATATCCAAGGCAGGTGTGGTGGCACACACCTTTAATCCCAGCATTCAGGAGGCAGAGGTAGGAGATTGCTGTGAGTTCAAGACCAGCCTGGAACAACAGAATGATACCCTACCTTGAAAAAAATTTAAAAGTTAGGGCTGGACATGTGGCTCACTGTGAGTAAAGTGTCTGCCTAGCATGCAGGTGGCCTAAAATTAATCCATGTCACTGCACAAACTGTGTGTGGTGGTACATACCTATAATCTTAGTACTCAGGAGATAGATGTAGGAGGATCAGAAGTTCAAAGTCATCTCAGTTTGAGGTTAGAATGGGCTACATGAAATCTTATCTCAAAAAATAAAACAAGGGCTGGAGAGATGGCTTAGTGGTTAAGCGCTTGCCTGTGAAGCCTAAGGACCCCAGTTTGAGGCTGGATTCCCCAGAACCCACTTTAGCCAGATGCACAAGGGGGCGCACATGTCTTGAGTTCATTTGCAGTGGCTGGAGGCCCTGGCGCACCCATTGTGTGTCTCTCTCTATCTGCCTCTTTCTCTCTCAGTCTATCATTCTCAAATAAATAAACAACAAAAAAATTAAAAAAAAAATAAGACAAGTGCTATAGGGATGGCTTAGCGGTTAAGGCGTTTGCCTGCAAAGCCTAAGGACCCAGGTTCACTTCCCCAGGACCCACGTTAGCCAGATGTACAATGGGCACATGCGTCTAGAGTTCATTGTCTAGAGTTTGTTTGCAGTGGCTTGAGGCCCTGGTGCGCCCACACTCTCTCTCTTCCTCTCCCTCTTTCTCTGTCAAATAAATAAATAAAATAAAATAAAAATTTATTTAAAAAACACAAAAATTAAAAATAGAGGCTGGAGAGATGGCTTAGTGGTCAAGGTGCTTGCCTATGAAGCTCAAAGACCCAGGTTCTATTCCCCGGGACCAACATAAGCCAGACGCAAAGGTGACACATGTGTCTGGAGTTTGTTTGCAGAGACTGAAGGTCTTGGCACACCCATTATCTCTCTCTCTCTCTCTCTTTCAGCCAAAGGATCTAGGTTCTATTCCCCAAGACCCACATAAGCCAGATGCACAAGGGGGTGCATGTATCTGGAGTTCATTTGCAGTGACTGGAGGCCCTGGTGCACCCATTCTCTCTTTGTCCGTCTGCCTCTCTCTCTGTCTCTCTCTCTCATAAATAAATAAATAAAATATATTTTAAAAAATTAATAAAAGACTGATTGAGATGGGGAGGGGATATGATGGAGTTTCAAAGGGGAAAGTGGGGGGAGGGAGGGTATTGCCATGGGATATTTTTTATAATCATGGAAGTTGTTAATAAAAATTTGAAAAAAAAAATTTTAAATAATGCTAAGAGGGCTGGAGAGATGGTTTAGTGGTTAAGGCACTTGCCTGCAAATCCAAAGGACCAAGGTTTGATTCCCCAGGATCCACATAAGTCAGATGCACAAGGTGGTACATGTGCCTGGAGTTTGTCTGCAGTGGCTGGAGACCCTGGTGCACCCATTCATTCTCTCTCTCTCTCTGTCTCTGTCTCTGTCTCAAATAAATAAAAATAAAATATATATAAAAAAATAATACTGCAAAGAGCCAGGCATGGTGGCACACACCTTTAATCCCAGCACTTGAGAGGCAGAGGTAGGAGGATCACCAGGAGTTCAAGGCCACCCTGAGACAACATAGTGAATTCCAGGTCAATTTGGGATAGAGCAAGACCCTACCTGGAAAAACAACAACAAAAAAAAAAAAAAAAAAAAAAAAAAAAAAAAAACACCAAACAGGCTACGCCTTTAATCCCAGCACTCAGGAGGCAGAGGTACAAGGATCGCCATGAGTTTAAAGCCACCCTGAGACTACATAGTGAATTCCAGTTCAGGATGAGCTAGAGTGAAACCCTACCTCCAAAAACAAAAAACAAAAACAAAAAGGCACTCTATGATGAACAAATTATTGAATTTTAAAATAAAGATGTGATCATTATCACGAATTTTCCTTCTGCCTGGGTAGAGTGACTTTTAGGAAGCTTACCATGTTGGTGGTATCTAAGGCAGACTAAAGTACAGAGCAAGCCAAGAAGCTTGAGGCTGGAAAAGATTCTGCCTCACCAAGATGAGTTCAAAAGGGCAAACTGGTACAGACCACACAGATGTAATTCCACTTTTCCCTATCAGATCTGCGCCAAAGAACTCGGAAAATAGAACCGGAACAAGATGGCTTGCTAATCAATCCTCTGCCTCCCAGACAGACTTCTACTAGATGTCCCTGCGGATCCCAGGGCTTACAGGAGCTCTGAACACCCAGGCAACTCTCCGGCACTCTGAATGGTGCCTGCAGGGACAACGCCTGTGTTCCCCAGGGCCACTCTCCTCCTTAAAGATTTTGACCCGTCCTGGCCAGCCCTTCCAGACCTCTCTACGTGCTCCAGGCACAGAAGCTGTCTCTTTCCCTGGCCATTTAGGTTGCCTGTTTCCTGGCTTTTGTGTTTGTTTAAATATATTTTATTTATTTATTTGAAAGAGAGAAAAGAGGCAGACACATGTGCCACCTTGTGCATCTAGTTTATGTGGGTCGTTATCTCGGGGTGGCCTCAAACTCACAGCACTTGGCTTATTCCAGCCCTCTTTTTTTAAAAAAAATATATTTTATTTATTTATTCAAGAGAAAGAGGCAGAGAGAGAGAGAAAGAGAGAGAATGGGTGCGCCAGGGCCTCCAGCCACTGCAAACGAACTCCAGACGGATGTGCCACCTTGTACATCTGGCTTATGTGGGTTCTGGAGAATTGAACCAGGATCCTTTGGCTTTGCAGGCAAATACCTTACCCGCTAAGCCATCTCTCCAGCCCCCTGTGGTGGTTTGATTCAGGTGTCCCCCATAAACTTGGGTGTCCTGAATGCTAGGTTCCCAGCTGATAGAGATTTGGGAATTAATGCCTCCTGGAAGGAGTATATTTTTGGGGGCGGGCTTATGGGTGCTACAGCCAGTTTCCCCAAGCCAGTGTTTGGCACACTCTCCTGTTGCTATGGTCCACCTTATGTTGGCCAGGGGGTGATGTCCACCCTCTGCTCATGCCATCATTTTCCCCTGCCATCATGGAGCTTCCCCTTGGGCCTATAAGCCAAAATAAACCTCTTTTTCCCACAACCTGCTCTTGGTTGAGGTAAGGTCTCCCTCTAGTCTAGGCTGACCTGGAATTCTTTATGTAGTCTCAGGCTCACCTCAAACTCACAGCGATTCTCCTACTTCTGCCTCCCAAGTGCTGGGATTAAAGACATTGTGGTGGTTTGATCCAGGTGTCCCCCAAAACTTAGGTGTTCTGGATGTTAGGTTCCCCAGCTGATGGCAATTGGAAATTGAAGCCTCCTGAAAGGGGTGTATTATTGGGGGCGGGCTTATGGGTGTTATAGCCAGTGTCCCCTTGCCAGGGTTTGGCACACTTTCCTGTTGCTATTGTCCATCTTATGTTGGCCAGGGGGTGATGTCCACCCTCTGCTCATGCCATCGTTTTCCCCTGTCATCGTGGAGCTTCCCCTAGAACCTGTAAGCCAAAATAAACCTCTTTTTCTTACAAGCTGCTCTTGGTTGGGTGATTTCTACCAGCAATGCAAACCCGACTGGAACAGGAATGTACCACCATGCCCAGCTGTTTTTTGTTTTTAATTTTTATTTATTTGCATGTGGGGGTGTGCCATGGCCTATTGTCACTGCAAATGAATGTGAAACACATGTGCCAGTTTATGTGTCTGGTTTTACTTGGATACTGGGCAACTGAACCCAAGCCAACAGGCTTTGCAAGCAAGCACCTTTAATCACAGAGCCATCTCCCCAGTCCTCTCTTTTTTTTTTTTTTCCAAACTAATGATTTTTTTTTGTTGTTGTTGTTGTTGTTGTTTTGAGGTAGGGTGTCACTCTAGCCCAGGCTGACCTGGAATTCACTATGGAGTCTCAGGGTGGCCTCGAACTCACGGCAATCCTCCTACCTCTGCCTCCCAAGTGCTGGGATTAAAGGCGTGCGCCACCAAGCCCGGCAATCAAACTAATGATCTTTCTGAGGTTCTATCATGTAGTATTCTACACACTGTACTAATATACTTGCTGATGGTCATTTTATTACCTATATGTGAAACTACATTGTGATTAGTGAGTGCTAGCAGTGTGGTTTAAGAATCCCAGACTCAGCCCAACTAAATTCCCCTTAACATACAATCCCGGAGACACTAGGCCTTAACCAAGTCACTTGAAAAGCTGACAGCAAGACCTGATCACTCAAGCAGCTGGCTCCTGTCACTACCTCTTTGTTCCTGAAAGAGTCAGAGACAGCTCTTTTCAAAGAATAAAGGTGCAGAAGCAATAGCCACCTGTGTACTTGGGCCTACAGAGCTTGACCTCTTAGAGATTAATTTGTAGGACTGTCAAGGGGTGCACAGGAAGGGATTGGCAGTTATTTTTCATAGAGAGCTGAAACCATAATTCTAGCCATGCTTCTCACAGTATCTTTTGATTGCTAATACATTTTTCTTATTTTTTTGTTTATTTTTATTTATTTGAGAGCTACAGACAGAGGGAAAGAGGCAGAGAGAGAGAATGAGGGCTTCAGGACCTCCAGCCACTGCTAAAGAACTCCATATGCATGCGCCACCTTGTGCCTCTGGCTTATGTAGGTACTGGGGAATCAAGCCTCCAACCAGGGTCCTTAGGCTTCACAGGCAAGCGCTTAAGCACCAAACCATCTCTCTAGCCCTTAATTATTTTATTTTATTTTGGGGCTGGAGAGGTGGCTTAGCAGTTAAGGCATTTGCCTATGAAACCTAAGAACTCAAGTTTGATTTCCCCGGCACCCATATAAGCCAGATGCAGAAGGTGGCACATGTGTCTGGGGTTCGTTTGTAGTGGCTGGGGGCCCTGGCATGCCTATTCCTCTTTCTCCTCCCCGTCTCAAATAAATAAAATATTTAAAATTTTTTTATTTGCACATGTACATGTGTGCATGCGTGCATGTGCACACCAGTGTCTCTTGCTGCTACAAAGGAATGTCCATCTGGGTTTACATGGGTGACTGGGAAACTGAACCTGGGCCAAAAGACTTTGCAAATAAGTGCCTGTAACCTCTGAGCCATCTCCCCAGCCCAACTTTTCAGCTTCTGTTCTCAACAACTCAAGCTGTGTCTAATAAGTTAATTCAGGGGGCTGGAGAGATGGCTTAGCGGTTAAGCACTTGCCTGTGAAGCCTAAGGACCCAGGTTTGATTCCCCAGTACCCACATAAGCCAGATGCACAAGGTGGCACATGCATCTGGAGTTCGTTTACAGGGGCTAGAAGCCCTTAGGCATCCATTCTTTCTCTCTTTCTCTGTCACTCTCAAATAAAAAAAATTTTTTTTAGGTTAATTGAGGCTAGATATGATGGTCCACCTATAATCCCAGCACTCAAGAGACTGTGGCTGCATGACCTCTTCTAGTTCAAGGCCAAGGTGGGCTACAATTTGGGCTATAGAGAAGGACCCTCTTTCAACAACCCCTTATCCCAAGAACTTTAGTGTAAGGTGTACTTGGGTATATATTAACTACAATCTGAATTTCCACTGTGTTGTCAGGTCTTTAAATCTAGCCATACAGTTTTATTAAGCACCTAGCAAGTGCAAAACTGATCATTACATCACATTAAAAATGAAAATTTTAATTACATGGGAAATATGGCCAAAATGACTGAGATACATACTTATATTCTAGCTGGTTTTAAAAGGCTGATCAAATAGAAAGTTTTTTTGTTTGTTGTTTTTTCAGACCTACTGGTGCACCGAAGTTCTAAGATTCTCTTTTGAAAGTAAGTGGTCAATGCAAAGTTTCAGAACCCTAGCTATCATTACATTAAGTAGCAGCAATTCTAAAGGAACTGAATGACACTTATCTTAATAATCTTTTCTTGGGTCCAGCTTTGACCCATAAGGCTTTAATCCCCATATAAATTGTGTGGGACTCAAAGTTCACACTAATTCAGAAACAAGGGGTAAAGTCTGTCGGAATAGCTGACAAGGCATCAAACAATCCATCTGGGCTCAGACTAGTAGTCACAATCTTACACGTTAATACGAATGTGTTAATATACATTCTATCCCTTTCCCCTTGAGAAAGGCTCACATTACTTCGCTCTGCGGCGGCCCCCGCCCCATTCTCAGTCTCTCTGTAACCATCTCTCCCCCCAGTCTAACAGTTTTTACTTAATGTAAGCCTATTTCTGTTTCTACTATTTCTCCTTGTCTTAAATCAGAACTGAGACACTTAAAAACTTTCACTACCTCAGATCCTCCATTCCCGCCACGCTCTCATCTCAAGCTGCCTACCCAGCCCCGGGTCCCCTTTTAGGATCTGGACCGCTCCCCATGGCCTGCCCGGTATCCCCAGCCTAGGATGCCCGGAGCCCCCCGCAGGGCTGCACAGCCCGGTCCCTGGACCCCCGCCAGGCCGCGGCCTCAGCCGTTCCAGAAGTTCACGAAGAAGTTGCAGAGCGAGTGCCACTTCTCGGCGCAGTAGGTCTCGGTGAGCCGCGCGTTCGCGTCCAGCCCGTCGGGGTTGGGCCCGGTGGCCATGGCTCGCTCCCGGGCCGGGTCGGGGCCCGCCTTCCTGCGGCCGCCGGGGGTCTTGATCTTCCCGTCCGGGGGCGGCGCGCTCGGGGGCTGCCGCGGACGGGCCCGGCTCCGGACCCTGGGCCCGGGCTCCCCGGGGAGGCCGGCGTCGGGAGGCGGGCTCGCGCGGGACACCAGGCGCAGCTCGGCGCCGTGGCCCTGGCGGCCGGCGCACAGGCGGGCCCGCAGCGGCGCGGGGTCCAGGCAGGGCCGCCGCTTGCGGCGCAGCGCGCCCACCACCTGCTTCCAGAAGTGCGCGCGGCGGGCGGCGTAGGCGGCGCAGCGCTCGGGCTCCCCGCGGTAGGCGCAGTGCTGGCGCGCCCCGGCCCCGTCGCCGCCGCCGCCCCGGCAGCGCACCGCCAGCTCGCTGCTCCCCGCCGCCCCGGGCACCAGCTGCCAGCTGCACGCGAGCTGCTCCCGGCTCACGAAGCGACCCGAGGCGGGGCCCGCCGTCCCCGGCTCCCTCCGGGCGGCCGCGAGGAGGCAGCCTCCCTGCAAGAGCAGCAGCAGCAGCGCCAGCCTCGGCGGACGCATGGCCCGCGGTGTCGGTGCCCCTCCTCGGGGTCCCTCGGAGCTTCAGCGGAGGCCGGGCGAGGACAGGAGCATCCCGGGATCTGCGGACGAAGGCGGAGACCACCGTGACCCGCGGAGCCCGCTCCCCGGGGCACTCCTGGCCCAGGCTTCCTCAACCGGCGGCGAGGACCCCCGGTCCCGTTTCTGCGGTCGTTTTAAAACACTCGTGCATTGACATTTTTCTTCCCGCATGCAAATACGAGAGCCGAACGATGCCGCCACCTCCGCTAAACTATCTACAAAGTTGTTTTAGGGCAACCTTCTGATGCATGCACTTTTAGGGTATGTTAACTTACCGAGCTCTGGGAGAGGTGGCAGAGCCTTATTCCAGCCGAGGGAATGACTGCTTAGAGATTACTCTGAGACGGTTTCCTGTGAATGAACCGGTTATCAATGACCGCAGGGGCCTCCTGGCTGTGCTCCTCCCAGACCCACCACTGGGCCACACACCGAGCCCAGCGCCCGGAGAGCCCCCCCTCCCATGATGAAAGCAGTCCTGTAAACAGCAAACATAAGCCCTGTGTTTGCTTAAAAGAGTGCAAAATTTAACTATCTTTTCCCTTTTATATATTATTATTCTAAGAATACAAGCTAGGGCTGGAGGAATGGCTTAGCGGTTAAGGTGTTTGCCTGAGAAGTCAAAGGACCGAGGTTCAATTCCCCAGGACCCACATAAGCCAGATGCACAAGGTTGCGCATGAGTCTGGAGTTCGTTTGCTGTGGCTGAAGGCCCTGGCGCGCCCATTCTGTCTGCCTCTTTCTTTCTCAAATAAATGAAATATTAAAAAGTTTGTCTAACTTGTATTCTTTTTTAAATTTATTTTATTTGTTCGAGAGAGAGAGAAAAAAAAAATGAATGAATGAATATGAGCGAAATAGGGCTTCCAGCCATGGCAAACCAACTCCAGATACATACACCTTTTTGTGCATCCAGCTTTATGTGGTTACTGGGGAATTGAACCTAGGCCATCATGCTTTGCAAGCAAGCAAAAAAACCAGACGGGATTTGCCCTCACTGCTTTCATTTACTTTTCAGACCATTCTCAGTCACATATTTTTACCTATCAGTACACCCAGGTGTAGGTATTTGTGCTTTTAGTTATTTTTAGATATCATAAATTTTGTTTTTCAAAAATGAAAAATTTTTTTAGCCGGTGTGTTGGCTGTGAGTTCGAGGCCACCCTGAGAATATATAGTTAATTCCAGGACAGCCTGGGCCAGAGTCAGACCCTACCTCAAAAAACAAAAAGCTGGGCTGGAGGGATGGCTTAGCGGTTAAGGCCCATGCCTATGAAGCC
Organism: Dipus sagitta; assembly: GCA_036346955.1. Taxonomy (NCBI): domain Eukaryota; kingdom Metazoa; phylum Chordata; class Mammalia; order Rodentia; family Dipodidae; genus Dipus; species Dipus sagitta. The sequence continues at coordinate 44,469,953 of CM070770.1, read as the reverse complement.
TAAGGACCCAGGTTCGATTCTCCAGGTCCCACCTAAGCCAGAGGCACATGGTGGCGCATGTATCTGGAATTCATAAAAAAAACAAAACAAACAAGCCGGGCGTGGTGGCGCACGCCTTTAATCCCAGCACTCGGGAGGCAGAGGTAGGAGGATCGCCGTGAGTTCGAGGCCACCCTGAGACTCCATAGTGAATTCCAGGTCAGCCTGGGCTAGAGTGAGACCCTACCTCAAAAATAAAAAAAAATAAAAAAATTAAAAAAAACAAAACAAAACAAAACAAAAAGAGTATTCATGTTATTGGTGAAAGATAATATGAAGCCCGGCGTGGTGGCGCACGCCTTTAATCCCAGCACTCGGGAGGCAGAGGTAGGAGGATTGCCGTGAGTTCGAGGCCACCCTGAGACTCCATAGTGAATTCCAGGTTAGCCTGGGCTAGAGGGGGACCCTACCTCGAAAAACCAAAAAAAAAAAAAGTCCCCATAGTTTTGCCGGGCGTGGTGGCACACGCCTTTAATCCCAGCACTCGGGAGGCAGAGGTAGGAGGATTGCTGTGAGTTCGAGGCCACCCTGAGACTCCATAGTGAATTCCAGGTCAGCCTGGGCTAGAGTGAAACCCTACCTCGAAAAACCAAAAAAAAAAAAAAAAAAAAGATAATATGAAGTCAAATGGTGTAACCCCATACTCTCTGTCTCTCTGACTGTCTCCTGATGTCAAATAAATAAATAAGCCAGGGGTGGTGGTGCACTAGGGAGGCAGAGGTAGTAGGATCACCAAGTGTTCAAGGCCACACTGAGGCTACATAGTGAAATCCAGGTCAGCCTGAGCTAGAGTGAGATCTTGTCTTACAAAACCAACAATAATAATAATAATAAAATATATTTTTTAAAAAATGTATTTATTTATTTATTTACTTAAGAGATAGAGAATGGGTGTGCACCCATTCTCTCTCTCTCTCCCCCCACCTCTCTCTGTCTCCAATAAATGATTAAAATAAAACATTTTTTTCAAAAAAAATGTTTAAGTATATTTTTTTAATCTTATTTGAGAGAGAGAGAGAAGGAGGCAGATAAGAGAGAGAATGGGTGTGCCAGGGCCTTCAGCCACTGTAAAGGAACTCCAGATGCATATGCCCCCTTGTGCATCTGGCTTAGATGGGTCCTGGGGAATCAAACCTGGGTCCTTTGGCTTCACTAAGCCATCTCTATGTGGGGAACCACTGGACACTAGGAAAGCAAAAGTACCTCCATCTTAAATAATGACTCCATTTTGTAATAAGTTGTCTGTTCTGGAAAGTCGCAAGGTCTGCAGTTGTTAACCCATGCACGGAAAAAGAATAATGTAACCCATAAAGAATGAGAAAGTCGTTATCTCATGGCTTTGGGGCTGGGGCCTTATCCTGTGAAACATCTTGTGCCTTTGGGGCCGGAACCTTATCCTATTGAAACGGAACTGTAGCAATACCTAAACTGTTGACAAACTTCCCTGTTCTGCTGTATAAGAGGCACACTGAGAAAAATTAAAATTGGCAGCTTGATCAGACTCCTGTCTTGCTGTCGGTTCCTTGTGTCTCTTGTCCCTTTCATTCCAGGTTTTCTGGGGTCCGTGCTCCCGTTGAAGCCCCGCTGGCCGGGGCATCTCTACAGATATATATATATATATAATTTTTTTTGAAGTTACTTTTTGGGCTGGAGAGATGGCTCAGCAGTTGAGATGCTTGCCTGCAAAGCTGAAGGACCAGAGTTCTATTCCACAGTAACTATGTTAAACCAGATTTACAAGGTGGAGCATGTGTCTGGAGTTCCTTTGCAGTGGCTAGAGGCCCTGACATGCCCATTCTCTCTCTCTCTCTTGAGTCTTTCTCTCTCTCAAACCACCACACCCTGCTTCAAAAAAAAAAAAAATACTATAGGGGCTGGAGAGATGGCCTAGCAGTTAAGGCATTTGCCTATGAAGCCAAAGGACCCAGGTTTGATTCCCCAGGACTCATGTAAGCCAGATAGATGTACAGGGTGTCTGCCTCTTTCCATCTCTCTCTCAAATAAATAAAATAAAAATTAAAAAATATTTTTAAATACTATAATAGTAATTGTTAAATAAATACAAATGAAAGTTCAATAATAGAAAACATTATTTTATAAAAATATAAAGTTAACAATTATGTTCATAAGCATAATTTTATTTTCAGTGCTGGAAGATGAACGAAAGCCTTGCATGTACCAGACAAGTCCTCTACTAGTGAATAACATCCCCATTGCCTAGGTATAAACTCTTGAAATAAACACAATCACACATATTAGCTACCCCCCACTACCACCACAAAAAGAGATAGATGATAAAATTTTTTAATTGTTTAAAAAAGTCAAGCCAGTAGCCTGGCATGGTGGCCTTTAATCCCAGTATTTAGGAGGCAGACGTAGGAGGATTGCTGTGAGTTTGAGGCCAGCCTTAGACTACATAGTGAATTCCAGCTCAGCCTGAGCTAGAGTGAGACCCTACCTCGAAAAACAAAAAAAAAAAAAGTCAAGCCGGGAGTGTGGTGCAAACCTTTAATCCCAGCACTCGGGAGGCAGAGGTAGGAGGATTGCCATGAGTTCCAGGCCACCCTGAGACTACATAGTAAATTCCAGATCACTCTGAGCTACAGTGAGACCCTACCTCATAAAAAAAAAAAAAATCACTTTTTAGGCTGGGGAAATGGCTCATCAGTTGGGGGCACTTGCTTGCAAAGGCTGCTGGTACTGCCCACTATCCACATAAAGCCAGATGCGCAAAGTGGCACGTGTGTGTGAAGTTCACTTGCAGTGGCAAGAGCACCCATATATTCTCTGTTTCAAATAAATGAATGAATGAATAAATGTCACTTTCTTTGTGTGTTTTTGGTTTTTCGAGGTAAGGTCTCACTCTAGCCCAGGCTGACCTGGAATTCACTATGTAATCTCAGGGTGGCCTTGAACTCACGGCAATCCAACTCCTACCTCTGCCTCCCAAGTGCTGGGATTAAAGGCGTGAGCCACCATGTCCAGCTTGTCACTTTCTTTAAAAAGAAAAGAATTAATGTATTGAGCAGTGTTTTGGAAGGTCGGTGGGGGCGGGGGGTTCTAGCTCTGTAAACCTAGGCTAGCCTGGAGCCCTCAATCTTGTCTTCACTTTCAGAATGGTGGAATTAAAAGTGTGCACTACTACACAGTGCAATGTTCTGGAGAGTTAAAACTTTTCTATTTGTGCAAAGTGATTTTTTAAAGCTTAGACTATTCCATCATCTCTTTTGTTTTGGTTTGTTTTGTTTTCGAGGTAGGGTCTTGCTCTAGCTCAGGCTGACCTGGAATTCACTATGTAGTCTTAGAGTAGCCTTGAACTCACGGCATTCCTCCTACCTCTGACTCCTGAGTGCTGGGATTAAAGGCGTGCACCACCACACCTGACATTCTTTTTTATAAATAAATTAAATAAATATTTGTATTATATTTATTATATTAAATTATTATATTTATAATAATATTATAAATATAAACACACTCACACATACATATAACATAGGTTACAGTCTTGTATGGCTTTTACCCCATACCCATTTCCCTGGGGCCCTCCTCAGTGGGGTTATCGGTGTTCACTATGGGGTAATTGGGGAGCTCTGTTAGTTTTGGGGTGGGGGAAGCTGTACCTTAGGATATTTCTATCTACCCTGTGGCTCTTACAATCTTCCGGTCTCCTCTTCTGCAACAATTCTTGAGCCTTGAGTGTGTTAGCACTTGGTTTTTAGTGTTGAGTTACACTGGCATTAGTTTTATTGTTGAATGGATTTGGAACAGATTTTTAGTTAAGGAGTGACATCCTGTGGCCTTGTGCAGTAATTACAATGAAAAACATTACCTAGAGTAATGAGTGATAATTACCAGAGATCAGGCTTTGCTGTCAGGAATGTTCCCAGGTAGGAAAGGGGAGAGATGGCTTAGCAAGGATTATTGCGTCAGAAGCCCATGTTCGACTCCCCAGATCCCACCTAAGCCAGACACACAAGATGAAGCATGCAGAAGGCCACACATGAGCACAAGGTGGCACACGCACCTGGAGTTTGAATACAGTGGCTGGAGACCCTAGCGTGCCAATTTTCTCTCTCTCTCTCTCTCTCTCATTCTTGTTCTCGCTCTCTCTCTCTCTTATAATAGAAAAAAAAAATGCCAGTCTAGTGGGCTTGCCTCAGAAAAAAATAAGAACATACAGAAATGTGCTACAACATATCAGAAAAAGATGATTTTAAAACTCACAGTAGCCGGGTGTGGTAGCACACACCTTTAATCCCAGCACTTGGGAGGCAGAGGTAGGTGGTGGATCACCGAGAGTTCAAGGCCACCCTGAGACTACATAGTGAATTCCAGGTCAGCCTGGACTAGAGTGAGACCCTACTTCGAAAAACAAAAACAAACAAACAAATAAAATTTACAGCTGGGTATACACCTTTAATCCCAGCACTCAGAAGGCAGAGGTAGGAGGATCCCTATGAGTTCAAGGCCAACCTGAGACTACATAATGAATTCCAAGTTCAGCCTGGGCTACAGCAAGATGCTACCTCAAACAAAAACAAACAAACAAACAAAAGACCCACAGTAAAATAACCATAACACATATGAGCCTGGAGGCTGAGACAAAATTACAAGTTTGAGGCCAACCTAGACTACATAGTGATTTCCAGGCCAGTGTGAGATACAGTGATATCCTGTCTGCAAAAACAAAAGAGGCCAGGTGTGGTGGTGCACACTTTTAATCCCAGCACTTGGGAGGCAGAGGTGGGAGTATTGCCATGAGTTCGAGGCCACCCTGAGACTACATAGTGAATTCCAGGTCAGCCTAGGCTACAGCGAGACCCTACCTCAAAAAAACAAAAAAGGGTCTGGAGGAATGGCTAAGCGGTTAAGGCATTTGCCTGCAAAGCCAAAGGACCCAGGTTCGATTCCCCAGGACCCACATTAGCCAGATGCACAAGGAGGCACACACATCTAGAGTTCGTTTGCAGTGGCTAGAGGTCCAGGTGCACCCATTCTCTCTCTTTCTCTCTCTCCCTCTTTCTCTGTCAAATAAACAAAAATAAATAAATAAATATTAAAAGAGAGAGAGAGAGAACCATAATATAAAATTTACCAGGCTGGGAAGATGGCTCCATGGTTAAAGGCACTTGCTTGCAAAGCCAGATGGTCAGGTTCGATTCCTCAGAACCCACTTAAAGTCAGATGCACAAAGTGGCATATACATGAATTTGTACTTTGTGTGCAGTGGCTGGATTAAAGGCTTATGCCACTATGCCTGGCTTCCTTATGCTTTTTTTTTTCTTTTCTTTTGTGGTTTTGATTTGCTTTTTTAATTAATTAATTTATTTAACTTTTTGTTCATTATTTCTTTATTTATTTGAGAGTGACAGACAGAGCGAGAAAGGCAGATAGAGAGAGAGAGTGAATGGGCATGCCAGAGCCTCCAGCCACTGCAAACGAACTCCAGATGCGTGCATCTGGCTAACGTGGGTCCTGGGGAATCAAGCCTCAAACCAGGGTCCTTAGGCTTCACAGGCAAGCACTTAACCACTAAGCCATCTCTCCAGCCCTGATTTGCTTTTTTTTTTTTTTTTTTTTTTTAATTTATTAGAGGTTGGGAGGGGAGGGAAAGAATGGACACTCCAGGGCCTCTAGCCACTGCAGATGAACTCCAGATGCATGTGCCACCATGTGCATCTGGCTTATGTGAGTAATGCGGAATAGAACCTGGGTCCTTAGACTTAGCAGGAAAGTGCCTTAACCACTAAGCTATCTCTTCAACACTTGATTTGCATTTGTGTTAATGTTTCATTTTTCTTTATTTATTTGAGAGACAGAAAGAAAGAGAGAATGGATGCACCAGGGCCTCCAGCCATTGTAAACAAACCCCAGACACATGTGCCACCTTGTGCAACTGACTTACATGGGTTCTGGGAAATCGAACGTGGGTCCTATGGCTTTGCAGGCAAGTGCCTTAAGTGCTAAGCCATCTCTCCAGCCCTCTCAAATTATATTGTAAGATTTTTATACAGGATAATTTCTCAGACTTGTTTTATACTTAATGAAACGTTCAAGTGCCAGGTGTGGTGGCGCACGCTTTTAATCCCAATACTCAGGAAGCAGAGGTAGGAGGATTGCTGTGAGTTTGAGGCCACCCTGACACTACATAGTGAATTCCAGATCAGCCTGGGCTAGACTGAACTTGGAAAAAAAAAAAAAGAGTTCATGCACTGCTGAGAAGGTGTCTTCCCTATCCTTGGGTATCATATTCTGTGGCTATCTTTAAATCCAGTTGATCCAGTTGCTCTATGGTATAATTTAGCTCTGACATATATAATTTTTTGCCGATTTTTAGTTTGGAAGACCCATCTAGATGTGAAAGTGTGGTATGGAAGTCTCACACTATTATTATGTTGGAACATAAGTGGCCGTTTAGCATCTGTTTTATGAAATTGGAGACCCCAGATGCATGAGTCCTCACAATAGTTATCCTCTCAAGTTGTTCCCTTTGTTAATATGTAATGACCTACTTTATCGCTTCTGACTAGTTTTAGTTTGAAGTTGACTTTATCAGATAAAAGAATTGCTATGTCAATCTACAGGCAGAGTAGTGACCACTGGGGAGACTCAAAACTCATCAAAGTGTTGAGAAAAAGTAACAGTGGAATGCTCAGCACTTAGTGAGACATCTCAATCACACCCTCATAGGCCTAGGGACTACTGCAGAACAGGTGGCTGAAAGCATGTAAGAGCCAAAGAAAGGGGAAGAGTGCTTACAATACTGTCTTCAGGTACCAAGTGGCCTTGATATTCCTGACCTCATAGTAGCTGGTGCTATCTACACAAGACCTGCACAACAGAAGGAAAAAAATGATGACATTAAAATAGAAGAAGCTGGGCATGGTGGCGCACACCTTTAATTTCAGCACTTGGGAGGCAGAGGTAGGAGAATCACCAAGAGTTTGAGGCCATCCTGAGACTACATAGTTAATTCCAGGGGACCCTACCTTGAAAAAAAAAAAAAAAGAGTGCTGGGTGTGGTGGCACATGCCTTTAATCCCAGCACTTGGAAGGCAGAGATAGGAGGATTGTTGTGAGTTCGAGGCCATCCTGAGACTACATAATGAATTACAGGTCAGCCTGGGCTAGATCGAAACCTTACCTTAAAGAAAAAGATTGTGTGTGTGTGTGTGTGTGTGTGTGTGTGTGTGTGTGTGAGAGAGAGAGAGAGAGAGAGAGAGAAGACAGAGAGAGAGAGAATTGGCATGCCATGGCCTCAGCCACTGAAATCCAACTCCAGACACTTGTGCCACCTAGTGCACATGTACAACCTTGCACTTGCATCACCTTTGTGCATCTGGCTTATATGGGATCTGGAGAGAGATTGAACATGGGTCCTTAGGCTTTGCAGCACCATAACCACTAAGCCATATCTCCAGCCCAAGGGTATTGTATATATGTAAGTAAATGAACAGATTATTGGGGGTGCAATCACCTGAGGTCTGGGAAGGGAATGAGTAAATAAAGGGTGGGAGGAGAGTTAATCAAAATTTAAGATGTTATCCATAAGCCTTATGGAAACCTACTTTTTTTTTATAATGGCACAACCAGAAGCCATTGATTATTACTAGAAAAAAAATTCAGTGCCAGGGATGGGATACCTTCCAGTGAGTTCTTGGCCAAGGAGATTCCTGATGCCTCCAAAACATTACAGGACATTGCCATGGTTCTTAGTTTCCCACCAGAACTAGATGGTAAGACACTGTTGCTGAAGACTCCACATGCTTGGGCTGCAAGGTCACTGAGAAACCAAGTTGGAGCTGAGGAGAAAACCTCTTCCCTGTGCACCAGCTGACAGAAATCAGGAGAAAGCTATGCTGAATGCAACCTTGTGGGAGAGAGAAGTCACTAGTGGTGGTAAACAACAGTGGACATTTCAAGCCTTAAGTTTGGCCAGGTAGGCCAACGGGTGCAATAGTGACATGTCTGTTATGGTGGAAACCAACCACTCTCTAATTGGACTGGAGGCCCACTGCATACCCATATATTAATGCTTCTCTCACTTTTGGTTAGAGAAACTTCTCTTTATAGATGGCGGTGACCACTGGGATGACTCAAAAGGCATGATAGTGCTGAGAAGAAGTGACAGTGGAGTGTTAAGTACTGAGACATTTCTATCACACCTTCTAAGACTCAGGGTCCATTGCAGAATAGGTGGTAGAAAGAATGTAGGAACCAAAGGAAGAGTAGGACTGCTTACAATACAATCGTCCAGACACAAAATGGCCTGAATATCCATGACCTTGCAGTACCTGATACCAAGTATACAAGGCCTTCATAATTGGAGGAAAATATGATGACATCAGAATACAAGAGAAAGCACGGTGTGGTGGCCTACACCTTTAATCCCACCACTTGGAAGGCAGAGGTAGGAGGATCACTATGAGTTTGAGGCCACCCTGAGATTACATAGTAAATTCTAGGTCAGCCTGAGCTAGAGTGAAACCCTACCTTGAAAACAACAACAACAACAACAAAAAAAAAACCCAAACAACAACAACAACAAAAATACAAGATATTGCTGAAGACTCCACATACTTGGGTGGCAAGGCCACTGAGAAATTCTACTGGAACTGAGCTGATAACCTCCTCCATGTAGACCAGCTGACAGAAAGCTGGAAGAAGCCATTCTACATGCAGTTCAATGGGAGAGAGATATCACCAGTGAAGATACTCAGCAGTGGACACTGAAAGCCTTATAATTGGCCAGCCAGGCCAAATGAGCCAACGGGTGCAATAGTGGCCCGTCTATCATGGTGGAAACCAACCGCCCTCCAATTGGACTGGTGGCCCGCTCCATGGGGGGGAATACATCCCTGATACTGAAAACTTAAAACGGGTAGTCATGAGCCCTAGGGGAGTAACATCTGCTGATGTCTGGAAAAGTGTATATACTATGCTTATCATACTGCCCAGTAAGCATTTTTCTTAATATTTATACCCTTATATTAACGCTACTCTCATTTTGGGTAGAGAATCTTCTCTTTACAGATGGCAGTGACCTTGGGATGACTCAGAAGGTATCACGGTGCTGGAAAGAAGTGACTGGAGTACTAAGTAACATCTTGATCACATCTTCCAAGGCTCAGGGTCTAATGCGGAAGAGGTGGCAGAAAGAATGTAAGAGCCAAAGGAAGGGTAGGACTCCTTACAACGTGCTCCCTCCAGACATAAAATGGCCTGGATATCCATGACCTCATAGTACCTGACACTACCTACACAAGACCATCATAAGAGGAGGAAAAGATCATAACATCAAAATGAAAGAGAGACTGATTGAGATGGGGAAGGGATATGATGGAGAATGGAATTTCAAAGGGGAAAGTGGGGGGAGGGAGGGTAGCACCATGGGATATTTTTTATAATCATCGAAAAATGTTAATAAAAATTAAGAAAAAAAAAAAAAAAACAAGGCTACCCTGGGATTACATAGTGAATTCCAGGTCTAGAGTAAGACCCTACCTCAAAAAAACAAAACAAAACAAAAAAAGGTTTTATTTTAATTAAATTTATTTTATTTTAATTAAAAAAAAAAGATGACTGGGGCCAGAGTGTGATGGTGCACACCTTTAATCCCAGCACTCGGGAGGCAGAGGTAGGAGGATCACCATGAATTCGAGGCCACCCTAAGATTACATAGTGAATTCCAGGTCAGGCTGGGCTAGAGTGAGACCCTACCTCAAAAAAAAAGGTGACTGGGGGGCTAGAGAGATGGCTCAGTGGTTAAAGGCACTTGCAAAGCCTACCAGGCTGGGTTCAATTCTCCAGTACCCAGATAGAGCCAGACAAAGTGGTGCATGCATCTAGAGTTTGTTTGCAGTGGCGAAGAGACCCTGGCACGCCATGCTTTCTTTTTCTCTCTCAAATAAATAAATAAATAAAAATATAAAAAAAATACAAAAGAGACTAATTGAGAGGGGGAGGGGATATGATGGAAGGTGGATTTGTGAAGGGGAAGATAGGGGAGGGGAGGAAACTATGGGTCATTGTCTATAGTTACTGAGGTTGTGAATAAGAAAAGTAAAAAACAACAAAGTTGGGTATGGTGGTGCACACTTTTAATCCCAGCACTTGGGAGGCAGAGGTAGGAGGATTGCTGTGAGTTTGAGTCCACCCTGAGACTACATAGTGAATTCCAGGTCAGCCTGGGGTAGAGTGAGACCCTACCTCAGAGAAAAAAAAGTTGAAAAAATTATTTTTTTCTTTAAAAAAAAAAATATATATATATATTTGAGAGAGAGAAAGAGGCAGGAAGAAAGAGAGAGAGAGAGAGAGAGAGAATGGGCATGCCAGGGCCTACAGCCACTGCAAATGAACTCCAGATGCATGCCCCCTTGTGCACCTGGCTTAAATGGGTCCTGAAGAGCAGAACCAGAATCCTTTGGCTTTGCAGGCAAACACCTTAACCACTAAGCCATCTCTCCAGCCCTAAAAATATATTAAAAACCCCACCATATTAACAAGCTATACCACTCCTGAGCATGAACCCAAAGAACTCTATAATCTACCACAAAGACACAAGCACATCTTCCTACCTCAGCCTCCCAAGTGCTGAGATTAAACCACACCTAACTATAATGGAAATTTTTTTTTTAGCCATAAAGAAAAATAAAATTTGGACTGGGGAAGCATCCCAACTGGTAGAGTGTACACAAAGTCCCGAGTTCATTCTTCAGCACAAACCAGGCATAGTGGTGCACATCTGTGGTCCCAGCACTCAAGAGGTAGAGGCAGGAAAGTCAGAAGTTCAAGGCCATCCTCAGCTTGCTCTAATAACGAAACAACTATAGATAAAAGGACCAAACTCCAGCAATATGTAACAAGTGGATTAATCTCACACCCATAATACCAAGTAAATGCAGAATGACATATAAAACAGCTCATATTGGGCTGGAGAGATGTTGCGGTGGTTAAAGGTGCTTGTTTGCAAAGCATAACAGCTGGGTTAAAGTCCCCAGTACCCATGTAAAGCCAGATGCACAAAGTGGTATATGCATCTTGAGTTCCTTTTCAGGGGCAAAAGGCCCTGGTACACCAATTCTCTCTCTCTCTCTCTCTCTCTCTCGCTCTGCTTGCAAGAAAATGATAAAATATTTTTAATTATTTATTTTTATTTATTTGACACAAAGAGAGAGAAAGAAGCAGAAAGAGAGAGAGAGAGAGAGAGAGAGAGAGAGAGAGAAAATGATAAGATATTTTTGAAGCCCATATTGCATGATTCCATTTATGTGACATTCTGGAATAAACTAAACTAATCCATGGAAAGAAAAATACCAGAACAAAACTGACTCTGGGGGATGAGTGGAAGTGTATGGCCAACAAAGAGATATCAAGAAACTCTTAGGGGTTGTGGCAATAGTCTATTATCTTCTCAAAAATTTTATTTCAATGGACACTATCTTAGGGTGAAAGGATGGAAAATAGGATTTCAAGCAAATGGGCCTAGAAAACAAGCAGGTATTGTTGTTATCCTAACAACTGACAGGATAGACTTCAACCCAATATTAGGAAAGATAAAGAAGTTCACTTCTTTGGCAAAAATACCAAAAATACTCATTGAAGAAAAGACAGCTTCTTTAAAATTGTGAAAATGTTAATCTCACCAAAAGAAATCTACACATTTAATGCACCCCCCATCAAAATTTTAATGGAATTCTTCACAGAAATAGAAAAAACCAATCCGACTTCTGGGTAAGATGGCTGCATAGGAGTCACGCCAAACCAGCCTAGGAAAGGATTTAAGCAAAACCACAGCAAAATACACTTTTCTTCTGAAAAGTGAAGGTGTATAGGTTTTTATCAGCCACAGTGGAGAAGCAAGAGGGACCAAGATCCACCAGAAAGGAGGAAACGGGGCAGAATCCCACCTGCTAAGGTGCTTGCTGCCCCAATCTGTGCAGAACAGCATCCCGCCCAGCCTAGCTGCAGAAGCAGAGAGCAAGCAAGGGGATTTTCTAACCTCGTCAGCCTCCTTGCAAAGTCAAGAAACTTGAAGGGGAGACAGCAGAGACCAGCTGAAGGGGATATCAGCTGAGCAGTTCCAGTAGAACTCCAGGCTTCCTGCACTCTCCCATTCCCCAACCATCAGAACTGTGAACCTCCAGAGAACCCATCCAGCCCCTGATCCTGCACAGCTGATCAGAGCACCAGCGCCACAGCACAACACAGAGGGACTGAGGTGGGCACTCATCAATTGACAAGTCATCCTGGCAAAAAATAAACAGAGAGACATCTGGATTAAATCATATCATGGAACAAATGGACTTAACAGATATCTACAGAATATTCTATCCAAACACTGCAGAACATATATCTTTCTCAGCAGCACATGGAGCATTCTCCGAAATAGACCATATATTAGGACACAAAGCAAATCTTAACAAATACAGGAAAACTCAAATAAACCCTTGTACTCTATCTGACCACAGTGGAATTAAACTACAAATCAGCAACAAGAAAAACTACAGAGCATACAGAAATTTATGGAGACTAAACAGTAAACTATTGAATGTTGAATGGGTCATTGAAGAAATCAGAAAGGAAATCAATAAGTTCATAGAATCAAATGATGATGGGAATACAAAATACCAAAACCTTTGGGACACAATGAAGGCAATCCTAAGAGGGAAATTTATAGCTCTAAGTGCCTATATTAAGGAAATTAGAAGATGCCGGGTGTGGTAGTGCATGCCATTAATCCCAGCATTTGGGAGGCAGAGGTAGGAGGATCGCCATGAGTTCGAGGCCACCTTGAAACTACATAGTTAATTCCAGGTCAGCCTGGGCCAGAATGAGACCCTACCTCGAAAAACCAAAAAAAAAAAAAAAAAAGCTGGTAGTGGTGGCACACGCCTTTAATCCCAGCACTCAGGAGGCAGAGGTAGGAGGATCGCCATGAGTTTAAGGCTACTCTGAGAATACAGAGTGAATTATTTCAGGTTAGCCTGGACTAGAGTGAAACCCTACCTTAAAAAAAAAAAAAAAAAAAAAAAGGAATTAGAAGCTGGGCATGGTGGTGCACACCATTAATCCCAGCACTTGGGAGGCAGAGGTAGGAGGATCTCCATGAGTTCAAGGCCACCCTGAGAATACAGAGTGAATTCCAGGTCAGCCTAGGCTAGAGTGAGACCCTACCCTGAAAAACCAAAAAAAGAAAAAGAAAAAAGAAAGAAAGAAAGAAGTTAGAGCATTCACAAGTAAACAATTTAATGCTTCACCATAAAGCCTTGGAAAAAGAAGAACAAGGCAAACCAGAAATCAGCAGATGGGAAGAAATAATAAAGATTAGGGCAGAAATTAATGGAATAAAAACCAAAAATAAAAAAAAAACCAAAAAGATCAATGAGCCAAAGAGTTGGTTCTTTGAAAGGATAAACAAGATTGATAAACCCTTAGTAAATCTGACTAAAAGAGAAAGAGAAGAGACACAGATTAATAAAATTTAATTAATTAAGAAAAAGGCACCATTACAACAAAAGAAATTCAGAAAATCATAAGGGCATACTTTAAGAATATATGCACCTCAAAGTTTGAAAATATGAAAGAAATGGATGATTTCCTTGATTCATATGACTTACCAAAATTAAATCAAGATGAGATAAACCATTTAAATAGACCTATAACAAGTACAGAGATCTAAGCAGTTATAAAAAGTCTCCCAACTAGCCTGGTGTTGTGGTGCACGCCTTTAATTCCAGCACCTGGGAGGGAGAGGTAGGAACATTGCCAAGAGTCCAAGGCCACCCTGAGACTTTATAGTGAATTCCAGATCAGCCTGAGATAGCATGAGACCCTACCTTGGAAAACCAAAAATGAAAAGTAAGAAGTCTCCCAACTAAAAAATGTCCACGCCCAGATGGATTCACTAGTGAAGTTTAACAGGCCTTCATGGAAGAACTAATACCACAGTTTCTCAAACTTTTCCATAAAATGGAAAAAGAAGGAATTCTAATAAACTCTTTCTATGAAGCCAGCATCACCCTAATACTAACACCAGACAAAGACAGAACAAAAAAAGAAAATTACAGACCAATCTCCCTCATGAACATAGATGTAAAAATTCTCAACAAAATATAGGCAAACAGAATGCAAGAATCTATCAGAAAGATTATTCACGCTCACCAAGTAGGCTTTATCCCAGAGATGCAGGGATGGTTCAACATAAGCAAACTGATAAATGTAATACACTATATAAATGGACTGAAGGATAAAGGTCACATGATCATTTCAATAGATGCACAAAAGGCATTTGACAAAATCCAGTATCCCTTCATGGTAAAAGTTCTGCAGAAAGTGAGAATAGAAGGAACATATCTCAACATAAGAGCTATTTATGACAAACCTACAGCCAACATAATACTAAATGGGCCATTGTGGAAATCAGTGTGGAGGTTTTTGAGACAGCTAAAAATAGATTTACCATATGACCCAGCTATAGAACTCCTAGGAATATATCCTAGTGACTCTTCTCACTACCTTAGAGGTACTTGCACAACCATGTTTTTGCTGCTCTAATCATTGTAGCTAGGAAATGGAACCAGCCTAGATGTCCCTCAACAGGTGAATGCATAATAAAGATATGGTACATTTACACAATGGAGTTCTATTCAGTGGTAAAGAAAAAGGAAATTATGAAATTTGTAGGGAAATGGATGGATCTGGAAAGGATTGAGGTAACCCAAGCCCAGAAAACCAAACACTGCATAGTCTCTCTCATTTGTGGATCCTAGCTACAAATGTTTAGACTTGTGTGAGAGATAGAACCAAAAATTGGTAGCAGAGGCCAGTGAGCAAGAGAGAGGCTATTAGGGAGAGAGGAAAGGGAAGGACTTAAGGGGATGGTATTATTTACATGTAAGTAGAAGAACAGATTACAGGGAGTTGAATGGCCTAAGTGAGGCCAGGGGAAGAGATTGAGTAAAAGAAGGGTGAGGAGAGGATCAATAAAAATTCAAGATATTCTGAATAAGACATATTCTGAAAGCTTACTTTTTTGGATAATGGCATATCCAGAAGCCATAGATTGTTACTAGAAAATTTTCAGTGCCAGGGATGGGATACCTTCCAGTGAGTTGTTGGCCAGAGAGGTCCCTGCTGCCTCCAAAACATTACAGGCTATTGCCAAGGCACTTGGTTTCCCATGAGAAACAGATGGTAAGATGCTATTGCTGAAGACTTCACATGCCTGGGTGGCAAGGTCACTGAGAAATCAAGCTGGGACTGATCTGAAAACCTCCTCCCTGTAGATTAGCTGACTGAAAGCTGGAAAAAGCTGCACTGCATGCAGCCCTATGGGAGACAGAAGTCATCAGTGGTGAAAACAGTGGACACTGGAAGTCTCAAGTTTGGCCAGACAGGCCAAATGATCGAGCAGGTGCAATAATGGCATGTCTGCTCTGGGGGAAATCAACTGATTTCTAATTGGACTGACCCCACTCTATGGGAGGGAATACATGCTTGGTACTGAAAACCTAATCAATAGCCTATGGCAGGGGAGGTCATGAGCCTTAAGGGTATAAAGTCTGTTCTTGTCTGGCTAAATGCATGTATTATTCTCAAACTGCCCTGTAAGCACAACACTTAATGTTAATATTTGTATATTAATGCTACTCTCACTTTTGGTTAGACAAGCTTCTCTTTTCAGATGGCAGTGACCACTGGGACCACAAAAGGCAACATAGCACTGAGAAGAAGTGATGGAGTGCCCAGCCCTGGGTCCATTGCGGAAGACATGGTGGGAAGAATGTAAGAGCCAAAGGAAGGGTACGACTCCTTACAATGTACCTGTCCAGACAGAAATTGGCTTCAATATCCACGACTTCACTGTGCCTAGCCATACCTTCACAAGACCTTCATAATAGAAAAAGACGATGACATCACAATAAAAGAGAGACTAATGGAGAGAGGGAGGGAATATGATGGAGAGTGATGTTGTGAAGGGGAAGGTGGGGAGGAGAGAGAATTATCATGGTTTATTGTCTGTAAGTATAGAAGTTGTCAATTAAAAAATCCTAAAATTCATTTGGAAGCACAATAAACCTTGAATATAAAAAAGGAAGAAGACAGTCTCTTCAACAAATGTTGCTCAGAAAACTGGATATCTATATGTAGAAGGATGAAAATAGATTCCTATTTCTCTCCATGCACAATAATCAAGTCCAAATATATGAAAGACCTTAGTATTAGACCTGTAAATCTGAAACTGCTAGAGGAAGAAGCAGGGGAAAAATTTCAACATATTGGCATAGGCAATGACTCTCTGAATATAACCCCAGTTGCTCAGGAAATAAAACCATTAATCAACCACTGGGACCTCATGAAATTACAAAGCTTTTGTATAGCAAAGGACACTGTGAATAGAGCAAAGAGGTAATCTACAGAATAGGAAAAAATCTTTGCCAGTGATACATCTGACAGAGAATTAACATCCAGGATATACAAAGAACTCAGAAAACTAAATAATAAAAAATCAAACAACCCAATTAAAAAAATGGGCTATGGCCGGGCATGGTGGCCTTTAATCCCAGCACTCCAGAGGCAGAGGTAGGAGGATTGCTGTGAGTTCAAGGCCAGTTTGAGATTACGTAGTGAATTCCAGGTCAGCCTGGGCTAGAGTGAGACCCTACCTCAAAAAAAAAAAAAAAAAAAAAAAAGGCTATGGAACTATATAAAGAGTTCTCAAAAGAAAAAATACAGATGGCAGATGGCCTATAAGCATCTTAAAAATATTCTATATCCTTAGCCATCAGGGAAATGCAAATTAAAACTACTTTGAGATTCCATCTCACTCCTGTCAGAATAGCTGTTTATTATCAAGAAAACAAATGACAATAAATGTTGGCGAGTATGCAGAAAAACCCTTCTACACTGTTGGTGGGAAAGTAAACTGGTACAGCCATTGTGGAAATCAATGTGGAGGTTCCTGAGACAGCTAAAAATGGATTTATCATAACCCAGTGATACCACTCCTAGGCATATATCCTAAGGATTCTTTTCACTATCTTAGAGATACTTGCACATCCATGCTTATTGGCACTCTGTTCACAATAGCTAGGAAATGGAACCAGCCTAGATGTTCCTCAACTGATGAATGGATAATGAAGATGTGGAACATTTATACAATGGAGTTCTATTCAGTGGTAAAGAAAAATGAAATTCGCAGGGAAATGGATGGACCTAGAAAGGCTTATACTAAGTGAGGTAACCCAGGGCCAGAAATCTAAATGCCACATATTCTCCCTCATATGTGGATCCTAGCTACTTGCATGTATCAGACTTGTGTGTGAGTTGGAATAAAACTCAGTAGCACAGGCCAGTAAGCTAGAAAGGGACTAAAAGGGACAGAAGAGAGGGGAGGATTTAAGGGGATGGTATTGTATATATATAAGTAGATGAACAGATTACTGGGGCTGGAATGGCCTAATTGAGTTCAGGTGATCATAATGAGTAAAGGGTTGGGAGGAGGGTTAATAAAAATCTAAGGGGGGGGCTGGAGAGATGGCTTAGTGGTTACGTGCTTGCCTGTGAAGCCTAAGGACCCCAGTTCCAGGCTCGATTCCCCAGGTCCCACATAAGCCAGATGCACAAGGGGGCACACTCATCTGGAGTTCATTTGCAGTGGCTGGAGGCCCTGGTGCACCCATTCTCTCTCTCTCTACCTATCTGCATTTCTCTCTCTGTCACTCTCAAATAAATAAATAAAAACAAAAACAAAAATCTAAGAGGGTATGAATAAGCTGTAATGGAAAACTACTTTTATGGACAATGGCACACCCAGAAGCTATACATTGTTACTAGAAAAAAATTTAGTGCCAGGGATGGGATACCTTCCAGTGAGTTGTTGGCCAGGGAGGTCCCTGATGCCCCCAAAACATTACAGGCCATTGCTAAGGCTCTTGGTTTCCAACTGGGAATAGATGATTAAGACCCTATTGCTAAGCTGGGCGTGGTGGTGCATGCCTTCAATCCCAGCACTCGGGAGGCAGAGGTAGGAGGATCACCATGAGTTCAAGGACACCCTGAGACTACACAGTGAATTCCAGGTCAGCCTGGAGTAGAGTGAAACCCTACCTTGAAAAACCAAAAAAAAAAAAAAAAAAAAAAAAAGACCCTATTGCTGAAGACTCCACATATTTGGGCTGCAAGGTCACTGAGAAGTCCTTCTTCTTCTTCTTCTTCTTTTTGTTTTGTTTTGTTTTGTTTTGTTTTTCGAGGTAGGGTCTCACTCTAGCTCTCAGGCTGACCTGGAACTCACTATGTAGGCTCAACGTAATCTCAAACTCATGGCGATCCTCCTACCTCTGCCTCCCGAGTGCTGGGATTAAAGGCGTGCGCCACCACGCCCGGCTGAGAGAACTCTTTCTTGAGCTGAGCTGAAAACCTCTTCCATGTAGACAGCCGATATAAAGCTGGAAAAAGCTACGCTATATGCAGCCCTATGGAAGAGAGAGAAGTCATCAATGGAGATAAACATCAGTGGACACTATAAGCCTTAAATTTGGCCAGCCAGGCCAAATGAGCCAATGGGTGCAATAGTAGAATATCTGTTATGGGGATAACCAAATGCTCTCTAATTGGACTGAAGACCTGCTCCATGGGAGGGAATATATATCTGTTGCTATATATATATATATATATGTATATATATATATATATATATATATATATATGTATATATATATATATGTGTGTGTGTGTGTGTGTATGTATGTATATATATATATATATGTATGTATGTATGTATGTTACCTATGATGGGGAAGTCATGAGCCCTAAGGATGTAACACCTTCTGGTGTCTAGCTAAATGCATATATTATGCTCACCAAACTGCCCAATAAGCACTTCTCTTAATGTTCATACCAATATAGTAATGCTCCTCTCATTTTTGGTTAGAGAAGCTTCTCTTTTCAGAAGACAGTGACCTTTGGGGTGACATAAATGTACCATATTGCTGAGAGGAAGTGACAGGGGACTGCAGCACTGAAACATCTCTATCACACTTTCCAAGGTCAGGGTCCATTGTGGAAGAGGTGGAAGAAAGAATTTAAGAGCCAAAGGAAGGGTAGGTGTGGTGGTTTGAGTCAGGTGTCGCCCATAAACTTAGGTGTTCTGAATGCTAGGTTCCCAGATGATGGAGATTTGGGAATTACCGCTTCTTGGAGGCAGTGTATTGTTGTAGGCGGGCTTATGAGTGTATAGCCAGTTTCCCCATGCCAGTGTTTGGCACACTCTCCTGTTGCTATGGTCCACCTTATGTTGGCCAGGGGATGATGTCCACCCTCTGCGCATGCCATTGTTTTCTCTGCCATTGTAGAGCTTCTCCCTCAAGCCTGTAAGCCAAAATAAACCTCTTTTCCCCTCACCAACCTGCTCTTTGTTGGGTGATTTCTATCAACAATGTGAATCTGACTGCAACAGTAGGACTGCTTACAATGCAATCTTCCAGACACAAAATTGCCTGGATATCCATCACTTTGTAGTGCCTGGCACTACCTACACAAGACCCTCATAATTTTTTTTTTTTCCTGTTGTTGTTTGGTTGGTTTTTCAAGGTAGGGTTTTACTCTAGCTCAGGCTGACCTGGAATTCACTATGTATCCTCAGGGTGGCCTCGAACTCACAGCAATCCTCCTACCTCTGCCTCCTGAATGTTGGGATTAAAGGCGTGCGCCATTACAGGCTAGGCTCATAATTGGAGGAAAATATGATGACATCAAAATACAAGAGTGACAGGCTGGAGAGATGGCTCAGCGGTTGAGCACTTGCCTGTGAATCCTAAGGACCCCAGTTCAAGGCTTGATTCTCCAGGACCCACGTAAACCAGATGCACAAGGTGGCACATACCTATGGAGTTCGTTTGTAGTGGCTGGAGGCCCTGACGCGCCCATTCTCTCTCTATCTGCCTCTTTCTCTCTCTGTCTGTTGCTCTCAAATAAATTTAAAAAAAATACAAGAGTGACTAATTGAGAGAGGGAGGGGATATGATGGAGAGTGGAGTTGTGAAAGGGAAAGCAGGGTAGAGGGAATTATCATGGTTTATTATCTATAATTATGGAAGTTTTCAATAAAATTAATATTTTCAACACAACTGATTTTTTTTTCAAAAATAATTTTATTTATTTTCAAGATAAGCTCCAGTTATGCAGACCAGGCTGGCCTTGAACTTGAAATCCTCCTGCTTCTACCTTCTCAATGCTGGGATGTGCACCACAATAACCATCCATCATTGATTCTTTTCTTTTTCTTTCTCTTTTGATTTTTCAAGGTAGGATCTCCCTCTAGCCCAGGCTGACCTGAAATTTACTACAGTCTCAGGCTGGCCTCTAACTCACAGTGATCCTCCTACCTCTGCCTCCTGAGTGCTGGGATTAAAGGTGTGTGCTACCACACCTGGTATTTCTTTTCTTTTCTTTTTTTGGTTTTTCGAGGTAGGGTCTCACTGTAGCCCAGGCTGACCTGGAATTCACTATATAGTCTCAGGGTGGCCTCGAACTCACGGCGGTCCTCCTACTTCTGCCTCCCGAGTGCTGGGATTAAAGGCGTGCGCCACCACGCCCAGCTTCGTTTTGTTTTTTTGAGGTAGGATCTCACTCTAGCCCAGGCTTACCTGGAATTCACTATGGAGTCTCAGGGTGGCCTCGAACTCATGGCAATCCTCCTACCTCTGCCTCCCAAGTGCTGGGATTAAAGGCATGTGCCACCATGCCTGGCTTTTCTTTTCTTTTTTTTAAAAATGTCTATTACTTAAAAATTTTTAAACCTTTTAAAAAATATATACATATATTTGAGAGAGAGAGAGAAAGGGAAAGGGAAAATGAAAGAATGGACACACCAGGACCTCCTCCTGCTGCAAATGAAGTCCAGATGCATGGCCCACTTTGTGCATCTGGCTTTACATGGAAATGAGGAATTGAACCCAGGCCATCAAAGTTTGCAAGCAAGTTCCTTTAACCATTAAGCTGTCTCTCCAGCCCAATGTTTTTCTTTATTTGTACTTGTGAGTGTATGGATGCACCAGGGTCTCATGACTGTAACAATGCAAAACCTCTGGCTTTATATGGGTCAATTGGGAATTAAACCAGGCTGGCCAGCTTTGTAAGTGTCTAACCATCAAGCATCTTCCCATCCCCCAACATCCTCCTCCTCCTCCTCTTCTTCTTCTTTTTATTTTTTGTAAGCAGGGACTCACTCTAGCCCATCCTACCTTGGAACTCATTTTGTAGCCCAGGATTGCCTCAAAATCATGGTTATCCTTCTACACCTGAGTCTCCTGAGTTCTGGGATTAAAGGGATATAACACCATGCATGGCCCACCACTGATTCTTAAGGTAACAGAAATAAATTAATATTTATTTAACACTTAATATTAAGTGTATTAACTAGTCATTCATTTAAGCTTTATGAGAACTGTATTTATTATTTTCAATTATGAAGCTGGGTATGGTGGCACAGGCCTTTAATCCCACCACTTGGGAGGCAGAGGTAGAAGAATCACTGTGAGTTCAAGGTCAGCCTGGGACTACAAAGTGAGTTACAGGTCAGCCTGGGCTAGAGTGCGACCCTGCTTTAAAAAAAAATTCTCAATTTGAAAACAGCCTGAAAGGACAAGGTTTTGGCAGTAAAGCCTGACCTGAACTGACATGAAGCTCTCTGTAGTATTTTATGATCTTGGCAGTGTCACACGTTTTGTCACAGAACTATAAACATATTTGATTATACAGCATGGCTGTAGAAGCTGCTAGGGTGTGTCATCATACAGGTATGTACAGTAGATCACTCTTCACAACTGTGGTAGTTTGAATGTATATCCTCCATTGACTCAGGTGTTAAAATGAAATTTTTGAGTGGGCATGGTGGTGCACGCTTTTAATCCCAGCACTTGAGAGACAGAGGTAAGAGGGTCGCCATGAGTTTGAGTGACTTCATAGTGAGACTTTGTAGTGAATTCCAGGTCAGCCTGGGCTAGAGAGAGACCCTACCTCAAAAAACAAAAAACAAAAAACAAAAAAAAAAAAGAAAAAGAAAAAGAAACTTTAAAAATATTTTATTTATTTATGACAGAGAAAGAGGGAGAGAGAGAATGGGCGCGCCAGGGCCTCCAGCCACTGCGAACGAACTCCAGATGCATGCACCCCTTGTGCATTTGGCTAATGTGGGTCCTGGGGAATTGAACCTGGGTCCTTAGGCTTCCCAGGCATACTCCTTAAACTGCTAAGCCATCTCTTCAGCCCAGAAAAAGGAACTTTTAATTTGGATACCCAGCCTCCTGACTGGAGGAGGTGTGTGTTGGGGTGGGGAAGATCCTGGGGTCCAGCCCAAAGGTGTGTTTGGGGGTGGATATGAATTCCAGCCTAAAGATTTGCAGAAAGGTGTGAGCTCTGGTGGGGGTACCTGCTGCTTCTTGCTTTTGGTGTTTGCTGGCTGGTGATGGTTTCTCTCTCTGCTTGGATTTATGAAAGGGAGTCAGCTTCTTTTGCCATAGATGGAACTTCCCTTGGATCTGTAAACTTGAAATAAATCCCTTCCTCTCATAAACACTGGTTGGATGTTCATCCCAGCAACATGAAGCTGTGTACAACCACCACCAAAGGGATTTGTAACTCAGAAACCCATATAGCAGAGGTTTCAGATAAAGATTGTGAACCAGTGTCATCCCCATTTCACAGTTAGGGGATTAATATATGGAAGGGAAGTCACTTGCTCAAGATCACACAATTAACAAAAAGAATAATTAGAGCTGGAGGGCTGGCTTAGAGGTTAAGGCATTTGCCTGCAAAGCCAAAGGACCCTGGTTTGATTCTCCAGGACCCATGTTAGCCAGATGCACACGGAGGCGCATGTGTCTGGAGTTCGTTTGCAGTGGCTAGAGGCCCTGGCACGCCCTTTCTCCCTTCCTCCCTCCCTCTCTCTCTCCCTCTTTCTCTGTCAAATAAATAAAATAATACTTTTTAAAGAATAATCAAGCTGGTTGTGGTGGTACATGCCTTTAATCCCAGCACTCAAGAGGCAGAGGTGGGAGGATTTCCGTGAGTTCAAGGCCATCCTGAGAATATAGACTACATGGTGAATTCCAGGTCAGCCTGGGCTAGAGTGAGACCCTACCTCAAAAACCAACCAACCAAACAAACAAACAAAAAACAAGAAAAAAGAAAGAAATCAGGGCAAGAGGTTTAGCCCAGTTCCAGAGTGCCTGCCTACCATAAGTCAGGCCCTGGGTTCAATCACCAGCACCAAAGGTCAATGTAGTTAATCATCTTTTTTTTTTTTTCTTTGTTTGTTTGTTTTTTTGAGGTAGGGTCTCACTCTGGTCCAGGGTGACCTGGAATTAACTATTCTCAGGGTAGCCTTGAACTCACAGTGATCCTCCTACCTCTGCCTCCCAAGTGCTGGGATTAAAGGCGTGCGCCACCACACCCGGCTTTAGTTAATCATCTTTTTGAGTGCTCACCAGGGCAGACATTTGGTTCAATGTGTCCTCATTTAACCCCCAACACAACACTATGAATGCTATTATTTAAAGCTCAGTGAAATGATATCATTTCCCTGGACACACAGCTTTTAAGCATGGTGAGATAGGGTTTTAAAAAAAGTCATACCAGGCGTGGAAGTGCACACCTATAATCCCAACACTGGGGAGGCAAGGGTAGATCGCTTTGAGTTTGAGGCCAGCCTGGAACTACAGACTGAACTCAAGGTCAGCCTGGACTAGAGTGAGACCCTACCTTGAAAAAAAAAAAAATCCTTTCTACTGAATCCAGCATGAAATCCAAAATTCCTTACTACAAGTCTTTTCTACCTCTTTCACAATCTCCTAACACAGTTGATTTATCTTAGGCTTTTGTACTAGGAATATCCCCTACCTGGAAGGCTCCTCAGATCTTCACATACAGGTTGGGGATGTAGCTCGGTTGTACAGCCTTACAGCCTTACCAGGCATGTGTGAGGCCCTGAAATCTAGCTCTGGCACCACTAAAAAACAAACACAAAACATGGAAAAAACAGCCCCCCCAAAGAAAAATTTACAGCATTTTTTTTTTTTTCGAGGTAGGGTCTCACTCTAGTCCAGGCTGACCTGGAACTCACTATGTATTCTCAGGGTGGCCTCGAACTCACGGCGATCCTCTCACCTCTGCCTCCCAAGTGCTGGGATTAAAGGCGTGCGCCACCACGCTCGGTTTTTTTGTAAAAACTTTTTTTTGCAACATCATCTTACTTACATTATAAGAGATAATTTAAAATCATGTGCCCAGCATAACAGTAGCTACTTATGTTAGTTCTTTCCCCATATACATATCCACCTTCTGAGTTAAAAAGTTCGTGTACGCTGTCCTAAATAGATGACTTCATTTTATTTTCACAGCCTTCTACAGTGCTTCTTATTTAGCAGACGACAAACAGTCCAGGGATTGGGATATAACTTCTAAAGAGTTAACAAGAAGCCAATGGGGATGTTTTATAAGCAGAAGAGGGGCATGACAAGTGGTTTTTGAAGGAACTATGGAAATATTATTTTGACTACTGGCATAAAAATAAAGATTAAGCTGGGCATGGTGGTGCAGGCCTTTAATCCCAGCACTCGGGAGGCAGAGGTAGGAGGATCACCGTGAGTTCAAGGACACCCTGAGACTACATGGTGAATTCTAGTGAATTCCAGGTCAGCCTGGATTAGAGTGAAACCCTACTTCGAAAAACCAAAATAAATAAATACAGTTTAAACCCGGCGTGGTGGTGCACCTTTAATCCCAGCACTTGGGAGGCAGAGGGAGGAGGAGCACCATGAGTTCAAGGCCACTCTGAGACTACCAAGCGAATTGCAGGTCAGCCTGGGCTAAAGCGAGACCCTACCTTGAAAAAAAAAAAAAGTTTAAGGTGTGGTCTGCAGCAAGTAACTGAAGAGTTAAATCAACAATGGGACGGGGAGAGAATGAATGAGAATACCTTTGCAAAATCTTGGGCAGAAGACCTTCCCTTCTATCCCTGTACAGAACTGCTATGACAAATAATGATGTACACCTGAGTCCCCAGAGTCATTGTATATCTTGGTCTGGTATTGTGTGGCCCAGCGTGACCTCAAACTCGGTATCTTGCTGCTTCAGCCTCCCAAGTGCTAGGAGAACAGGCGTGCACCACCACGCCCGGCTCCATGCAGCTCTTTGTCGATTTCACCGGCCCATTGGCATCGCCACGCGGGCCAAAGCCCTTAAGCAAGTGCTGGGTTTGCTTCTCTAAAAGCCGTGGGAGGAGGAGGAAGAGGAGGGTCAGGATGCCATGGAATTTAGAAACCAAGGCTTTGAACTTTCAGAACTTCAGGCACGTCATCATCTTCCTCCCCTGGAAAAAAAGAGGAACCTTATCTCGTGTCTTCACCTAGTTTTAGGGGTCACAGCACGAGCCACACGCGGGCCAGCTGACACAACCAACACATGCCCCAAATCCTTTTCGCCGGCTGGCGGAGGCGGCCGTTCGCGGGGAGATGACGTCACGTCCGGCGGGCTGACGCTCAGTCCGGCGTGCCGACGCCTGCGTCAGCAAAGAGCGGGGCTGGGGGCACCGGGTTTGAAGTGGTGCGGGTCGGAGCGCTGTCGCTTCCGTGCGTGCGTGTGCGTGTGTGCGTGCGTGGGACCCCCGGCTGCCCCGGCGCTGCGGACTCGAGTTCCGTGGGCGGCCGATGCCCGCAGGCCCGAGCCGGCCGCCCCGCTCCGCTCCGGCCGCTCCCCTGGGCGCGTTGGCCTGGGCCTGCGCCGCTGAGCCCCGGGAACGAGCGCCTCGGCGGCGCGGCGTGTAGCTCGCTCGCCCGCTCGCTGGCCGGGAGTTGCGAACCGCCGGCGCCGGCCATGGCGGTCTCCAGGTGGGTGTCGCTCGCGCCGCGCTAACGGGGAGAGGGCTCCCGGAGACGAGCGCTGCCCATTGTCGCCGGACGCCGGCGCCGCGTCGCCCACACGCCGGACTTCACCCCCGGCTCGGCGGACATTGGGGCTCGGGTTACCTCTCGTCCGTCGGCCCGAGAATGTCTTTTTCTTGTTGAAGAGACTCTCTGGCACGTTGGAACTGGTCTTTCTTCTCCTCGGCCGCGCTTCTCTGGTTTCCCTTCCTTCTTTCAGTTCTAGGAGACGCTCTTCATCTGCAGAGTTTGAGCCCCAACCTCCATTTCGTGGCTAATCTGGTAGTATAGCCGGCGAAGGGAGATTTGAATTCCAGTTCTCTAAAAGACCATCGGATTAGGCTGATAAAAGTATAATTAAAAAGAAAATGCAGCTTTAGGGAATATGTTTTCTTGAGACATTTTTCTAAAGTGTAATAACTCCTTTTGTTCAACAATCACCATTCCGTCGTCAGCTTTGTAATTTTAAGCAGATCATTGCATTAGCATCCTCATGCGAGAAACATAGATCTTAAATTGTAAAATACTGTCCAAAGCAATAAAGTCTAGGAAAACCATGGAAAAACTAACAAGACTATACTTGCCTAGCTGCCAGAGGAAAGTTTTCTCTTCCGACATGATAGAGTGCTTGGCAAACTTTGAGAAGTTTGATTTTGGTGGCCCTCTGACATTAAGTAGGGCATAGTTTCTCAGTGACAGTGAGATTCACTAAGTCCTTTAGGTTTGATGAGGTAACTTAAAAAATATTTATTTATTTATTTGAGAGAGAAAGACAGAGAGAGAGAGAGAGAGAAAGAAATAATGTGTGTTCCAGGGCATCTGGCTTAAATGGGTCCTGGGGAATCGAACCTGGTTCCTTTGGCTTTGCATGCAAGCGCCTTAACACTTAAGCCATCTCTATAGCTCTCATGATGTAACTTTTAATGAAAATTGAGTCCTTTTGCTTCATGCACTGAAAGAGATAAGTAATGAAAATACTGTTCAATTGTTTTTCTTATTTGTTTTAAAAATTGTTTACTTGAGAGGGAGGGGGAGGGGCAGATAAAGAATGGGCACACCAGGGCCTTCAGGCAGTGCAAACGAACTCCAGAAGCATGTACTACCTTATGCGGCTAACTTTACGTGGGTACTGGGGAATGGAACCTGGGTCCTTAGGCTTCCTTCGCAGGCAAGAGCCTTAACTGCTGAGCCATCTCTCCAGCCCTCATTTGGTTTTCGTAACTAGTTGAACATGTTGAGTATTTTATGTGAAGTGTGTGTTTTACAGAGAGATGCTTATCCATCCCTCACAGACTCCCCAGATAACTGATGAAATAAAACAGTGTGTGGGAGAAGCCCATGGGAGTTGTGTGAAGGGAGTTGCTAGGAACCACTAGGAATGGGTAGTACGGGGCATATAATTTCATAGGTAGACTAATCCATTCAATGTGAGAATTTTTTTTTTTTTTTTTGAGGTAGAGTCTTGCTCAAGCCCAGGCTGACCTGAATTCACTATGTTGTGTAGTCTCAGGGTAGCCCTGAACTCACTGCAGTCCTTCTGCCTCCTGAGTGATGGAATTAAAGACGCCCAGCTGAGAGAAAATTAATGACGATCCTCCTACCTCTTCCTCCCAAGTGCTGGTATTAAAAACGTGCCCCACTATGCTCAGCTTAGAAAATTCTTATTTTGGCATATGTAAAGTACCTTAAGAGGATAAAGAAGCATTTTTAATTTCTTCAAATACAGAAAGATATATCTTCTAATGTGTTAACACACATCACATGTAAATGCATAAATATATATGCTATAAGTACATTGATATATAACTGAATATGAAATTTGTTTGTCAGGCATTACCATGTTTAAATAAGTTAGTACTTCTTAGCACACTATATTTTCACAACGTTGGAGGTAGCTTTATAGAGGCAAAAATGATAGTGTATAAAAACTTTATCTAAGCCAGTTATGGTGCCTCATGTTGATGATCGCAACACTTGATAGGCCAATTTATTTAGTTATTTGAGAGAGGTGGGGCAGGGAGATAGAGAATGGGTGCACTAGGGCCTCCAGCCAATTTTATGAAAACTGCTTCTGTGCTTGGTTTAGTAATATAAATTTAAGGAAAATATTTTGAGATACCTTGTGTGTTTTGGGGATATTGGCAGTTTGGTATATATTTGTGGATTCACTTTGAATAGTAAACTTTAGTTTCACACTGGGCTTCTTGCACTAAGCATATGTCTGTAATAACTAAAGTCTCTTTCTCATTGATATTGTGGAAATTATTTAGGTAGTTTCTTTTTTTTTAAATTTTTTTGTTCATTTTTATTTATTTATTTGAGAGTGACAGACAGAGTGAGAAAGAGGGAGAGAGAGAGAGAGAGAGAATGGGCGCGCCAGGGCCTCCAGCCACTGCAAACGAACTCCAGATGCTTGCGCCCCCTTGTGCATCTGGCTAATGTGGGTCCTGGGGAATCAAGCCTCGAACCGGGGTCCTTAGGCTTCACAGGCAAGTGCTTAACCACTAAGCCATCTCTCCAGCCCAAGTAGTTTCTTTTTTTGCCCACTATAAACTTTTTTTTTTTTTTAATTTGTTTTCAAGGTAAGGTCTCACTCTATCTAGCCCAGGATTGGCCTCATACAGTAATCCTTTTACCTCTGCCTCCCAAGTGCTGGGACTAAAGGTGTATGCCACTATGCCCAGCATTAATTTTTTTTTTCTTTTTCTTTTATTGACAGTTTATACTTACAGGCAATGAACTATTGTAATTCCCTCCCCTCCCTCACTTACCCCATCACAAATCCATTCTCCGTCATATCTCCTTCCCCTCACAATTAGTCTTATTTTGATGTCATCACTTTTCCTCCTATTTTGAGGGTCTTGTGTAGGTAGTACCAGGCACTGTGAAGTCATGGATATTGAGGCCAAATTGTGTCTGGAAGATTGCATTGGAAGCAGTCCTACCCTTTCTTTGGCTCTTACATACTTTTGTTGTTGTTGTTATTGTTTTTAAAGGTAGGGTCTCACTCTAGCCCAGGCTGACCTGGATATTCACTTTGTAGTCTCAGGGTGGCCTCGAACTCATGGCAGTCCTCCTACCTGTACCTCCCGAGCGCTGGGATTAAAGGCTTGCACCACCACGCCCGGCTTGGCTCTTACATTCTTTCTGCCACCTCTTCTGCAATGGGCACTGAGCCTTGGACGGTTTGATAGAGATGTTTCAGTGCTGAATACTCTCTGTTACTTCTTCTCAGTGCTTATGGTGCCTTTTGGGTCATCCCAGTGGTCACTGCCATCTGCTTATCTAACCAAAAGTGAGAGTAGCATTAATATATGGGTATGAATGTTAAGAAAAGTGTTTACAGGGCAGTTTGGTGAGCATAACATATGCATTTAGCCAGAAAACAGCAGGCATGGCCTTGCCTGCCTTAGCCTTTTGGCTAGGTTTTCGGTATCAGGCTTTTTCCCTCCGGTGGATCGGGCCTATGGTTCAATTAGAGAGCATTTGGTTTCCCCCAGAGCAGACATGCCACTATTGCACCCGTTGGCTCATTTGGCCTGGGTGGCCCAACTTAAGGCTTGCAGTGTCTACTTTTGTTTATCTCCACTAATGTCTCTCTCCCACAGGGTTGCATGCAGTATAGCTTTTTCTAGCTTTCTGTCAGCTGGTCTGCAGGGAGGTTTTCAGCTTGATTTTGCAGTGACCTGCAGCATGAGCATGTGGAGTCTTCAGCAATAGGGTCAATTTTAAGCATTTCTAGTAGAAAGAAAGTATTAAATTGGTATAATCAGTCCCTGAATTGCAAGGTCATGAACTCTGGGAAGAATCTTTAACTTTTTCTTTCTCTCTCTACCCAGCCAGTTACTAAACCCGGTCCTGTCTTACCTTCCTAATCTTTCTGCAGGCAATCTTTTTGTCTTTGTATACCCACCACAATAGTCCTTCATCCAGTCCAATGTAGTCCATCTGTAGTCCAATACAACACCTGCAACACGGTGGTCTCTTTCCCTCTACCTCTCTCTCACCTTGTCTGGTGTCTCACATCATTCTATTCACTTCAACATGTTATTTGCTAATATGCAGATTTAACGTGACCTTTTCTGTTTGAAACTAACATTTTCTGTTGCCTTAAGATAATGTCCAAATTCCTAAACATCTTTCAAAGGATCTTCATCTTGTGTTATGTTCTCTGTATTTTTCTCCTCCCTCACTTTAATTTTCCTGTGTTTTTATAAAACTTCCAGCCTTTATCTATTGAACACTTCTTTCCCCACCACAAATCTAATTCCAGTCTTTGGTCTAAAAGTATACATGTCACTTTGTTCAGGAAGCCTTCTGGTGTTTTACTTCACCTGTGCTATTTACAGCAATGTATATTCTTGTCAGTCATAATACTTAAAATGCTTAGTGATTGACTGTTTAATTATTTTGTCCTTTACTGGATTAACCTAGTCTCTGGGAGAAAGAAATGTGTCTTTGATCTTTCTGCCTCCAGCAGGGTGCCCAGCTCCTAAGAGATGCTCAATCATTTTCTTTTCTTTTCTTTCTTTCTTTCTTTCTTTTTTTTTTTTTTTTTTGGAGAGGAAAGTTTCAATATGGTGCCCAGGCTGTTTTACCACCCCCCTCCCCCGAGTCCCTTGTCTCCCCAGTAGCTGAGACAAAGGGGTCAATGCCCTGGCATTTTTTTTTTTTTTTTTTTTTTGGTGGGGGGAGGATACTGGAGTTAGAACACAAGTCTTTAACTCTCTGCTGGCCAAGCATTATACCACTGAGCTATACCCAGTTTTTAGTACACTTTTTCTTGATTAAAAAACAAACAAACGAACAAAAAAACCAGTTCTATTTATTTATGAAAGAGGAGGGGGAGAGGAGGAGGGAGAGAATGTGCATGCCAGGGCCTCTTGTTGCTGCAAATGAACTCCAGACACATGCACCACTTTGTGCATCTAGCTTTATGTGGGTAGTGGGAAATTGAACCCAGGCCAGCAGGCTTTGCAGCAAATGCCTTTAACCACTGAGTCATCTTCCCAGCGCCACCCCTCCACTCCCCCCCCCCCCTTGAATTTTTTTCTTATTATAGTTGTTTTACTTCATGCTTCATGCCTTCTGTGACATCATAATTTATGAATAGGAGAATGCTTCTAAAGTGCTGCTTAGTTTAGCTATAAGTTTTTGTTGTTGTTTTGGGGTGCTGGTGATTGAACCTAGGAATGTGTAAAACAAAGCAAATTGGTTTACCACTGAATACATCTTTAGCCCTTGTTCGTTTTTTTAAACATATATTTAAAATTTTATCTGCATGTATGTTTGTGTGCGTGCCAGGGTGTCTTGTCACTACAAACACACACCAGACTCATGTGCCACTTTTTGCATCTACCTTTAAAATGGGTGTTGGGGGAACCAAACCCTGGGCTGATAGGCTGTGCATACAAACACCTTTAATCGCTCAGCAATCTCCCCAACCTAAGACCTTGGAAAAATTTATTTATTTTACTTATTTGACAGAAAGAGGGGGAGAGATAGAGAGAGAGAGAAAATGGACATGCCAGGGCCTCCAGCCATTGCAAATGAACTCCAGATGCATGTGCTACCTTGTGCATCTGTCTTACGTGGGTCCTAGGGAATTGAACCTGGGTCCTTTAACTTTGCAGGCAAGCGCCTTAACTGCCAAGCCATCCCTCCAGCCCCTTAAGCCCTTAAAAAAATTTAAATGTTATTTTTTATTTCTTTAGTTTTTTTTTTTTAATTTTGTTCATTTTTATTTATTTTATTTGAGAGTGACACAGAGAGAGAAAGAGGCAGATAGAGAGAAAGAGAGAGAACGGGCACGCCAGGGCTTCCAGCCACTGCAAATGAACTCCAGACGCATGCGCCCCCTTGTGCATCTGGCTAACGTGGGTCCTGGGGAATCGAGCCTTGAACCAGGGTCCTTAGGCTTCACAGGCAAGCACTTAACCGCTAAGCCATCTCTCCAGCCCTTTCTTTAGTTTTTTGAGGTAGGCCCAGGCTGACCTGGAATTCCCTGTGTAGTCTCAGGGTGTCCTTGAACTAATGGTGATTCTCCTACCTCTGCCTCCCAAGTGCTGGGATTAAAGAAAGGAGTGTGCCACCACACTCAGCAAGTTTACGTGTGTGTGTGTGTGTGTGTGTGTGTGTGTGTGTGTGTGTGTATACACATAAAATTTTATTATTTTTTTGGTTTTCCGAAGTAGGGTCTCACTCTTGCTCAGGGTGACCTGGAATTTACTATGTAGTCTCAGGGTGGCCTCAGACTCACGGTGATCCTCCTCTGCCTCCCGAGTGCTAGGATTAAAGGCATGTGCCACCACACCTGGCTGCATATTATTATTAGCTAGTTAGTATTTTTTTCTTGATCATACAAAACTTCAGGAATATAGTTATTTTTTTTCTCGGTGATTTGTGGTATAAAGTGATTCTAAACTATCTAGACATTTAGAATTTGATTGTTTTAAAAGGTTAGGGCTGTGACTTATATCTGAATTGTAATGATACACACTTTCTTAAAAAGAACTCAAGAAAAGGAAACACACTCTCTTAAAATATAAATTGCTACATATGAGCAAAACTTTGCTCAGTCTGTTAACTTTTGCTGCCTTCTTGATACTTCAGAGCAACATTGTTTCAGTTGAACTATTCTGCTGTGGAATAAAGTCCCTCTTTTCTTTCCTTGTCTAGTGATGCAGCCCAGGCTGGCCATTAACTCAGGACCTACTAGTGCTGGGATTACGGGTGTTCACCACTACATGTCCTTCCTAAGGACAGGGAAATATTTAATTACCTATATGAGATGGCAGATATTCTAAGCCTGCTCTTCTCCATACTGCTAACTTCAGTCCATTATGAGATTGGCAGGAAGCAGTATTATATTTTATCAACTATTCTGTTTGTAAAAAAAACTTAGAGACATGCAGGCGTTATAGAAGCTTTTCCATTTTTTTTTTGGTTTTGGTTTTTTGGTTTCACTCTAGCCCAGGCTGACCTGGAATTCACTACGGAGTCTCAGGGTGGCCTTGAACTCATGGCAATCCTCCTACCTCTGCCTCCTGAGTGCTGGGATTAAAGGCGTGCGCCACCACGCCCGGCTTTAGAAGCTTTTCCATTTCACCATGAAGAATTACAATCCGTTGGTTTGGTTTATTTCTCAAAATCCTTTGTGCATACATGTGCATATGTTAATCTGTGTGTGTGGGAGTGCATGGGCCACGGCTTGTGTATGGAGGTCAGAGGGCAGCTTTCCATTGTCAGCCCTGCCTTTCGTCTCATTTAAGGCAGGGTCTCCTCCTTCTCCATTGCTGTACTTGCCAGCCCAGCTGTTCTGTGAGCTTCAGGGAAATTTTCTTCGCCACTGCCGTCTCCGTCTGTTTCTCAGTGCTGGAATCACTGAATCTTGCTACGGCTTCTGGGCTTTTTGTTTGCTTTTTTTTTTTTTTCTGGCAGTGTGTTACTCTAGCCCATACTGGCCTGAAACTCACTATGTAGCCTAGATACAGCCACCTGAATGCTTGGGACTAAAGGTGGAAGCCACAATGCCCACCTGCCTTCCAGGTTTTTACATGGGGTGGGGGACCAAACTAAGGTCCTCATGTTTGAGTTGCAAGTGCTTTATCCACTGAGCCATCTCCCAGCTCATCTTCAATGTACATTAAAAATTATTTATTTATTTGCAAGCAGAAAAAGAGAGAGAGAGAGAAGAGAGAGAAGAGAGAGGCAGAAAGAGAATGGGCACGCCAAGGCCTCTAGCCACTGCAAACAAACTCCAGATGTATGTGCCCCTTGTGCATCTGGGTTACGTGGGTTCCGGGAATTGAACCTGGGCCCTTTGGCTTCTCAGGCAAACACCCTAACCATTAAGCCATTTCTCCAGCCCTTCAATGTACTTTAAAAAATTTTATTTGAGAGAGAAAGAGGCAGAGAGAGATAGAATGGGTGCATCAGGATCTCTAGCCACTGCAAATGAATTCCAGACACATTTGCCACCTTGTGCATATGGGGGATTGAACCTGGGTCCTTAAGCTTCATAGGCAAGCACCTTAACTGCTAAGCTGTCTCTCAGCTGTCTCAGCCCAATGTTTATGTTTTTAAGATGTTTTTATTTATTTGATGGAAAGAGAGAGAGTGAATGTGTGTGGGCAGGGGCTCTTACCACTGCAAACAGACACATGCACCACTTTGTGGCTTTATGTGGGTTCTAGAGAATTGAATGTAGGCCAGCAGGCTTGCAAGTAAGTGCCTTTACTGAGCTATCTCTGTAGCTCTTGTTTGTGTGTGCCTTTTCAAAAGTTTTATTTCTTTATTTGTAAGCAGAGAGAGAGAGAGAAAGAAAGAGATTGATTGATTGAGAGCATTCCAGGGCCTTTAGTCACTACAAACAAACTCCAGATGCATGTTCCATTTTGTGCATCTGGCTTTGCGTGGGTACTGGGAAATTTAACCCAGGGTATTAGGCTTTGCAGGCAAGTGCCTTAACTGCTGAGCCATCTCTTTAGCCCTGCATGCACTCATGCGTGTGTGTGTGTGTGTTGGTTGGTTGGCTGGTTTTTCAAGGTAGGGTCTCACTCTAGCCCAGGCTGACCTGGAATTCACTGTGTAATCTCAGGATGGCCTCGAACTCATGGCAATTGTACTTTTGCCTCCCAAGTGTGAGATTAAAGGTGTGTGTAGCATTGAGCCCAGCTTAGATTGGTTCTTTTTTTTTTTTCCCCCTCCCCCAAGGTAGGGTTTCACTCTGGCCTAGGCTGATCTGGAATTCACTGTGTAGTCTCAGGATGGCCTTGAACTCACAGCAGTTCTCCTACCTCTGCCTTTTGAGTGCTGGGATTAAAGGCATGGGCCATCACACCTGGCTATTAGATTAGTATATTTTTAATCTTTAGATAAAGTCATGCTGGAGGTTATAATTTGTTGGATGATGGGTGTAGTGTAGAAATAATGACCTGAAGGAAATAGCATAGCTTAATTACATTTTCACCATCAAATGAGTATTTATTGAATGCTTTCTATATTTTAGATACTAAAGATAATATCAGAAAAGAAAAGCAGTGCCTAGTTGGGCTTGCATCTGGCTTTGGTGTGGTTTCACATTTTCCTGTTGATTTTTAGTGTTTTCTATGTGGTATCTTAAATTAGTCTACTTTCTTGTTTAGAAGCAATATTAACATAGCTTCTTGTTACTCACAATATGAACCAAAAGCTGTATGTTTTAAAACACTAGAGGATTTCTTTAGTGACACCGATATGTGGTGTAGTATGCATACCAAATATTTAGTCTTCATCTCCTAAGTAAGATGAATAAGTGATCTTTATTGAAATTTTACTGCAAGAGTGACGCAGCCCAGCTTGTGGGTTTATTTACTTACTTATTTATTTTCTCCCCAAGGTGGGGTCTTACTGTAGCCCAGGCTGGCCTGGAATTCATTTTGTAGTAATAGGGTGGCCTTGAACTCACAGTGATCCTTCTACCTCTGCCTCCTGAGTGCTGGAATTAAAGGCATGTGCCACCATGCCAGCATGCACAACCCCCTTTGACCCTAGGACTGCATAAGTGGGCATGGTGATACACATCTGTGATCCCAGTACTGGGAAAGTAAATTGAAGGTCATTCTCAGCTATCTAGTCATTACCTAGGATACATGAAACCCTGTCTCAACAACAGCACAATTAACTGTACTTTGACTTCATGTAAACAATGAAATGGACAAATTTACCATTGCTTCTTTATTTTACTTCACAGATCCTTGTGTCAAGGGCTGACTAGTAGTAGATATGATACTCATTCCTTTAGTTAAGGCTACAGAGCCATTTACAAAAATTGAAAAATTTATTTAAGCCGGATATGGTGGTGCATGCTTTTAATCCCAGCACTTTAAAGGCACTTGCTTGCAAAGCCTGCTGGCCTGGGTTCAATTCAAACAGCTCACACAGCTAGATGCAAAGTGGCACAAGCATCTGGCATTTGTTTTCAGTGGCAAGAGACCCTGGTATGCTTGTGTGTACACACACACAAATAAATTTGGGGGAGGGGTTTTCTAGGCAGAGTCTGACTCTAACCCAGGCTGACCTGGAACTCACTCTGTAGTCTCAGGGTGACCTTGACCTCAGTGATCCTCCTACCTCTGCCTCCCGAGTGCTGGGAGGCAGTTTAAAATGAATGAGTTTTTCTTTTTCGAGATAGGGTTTCACTCTAGCTCAGGCCGACCTGGAATTTACTATGTAGTCTCAGGGTTGCCTTGAACTTGCTGCAATCCTCCTACCTCTGCTTCCTGAGTGCTGGGATTAAAGGCGTGTGCCACCACGCCTGACTGAATGTATGAGTTTTTATAGTTTTGTTATTACAAATTATGATGCAAGCATCTGGAGAGGAGAGTGGTTACATTATAGCTACTAAAATAATTACTACAGCCACACATCCTTTCCTTTTTACTCAGGCTTTAGAGCAGTTGTCTGAAATCACAGTTTGGTGAAATAAATGTGAGTTATGTCATGTGTATTATTTCTCTGAGTTGAAATTGGGATTAATTTTACAACCAGCAATTATTGTCAAATATAATTGTTTTATATTTTATTTAAATTATTCTATAGTCTGTGGTGCTTGTATCTGTTCCTTCTGTGCATCTTTCAGAGAATGAAGAATGTCTTTTTTTCCCTCTTTTCCTATTAGATGTTTTATAAGAGAAGTTTAAAAAATACTTTTATTTATTTTCAAGCAGAGAGAAAATGAGAATGAGTGTGCCTTTTGCTGTTACACACAAACTCCAGATACACCTGCCTCTTTGTGAATCTGGTTTTACCAGAATACTAGGGAATTGAGCCCAGGATGTCAGGCTTTGCAGGCAAATACCTTTAACCACTGAACCATCTCCCCAGCCCTTAGAAGTTCTAATGAAAGTATATTTTGTGGTATCGTAATCTCAGTACTGAAGAGGCTGAGGCAGGATGATTAGTCTCAAAGAAAAAGATAGAGGAGGTGGGGTGATGGCTCAGTAGTTAAAGTTGCTACTTCCAAAGTCTTCTGGCCAGGTTCAGTTCTCCAGCCACCCACTTAAAGCTGGACTCAAAATGTGCCATATCTGGGCTGGAGAGACGGCTTAGTGGTTAAGGCACTTGCATGCAAAGCCAAACAATTCCCCAGGACCCACATAAGCCAGATGCACAAGGTGATTCATGCATTTGGAGTTCAATTACAGCGGCTGAGCGCCCTGGTGCACCCATTCTCTCATCTGCCTTTCTCAACTAAATAAATAAAAAAAAATTTTAAATGTGGCATATCTGTTATTTTGTTTGCAGTGGCAAGATGGCCTAGTGAACCCATACACAACACACACACATGCAAATAAATAAATTTTAAGGGCTGGAGAGATGGTTCAGATGGTAAAGGCCTTCTTTGGAATGCCTGTCACCCTGGGTTCAAATCGCCAGTACCCATGTAAAGCTAGATGCATAAATTAGTGCACATGTGTGGAGTTCGTTTGCTGTGGCAAGAGACCTTGGTATGCCCATTCCTCCTCTCTCTCCCTTTTCTCTTCCTCCTGCTTTGCTTACAAATAAAAATAGAAAATAAAATTTAAAAATGCACCCACATAAAGCAAAGAGGAGGGGAGGGGAAAGAAGGGAAGGATGTGTAGATAAAGAAAAGAAAGAGAAGTATTGATTTACAAGTACTATGAAGTTTTATGTTCCCTCAAGTCCTCCTTGCCTTTTCTCTTCTCATTTCTTTTCTTTCTTTTTTTATTCTTTAAATTTTTTGTTTGTTGCTTTTTTTTTTGTTTTTCAAGGTAGGGTCTCACTCTGGTCCAGGATGACCTGGAATTAACTCTGTCGTCTCAGGGTGGCCTTGAACTCATGGTGATCCTCCTCCTACTGCTTTCCGTGCTGGGATTAAAGGCGTGCGCCACCATGCCCAGCTTGTTGCTTGTTTTCTTGAGGCAGGGTGTCATTCAGTTTGTCATCCAAACTCACCTGGAATTCATTCTGTAGCCCCAGGCTATCCTCAAATTCATAGCCACCATGCCTGGCTGACCTAGCATTCACTATGTATCAGGGTGGCCTTGAACTCACAGTGATCCTCCTACCTCTGCATCCCAAGTGCTGGGATTAAAGGCGTGCATCACCACTCCTGCCAAAAAAAAAAAACAAAAAAAACTTTAAGAATGTTTTAATTTATTTTATTTACTTATTTGAGGAGGGGGGAAGAGAAATAGGCAGAGAGAGTGTGAGTGCATCAGGGCCTCCAGCCACCGCAAACTCCAAATGCATGCGCCCCTTGTGCAGCTGGCTTATGTGAGTACTGGGGAATCAAACCTGGGTCCTTTGGTTTTGCAGGTAAGTGCCTTAACCACTAGGCCATCTCTCCAGCTCTAATAACAACAACAAAAACAACTGTTTAATTGACAACTTCCACATATGCAGATAATTTACCACATGATCACAATCCCTTCTCACCACCCTCCCTTTTCCCTCTCCTGGATGGGGCTCCACTCAATCCCTTGTTTCTAACTAGTCTGTCTTCTATTTTCATATGTATGTGTGTGTGTGTGTGTGTGTGTGTGTGTATATATATATATATATATATGTATATGTATGTATTTATATGTATTTATATGTATATGTATGTATGTATGTATATATATATACACATACACACACATACACACACACACGTATATTTTTAAGTTCATATTGTGGTCTTGTATAGGTAGTGCCAGCCACAGTGAGGTCATGAATATCATGGCCCCTTTGTGTCTGGAAAGGGTATTGCAGAGCACCCCTCCCCTTCTTTTGCTTCTTTTTTTAAAAAATTAAAAAAAAAATTTATTTATTTATTTGAGAGCGAGAGACAGAGAAACAGGCAGAGAGAGAGAGAGAGAATGGGTGTGCCACGGCCTCTAGCCACTGCAAACGAACTCCAGACGCGTGCACCCCCTTGTGCATCTGGCTAACGTGGATCCTGGGGAATAGAGCCTCAAACCTAGGTCCTTAGGCTTCACAGGCAAGCGCTTAACCACTAAGCCATCTCTCCAGCCCCTTCTTTTGGTTCTTACTTTCATCTTCCGCAATGGTCTCTGAGCCTTGGAGGGTGTAGTAGAGATGTCTCACTTATTGATGAATGCATCCCCTCTCTGCAAGTCAATAAAAATAAGATATTTAAAGCAAGAAATGAGGGGCTGGACAGATGGCTTAGTGGTTAAGATGCTTGTCTGCAAAGCTTAAAGACCCAGGTTTGATTTACCCAGGACCCATGTAAGCCAGATAGATGCACATGGTGGTGTATGCATCTGGAGTTCATTTGCAGTGGCTAGAGGCCCTGGCATGACCATATTCATTCTCTCTCTCTCAAGTAAATAATTTTTTTTTTTTTTTGAGGTAGGGTCTCACTCTGGCCCAGGCTGACCTGGAATTAACTATGTAGTCTCAGGGTGGCCTTGAACTCATGGTGATCCTCCTTACCACTGCCTCCTGAGTGTTGGGATTAAAGGTGTGTGCCACTACGCCTAGCAAAAAAACTTTTTATAATAAATATTTTTTATTGATAACTTCCATAATTGTAAACAATATCCTACGGTAATTCCCTCCCTCCCTCCCCCCACTTTCCCCTTTGAAACTCTACTCTCCATCATATGCCCTCCCCCTCTCAATTAGTCTCTCTTTTATTTTGATGTCATGATCTTTTCTTTCTATTACAATGGTCTGGTGTAGGTAGTGTCAGGCACTGTGAGGTCATGGATATCCAGGCCAGTTTGTGTCTGGAGGAGCATGTTGTAAGGAGTCCTACCCTTCCTTTGGCTCTTAACATTCTTTCTGCCACCTCTTCCACAGTGGACCCTGAGACATGGAAGGCGTGATTGAGATATTGCAGTGCTGAGCACTCCTCTGTCACTTCTTTTCAGTATCATGGTGCCTTCTGAGTCATCCTAGTGGACACTGA
Source organism: Dipus sagitta (assembly GCA_036346955.1). Classification (NCBI taxonomy): domain Eukaryota; kingdom Metazoa; phylum Chordata; class Mammalia; order Rodentia; family Dipodidae; genus Dipus; species Dipus sagitta. The sequence continues at coordinate 44,430,065 of CM070770.1, read as the reverse complement.
CATCTGAAAAGAGAAGGTTCTCTAACCAAAAGTGAGAGTAGCATTAATATATGGGTATAAACATTAAGAGAAGTGCTTACTGGGCAGTTTGGTGAGCATAGTATTTACTTTTAGCCAGACACCCACAGGTGTATCACCCCTAGGGCTCATGACTACCCGTTGTAGGTTTTCAGTATCAGGGATGTATTCCCTCCCATGGAATGGGCCTCCAGTCAAATTAGAGGGTGCTTGGTTTCCCCCATAACAGACGTGCCACTATTGCACCCATTGGCTCATTTGGCCTGGCTGGCCAAATATGAGGCTTGCAGTGTCCACTGGTGAGTATCTTCACTGGTGATTTCTCTCTCCCATTGAATTGTATGCAGTGTGGCTTTTTCCAGCTTCTGTGAGCTGGTCTACATGGAGGAGGTTATCAGCTCAGTTCCAGCAGGATTTCTCAGTGGCCTTGCAGCCCAAATATGTGGAGTCTTCAGCGATAGGGTCTTACCATCTATTCCTGGTAGGAAACCAAGGGCCTTGGCAATGGCCTGTAATGTTTTGGGGGCATCAGGGATCTCCCTGGCCAACAACTCACTGGAAGGTATCCCATCCCTGGCACTGAAATTTTTCTAACAACGATCTATGGCTCCTGTGTGTTCCATTGTCCAAAAAAGTAGGTTTCCATGTGACTTATTTATATCCTCTTAGATTTTGATTAGCCCGCCTTCCACCTTTCCTTACTCAGTCTCCTCCCCTGACCTCACTTAGGTCTTTTCACTCCCATTAATCTGTTCTTCTACTTACATATAACTACGTAGTCTTAGGGTGAGGAGTATGTATAAACAAATAATAGTTTCTAAAGGAGAAAGTGGCCGGTGATGCATGCCAATAGGATATTGCTGAAGAGGTGAAGGCAGGAGGATCAGGAGTTCGAGGCCAGCCTAAAGGAGAAACTGGTAATACATGAGCAGCCAAAGAATATCAAAACCTAAGGAAAAAAGCATTCGGGAAAGAACAGGGTAATGCAAAAACTTAGGGATAAAAGTATTTGGTATCAGATATAAGAAAAATTGAACTTATCAGAATGTTAATGGGATTTGGAGCTTCAGAGTTCATTGGAGACTTTTAAGTACGATATATCAATAGATAGAAAGAAATGACCTGTGAGGATTAAATTCTGTTTAATGAGAAATAAAGGTTCTTAAATACTTGTTCTAGATGTTTGGCACTGAAAGGAAAGTGTTCATGAGGATTGAAGTCAGGCAGTGTATTTTCTGGATCTCTGCATAGTGAAAGAAGGGCATGGATTTAGTGATTTGAGATACTGGAGAAAGAATGGTTGAGGATGAAAGGGGTTAGTGTCATAGAGAGGCTATGCGTAAAGATCAATATTGAAAGATAGAGAGGGAAGAACTTGAGATGATCTGTATCCTAGCCTAGGGACTCCCCACCTCCCCCAATAGGGTCTTGCTCTAGCTCAGGGTGTGTGTTGTGGACACTGTAGTCATCTGATTTTCACAGCAAACACTTTTTTTTTTTTTTAAAACTTTTTTTGTTTTATTTTTATTTATTTATTTAAGAGTGACAGACAGAGAGAGAAAGAGGCAGAGAGAGAGAGAGAGAGAGGGAGAGAGAATGGGCGCGCCAGGGCATCTAGCCACTGTAAACGAACTCCAGACTGCGTGCGCCCCCTTGTGCATCTGGCTAACGTGGGTCCTGGGGAATCGAGCCTTGAACCGGGGTCCTTTGGCTTCACAGGCAAGTGCTTAACCACTAAGCCATCTCTCCAGCCCACAGCAAACACTTTTTAAAAAATTTTTAAAATTTGTTTATTTTATTTATTTAAGAGCGACAGAGAAAGAGGCAGAGAGAGAGAGAGAGAGAATGGGGGTTCCAGGGCCTCCAGCCACTGCAAACGAACTCCAGACGCGTGCGCCCCCTTGTACATCTGGCTAACATGGGTCCTGGGGAATCGAGCCTTGAACGGGGGTCCTTAGGCTTCACAGGCAAGCGCTTAACTGCTAAGCCATCTCTCCAGCCCGCAGCAAACACTTTTAACCACTGAGCCAGCTCCCCAGCCCAGTCACTATGGTCTTGGTCTATATCACCATCTGTCTACTTTAAAGTGTCTATCCCACACATGAAGCCCCATTCCTGTCATTACCTGTGGCATCCACTTTACTGAGGTTGATTATTGTGGGAGGGCTAGATCTAAATGGTAAGTAGGCATGTCATAGTAATTACTTGTGACTTTGCCTTCTTTTATAAAGACCTTAGAATTTTTCTATATCCCAGAAATAGTAACTGTTGTCCACTACCCCCTAGCTCTTGGCATGAGATATGTGATTTTATTGCAAATTTTGTTCATAAGTGCCAGAACTGGGATTTGAACCAAGTCTCTGTAGCTCTGAATTAGTGTTATTATTTGGTGTGATTTTTTTTTTTGTTTTGTTTTTTGTTTTTCGAGGTAGGGTCTCACTGTGGCCCAGGATGACTTGGAATTTACTATGTAGTCTCCTCCTACTTCTGCTTCCCAAGTGCTGGGATTAAAGGCATGCGCCACCATGCCCGGTTCTGGTGTGGTTCTTTTTAAAAGTTCAGAGATATTATTTATTTACTCTGTCATCACCTTTGTATGAGTGATTAATACTCTCAGCCCTCTTGTAAACTTTAGCACTATTCTACTTACTTGTTTGGTCTCTTAGTTATGTGTTCCTTGCCACTAATGGGCTTGTCATCTATTTCTTCAGCTGCCTTTTCCATTTCTTTTGATGACCTCCATTTTTTTTTTTTTTTTTGGAGAGGAGGGGTTGAGACAAGTAAGTCTCTCTAGCTGAGGCTGACTGTGAACTCAAACTAATACTTGTCATAATCCTACACCAAGCCTGTGTCATCATGCAAGTCCAGCTTGACATCTTCATGTTCTAAGATTAAAATCTCAGTCTTTTCAACACCTTTGACATTTCACTTATTAACACACCATATATGCTTTGTTTCTGCATTAATACTACCAGCTTCTCCCTACTCTTGCCAGGATTGTAGTTCAGGCCTTCACATCTGGTTTGTAATTCTGAAATAGGTTCCTTTGGTTTCCTCCAGGCTTCACACTACTACCAGTTGAATTTTCCTAAAGCATAGCTCCAGGTCCATTTCCCTCCCCTCCTCTCTTTTGTCTCCTTTTTTCTCTGTGTAGCCCAGGCTGGCCGTGATTATATGTGATTGTATGTGTGTATCACTACCCTTTGCTGGTGCATCATTTTTTTGACCTAAGGCTTTCTTTTTTTTTTAATATATATATATTTTTATTTGAGAGTGACAGAGAGAGAAAGAGGCAGAGAGAGAGAGAGAGAGAGAGAGAGAGAGAGAGAATGGGTGTGCCAGGGCCTCCAGCCACTGCAAACGAACTCCAGACGCGTGCGCCCCCTTGTGCATCTGGCTAATGTGGGTCCTGGGGAATCGAGCCTCGAACCAGGGTCCTTAGGCTTCATAGGCAAGTGCTTAACCGCTAAGCCATCTCTCCAGCCCGACCTAAGACTTTCATAGTTGCACTGTACATTCAAACATCTCTATATTATTTCTGTAGTTACGTTACCCATTTTTATTTATTTTTATTCATTATTTATTTATTTATTTGAGAGTGACAAGAGAGAGAGAAAGAGGCAGATAGAGAGAGAGAATGGGTGCACTAGGGCGTCCAGCCGCTGCAAACGAATTCCAGACGTGTGTACTCCCTTGTGCATCGGGCTAACGTGGGTCCTGGGGAATGGAGCCTCGAACCAAGGTCCTCAGGATTCACAGGCAAGCGCTTAACTGCTAAGCCATCTTTCCATCCCACCCACTGTCTTGTTAAGTATCCTGAATTACAACCAATGTCCCAAATTAAATTCTTCCTTCCCTTATTTTTTATTTATTTTTACTTTTTTGGTTTTTTTGAGATAGGGTCTCACTCTAGCCCAGGCTGACCTGGAACTCACTCTATAGTCTCAGGATGGCTTTGAACTCACAGCAATCCTTTTACCTCTGCCTCCCAAGTGCTGGGATTAAAGATGTATGTCACCATGCCCAGCTAGTTCCTTTTTTTTTTTTTTTTTTTTTTTTTGTATTTTGAGAGAGAGAGAGACAGACAGAGAGAGAAAGGATGCTTCAGGGCCTCCAGCCACTACAAATGAACTCCAGATGTATGTGCCACCTTTTGCATCTGGATTACATGGGTCCTGGGGAATTGAACCTAGTTCTTTTGGTTTAAGTAAACATCTTAACCACTTTTTTAAAAAAACATGTTATTTTTATTTATTTATTTGAAAAAGAGAGAATGAGAGAGAGAGAGAGCAAGCGAGCGAGCGCAAATGCACCAGGGCTTTCAGCCAATGCAAACAAACTCCAGATGCATGTGCCACCTGGTGCATCTGGCTTACATGGGTCCTGGGCAATTAAACCAAAGTCCTTTGGCTTTGCAGGCAAGTGCCTTAACTGCTAAATCATCTCTCCAGCCAACCTTAACCACTTCTAAAATTTTTTTTTGTTGTTTTTATTTATTTATTTGAGCATAACAGAGAGAGAGAAAAAGACATGGAGAGAGAGAGAATGGGCACGCCAGGGCCTCCAGCCACTGCAAACGAACTCCAGACGCGTGCGCCCCCTTGTGCATCTGGCTAACGTGGGTCCTGGGGAATCGAGCCTAGAACCAGGGTCCTTAGGCTTCACAGGCAAGCACTTAACCGCTCAGCAATCTCTCTAGCCCCCCCCCCAAACTACTTTCAAAAATAATTTTTTTTTTTGCAGCTGGGTGTGGTGGTGGCACGCCTTTAATCCCAACACTTGGGAGGCAGTGGTAGGAGGATCCCTGTGAGTTTGAGGCTACCCTGAGTTCCAGGTCAGCCTGAGCTAGAGTGAAATCCTACTTTGAAAAACAAAAACAAAACAAAATTATTTGCAAGCAAAGAGAGATAGAAGAGAGAATGGGTACACTGGGGCCTTTAGCCTCTGCAAATGAACTCTAGATGCATGCTTTGCAGGCAAATGTCTTAACTGTTGAGCCATCTCTTAGCCCCCTGTTTTTGCTTTTTTGAGACAGGTTTTCTGTAACCAGGGTGGACTAGAACTCACAGTGTTGGCCAGGCTGCTCTCAAACTGGGGCAATCCTCCTGTCTCTGCTTCCTGAGAGCTGGTACTACAGGAATGGGTCACCAAACCTGGTTTTTTGCTGGATTATTTATTTATTTATTTATTTTTGAAGAAAGGTCTCATAGCCCACACTGTCATAAAATTTTTGATAAGTAGCTGAGGTTGGCCTTGAACTTCTGATCGTCCTGCCTTGTCCTCTTGAGTATTGGTGTTACAGGCATGTGCCACCATGCTAAGCTCCTAGCATAGGTCTTTTCCACAAATGCTCAGTATGTTTACTCATTGAGGTTTATGAGGAAACATTTCAGATTAACTATTATATTGTTGTTGTTATAGACTTGATCGTCTTTTTATCTTACTGGATACTGGTACAACTCCAGTTACAAGAAAAGCTGCTGCACAGCAACTTGGAGAAGTGGTGAAGCTCCATCCTCACGAACTGAATAATCTGTTATCTAAGGTAGGACTCATTTGTTCTTAGTGCAGGACAGTTGTAAATACTTGACCATGGATAGGGGCACTAAAGGTAGAACCTGTCTTAAGTAATAATTTGTAATCTCCAAATTCTATTAAATAGCTTGAACTCTCCAAACAGCTTTTAAAATTTGCTACTTGTTTTTGGTGTATTAAGTATTTTTAATCTGTTTTAATTAAGGTATCTGTCAGTATAGGACCTTTTTCTTATGTCACAACTTTGAATCTGACCCTATTTGGTAATGAACTAAGTTGTTCATCTAGTTTGTTAGTGGTCTAACTTGTTCTTCATGGCTAATAATTATATCGTAGTTAGTAGTTTTCAAATGGGCAGTAATGGGAATATATGAAAAGCTGGTTGTCATAATACCTGCTTAGCTTTCAGCTATTTGAAAATAATGTAAGCTTTCTGTTTTGCTGAATCTGTGTTATAATAATTCTCGTCCATAGTTTTTCCCTATGCAGTGGCAGCAGTTTTGCTGAACACTGGGTTTGTTGAAGTATGCCTGTATGGTGATATTTGGTGGATTCCATTTGTTGAATTCTTTGGCTTACAAAGTAAAGAGGGTGTATTTTGGGATGGAGGAAGGAGGCGAGTGGCAGGAGTTAGAGGGTAGGGTAGAGGCATTATGATTACTTGGACTTTGGGTGCTCCAAGATAACCTCCGTCTAATAGTCTACTCCCTCTTTCAATCTCATTTGTTCCTTTCTGTACATGAATAAGTCTTCCTGAACCATCTACAAATGTGCATTGTGTGGTTAGTACCATAAGGGCTAATAGTATATTCTACTGTAAAATATTAGCAGGATATTAATAGCCCCCACGTTCGCAGAATGAAAAAGGTAGTAATCTGTAAGGTGGGTACATAGGGAGGCATATACATTTTTTTCCTTATTCCAGGTGAAGAATTGGGAGAACTGAAAAAATTGATGAGAAAAGATTTTTCCATTTTTCAAGTAAATTCAATTCTGACAGCAGACCTCTGCACATTGGCTGCTGTCAAATTATCCTAGAATTTGTCTTTAGCACTTTTCTTACCTTCTTTGCGCTGTCAGTATTTTCCTATTGTCTTTTTTATTTTCTTTTTTTTTCTTTGAGTTAGGTTCTCACTCTAGCCCAGGCTGACTAGGAATTCGCTATGTAGTCTCAGGGTGATCACGAACTCATGGCAGTCCTTCCTACCTCTGCCTCCTGAGTGCTGGGATTAGAGGCATACACCACCACGCCTAACTTTTTTTTTTATTTTAATAGTTTGTTTATTTATCAGAGAAAGGCGGATAGAGAGAATGGGCATACCAGGGCCTCTGGCCACTGCAAATGAACTCCACACTCATGCACCACCTTGTATATCTGGCTTATGTGGGTATTGTGGATATTGAACCTGGATCTTTAGGCTTCCCCTTAACTGTTAAGTCATCTTTCCAGCCCTTTTTTTTTAAAATTAAAATTAAAATTTTGTTTTTGTTTTTTCCAGGTAGGGTCTCACTCCACCCTAGGCTGACCTGGAATTCACTATGTAATCTCAGGGTAGCTTTGAATTTATAGCAATCTTCCTACCTCTGCCTCGCAAGTGCTGGGATTAAAGGCGTGTACCACCACACCTGACATTTTGGTTTTTTGAAACAGGTTTAATGAAATAATTTACAACTGTTAAGTGTACAACTCAATGGAATTTACTATATTACTATTGTGTGCAACTGCTGTCGTCACAATCTAAATTTTAAAACATTTCTGAGTGTGGTACAGGCTAAGTAGCTGTGCTTCTAGCCACTCAGGAGTCTGAGGCAAGAGGATCACAAATTCAAAACCTGCCTGAACTGGAGTGAGTTCAAGGCCACCCTGGGCAACTTAGTGAGACCCTGTTTTAAAACAAAAAGTAAAAATAGGACTGGGCTCAGTGGTAGAGCGCTTGCCTAGCATGAGTTCAGTTTCCAGCTATAAAAAAAAAGAAAGAAAAGACAAAAAGAAATTTCATCACCACAAAAAGAAATTTTACACCTATTACCAGTTGCTTTCTAGTACTTTTTCTATCATACCTAGCTCAAGGCAACAATTAAACTAACTTTGTAGATTTCCCTACTCTGAATATTTTGTAAGCAAGTGCCTTTAAGCACTGAGCCATCTTCCATCCCCAATATTTTGTATAACACAAATCATATAATGTGTTGATCAGTTAAGAAAATATTGTATTCATACTGTACATGCAGTATTCATTTCTTTTTATTGCCAAGTAATATTCCATTCTGTATAAAATACAGGAACAATATACTGCATCTTATCCATTCATCAGTTGATAGATATTAAAGTTGTTTCTACTTTCTGATCATTATGAAAATATACTGCTATGAAAAATAGTGTACATATTTTTCATATGGAAGTAGGCGTCTTAGTCCATTTTCTGTTGCTATAACTCAATACCATAAGCTGTGTAATGTGTAAAGAATGAAAGTTTATTCAGCTCACAGTTCTGGAGGCTGAAAAGTCAGAGATTGAACAGCAACATCTAGTGAAGGCCTTCTTACTGCCAGCTGCAGAGTCTTCAGGACATTTAAGACATCACATGGCAAGAGCCAACTTGCTTTTATTATAAATCCATTCTCCAAATAATTCATTGGTCCATGAATGGATTAGTTCATTCCAAGATATCATGACTTACCTCTTAAAGTTCCTGCTGGTTTCACCTCATAGTGGGGATTAAATTTCTACATGAGTTTTGGTGAAGACACTCAAACCATAGCTGTATGTTTCCATTTTCATGGGTCTGTAGCTGGGAATAAAGTTGCCAGACCATGTAAAGTAACTATATTTAACTTTATGAGGAACTTGAGACTGTTTTCAAAAATGGTTCTACATTTTACATTTCAAATAGTAGTGTATGAGAGCTCAGGTTTTTATGCATCTTTAAAAAAATTTTTTTGTTCATTTTTATTTATTTGAGAGTGACAGAGACAGAAAGAGGCAGATAGAGAGAGAGAATGGGCGCGCCAGGGCTTCCAGCCACTGCAAACAAACTCCAGACGCGTACGCCCCCTTGTGCATCTGGCTAATGTGGGTCCTGGAGAATCAAGCCTCGAACCGGGGTCCTTAGGCTTCACAGGCAAGCGTTTAACCACTAAGCCATCTCTCCAGCCCTATTTTTGTTATTTTTTGAGGTAGGTTCTTGCTCTCGTTTTTATGCATCTTGCTAGCATTTATTTACTGACTTTCTTTTTTCCTTTTTTTGGTTTTTCGAGTTAGGGTCTCACTCTAGCCCAGGCTGACCTGGAATTCACTCTGTGGTGTCTGGGTGGCCTCAAACTCATGGCGATCCTCCTCCCTCAGCCTCCCAAGGACTAAAGGCGTGTGCCACCATGCCTGCCCTGACGTTTTTTTTTAAACTAAAGCACCATACTGACATGATAGAGTTTGGATTTGCATTTTTCTGATGAGTAATAATGATAGGTAGGTATCTTTTCATATGTTCATTGTCCATTCATATATATTATTTGGAGAACTACCTAGTCAGAAACCTTGTCGTTTTTTTTTTTTTTTTTTTTTTTGATTTTTCAAGGTAGGGTCTTAGTGTAGCCCAGGCTGATCTGTAGTTTTCTATGTAGTCTCAGGGTTGCCTTGAACTCATGGCAGTCCTCCTATCACCGTCTTCTGAGTGCTGGGATTAAGGCTTGCGCCACCATGCCTAGCTATTCTTCTGTTTTGATTATCAAATAATTTTAATTCTCTAATAGAAAAAAGTGTCCATAGTCAAAAGACAAATAGGAAAAGCAGGGCATGGTGGCACATGCCTTTAATCCCAGCACTTTGGAGGTAGAGGTAGGAGAATCGCTCTGAGTTGGAGGCCCCTCTGAGACTACACAGTGAATTCCAGGGATAAAATGAGACCCTACCTCAAACAAACAAACAAAAAAACAAAATGAAAGACATAATAAAAACAGTAGGGCTTGAGAGATGGCTCAGCGGTTAAAAGTGTTTGCTTGGAAAGCCTAATGGCCTGCATTCAATTCCCTATTACCCATGTGAATCCATAGTGGCAAGAGGCCCTGGCATGTCAATTCTGTTCCTTCCCCCCCTTGCAAATAACTAAAAATAAATTTAAAAAAATTGTAAGTTAACAGATTAATTCCATGTTTTATAAAGTTTTCAAATCAGTTGTAAAAATGAATAATCCAAGCCGGGTGTGGTGGCACATGCCTTTAATCCCATCACTCAGGAGGCAGAGGTAGGAGGATTGCTGAGAGTTCGAGACCACCCTGAGACTACATAGTGAATTCCAGGTCAGCCTGAGCTAGAGTGAGACCCTACCTCGCAAAACGAAACAACAAAAAAAGAGTAATCATAGGGACTGAAGAGACGGTTTAGTGGTTGATGTGCTATCTCTGCGAAGCCTAGTTCTATACCCTAGTACCAATGTAAGCCAGATGCAGAAGGTGCCTCATGTGTCTGGAGTTCGTTTGCAGTGACTGGAGGCCCTGATGCATCCATTATCTCTCTCTCTCTTTGTAGTAAATAAACATTTGAAAAATGAGGAATCTAGTAGTGAACAATGGTTATGAATGAGTAGTACACAGTATTCTTTGAAACAATACCAAGTCTCTTAGGTAAGTAAAGAAATATAATTCAGAACACTAATAAATATTTTATAATTATCAAAAAGAGAAAACTTGGCCTGGAGAGATGGTTTGGTGGTTAAGGCACTTGCCTGCAAAGCCAAAAAACCCAGGTTCCATTCCCTAGGTCCCACATAAGCCAGATGCACAAGGTGGCACATGCATTTGGAATTCATTTGCAGTAGCTGGAGGCCTTGGTTTGCTCATTCTCTCTCTCTCCCTCAAATAAATAAATAGGAAATAGAGCATGCCTTTAATCCCAGCGTTGGGGAGGCCGAGGTAGGATCGCTGTGAATTTGAAGCCACCCTGAGACTATATACATAGTGAATTCCAGGTCAGCCTGGACTAGAGCTAGACACTACTTCTGAAAACCAAAACCGAAAAAACAACAACAAAAAACCACCTTAAAGCTGGGTGTGGTGGTTTAATCCCAGCACTGGGGAGGCAGAGGTCAGAGGATCACTATGAGTTCAAGGCCACCCTGAGGCTACATAGTGAATTCCAGATCAGCCTGGGCTAGAGTGAGACCCTATCTCGAAAAACAAAAGACTTTAAAGACTATTTAGGGCTGGAGTGATGGCTTTGTGGTTAAAAACACTTGCTTGCAAGGTCTGATTGTCCCAGTTTGATTCCCCAGTATCCATGTAAAACCAGATACACAAAGCAGCAACATGTGTCTAGAGTTTGTTTGCAGTGGGTAGAGGTCCTGGAGCACCCTTTCTTTCTCTGTCTGTCCTTGCAAAAGTATTTATGAGAGAGAGAGAGACAGAGAGGAGGGAGAGAAAATGGTTACGCCAGGGCCTCCTGCAAATGAACCCCAGACACATGCACTACTTTATGCATCTGGCTTTACATGAGCATTGGGGAATAGAACCCTAGGGAAGCTTTGCAAACAAGCAGGTATCTTTTAACAGGTGAGCCATCTCCCCAGTCCCCCCAATAGAACTTTTTTTAAAATTTCATTTTTATTTATTTGAGAGCGAGAGAGAGAGAGGGAGAGGGCAGGAGGGAATGGGCGCGCCAGGGCCACTAGCCACTGCAAACGAACTCCAGATGCGTGCGCCCCCTTGTCCATCTGGCTAACATGGGTCCTGGGGAAACGAGCCTCGAACCGGGGTCCTTTGGCTTCACAGGCAAGTGCTTAACTGCTAACCCACCTCTCCAGCCCCCAAATAGAAAACTTTTAAACATGTGATGATGATACTCATTCCTGGATTGGGTTTGAAGAAATTATTTTTTGTTTGTTTGTTTGTTTTTGTTTATTTGAGGTTTTTAGAGGTCTTACTCTAGCTGAGGCTGACCTGGAATTCACTCTGTAGTCTCAGGGTGGCCTTGAACTCACAGTGATCCTCCTACCTCTGCCTCTCGAGTGATGGGATTATGCTCTGCCTACAAATGAGTAATTTTAGCTGGGCTTGGTGGCTCATGCCTTTAATCCCAACACTCAGGAGGCAGGGTAGGAGGATTTCATGAATTTGAGGCCAGCTTGAGCTCTAGCTTAAAAAACAAAACAAATAAACAAACAACAACAACAAAAAGAGAAAGAAAACAATGAATCACTCTTTATTTTTTTGTGAAAATATTTTAATTTCTTTGCAAGGAAAGGGAACGGGAGGGGAGAGGGACGGAGGGAGAGAAAGGATGGGAATGGGTATACCAGAGCCTCTTGCCACTGCAGGCAAACTCCACACACACACCACTTTGTGCATCTGACTTTACATGGGTACTAGGGAATTGAACTGAACTCTCCAGGCTTTGCAAGCAGTTGCCTTTAACCACCGAGTCATCTCTCCAGCCCAAATTTATTCTATTTATTTATTTATTTTGAAGTAGGGTCTCAGTCTATCCCAGGCTGACCTAGAGTTCATTCACTATGTAGTCTCAGGGTGGCCTTGAACTCAGGGTGACCCTTTCCCCAACATACATCTTGCTGTTTTTTTTTTTTTTTTTCATTTAAAAATTATTTTTATTTATTTGTAAGCAGAAAGAGAGAGAGAGAGAATGAGAGAGTGGGAGAGTCTCCAGCCACTTCAAATGAACTACAGATGCATGTGTCTTTTTGTGCATCTGGCTTTATATGGGTACTGGGGAATGGAACCTTGGTCATTAAGCCTGACAGCTAAGCCATCTCTCCAGCCAAGAATTTTTGGTTTTTTTGGAGGTAGTATCTCACTCTGCTTCCCTAGTGCTGGGATTAACGGTGTGTGTCACCTCACCCAGCCTCTTTCTTTTTTTAAAAACAGCGTCTCACAGTAACCCAAGCTGACTTGAAACTCATTCTGCATCTTTGCTTGGCCTCTTGCCTCAGCCTCCAAAGTGCCAGCATTAAAGATATGCACCACCTTGCTGTGTCTTATCCCCCCCCCCCCCACACCCAAGGTAGGGTCTCACTCTAGACCAGGCACTCACTCTGTAGTTCAAGGCAGGCCTTGAACTCGCAATGATCCTTCCATCTCCTTTTCCCAAGTGCTGGGATTAAAGATATGTGCCACCATGCCTGCCCAGACCCCTAACTTTTTTTTTTTTTTGAGACAGAATCTTGATAGGTAGCTGTAGCCCCAATGACTTGAATTGTTACCGTCTTTATGCTCCCTCAAGTGCTGTGATTACTGGCCTGTGTCCTCTCACCCAACTATTTATTATTAAAAGCAATGTTTATTTGCACATGTGTCTTGCAGAGGGAGGCTAGGGTCTCTTGCTGCTACAAATGAATGCTTGCATGGCTTTAGGTTGGTGGCTGGAGAATTGAACCTGTGCTGGCAGACTTTGCCCTTAATTGCTGAGCATCTCTTCAGGTCCCTCCTTTTTTTTTTTTTTTTTTGGTTTTTCGAGGTAGGGTCTCACTCTGGTCCAAGATGGCCTGGAATTAACTATGTATTCTCAGGGTGGCCTTGAACTCTTGGCGATCCTCCTACCTCTGCCTCCCGAGTGGTGGGATTAAAGGCGTGCGCCACCACGCCCGGCTAGGTCCCTCCTTTTTTTTTTTTTAATTTTATTTTTATTCATTTATGACAGAGAGAGAGAGGGAGAGGGAGAGAGGGAGAGGGGGAGAGGAGGGGGACTGAGAATGGGTATAGCAGGGCCTCCTTTTTTATTTAAATGAAGTTTAAGTGTTCTTTTGCTTATTTATTTTTAAAATTTTATTTATTTATTTATTTGAGAGAGAGAATGAACGAATGAATGAATGAGTGCATCAGGGCTTCCAGCCACTGCAAATGAACTCCAGATGCATGCACCACCTTGTGCATCTGGCTTATGTGGGTACTGGGGAATTGAGCCTCAAACCGGGGTCCTTAGGCTTCACAGGCAAGCACTTAACTGCTAAGCCATCTCCAGCCCGTAAGTGTTATTTATATATTCTCCATAAGTCCTCTTATATGATTTGCACATTTTCCCCCATTTTTCGATTCTTTTTATCTTCTTTATAATATTATATGTAGCACAAATGTTTTTAATGATAAGTCAAATTTATCTTTTTAAAAAAATCACCTGTATTTTTGGTCTCATGTCTAAGAAAACCAATGGTCACAAAGATTTATCCATAACTACATTTTTTTCTAAGAATTTTATGTGTAGCTCATACTTTTTAGGTCACTGATACCATTTTTAAATTTTTAAAAAAATTTGGGCTGGAGAGGCTCAATTCTCCAGGACCCACGTTAGCCAGATGCACAAGGGGGCGCACGCGTCTGGAGTTCCGTTTGCAGTGGCTGGAAGCCCTGGCACGCCCATTCTCTCTCTCTCTCTCTCTCTCTCTCTCTCTCTCTCTCTCTGTCACTCTCAAATAAATAAATAAAAATGAAAAAAATTTAAAAAAATTTATTTGCATGTGTGCTCACTTAGGGTCTCTTGCCACTTTGAGCAAATGCCAGACATTTGTGCCACTTTGCATCCAACTTTAAATGAGTATTAGGAAACTGAACCAAGGCCAACAGGCTTTGCATACAAGTGCCTCCAGCTGCTGAGCCATGTACCCAGCCCCTCTAATCCATTTAAAAAATTGATTGATTTATTAGTGAGAGAGAGGTCTCTAGCCACTGCAAGTGAACTCCAGAAACATGTAGCACCATGTGTATCTGGCTTTACATAGTTTCTGGGTTGTTGAACCTGAGTCCTTAGGCTTCTTAGGCAACTACTAAGACTATCTCTCTAGCCCTCTAATTCATTAAAAAAAATTTTATTTATTTATTTATTTTGAGAGAGAAGTAGAGGACTTGGAGGAAGAGAGAGAGAGAATGAATATGGGTGCACTAGGGTCTCCAGCCACTGCAAATGAACTCCAGACACACGTGCCACCTTATGCTATGCATCTGGCTTACGTGGGTACTGGGGTATCAAACCTGGGTCCTTAGGCTTCCCAGGCGAGTGCTTTAACTACTGAGCCATCTCTCTAGCCTTTGAGCTGATTTTTTATACTGTGTGGTTATCCAGTTTTTCCAGCACCATTTGTTGAAAAGAACATTATTTCTTTTCTCAGTTATACTGGTACCCTTTTCAAAAATAAGTTCAATTTACCATAGGCTTTAAGATTATTTTTATTTTATTATGTTCATTTTTTGGTTTTTCAAGGTAGGGTCTCACTCTAGCCCAGGCTGACCTGGAATTCACTATGTAGTCTGAGGGTGGCCTCGAGCTCACAGTGATCCTCCTATTGCTGCCTTGCCTGGCTATGGTTAATCTATCTATCTTTTTTTCTTTTTTTCTTTCTCTCTCTCTCTCTCTCTTTCTTAAAATTTTTGTTTATTTTTATTTATTTATTTGAGAGCGACAGAGGGGGGGGGCAGAGAGAGACAGAGAGAGAATGGGCGCCCCAGGGCCTCCAGCTACTGCAAATGAACTCCAGACGCGTGTGCCCACTTGTCCATCTGGCTAACATGGGTCCTGGAGAATCGAGCCTCGAACCGGGGTCCTTAGGCTTCACAGGCAAGTGCTTAACTGCTAAGCCATTTCTCCAGCCCTCTTTCTTTCTTTTTGTATTTTGGTTTTTCAAGGTAGGGTCTCACTCTAGCTCAGGCTGTCATGGAAGTCACTATGTAGTCTCAAGGTAGCCTTGAACTCCAGGCCATCTTCCTACCTCTGCCTCTGAGTGCTGGGATTAAAGGTGTGTGCCACCACACCTGGCATAAGGTTATTTTTAAACTGATTTTGTTCCTTGGATCTGTATGTCTATCATTTTGCCAGCACCATACTATCCTGATTGTTATTAATTATGTTACATTTTGAAATAATGTACAGTTTTACCAACTTTTTTGTAATAGTTTTAGGGACTCTGGGTCCCTTGCATGGATTGCAGGGTTAGCTTGACCATTTTTACTAAAAAGCTAGCTAAAATTTTGCTGGGCGTGGTGGCGCACGCCTTTAATCCCAGCACTCGGGATGCAGAGGTAGGAGGATCGCCATGAGTTCGAGGCCACCCTGAGACTACAGAGTGAATTCCAGGTCAGCCTGGGCCAGAGTGAGACCCTACCTCAAAAAACCAAAAAAAAAAAAAAAAAAAAAAAGCTAGCTAAAATTTTGATAGTAATTGTAGAAATACATATATAAGTTTAAAGGGTTTTAGTATCTAACCTTTTCCATTCATGCATGGAGGGTGTCTTATATTAGGTTTTGTAATGTCTTTAAATAAGTTTTTTAAAAAAAATTTTATTTCTATGGAGGGGCAGAGAATTGGCATGGCAGGGCCTCTATCTACTGCGGCTGAACTCCACATGTGTGCACCACCTTGTGCTCATGCATGACCTTGTGCGTTTGGCCTACATGGATTCTGGGGAGTAGAACTTGGGTAGGTTCTTAGGCTTTGCAGGCAAGCTCCTTATCCACTAAGCCATCTCTCTAGCCCTAAACAATGTTTTTTAATGTTTTGCAATTTTCAGTGCACAAGCCTTGCCTTTCTGAATAAATTTGTTCTCAGATACTTTCTACTTTCTGATTGTAATGTAGATGGAATTTTTAGTTATATTTCAGATTGTTTAATATAGGAATATATTTTTGTATCTAAGTCTCATGTCTTAAAGCCGTAATGAATTTACTCATTCTACTAGCTTTTTCATATCTTTTTAAGGTTTTATTTGTTTATCGTTTTATTTTTTGTCATAAGGTCTTTCTATCCCCGGCTGACTAGGAACTCACATTGTAGCTGGCCTTGAACTTGGTTTAGTCCTCTTGCCTCAGTCACTGAATGCTAAGTAATGAGACTTACTGAGTAAAATGTCTAATTTGCTTTTTAGTATGCCAAATATTTGTTATTCTAAAAATGCCCTTAAATAGCCTTTTATTTTTAAAGCTTCATATTTCCCCCTTTTAAGATAATAGTGATATTTGCTGTGGATGATAAAATTTTATGATTATAGTAATCTTAAGGTTTTTTTTTTTAATGTACTTGGAGGGCTGCCAAACTATAAATTGACAACAAGTAAATATATATTTTTCTTTTCTGGCTACCTGGATCAAATTTTTTTGATATATAACTATTTTATTTTATAATTTTTTAAGGTATTAATATATTTAAGGAGTGCAAATTGGGATACCCGGATTGCAGCAGGACAAGCTGTTGAAGCTATAGTGAAAAATGTGCCCGAGTGGAATCCAGTGCCAAGAACCAAACAAGGTGCTTTTAAATGGAAAAGCAGTTTGAAATAAAAACAGAGAAGTAACTCTAAAATGCAATATATACTTGAATTTAGTTTAGTTTTAAAGGCTTGCTTTTCATGCCTTTCTCATAAAATTTTCATAAACTTTTTATACATACTTTTAAAATTATTTAACTCTATAGTATGCTTTACAGAGATTATTACTTTCCTTCAAGGAATGAATGTGGTATAGCTATTTGAGGTAACTCACTTTTCCTTATTACTGGGAGGATGGTTGTTTTCTAAATTTATGAATAATTTACAGTCTAAATCTTCAGTTGATTTTTTTCCATAAGTCTGTGGGTTTTGTTGTTGTTGGTGGTGGTGTTTTCTTTGTTTTGTTTTCTTTTTGTGGTAATGAGGAACAAACCTAGGGCCATGTGGACACTAGGCAAGCCCTCTACCGCTGAACTATTCTCCTAACTCAATCTCTAATGTTTTATGTTCTGTTTTGATATTGTGTAACGGTAAAATGTTTTTATTTTCTGGTTGTCTATAACGACATTTAAAAGCACTTTAAGCACATTGTGTGCTTTTGAAAAGTTATAAAGGCATACATTAAAAAATTAATTAATTTTCTTGTGAGTGACAAGAGCATGGACACACCAGGACTTTTTGCCCTTTCAGACTAACTCCAGATGCTTGTACAAGGGAATTGAACCTGGCCTGGCAGGCTTTGCAAGCAAGGGTCTTTAACCTCTGATCTTGTCTTCAGCCCAAAGGCATACATTTAAATTAAGTGAACATTTGTTAATGTATTTTTCTTTTGGAGATACGGTCTTGCTCTAGCTCAGGCTGACCTGGAATTCACTATGTAGTCTCAGGGTGGCCTTGAACTCATGGTGATCCTCCTGTCTCTGCCTCCCGAGTGCTGGGGTTAAAGATGTGTGTCACCATGCCTGGCTGCTAATGTAGTTTTTAATCTTTTTTTTTTAATTTTTTTTGTTTATTTTTATTTATTTATTTGAAAGTGACACAGAGAGAAAGAGGCAGATAGAGAGAGAAAGAATGGGCGCGCCAGGGCCTCCAGCCACTGCAAATGAACTCCAGATGCGTGCGCCACCTCGTGCATCTGGCTAACGTGGGTCCTGGGGAATCGAGCCTCGACGTAGGCAAGCGCTTAACCGCTAAGCCATCTCTCCAGCCCTAGTTTTTAATCTTAATTGGCTTCATTTTTTATTTTAAAACCAGACAACATAGCATCAGTTGTCTAGTCGTGTAACTTCTGTCCAAGAACAAAATTATAAATTTAGTTTCAAAATACTAACAGGATTTATTTTTTATTCTATAATTGGGCAACACATCATAAGATAAAATTAAGTGTTCCTAAAGTGAATATTTGGAAAAAAAACTCATAAAAATATTTAGTAAGGAGCACTTAGATTCATTTTTAAGTCCATGCTGTCACTTAGCATACATTTAAAAATTTTTGTTTTTAAGAGCCAGGCGTGGTAGTGCACACCTTTAATCCCAGTACTTGGCAGGCAGAAGTAGGAGGATCACCATGAGTTCAAGGCCACCCTGAGTCTACATAGTGAATTCCAGGTCTGCCTGGGCTAGAGTAAGACACTACCTTCAAAACCCAAAAATAGAAATAATAATTATTTTTTTGCTTTTATTTGCTGAACCTATTAGTTTGTGTTCTATGTAATTTGTCTTTTCTAATGAAATGTATGTGCCAGCCTTCTTTTTTACAGCTCATTATTCCTGCTTATTTTAGGTACACTATAATCATATTATTGTTTTATAAAATTTTATTGAAAAAGTTAGCATTGAAGTTTATAGTAAGAGTGCTTATTATCACTAGAAAGCTTGAAAATATTCATGAGTTCTTTTTCATCTATGTTAAACAGTTGTATTTTTTTTAGTATGATATTACAGTTTGTTTAGAATATAGAAAATTAAGTTCTGTTGGATGGGTAGATGCTTTCTATCCTAGCTATAGTCCTTAGGTATAGGTATAGAGAGATGATGCTTGTTACTTATTCATCAATATATTTTGTACACACATTGCCTTCCAGTTTAGCACTAGAATAAACATGCTGTTACCATCACGATTTTAAATTAAAATAGTAAATAGAAACTGTATGATATTTATATGTATTTCAACATGAGAATGCATTTTATCATATAACATACTTCCATAGTTGGAAACACACAAAATACAATACCATTCTGGTGGTTTGTAGAAGGGGAGTCACCAACTTCATAGTTGATTCACAAGATAACTAAGAACTGATTGTAGATAAATCCACAGTAGTTTTTCTACTTTTGCTTTAGCTCTTCTTAAATTATTACCCAAACACTACAAGTAATAGTATGCTATTTTCTTTCATTGTACACTTTTGACTACATGGCCAAATTAATATTTTTAAACCTCATCTAGAACCTACTTCAGAAAGTTCTATGGAAGATTCATCTACTACAGATCGATTAAATTTTGACAGATTTGATATATGTAGATTGTTACAACATGGTGCATCACTTTTGGGGTCTGCTGGTGCAGAATTTGAAGTCCAAGATGAAAAATCAGGTATGTCCTATAAAAAGAAAAGTCTGAAATTTATATCTTCAAACTAATTTATCATTTGGTTTACTGGTATCAGTGGTCAGAATCTAATGTGACTGAAGTTTGTTGGTAGGTGGTAATAGGGATGGGACAAGTCAACTAGCTGTATTTGAGCCCTAGTATAGTACCATATAAACTGTGTACAGAAGCACGTGACTATAATTCCTGTACTTTGGAGGCAAATACAGCAGGATCAGAAGTTCAGGGTTATCCTCAATTACATATACTTTGTAGCCACCCTAGTACATGAGACCCTGTTTCAAAAAATAAACTAAAAATTAAATAAGTAAAGCTACCATACTTAGAAGCAGTAGGAATTGTGTTTTTCTTTTGTTCTGGAAATTTAAAGGTCATATGATTGTTATATTTCATGTGTTTTAGGTGTTAGATCTACTCATGCTTGTGTTCAAAGTAAAAATGAGAAGTTAAGTTTAAAATTTGGATAGATAATTGTCTCATCTTTAAGCTTGCAGAGTCTAGTGGATATAAAATAAGTGTCTTAGTTGTAGTGACACACCTCAAAGTTCCATCTCCTTGGGAAACTGAGACAGGAGGATCGCTTGAGTACAGGTATTCAGGGCTGGACTGTACAACATAAGGAAACCCTATTTCCAAAATAATAAAAAAGAAAAATATCACAGAAAAAGGTTTTCCTATTTAAGATTGTGGTTTAGAATGAAAAAAATACTTGATATTTTTTATGGATTTCTATAAGTAAGTAGTTGCTTTTTGGCCACTTAGTGCAAATGGGACTATGTTCTACTAATTAAATTCTCATTCAAACAATATCTAATTTATGGCTTAGTGGTTAAGGCACTTGCCTGCAAAGCCTGCCAATCCAGGTTCAATTCTCCAGGTCCCACATAAGCCAGATGCACAAGGTGGCACATGAATGATCGTTTGCAGTGGATAGAGGTCCTGGCATGCCCATTCTGTCTCTCATAAATAAATAAAAATAAATCTTTTTGAAAAAAAAGAATATCTAATTTCATTAATCTTGAAATAATCTTTAGTTTTTCCATTTAAAAAAATTGGCAAAAGCTATTCCCTCTTACAGTTTGGCCAGGTATGGTTGCACATGTCTTTAATCCCAGCACTCGGGGAGGTAGAAGTAGGAGGAGTGCCATGAGTTCCAGGCCACCCTGAGACTACATAGTGAATTCCAGGTCAACCTGAGCTACAGCGAGACCCTACCTCAGAAAACCAAAACAAAAAAGGAAAAAAATACAGTTGGTTTTTGGAGAGAATAAAGAGAATGACCTGCTTAAGTTTCAGAAAAGCATAGTTTCTTTTTTTAAAACTTTTTTATTGACAACTTCCATAACTATAGACAATAAACCATGATAATTCCCTCCCCTCCCCCACTTTCTCCTTCATAGATCCAGTCTCCGTCATATCCCTTCCCCATCTCAATTAGTCTCTATTTTATTTTGATGTCATCATCTTTTCCTCCTAATTATGAGGGTCCTGTGTAGGTGGTACCAGGCACTGCAAGGTCATTGATATTCAGGCCATTTTGTGTCTGGAAGATTACATTGTAAGGAGTCCTAATCTTCCTTTGGCTATTACATTCTTTCTACCACCTCTTCTGCAGTAGACCCTGAACCTTGGAGGGTGTGATAGAGACACTCCTCAGTCGCTTAAAAAAAATATTTAAGGGAGAGAGAAAGAGGCAGAGAGAGAGAGACAGAGAGACAGAGAGAAGGAAAGAAAGAAAGAAAGAAAGAAAGAAAGAAAGAAAGAAAGAAAGAAAGAAAAGAAAGAGCACACCAGGGCCTCTAGCTGCTGCAAATGAACTCCAGACACATGTGCCACCCTGTGCATCCAGTTTATGTTGGTCCTGGGGAATTGAACTTGGGTCCTTTGGCTTTGCAGGCAAGGCATTCACTGCTAAGCCATCTTTCCAGCCCCTCTGTCACTTCTCAGCACTATGGTGCTTTTTAAGTCATTCCAGAAGTCATTGGCATCTGAAAAGAGAAGCTTCTCTAACCAAAAGTAATAAGAATAGTATTAATAATGTGGGTATGAACATTAAGAGAAGTGCTTACCGGGCAATTTGGTGAGCATAATATATACATTTAGCCAAACACCAGTAGACCCCAAGGGCTCATGACCTCCCCTGTCATAGGTTTTCAGTAATGTATTCCCTCCTGTAGAGCGGGCCTCCAGTCCAGTTAGAAACAGTTGGTTTCCCCCTATAACAGATATGCCACTACTGCACCTGCTGGGTCTTTTGGCCTGGCTGGCCAAATTTAAGGCTTGCATTGTCCACTGATGTTTATCTCCACTGAAGACTTCTCTTTCCCATAGGGCTGCATGCAGCATAGCTTTTTCCAGCTATCTGTCAGCTGGTCTACAGGGCAGAGGGGAGGAGTTTTTTGTTTGTTTGTTTGTTTTTGAGGTGGGGTCTCATTCTAACTCAGGCTGACCTGGAATTCACTCTGTAGTCTCAGGGTGGCCTTGAACTCATGGTAATCCTCCTACCTTTGCCTCCCAAGTGCTAGGATTAAAGGTGTACACCACCACGCCAGGCTGGAGGAGGTTTTTAGCTCAGCTCCAGCTTGGTTTCTCAGTGACCTTGCAGCCCAAGTATGTGGAGTTTTCATCAACAGGGTTACTATTTATTCCTGTTGGGAAACCAAGAGCCTTGGTAATGGGCTGTAATGTTTTAGGGGCAACAATTCACTGGACGATATCCTATCCCTGGCACTGAATTTTTTTCTAGTAACAATCTACGACTTATGGGTGTGCCATTATCCAAAAAAATAGGTATTCATGTGGTTTGTTTATACCCTCTTTAATTTTGATTAACCTTCCTCCCACCCTTCCTTTATTCAATCTTTTCCCCCTGACCTTAATGGCCTAAGTAAGCAATAGTTTTTCTAATAAGGGAAGTAGAACTCTTTTCAAAAACTTCTTATTTTCAAAAGGTTATTGCTAAAGCAGTTCACTGAGCTTACTAGTGCTCTTATAGCTCTTCTGAGAGGTCCTTGGGTCTTTGCCAGAATTGAGATCATAGCACTTTAAGGGAATGCTTGAGTCTTATTGATTCTGATTTCATAGATCTGTGGAGAAATGTAAGAAATTATATTATTTATTTTTCTACAGTATTTTTATTTATTTATTTGAGAGAGTGAGAAAAAGGTGGGGGCGGGGGGTGAATATGGCATGCCAGGGTCTCCATCTGCAGCAAACGAACTCCAGACTAATGCATTACCATGTGCATCTGGCTTACATGGGTCCTGGGAATTGAACCTGGGTCTTTTTGGCTTTTCAGGCAAGCGCCTTAACTCAGATATTGTATTTAAAAGAAAAGCAGTTTGGGCGTGGTGGCACACACCTTTAATCCCAGCACTTGGGAAGCAGAGGCAAGAGGATTGACCTGAGTTCAAGGCCAGCCTTAGTAATTCTAGGTCAGCCTGGGCTAGAGTGAGACCCTACCAGGAAAAACTAAAGTAAATAAGTAAGTAAGTAAATAAGAAGGGAGCTTGATAGATGACTGGGGGATAGAGGGAGTATGCTTCCTGCACAATCGTGAAGGCCTGAGAAGGCCCGAGACTGCCTGAGTTCAAGTCTTCAGATCTCATGTAAATAGCTGACTTGGCCATCTGCACTTGTAACCCCAATCCCACAGGGGAGCAGACACTCAGTAATCTTTGGAGTTTGTGGGAGGTGAAAGTGGGGCATTGGGGCAGGGAGTAGCAAGCTTCTGGATCAGTAAGAGATACTACCAGCTAGGAAGAGAGATGGAACAGGATACCTGGCATTCTGTTCCTGTCACTGCAGGCGGATGCTTCAACTAAAAACGTCCAGCTTACTATTATTATTGTTGTTATTTACTTATTTTTCTTTTTTTCTTTTTTTATTAACAATTTCCATGATTGTAAATAATATTCCATGGTAATGCCTTCCCTCCTCCCACTTTCCCTTTGAAACTCCATTCTCCATCATACCCCTTCCCCCTCTCAGTCTCTTTTATTTTGATGTCATGATCTTTTCCTCCTATTATGATGTTCTTTTGCAGGTAGTGTAAGATACTGTGAGGCCATGGATATCCAGCTCATTTTGTGCCTTGAGGAGCACATTGTAAAGGGTCCTACCCTTCCTTTGGCTCTTACATTCTTTCTGCTACCTTTTTTACAGTGGTCCCTGAGCCTTGGAAGGTGTGGTAGAGATATTGTAGTGCTGAACATTCCTGTCACTTCTTCCAGCACCATGATGCCTTCTGAGTCATCCCAAGGTCACTACCATCTGAAAAGAGAAGGTTCTCTGCCAAAAGTGAAAGTAGCATTAATATATGGGCATGAACATTAAGAGAGGTGCTTACTGGGCAGTGTGATGAGCATAGTATGTACATTTAGCTAGACAGCAGCAGACGTTACACCCCTAGGGCTCATGACTACCCCTGTTTTAAGTTTTCAGTATCAGGGATATATTCCCTCCCATGGTGTGGGTCTCCAGTCCAATTAGAGGGCAGTTAGTTTCTACTATGACAGACATGCCACTGTTATACCCATTGGCTCGTTTGGCCTGTCGGGCCAAATATAAGGCTTGCAGTGTCCACTGTTGAATATCTTCACTGGTGATTTCTCTCACTTCCATTGAACTGCATGCAGGATGGCTTCTTCCAGCTTTCTGTCAGCTGGTCTACATGGAGGAGGTTATCTGCTCAATTCCAACAGGATTTCTCAGTGGCCTTGCAGCCCAAGTATGTGGAGTCTTTAGCAATAGGGTCTTACCATCTATTCCTGGTGGGAAACCAGGGGCCTTGGCAATGGCCTGTAATGTTTTGGGGGCATCAGGGATCCCTGGCCAACAACTCACTGGAAGGTATCCCATCCCTGCCACTGAAAATTTTCTAGTAACAATCTATGGCTCCTGAGTGTTCCATTGTCCAAAAATGTAGGTTTCCTCCACCTTTCCTTTACTTAATCTCTTCCCCTGACCTCACTTGGGCCTTTTCACCCCCATTAATCTGTTCTTCTACTTACATATATACAATACCATCCTATTTAAGTACCCCCTCCCTTCCTTTCTCTTCCCTTTATATTTCTTTTCTAGCTTACTGGCCTTTGCTACTGAGTTTTCTTTCTACTCACACAGAAGTCCAATCATCTGTAGCTAGGATCCACATATGAGAGAGAACATGCGACACTTGGCTTTCTGGCCCTTGGTTATCTCACTTAGTATAATCCTTTCCAGATCCATCCATTTTCCTGCAAATTTCATAATTTCTTTTTTCTTTACTGCTGAGTAGAACTCCATTGTATAAATGTGCCATATCTTCATTATCCACCCATCAGTTGAGGGACATCTAGGCTGGTTCCATTTCCCAGCTATTGTGAATTGAGTGGCAGTAAATGTGGTTGAGCAAGTATCTGTAAGATATGTTATTATTTTAAATTACTGTTACTGGGTTTTCAAGGCAGTGTTTCTCTCTAGCTTTGGTTGACCTGGAACTTATTCTTTAGCCCTAGGCTGGTCTCAAATTCACAGTGCTCCTCCTATCTCCTACCAAGTGCATCACCATGCTTGGGTGCTTAGTGTTTTTTTATTTTTTTAATTAAAAAAAAAAAAAACATTTGAGAGAGCGAGAGAGGGAAAGAGGCAGACAGAGAGAGAGAATGGGCTTGCCAGGGCCTCCAGCCACTGCAAACTATTCCAGATGCATGCGCCACCTTGTGCATCCGGCTTATGTAGATCCTGGGGAACCGAACCTGGGTCCTTTGGCTTTGCAGGCAAGCGCCTTCACCACTAAGCCGTCTGTTCAGCCCTGCTTAGAATTTTTTAAATTTATTTATTTATTTGAGAGGGAGGGATGGAGGAAGTGAGGGAAGAAGCATCTGGCTTACATGGGTCCTAGAGAATCGAACTGGGATCCTTTGGCTTCACCACTAAGCCGTCTCTCCAGCCCTGCTTAGCATTTTTTAAATTCAAGGTCACTGTCTTGAATAGGAAGATATTTTTCTTTCCTTTTGTACTACACACAAGCAAAAAAAAAAAAAAAAAAAAAAAAAAAAAAAAAAAAAGCCACAAAACCCCAAACACCAAAAAATACTGTGTACGACTTTGTTATGTACTCAAGATTGGAAACCCGTGTTTTCCAGAATTCGGTAGTTTAATACTGATAAGTCACACCTTGCTTAACAGTGCTATTTTTTTAAAAATACTTATAAAAAATTTTACTTATTGTAAGGGGAGTAGGGGAATATGAATGAATATGGGCATACCAGGGTGTCCAGCCACTGCAAACAAACTCCAGACACATGTACCACCTTGTATATCTGGCTTATGTGGATACTGGGAAGTTGAATCTGGATCCTTAAGCTTTATAGCTTATATGACGTTTCCTATAACTGAATGAATGTATTCTTTGGTGACAAGCTTCTTTTACTTAGCAAAATGTCATTAAGGTTCCTATATATTGTAACTTATGTCTATACTTTTTTTCTGTTTTTTTTTTTGGGGGGGGTGTACATGTGTCACTGTAGGTGTGTGTGTGTCATGCCATGCATATGAAGGTTAGAACAACTTAAGGGGGTTGGTTCTCATCTTCTACCTTGTTTGAGGCAGGGATTCTTGTTCTCATTGTTCACTGATATGTTTTTCAGGCTAGCTGGTTCATGATCTGGGAAATTCTCCTGTCTCCACCTCTTATCTCAGTATCAGTGTGCTGGGATTACAGAAACCCATTATGGCTTCTGGGTCCACTCCTCACCACCTGTACCTGAAGTAGGGTCTCACTGTAGCTCCAGGCTGGCCTTGAGTTCACAGTGATCCTCCTACCTCAGTCTCCTGAGTGCTGGGATTGAAGGCATGTGCCACCACACTCGTCTGGCTTCTGCCTTTTACATGGGTTCTGAGAATCTGAACTCCGGTACTCAGGCTTGAGCAGCAAGCACTTTGTTCATTGATCCATCTCCTTAGTGTTCTCCCACTTTTCTCTTTCCTAAATAAGTTTTGTTACTGTTAAGAGATCTAACAGGGTTTGTATTAGTTTGTCTGTTTTTCTTTTTTCCTTTGGTTTTCCAAGGTAGGGTTTCACTCTAGCTAAGGCTGATCTGAAATTCACTATGTAGTCTCATGGTGGCCTCGAACTCATGGCAATCCTTCTACCTCTGCCTCCCAAGTGCTGGGATTAAAGGCATGCACCTGTTTTCTCTTTAAAAAAAAAAAAAAACAAACAAAAAACAGCTTATTTATTTATTTATTGGAGAGACAATGGCAAGCAGAGAGAGATAGAGAGAAAAGAGAACCAGACAAGAATGAGTGCACTGGATCCTCCAGCCACTGCAAATGAACTCCAGACACATGCACTACCTTGTACATCTGGCTTATGTGGGAACTGGGGAATTGAACCTGGGTCCTTAGGCTTCACATGCAAGCCACCTTAACCAATAAGCCATCTCTCCAGGCCTGCTTTTTCCTTTAAATTTTTTTTCCCTTCAAAGTAGGGTCTCACTCTAACCTAGGCTGACCTGGAATTCACTATATAATCTAAGGTTGGCCTTGAACTCACAGCAATCCTCCTACCTCAGCTTTCTGAGTGCTGGGATTAAAGGCGTGTGCCACCACACCTGGCCTAAAAAATTATATTTTAAAATTATTTGTGAGCAGATAGAGTGGCCTCCAGCCACTGCAAACGAACTCTGGATGCATGTACCACTTTGTGCATCTGGATTTTTTGGGTACTGGAGAATTGAACCCAGGCTGTCAGGCATTGCAAGCAAGCACCCTAACCGCTGAGCAATTTCCGCAGTCCCCTCCCTATTTTTTAACCCATTGTGTTAAAGTAGGGTTTTCTATAATCATGGGTGGAAGGTTATTTACTGTGCAATGGGCACCTTACCAGTAGCTACATCACTACTGAACCCCTCTCCCAGTAACCAGTAGCTGCTTTAGCTACCCTGGGAGGTGTGGAGTCTCATGGGCCTTTTCCACATTGACGGTAAAATATTTACAGAGTCTGTCTTGTGCAGGAAACTACATCTGCTGTGAATTCATGAGTGTAAAGGCCACACTGTTTCCAGAAGACAGAGTTTTGCAGCCATCCTCCCTATCCTCCTCCTTTTACATTCTTTCCACCCCTGAGCCTGGTGGTGGTGGTGGTGGTGGTGGTGGGGTTAGATTACCTGTTTGAGTCTGGCCACACAGTAGTCACTTCTAAATATTATCAGCTTTGCACCTCTGCTTTCAATTCTGCCCAGTATAGAAAGAAATATCTGTGATTAAGACTTTCAACATTATGGGTTGGAGAAATGGCTTCATCATTAAAGGCACCTGCTTGAAAAGCCCGAAGGCATGGGTTCTCTTCCCTAGCCTACTCCCCATTAAACCAGATGCACAAAGTGTCATATATATGTGGAGTTCATTTGCAGTGGCAGGAGGCCTTGGCATGCCTGTATTCACTCTTTTTTTTTTTTCTGCCTCTCACAAATAAATAAGAACATTTTACATAGTGTTATATTTTAGAAAAAAATTAAACGTTATAAATTGTGCCTTTTCATTTCCAGCATCTTGTTAGTTTTTCTTCAGCATTTCTCTCTCTCTCTCTCTCTCTCTTTTGGTTTGTCAAGGTAGCGTCTTATTTTCTAGCCTCAGCTGACCTGCAATTCACTGTGTAGTCTTAGGGTGGCCTTGAACTCATGGTGATCCTCCTACCTCTGCCTCCCAAGTGCTGCGATTGAACACATGCATCACCACGCCTGGAAAGGATTTTTCTATCCATGCAATTTCATTTTATTTCTCTTCCATTGATTTGTTTCAGTCTGCTGACATTTGTGTTCACTTGGAATTCTTTCATTTCTTTGCATGTATTTACTATCATTCTTTTGGTTTTTTTAAAAATGATATTTATTTGAGAGAGAGAGAGACAGACAGACAGACAGACAGACAAGGAGAGAATGGGCACACCAGAGCATTCAGCTTCTGCAAATGAACTCCATACACATGTGCCGCCTTTTGTATCTGGCTTACATGGGTCCTCTGGCTTTGCCAGCAAGCACCTTAACTGCTAAGCCCTCTCTTCAGACATATTTTGAATTCTTTGTTTGGCATTTCATTTCAAGTGTCTGTCATCAGGCGCCATCACTCCGGGATTGGTAGGTCAAGTTCTCCTTCTAAGTGGTGGTCTGTGTGTGAACCCACAATGGAATCCCAACTGTAGCATTTACTGCAAATGTTGAATTTTAATACATTTTGAAATAAAAAATGTGAATGTGTGAATTTGTTCCTTTTATTCAAACATTTACTTATTCTCGGTCTCTTGTATTTTCATGTAACTTTTAGGATCAGTTTGTGTCTGCTGAAAAATAAAGCTAGCTGGTATTTTGAGAGTGATTGTGTATTGCTTCATAACTATTAAGTTTCATGACCCATGAACATGAAATGCTTTCATTTATTTAGTTTCTCCTACAATATTTTTAATGTTCAGAATATGAATTTTAACGTTCTTTTGTTACTGTGAGTAGAATTGCTTTCTTACCTTTGTTTTTGACATAGTCTTTCTATGTAGCCCAGGCTTGCTTTGAACTTAGAGTTGTCTTCCTTCCTCAGCCCACAGAGCATCACTAGAATTGCCTGCTTGATTTCATCCATTTGTTTTTATTTCTTTTACAACTTTTCCTGTTTGTTCACTAGATTGAGTACTTTGCATTCCTTTATTGCTAAATTCACTAGCATGTTCACCTGCTGTCTCCTGTTAATTTTGAAGATAGAGTCTCGCTCTGTAGCACTCACTGGCTTGGAACACACTGTGTATCCTAGACTGGCCTTGAACTCACAGAAATTCTCCTATCTTAGTCTCCCAAATGGTGGTCCCCCCTTTTAATTTTACTTATTTTTTGGGGAGGGTGCAGATAGAATGGGTGCACCAGGGCCTCTAGCCACTGCACATGAACTCCAGACACATGTGCCATCTTGTGCATCTGGTTTATGTGGGTACTGGGGATTCAAACCTCGGTCCTTTGGCTTTGCAGGCAAGCACCTTAACTGCTATGCCATCTCTCCAACCGTTTTGTTGTTATATTTTATTTGTCATAATTTTCTGTTTTGAATATATTATTCAGTTTGGTTCCTTTCTATAGTTTATTTACAAAAATGTTCTCTTCATTGTGGCAATATCTTCCTTCCATTGAGCATTCCTGCATTCTATTTAAAAATCTTATCTTCAAGGTTTTTTGTTTGTTAAGGTACATTTAATTGCTGAACTATCTTCCCAGCCCTGCTCTCCCAAGTTTTTATTTTTGAACTGATACCTGCTAAGTGTCTTTTATTGTTTTTTATCAAAAGAGTGGGGTTTTACTTAAGACATTAAAAAAAAAAACCCTACCTACTTAGGTTTCCTTATTTTTATTATTTCATATATGTTAGGATACATAAAGGTCACACTTGGAATAATAAGCATTTATTTGTTGATCTCATCCTTTCAAACAAAATCTAGATTTTGTCTTGTAACCTGGTAAGCTCTTTAGAGAGGTATCAGGTGTAGTTATATTTTCATTGGAATGAATCATATTTATACCTTATAACTTACAGTAAGGCAATGGTAGAACCTCAGTGAAAACTAGAATGTTATGTTAGTTAGACCACTATTTTCTAATAACTAGGCAGCAAAGTCTATGGAATGTTGAAATTATTGAGTGTCTTGTTCAATTTACAGAAAATGTTGTGTTCTACATATTTTTGTCTGTTTTCTTTGCCTTCTCTTTTCCTTCGTTGTCATCACAGAGTTTTGTTTTGTAATTCAGGCTGGCCTCGAACTTGTGATCATTCTGCCTACCCTCACAAGGGCTACAATTACAGGTGTGTGCTACCACACCTGGTAGAAAAGATACTTATTTGAGAGAGAGAAAGTGGCAGATAGAATGGGCATGCCAAGGCCTCCAGCCACTGCAAATGAGCTCCAGACTCGTGCACTATGTTGTGCATCTGGCTTGAATAGGTACTGGGGGATCAAACTAGCGTCCTTAGATTTTGCAGACAAGCACCTTAACCACTAAACTGTCTCTCCAGCTCCTGGGTTTTTTTTTTTCTTTTTAAAAATTATTTTTGTTTGTTTGTTTATTTATTTATTTGAGAATGACAGACAGAAACAGGCAGATAGAGAGGGAGAGAGAATGGATGCACCAGGGCCTCCAGCCACTGCAAAAGAACTCCAGATACCTGCACCAATTTGTGTATCTGGCTTCCATGGGTCCTGGGGAAATTGAGCTTCGAATTGGGGTCCTTAGGCTTCACTGACAATCATCTAACTGCTAAGCCATCTCTCCAGCCCTCTTTTTTTTTTCTTTTTTAAGTAGGGTCTCATACTAACCCATGCTGACTTGGCACTCTGTACTTCCAGGCTAGCCTTGAATTCACAGCCCTCTTACTACCCCTGACTCCCGAATGCTAGGATTGAAAAGGCATGCACTATCATGACAGGCAGAAAAGATGTTTTATTTCATTCCTTTAAAAAAATATTACCACTTTTTATTTAATTTTGAAGCAGAGTGTCACTATCAGGCTGATCACGAATTCAACTTAATGTAGTCCCAACTTGTAATTCTCTTCCTGTCTTAGCTTCTCCAGTTCTGGAATTATAGGCATATGTCACTTCTTGCAGCGAACCAACCACATGTTTTATCTGCACATAGATGGCAGGTGTTTTGTTTCTGTGTGTGTACATGTGCACTTGTGTCTTAATATGTATTGTGTTTGTAAGTGTGGTGTTTGCACATGTGTGGGTGTGCAGATGTGCTTCCCCTATGCATGTGGATTTAGAGACTAGAGGAGAATGTTTGATGTTCTCTTTTATTGCTCAGCTGTGTGTTTCCTTGAGCTGGAATTTCTCACTGAACTGGGAGACTATTGAACCCCAGCAATTCTTTGGTCTCTGTTCCCTACAGGAATGGGGCTGTAGATGGACAGCTACAACTGTCTTTTACATGGGTTCTGGGGAATTAAACTCAGAGCAAATAAAACTCAGGCCTGCTGAGGCGTTCATGCTTGTGCACCAAGGTCTCTTACCTGCCAGCTCCAAGAAATGTTTATAATAGTTTGCGCCCTGCTCCCAGTTTTAATAGGAGTCAGATCTTCATACAGTAATAAACTTTATTTCTTTCTTTATTATTCTTGGTATTTCGAGGTAGGGTCTCACTCTGGTTCAGGCCGACCTGGAATTCACTGTGTAGTCTGGCCTCGAACTCATGGTGATCCTCTTCCTTCTGCCTCCCAAGTGCTGGGATTAAAGGTGTGCGCCACCAACCTGGCTTATTTATTTTTTAAGAGGGACTCCATAATTCCATTTTTAAATATTTATTTATTTATTGGGTGGGGAGAGAATGAGTGTGCCAGGGCCTCCAGCCACTACAAATGAACTCCAGATGCATATGCCACCTTGTGACTCTGGCTTACATGGATCCCAGGGAACCAAACCTAGGTCCTTAAGCTTTGCAGGCAAGTGCCTTAACCACTAAGCCATCTCTCCAGCCCTATTTATTTATTTATTTTTTAAAAATAGTTTTATTTATTTGAGAGAGGGAGAGGGAGAGAATGGTAGTGCCAGGGCCTCCAGTTGCTGAAAATGAACTCCAGGCACATGTACCACCTTGTTACATGAGTCCTGGGGAATCGAACTGGGGTTCTTTGGCTTTGTAGGCAAGTGCCTTAACCTCTAAGCCATCAAACGAAAGTTCCAAGGTGATGTGATCTGGCTGGTTTGGGGGAGAAACACTTTTTTTGTTTTATGAGGTAGGTCTCGCTGTAGCACAGGCTGACCTAGAACTCACTATGTCGTCTCAGGCTGGTCTTTAACTCACAGTGATCCTCCTACCTCAGCCTCCAGAGTGCTGAAATTAAAAGTGTGTGCTACTACACCTGCCGTGTGTGTGTGTGTTTGTGTGTGTGTGTGTGTGTGTGCGCGCGCACACATATATATTTTGCCTGAGGTAGGGTCTCCCTCTAGTGCAGGATGACTTGGAATTCACTCTGTATTCTCAGGGTGGCCTCGAACTCACAACGATCCTCCTACCTGTGCCTTCTAAGTGCTAAGATTAAAGGCGTGAGCTACCATGCCTGGCAATTCTGGGCCTTCTTTTTCCCCCCGAGGTAGGGTCTGGCCCAGGCTGACCTGGAATTAACTATGTAGTTTCAGGGTAGCCTTGAACTCAGCAATCTGGGATTAAAGGCGTGCACCACCACGCCTGGCTGATATTGGGCCATTTTCAAGAGAGAGAATGGGCTTGCCAGGGCCTCAAGCCACTGCAAATTCCAGATGCATGCACCACCATGTGCATCAGTCTTACATGGGTTCTGACATTTGAACCTGGGTCCTTTGGCTTTGCAAGCAATCACCTTAACCGGTAAGCTGTCTCTCCGGTACTAAACTTCTTGTAAAAAATTATTTTTGTTTATTTGAGAGAGGCAGAGAGAATGAGAGAGGGTAATGGGCATACCAAGGCCTCTAGCCACTATGAGTGAACTCTAGATGCATGCTGTACATGGGTACTGGGGAATTGAACCCAGACTGGCAGGCTTTGCATGCAAGTGCCTTTAACCACTGAGTCATCTCTCCAGCCCAATAAAAGCTTTCTTAACTGATTAGGGGGAACTTTATTTCTTTTTTGTTTAAAGGTGAAGTGGATCCTAAGGAGAGGATAGCACGCCAACGAAAACTATTACAGAAGAAACTTGGCCTTAATATGGGAGAAGCAATTGGAATGAGTACTGAAGAACTCTTCAATGATGAAGATTTGGATTATACTCCAACTTCTGCAGCCATTGTAAACAAACAACCTGTAGGTAAAACATTTGATTGATTGATTGCAAATAACAAGACAAAGGGTTTGCTACATTTTGTTTATGCAATTTATTTATTTATTTTGTGCTTCTACTCGTTGCTGAGTAGTGCTGCTATATTTAATTTATTGTTTTTATAATGTGAATATCTGGTGACATTTTATGAAACAATTTCAGCCTATCTCCTACATATTAAACTATTAGATAAAAGTTGTGGATCTTTTTGGGAACTACTGGAATTGAAAGATCATTGTTGGTAAAAGTGTTCTTTGAGGAGAAAGTAATTTGGGAGAAGAGAGAGAGAGAGGTTAATGGCTATCTATCATGTGATGATAGAAGTCTTTGTACTCCCTTACTAAGAAACATGACCACAAACTTGAAAATAGCAAAGAATAAAAGGTATATAATGTGAAGTACGAGGAAGTTTCAGGGGCACAGATTTCTCTATATCCTTTTAAGTTTTCTTGTGCCTCTTTCCTGAAAATCTCTACATATACCCGATTGTATAGATGTCCATGTAAACCATATTGATTTCTTACACTTGTACAGCTTGGTATACTTACACAAATGAACACACACTTTTTTTTTTCTTTCTTTAAAATCTTTTATTTATTTATTGGAGAGAGAGCAAGAGTGAGTGAGAGAACGGTACCCAACACATGTATCTGGAGTTTGTTTGCAGTAGCAGGAGGCCCTGGTGCACCCATATTCTCTCTGTATATCACTCTAAAATAAGTATAACAAAGGCATAAATATAATGACAGCCAGGATTGAATGGATGGAAATAAGGTAGGAAGGGAAATAAGATGAAAATAAAGCATAAGGCAGAAAATATGTTAAAAAAGAATTAAAAATACAATAATGTGATAATTTAGTGTTTGTTCAAGCATGGTACAATGTATTGGAGAAAGTCAGCTATAGACAACAGCTGTAGAATGGACAGTGCCAATTTGGAGCTTGTCAGATCCAAATTTAGTTAGTCTTGCATGTCATGAACCTTTAGGAGAAATTGCATAAAGTGTGTTGTGGCCATAGAGTCAGTGTAGCTGCACTGTCATAGTTCCCCTCGTTCCTTGGCTAAGACCTCAGCAGTGCAACTGTACCAGTCACCCTGGGGTACAGTGTAAATTCCAGCTAGGTACAGAAAGCATGTTTAGACTTGGGACTTAAATAATTTGTCACACAAACTGTCTTTTTTTTTTTCCCCCTTCCCAAGTAGGGTTCTTGATTTGTTGTCTAAGTTCAAGCTCCTGAATTTAGGTGTTCCTTGTACTCCAGCATCTTGACTAGATCTGTGTCAACATATCTGGCCCATCACAGTCTCTTAGGTAGTGTCTCCAGTGAATAGAAAATCGAGAGAAGCGAGTACACAGTGAATGGCTGAGAACAAAGGAGAACATGGGCTCAATTTGTTTGAGGATGCTGGTCCCATCACTTAAGGCTGTACTTGTTATTTATTTATTTATTTATTTTTAGCAGATAGTGTTCATCTTTCTACTATTCAGATCTTTATTGCCACAACTGTGTTAATACTGAAATCTCACTTCTTCAGAACCTCCTTTTAGGACTGTTTATATGTGCCACATCTGTAGAATTTTTAAAAAAAGCCGAATATAGTTGCACATGCTTTTAATCTCAACACCCTGGGGCTGAGGTGGGAGGATTACAGTGAATTGGAGGCTAGTGTGGTTAAGAAACAAAGAATTATCTGTTGGAACTGGACACATAAGGAAGAAGGAAGAGAGTGATATTTTTTTTGGGGGGGGGATACAGGATCTTGCTTGTGTACCCCTGGCTGCCCTCTAATTCTCACCATTTCTTCTACTTCAGCCTCCCAAGTATTGGAACTAAAAGTGCCACCACTCTGGCTTGAAAATGACATTGTGATACAGCTGCACAAAAGAATAGCTCAAGGATATCAGAAAATTTAGTGTATATTCTATATATACTAAATTTACACATCTAGTTCCCAACTGAAATTGAGACTATAGGTATTTTAACTTCAGTAATTCCAATGCAACATTGTTTTATTCTTTTAGACTCTCCAGGCAGCTGAATTGATTGATTCAGAATTCCGAGCAGGAATGAGCAGTAGACAAAAGAACAAAGCTAAAAGAATGGCCAAATTATTTGCAAAACAGAGATCCAGGGATGCAGTAGAAGCTAATGAGAAGAGGTAGTACTCTTTCTGCTTATTCACCTGCAACAGTAATGCTAAGTCTTGTGTCTGCTTGCTTTACATTTTTAAAAATATTTTGCTGACTTTTGTTTTTAGCTGGGTAGTGCTGTTTGGATTATCCTGTCCTGCTCAGTTGTGAGATAATATTTAATGTTTCCAAGGACTTGGTACTTACTTAAAAATCCACATAAATGGTTTCTTTTCTTACTGATTACCAGATCCAAATGAAAACTGAAAATACTTAAAGGGGAAAACATTCCAGTCAAGTGAAAAGTGCAAATGCCTAAATAAAAGAAACAAACTGGGCGTGGTGGCGCACGCCTTTAATCCCAGCACTCGGGAGGCAGAGTTAGGAGGATCACCGAGAGTTTGAGGCCACCCTGAGACTACATAGTGAATTCCAAGGCAGCCTGGACCAGTGTGAGACCCTATCTTGAAAAACCAAAAAAAAAAAGAAAGAAAGAAACAGAGGGGAGTGTGGTTAGGATGAGTAGATTAAAAGGGGAGTAGTAGAGGATGAATTCATAGGACCACAGGTCAAGAAAATGCATAAGAAAAGTAGAAAGTATTTTCAGGGTGTTATACCACTTCCTCCCTAGGCTGCACCCTATGCTAAGTACCAGATAAAAATTTGGGCTTACTTTCTTTTTTTTTTTTTTTTAATATTTTTTGTTTATTTTTATTTATTTATTTGAGAGCGACAGACAGAGAGAGAGAAAGAGGCAGATAGAGAGAATGGGCGCCTCCAGCCATAGCAAATGAACTCCAGACATGCACACTTGTGCATCTGGATAACATGGGTCCTGAGGAATTGAGCCTCAAACCCAGGTCCTTAGGCTTCACAGGCAAATGCTTAACCACTAAGCCATCTCCCTAGCCCAGGCTTACTTTCTTAGTCTGATTATAGAAAAGAATTCTGTAGGCAGTCATTGTCATCAGATTCTTAGTGAATTAATAAAGGTGTTATCTGTACATGGCTAGTCCTCAAAGAGTAGTTCAAAACTCTCTCTTTCATATGCTCTTTGAGGTGCTTGTTAAAATACATATCTCCCCAATATCTGTTAAATCAGAATCTTAGTGGTATTCAAGAACTATGTGAATTAATAAATACTATAAGACTTTGTTGGAAATAACAGCACTTTTTTCTTTCATGTAATACAAAAAAAAAAGTGTTTGTAATGTTTAAAAGCTTAGGACAAATGAAGGTGGATATTGGTAGAGATCTGTACTTAGAAGACTTGTTTGTTTCTTAAAGTATAGATTCTTAGTTGAAGGGTTTTAAAGGTAAACATCTATTAAGATGATACTGGAGTTGAGTGTAGCTAATCCAAAATGTTCTAAAATCAAAAACTTTGTGTATGGGCTTCAGAATTTAGGCTTTGAAGTTAGGGATATTAATCTGATAAAGTCAAATAAAAAAACCTATGCCATCAGAAATGTTTCTGGTCCCAAGCGTTTTGGATAAGGAACCTTCAATTCGAAATAATCTAATAAGTATTCCTGCCAGTTATTATTCATAAAAGCACTTTTACTCCAACATTTCATTATTGGGAAGACCTTTTCAGAGTTCAAAAATTATTTATCCAAGCATTTATTAAGTGTCATCTGTCTGCCAAGGACTGGTCTAGGGCCAGAGGGTACATTAATGGATAATACTGGTCATTCTTGCCTGTGGTGCTTATATACTAAAAGGAAAGACTAATGTGGCATAAATAAAATATCTTGTATGTGTACATACCTATATGTGTAACATTCATAATAGGAGCTAAAAAGGGAAAGAATGACAGAACAAGGAAGGGACATGTGAGACATGGGTACAGACTTTGAAATTTTAGATAGATGGTTTGGGAGGGTTTCACAGGGTGATGACTTATAGGTAAAGCTCTCAAAAAAAGTGAGGGTATTGGCTCCAAAGATCTAGAAAAAGACATTCCTAGAAGAGGGACTCAGGATAGCAAATACCTGGAAGTACAAGCATGCCTACCAGGTGTAAGAATGTAAGGTGACCAGTGTAGCTAGATTGGAGAGAAGTAAAGCAGTGATCTTACAGAAAAAATCAGCTGACCTAGTAGACCACACTATTAACATAGAGAGAGGGGAGAGATTCGAGAAAGTAGACTGTATACACTTTACAATATACTATTTATTCCTTTTAAGCATAAGGGGATTATGATTAAAGTGCATTGTAGTATGTGTGATGTATGTATGAATGAGTGATTTTATGTATATGCCTGATAAATAAGAACTCTCCAGGCATGGTAGCACATGCCTTTAATCCCAGCACTTGGGAAGCTGAGGTAGGAGGATCACTAGGAGTTCAAGGCCAGGATGAGACTACAGAGTCAATTACAGGTCAGCCTTGGCTACTGTGAGACTCTACTTCGGAAAACCATAGCTAAATTAAAAACCCAGGCTTGTTTTGAATTTATGATCCTCCTACGTCAGCTTCCTGAGTGCTGGGATTAAGGTTTGTGCTAGTATATCCAGCTCGGAAGGCAGCTATGCTCACCACTATACAACCAATGCTGCACCCATACTCAGCTAGACTAAAGGCAGTGTCTTGTCCTGTCCTTTATATTTTTTTAGGTCAACCTTGACATTTATAGCATGTTTTTTTCCAGATTTTATATAGTTAGTAGTCAGTTATCTTATTTTTTCTATATTTTTCAAGAATTGGCAAACTTACATAATATTAGTTTATTAGATTTCTCCACAGTACAAAAGCCTAAAAAGTTACTGGCTAGATTTAAGTTGTTAGAATAAGTTGAGTTTAAAATTTAAAGGAAGGGAGTTAGTTGTAGAGAAGCAGAAAAAAATGATCAGTTAGATTTGCGATTCAACTTGAAAGAAAATCATTCACTGCCCCTTTGAGTGTTGAGATATATTTTGCTGAAAATATTAAGCAGTTACAGTTGATATGTGAGATGTTGAAATGATAGATTCTCTTACATTCATTGTAGTTGATTCACATTATTCTTCATTGGCTTTTTAAACTGGTGACTTATGACTTCTTTTTTTTTTTTTTTTTTTTTTAGCAATGATAGCACTGATGGAGAGCCAGAAGAAAAGAGACGGAAAATAACAAATGTTGTTATCAATCAGACTGCAAATGATTCCAAAGTCTTAATTGATAATATTCCAGACAGTTCTTCCTTGCTTGAAGAGGTATATTGAAATTGTTGATAATATTCTCAAACTAATGTGTCAATAGAGATTTTGTCAGTTGTATGAAACTGTATTAGCAAAAATTTCATGTTGCTGGTCATGTTGGTGCACGCTTTTAATCCCAGCACTTGGCCTAGGAAGGAGGATCCCAGTGAGTTTGAGGCCATCCTAAGACTGCATAGTGAATTTCAGAAGAGTGAGATTCTACCTTGAAAAACCACCCCTCCCCCCCCCACCAAAAAAAATCTTGCATCTTTGTTAGTAAAAGTAATTTACGAAAAACAAATTAAGCCAGGTGTGGTGGCTCATGCCTTTAATCCCAGTACTTGGGAGGTAGAGGTAGGAGGAGTGCTGAGTTCAAGGCTAGCCTGGGACTACACAGTGAGATCCAGGTCAGTCTGGGCTAGAGTGAGATCCTACCTCAGAGATACCAAACCAAACCAAACCAAACTAGACAGATAAAATAATAAATAAATAAATAAATATTTAAAGCCCACTTAGGCCTACAAATAAACATTTTATTGGATTTTCTTAGTTGCTTTGACATTAAAGATTTTTTTTTTTTTTTTTTTTTTGGAGGTAGGGTCTTACTCTAGTCCAGGCTGACCTGGAGTTCACTGTGTAGTCTCAGGCTGGCCTCAAATTCACAGGAATCCTCCTACTTCTGACTTCTGAGTTCTGGGATTAAAGGCATGCGCACCAGCTAAAGTATTTGAAGTAATAGTAATCTTTATATCTTTCTTATTCAGACAAATGAATGGCCTCTGGAAAGCTTTTGTGAAGAACTTTGCAATGACCTTTTTAATCCCTCCTGGGAGGTAAGACATCTTCATCACAATTCCTCTTAGCTCTATTTTTAGTACTAATGAAGTCAACAATGTCAA
This sequence comes from Dipus sagitta, assembly GCA_036346955.1. Classification (NCBI taxonomy): domain Eukaryota; kingdom Metazoa; phylum Chordata; class Mammalia; order Rodentia; family Dipodidae; genus Dipus; species Dipus sagitta. The sequence goes on along the minus strand of CM070770.1, from coordinate 44,390,677 downwards.
GGATAGTGTAGTTTGTCAAGATCCCTGCTTTTCTCTTGGGTTCCTTTTAGGACTTTTGACTTCTAAATACAAATTTTTATTCTATTTTTCATAACTTTTAATCATATTCTAAAGTGAACCGTTCTTTTCTACAGTGGAGGCTTGCATTTCTCTCCTAGGTGGTAAAAAATTCTTTGTCTTTGGAAATGGATAGTTTTTTGTTTAGTTTTCCAGGCAAGATCTCATTCTGACCCAGACTAACCTAGAACTCATTCATAGCTCCAGGCTGGCCTCATGAATCCTGCCACAACCACCAGGCCTGGCTCCTGTTTTTTTTTTTTTTTTTAATTTCTTTTATTTGGAGATAGTCTTTTTGTATGTAACCCAGGCTGTCCTTGAACTTGTGATACTCCCACCTCAGCCTCCAGAGTGCAGGGAATACAAGTATGTTTTGCTATGGTCAGCCTAAAATGGATAGTTTTGGTTGACCAACAATAGTAATTTAAGGCCTGGGATTATATCTCAGTTGTGTAGCAGCAGGAATTTAGCATACAAAGGCTCTGGGTTCAAACAACACTACAAAAAAAAAAAAAAAAAAAGATAGTAGTTTCCAAAACCTGCTTTTGGCCTTAGAAGTTTGTCTTCAGAGGTCTTTACTGGGTTCCTAGTATGTAGGAAAGATGAAAGACTCCAGTTGAATTTGTGGGTTGGCAGTTTCAAACCATTTTATCCTATCCCCCTTTGGCTAGACCCTGGGCTAAAAAATAAAACAACTCGAAACTGCCTTGAACTTGGTGGTGTACCCTTGGTATAATGCTGGCTTAACATGTATGAGGCCTTGGGTTTGATCCCAAACACTAAAAGTGAGAGAAAGAGATAAGAAAAAGAAAAGAAAATTCTGCCTTGGGTATTTGTCTGTTTATTTATTTATTTTGTCTTTAAGGTACTGTTTAGTTCAGATGGAATTTTAGAAAAGTATTTCTTTGCTTTATTTATTTATTTGAGAGTGACAGACAGAGAAAGAGGGAGAGAGAGAGAGAGAGATAGAGTGAGAGAGAGAATGGGTGTGCGAGGGCCTCCAGCCACTGCAAACTAGATGTTGCATGCGCTACCTTGTGTATCTGGCTTACGTGGGTTCTGGGGAATTGAGCCTCGAACCAGGTTCCTTAGGCTTCACAGGCAAGTGCTTTATTGCTAAGCCATCTCTCCAGCCCTCAAATGGGATTTTAAATCAGTGGGTATAATGCCAGTGTCCTTTTACCCTTCAGAGGACACTTAAGAAAGTATCCTCACTTTCTCTCAGAAAGGTGGTTTATCTAAGGGCTATACTGAAGCATTATTCATGAAATGTTTTGTTTGAATTGCCTTTGTTTGGCACTTGCCACTGGTAGCTTTAGAGTTGATTTATGTTGCATGTATTTCTAGCATGTTGGTTTTTAGGCTATAAAGAATAATATACAACTTCCTCTCTGTTGTTCTGTATAGTGATGATTATAGGTAATGAATAGGGGTGTGGTAGCCATGAGGCTTTATATCTTTTTTTTTCTTCATTAGTTATGTACATAGTTAGTGTGTAAACAGCCATGTTGGTACTATTGTTAGCCTCCTCTCTGTCCTACCCCTTTTGAAGGGACCCTCCTTGTTGGGGATGGTGTCATGCATTGTGGGGGTAGCCATCAGTTATGGGGAGAGACAATGTCTCTGTGCATAATTTCCCAACTTGTGGCTCTCACAATCTTTCCACCCCCTCTTCTGCGAATTTCCCTGAGCCATGTTTGGTTCCCAAATTGATGAGGTCTTGGGGAGCCTCTTTGTCCCTGGATATCTGGTTTGATAGGAGTTGAGTGTGTTCTCTATGTCTATCTCCTTCACCCTTGTGCTGATACCAGGTTCACCAAGAAATCAGCACTCATGCTCATTTCCCCAATTTCTCAATGGTTTCAGCTGGGGGCCTGGTAAGGTGCAATGGGCTGATTCTCTCCTCAGGTTCTGCATCCATATATGGTATCTTTGGCAGTAGGGTCTTACCATTAACCTTTGGTGGGTCATCAAGTGCTCTGGCAGAAATCTGTCTTCTTTTGGGAAACCTTGTAGGTATGTCTGATCGACGAGGCTTTATATCTTAAAGATTTTGGAATAACTATTTTCTCAATTACTTTTAAAACCTTCCATATAACCAAAAAGTGTTATGAAATTAATATATGTAATCTGCAAAAGAGAATCAGATTCTCCAACAGAGAGTGAAGTCAACGCTGGATAAATGGGATAGCCATTATTATTTTAGAGAGAATTTAATAGGTGTAGGCCCTCTTGTAGCCCAAGATTGGTGGGAGCTTGATATTGGAGAGTGGACTTGTTTTTTGGACATGGTTCTGTCTTGTTTCCCAGTTCCAGCTATGGGTCCTGTTCCACTGAACGGATCCGTTAGCCAATTCAAGAGCAGTTGGTTGCCCACCATAGCTGTGTGCCACTATTGCACTTGGGTGAGCATCACGTCAGGTTGTTTGCTGCTGAGTAGCTTAGACCATGAGTTGCTTGGAGAGATGTTGACCATTTTCCCCCAGTCACTCATGTGTGCCTTCTGGCACTAGACAAGCTAACTGTCTGGGGACTGACTCTTCCAGATTCCAGCCAGGTCTCTCCATGTTCAGTACCAATAGTATATGGTGTCTCTGGCAGTAGGGTCTTACCATTAGCCTTTGGTGGGTCCATCAAGTGCTCTGGCAGAAATCTGTCTTTTGGGAAACCTTGTAGGTCTGTCTGATCAATGAGGCTTTATATCTTAAAGATTTTAGAACAACTATTTTCTCAATTACTTTTTAAACCTTCCATATAACCAAAAAGTGTTATGAAATTAATATATGTAATTCCTTTTAGATAGTTGAAGGAAAACACATTCTTTTTTAAAAAATTTTATTTATTTATTTGGGGGGGGGGGAGAGGCAGAGGGAAAGACAGAATGGGTGCACCAGGGCCTCCAGCCACTGCAAACGAACTCCAGATGCATGCACCCCCTGTGCATCTGGCTACGTGGGTCCTGGGGAATCAAACTGGGGTCCTTGGGCTTTGCAGGCAAGCGCCTTAACCACTAAGCCATCTCCCCAGCCCCAGGAAAACACATTCTTGCAAAGAACTACTTGTTTTGTTTTGTAATGTTCTAGCATAAATGTGTCTTACAAAAAAGTTTTTTTAATAGATGATTCAGTAATATCAACAGTGGTTGATTGGAAAGACTTTCATATTGAAGAAAAGTTAAACACAGTTTCTGTAAACATTTAATCTTTGACATTTTCTTCTTGATTCATTACAGGTTCGACATGGAGCAGGCACGGGGCTTCGAGAAATTCTTAAAGCTCATGGGAAAAGTGGTGGTAAAATGGGAGACAGCACTTTAGAAGAGGTAAATGTTTTAGAGCTACATTTATTTAGTCACCCATATTTTAATAGTTGCCCCCCCACCCCCCGAGGTAGGGTCTCACTCTAGCTCAAACTGACCTGGATCTCATTCTGCAGTCTCAGGATGGCCTCGAACTCACAGCCATCCTCCTATCCCTGTCTCCCAAGTGCTGGGATTAAAGGTGTGTGCCACCATGCTTGGCCTTTTATTTATTTATTTTTTTAAGAGAGAATGGACACACCAGGGCCTCTAGCCATGCAAACAAACTCTAGACACATGTGTCACCTTGTACATCTGGCTTTATGTGGCTACTGGGGAATCGAACCTGGGTCCTTTGGTTTTGCAGGCTTGTGCCTTAACCACTAAGTTATCTCTGCAGCACCGTAGTTGGTCTCTCTTGCAATTTAGAGAAGTAACAAGAAGAATGAGAAAAGGGAGAAATATCAAGAGGTGAGAAAAAGACATCTGTAGATATTGAATAAGTCCAGGAAAAAGACATGTTCAGAAATGTTGGGTGGAAAGAGTTGTTAAAGGAGGAGTATTTGAGCAGGATATAATGAATAGAAAAGTAGATTAAGGTGACTAAAATGTTAAGAAGTCAGTGAGTAACATGATTAATATAGCAAGAAACACTGGTAATAGAATAGATGATAGTGTGTGACAGGGAGAATTGATACCTGTGTAACTTTAAGCAGTTTTGTTCCTATTAGAGTACAAGTAACATGGTACAATCCATGAATGTAGGCATTTTGATATGCTGTTTGAATCTAATTATCAAACAGAACATGGCTTCTTTTAAACAGTATTCAGGACTCTTCTACTTTTGGTTATTGTTTATGCTAAGATATTCTCAATATTTTTATTTTGTACTTAAAGTTGCTGCTCCCTCTTAATCCCAGTACAAAGTTGACCTTTATCTGTTATTTAAAAATGATTATATCTTAATAGATGATCCAACAGCATCAAGAGTGGTTGGAAGACTTAGTTATTAGACTTCTTTGTGTTTTTGCATTGGACAGATTTGGAGACTTTGTTTCAGATGAAGTAAGTATCATCTAGGTGAAACTTGTCCCATCTAATTTCAAATTCTACAGAATACGTTTTTCAGAATATGACTTTTTCTTTATGTTCTGTAGGTTGTAGCACCAGTTCGTGAAACTTGTGCTCAAACACTGGGTGTGGTTTTAAAACACATGAATGAATCAGGAGTTCATAAGACTGTGGATGTGTTGCTAAAATTACTTACACAAGAACAGTGGGAAGTTAGACATGGGGGTCTTCTGGGAATAAAATATGCACTGGCAGTTCGTCAGGTAAATACTTCCACTTTTGAACTGTATATAAAAGTCATGTTTTTCAGTATTATGTGGGTTTTGTTGTTTTATTTTCTTCTCTTGCTTATCACATTTAAGAATATAATTTCTCTTCCTATTCCTAAAGGCTAGCTAATAACGTTTTGAAATTTTCTAAGGTTTTTCTTTGGTCTTAGCTGCCAGCAACAAGCATTCCCTGGGATTTCTGCTTATATACCCAAGCTTTCTACCTGTTTTCCTTTTCTGCTACCTTACTTGTTTTTCCTGGCCTTGTTAGCCCCTCTTCTCTGCCTTGTGCCTCTTTAAACAAAACAGTTTTCCATTGTTCCTGTATTCATTATTCCTAGCCTGTATAGAAAACAGGATAGAAAGCATCTTATTAGTTTTTGAAAATTATGCCTATTCCATGACAAGGCCAATTTTTAAATAAAATGACAGTTTTGTCATTTTTTTTTTCCACTTTGTGAATCTGGCTTTATGTGGGTTTTGGGGAAATTACCCCAGGACATCAGGATTTGCGTACAAGAGCCTTTAACCTCATAACCATCTCTCCAGTCCCCACTCTTTTTTTTTTTTTTTTTCTCAAAAATAACCCATGGTAATACCCTCCTTCTCTCTCCCCACTTTCTCCTTTGAAATTCCATTCTCCATCATATCCCCTCCCCATCTCAATCAGTCTGTCTTTTATTTTTATTTATTTATTTATTTATTTTTTATTTATTTATATTTGATAGTGACAGACAGAGAGAGAAAGAGGCAGAGAGAGAAAGAGACAGAATGGGCGCGCCAGGGCTTCCAGCCACTACAAACGAACTCCAGACTCGTGCACCCCCTTGTGCATCTGGCTAACGTGGGTCCTGGAGAACAGAGCCTTGAACCGGGGTCCTTAGGCTTCACAGGCAAGCGCTTAACTGCTAAGCCATCTCTCCAGCCCCTCTCTTTTATTTTGATGTCATCATCTTTTCCTCCTCTTATGATGGTCTTGTGTAGGTACTGTCAGGCACTATGAGGTCATGGATATCCAGGTCATTTTATGTCTGGAGGGAGCACGTTGTAAGGAGTCCTACCCTTCCTTTGGCTCTTAAATTCTTTCCGCCACCTCTTCTGCATTAGACCCTGAGCCTTGGGAGGTGTGATCGAGATGTTACTCAGTACTCCAGTCACTTCTTTCCAGCACTGTGATATCTTCTGAGTCATTCCAAGGTCACTGCCGTCTGAAAAGAGAAGATTCTGTTCCCAAAGTGAGAGTAGCGTTAATATAAGGGTATAAATATTAAGAGAAGTGCTTACTGGGCAGTTTGATAAGCATAGTATATACATTTTTCCAGACCTCAGCAGATGTTACACCCCTAGGGCTCATGACTACTCCTGTTGTAAGTTTTCAGTACCAGGGATGTATTCCCCACCATGGAGCAGGCCTCCAGTCCAATTGGAGGGCAGTTGGTTTCCACCATGACAGACATGCCACTATTGCACCCGTTGGCTCATTTGGCCTGGCTGGCCAATTATAAGGCTTACAGTGTCCACTATTGAGTGTCTTCACTGGTGTTATCTCTTTCTCCCATTGAACTACATGTAGAATGGCTTCTTCCAGCTTTCTGTCAACTGGTCTACATGGAGGAGGTTATCAGCTCAGTTCCAACAGGATTTCTCAGTGGCCTTGCAGCCCAAGTATCTGCAGTCTTCAGCAATAGGGTCTTACCATCTATTCCTGGTGGGAAACCAAGTGCCTCGGCAATGGCCTATAATGTTTTGGGGGCATCAGGGACCTCCCTGGCCAACAACTCACTGGAGGTATCCCATCCCTGGCACTGAAAATTTTCTAGCAACGATCTATGGCTCCTAAGTGTTCCATTGTCCAGAACCGGAGGATTCCATATGATTTATTTGCATCCTCTTAGATTTTGATTAGCCCTCCTTCCACCTTTCCTTTACTCAATCTCTTCCCCTGACCTCACTTTGGGCCTTTTCACCCCCGTTAATCTATTCTTCATTATTCCTAGCCTCTATAGAAAACAGGATGGAAAACATCTTACTATTTTTTGAAAATTATGCCTATCCCATAACAAGGCCAATTTTTAAATAAAATGACAGTTTTGCCATTTTTTAAAAAAATATTTTATTTATTTGAGAGAGACAGAGAGGCAGAGAGGGAAGGGGGGAGGGAGGGAACAAAGAGAGAATTGGCACGCCAGGGCCACTGCAAACGAACTCCAGATGCATATGCCACCATGTGCATCTGCCTTACGTGGGACCTGGAGAATAGAACCTGGGTCCTTAGGCTTCACAGGCATGTGCTTTAACCACTAAGGCATCTGTCCAGCCCAGTTTTGTCTTTTTTATCACTACTAGTATGCTGGATTATCACTTGTTTCTCTTCATTTTTATCATTTGTTTCTCAGCATTTTTATTTTTTTTGATTAGCATAGAAAAAATTAGGTTTTATTTTGACATTTTCATATCGATATACCATACTTTATTATTCACTCCTCACTGCTCTGCCTCATGCCTCACTTCTGTATTAAATTACCCTCTCTTGCTTTCCTTCTTCCTTCTGTTTAGACCACTTTCTCTCTTTTAATGACACTGAACCCCCAACCTTCAGATCATGACTATGATCATTCATTCTTATAGTCCCCTTTCTACTTTGATGTTCTGTATATTGAAGGTCAAATCTAATTCTGCTTGTTTATTTATTTTGGGGGGGGGTGAGAATGCACACCATCGTCTCTAGCCATTGCAATATGGCTTGTGTGGGTACTGGGGAATGAAACCTGGGTCCTTTGGCTTTGTGGAAGCACCTTAATGGCTAAGCCATCTCTCTAGCCCAAATCTAATTCTTCATTTGAGAGACAAAGTCAACTGTCTTTCTGGTCTGGCTTACTTTGCTTAGCATAGTGATCTCTAATTTTACCCTTTTCTCTACAAAGATCATAATGTTCTCCTTTTCAGCTAAAGAAACTTCCATTGTGTCTAGTTGTATATGCACCACATTTTCCTTACTTGTTGACGGGCATCTTGGGTATTATAAGTAGTGATAATCCCGTGGAAGTATCTTTGTGGTATGCTGACTTAGAATTGTTTGGGTACATACTCAGGAGTAGTATATATAACTGGATCATGTGATAGTCTATTTTTTGTGTTTAAAAAAATATTTTTATTATTTGAGATAGAGAGAGAATGGCCATACTAGGACCTCCAGCTGCTGCAAATGAATTCCAGATACATGTGCCACCTTGTGCATCAGGTTTATGTGGGTCCTGAGAAGTTAAACCTTGGTTTTTTGGCTTTGCAGGGAAGTGCCTTAACCCCTAAAGCCATCTCTCCAGCCCTATTTTTAGTTTTTTGAGGAATCTCTATATTGATTTCCATAGCAGCTATACCAGTTTACATTCCTACCAGTAGCATGTAAGGTTGCAAGATAACCCTCCCCCCCTTTTGAGGCAGAGTCTCACATCATAGTATAGACTAATGTGGAACTTAAGTATCTTGCCTTAGCCTCTTGAGTGTTGAGATTAGAGGCATGAGCAACTACACCTCATTTTTAGCAATACCAATTCTAAGATTCTGAGTATATGATCACAGGAGTAGCCTCTGGGAAACTCACCTTACTAGGGAACATTAAAAGAAATTAGATCAGAGTAGTGAGAAACAGAAATATATGGCTTCTTTTTTTGGCGGGGGTGGGGGGGTTGTTCAAGGTAGGGTCGTCCTAGCCTGGGCTGACCTGGAATTCATATGTGCAGTCTCAGGGTAGCCTCGAGCTCACAGTGGTCCTCCTACTTCTCCCTCTAGTTGTGGCATTAAAGGTGTGTGGCACCTCGCCTATAGGAATGGCTTTTCTTTCCTCTTATGTCTCTCTTATCAGTGGTTTTGAATAAGAAATACAAACTAAGGGCCTGGCATGTATGTATTTAGGGACACACAGAATTCATCATCTTACATAAGAAGTGTTCTGATTTTTAAGTAACATACTGTAATAATAGTACTTGACAGTATTGTAATTGTTCCTAAGTGACATTTCTGTAGGTTTCCACTGATGTTATCATTTATTTCTGTTTATATGGTTCTTTTTAAATATATCAATATTGCAATGTATGGTTTTCATATGGCAAAGCTAATAGTCATGTTTGAGGATAATAATTATTCTATAGCAAATTAGACAATTTTGATGTACTGTTTTACAGGATGTAATTAATACTTTATTGCCTAAAGTTTTAACTCGAATAATTGAAGGCCTCCAGGACCTGGATGATGATGTCAGAGCTGTTGCTGCAGCGTCATTGGTGCCTGTAGTAGAAAGCCTTGTCTACCTCCAGACACAAAAGGTAAATTATCTTTTTAAAAATGTTTTCTTCTTGGGTTGGAAGGATGGCTTAGTGGTTAAGGCATTTGCCTGCAAAGCCAAAGGACCCAGGTTTGATTCCCCAGGACCCACATTGGCCAGATGCACAAGGGTCGCATGCATCTGGAGTTCTTTTGCAGTGGCTGGAGGCCCTGGCGCACTCATTCTCTCACTCTCTCTCCCTCTTTCTCTCTCAAATAAATAAATAAAAATAAAATATTTTAAAAAATGTTTGCTTCTTATAGATCTTGTTGATATTTGTCATATGGAATATTAGAAGAACATTAAGTATGCTTTCTTCTAAATTTTCAGTTTTCTTGTGACACACATCCCTCTATAGCATGAAATCTTGAGGTGACTATTTTAAAATATAGTTAACATTTCAGTTTATCGAATATAGAACACAAAGTCAAAAATTCAGCCAGCATTATTTTAGGAGCTCAGCAACCAAGATTGTGCATATTGTTTAAAATGAACTAAAGTTACTTTCTTATTGGAAACTATTTTTCCTAGAGTATGCTTTGTGTCTCTACAGCATGTTTTCCATGTTTAGTTTTTACCTAACATAGAATATTGAATGGCTGGGGATATGGCTCAGAGGTTAAAGGCCTTTGTCTGTAAAGCCAATTGGCTTGGGTTCAATTCCCCAGCTCCTACTTAGACCCAGAAGGAAAAAGTGGTACATGTGTCAGGCATTCATTTGCAACAACAGTAAGAGACTCTGGCATGCACATACACACATATACACACAAATACTTTTTTTGTTTATTTTTATTTATTTATTTGAGAGAAACAGAGAAAGTGGCAGATAGATAGAGAGAATAGGCGCTCCAGGGCCTCCAGCCACTGCAAATGAACTCCAGACGCGTACGCCCCCTTGTGCATCTGGCTAACGTGGGTACTGGGGAATCGAGCCTCGAACTGGGGTCCTTAGGTTTCACAGGCAAGCGCTTAACTGCTAAACCATCTCTCCAGCCCCACAAATAATTTTTTTTTAAGTGTGGAATATTGGCTTTTATTTTCTGAATCACCCTGATCAATATAAATCTGGTTAGTAAGGAAGTGACAAGGTAGAATTGCATGGTACTCAAAAGAGAGATACAGAACTATTTATGGTAAATAATGACCTATTCTTTTTTTTTTTTTTTTCCAGTTTTTCCAGGTAGGGTCTCCCTCTAGCCCAGGCTGACCTGGAATTCACTATGGAGAGCAGCCACAAACTCATGGTGATCCTCCTACCTCTGGCTCCCAAGTGCTGGGGTTAAAGGCGTGTACTACCATGCCCGACTCCTCTTCTTAGTTTTTTTTTCTTTTTCTTTTTCTTTTTTTTTCATGGTAGGGTCTCACTCTAGCTCAGGCTGACCTGGAATTCACTATGTAGTCTCAGGAGGCCCTTGAACATTATGGTGATCTTCCTACCTCTGCCTCCTAAGTGCTGGGATTAAAGGCGTGTGCTACCACACCTGGTTCTTCTTAATTTTTTTTCTTCTCTTCATAATTTTGTGAAAAACCTGCACTGTTCAAATTCATTGGAATTATGTTGTTGACTTAGTTATTCTTGGGATATGATTTGATATAACTTGTGAATATTGTGTGTGTAAAATTGCTAACTTTAAACTGATCTTACATAGGTACCCTCCATTATAAATACTTTATGGGATGCCCTTCTGGAATTAGATGATCTAACAGCGTCAACAAATAGTATTATGACTCTTCTTTCATCCTTGTTAACTTACCCTCAGGTCCAGCAGTGCAGGTAATTATTTCCAATTAGCGGTACAGCATAAAATTTATATATCTTTCCAGATAATTTATCCAAAATATAAAATATTCTAGCACATCTCAGAATAGTCCTGTAGGGTCTGGAGAGATGGTTTAGCTGTTAAGGTGTTTGCCATCAAAGCCAAAGGAGCCTGGTTAGATTCCCCAGAACCCATTTAAACCAGGTGCCCAAGGGGGTGCATGCATCTGGAGTTCATCTGCACTGGCTGGAGGCCCTGGTGCACCCATTCTCTCTTTCTCTCTCTCTCCCTCCCTCCCTCCCTCCCCCTCTCCCCCTCCTCTTCCCTCCCCTTTCTGCCTCTTTCTTTCAAATAAATAAAATTATATATATATATATATATATATATATATATATATATATATATATATATATATGAATATATTTTTTTTTTCCAAAAAGACTAGTACTATAAGTTGGGGTGCCACAGCCACTTTCAGTAGCTCCTTATAGCTACTGGCACAAATGGGACGGGAAAGATTTGTCACAGGTGGGATTGTAGTTTAGTGCAAAATTATCTGTTTAGCATGTAAAAGGTCCTGAGTTGAATCCCTAGTACCAAAACAAAACGGCAACAACAAAAAGTTATTTTCCTTACTCTCGAGTAACTTCAGTTATGTAATAGTTCATTTTCTTGAGTAAAGTAGTTTACTTTATAAACATAAACATTGAATATTATTTCTGTTGCTGGCCCAAAATATGAACTTTTGCCTTGTTTAATGACACTAGTTAATAGGATTACCATCAAACATCATCAGCTTTATATTTGCCAAAACATGCCCCCTCTGTTCTTAATTTCAGTAATTACTAATCAGAAAAGGAAAACATAATAATGAAATAAAATGCTTAAAGGCAAAAATTGGATAAAGTCAAAAACATATGCCAAAATTTAAGTGTTACTGGCTTTCAGATCCTAATACTTGATGCGATGTGAAGTTCAGAGTATCCACTGCCTTTTCTGATTGGCTCCTGAATGTTCCTAATGATAGTATCCTTTGAGATGAGGAAGAAACATACCACTTTTAAAAATTCACAAATGAAGGATGGCGAGATGGCTTAGCAGTTAAGGCATTTGTCTGAGAAGCCAAAGGACCCAGGTTCGATTCCCCAGGACCCACACAAGCCAAATGCACAAGGTGGCGCATGCGTCTGGAGTTCGATTACAGCGACTAAAGGCCCTGGCATGCCCATTCTCTCTCTTGCTATCTATTCCTTCCTCTCTCACAAATAAATAAAATTTAAAAATTTTTAAAAAAGTTTTTTGATCCACAAATGAGAAAATTACTGTCCTTAGCCTAGTGAGGGTACTCCTTGAATGTTCATATGATTATAATTTAAAGCAGTTTCTGATTGTATAAATGAGTATTTCCAGTGAAATTCAAAGATGCATGAAAATCATCTATAAAATGTTTTAAATATTACTGGCTAGTCATTTTTATGCAAAATTTAGCTTAATTGAACAACACACTAGCAGGAATAGCAAAACAAGTGCCTTTTAAAGCTAGAGGAGAAGAGATGAAGTGGAAGAATACATGAGGTTTCCTTTATTATATGCTTTCGTTATCAGAATTCAGTTAGTTTTCTGAAAACTTCTTAAGATACAAAATTACATGGGCTTTAAATTACACTAGATTAGAGGCTAATTTTTTTTTTTCTGTGAAGGCTCAGATAGTGAATATTTTTGGTTTGTGAGCCAAAGGCTCTTGGATAAAACTAGTCAACTCTACCATCATAACTAGAAGAGAGCCAGTATGCAGTACATAGAGTAATGAACATGCTTGCATTTTTCTGAAGTTTCTGTGTAATTAAACAAAGATGTAGATTCAGCCTGGAGACTTTAGTAAGATGGTTATCAGAAAAACTATCATGTAAGAAAATGAAATAGTGTAATAAAAATTTTGGTAAATCATTGTGAAATAATATAGTTTTCCATCTTTTTTTTGTTTCAAAATTGCCTTATTAGAAAAATTGCTTCATATGTTGTGATAATTGGCAGATACTCCACAGCTTGTGTAAGAAGAAATGCAGCATGTCATTTGGAGCATGAACAATTATACAATTAACAAGACCTTGTAATAATGTTTCTATGTATTCTGAGCCTCTCTTATATCTGTGTGTGCATGTTTAAGTTAAGTTTGTATAAGTGAAGTTACTAAATATGTAAATAGTACAGAATATAATGTTAATGGACATTTGTTAGCAATGAAAATACTATTAACAGATGCCTACTGGGAGTAAGCACAAAAGAATAGATAAGAGGTGGTAAACACTGGAAATTATTTTTTTGTTCATGTCTTTTTCTACAGACATGTATTTCAAATTAATGAATCATTTCCTAATTCTCTGTAACTTACAAATAATTCGTAAATGTGACTGGAATCATATGATTCCTTTTGATTTGGCTTTGTTGTCTTTTCCATTTAAAATCTAATCTGTGAGAAGGAAGAAATTTGAGATTTTCTAACTTATAATACTAAACCAGGATAATAAATTTCATAGCTACATTCAAGCCCTACCTCTTGCTCATTATGAGCATCTACTTAGGAGGTTTAGCCCTAGGGATGGCGAAACATTTTGCAGACTTTGATTTGAGCTAGGATACAGTTTTCTCATAAGACAGTTGTAAGTGCAATTAGATTGGAAAGTTTAACTGGATAAGGGTAATTCATGATGTTAGTGCCATATAGAAACCTAATGTTATATATCTACCATTTTTATGGTTTTATTTTCTGTTTCTTTCGGTGCTATAGTAACATTTTTGAATGATGGTGTTAAGTGGATGTTCATATCAAAGTTGGATCATTTATCTATTAAAAAGACATTTGGAGCTAGGTGTGGCATTTAGGAGGCTGAGGTAGGAAGATTGCCATGAGTTTGAGACTAGCCTAGGCTACAAAATGAGTTTTAGGTCAGTCTTTGCTAGAATGAGACCCTGCTTCAAAAGAAAAAGAAAAAAGACACTTCATGTCATCATCACTAGGTCCACATGACAATTCTTTTAGATAATGTCTCTATGGACAACCATCTGAGAATGAGTAAGATTAATTTGTTTCTTCTTTATTAGTATTCAGCAGTCACTCACAGTTTTAGTTCCACGTGTCTGGCCTTTTTTGCATCACACTATATCATCAGTTCGAAGAGCAGCGTTGGAAACTCTGTTTACATTATTATCAACACAGGACCAGGTAAGTACTGATAATTATATGTAACAATCTTGAAATATAAATAAATTACTTTTATAGAATAACCCAGATCATTTGCCTACCCTCAGTACATATTAAAAGAGTAAAAGAATAAAAGGGTTATTCTTTCTTTCTTCTCTTCCTCCTCTCTTAACATACATGCTGGGCATAACAGAAGTGGTGTGGTAACCATGTAAAAAAAGAATATAATAAACCTGAGGGCAGAAATATTTTAGTATTTTACTGTATGTGATATTCTTAATATTTGAAGTTGTACTTAACACATAGTAGAAGATCCTTAGAAAATATTTATTGAGGAAACCATTGGTTCAGTTGTCTTTGCCTAAAGGACACTAGTTTTCACTTGCTTTATCTGACAGCTAGTTTTCAAAAACCATCCCTATTTATAAAGGCCATATTTCAAGCTCTGAAATAAAACTCTTCAAGACTGGCTACTGGTTTCACAGCTTGTCTTCTCTTAAAAAGTACAGTCTTGGGCTGGAGAGATGGCTAAGTGGTTAAGGTGTTTGCCTACAAAGCCAAAGGATCCCAGTTTTATTCTGCAGGACCCACATAAGCCAGATGCACAAGGGGGCACATGCATCTGGAATTCATTTGCAGTGGCTGGAGGTGCCCATTCTCTTCCTTCCTCCCCCCTCTGCCTCTTTCTCTCTTTATCTGCCTGGGTTGGGGAGATAGCTCAGCAGTTAAAGGTGTTTACTTGCAAAGTCTGCTAGCCCAGCTTTGAATCCCCACCATCCATGTAAAGCAGGATGCACAAAGTGATGCATGCAGTAGCAAGAGGTTCTGGTGCACCCGTGTTTTCTATCTCTCTCTCTCTCCTTTCTCTCTTTCTTTTCTCTTTCTCTCTCTCTTTCATTCTTTCTAAGATTTATTTTATTTATTTCTTAGAAACAGAAAGAGAGGGGAGAGAGAGTGAGAATGGGCGTGCCAGAGCCTCTAGCCACTGATATGAACTCCAGACGCATGCACCACCATGTGAATCTGGCTTATGTGGGATCTGGAGAATCAAACCTAGGTCCTTAATCTGCACAGGCATGTTCCTTAACCGCTAAGCCATCTCTCCAGCCCTCTCTCTGTCCCTTTCTAATAAATAAAACTTTTCTTTTTTAAAGCCATGTATGGTGGCAAGTGCCTTTAATTCCAGCAATCAGGGTTGCTGTAAATTCAAGGACAGCCTGGAACTACAGAGTTTAGTTCCATCCAGGTCAGCCTGGGCTAAAGTGACATCCTACCTTGAACAACCCCCCTGTCTTAAAAAATTAGAAATCTAAATCCCTGTGCCCTTTAAATAACACTGAGGCTGGAGACATGGCTCAGTGGTTTAGGTGCTGGCCTGCAAAGCCTAATGGCCTAGAACCCATGTAAAGCCAGATGCACAAAGTGGTGCATGTACATGGAGTTTGTTTCCAATGTCTAGAGAGGCTCTGGCTTGTGCACACGTTTCTTCTCTCTCCCTCTCTCTCTCTCTCTGCTTGCAAGTAAATAAATAAATAAAAAATTTTAAATAAAGCCAAATGTGGTGGTGCACACCTTTAATCCCAGCACTTGGGAGGCAGAGGTAGGAGGATCTCCATGAGTTCAAGGCCACCCTGCACCCTGAGGCTGCATAGTGAGTTCCAGGTCAGACTGGTCCAGTGTGAAACCCTACTTCAAAAAACAAAAGCAAAAAAGCCATGCTACTTTTCACAGCCATACCTAAAAGGAGACATGACCTCTCAGTCCTTGTCTAATTGCTCAGAACTAAAATTGTCCCACAAATAGATGTTTTTCCATTTTATTTTGCATTTTTCATTGATTAGACTATATGCTAATGCTACTAGGCAATATACATTTTTCAAGCATGTGCTTACAAATGGCTGGGCCATGTTTCCAGTCCTGGAATAGACATTTTTCATGTACTCATTCTTGTGATGTTGCTGACCAATTTTTTTTTCTTTTTGGTTTTTCAAGATAGGGTCTCACTGGTCCAGACTCACCTGGAATTCGCTATGTAGTCTCAGGGTGGCCTCAAACTCTCAGCGATCCTCCTACCTCTGCCTCCCGAGTGCTGGGATTAAAGGCGTGTGCCACCACATCCGGCTTGCTGAACAATTTTGAGGTTGATTTCCTACCTGTTTCCATTTTGTAAATTTAATTTCTTTTTAAAATAGTCCCTCTTTTTTCAAAAGCAAAACTGAACACCAGATAGAGATTTCTCATATCCTGTCTACATACGTGTGTAGCTTCTCCCATTATTAGGTCCCCATCTGACTAGTAGCTTTGTTAAAACTGATGAATTTTCATTGACAAATCGTTATCAGCCAGAATCCATAATTTACATGGTCAGTCCTTCTTGTTGGTGTACATTCTATAGGTTTTGCTAAACATATGATGACATCTGTTAGCTGTTTCCATAGTTTTACTTTATCCAGAATGTCATGTAGCTGAAATAGTGCAATATGGGATCTCTCAGATTGTCATCTTTCATAGTATGTTTAAGTTTCCTCAGAGTCTCTCATGAGTTGATGACTTGTTTCGTTTAGTTCTGAGTAATACTTCATTGTCTGGTTACATCACATTTTATCCACTCACCTATTGAAGGACAGCTTGACTTCTTCCAAGCCATGTATAAAGCTGCTATCAAGTATAGGATTTTATATGGATGTCTGCCTTCCATGTAGTTTCCCCTCTCCGCTTTATTAAGAAGTAGAGTAATGGGCTAGAGAGATGGCTTAGTGGTTAAAGTGCTTGCCTGAGAAGCCTAAAGATTGAGGTTCGATTCTCCAGGTCCCATGTAAGCCAGTTGCCCAAGTTGGCACATGCATCTGGAGTTCTTTTGCAGTGGATAGAGGCGCTGATGTGCCCATTCTATATCTCTATCTCTAATAAGTAAATAAAAATAATAAAGATAATTTTTAAAAAGAAGTAGAGTAATAGCAGAGTTATTTAGTGAATATATACTCACCCAATTGGTGATTTTTGTAATGACTTCTCTTGACCCTGCTCCTGTTTTGTCATTAGTTTTCCATTAGCTACATAATTATAGGTGCCCTTTAAAGATGTATATGTACTAGCCCTAAAACTATAAATTTTTAAAATTTTCTGGAATTTCTGTTAAAATTTTGAAATTTCTCCTTAGTTTTTTCCAGTGTATTTTTTGTTTGAAAAAAGTCATAAAAAACAACAAAAAAAGAAAAAAGTCATTTTGGGCCAAGCGTGATGACGCATGCCTTTAATCCCAACACTAGGGAGGCAGAGGTAGGAGGATCGCCGTGAGTTCAAGGCCACCTTGAGACTCCATAGTGAATTCCAGGTCAGCCTGGACTAGAGTGAGACCCTACCTTTAAAAAAAAAAAAGTCATTTTGGGAGGTGGAGGATAGGTTTTTTTTTTTTTTAACTAATTAGCTAGAATTTTTCTGGTGATTGGTCCTACTCAGTGAGCTTTTATTTGGACAGCAATAAGGAAAGAGTGAGTATATAGAATAGCTTACATCAGATTTTTTTTTTTTTTTTAGTTTTTTGAAGTAGGGTCTCACTCTAGCCCAGGCTGACCTGGAATTTACTATGGAGTCTCATTCTACCTCTGCCTCCCAATTGCTGGGATTAAAGGCGTGCACCACCATGCCTGGTTTACGTCAGATTTTTAAGATGTTTCTGACATTAAAAAAACTTAAGAATTGGGCTGGAGAGATGGCTTAGTGGTTAAGCACTTGCCTGTGAAGTCTAAGGACCTCAGTTCGAGGCTCGATTCCCCAGTACCCACATAAGCCAGATGCACAAGGTGGTGTTTGCAGTGGCTGGAAGCCCTGGTGCTCCCATTCTCTTTCTCTCTCTCTCTCTGTCTGCCTCTTTCTCTGTCTGTCTCTCTCAAATAAATAAATAAAAATAAACAAAAAATTTAAAAAAAATAGTAAAAAAAAAAAACTTAAGAATAGGCCTAAGTTTCATAGTGAACCCAATATAAATTTCTAGGTTGGATATCTTAACTCATAACTTGTATTACTTTTTTAAAAAATATGTTTTATTTATTTGAGAGAGAGAAAGAGAGAGAGAATAGGTGCTCCAGAGCATCTAGCCACTGTAAACGAGCTCCATATGCATGCGCTCCCTTGTGCATCTGGCTTACGTGGGTCCTGGAGAATCAAACTGGGATCCTTTGGCTTTGCAGGCAAATGCCTTAACTGCTAAACCATCTCTCCAGCCCATCATTACTTGTATTACTATTGATTACAGAGAAGTTAAACTCTCATCACTTAGCACAAGAGCAATAATGTGGTTATTTTCAAAATTTCCCAACAAGCTAGGTGTGGTGGCACACGCCTTTATTCCTAGCACTTGGGAGGCAGAGGTAGGAGGATAGCCATGAGTTCAAGGCCACCCTAAGACTACATAGTGAGTTACAGGTCAGCCTGGGCTAAAGTGAAACCCTACCTCGAAAAACTAAGAACAAAAAAATCCCGATAAAGCAGTAATATATAATGGAACCAGAGAGATATATCTGGTTATCAATTGGTTCTATATGGAGGATAGTATCAGCTAATTTGGGGCAAAATTTGTTGTTGTGATAATCAGGCATTTTCAAGTTTCCCTGTGATTATATGATTATGTAATTTTTAAAGCCATTGCAATAACAAATATGTTATTTGTTGATTATTGAAATTTGTCAACAGTTGCACCTTTTTGATTAAGCCATTCAATCTTGTTGTGTTGATACATCTGTTTGTCTTAACCCTTCAGGTAAGCTCACATCCCAGAACTAAGTGCTATAACTTTATTGTTTTTGTTTTCAGAACTCTTCATCTTGGCTTATACCTATCCTGTCTGATATGCTTCGACACATTTTTCAGTTTTGTGTTTTAGAAAGCAGCCAGGAGATGCTGGACCTTATTCACAAGGTACACAATGGAATATTTATAATTCTTTCTCTAATAACTTTGTAGAATGCTGATTGTTGTACTGGTCACGATTTTAAGGAATTAAAATGTATCATCTAAGAGCCGGGCATGGTGGCACACGTCTTTAATATAATCCCAGCACTTGGGAGGCAGAGGTAGGAGGATCACTGTGACTTTGTGGCCACCCTGACACACTACATAGTGAATTCCAGGTCAGCCTGGGCTAGAGCGAGACCCTACCTCGAAAAACAAACAAAAAAACCATGCAAGATATTTGAAGTGTCTATAAATCAATCTGCAAGATGAAATAGGAAACTAGGCTTATATAATTAAGTTTTGGTTGACCATGTTTCTTCCTGTTATTATATGACCCATTAGGCATATGTTTTAAGCCCTTTCAGAAAGCCCTAATACCAAAAAAAAAAAAAAAAGGAAGGAAAGAAAGAAAGAAAAAAAGAAGAAAAAAAAATGAAAGGAAAAACAGGAGGTAGGCCTGGTGGCACCTGCTTGTGATCCCAGCATTTGGGAGGCTTATGCAGACATAGTGCTAGAGTTCAAGGCCAGTCTGGCACAAATTACAAAACCTTGTATCAGTGCAACAATGGAAACATTGCTGTTTTCAGCCCTACTTTTGATGTTACTGATGTGCTTACAAATTCTGCACAGTATTTTTGGCTGTTTTGATAATATAGTCTATCATAGTTTAAACTTGCACTTTTCCTCCTGATTTGGCAAGATTATTCATATTGGTTGTAATCTTAGAAGGAGGAGACATTTGATATATTCAGTAGCCCTGTGGCAGAGGATGGCATTATTACACATTATAATTTGTTATTCCTGAATCATTCACCTCTAAGGTGTCTTATTATTAACAGCCTTGGATTAACTGTAGTGTTATTTCTTTATGTAAGTTCTAGCCAATTAATATTAGGCAGAAGGAAAGATATCTAAGATCTTGAATCAAAGTATATGTGTGTGTGTGTGTGTGAGAGAGAGATTGTGTGTGTGTGTGTGTGTGTGTGTATCCACTTCTGAATTTCAGCATTGATTACTTAACTGGAGCTATTACATCTTAAAGTGTGTGCTGAATACCTTCGCATTAAGCCTTATGATATATAAACATAATTTCAGTTTATTTGCTGATGATTTAAAATTTTTTATTTTTATTATATATATGCTCATGTGTGTGTAAGCATGCATGTGCAGGCACATGCTTGTGAAGGCCAGAGAACAGGGTCTCTCATTGGACTGGATATAACTAACTAGGCTAGACTGGCTAACTAGGAAGGCTCTGGCATCCTCTTGTCTTCATTGCTCCTGTGTTGGGATACAGGTATGTTCCACCACATTCAAGATTTTTACATGGGTTCTGAAGACCAAACTTGGGTACTCATCATGCTTGTAAGATTACCACTTTGCTGACTGAGCTATCTCCCAGCCCTGACAACTCTATTTTTATGGGCATATTTTGTTTTATTTTATTCTGTCCTTATCCCCTGCTCACTCATGACCTTTCCCTTGCGTGCACCATTTTGAGCCTTTGGCTTTACCTGCATACTGGAGACTTGAACCTAGGCCATCAGGCTTTGTAAGCAAGTGCCTTTAACTGCTGAGCTATCTCTCCAGCCCTCTCTCCTTGCTTTTAAATTTTATTTGAGAGAGACAGAGTTTGGGCACTCAAGGGCCTCCTGCCTCTGAAATTGAACCCCATATGCGTGTGTCATTTTCTTTATCTGGCTTTACATGGGTATAGGGGAATCGAACCCAGACCATCAGATTTTGCAAGCAAGTATCTTTAACCAGTACCCTCAGACTTAGCACTCCTCTCTCTCTCCCTGTCCCCACCCCCCTTTCTTTCTCTTTTTTTGAGGTAGGGTCTCACTCTTGCTCAGGCTGACCTGGAACTCACTCTGGAGTCCCAGGCTGTCCTTGAACTCACAGTGATTCTCCTACATCAGTTTCTCGAGTGCACTACCATGCACAGCAGAGAGACAGAGAGAAAGAGAGACAGAGACAGATAGACAGACATGATCGGCGCTCCAAGCTCTCTAGCCATTGCACATAGACTCCGGATGCACATGCCATTTTGTGCATTTTGCTTTATTTGGGTACTGCGGAATCAAACTCCGGCTTTTAGGCTTTGCAAGCAAGTGCCTTAACCACTGAACCATCTTTCCATCTCCTACCTTGCCTTTTTTTTTTTTAATATTTTATCTTTATTTGAGACACAGAGAGGGAGAGAGAGAAAAGGGGAGAGAGAGAGAGAGGAGGCACACCAGGTCCTCTAGCCACTGCAAACAAACAGACGCATGTGCCACCATGTGTGTCTGGCTTACATGGGTACTGGGGAATCGAACCTGGGTCCTTTGGCCTCGCAGGTAAATGCCTTAACTGCTAAGCCATCTCTCCAGCCCCTCCCCCACCTTGCTTTTTGATAAGGGGGTCTTGTGACCTGGGCAGGTCTGAGCTTGCTATGTAGCTGAAGCTGACCTTGAACTCCTAATCCTTCTGCTTTTACCTCCCAATACTGAGATAATGGGCATCTATGACCACTCCTGGCTTACCATATTATTTTTGAAGTTTTTCATAAAATAATGAAATGATATTTTTGGGGAAAGGGATGGAGACAGACTTCACAATATATCCTACACTGGCTTTGAACACTTGATCCTTCTCCTCATTCTTTTGAGTACTTTGCATGTGTGCACTACTATGCTCAGCTTTTACTGCTCAGCTTCAGGATTGGCTCAGTAGATAATGTGCTTGCCACACCACCTTGAATACCTGAGTTCAAATCTCCAGAACCTATGTAAAATAAAGCTTGATGATAGAGTGTAAGCATCTGATCAGTGAGAAGGGAGGTAGAGACCCAATCCCCTACAAGTTAATGGCCTGGCTTGCCAGACAGATGCAGCAGTGAAAGACGAGTCTCTGCCTTAAACAAATGGAAGGTGAGGAACAAGACCAGATGCTGTCCTCTGACCTTTACATGTGCCTGCACACACCCACGAGTACAAATATGCATCATACACATGTCAAAAAAATTTTATTTTTTTTTGTCATTAGAGGTAGGATTTCGCTCTAGCCCAGGCTGACCTGGAATTCCCTAAGTAGTCTCAGGGTGGCCTCAAACTTACTGTGCTCCTCCTACCTCTGCCTCCCAAGTGCTGGGATTAAAGATGTGTGCCACAATGCCGGGCCCAAAAATTAATTTCTTTGTGTTATTTCATGTGGTATGTAAACTTACCAAAAAGCAATATTTCAAAATAAGCCTCTATTTTTCTAACTTATTATCCTTAAAAGTATGTTTTAAGTTTAGTTAGCATTTAATAGAAAAATTTTCCTTTCATATTCCCTTTTCACTCTGTAGGTTTGGATGGAACTATTGAGTAAGGCTTCAGTTCAGTATGTGGTGGCAGCTGCATGCCCATGGATGGGAGCTTGGCTTTGCTTAATGATGCAGCCTTCTCATTTGCCTATTGACTTAAATATGTTGCTAGAAGTAAAAGCTAGAGCCAAGGTATGTATAGAGAAACATGTGTATGTCCTGCTATAATTACTAATATAGTGACCATGTAAGAAGTCCATATTACTTTATTTTAAGGACATCTTTGTTAACATTAATGAGAACTTCTTAATTTAAGCAAGCTTTTATGAAGTAATATTTTTTTCTCCATTAGATTTTTATGAAAATCATTCTAGTTTATTGGAATTATAACATTCTTTTTGTTGCCATTTAAATTTTAATGTTTAATGCTTATTGAGTTTCTTTTCTCTAGGAAAAAACAGGTGGTAAGGTGCGCCAAGGCCAAAGCCAGAGTAAAGAAGTACTTCAGGAGTATATTGCAGGTGCAGACACTATCATGGAAGACCCAGCTACCAGGGATTTTGTAGTCATGCGGGCCAGAATGATGGCAGCTAAGTGAGTAGTAGTCACCAAATAGCACAATCAGTTACATCTGGCCTCAAAGTCATTTAACCAAAAGGTTCTTTTCCATTGTCTGTCAATCCTTCCTCCTTCATACTCATTAGAAAAAGATAAAATGAGTGAATTTTTTTTCAAATTTTTATTAACAACTTCCATGGTTATAAAAAATATCCCATGGTAATTCCCTCCCTCCCCCCACTTTCCCCTTTGAAACTCCATTCTCCATCATATCCTCTCCCCATCTCAAATCAGTATGAGTGAATATTTTTAATTTTTTTGAAGTATTGAAGTAGAATCAGTCAGGGCATGGTAGCACAGCCTTTAATCCCAGTACTCTGGAGGCAGAGGTAGGAGGATCACTGTGAGTTCGAGGCAACCCCTAGACTACATAGTGAATTCTAGGTCAGCCTGGGCTAGAGTGAGACCCTACCTCAAAAAGCAAAAACAAAAAATAGTAGTTTGCATAGGCCTTTCGTGTCTCTTTTTTATTTCTCCAGCTAAGAGTTGGAGCACTACATTGAGTTAGAATAAAGAATGTGGCCCCAAAAGCCGGGCGTGGTGATGCACGCCTTTAATCCCAGCACTCAGGAGGCATAGGTAGTAGGAAGATCGCCCTGAGTTCGAGGCCACCCTGAGACTCCATAGTGAATTCCAGGTTAGCCTGGGCTCGAGTGAGACCCTACCTTGAAAAACAAAAACAAACAAACAAAAAAAAAGAAAACAAAATAAAAAGAATGTGGCCCAGACATGGTGGCACTCAGGAGGGTGAGGTAGGAGGATTGCTGTGAGTTTGAGGTCAGCCTGAGATTATATACTGAATTACAGGTCAGCCTGGGCTAGAGTGCAACCCTACCTTGAGGCAAACAAGAAAAAAAAAAAGTAGAATTAGGAGTTTTAAGGTGATCCTTAGCTACACAGGAGATGCTGTTATTCATAAGTAAATAAATAAAAAAGATAAATAGAATTGATGTAATTTTGTTAATGTAAGATAGACATTATACTGGTATGGGAAAAGTGATAGCTGTAGTAGAAATTTTACCTCAGGTAATTTCTATAATGTCATCTGTTTTTCTCCCTTTTAGATTGTTAGGAGCCCTTTGTTGCTGTATTTGTGATCCAGGTGTAAATATGGTAAATCAAGAAATTAAGCCAGCAGAATCCCTTGGCCAGTTACTACTTTTCTATTTGAACTCCAAGTCTGCCCTGCAAAGAATTAGTGTTGCTTTGGTAATCTGTGAGTGGGCTGCTTTACAAAAGGTAAGATTATGCCTCTAAAGTAATAAAGCCAAATTAAGTAAAACCAATTTCTATTAATTCTTAGGATTATTTATAGTTTAACAGAAAAGTAAAATTTCTTTGTAAAAACCTTTATGGTGCTATGTGTGGTAGCTCATGCCTTTAATCACAGCACTCGAGAGGCTGAGGTAAGGGAATCACTATGAGTTTGAGGCAACCTGGGCTACAGAGTGAATTCCAGTTCAGCTGGGGCAAGAGTGAGCCAGACGTGGTGGTGCATGCCTTTAATTCCAGCACTTGGGAGGCAGAGGTAGGAGGATTGCTGTGAGTTCAAGGCCACCCTGAGACTACATAGTGAATTCCAGGTCAGCCTGAGCTAGAGTAAGACCATACCTTGAAAAAGAAAAAAGAAGAAAAGAAATTAACAGTTACGGAAAAGTATTCCAAATTATATTCAACATTACTTATTTTCGATTTAACTTCTAACCCTGAGATTTTTTCCTTAGCACACCTACAATTATCTGAGACCACTAGCTATGCGTATTTATAAAATTTGCTCTTGATTTTAATCTGTTACAAAACGTCCTTTTTAAAACTGTGTGTATATGGAAGCGATTCAGAAACTTGACTGTGTGTATCCAGTTGGTCATTTACTCCTATGTATATTTCCAATAACACATTTTTAGTGCTTTGTGTTTTAGAGTTTTATTTATATGGATTATAACAAGAGCAGGAGTTTGGGTCACAAGAGAAAGAAAATTGTGCACATTTAAGTCCAAATCTTCCTGTTTCTAAATAAAGTCATTCATTGTAGCCCTTTGAACCTTTAACTTCTAGTAAAGTGTATGATTTTATGTAAGACTTGTTTCTGTAAACCAAGGAAACTTTTGCTAGTCTTGTTTATTCCATTGACTGGAATTCTGGAAATTTAACTGTCTGCACTTGCTGTGAGAGTTGCTTGTTACTGCCTCTTAGCAGTTTGTCAAAGCTGTATCTAAAAGTAATTGATCCATGACCTGTTGCAATTGAGACCCCAGCTTTGCCTCTGTAAAGAAGCAAAGTGCTTCTGCTTTTTAGTCAGGACTCCATGTGCTGGAGAGGCAGTGATGCTGTGTTTTTGTGCCTCTCAGACTCAGCAGCAAGTGTTGACAGTTCGGTTTCTGGACCCTCACAGAGCTTCTCTGGATTTACTCTGTGAAGCCCAGGCTGATCACCCAGATCCCACAGAACCCCTCATGGCTCACCACTGAGGCCATTCCCCCTCTTGTTGGGGCAGGCAACAACCCAGAGAGAGTGGGAAGGGTTAGTTAAATTTGGGGGCAGGTAAGTAGCTTTTAAATTATCCATTTCTACAGTACAGCATGTAAAGCTGTGGCTATACTGTTACAGATTTCTAATAATGAATTTTTAATAACATTTTTATTTAGTGCATGCCAGATATTTTTTCTGACTAATTTTTTATAGTAATCTACTTTAAATCTGCTGTATACTATGTATTTATGTTTGTAAACTGAATGAATTAATTAGGTGGAAAATATAATGAAATTTTAATAGTTACATGTGCATGATTTGTAGTTATTCATATTAAAGTTTTACAGTAGTTTGTGTATAGTAACTTTTTCTGAGTGAACAGAACATAGCTTCAAACTCAGTGGAAATTAAGAATTTGGGTGTCTGCGAGTGAAGATTTATGTGTCTCTAAAGTTCTGTTTCTCTGTTTGCCCTGAATACGTGCTGTCTATTGCATTTTAGGAGTGTAAAGCTGTTGCTCTAGCTGTGCAGCCACGTTTACTTGATGTCCTTTCAGAACACTTGTATTATGATGAAATTGCTGTCCCATTCACACGAATGCAAAATGAATGTAAACAGTTCATCTCGTCCTTAGCTGATGCACATGTTGAAGTTGGTAATAGAGTAAACAACAGTGTTTTAACAATAGATCAAGCTAATGGTCTGGTGAGTAATGAAGTAACTTTCTTAAATTAGATAGAGTGCAAAATAAATATCAGAAACTAGTCAGAACATGTCTACCATCTAAAACACACTAATTTGATGAATCTGTGCCTGATAGACTGTTACTCTTACTCTTTCTTTAAAAAGGATATTTGCTGTATTGAGTTGTCTTAAAATTAGATAACAAGGATTGGTTAATGTATCTTTCTTGGAAAATGTCAAATTTTCTCATTTCTCAGTAGTAAGATTGCAGAGTTTAATAAAAGCTCATCATTTCCTCTTTCTCAGTATTCTGTGAAAATATTTAAATGTACAGAAGCAGTAGTACAGAGAAAGTGAAAGAATTACATAAAGACACTCATAGTCAATAATTAGATTGTTAGTTAACATTTTATTAAGTTTGCCTTATCACATATATCACATATCTTTCCAGCTACCAGTCCATCTTTTTTTTTTTTTCTTTGATGTGTATTTCAGGTATTAGTAATTAAATCTTAGGTGGACCATTTGATGAATTTTCACAAATACATGAATTTGTGAAACCAAGCCCATTTAAGATAGAGAATACTACATCACTACTTCTACTCAATCTTTCTTCTCCTTGCCCCCAAGTAACCATTTTTCTGATTCCTTCCTCTATAAATTAATTTTGCCCCTTCTAGGATTTCATCTAAATTAAAATCATATACTGCTGGCCTTGATGCTTTCAATATCCAATAAAATACAAAGGTATTAGCTGGGTGTGGTGACACATACCTTTAATCCCAGTGCTCAGGAGACAGAGGTAGAAGGATTGCCATGAGTTTGAGGCTACCCTGAGACTACATAGGTCAGCCTGGGCCAGGGTGAGACCCTACCTCGAAAAACAAACCAAAAACAACAACAACAAAAACCCAAAGGTCTTTTTTAAAAAAAAAAAATTAATTATTATTTGAGAGAGAGAGAATGGCCGCACCAGGGCCACAAATGACCTTCATGTGTGTGCACCCACTTGTGCACATGGGCGACATTGTGTGCTTGCGTCACTGTGTGTCTGGCTTACATGGGACCTGGAGATTTGAATAGTTCTTAGGCTTCACAGGCAAGTGCCTTAACTGCTGAACCATCTTGTCAGTCCCAAAGTTGTTTTAAAAAAATACCTTTTAGTAGCTGGAGAGATAGCTCAGACGTTAAGACTCTTGCCTGCAAAGCCTAATGACCCAGGTTTGATATCCACAATACCCCTGTAAACCCAGATGCACAAAGTAACACTTGTGTCTGGAGTTTATTTGCAGTGACTGGAGTCCCTGGTGTGCCTACTCTCTCACTCTTTCTCTTTCCTTACAAATACATAAATAAAATATTTAAGGCTTGCAGTGTCCATTGTTTGTCTTTATTGATGACTTCTTTCTGTCTCCCATGGAGCTGCACGCAGTGTAGCTTTTCCCAGCTTTTATTTAAACAAGTCATTTTATTCAAACAAATAAAAGCCTAATGATAGATTGCTTGCCTAGCTTGTGCAAGTACATGAGTCTAGTACTTGAACAAGTAATGAAAAAAGTTTATTACATAATTTTATTTATTTCTTTATTAGAGAGAGAGGGAAAGAGGCAGATGGTCCTTTGGCTTTGCAGGCAAGTGCCTTAGTCGCTAAGCTCCCTCTCTGGCCCCAGGGGAAGGGTGGGGAACGGGACTTTTTTTTTTTTTTTTTTTTTATTAAAGCTACAAGATCTTTTCCCAAAGTAATTTTATGTCATTTTACTTCTGGCTGATGATATAGAAGAGTTGTGGTTATTCCACCTTATCATGAGCATTTGTGTTCAAGTTGGTCTGTCATTTCTGTTATTCTGTGGTTGTTGATTATGTTATTGGGGGTGTTTTGTTTCGTATTTTTCAAGGTAGTGTCTCAGTCTAGCCCTGGCTTACCTGAAACTCACTCTCTAGTCCCAAGCTAGCCTTGAACTTGCAGTGATCCTCCTACCTCTTCTCCCCACCCCCAGGTGCTGTCATCAAAGGCATGTGTCACCATGCCTGGCCATTTTTTTTAACTTTAAAAAAAATTTATTTTTATTTATTAATTTGTTTGACAGAGAAAGGGGGTGGGGAGAGAGAGACAGAGAAAATGGGCTTGCAAGGGCTGCCAGCCACTGCAAATGAACTCCAGACGCATGCACCCCCTTGTGCATCTGGCTAATGTGGGCCCTGGGGAATTGAACCTGGGTCCTTTGGTTTTGCAGGCAAGCACCTTAACCGCTAAGCCATCCCTCCAGCAGCCTTTTTTCTTAACTTTTTAATTTATTTGCAAGTAGAGAGAGAAAAGGAGAGAAAATATGAGAATGAATGGGCATGTTGGGGCCTCTAGCTGCTGTAAATAAACTCCAGATGTATGCACCATTTTGTACATCTGGCTTTATTTGGGTTCTAGGGACTCGAACCTGGGTCATTAGACTTTGCAGGTAAACATCTTAATTGCGGAACCATCTCTCTAGCCCAATAAATCATTTTCAGTCAGGTTTGTGGTATGCATCTGTACTCCCAGACTCTGAGATCGAGGCAGGAGTATCTGAAGTTTAAGGCCAGCTTGGACTTCATGACCAAGTCACGACCATCTCTCCAGCCCCCTCAAAACAAAAAACAAACATAACAAACTCTTATTTCCCTCTTCATCTCTTTTCATTTCTCAAAGCTCCTCTACTCAACCTGAGTTAACTGTCATCTTATAGAAGTATTTCACCCTCTTTTCTGCCCTGTTTCCTTTGCTAGCAGTTTCCTGCCCTCAACTCTCTATGCTCATGGAAAATTCTTTTCTTGACTCCTCCTTTCATTGTTCAAGCAGAAAAGAGATGATGATGAGCTTTGGTTAAGTTCTTTGGACTTGACTTTGCTTTATACATCTGCCTTGCTTCATCTCTGCAATGTTGCACCAGTAACCCCCAACCATTCTTTTTTTTTTTTTTGAGGTAGGGTCTCACTCTGGCTCAGGCTGACCTGGAATTCACTATGTATTCTGCTTCTGTGTAGTCTCAGGGTGGCCTCGAATTTACAGTCATCCTCCTACTTCTGCCTCCCAAGTACTAGTATCAAAGGCATGTGCCACCACGCCCAGCTCTCCTTTTTTATTTCTTATTTTATTTTTTAAAATATATTTATTGGGCTGGAGAGATGGCTTAGCGGTTAAGTCCTGTGAAGTCTAAGGATCCCGGTTCAAGGCTCGATTCCCCAGGACCCACGTTAGCCAGATGCACAAAGGGGCGCATGCGTCTGGAGTTCGTTTGCAGTGGCTGGAGGCCCTGGCGCGCTCATTCTCTCTCTCTCTCTCTCTCTCTCTCTCTCTCTCTCTGTCGCTCTCAAATAAATAAAATAACAAAAAATTTTTTTAATATATTTATTTATTTTAGAGCGGCAGACAGAGAGAGAAAGAGACAGATAGATAGAGAATGGGCACGCCAGGGCCTCCAGCCACTGCAAATAAACTCCAGACACGTGCACCCCCTTGTGCATCTGGCTTACGTGAGTCCTGGGGAATCGAGCCTCGAACCGAGGTCCTAAGTCTTCACAGGCAAGCGCTTAACTGCTAAGCCAGCTCTCCAGCCCCTACTTTTTTTTATTTTTATTTACTTATTTGAGAGAGACAGAGAGAGAGAGAGAGAGAGAGAGAATGGGCGCATTAGGACCTCCAGCCTTTGCAGATGAACTCCAAATGCATGTGCCATTCTGTGTATCTGGCTTACATGGGTCCTGGAAAATCTAACCTAGGTCCTTTGGCTTTGTAGGCAAGCGCTTTAACCACTAAGCCATCTCCTCAGTCCAGAAGTTCTTAATTGTAGTTAATGAAAAAGTAGGAAGAGCCCAAATGTTAACCAACTGATGAATGGATAAATAAATTGTAGTACATAGGAGAGGTTTATATATTTTATTTATTTATTTGACAGAGAAAGAGGGGGAGAGAGAGAATGAGAATAGGCACGACAGGGCTTCCAGCCACTGCAAATGAACTCAGGATGCTTGCACCCCCTTGTGCATCTGGCTAACATGGGTCCCAGGGAATCAAACCTGGGTCCTTTGGCTTTGCAGGCAAAAGCCTTAATCGCTAAGCCATCCCTCCGTCCCAAGGTTTATATTTTATAGTGAAACATTTTGACCAAAAAGTGAATGAAGTATTAATACATGATGGAACATAGATAAACCTTGAAACCATTATATTTTATGAATGACATCTATCACAAAAGGCTGCATACATACATTAGTGTTCCTTTAATATGAAGTACCCCGAATAATCTGTCATCTCTAAAGTGGGGCAGTAAGCTCCATAGGGCTGTGGGGAAATTATGGATATGACTTTACTTTTGGGGGCTGATGAAATATTGTCAAATTACCATGGTTCATAACTCTGAGTATGCTTAAAACCACTGGATTGTATATTTAAAACGTTTTTAATGAGGCTTGTAAATTAGTGTGTTACAACAGTCTTTTGGAGCCTTATACATCTCTTAGTAAGTAAAAAACAATGGTTATTTCATCATTTTTTCTTTTTGTTTCTTCTGTTGCCTGGGCATTTCCACCAGAAAGATGATTAGAGAAAGAATGAAAATTATTCAATTAGTAACAGCCATAGAGCAAACAGCTACTTTAGAAGTTTCCATTAGTTATTTTTTGTTTCATTTTGCTTTTTGAGATAGGGTCTTTCTCTAGCCCAGGCTGACCTGGAATTCACTATGTAGTCTCAGGATGGCCTCAAACTCACCACAGTCCTCCTACCTCTGTCTCCTGAGTGCTGGGATTAAAGGCATGCACCATCATGCCTGACTTTCCATGAATTTTTGAGTGGAAAATGTTTCCCCAAAAATAAAATTTTGAATTCTGATACCATTTACTTTGTATTTAAGAGGTTAATTTAAGGAATAATTTTCTCTCAAGAGAAAACTTCCTGTCTGCCATTTAAGAGGCTGTGGCAAGTGGTGATGTACACTTTTAATCCCAATACTCAGGAGGCAGAGGTAAGAAGATCACCGTGAGTTCTAGGGCAGCCGGAGACTACATAGTGAAATCCTGGTTAGCCTGGGTAGAGCATGACTCTACCTCGATAAACACCACCACCACCAAAACAAAAAGTTTATGGTCTACTTGGGGTTTATGTAATTAATAAACTTTCATTTCTTTTTTTTTTTTTTTTTCTTCTTTTAAATTAGGTCACGACTGTTTTTAATGAAGTCACATCAGCTTTTGATTTAAATCCTGAAGTGTTACAGCACTTAGATAGTAAACGACAGCAGGTCCAGATGACAGTTGCAGAGACGAACCAAGAGTGGCAAATGTTGCAGCTGAGAGTGCATACCTTTGCTGCGTGTGCAGTTGTGAGCCTGCAGCAACTTCCCGAGAAGTTAAATCCTGTCATAAAACCACTAATGGAGACAATTAAAAAAGAAGAGAATACACTTGTACAGAACTATGCAGCTCAGTGCATTGCTAAGCTTCTCCAGCAGTGCACATCAAGGACACCCTGTCCCAATTCAAAGATTATTAAAAACCTATGCAGCTCTCTTTGTGTGGACCCATACCTCACTCCTTGTGTAACATGTCCAGTACCAGCACAAAGTGGCCAGGAAAATTCTAAAGGTATATATCTAAACCTTTGTTTGCATAGAGAAGGAATTGACCATTTAAATTTGTTTTCATTTGCTTATAGTTATAATTTAAGTACAAATCCAGTTCCTGTTAGGCCTGTTTCCCCCATTTCCTGTTCTTTTTTTTTGTTTGTTTGTTTGTTTCTCATTTCCCATTCTAAGAGAAAAACTTACTTATAAGAAAATTCTTTCTTGTATCAAGTTCTTCGTCTTGCAACTGTTTCTAATCAGGACAGCCCTCTTAAATGCAAATAAGCTATTTATAAAAGATCTGATAATTTGACTGAAATCTATGAGACAAATGTCCACTTTTACCTTCACCTTGGAAGCCATTATTGTATGACTTGTTATAACTAAGCTAGAAATCTAATTAAATGACTGCTAATAAGTTGGTTCCCTAATTTAGTGCCTATTTTATTATGAGTGAATTCTATTTGGTAAATAATACCAAATGATCAAATTTTCTATTTTTATCTGAAGAATTTAGATAGAAAACAACTGTGCGATTCTCCAGGACCCACGTTAGCCAGATGCACAAGGGAGCACACGCATCTGGAGTTCGTTTGCAGTGGCTGGAAGCCCTGGCGTGCCCATTCTGTCTCTCTCTGCCTCTTTCTCTCTCTTATTCTCAAATAAATAAATTAAAAAAAAAAAGAGAGAGGGCTGGAGAGATGGCTCAGCAGTTAAGTGCTTGCCTGTGAAGCCTAAGAACCCCGGTTCGAGGCTCAATTCCCCAGGACCCACGATAGCCAGATGCACAAGGGGGCGCACGCATCCAGAGCATCCGGAGTTCGTTTACACAGGCTGGAAGCTCTGGCACGCCCATTCTCTCCCCCCCTCCCTCCCCCCCCCCCCGCCTCCTTCTCTCTGTCACTCTCAAATAAATAAAGAAAGAAAAAATTTTAAAAAAAGAAGGGAAAAGAAAACAAACCTCTATAAGACTCTACAAAAATTTGAGGCCTCACAGATTTTTTTCTTTTTTCTTTTTTTCTGATTTTTCGAGGTGGGGTCTCACTCTAGCTTAGGCTTACCTGGAATTCGCTATGTGGTCTCAAGGTGGCCTTGAACTCATGGCAATCCTCCTGTCTCTGCCTCCTGAGTGCTGGGATTAAAGGAGTGTGCCACCATGCCCGGCTGCCTTACAGAATTTATAAATGTTATGTCTGTTTTAGAGCAGAAAACACTTGGATTCCTATATTATGGTTGAAAGGTTATCTTTTTCCTTATTTAGGGTCCAGCTCAGAAAAAGATGGAATGCACCATACTGTTACCAAGCACCGAGGTATTATTACACTCTATCGGCATCAGAAAGCAGCTTTTGCCATCACAAGTAGGCGAGGTCCTACCCCCAAAGCAGTGAAAGCTCAAATAGCAGATCTTCCTACAGGAAGTAGTGGGAATATCTTGGTTGAACTTGATGAGGTAAATTTTTTTTTTTCTTTAAATGCTTTGTATTTAAACAAATACTTGGTTTACAGATTAAGAGTTAAGTTTTGGGCTAGAGAGATGACTTAGTGCTTAAGGTACTTGTCTGCAAAGCCAGAGAACCCAGGTTTGATACCCTGGGACCCATGTGAGCCAGATGCACAAAGTGGCGCGTGCACCTAGAGTTCTTTTTGCAGTGGCTGGAGTCCCTGGCACACCCATTCTCTCTCTTTCTCTCTCTCTCTCTCTCTCAAATAAATAAATAAATAAATAACTATTTTTTTAAAGGAGTTAATCTCTCATCATCTAAATCTGGTGCCTTTAAAAAAATATTTATTAAAGAGAGAGAGAGAGGCAGATAGAGAAAAAGAATGGGCATGCCAGGGCCTCTAGCCACTGCAAACAAACTCAAGATGCTTGTGCCCCTTTGTGCATCTGGCTTATGTGGGTTCTGGGGAATCGAACCTATTCCTTAGGCTTCATAGGCAAGCACCTTAACAGCTAAGCCATCTCTCCAGCCCCTTTGGTGTCTTTTGAGTGGGGCTTGGTACACCACTGATTACTATCTCTATTCTTTATTCTCATCCCCTCCCCACCCCCAAAGTATTTTACTTTTGACTCAAAATCTAGTTGGGGATTTTAGAAGTGTTTATATATTATGTTCTTTTCTGAAATTGAATTTTAGGCCCAGAAGCCTTACCTTGTACAACGGAGAGGGGCTGAGTTTGCCTTGACGACTGTAGTGAAGCATTTTGGTAGTGAGATGGCAGTGAAGTTGCCCCATCTCTGGGATGCCATGGTCGGCCCATTGAGGAATATGATTGACCTAAATAATTTTGGTATGCATGTGTTTTTCTCAGTTCAGCCTTTTCAGTGTATATCAAATATATTCTTTTAAAATAGCCTATTTGTCCCATGCCAGTTCTAAGTTTTAACATGAAAGGTTCATCTAAAGGATAAGGTGTTAATTTCTTTTTAGGGCTCTAGACTTTGAAAACTTATTTGCATATTGAATCAGACTTATATTTGAATAGATGCAAAGTCCCTCCTGGAACAAGGTGATGGTCCTGCTCAAGAGCTGGTGAATTCTCTGCAGGTGTTTGAAACAGCAGCAGCATCAATGGATTCTGAACTTCATCCCTTGGTAACTAATACAAACGTGATATATCTTCAAATAAAATGAATGATCTTAAATGATCTTAATACTTGAAAAACATAATTTGATTTTATTCTTAGTAATTGCATTCTTTTAAAATTCTTCCTTTGCTCACAAAAACTCTGTGGACCTTCTGAGTGAGGTATAGTGTATGAATGAAAGGAAAACCAAACTGGATAGTAGACTATAGGACATCATAGGACATGCTCTAAATGGCGCAGGAGCCATATGTAAACAGGATGGAAACTTCAGGCTGTTTAGCCCAATCTAATAATATAGCTCCTAGAAAGAACATGGGTTGATAAAATGTGTTTCCAGTATAATTACAAAGCTTAGAAGAAAATGACCTGCTTAAAATGAAACCATGTCATGGCAAAGAACACTGGCTAGTGTTTTGCTGTGTGCTTTTATTATACTTGTAACAAATGAGTTGGGACACTGGGAGAAGGAAACTAGACAAGAGAATCAGTCATTTGGTTTTTCCATAGAAGGAAATCTTCTTTCTGTAAGTCTGCATTAGGGAGGTTCTCTGCAATTTACTGCATTCTAAGAGGTTCTAGCTTCAATTCACTGTTACTGTCTAACATTGAAATTTTAAAAAATGATTCACAAGAGTGACTCTTGGAAGGTGCAGAGGAGAATGAAGTATGCCCTTCTACTTGTTAAATTTTTCTGATAAACTGCAGTGGCATTGTCTGAGGCTTAGAAGTTCAAGAGCAACATAGCAAGTTCCTAACTCAAAAGAAAAAAAAGGTTTTTCTTATTCATCATTAGTAAAGAATAGCAGAACTCTATCTGTATTTCCTTGCCCTCCATGACAAAGAACATGTATTGAGCTGAAATGTAAGCCTAGCCTAGCTATTGAGCAGGTACTTGACTATCATTGATAAACTTGGTGTTAATGGGATAATGCTATGCTATTGCAATTGTAATACTTATAATCCAGGAATGAAAATACCTTCCAGAGTTCAATGCCTAGAACAAAATCAAGGGCACTGAACCCAGTGAGTATTCCCTAATGAACATTCTATTTACCCTTAATTTTTGAACTTTTAGTTGGTGCAGCATTTGCCTCTTCTGTATATGTGCCTTCAGTACCCCAGCACTGCCGTGAGGCACATGGCTGCTCGCTGCATAGGTGT
The DNA here is from genome assembly GCA_036346955.1 of Dipus sagitta. Taxonomy (NCBI): domain Eukaryota; kingdom Metazoa; phylum Chordata; class Mammalia; order Rodentia; family Dipodidae; genus Dipus; species Dipus sagitta. The sequence continues at coordinate 44,355,339 of CM070770.1, read as the reverse complement.
CATGAGCAAAATAGCTACCATGGAAACAATGAACATATTTTTGGAGAAGGTACTTCCGTGGCTCGGAGCAATTGATGACAACATTAAACAAGAAGGAGCAATTGAAGCACTTGCCTGTATCCTTTCATATTTTAACAAAGTTGAGTTTTGTCTTTATTTAGGCACAACCAAATACAATTGACATTAAAAAGTGCCCATTGTGGGTGTGATGGCACATACCTTTAACCCCAGGGAGGCAGTGAGCTCAAGGTCTACCTGAGACTACATACTGAATTCCAGGTCAGCCTGGGCTAGAGTGGACCCTACCTTGAAGAAAAGAAAGAAAAAAAGAAAGAAAGAAAGAAAGGAAAGAGAGAGAGAAAGAAAGAAAGGGCCTGGAGAGATGGCTTAGTGGTTAAGGCATTTGCCTGTTAGGCCTAATGACCCAGGTTGGATACCCCAGTACCCACATAAGCCAAATGCACAGGGTGGTGTAGGCATCTGGAGTTTGTTTGCAGTGGCAAGAGCCCCTGGTAAGCCTATTCTCTCTCTGTGTCTTGCCTGTCTTCTCCCCACCCAATAAATAAATAAAATACTAATAAAAATAAAAAATCCAGCTGTGATGGTACATGCCTTAAGTCCCAGCACTCGGTAGGCAGAGGTAGGAGGATTGCCATGAGTTCAAGGCTACCCTGAGACTACATAGTGAATTCCAGGTCAGCCTGAGCTAGAATGAAACCTTGAAAAATGCCTTGAAAAATAAAAAAAATAAACAAAGAAAAAAAATATTTTTATGGCTGGGTAGGTGGCTTAGCGGTTAAGGCGCTTGCCTGCAAAGCCAAAGGACCTCAGTTTGGTTCCCCAGGACCCATGTAAGCCAAATGCACAAGGTGGCGCATGCATCTAGAATTTATTTGCAGTGGTTGGAGGCTCTGGTATGCCCATTCTCTCTCTCTCTCTCTCACAAATAATAAGTAAATAAAAAATAATTTATTTTAAATATTTTAGTTTTATTTATATGAGAGAGGGAAAGAGGCAGAGAGAGAGAGAGAGAGAGTGTGTGCTAGGGCTTCTAGCCACTGCAAACAACTCCAGACGCATGCATCACCTTGTGCATCTGGCTTACATGGGTCCTGGGGAATCAAACCGAGGTCTTTTGGCTTTGCAGGCAAGTGCCTTAACCACTAAGCCACCTCTCTAGCCCAAAAAATAATTTATTTTAAAAAGTGCAAATAGATAATCTATGTTCAAAAATTAAAAAAAAATTCACATTTCATTGTAAATACATTACAAATATATTTTATTATAAAAACTTTACCATAAAAAGTTTAAAGAATTATAGTTAATTGTAAGACAACATTTTGCTAGCCAGAGCAATTTTATGTACTTTTAAACTAGTAAGTGACCTGTTTAGTTAGTTTATAACTAAAGTTTTATTAATATAAGATACTAGGTAATACCTATGTTATAAGCCTATGTTTCCAAACTTTGTTAATTTCTTCAGTGATAAATGATCAAAATATACCAGATGACTAGAAATACGTCACATACCCTTTGTTAGGGCGTAGTAACCATTGTCTAGCTAGTAGTACATGAATGATGTGTCTTAGAGCAAGAATGGTAGGTGAAGACTCAGATACTGAAGATTATAGGAGAGCCACACTTACAAGGTGTTACCTCCTCTAGTTTGTGACTGTCATGATCCTGTTGAGAAATTTAGAATTAATCTTTGACACTAAGTTATGTTCCCTTACTTTCATTGGGACTCCCTTTTTTTCTGACACTGAATATCTAAAAACTCAGAGGGACTACTCTGGCAAGACAGGCTTAGTAAAACTTCCTCCAGATTTCCTCTAATAAATAATTTTGTATTTTAATTATAAGACATAATGTTTTCAAAAGAACATCAGTATTGAAATAGGGTTATATAATTATATCATAGAAGTTACAATCTTGAGCTGGTCATGACTATAATCCTAGCACTCCTGAAGTAGGGGCAGCAGGATCAGAGTTAAAAGAGGCCAGCTTTAACTTACTGAGGCCCTGTCTCCAAAGAAAAAACAAAAACAGAGGTTACAATTTGGTGTATTAATTTGTTTGGGAAAAATGTACTTGGAAGCTATTTGGAATTTCCTTAATCACTTACTCAGGTGTAATGGAACAATTGGATGTTGGCATTGTTCCATATATTGTCCTTTTAGTCGTTCCTGTGTTGGGAAGAATGAGTGATCAGACAGACAGTGTAAGATTCATGGCTACACAGTGTTTTGCAACACTAATTAGACTGATGCCACTGGAGGTAAGTTGAAGATGTTTAATTTATGGATTTAATGTTTTCTGTAATTTCATTATAATTGTACTTCTGGCGTGGTGGTATACGCCTTTAATTCCAGCACTTGGGAGACAGAGGTAAGGAGGATCATTGTGAGTTTAAGGCTACAGTGAATTGGCCTAGAGTGAGACCCTACCTTGAAAAAACCCAAACAAATGTACTTCTTAAGAATGTGTTAGATTTTATTTATTTTTTCATTTTGTTTTATTCCCACCCCCGCAGCACACCCCCAGCCTCTGCGCCCACGTTAGATTTTAAAGGAATGGGTTTTTTTTTTGTTTTGTTTTTTGTTTTTGTTTGTTTGTTTTTTGTTTTTTGTTTTTTCAAGGTAAGGTTTTATTGTAGCTCAGACTGACCTGGAATTCACTATGTAGTCTTAGGGTGGCCTTGAACTCATGGCGATCCTCCTACCTCTGCCTGCCTTCCAAGTGCTGGGATTAAAGGCATACACCATCATGCCTGGTTCAAAGGAGGAAATATTTTGAAATGAAGTCCTGCTTCATATGGAGAGTAGTTGGAAAAGGGAGCACTATTTTGATAGTCTTTTCAAATAATTGTAGATATTCTTTTTTTGTTTTAATTTAATTTCTATTTATTTATTTATTTATTTATTTGAGAAAGAGGGAGAAAGAGAGAATAGGCATGCCAGGGGCTCCAGCTACTGCAAACGAACTCCAGACGTGTGCGCCCCCTTGTGCATCTGGCTAACATGGGTCCTGGTGAATTGAACCTGGGTCCTTTGGCTTTGCAGGCAAACACCTTAACCGCTAAGCCATCCCTCCAGCCCAGTATTCTTTTATCTAACATATAACAGTACCAAAAAAGGAAAGTTCAATGTTCTGTGAGGTTTCATAGTTTCGTTTTGTTGTTTTTGAGGCAGGGTCTCACTCTAGCGCAGGCTGACCTGGAAATCACTCTGTAGTCCCAGGCTGGCACTGAGCTCTCAGCAATCCTCCTACCTCATCCTCTCCAGTGCTGTTTTTAAAGGTGTGGTCCAGGGCCTGGTTCCATTTCCCAGCTATTGTGAATAGAGCGGCAATAAACATGTTTGAGCAAGTATCTCTAAGGTAATGAGATGAGTCCTTAGGATATATGCCTAGGAGTGCTACAGCTGGGTCATATGATAGATCTATTTTTAGCTGTCTTAGGAACCTCCACACTGATTTCCATAATGGCTGGACCAGATTGCATTCCCACCAACAGTGTAGAAGGGTTCCTATTTTTCCACATCCTTGCCAGCATTTATGGTCATTTGTTTTCACGATGGTAGCCAATCCGGTAGGAGTGAGATAGAATCTCAACGTAGTTTTAATCTGCATTTCCCTGATGACTAGGGATGTAGAACATTTTTTTCAGATGCTTATATGCCATCTGTATTTCTTCTTTTGAGAACTTTCTATTTAGTTCCATAGCCCCTTTTTTAATTGGCTTGTTTGATTTCTTATTATTTAACCTTTTGAGTTCTTTGTATATCCTAGATATTAATCCTCTATCAGATGTATAGCTGGCAAAGATTTTTTCCCATTCTGTAGGTTGCCTCTTTGCTTTATTCACAGTGTCCTTTGCCATACAAAATCTTTGTAATTTCATGAGGTCCCAGTGGTTAATCTGTGGTTTTATTGCCTGAGCAATTGGGGTCATATTCAGAAAGTCTTTGCCAAGACCAATATGTTGAAGGGTTTCCCCTACTTTTTCCTCTAGCAATTTCAGAGTTTCAGGTCTGATGTTAAGGATGGCTTAGCAGTTAAGGCCTTTGCCTGCACAGCCAAAGGACTCAGGTTCGATTTCCCAGGACCCATGTTAGCCAGATGTACAAGGGGGCGCACATGTCTGGAGTTCATTTGCAGTGGCTGGAGGCCCTGGGGTGCCCATTCTCTCTCTCCCCCCTTTTTTTTTCTCAATTTTTATTAACATTTTCCATGATTATAAAAAATATCCCATGGTAATACCCTCCCTCCCCCCACTTTCCCCTTTGAAATTCCATTCTCCATCATATCTCCTCCCCATCTCGATCAGTCTCTCTCTCTCCCCCCCCTTTATTATTAAAAATAAATAATACAAAAATAAAGGCGTGGACCAGCACGCCAGGGATATCTTGCACTTTTAAAAAAAATATTTTATTTTTTCATTTATTTATTGGAGAGAGAGAGAGGGAGATAGAATGGGTGTGCTGGGGCCTCCAGTCATTATAAACGAGCTCCAGATGCAAGCAGCAGCCTGTGCTTCTGCCTTATATGAGTACTGGGGAATCAAATCTGAGTCTCTGGGCCTTGCACTTGCCTTAACTGCTATGCCATCTCTCCAGCCCTTATCTTGCACTTTTGAATGAATTTTTTTACCCATACATGTTTTACAAATGTATGTATTATTCATTTGTATAATACTGGTTTATCAAGTTATATAAATCCCCTACAAGTTTGTATTTCATAATACATATAAAATGTTTTGTTAATATTAGCAGCAGTAATTTATTTTTAAGTATTAGAATACTTGTCAGTTTCTCAGGAAAAATTTGAATTTATTAGTGGTAAAAGTTAGAACAGTTTTTCTTGAAATGGCAGGTTAATTTTTGGGGAAAACTTCAGCTAGGTTAGAATCACCAGTGTTTGTCAGTTGTTTCAAGTTAATACTGTTCTTTCACAATAAAAATTCACCATCATAACCCTAACCCAACAAAAATCCAACCAAATAAATAAATTCCGAAACAACCATGCTATGTTAATGTATATTTATCTCCATGTAAAACTTATTTAAGGGGCTGGAGAGATCCTACTTCATTGTAGTTTAAACAGTCTCATAACTGCTTTCCCTCAATATATATTGTATTTTGACAATGAGTACAAATGCTTCTTGCAATTTACATTTTGCATCACAGAATATTATAAAGGTATATACTGGAGTTGAGATTTATTTATTTATTTATTTTGCTGCTTTGCCAAGGACATTCTTAAAGATATTTTTCAAAGTCTAAAAGGTTGCTCTAGCCCAGGCTGATCTGGAATTCACTCTGTAGTCTCAGGGCAGCCTCCGCTCATGATGATCCCCCTGCCTCCCAAGTGCTTAAAGTGATGCCTTACCACACCCAGCCAGGCCACATTAAAAAAAAAAAAAAATCATTAATTTAGGACAATATAAAACCGAGGAAAGGAAAGCATATGTGGGCCTAGAAGAAACGTGGAAGGTGATTTATAGAGAAAATAGAGAGTGTAGAGAGAGATCCTGCTATGTGGAGGGCAGGATGGGGTAGAGAGGGGTCAAAGGGGAAACTCACCAGAACCTGGAGGTCCAGGAGTGATGAACTGGCAGCTAAGAGGAGACCTTATTTCTTTTTTTTCAATTTTTATTAACATTTTCCGTGATTATAAAAAATATCCCATGGTAGTCCCCCCCCCCACTTTCCCCTTTGAAATTCCATTCTCCATCATATCCCCTCCCCATCTCAATCTTTCTACTTACATATATACAATACCAACCTAATAAATACCCTCCTTCCTTCCTTTCTCTTCCCTTTATATCAAGGAGACCTTATTTCTTTATTTAATGTTATGTTTATTTGCAAGCAGAGACAGAGAATAGAGACAAATACACAGAGAGAGAATGGGCACACTATGGCAAACGAACTCTAGATACATGTGCCACTTTGTGGATGTGGTTTTACATGGGTACTAGGGAATAGAACCATGGTCGTTAGGCTTTGCAGGCAAGTACCTTAACCACTGAACCTTCTCTCCAGCCTCATATTTATTTTTTAAAATATTTTTTATTTTTTTGTTTGATCGGTGGGGGAACAGGGAAAGAGGCAGACAGAGGAAATGGGTGCACCAGGCCCTCCAGCCACTACAAACGGACTCCAAACTCCAGATGCATGCGCCGCCTTGTGCATTTGACTTACATGGGTCCTGGGGAATTGAACCTGGGTTCTTAGGCTTCACAGGCAAGTGCCTTAACCACTAAGCCATCCCTCCAGCCCTAGACCATTTTGTTTTTTATTTCAAGGTAGGTTCTTACTCTATCCCTGGCCTGGAATTCACTATGTAATCTCAGAGTGGCCTCAAACTCAGGGCAGTCTTCTACCTCTGTCTCCCAAGTGCTGGAATTAAGGCCTGCTCTATGCCAATCTAGACCACATTTTTTTTTGTTTGTTTGTTTTTGCATTTCAGGGTATGGTCTCGGTATAGCCCAGACTGACCTGGAATTCACTATGTAGTCTCAGGGTGGCCTCTGATTCACGGTGATCCTCCTACCTCTGCTTCCCAAGTGCTGGGATTAAAGGCGTGTGCCACCATGCCGGGCTCCCTGCTTGCACTGTCTGAGTGCTGTGTTATGGGTATGCTACCACATCAGTTTTATGTGGTGCTGGGGTGTCCAAATCAGGGACTCATGCATGCTCTGCAAACAGTCTACCAACTGAGCCATGTTCTCCACCCTGTTTTAATCGTATTTAAAAATCATTTCAGGCAGGTATTCCAGACCCTCCAAATATGTCAGAAGAATTAATCCAGTTGAAAGCAAAAGAACGACACTTTTTAGAGCAATTGTTAGATGGGAAAAAGTTAGAAAATTATAAAATTCCAGTACCGATCAATGCAGAACTAAGAAAATACCAGCAGGTAAGTATTATACTTAACCTTATAAATATAGTCAATTTTTATTTAAATGTATGTTGAAGAGTTATTGGTTTAATATAAAATGTTTTGGGTTTAGTATTCTATACTGATTGAATTCTCTTTTGCTTATATAAAGATTTTGGGGGCTGGAGGGATGGTTTAACAGTTAAGGCACTTGCCTGCAAAGCCAAAGGACCCAGGTTTGATTCTCAGGACCCATATTAGCCAGATGCACAAGGGGGTGCATGCATCTGGAGTTCATTTGCTTTGGCTGGCGGCCTGGCGCGCCCATTTTTTCTCTCTCTCCCCTTTCTCTCCAATAAATAAATAAAAAATATTTTTAAAAATTTTGGGTGTGTGCAAATATGTTTCATAAGAAGTTTTGTTTTGTTTTACAATCTGGTCACATTTATAATTTTCTTTTCACTCCCCAACTTTTAGGATGGTGTAAACTGGTTAGCATTTCTTAATAAGTATAAACTTCATGGAATTCTGTGTGATGACATGGGTTTAGGAAAAACTTTACAGTCCATCTGCATTCTAGCAGGAGATCATTGCCAGAGGTAATTTATAACACTATTTCTAAATAAGGCCTCTAGATTGTGAGAACTGTAAGCACCTACTTAATTTATTGTTTTCCTTTTGTAAAGGGCCCAGGAATATGCAAGATCAAAACTAGCCGAATGTATGCCACTTCCTTCCTTGGTCGTTTGTCCACCAACACTAACAGGTCATTGGGTAGATGAAGTAGGTAAATTTTGCTCCAGAGAATATCTCAATCCTTTGCACTATACTGGACCTCCCACTGAAAGAATAAGGTAAGAGCTGTGTGACGAAAAAAAGAAAAAAATAGTCCTTTTAAAAATAGTTCTAGCATAAAATTGGCTAAAAGTAGATTGTAGTTAGCTCTTTTAGTTATAAGGTACAGAAATTAACTCCAGAAAGGCAAGTATACTTTAAGGAAGCACTTTAGCCATTGTACCATCTGCTATTCTTTCCTTTCTCTCTTCCTCCCTTCCTCCCTCCATCTTTGTTTTTGGGGTAGGGTCTCGTTCTAGCCCAAGCGGACCTGGAATTCACTATGTACTCTCAGGCTAGCCTCAAACTCACAGTGATCCTCCTGCCTCTACATCTCAAGTGTTGGAATTAAAGGCATGCACCACTATGCCTGGCCCCATATAGTGTACTTTCGATGTATTGCAGATGGAAAGCTATCAGAAATAATGTGCATTCTGTATGTCTCTTAGAGGAGCCTATGACCATAGCACCTCTTTGCTGTTACAGTTCCATTTTCTACTCACTCCTAAGAGTTTCCCTCTAAGAGGCTTTTGCTTGTCTTTGAGAGGTTTTGTTTCATATGGTTGTTTTAGCTATACCACTGTCACGGCAACACTAGAGTTTCTTGAAGTATCCTCTTGTAGTTAGGTAGTACATCTCGTAAATTTAAGCTTGAGCAACAACTGGCTAGGCACCATTTTAAGCAGTTTTCTAGTCATATAAAGTTGTGTTTTCTCACAATCACCTTTTAAGGTGTACTGCACTTCCAGTTTGGAGATGACAATAAAGCATAGGGGTTAAATCCAAGATCACTCAGATTTTTGGGGTTAACAGAGTCAACTCAAATGCTCGCATTCTTGAACAATTACTATAGTGCTTCTTAGAACTCATCTATTTGTTTCCAAGTGTTAGGAATTCAACTCAGTAACATAAGCAAACAAGAAAATTCACTGATGAGAATTTCCTGGACATAATTTGTTACATTGATTTTTCTTTTACTTCAATCTGCATTTAGTGGAAAAAATTATTATGAGCATCTCTGGGCCCACATTTTCCTAACTTGACTATAATAGTAAAATTTTTCATCTCATCAGAAATATATTCATATTAGACATGGATGACTGGCCTTGTTTGAATAATGTCCCCACACCAGCCTGTACATTGTGAATAGTTCAGCCTGGTTCTAATGCTTCATGTCTTTGTGGATTATGGGCACATGTGATTGACAACCAACCACCCCTATAGCCTGAGTGGTAAAGGATTAGTACCCCAAGGGAAGAGATACTTGAACATAAATTTAAAATGCTCACCACATTTTGAGTAGGGGGCTCATCTCTTTTTGTGCTCGAACAAAGCAAGATAGCAGGGTTACATCATAAGGACTATGGCATTTTAGGTAGCATCCTAATGTGCACAAAGTAAGCTGAAGGCCTGTGGCAGATTGAACCACCTTGTACTATAGAAGCTGGAGTTTCACAATTAAATTAATTGTATTTTTAAAAAATTGTATTTAAAAGTTCATAATCCCTGTTTCCTATTTTTTTTTTAAAGGTTACAGCATCAAGTAAAAAGACATAATTTGATAGTGGCTTCATATGATGTTGTAAGGAATGACATAGATTTTTTTAGGTAAGAATTAAAATATTCTTTACACAAATTTATTATTGGTAGAAAGGAAACCAATGAGAGAGGGACAAGACCAGGGTAAGAGGTGGTGAATATGAGCAAAATACATGTGTGAAAGTGTTATAACAAACCCATTTTGTACAGTGAATATGTGTTCATTGAAATTAAAAACCAAACATTCAAAAAAAAAAAAACAAAACAAAACTGGGAGACATGTATTGCAGTCAGGTTCTCATTGCTGGTAGAAATCACCCAACCAAGAGCAGCTTGTGGGAAAAAGAGGTTTATTTTGGCTTACAGGCTCGAGGGGGAAGCTCCACAATGACAGGGGAAAACAATGACATGAGCAGAAGGTGGACATCACCCCCTGGCCAACATAAGGTGGACAATAGCAACAGGAGAGTGTGCCAAACACTGGCATGGGGAAACTGGGTATAACACCTATAAGCCTGCCCCCAACAATACACTCCCTTCAGGAAGTGTTAATCCCCAAATCTCCATCAGCTGGGAACCTAGCATTCAGAACACCTACATTTATGGGGGACACCTGAATCAAACCACCACAACACATAAAGCCAGATGCATAAGGTGGCACATGTACCTGGAGTTTATTTGCAGTGGCTAGAGGCCCTGGCATGCCAATTCTCTGTCCCCCCTCTTTCAAATAAATAAATAAAATATTTTTTAAAAAAAAAGAAAAGAAAAAACTGGGAGAAGGCACAAAAGAAATTTTCAGAATGCTGGACATAGTGCTTCTTGCACTGGATTGTGTGTACATGTACATATGTATACTTTATAAAATTTGTGGATCTGTTCACTTCAGGATTATTCATAGAATTTTCTGTATATACTTTAAATTTTCATGAAGTATTTGTAACAAAAAAAGAAAAATTTAGTATCAAACTTGAAGACACTTAACTTATTTCTAAGAGTCTTCATATGGTGTCTGACATTTGTAAAATGATGGTAAAATTTTCTTTTCATTCTCCTCTTAGAAATATTAAATTTAACTACTGCATTCTTGATGAAGGCCATGTCATAAAAAATGGAAAAACAAAATTATCAAAGGCAGTAAAACAACTGACTGCTAATTATAGGATTATTCTTTCTGGAACACCAATCCAGGTAATTAATTATTTACTGTTCTACTTAAAAACAACAGCAGACTTACCAGGTGGAGCGTTTTGTAGTAAAGAGGGTTTACTTTATAAAGATGATTGAAAGAAAAAGATGTAATAATTTTCCAGTAATTGTGTTAAATATGAAATGGTTCTTATGATATGAAGCAGTATGCAAGGAGCCAGATTCTCCTCCATATTGGCCACTCCACTGAGGTAGCATCAAACTGTCATTGGAAGGCAACTAGAACCAGTTGGGTTTGGTGGCCTTTAATCCCAGGTGTGAGTTCCAGGTCAGCCTGAGCTTGAGTGAGACCCTGCCTCAACTTTCACCCCTTTCTAATAAAAGAAAAGCAAAGCTGGGCTGGAGGGATGGCTTGGCAGTTAAGGCATTTGCCTGCAAAGCCAAAAGACCCAGGCTGAATTCCCCAGGACCCACGTTTAGCCAGATGCACAAGGGGGCACACATGTCTGGAGTTCGTTTGCAGTGGCTGGAGGCCCTGGTGCGCCCATTCTCTCTGTCTCCCCTCTTTCTCTATCAGGTAAATAAAGAAATAATTTTAGAAATGCTTAAAAAAAAAAAAAAGAGCTGGGCATGGTGGCGCATGCCTTTAATCCTAGCTCTTGGGAGGCAGAGGTAGGAGGATCGCCATGAGTTCAAGGCCACCCTGAGACTACATAGGGAATTCCCGGTCAGCCTAAGCTAGAATGAGACCCTACCTCAAAAAACCAAAAAAAAAAAAAAAAAAAAAAAAAGCTGGAACAAAGTCAGAGATGAATTATTTCCAGTAGAAGTGTTAAAGATTCTGTTGTTTAGGAATTGAGATTGCAAAAGTTTACATATTTGGTTAGCCCACCTCCTTGATCATCCTGCAGTTAGTGGGAGGGTATTCCTTCTAGTTCTAAACGTTGATTTTTGGCTGATAGAAAGATCTGCTGTGTAGCCTGGGCTAGCCTCAGGCTTGTCATCCTCTGTCTCAGCCTCCTGAGGGCTGGGATTCCAGGTGTCTGCTGCCACTCCCAATGATGGTTCTTTATTATTTCTTTATTAAATTTATTTTTGGCAATGTGCAGCTTATTATAAGGGTTAGGATATGTCTTATTAAATAGATACTGTAGATTTTGTAAACCATCAGAGACAAGCTTAGTTATAAACTTTTCTAAATTTAATGAGGTTTATTTGTGGTTTTATTTGTTGTTCTATGGTCCACATACATGCAGGACAAGTGCTCTACCACTTTAAAATAAGCTACCTAAACAATTTTTATTTTAAATTTACTTAAGAGAGAGAGGAAGAGAGAGTATGAGCATACTGTGTATGCTCCACTTTGTGCATCTGGCTTTATGTGGGAACTGGAGAATTGAGCCAAGGCCATCAGGCTTTGCAAGCAAGTGATTTAACTGCTGAACCATCCCTCCAGCCTAAGTTTGCTTATTTTAAAAATACACTTAAAGGGTAATTGATTTATTAAGTTTTTTCTAATTAAAGCCCTTCTTTTCCTCTTCCTCACCTTAAAAGTTTCACTCTGAAGTTGTCCATTAGGTTTTTGCACTACAAAGCTTGGGTGAGATTGGTGTGCACATAAGAAGGCAGCCAGAGCTGGGCCCATAAGGAAAAGTCGGGGGTGAGAGGGGTGCGCATTAGGATCCATATCTATTAGGATATGATGTTTTCCAAAATGAAAATTGCTAATTTCCACTTTCTTCCTCCTCATGAAACTTGACCAATCAGAGAACCTTTGCCTTATGACTTTGATAAACTATTCTAGGTTAACTTGGTGATTGTTAACCAGATTCCTTAAATCTTTGCTGTCAATTTGAGGTTAAAGATAAACTGAGAATCAGAAATGTTCTTCCTTTCTATTTACTGCTTCATAGATGTTAGCAGTGCGGTATACACATGTTGAACTACATCTCCTCCCAGTGGAAGAAGACTAGAGAATTTCTCTTTAAAAAGATAAATGGTATTTTCTCTAAGGATAATTACCTGAATTTTATAGATTAAAAAGAGACTATCCCATATACAAAAGAATGCATGATAATTTCTTATCTAGTTCATCATAATGAGCTTGTCATTAATGTTACATTTTTTAAGTGTAAGGAAACAATCCCAGCACAAAATATAATTGGTGTTCCTTTTTTATATTCAGAACAATGTTTTGGAGTTGTGGTCATTATTTGATTTTCTCATGCCCGGATTTTTGGGTACTGAACGTCAATTTGCTGCTCGATATGGGAAACCTATATTAGCAAGTAGGGATGCTCGAAGCTCCAGCCGAGAACAAGAAGCAGGTACAATATACAATTATCATTCCCATGTTTAGTGAGTATATAATTTATTCCAAGCTTTTAAAAAGCCATTTTCTTATTAATAGGTGTTCTTGCAATGGATGCTCTGCACCGCCAAGTCCTGCCATTTCTTTTACGAAGAATGAAAGAAGATGTTTTACAGGATCTTCCACCTAAAATTATTCAAGACTATTATTGTACTCTTAGTCCTCTCCAGGTTAGGAATGTTGTAATTGTGGTGGTTGGTGGAATGTTATTAACAGAATGCATTACATAAGGTACAAAAGTATTGGATAAAAGAGCATAGCCTTTGTCTTTATAAAATATAAATAAAATTATCTACATTTATAAAAATGTAGATAAGCCTTGATGAATCTGTTTAGATGTGCATTAAAATGCAACCCAGTATCAACAGTTATGTTCTCATATGTCTGGTTAGCAAGGTTAAATTCTTCAGGTAACACAGTAGTCACCTCACCCCTCTTCTTCCCCCCCTTATGGAGGTTATATCCTCCTACTGTGTGCCTGTAGCCACTGGTAACATTGAGTCCTATCTGTACCGTTTGTCTCTTATCATGAATCCTTGCAACCTCAGCATATAATTTTTTTCTTTCCCCATTAAGGTTATTATTTTTTCCAATGAAAACATTTTATGGCTTTTCTTTGACATTTCTAAACTTGTAGCACCACTGCTCTTGCACTCTGGGGCCATTATTGAGTAGAATGAGAATTACTTGGACACATGTATTATGGTAAAAGGGACAAATAATCTGATGGTGGAGTTTGAGCTAAGTGACTAATAAAGCTCAGAAAAAGTAATATGTTTAAGGTCATGGAGCTACAATATACTAGTAGGGTTACGCTGAAACCTTGGTCATTGGGATCTTATTACCCTTAAAGTATTAGTCATTGACTTTAATTTTAATTGGTCCAAGTAAATTTTGCCTTCTATACAATTCTGACTGTATAGACAGACTATAACTAGAGAATTTATTATGAGCTTCTCCTTGTCCTTTCCTACAGATAAAGATGGAAACTATTCCATGTCTTAGTAAGACATGTCTAAAAATTTTCTGTTTGAATGTTTGTTTTATGCTATACTTCTGCTTCATTGGTTTAGTATAATTAAAAGAATAAAAGGCACCAGAGACATCCAAAATCTGGCTTGTTAGCCAGTGTTACCTATTCAACATGGATTTAGTAGGCTCGGTACTGGTCTGTTGGCTCAGATTCTTCTATACCTCATTTCTTTGGTATCTCATTTCTTCATTTACAAAAGTTGGACCAATTTCCTTGAAAAGAATATTTTAAGGATAGTGGGATTTTTTTTGACCTTTGAAATCTTGCAATATACTGGTGGTAGTGCTATAATATATTTAAACATAAATATTTAAATAATCTGGAGAATGGGAACTCCATACATTTTCACTTGTTTAGCAGTCACAGATTTTTATTCACTGATTTTTTTTCTTTAGCATTCTAGATTGTTATATCTTCTTTTGTTGTTGTTGTTTGGTTTTTGTTTTTCGAGGTAGGGTCTCACTCTAGTCCAGGCTGACTTGGAACTCACTATGGAGTCTCAGGGTGGCCTTGAACTCACGGCGATCCACCTACCTCTGCCTCCCGAGTGCTGGGATTAAAGGCGTGCACCACAACGCCTGGCTATATTGTATCTTTTTATAATGTGTTAGCACGTGCAGTGAGGATCCCAGAGCTCAAGGAAATGCTTTAAAGGTGATATGAGTTTCCTTTTTATTTGCACAAACATGCTTCAGAGTCTTGCTGCTGCAAACTCAGATGCATGTGCCACTTTTGGATGCTTTACATGGGCACTGGGGAATTGAACTCAGTTCATCAGGCTTTGCAAGCAAGCACCTTTAACCAGTGAGCTATCTCCCAGACCCTATGACTTAATGTTAAATAGGATTTTTCTTATTTACTTATAAAGGATCAGATTCTTTTATTGGTAATACATTTTCCTGAAAATTGGGGAAATTGAATCATTCATATATATGTATATGTAATATTTATTTGAAAGCAGAGAGTGGGGGAGAGTGCATATGCACACCAAGGCCTCTTACAACCTCAAACGAACTCCAGACACATGTGCCACTTTGTGTGTCTGACTTTTTGTGGGTACTGATACATAGAATCCTGGTAGTCAGGCTTTGCAAGCAGGTACCTTTTTAAAATTTTTCTTGTTCATTTTTATTTATTTATTTATTTATTTATTTATTTATTTATTTATTTTAGTTTTTTGAGGTAGGGTCTCACTCTAGCCCAGGCTGACCTGGAGTTCACTATGGAATCTCAGGGTGGCCTCAAACTCATGGCAATCCTCCTACCTCTACCTCCCGAGTGCTGGGATTAAAGGCGTGTACCACCATGCCCAGCTTCCATTTTTATTTATTTATTTGAGAGTAACAGAGAGAGAGAATGAGAGAGAATGAGAATGGGTGCGCCAGGGCTTCCAGCCACTGTAAATAAACTCCAGACATGTGTACCCCCTTGTGCATCTGGCTAACATGGGTCCGGTGTCCTTAGGCTTACACAGGCAAGCGCTTAACTGCTAAGCCATCTCTCCAGCCTGCAAGCAGGTACCTTTAATCACTGATCCATTTCTCCAGCTCCAGCTTGTTTGATTTTGTTTTTCAAGGTAGAGTTGCGCACTATGGCCTTGAACTCACGGCAATCTTTGCCTCACCAGTGTTGGGATTAAAGGCATGTGCCACCAGGCCTAGCTCCAGCATATATATTTTTAATACTTTGCAGCCAGTGTTAATGTGTTATTTTTCTTTTTTTTTAATTTTAACTTTTTATTTTTTTATTGACAACTTCCATAATTATAAACAATATCCTATGGTAATTCCCTCTCCCACTTTCCCCTTTGAAACTCCACTCTCCATCATATCCCCTTCCCCTCTCAATCAGTCTCTCTTTTATTTTGATGTGTTTTTTAAATTATTTTTGTTTATTTATTTGAGAATGACAGACAGAGAGAAAGAGACAAATAGAGAGAGAGTGAATGGGCGCGCCAGGGCCTCCAGCCACTGCAGACGAACTCCAGACACGTGTGCCCCCTTGTGCATCTGGCCAACGTGGGTCCTGGGGAAACGAGCCTCGAACCGGGGTCCTTAGGCTTCACAGGCAAGCGTTCAACCGCTAAGCCATCTCTCCAGCCCTGATGTGTTTTTTTTTTCTTCTGTCTCTCAATATCACTTGAAAGGAACTTACAAGATGGAATGAATATAATCTACAATATCAGTAATGAATTATGGGCACCAGAATTTGTTCTTTCATGAGGGCTAATTTCATTTACTTCTCTTTGTCTCTACTAGCTATATGACTGATCAGCTTTTAAAAATACACACTTAGCTGTTTTCATGGGGGCATTTTACAGGTTCAGCTTTATGAAGATTTTGCTAAGTCTCGTGCCAAGTGTGATGTTGATGAAACAGTTTCTTCAGCTGCGCTTTCTGAAGAAAATGAAAAACCAAAGCTTAAGGCTACGGGTCATGTATTCCAGGTAAAAATTATAGGCTACTTTAAAAAAATTTAAGAATGTTCTTTAATGGGGCAAGTTTTATATGGAATACTATAATAAGGACTAATTTCCATTATTTTCAATATTACATATACACAAAAACAGATCAAAGTATCTATTTAATATTAACCTTTGGCTGTCTATTTATTTAGTCAGTCAGTCAGTCAGTTATTCTTGAGACACAATCTCATGTTGCCCAAGTTCATCACAAACACACCAAGCAGTTGAGTATGGGCTTGGAACTCTTGTTCTTCCTGCATTTGCCCCTTAGTGCTGGGATTATAGGCAGTTCTAAGTCAACCTGGGCTAGAGTAAAGATTAAAAAGATTTGAAAATTAAATATGCCTTGTATGTTACATGAAAAAACATTTTAGTAGTGAACACTTTACTACATAGAAAAAATTTTTTAAGCTCTAGGATTAAATAAAGCAGTAGACAGTGGGCTAGGGGGGTGGTTCAGATAGAGCATGACAAGCATGCACTGGACTCAATCTCCAGCATGTTCAAACGAAAAGTAGTGGAAAGCAAAATATATATAAGAGAAAATAAATGAGAGAGTAGAGTTACATAGTATAGGAAGTGTATGGGTGAGACACAGATCATTAGCTAATTAAGCGTCAGTACAGAAAGGTTATGGTTGAAATAGAAAAGAGACCCTGTAGTGTTG
This sequence comes from Dipus sagitta, assembly GCA_036346955.1. NCBI lineage: Eukaryota > Metazoa > Chordata > Mammalia > Rodentia > Dipodidae > Dipus > Dipus sagitta. The sequence goes on along the minus strand of CM070770.1, from coordinate 44,338,400 downwards.
TGATTCTCAAACAAGCCATTGCAAGCATGACTTAGCTTTATTACTACCCCAGACCTGAATTGGAATACCATTTAGTGAACTGAATTAGAATACCTTTTGGTGAACCTGGTCATATCTTCCTGTAATCCTAGTACTTGGAAGGTAGAGGCAGGAAGATCAGTAGTTCGAAGCCAGCTTTAGCTGCATACCTAGTTCAAGGCCATCCTGGACTGCATGAGACCCTTTATCAAAACATGTGTTGCATAGTTAGACTAGGGAGATATTTGCAAGGCTATAAGGTCCCCAAGGGACTTATGCCCTTCGAAGTTTGAGAAATCTCTCCTAAGGAAATGATTCCTAGTTCCAGAAGTATATGTGACTACATTATTAGTGGAAAAGGGCACACTTTTCCTTAGTCTTTTTGTTCTTTGTCCTGCTGACTTGTGCATGCTAGGCAAGATCTCTATACTACTGAGCTGCACTCCCAGCCTGAGGAAGCTTTTTTGTCATGAAGCTCATTGTCTAGTGGGAGAGACAGACATAAACAGTTCATATATAAACTGTCTCCTAGAAATACATATAAACTGCCCAAGACTCATAGATGAGACATTTTAATTAATTACCTACCTCATACTAGAGATTGAACCCAGAGCTTTATGCATATTAAGGCAAGTGTTCATCTACTCAGCTCCACCCTCAGACCTTTGTATTTTATTTTGTTATAGTCTCTCTGTGTTGCCTGTGCTGGCATCCAGTCCCCCCCCCCGCCCCGAGGCAGGGTCTCACTCTAGCCCAGGTTGACCTGAAATTCACTATGTGGGCTCAAGGTGGCCTTGAACTCATGGCAATCCTCATACCTCTGCCTCCCAAGTGCTAGGATTAAAGGTGTGCACCATCAGGCCTGGTGTGTCCAGCTTTTTAATTCTTCTACTACAGCCTCCCAGGGAGCTTGGATTGCAAGCATGCACCATCATGCTTGGCTGAACCAGTTCTTAGAGAAAAAAGGCATTCTAGACAAATGGACTAATTATAAAAATACAAACGTATAGTATGTAAAATTGACTTGCATTCGTATATATTTTCCCCCCTTCAAAGGCATTACAATATTTACGTAAATTGTGCAACCATCCGGCATTAGTCTTAACACCTCAGCATCCAGAGTTCAAGAGTACTACTGAAAAATTAGCAGCTCAGAATTCTTCACTTCATGATATTCAGCATGCCCCTAAGCTTTCAGCTTTGAAACAAGTATGTATGGCTTTTAAGGGTAAAATAATGTGCTTCTTGTATAGAACATCAGATACATTTGCTTCTCTCAAAGATTATTTATTGCTGTATCACTTAACTTTTTATTTGGCTAGCTAAATGTTGTGATTGAGCTTTTTTTAAAAAAATATCATATGCCATTTTAATGGGTTTTTTCCCTTGGGTTTTTTGTTGTTGTTGTTTGTTTGTTTGTTTTTTTCAGGGTATGGTCTCGCTCTAGCTCAGGCTGACCCGGAATTCACTATGTAATCTCAGGTTAGCCTCAAACTCATGGTGATCCTTCTGCCTCTGCCTCCCAAGTGCTGGGATTAAAGGCGTACATTTAAGTATTTTTAAATGTATAGTCTGTAACATCACATTCACAATGTTGTCTAGCCATCACCTTCATCTATTTTCAAAATATCTCATCACCCAGTGTGGTAGTTGGATTCAAGTGTCCCCCATAAACTTAGTTGTTCTGAATGCTAGGTTCCCAGCTGTTGGAGATTTGGGAATTAGTGCCCTCTGAAGGCAGTGTATTGTTGGGGGCGGGCTCATGGGTGTTAACCATTGTCCCCATTCCAGTGTTTGGCACACTCCTCTGTTGCTATGGTCCAGCTTATGTTGGCCAGGGGTTGATGGCCATCCTGTGCTCATGCCATCATTTTCTCCTGCCATCATGGAGCTTCCCCTCGAGCCTGTAAGCCAAAATAAATCGCTTTTTCCCACAGGCTGTTTTTGGTTGGGTGATTTCTACCTGCAATGCGAACCTGACTACAGCACCCAGAAACACTGACCCTATCAAGCAATCTCTTGTCATTATTCTCCTTGCAGTCTTTAACGTGTTTGTAAATTTACCTGTTTAAAATATTTTGTGAATTTTATGTACTAGTTCTCCTTTTTGGAGATGGAGGTTTTGAGGTAGGGTTTCACTCTAGCTCAGGCTGAGCTGGAATTCACTATATAGTCTCAGGGTGGCCCCATACTCATGGTGATCCTCCTACCTCTGCCTCCTAAATGCTGGGATTAAAGGTATGTACCACCATGCCCAGCCGCATTTCTCCTTTATTGACTTTATTTTTTAATAACTAACCTCACTTTTTCATTTAAAGTAAGTACTTTATGGCTAGTCTTTGGATGCCTTATCGTTCACAGTGAGTTTCAGAACACTAAGGTAAAATAAGAAAAGCCTGTGAGGTGGCCTCCTGAAGAGAGGTAACCATGCAGCTCTAGGCCTGAAACCACAAAAACTGCTTCCAGATGCTACAGGATGCTAGATTGTATCCCAGAGTGCTAGTCTGTTTTGCAGGTTTCACATAAACCTAACTTTTTCTTGCCATAAAAATACTTGTCATTGGATTATCTACTTTTATTAAATATACATTGTAATTGTTTTTCTCTCCTCAAGTTGCTGTTAGACTGTGGCTTAGGAAATGGCAGCACTTCAGAGGGTGGCACAGAGTCTGTTGTGGCACAGCACAGAATACTGATCTTCTGTCAGCTTAAAAGCATGCTTGATATCGTAGAGCATGATCTACTCAAGCCTCACCTGCCCTCTGTCACTTATTTGAGGTTGGATGGCAGCATACCTCCTGGTCAGAGGCATTCCATTGTTTCCCGGTAAGTGGCCCCCAAAACTGTTACTATAAATCAAGTTATAGCACACTTATTATTGTTATGTATGTTTGCCCTGTGATGTATTTTCATTAACTGAACATCTGCAAGTGTATTTTCTTATTAAATAATATAACCCAAATAAATCTCCTTTTAAATATTTTATATTTCTTTATTTGAGAGAGAGAGAGAAATAGATGAGGGGGGGGGGAGAGAATGTGCGTGTCAGGGCCTACAGCCACTACAAATGAACTCCAGATGTGTGCGCCTCCTTGTACATCTGGCTTACGTAGGTCCTGCAGAAACGAACCTGGGTCCTTTGGCTTTGCAGGCAAGCACTTAACCACTAAGCCATTTCTCCAGCCCAAATCCCATTTTAATGTAGAATTATAACAATAGAATTGGATTGGTTGCTTAAGTGCAAAGATATGATTGTATTAGGAAAAACATGCAAGAAATCTAATATAACTGCGTCCTTTTTTTTGTTGTTTTTTTGAGGTAGGGTCCCACTCTTGCTGAGGATGACCTAGAATTCACTATGTAGTCTCAGGGTGGCCTCGAACTCTTGGCAATCATCCTACCTCTACCTCCCAAGTGCTGTGATTAAAGGTGTGCACCACCACACCCACATCTCTTCTTTTTTTAAGGAGTTAGGGTGGGAAGAAGTGAATAGGTAGTCTTATCCATATCACTGTTTCTCTACTAAAGACATGTTGGAAAGCTCCTTCTTATAGGAAGTAGAGTTGGTGTGGTCTGTAAATTCTACTTTATAAAAATTACAGGAGTTGCTATTCTAAGAATGCAAATTCCTACGTTCAGTCCCAAGCCTGGGGTGGGCATTTTAAACATTATTAAGAAAGTGTTAGTTTCAATACTATTGGAAACCCACAGAGAGGCTTTGGAGACACACAGTCCCAGGTTTAACTCCTGATTCTACTATTTAAGGAAGTAGTGTTCCCAGTCTCTCTAAAATATGAATAATGGAGCTCTTGTAATAAATAATAATGCTTATGAAGTACAGGGGCCATTGCTTGACTCATAGTAAGACTTATAAATGGGGCTGAGGAAACATCTCAGTGAGTAATGTGCTTACCACCCAAGTGTGGGTACCAGATTGTGGATCCTCAGCGCACACATTAAAGATAGTGGGCATAGTAGTCCACATATAATTGCAGTCCTCATAATACAAAGACTGGGGATCCCCAGAAATACCTGGTTAACTATGCTAGCTAAATCAGAAGTCTCCATGCTCAGCAAGATATCCTGCTTCAGTAAATAAAGCGCAGAGCTAGTAAGGAAGATACGCAGCATCAATCCTGTGGGCCTCCACACCAATGTGTACACATGTAATATGCACACCCACACAGACCTGCATGCAAACACACACAAAGAATGTGATATTTGGGGCTGGAGAGATGGCTTAGCGGTTAAGTGCTTGCCTGTGAAGCCTAAGGACCCTGGTTCGAGCCTCAATTCCCCAGCACCTACGTTAGCCAGATACACAAGGGTGCCCATGCATCTGGAGTTCGTTTGCAGTGGCTGGAGGCCCTGGCACGCCCATACTCATTCTCTCTCTTTCTCTCTCTCTCTCTCTCTCTCTCCCTCCTTCCCTCCCTCTATCTGCCTCTTTCTCTCTCTGCCTGTCATTCTCAAATAAATAAATAAAAATAAGCAAAATTTAAAAAGAATGTGATATTTGTAGCTTGGTAGCTATTCATTGTACATAATATTAGATTTCATAAGAGTTTATACAAATAGTAAACTTTGATCATGTTTTGCTACCCCAACCGTCTACCCATTTCTTTCCCTCCTCCTTCTGTTAGTCCTTTTCATTCTCTTGGCTTTGTTTCTACTTTCATGTCAATATACATGCATGATTTTATGTATCTGTATAAAATAATGATCTACATATGAGAGGAAATATACAAATATTTTTTCTTTTTGAGTCTGACTTAGTTTGCTCAATATGTTAATCTCCAGTTGCATTAAAAGTGACTTAATCGGGGCTGGAGAGGTGGTTTAACAGTTAAGGGACTTGCCTACAAAGTCAAAGGATCCAGGTTCGATTTCCCAGGACCCACATAAGCCAGATACACAAGGTGGTCCATGTGTCTGGAGTTGGTTTCTAGTGGTCCTGGCAGACCATTCTTTCTCTCTGTCTCTCTCTTTCTCTGTGTCTTTTTCTCTTTTCAAATTCATTCCTTATGGCCAATTAAAATTTTGTTGTGCAAATATGCTACATTCTTTATCCATTCATCTTTTGATAGGCACTTGGGTTGATATCTTAACTTGGCTGTTGTGAATAATGCTGCAGTAAACATCTCTGTGATATTTTGGTTTAGAGTCCTTTAGTAAGTACCCAGTAGTGTATGGTAGCTCTATTTTCAGTTACTCGAGTAAGTGCCATGCTTATTTCCATACTGGCTGGACCACTTTACATTCACCAGCAGTGAATAAAGGTTCCCTTTTGGCCGCATCCTTGCTTGCATTTTTGTTTTGTTTTGTTTTGTTTTGTTTTGTTTTCTCGATTTTTTGAGGTAGGGCCTTGCTCTAGCCCAGATTGACCTGGAATTAACTTTGTAGTCTTAGGCTGGCCTCACACTCAGCAGTCCTCCTGCTCTCTGCCTCCTGAATGCTGGGATTAAAAGCATATGCCATCATGTCTAGCCACTTTTTTTTTTAATTTCTATTTTTTTGTTTATTATTTATTTATTTATTTATTTGAGAGCGACAGAAAGAGAGAGAGAGAGAGAATGGGCACGCCAGGGCCCCCAGCCACTGCAAATGAACTCCAGATGCATGCGCCCCCTTATGCATCTGGCTAACGTGGGTCCTGGGGAATCAAGCCTCAAACCTGGGTCCTTCCTTGGGCTTCACAGGCAAGCGCTTAACCACTAAGCCATCTCTCCAGCCCATGTCTAGCCACTTTTGATTTTTAAATAACTGTCATTCTGACTGGAATGACATCAAACCTCAATGTAACTTTTTTTAAATTTTTTATTTATTTGTTTATTTGAGGGAGAGAGAATGGGCATGCTAGAGCCTCCAGCTCCTACAAACAAACTCCATACATGTGTCACCTTGTGCATTTCGCCTATGTGGTCCTGGGGAATCAAACCTGAGTCCTTTGCCTTTGTAGGCAAGCACCTTAACTGCTAAGCTACCTCTTCAGCCCATCGATGTCATTTTAATTTGCATTTCGTGATAGCTAGTGATGTTGAACAGTTTTTCATGCTTTTGGCCAATTTTTACTTATCTTTTTATTTTTTTACTTAACCTTTTGAGAAGTGTGTTCATATCTTCATTGTGTCATTTGATTTCTCTATTATTATTTATTTATTTAGCAGAGAGAGAGAACGAGAGAGAGGGAGGGAGATAGAGGTAAGAGAGACAGACAGAGAGGATGGGCATGCCAGGGCCTCCAACTGCTGCAAACGAACTCCAGATGCATGTACCACTTTGTGCATCTGGCTTTACGTGGGTACTGGGGAATCAAACCTAGGTCATTACGCTTTGTATGCAAGCGCCTTAACTGCTGAGCCATCTCTCCAGCCCTATTTAATAGTTTTTGTTTTTAAATTATTTATTTATTTATTTGGTTTTTCGAGGTAGGGTTTGGCTCTGGCTCAGGCTGACCTGGAATTAACTATGTAGTTTCCGAGTGGCCTCGAACTCACGGCAGTCCTCCCACCTCTACCTCCCGATAATTATTGTTTTGGTTTTTTTTTTTTTAAGGAACTTTATTTATTTGAGAGAGACAACCCTCAATATTTAGTTTTTTAAGTATTTTATATGTTCTAGATATTACATTTCTGTCAGATGCGTTATAAGCAGTGATTTTCTCCTTTAGGCTGTTGCTTCATTTGATTGTTTCCTTTGGGATTGTGCAGAAGTTTTTATTTTTATTTTTATTTTTTGAGGTAGAGTCTCACTCTATCACTTCTGTACTCCAGGGTGATCTGGAACTCACTATGTAGTCTCAGGGTGGCCTCGAACTCACGGCCATCCTCCTACCTCTGCCTTTTGAGTGCTGGGATTGAAGGCGTGCGCCGCCATGCCCGGCTGTGCAGAAGTTTTTTAATTTCAAGCAATCACATTTGTCAGTTCTTCACACTGTTTCTAATTCTATTTTTAGAAATCCTTGCCTATGCCTTTATCTTGAAATGTTCCCTCCATTTTCCCTTTAACACTTTCAGGATTTCAGTGTACATCATTGATGCATTTGGAATTGTTTTTTGTAGAGGGTGAGAGATAGGTATCTAGTTTCATTCTTGTACACGTGGGTATCCAGTTTTCACAGCACCATTTGTTTTCCAATGATGTTTTTGGCATCTTTGTCAAAATTCAATTTGTTGTACCTTCATCTATTCCATTGATTTACTTGTATTTGTGTCAGTGCCATGTTGCTTTTGTTACTGTGACTGTGTAGTAGAACTTGAAATCAGGTATACCCCACATTATCTGTTTTGCAATTGCTTTGACTATCCAGAGTCTTTTGTGTTCGTATGCATTTAAGGATTGCCTTTTGTATGTGAACAATACTGTTGGGAAATTTTATAGGGAGTACTTGGATCTATAGATTGCTTTGGTATAGCGTTTTTCTTTTTGTTTTGTTTTTTTTTGATGTAGGGTCTCACTCTAGCCCAGACTGACCCAGAATTTGTCTCAGGCTAGCCTTAAACTCGCAGCAATCCTCCTACCTCTACCTCCTGAGTGCTGGGATTAAAGGCATGTGCCACCATTCCTGGCTGGCATAGCCTTTTTTATAGTATTAATTCTTCACATCCATGAGCAGAGGAAGTCTTTCACCTTCTAGTTTTCAGGGTTTCTTTTTCCCCATTCTTTAAAAATTTTAGTGGTAGAGTTTCATTTTCTTGGTTAGGTTTGTTTGTTTAGTTATTTATTTGTTTATTGCTAGGAGGGAGAGGGAGAATGGGGGACAAGGGCCTCCATTTGTTACAGATGAACTCCAGATGCATGCGCCACTGTGCGTCTGTGTTTGCGTGGGTACTGGGTATTGAACCCAGGTTGTTAGGCTTTGGAGGCAAGCACCTTAACTACTAAGCCATCTCTCCAGTCCTATTACAAAGCTTTTGTTGTTGTTTTTGAGGTTGTTGTAAATGAAATGGTTTCCTAATTTCTTTTTCAGCATGTTTGTTATTAGTATGTAGGCATCCTGCTACTTGGCAGAAAGTATCAGACTTAAGAGATTTCTGATGAAATCCTTTGAAGAATCATAACAATTACAAATAAAGTTGACTTCTTCCTTTCCTATTTGTTTCCCTTTCCTATCTTTTGTTTTTATTTATTTATTTTGGTTTTTCGAGGTAGGGTCTCACTCTAGCTCAGGCTGACCTGGAATTCACAATGTTGTCTCAGGGTAGCCTCGAACCCACAATGATCCTCCTACCTCTGCCTTCCCAGTGCTGGGATTAAAGGTGTGTGCCACCATACCCAGCCTCTTTTTTTTTTTTTTTAGTGTGAGAAAGGGGTAGGTGAGAGGGTTGGCGCACCAGGGCCTCCAGTCACTGCAGTGAAACCCCTAGACGCATGCGTGTCTTTGTGCATGTGTCACAGTGTGCATCTGTCTTACATGGGATCTCGGGAGTCAAACATGGGTCCTTAGGCTTCACAGGCAAGCTCCTCAACTGCTTAGCCATTTCTCAAGCCCCTCTTTTTTTTTCAAGGTAGAGTCTCACTTTGGCCCAGGCCTAGCCTGACCTGGAACTCACTCTGTAGTCCCAGGCTGGCCTCAAACAGTAATCCTCCTACCTCTGCCTGCCAAGTGCTGAGAGTAAATGCCTGTACCACCAACACCCAGCCCTTTCATATTTTTTTTTCCTCCAGCTAAGAGTTGGAGCACTATATTGAGTCAGAAAAAGAATGTAGGGGCTGGAGATGACTTAGTGGTTAAAGTGCTTGCCTGTGAAGCCTAAGGACACAGGTTTGATTCCCAGTACCCACATATGCCACACGCACAAAGTGGCACACACATCTGGAGTTCATTTGCAGTGGCTAGAGGCTCTTTCTCCATTTATCTGCCCCCCTCTCTCTCTCAAATAAATCTGCCTCTTTCTCTCTCTGCCCCCGTCTCAAATAAATAAAACAAAATGTTTAAAAAAAGTTTTTAAAGCTGTCACTTGGGAGGCAGAGGTAGGAGGATTGCCGTGAGTTCGGGGCCACCCTGAGACTACATAGTTAATTCCAGTTCAGCCTGGACCAGAGTGAGACCCTACCTTGAAAAACAAAACAAAACAAAAAGAATGTGGGCTGGCAGTGGTGGCATACACCTTTAATCCCAGCATGTGGGAAGCTGAGGTATGAGGATTGCTCTGAGTTTGAGGCCCCCCTGAGTGAGATTACATAGTGAATTCCAGGTCAGCCTGAGCTAGAGCAAAATCCTGCTTTAAAAAACAAAGCAAGCTGGGCGTGGTGGTGCACGCCTTTAATCCCAGCACTAGGGAGGCAGAGGTAGGAGGATCCCTGTGAGTTCAAGGCCATCCTGAGAATACAGAGTGAATTCCAGGTCAGCCTAGACTAGGGTGAGACCCTACCTCGCAAAACCAAAAAAAAGAAGGGGGTACCCTTGTCTTCTTCTAGACCTTATAGGGAAAGACCCTGTTAATATAATGTTGACTAGTATAATGCTGTTTGTCATAAATAGCTTTTATTCTACTGAAATGTTCTTTCTATTCCTAATGTTCTATAGGGTTTTTGTTGTGAAATGATTTTAAATTTTGTCAAGCACCTTTTCTGCATCTATTGAGGTAATCCTGTGATTTTTTTTTTTTTTTTTTTTTTAATGAGAGAGAGAGAGAATTGGCATCCCAGGGCTTCCAACCACTGCAGTCAAACTCCAGACCTGTGTGCCATCTTGTGCACATGTGTAACCTTGAGCACTTGCATCTCCTTGTGTCTGGCTTATGTGGGATCTGGAGAGTTGAACATGATTCCTTTGGCTTTGCAGGCAAGTGCTTTAAATGCTAAGCCATCTCTCCAGCCATAATCATGTGATTTCTGTCCTTGAGTCCACTTTTGTGAGTTATGGCATTTATTGATTTGCATATGTTGAACCATCATTGTGTCCCTGGAATGAAGCCAACTTGATCATGGCACATTATCTATGTGATATTTTCTTGAATTTGGTTTCCAAACATTGAGAATAATTTTTGTATCTTAGGTTTAACAGGGAGATTGACCTGTAATTTTCTCTCTTCTTTTTTTTTTTTCTTGTATTTTTATTCATCTTGGTATCAGGATAATACTAGGTTCTTGGAAAGAAAATGTTAAAGATAAGATTGTGAAAAGAAAGTTTCTTGCTTGCTAGTTATGCTTTAATGGTCTGGTATAATTCAGTAACTCCATTTGGTCTGAACATTGTTTGTAGTTGGGAGGTTTTTACTACTACAGTGTCATTGCTTGTTTATATCCTCATGGTTTAACCTTTGTAAGTCCTATGTGTCTAGAAATCCATCCATTTCATTCAGATTTTCCGGCTTTCTGGAAGGTAGTTTTTTAAGATATGCCTTAATGATCTGTTTTTGTTGCTGGAATTTCCTTTATCAGCTCTTAATTATTTATTTATTGTATTATATATATATATATATGTATGTATATATATATTTATATTTTATACTTACAACAAACCATGGTATCCCCCCCACACACACCTTCCCCTTTATAACTCTGCTCTCTGTCATATCCCCTCCCTTTCTCCAGCAGTCTCTCTTTCAATTTGATGTCATCTTTTTCTTCTATTATGAAGGTCTTGTGTAGGTATTGCTAGGCACTGTGAGGTCTTGGATATCAAGGCCAGTTTCTCTCCGGACAGTTGGATGTAAGGAGTGTTACCCTTCCTTTGGTTCTTACATTCTTTTTGCCACCTCTTCCGCACCTCTGAGCCTTGGAGAGTATGAGATGTTTCAGTGCTGGACACTCCTCTGTCCCTTCTTCTCAGCACTGTGTTGCCTTTTGGGTCATCCCAGTGGTCATTGCCATCTGAAAAGAGAAGCTTCTTTAACCACAAGTGAGATTAGCATTAATATATAAATATGAACATTAAGTGTAGTGCTTTCAGGGCAATTTGGTAAGAGTAATATATGCATTTATCCAGACAAGGGCAGGCTTTGTACTCCTAAGGCTCATGACTTCCCTGCCATAGGCTTTTGAGTAGGTTTTCAGTACCAGCTGTGTATTGCCTCCCATAGAGCAGGCCCGCAGTCCAACAAGGGAGCAGCTGGTTTCCCCCAGAGCAGGATGCCACCATTGCACTCCTTCAGTTATTTGGTCTGTCTGGACAAACTTGAGGTTTCCAGTGTCCACTGTTTTCACCGCTGATGACTTCTATCTCCCATAAGGCTGCATACAGTGCCACTTTTTCCAGGTTTCAGTTGGCTGCGCTACAGGGAGAAGGTTTTCTGCTCAGCACCAGCTTGATTTCTCAGTGACTTTGCCGATCAGGCATGTGAAGTCTTCAGCAATAGGGTCTTACTATCTCTTTCTCAGAGGAAACCAAGGGCCTTGGCAGTAGCCTATAATGTTTTGGAGGCAACAAGTACCTCCTTGGCCAACAACTCACTGGAAGGTATCCCATCCCTGGCAGTGAAAATTTTCTAATAACAATCTATGGCTTCTGGATGTGCTGTTATTCAAGAAAGTAGATTTTTGCCAGGCGTGGTGGCGCACACCTTTAATCCCAGCACTCAGGAGGCAGACATAGGAGGATTGTCGTGAGTTCAAGGCCACCCTGAGACTACATAGTAAGTTCCAGGTCAGCCTGGGCTAGAGTGAGACCCTACCTTGAAAAACCAAAAAAAGAAGAAGAAAGTAGATTTTCATATGTCTTATTCAGAATATCTTGAATTTTGATTGACTCTCCCTCCCACCCAGCTCTTATTTTATTAATTTGGATCTTCTCTTTCTTTTGGTTAATTTGGCTTAGAGTTTGTCAGTCTTGCTCATATTTTTTAAAGAACTGATTCTGCTTCATTGACTTTGTATTTTTTTCCTGATTTATTTATTTTTACCCTGATCTTTATTATTTCTGCATATTTGGTGCTTCATTTATTTTGCTTTTCCAAAACCCTAAGTTACATTTTTTGTTGGAGATTACTGACGACTTTTTTTTTTTTTTAAGTTTAGAAAATATTTAAGATAAGAAAAAAGGCAAAGTTTCCATAAGACAGGAGGAGTCCTGAGCGAGTAATTCCTCTTAATTTGTGTGTGTGTGTGTGTGTGTGAGGTAGGGCCTTACTCTAGCCCAGGCTGACCTGAAATTCACTATGTAGTCTCAGGGTGGCCTTGAACTCATGGTGATCCTCCTACCTGTCTTCCAAGTGCTGGGATTAAAGTCATGTACCACCATGCCCAACTTCTATTTTTTAATTTATTATTTGCAAGAGAAGGAGAGAATTGGTGAGCCAGGGCCTCAGCCCCTGCAATAAAACTACAGATGCTTGTGCCATCTAGTGGGCAGATGTGGCCTTGCACTTTCCTCACCTTTGTACGTGTGGTTCACATGGGATCTAGAGAGTAGAACATTGGGCCTTAGGCTTTGTAGGCAAGTTCCCTAACTGCTAAGCCATCTCTCCAGCCCTAATTCTCTAATTTTTTTTTAAAGCAGCCACTTATTTATTTTTAGAGAGAGAGATGATTGCCATGCCAGGACCTTAGCCACTGCAATCAAACTCCAGATGCTTCGCCACCTAGTGGACATGTGCAATCTTGCACTTGCCTACCTTTGTGCATCTGGCTTACATGGGATCTGGAGGGTCAAACATGGGTCCTTAGCTGTTAAGCCGTTTCTCCAGTTTTCCTTTAATTTTTTAATATAGACTATTGTTAACTTTCCTCTTAGAAATATGTCCCATAGGTTTTATTATGTGTTTTCATTTTCATTCAACTCCAGTGCTTTTAAATCTCTCCTGATTTTTTTTCTGAATTTTTAATTATTTATTTGAGAGAGAGAGAGAGAATGAGGAAGACAGAAAGAATAGGTGCACCCGGGCCTTTAGCCACTGTAAACGAACTCCAGACACATTGCTACATTCTGCATCTGGCTTATGTGAATAGGTGCACCCGGGCCTTTAGCCACTGTAAACGAACTCCAGACACATTGCTACATTCTGCATCTGGCTTATGTGGGTCCCGGAGAATGGGACCTGGGTCCTTTGGCTTCACAGGCAAATGCCTTAACCACTAAGCCATCTCTCCAGCCCTCTCCTGATATCTTTAATGACCCATTTACTATTTAATAATGTGTTGTTCAGTCTTGATGTATTTGTAAATTTCTGTCCTTTCTCTTGCTGTTGATTTCTGGTTTTAATTCCAATTGTGATCACATAGAATTCAAGTTATTAAGACTTGTTTGGCTGGTGATATTACTGAACAGGCAAAATGCTTGTCATACTGCTAATCCATTCCTCCAGCCCCTTTTTAAAAAATTTATTTATTTGAGAGCGACAGACAGAGGGAGGGAGAGAGGGAAAGAGAGAGAAAATGGCCATACCAGGGCCTCCAGCCATTGCAAACGAACTCCAGATGCATGCGCCTTCTTGTGCATCTGGCTTATGTGGGTACTGGGGAATCAAACCTCAAGCCGGGGTCCTTAAGCTTCATAGGCAAACGCTTAACCACTAAGCCATCTCTCCAGCCCAAAAGTGAATATATTTAAAAGTAAAGAACAATTGAAATAAAATTTAGTAGATTAAGCAAATATATAACAAACTGTGCATAGCGGTATATGCTTGTGAACCTGACACTCAGGAGGTAAAACAGGAGTGCAGGTGCTTAGGACATAGCACGTTTGAGGCTAGCCTTATAAAAAATATTATCAGGGCTGGAGAGATGGCTTAGCAGTTAAGGCATTTGCCTGAAAAGCCAAAGGACCCAGGTTCAATTCCCCAGGACTCACATTAGCCAGATGCACAAGGGGACACATGGGTCTGGAGTTTTTCAACAGTGGCTGGAGGGCCTGGCACACCCATTCTCTCTCTTTCTCTCCCTCTTTCTCTGTCAAATAAATAAATAAAAATAAAATACTTAAAAATATATATATTAAAAATATTATCAGCCAACATTTCTTCCTTCATAGAAAGGATTTGCAATTTTTCCTCTCTGTGGCAAACTGTGCTGGTAGGGGTGGTAAAATTTGTGCCTCTAGTTTGAATCTATAGAACAAGATTTGTGGTTATGAAGTTGCCAGTGGAATTCAAACTGTCTTTTCGGTTGTTTCTGCTCAGTGGCCAGTGGGTGTCAGCCTTGGGTTTTTCTAGACCTCAGTAGGGAATGTAGCTTTTGTGGAAATTTTGATCCATTATCTTACACATGACTGGATGGCCACACTTTGCCTGCTTGGATTTCTAAGTCCACTGTACTGATATGCCCATGCTTGTACTATATGTTTACCTTTGGCTATAAATGTCCATCTTACCAGGGCTCTATCTACCTATGTGGGCATCTGCTTCTAGAGTCTTCATCTAGCTTCAAGTCAGGCCAGTTCTCTTGTGATGAAGTGCTTCTGGCATGACTGTGCTAAGTTCAGCCGCACACTTTCCATTTTCTGCCTTGTCACTTGCCCAGGCAGTGGCCCAGGGAATCTCGGCTTCAAGTTCTATCTCCATGGCCTGCACTGTTTCTACCCATGATATATTCAGTCTCTGGCCACATCTCCAGTCTGCTTGTTCTTCAAGTTCCTGCAGCTCCCACCAACCTTTCCTCGCCTTCTTTGCTGAGACCTGGTTTATTTTCTTTGTTTTGAGCTATGGCCTCTTGTAGGAAAAGACTATTATTTGTTAACCTATTTTCTTTCAGCGGGTCACACTGAGGAGGTTTCTAATGGGCTGTGTTACTCAGAAGTGTGACTGCCATTGTTAGTGTCAGTAATACTAGTTTTCTTTTTCCTTTAAGCTACTAGTTATACTTTATCAATGTCTTTTTGTAAATTTATTTTTATTTTATTTATTTGAGAGAGTGAAAAAGAGGCAGGCAGAGGGAGAGAGAGAATGGGCGCGCCAGGGCCTCCAGCCACTGCAAACGAACTCTAGAAGCATGCGCCCCCTTGTGCATCTGGGTTACGTGGATCCTGGGGAATCAAACCAAGGTCCTTTGGCTTTGCAGGCAAACGTCTTAAGTGCTAAGCCATCTCTCCAGCCCAGTGTCTTCTTTTTAAAAATATTTATTGGAAAGAGAAAGAAGGAATGAGTGCACTAAAACCTCTTGCCACTGCAAATGAACTGCAGACATAGGCACCACTTTGTACATCTGTGGTTTTTTTTTTTTGTTTGTTTGTTTGTTTGTTTTGTTTTGTTTTTCCAATTTACCTGTTACAGAGAAAGAGGGAGAGAATGGTCATACCCAGGACCTCTAGCCACTGCAAACCTCCAGATGCATGCTCCACCTTATGCACCTGGCTTACATGGGTTCTGGGGAATTGAACCTGGGTCCTTAGGCTTCACAGGCAAGCACCTTAACCACTAAGCCATCTCTCCAACCCCTATACATCTGTTTTTATGTGGGTACTACACACTGAGCCATCTCTCTAGCCCCTGCTATCTTCTCAGACTAGTAAATAGAAGTAGCCATAAATACTCTTCTTGTACCTTCACTGATTGATGGCACTTTTCCCACTCTTCTCCATATTTTACAAGTTCATAGTTGGGTTTTGTTTTATAGTGCTTATATATCATTATTACTTTTTTTTTTTGGTTTTTTGAGGTAGGGTCTCACTCTAGCCCAGGCTGACCTGGAATTCACTCTGTAGTCTCAGGGTGGCCTTGAACTCACGGCGATCCTCCTACCTCTGCCTCCCAAGTGCTGGGATTAAAGGTGTGCGCCACCACGCCCGGCTCTCATTATTACTTTTTAAAAACTTTTTTATTGACAACTTCCATACTTACAGACAATAAACCATGATAATTCCCTCCCCTGTCCCACTTTCTCCTTCACACATCCACTCTCCATCGTATCTCCTCCCCCTCTCAATTAGTCTCTCTTTTATTTTGATGTCATCATCTTTTCCTCCTAGTATGAGGGTGTTGTATAGGTAGTACCAGGCATTATGAGGTCATGAATATCCAGGCTATTTAGTGTCTGGAAGAGTGCATTGGAAGCAGTCCTACCCTTCCTTTGGCTCTTACATTTTTCCCGCCACCTCTTCCACAGTGGACCCCAAGCCTTGGAAGGTGTCATAGAGATATTTCAGTGATGAACAATCCTCTGTCACTTATTTTCAGCACCATGGTGCCTTTTGAGTCATCCCAGAGGTCACCACCATCTGAAAAGAGAGAAGCTTCTCTAACCAAAAGTGAGATTAATGTTAATATATGAGTATGGACATAAAGAAGAGTGCTTACTGAGCATTTTGGTGGGCATACTATATTCATTTAGCAAGACACCAGCAGGCATTACACCCCTAGGGCTCATACCTCCCCCCTCATAGTTTTTTTTTTTTTTTTTTTTTTTTTTTTTTTTTTTGAGGTAGGGTCTCACTCTAGCACAGGCTGACCTGGAATTCACTATGTAGTCTCAGGGTGGCCTCAAACTCACAGCGATCCTCTTAACTCTGCCTCCCGAGTGCTGGGATTAAAGGTGTGCGCCACCACGTCTGGCCTGCCATAGGTGTTTTTTTTTTTGTTTGTTTGTTTGTTTGTTTTTACTAGGTTTTCAGTACCAGTCATGTATTCCCTCCCATGGAGCAGGTCTCCAGTACAATTAGTGAGTTGTTGGTTTCCCCCATAACAGACGTGCCACTGTTGCATCCATTGGGTCATTTGGCCTAGCTGGCCAAACTTAAGGCTTGCAATGTCCACTATTGTTTATCTCCACAGATGACTTCTGTTTCCCATAGGGCTGCATGCAGTGTAGCTTTTTCAAGCTTTTTGTCAGATGGTCTATAGGGAGGAGGTTTTCAGCTCAGGTTCTGCTTGATTTCTCATGGACCTTGCAGCCCAAACACGTGGAGTCTTTAGCAATATAATGCATATATTTTTGTGTCTTAGTTTATATCTGATATAAAATATAATAATCTATTTGGCCTTATTTCTATCCATGTAATTTCTGATTGGCCTTAGAAAGCATTTTTTTTTCCTACTAAAGATGTTAAGGGGGTTTTCAAGCAGTATTTTATTAGTTTTTGTTACAAGATCCTTAGAAATATACTAATTCCATCTGTGTTTTTGTGTGTGTGGAGGGGGGTAGGGTCTTACTCTAGGCTGGCCTCAAATAACTCCATTTTTTGATACCTAACTTTTAGATTTAACAATGATCCATCCATAGACGTTCTGTTACTTACAACTCATGTTGGTGGCTTGGGTCTTAACTTGACTGGCGCTGACACAGTGGTATTTGTGGAGCATGACTGGAATCCTATGCGAGATCTACAAGCCATGGACCGGGCCCATCGTATTGGGCAGGTGAGTCACCTAACATAGGTGTGTAACTGTATGCTGAGGAACTATCTCCCCCAGAAAGATGGGAAAGCTTAGTATAACTTCTGTGTCTGTTACCAAGTGTCACAACCTTGGAAAAGTTGCTAGCTCTTGTGTGGTGCCACTTTCTCATGTATTAAATGAGGTGCTTGGACTAAGAATCTGGCTTATTGTCCATCCCTAATATTCTGTGGTTTCCACAAACAATTTTAAGCTAGTAGAACCAGACAAAAATCTAATCTTAAGGTAAAAGAAAGTTTTTAGTATAAAAGTACAGCTCACTGGTTTGGTGAACCTTAGAGCTTACACTTAGTGTCTCTTAACTATTCTTCTCATTCAGAAACGAGTGGTTAATGTTTACCGGCTGATAACCAGAGGAACGCTGGAAGAGAAGATAATGGGTTTACAGAAATTCAAGATGAACATAGCAAATACTGTTATCAGCCAAGAGAATTCTAGTTTGCAGAGTATGGGAACTGATCAACTTCTTGATCTGTTTACTCTGGATAAGGTAAAGAACCTAACAGTTTATCATTAATGAGTTCATAGCCTTCCTGGGGCAAGTAAGTGAAGGTGTTAAAGAAAATAGTGTAGTGAAGGGCTTATCTCAATCCTTTGAAGTCTTGTTTTGTTGTTACTGTTGCCATTGTCTTGCTTCCAGGTTGCTTTCTTAGTTCTTTTCTGCTTAGGGACATCTTATCACTGGAAATCTTTGGGACCTACCTTCTATCAACTAGTGACCTTAGACCAGTTATTCTGAGTATCAGTGCCTATTTTACTGCATGATGTGTAGCCTGGAACTCATGGCAATCCTCCTACCTTTGCCTCCCAAGTGCTGGGATTAAAGACATGTGCCACCATGACTGGCCATACCCCCCCCTTTTTTTATTGACAGCTTCCATACTTACAGACAACCATAATTCCCTCCCCTACTCCACTTTCCCCTTCATACATCCACTCTTCATCATATCCCCTCCCTCTCTTCATTAGTCTCTCTTTTATTTTGATGTCGTCATCTTTTCCTCCTGTTATGAGGGTCTGCACTGCAAGGCACTGCAAGGTCGTGGATACTGAGGCCAGTTTCTGCCTGGACAAGTGCATTGTAAGGCGTCATACCCTTTCTCTGGCTCTTACATTCTTTCTGCCACCTCTTCCGCAGTGGACCCTGAATCTTGGAGGATGTGATAGAGATATTTCAGTGCTGAACACTCCTACGTCAGTACTTCTCAGCACCATGGTGCCTTTTGGCATACCCTCTTTTTTAACAGTCTTAGCAATGCTTTGTAACCAAAGAAGACTTTGAACTTCTGTTTCTCCTGTCTCTACCTTTAAAGTGCTGGGATTGGTGGCGTGCACTACCACACCTTTTTATGCAATGCAGGGGATCAAATCCAGGCTTCATGCATGCAAGACAAGCTCTCTACCAACTGAACTACTAGACCCTCTGTCTGTCTGTCTAGCAGTTTGAGACTGCTGGGTATTGCCAGGGCCTTGGCAAGCCTTCTACTACTCAGATGCACCCCTCCTTCATTCATTTATTTATTGTTTGTTTACTTATTTGTTTATTTTTGAGGAAGTCCTTGCTGTAGCCCAGGCTGACCTGGAATTTACTATGCAGTCTCACACTGGCCTCCAACTCACAGCGATCCTCCTACCTCTGCCTCCCCAGTGCTGGAATTAAAGGCACACACCACCACACCCAGCCACATCCCTCCTTTAAAGAGAAAACTTTTAATTTGTCTGATTCATATATGCATCCATGCGTGCGTGCACACACACACACACAAAGAAGACAGAACAATTGTAACAAAATCACCAATAAGTTCTTTGTAATGCATTTTGAATTCTTCCATAATTTAGAAATTATTTCTAAAGAAAACTGTAAATGATAAATGACTATTGCAGTGGCCTATCAGAAATAATGTACAGTTCTGAGTGTTAAAAGCACATATAATATTTTAAAGAAAAATATAGTTTCTGAAGTTAATAGCCTTTCATTTTATCTTTTTAAGGATGGCAAAGCAGAAAAAGCTGACACCTCGACGTCTGGCAAAGCAAGCATGAAATCAGTTCTTGAAAACCTGAGTGATCTTTGGGATCAAGAACAATATGATTCAGAGTTCAACCTGGAAAGTTTCATGCATTCTCTCAAATAGCTATCAAATGTTGTAAATGCAATTGCTGCTAGTTCAGTTACATTTCTGCTGATATTCAGCAAATTTCTAAGTTTATGGTGAACTTTTAACTGAATGTGTAAATAGATCTGAAGAATATTCAGCATAGTGCTGGCTCCTGTTTCACTGGGGGAACAAGGTATTCTCACATATTTGCACTGTATTAAATTAAATGTTAATGTGAAGTGGTTTAAATTTGACATGCTGAATAGCTGCAGAGCAGAAGAACCAACCAGGTTTACATGTGCTACCAGGAGGCATTCTTCCTGGGAGTAAAAGCCTCCTCTCTACACAGTCACTTTGTACAGATGATACTCATGAGTACTTTGGTGTTCATGTACATTTTCTTTAAAATAGTACTTGTTTTTATAATTGATTAAAATAGGGCTTCTTTTTATATAAAAGCCTTAATGAGCCATAATTTTAAAAATATGAGAATATTGACTATGATATTAGTCAATCTTAGAACATGAAAATGTTTATCAATGAATTCAGACAGGCCCTTGGTGAAAACATTTATATATTTAATGCAGATACATAGTGTTTTTCAAATCTTTAACATCATTTTGTCAACTTTTAAAGTATAATAATTATTCTAAATACAGGTACTGGTATATTTAAGGCTATATGACATCCTGTTAGAGGGTGTCTTTGGTGTTTTTTTTTTTTTTAATTTATCTAATGGCTAGGGTATAGCCAGATTCAAAGAACATATGTACTCAATAGGTTTCAATCATATATAAATATATATATAATATATTTTGTAACTATGAACATACAGTTTTCCAAACGTAGATTTTACACTGCTTAAAATTCTAAAACTTACGGTGAAAAGACTGTTTATTATAGTAATGCATGACTGAAGCATAAGAGGGAGAAATAATTGCTTTTTATATACAAACATACAAGGATACACATATCTATATGCATAAATGTATCTATCCTGCAACCAAAAACTTGTCTGGTTTTGGCACTAAAATCATGTTATACCAGACAGCAATAAAAATTGGGCATGAAGTTCATTAACTCATGCTATAAAAATGAGCTCAAAGGTGAGGGTGGATAGATGTATATAGATATGCATGTATGTGTATGTATATAATTTTTTACATTTCCTACATAAACTGATACATGCCTGTGTACATACACATGTATGGAACATATTTGTATATATGTGTACAGGTAATAAACTTCCCCAAGGTTTGTGTCTGGCCATACACTTAGGCAACAGTTTAAAAACCATCAGACCTCAGCTGTACAATAACAAGTGTTTTGTTTATTGTTAAAAGTCATTAAAAGTGATACTGATCTGCAGCACTTACACATGGACATTGTCACATTTCAGTAGCCTCGACACCCATACTGTAACACCCTAGCATTCCATAAAGAATAAATACAAGATCAAAATTGTAATATATATGCAATTGTGTCTTATTTGTAGTAACAATTTAGATAATTAGTGCACATATTTTTTTAAGCTAAACACTTTTTTCTTTATCATTTAGGATTTAAATTTATATTTAGAAGATTAGCCGGGCGTGGTGGCACACGCCTTTAATCCCAGCACTTGGGAAGCAATGGTAGGAGGATTGTCATGAGTTTGAGGCCACCCTGAGACTACATAGTGCATTCCAGGTCAGCCTGGGCTACAGTGAGACCCTACCTTAAAAAAAACGACCAAAAGGAAATTCATTACTTTATGTAGAATATTTGAGGTGCTTGAGTTAACTGTTTTTATTAACTATTTATTTGCTATTTTCATATACCAGCTATTTAACATAGCTCATTGAAATTGATACCTTCTAAAAAGTATGTAGGGAACAACATATCATTGAAGAGATGGTAAGATACAAAAGAATTCACACAAAAATTTAAAACAATTTTAATCCTAACTTGAAAAGTCAGAACTAGATGTCAGGCATTTGGGCAATTTAAAATTTAAAGCTTTAATCGGAAAAGTACCTGTGTATGTTACTAAACTATTTCTAGAAGGGTACACAAGAAAATCATTTCTATGTGGGAAATAGTGTGACTTATTTTTAAAGCTTTTTGTTGTGAAATAGTAAATTACACATTCCAGGTTTCCAAAGGAAAACACACAACCAAGAATTTGATACTGTTAGGTGTACAGTCTCAGTAGTACACCGTGAGTAAGGGAGACACAAGCAAAATTGAGTTAATGAGTATTAAAGAACTACTACTGTTAGTTTTATGGATGCGATGCTATATTAGTTATGTTTTTAAAAATATGTGTGTGGGAAATAAATCAAACATGGTCAAATGTTGATACCAAATTGGATTATGGGTTCATGGTGTCCGTTATACTCTTGCTTATTATAGAAAATTTCAAATAGTTTAATCCCAGCACTGGGGAAGCAGAGGTAGGAGGATCGCTGTGAGTTTGAGACCAGCCCAGGAATAGATAGTGAATTCCAGGTCAGCCTGGGCTAGAGTGAGATACATTGGGGCGGTGGTGGTGGGGGGAACCTATTTATAGATTTAGAGATTGTCTTTTTTGTTGCTTTCACTTTTTTTTATCGATGACTTCCATAGTTATAGACAGTAAACCATGATAATTCTCTCCCCACCCCCACTTTACCCCTCACAATCCACTCTATCATATCCCTTCCCCCTCTCAATTAGTATCTTTTATTTTGATATCATCATCTTTTCCTCCTATTTTAAAGATCTTGTGTAGGTAGTGCCAGGCACTGCAAGGTCATAGATCTCTAAGCCATTTTGTGTCTGGAAATATTGAAAAGTTGAAGATCTGGGTTTGTTTCTTGCATATTTGTATACATACACACACACACATACACACAATTTTTCAACAGAGCTTATTACAATTGAAATTTGAAGGAAAGTGTCAGTGGGGAAGCTGCACAGCTACAGCCTTATTTCTTGTGGGTGTTTATATAATAATCTCATCCAAAGGTGAGTGTTCCAGTGAAGCAGTTTAAGATTGTGACCAGTTACGCTGTAGCCATACAACTCGAAGCAGAGCTCATCTCAGAAGCTAAGCAAGGTCAGGCCTGTGAGTGCTTAGGAGAATGTGACCACAGTGCTTTCAACAACAATAATTTATCCTGTGGGATAAATTCAGCCAATGAAATTCTGATGAATATAGGGGCTGAGTTCCCAATTCTAATATAGAGACAAGAGATTTAATCTTCCTCCTCAAAAGCCACAAAGAGATGTATTCATATGCACTAGAACTGTCCGTAAACCCAGAAATTTAAAAATTATTAGAAGAAACCAGAATTCCAGGCCTCGCTTGCTTGCAAAGCCTGGTGTTTCGGGTTTTATTCCCCAGTGCCCACGTAAGCCAGATGCACAAAGGAGCACTACGTCTGTGATATAGGAATCACAAGTTAAGAATACAAGCTGGGCATGGTGGCACACGCCTTTAATCCCAGCACTTGGGAGGCAGAGGTAGGAGGATCACTGTGAGTTTGAAGCTACCCTGAGACTACATAGTGAATTCCAGGTCAGCCTGGACCAGAGTGAGACCCTACCTCGAAAAACTTTAAAAAAATAATAATACAAAATTCTGGAATACTAACAGTTGTAAATGTAAAACTGTCCTATAAAGATAGTTTCAAGTAATACCCCATGAGATTACCACATAGGGGAAGATTTTACATGCCACCTGCAGGAAGAAGAGCCAACAGATGCAAATTATGAAAGACCGTAAAAATGATTCCAGTAATTTGGTATCAAATGAGAAAATGTTACAGAGGAGAAAGGACCTTTAATAGGCAAATTAAACACAGTGGAAGAGAGCTGGAGTGTTAATCTTACAAAGTTACCAATTGACTACATAGTTCTGAATGGATAAAACAGAAAAAAAAACAGGCAGACATCATGGAAGATAGAATGAGAAAGTCCAATACATTAAATGGGAGTCCAGGAGGAAAAGTCAATCATGGCTAAGACGGTAGGTTGCTTTTGACTTACATCTGTTTTTTTTTTTTTTTAATGTATTTATTTATTTATTTGAGAGAGAGAGAAAGAATGGGCACACCTGGGCCTCTAGCCACTGCAAATGAACTCCAGACACATGTGCCCCTTTGTGCATCTGGCTTACGTGGGTCCTGGGGAATTGAACCCAGGTCCTTAGGCTTCTCAGGCAAACGCCTTAACCACTAAGCCATTTCCCCAGCCCCATCTGTTTGTTTTTTTTTTTAATGCTCCTTCCTCCACTCCTTCAGTCAGCTCTACCATCTCTACAAATCATTCCAAGTCTCAGCTTTCTCCGTAGTGGTAGCCACCACTATAAATTCTCACCACCACCTTACCTCTCCTAGACCACTGGCTTCTCACTGACCTTCCTACTTGCCAAATGCACTGTGGCTTCTGATCCCCTTCATCCCATGTCTAAACTACTTAGGTAAGCTCCGTGTGTTTTTTTTTCTTTCCCTATTCCCTGCCTATCTTCGTAATTACTGTTGTCTCAGTCAAGCCAATATGTTTTTGTTGTACCTCAACATCAAACAAGGTGGGTTAATTTCTTATACAGCTGGGTGAGCAGTGTAAAAGGAGAATGGTGAAGACTGAAAAAGGAGCAAATTTGGGGATGGGATAGAGAGTAGGAAATCAGGTGGTTTTCTGTTAGTTTTTCATGTTAAATTTCAATCACCTGGGGCTAGAGAGATGGCTTAGTGGTTAAGCGCTTGCCTGTGAAGCCTTAGGACCTCAGTTCGAGGCTTGATTCCCCAGCACCCACATAAGCCAGATGCACAGGGGTCATCTGGAGTTCGTTTGCGATGGCTGGAGGGCTTGGCACACCCATTCTCTCTCTATCTGCCTTTTCCTCTGTCGCTCTCAAATAAATAAACAAAAAGAAATTTTAAAAAATTTCAATCACCTGTTGGTTGGCTGTCAAAAGTAGAGGTGTTAGGTAGACAGGTGATTAAGTCTGGAGCTTGAAAAGGAAAAGTAGCGGCTAAATTTAGAAGAGCCTACTTTAAAGTATGGCACCAAATAACTCCTGGGGACATTTATTTATATGTCGCAGTGCTATAAAGCAGTGAAAAATCAACTACTGAAACAGTTATGAATCTTAAATCAGAATGAAGATTGTATAGAAGACATGAACCAGGCAAAAAGAAAGCATTCCTATGGCTATAAGAACATAGCTTCATTTAAAAGATGAAAATGGACTATGAGGTCAGTATGCAAAGTATTTTTCTGCATACTAACAATAAGAATAAATTGGAATTTTTTATGAGATTGAGCACATACGAGAAAGAATTAGCATGCCAGGGCCTCCAGCCACTGTAGTCAAACTCCAGAATGCACTACCTTGTGCACATATGCGACCTTGCACGTGTCACCTTGTGCATGTAAGATCTAGGGAGTCAAACATGGGTCCTGCAACATGGGTCCTTAGGATTTGCAGGCAAGTGCCTTAACCACTAAGTCATCTCTCCAGCCTAGAAATTTAATTATTAATGTTCCATATATAATAGGACCAAAATCCAAACTCTGTAAAAAGCCTTCATGTTGAACATTGCACAATGAAAAGGTGCACAGTCCTGAGTTGGAAACTTTGGATCAGGGACTGTGGCGGTGAGTATGTAGTATGTCCCCACAGCCTCATGTGTTTGTGTCCCCAGCTTGTGAGCCTTGCTGGAGGGGGTGTGTCACTGGGAGCAGGCCTTGAGGTTTACTAGTCCAGTCCCACTGGGTATTCAGAGTTCACTGTGCTTTCACCTGTTTGCTCCTGTCATGCTTTCCCCACTGTGATGAAACTTGCCCTTGAAACTGTGAGGCAGAAGAAATCCACATCCCATAAGCAGCTTCTCCTTGGCTGATTTTCCCAGCAACAAGAAGGAAACCGCTGCAGATAGAGATGGTCCTATGGCAGAACACTTGCCTAGCATGCTCAAAACCCTGGGTTTGATAACCAGCAAGACGCAGTTGTTCTGAAAATATTAAGATTGCAAATAGATGTATATACTCAAAGCAATTTCAGTCAAAAACCTAGCAAGAGGGCTGGAGGGGTGGCTTAGCAGTTAAAGCGCTTGCCTGCAAAGCCAAAGGACCCAGATTCCCCTCCTCAGGCCCCGTGTTAGATGCACAAGGGGGTGCACCTGTCGTTTGCGGTGGCTGGAAGCCCTGGCATGCCATTTTCTCTCCCTCTTTCTCTGTCAAATAAATAAATACTGGGGAGAAAAAAAAAAAAAAAACTAGCAAGAGGACTGGAGAGAGCACAGTGGTTAAGGCGCTTGCCTGCAAAGCCTAAGGACCTAGGTTTGATTTCTTGGTATCTGTGTAAAACAAAGAGCACAAGGTGGTGTATGTATCTGGAGTTCATTTGCAGTGGCTAGAAGCCCTGACATACTCATTCTCTCTCTCTCTCTCTCTCTCTCTCTCTCTCTCTCTCTCTCATAAATAAATAAAAATAAGCTAAAAACCTAGCGAGATATTTTAAAATAAACTGAGCTGAGTTGGTAAAGTACATGTCTTGGGTACATAGTAACTTGAGTTTGATCCCCAGAAGCCATATAAAAATGTCCAGCATGGTGACACATATTTACAATCCTGAACATAGGTGGATCCCTAGGGCTTGTTGGCCAGTGTAGCCTAATTAGTGAGCTCCAGACCAATGGGAGACCTGGTCCCTGGCCACCACACATGCACACAGACATTAAAAATGAGCTAGATGGGTAGGAGACATGGCTCCATGGTTAAAAGCACTTGCTTGCAAAGCCCAATGGCCTGTGTTCAATTCCCCAGTACCCACGTAAAGCCAGGTGCATAAAGTGGTGCATGTGTCTGGAGTTCGTTCATAGTGGGTGTACCCATTCTCTGTCTCTCAATGTCTTGAAAAAATCAGATGCGCTGCACCTGAGGATATAAAGTCAGTAAATGCTCCCCTAGCATGCATGAAGCCCTGGAATCAATCTACTAGCATCACATAAAATCCACACACACCTCTAACCCCGGCACTTAGCTTATGGAGACAGAAGGATCAAGAGTTCAAGGTTGCTGGGCGAGGTGGCAGACGTCTTTAGTCCCAGCACTTGGGAGGCAGTGGTAGGAGGATCACCATGAGTTCGAGGCCAGCCTGAAACTACATCATTAGCAACATAGTGACTTCAAGACCAGTCTGGGCTCCATGAGACCCTGCTTCAAAACAAACATTGCTAGGTCAGAGTTTATAAGAATAGTAAATCAGGATGTGAGGGCGACCTGGCTGCGACATCTGTCACCCCATTGATGGCCAGGGTTGATTCGGCTCATCTGGCTGGCTAGGCGGGTGTCCCCTTCCTCCCTCATTGCTCCATGTATGTCCCTCCAGAAGCTGCGCACTAGGTCGAAGAAGACGACCTTCCCCAACAGAGGAGGACCAGTCTTCGGTCAAGGGTCTACGGGCACCTGCGCTCCCCTGCTAGAACCTCCAAACAAGCTCTCAAGGTCCATTTGTAGGAGAACATAGGGTAGTCAAGCTTCCAAGACTCCAGACACATCCAAATGAGGCGCTGCATGTGGCAGTATGCCTTAAAAAAAAAAAAAAAAAAAAGAATAGTAAATCAAAATGCCTTACAAATTAGCTAACTTGGGCTGGAGGAATGGCTTAGTGGTTAAGGTGTTTGCCTGCAAAGTCAAAGGACACAGGTTCGATTCCCCAGGACCCAGTTAGCCAGCTGCACAAGGGGGCGCATGCGTCTGGAGTTTGGTTGCAGTGGCTGGAAGCCCTGGCATGCCCATCCCCCCTGCTTTCTCTGTCAAATAAATAAAAATTTAAAAAAATATATTTCTAAAGAAATTAGCTAATTTTTCTGGGGTTTTATTTTTTACACTTTTTAAAAATAAGCCTGCTGGATGACTCTACAATTTTGTTCAGACAACTGTAGAACCTGGAAAAGCTGTTGTTGCTATTGAAGCATAACATACTGCTATTATTGGTGTGTGTGTGTGTATAATTTGAATTTTTGGAGACTAGCTGTGCTGTCAACTTTGGGAAAAAAAATCCCTGTTTACCATGTTGAGTTGGCATTGTACAGAAATTAACAGCCATATTGGTCTAGAAAGAAAACTTAATTTTTTTCCATTTGTACAGGGGCAACGCACTGTATTAAATATATACGGTATTATCTACGTGGGTTTTATTACAGAAACTAATAAAGTATTCTCTAAATAATAGTAACAAGATTAGCTAATTTGAGCCATGCATGGTGGCACACGTTTGTAATCCCAGCACCCAAGAGGCTCAGGTAGGAGGATTCCATGAGTTAAAGGCCAGCCTGGAGCTACAAAGTGACTTCCAGGTCAGCCTGGGGTAGAGAGAAAACCTACTTCGAAAAAAGAAAATGTTTAAGTAATTCTAGCAGGTTAGCATTGGAATTTCATTTTCGAGGCAGGATCCCATCTATCCCAGGCTGGGAAGGGGAAAGATATTACTGAAGTCGGGACCTAGACATTCAGAAGCCAGGAGAATGAGCCCCAAGACGGGTTGCTCGTGCGTAGTTAACTAGGAGAGAGTTTTGCCCTGACTCAGGCGGGTAAGGAAAGAGACCTGATTGGTCCGCTGACTCAGGTGGGCCCAGCCCAGCCAGGTGCGCTAGATCCGGGAAGTAGTAGGGGGCGCTGTTGCCGAGGAGTTGCTCATAGCCATGTTGAGTGAGACTGGATCAGACAGATGCCCAGTTGCACTTTCGCCAGGGCGACGGGGGTGGCAGCTTGTCCCTGGGCCTTGCTCCTGGCTATCTATAAAAAGCTGCCTTGCTCCTGTTTCTCCTTCACCCTTCCGTCTCCACACGCCCATCACCTGCAGCCAGGCACCGCTGCGGCTTGGCACACCACCCCACTGCCTGTCTCAGTGGATAAATAGCAACTCTGCAGCCATTTATTTGTGGGCCTTAGCTGTACCCCCCAGACTTGAGATCCAACACTGCAAAACGCAGCTTTTCAGGGCCTTTATCTGAAGGTGGAGGCTTCGGAGGGCAGCAGGACCCGTGGATTTGTGGGCCCATTCGCAATCAGCCATCTACTTAGTTCAACTATTCTAGTTAAAAATTTGGGGGAGCTTACTCACTATTGCGAGCGATGGGTGCTTTTTTTCTCTGGGGAGCCAGCGCCCTAGACATGGCCTCAGCTCTCAACAGTCAGGCTGCGCACCCACCTGCCGGCAAGAGGCCTGCTTCAGAGCTGCGGGTTCAAGCCTCCCGCCCCACGAACGCCACGCCGGAGACTGGCTCACTAGAGCCCGTCCGCGGTCTCTCCCGGCCCGCGTCTCTCTGCGGACAGCGCGCGGTCCAAGTCAAACCCGCCCTCCGGAAGAAAGAGGCTCCCGTTCGACGCGTGGTTCCTATCCGTAGACCCAGGCTCGCAAGCGGCCCAGAACGCATTTCATTCCCTTTGAGGCGCGACACTAGAGCTCCAAGCGCGCAAACCCCAGCAGCACGGGGCCGTAGGCAACGCTGCTGGGCCGGGGTCACTTCGCGAGGGCGGGGCGGGGGGGGGGGTGGCTCACAGGCCGGCGCCTGGGCCACCGGGGCTGGGGGCGACAGGAGACGGGGTGGGATGGGAACCCGATGCAGGAAGGGGGCCCTGCGGGCGCTAGGGGTGTGGAGGGAGCCTGCAGCCACCCCAACCGCCCCTCCCCTCTTGTCCCCTCCTAACCAGATCACGTTTCACTCCCCTTGGGTTGGGATAGTGGAAAGAATAGATCTCCCCTCACCTCCCCCAGCTCTTCTCCCTTCCCCTGCGCCGTCTTCCTTTCCTCCCCCCCCCCTCCCTTCCTCTCCCTTCTCCCTATTCCTCTCCACTCCCCCCTACATCGCCGGAGGCGGATGCTGGAGCGATGCGGTCCAGCCCCGAAGCCTTCAGCGCTCAGACCGCACCCCGCCAACCCGCCCTGCTGGGGAGGGGACCCGGCCTGGGATTGGTTCGTGCTGACACGCGCCGTCCACTCCCTTCAGGGATTAGCACCGAGACCGCGTCCACACGAGCAGTCATAGGGGGCACTTACCAAAATGCTTTTTCTGAAAAATATCACTAGGAGAGCCTAGTGTAATTGTGAAAAGTGAGATGCTTACCAGTTCAACGTTTTTTAAGGAAACTGGTTTTTATGTGCCAACGTGCTGGCTATTAAAACCCAGCGGGGTGGAGGTGTGGTTCCGAGGCACAGTGCCAGCTTAGCTTGACCAGGCCCGGGTTCCATCTCCAGTGCGCGCGTACACACACACACACACTCTCTCTCTCTCTCTCCAAAGAACCACAAGTATACCTATACCTCTAAAAACCTTGCGCTGAATTCGTCCACTTGAGTCAAATGCCTTCCCGTTTCATATATACTTGTGTAGGGTTTTTTATTAGCAAGGAAAGAGAATGAGAAAGGGCGGGTCAGGGCCTCTGGCAACTGCATGTGCACTCCATGTATCTGTCTTGGTGTGGGCACTGGGGAACTGAACACTGGGTCATCAGGTCTTGCAAACAAGCGCCTCTAACTGCTGAGCCATCACTCCGGTCCCTACACTTGCACTTTAAGTGTCAGAGAAAAAGTGAATTTTCACCGATGAAGTGTATTGTGTGGGGACTTTTAAAAGAGGAAACTACCCATCAAGTAAGTTAGAATGTTTCCCATGTGCAAACCCAACACACCAAGATGCTCCTCCGCAGATGCAAAGGATGACAAGTGTCAGTGCTTCATACAACTAGATTTAATAAGTTGTTGTTACAGAAAAAAAGTCCAAACTACAAAGTTTAAGCAGTTGTAAGCAATAGCTGCATCGAGCTCCATGTTTAGTCACAGTACTGTAGTTCCACACAAGCAGTATGAGTCCAAGCCCCGAAGGCAGAAGCTGAGTAAGGGTTACTAGCAAAAACAATCTAAGAGAACAGGTAATAAAAGATACAATACATTTAAAATTAGTCGTTAGTTGAAAAACAAATACAGAGATCTTAGCTGTGAACACTCTAAAAGTTATGTCCATTATTTTGACAGCAAAAATACAAATACCTAATACTTTATACCCCAACAGAACTATGTCCAGGAAAAAGAGAAGTTATCCTGTGTTAGCACCCAAGTTTTCTACTTGTTGCAATTAACTTCCTCATCATACAAATGTAACATCCCTGAATCACAGATTCCCCTTCTTGGCCCGTTTTGGGGTATAAAGTCAACAGCATTCATTATAAAATACTCCATGGTAGGATGGAACACTATTGCAGCTGAGATAGAAATTTGGTTATTATAAAAGAAAAAAAAACCACAAAGAAATGTTAGCAGACATACCATACAAACTAGTGAAAAAGAAACAGTCCATACAAATAAGCCAGTTTTAACAAAAAGATACTTTTTTTCACTAATCTGTGACTAATCTTTCATTCAAACCTTGCAAGTAGAGATGTCACAATACTCAAATATTTAGATAGGAGCTTTACCCAGTTAAATGCCATTTTGTTGCTAATATAATAGAGAAAATGAAAACTAGCAGTTGTTTGCTAATTGCATAAATGCAGTACATTCTGCATTAGCCCATGCCTCACTAACAAGCTATAAAACACAAGATATAGGCAGAAATCTAAGCATAATCTTTATACCACTAAACAAGAATTTTTCCAATTTCTTTTCTTCTGTTCCTAATCATTTATTTGTAGTTAATGTAAAATTCCAACCAATAGTACCCAATTTGAGTTAAAATTTTACACCACAACTTGATCTAATCTATATGTTATTTACAAAACTGAATACATAGAGCGTACCCGAGAGCCAACTCTGGACACACGTTTCTCCCAGTTGTTGATGAAGCTCACCTCCATAGCCACAGCAGAAGAGGCCACCAACAACCGCAGAAACACACCATCTAGCTAGAGCAAGTCATTGGATGTTCTGTTTACGCAACACCAGTTTTGCAGTTGTATGATGTTTCTGCGTTGATTTTAGGTGCCAATGTAACGACGTGCTGCCTTAACAGCACACTTCCAGGGAAGTGGGGGCTGGGAAAGCAGCGACAGGAGGGCAGACGGATCATGCACAGGGTGGCCCAATGTGTCGCCATGACAAAAGGCAAACGCGGGGTGCCATACCAGGGAGCAGGCGGGGTGTGGAGGAAGATGCAGCCCAACACAAACAGTGTTCATCTACAAGTGGTGACAGGCAGGTGTGCTTCTAGCACCACCAGCCCTTGCAGGGAAGTACCGGTGAGACACCGCAGTTCAAGTCTGTGCTACACACAAGGTGGTGTCTTCCTTTGGCCCACAGATGTCACCACGGTAGAAGCAAGTAAGAGATTTGGGAGGGAAAGGCACCATCTCACACATGGACAGCAGCTGGTGACAGACAGACAGACAGACAGACACACACACACGCACGCACACACGTACGCCCACACATACTCACAAGACATGTGAGGAGTTGAAGGGGAAAGCGCTGAAACATTCTGTAGACCTAGCTAGGTTTCAAACCCAGTGATATTTCAGGAGAGTGACTTCATTATCAGGGCCACAGATTTGGCTGCACCTGGTGTTGTATAAATCCACTGTGACATCCTTAGAGACCTGTACTGTGACATCCCTAGTCTTACACTAAAGCACTGCAATAAAGGAAAAGGCTTGTCAAGATTTCACATGTTCTCTCATTCTGTCATTTTATTACCCAATTATCCGTTATGTTTCCAATCGCTTTACATAACCAGCCATTTTCATCATTGTCACACTATTGTAAACCACATCAGCAAGTTAATACATAAAGCTTTGCATTTCAAAAAACTAGACACTTTAGTAACAATATTACAAAGGTTTTAGCTTCAAAAATAACTGAAAATGAAAAAAATAAACTTTTAAAGGATTAGCATCATAAAATTAATTTATTCCAAGTAAAAATACAAAATAATATTATGACATTGACCAGATATGAAAGTCCCTCCCAGAAACAACTCTATTAATGATTGAGAAAGCACTCCTTAAAGAAAATACGAAATAAAATGAAAAATATGTAAATATGTTTAATTTTTTTCTTAGCAAAAAATCTTTCTAAAAATAACAATGAAAATTTGTCTCAGTACAAAGGCTACATTACTATTGAAAAAATACCAGCATGAAGAAAAGGTACATATTTGACAGTAGAAAAATGATTTCAGTGAATCACAATGTCTAAAGTTTGCAATGAAAATAAATCTGCAATAAAGATTTATGCCTTTTTTCTTCTTTTTTTTTTTCTATTTTTTATACAAACAGTACAAACAGTATTGCACGGAACAACAAATAGTCGAGGTTAGGTCGCAGCCTTCAAAACATCCACGAGTTCAAGTGTCCCATCCAGGAAAGGCCACCACAGGCCCTGTGGCACCCAGGGGCTTCCCAGTTAAGTTGCAGGTCAGAACACCTCTGTGTTTTAAAAAATAATTCTTTTGAAGGACCCTCTCTTTTAATATAACATTAAGAACCCGGGGGCACATTTATTTACAAAACAAAAGGGAACGTGTTATAATTTAATAAACTAAAAAAGTTCTCTTTAAAAAAATACAAACAGAAGAACTCTTTCACAATCCTGGTCAGTCGTGCACAATCAACGCTTGATTATAAATATACAAATTAAGGGAAAGTAGTTTCCACCATCTATTCACAACTTTCAGCACCAAATGGAGTTGATTTTTATAAGCTAGTCTTTTTGCCTTCATTTTAGCTTTATGCTGTACAATCTTCCAGCTTCTTTTATTGTTTTAACCTCAGTGTTAGTTTAGTACACGAAAGAGGGTGCTTCTTCAAAACGCTTGCTTCTTTCACATAATTAGGTAGATTTCTGTAGGTTAGATATGATCTTTAATATTATAGTTATAAAGCTCTAACTTCTTCATTTTCAAAAAACACAAATAAGCATGAAAAAAATAAAGTTACCCATCTGTTAAATCATTTTCTTGCAGAATTAAATTAATATATATTTTTCTGAATAAACTTACTTAGAAAATATCATTTTCTTTCCTATATTTCAAAATTGAGGTATTGCAAAAGATCATGTCAGTCAGAAAGCATGCCTTTTTCCTTAAAAACAAACAAACAAAAATCATCAGCCAACTTTTGAAAACGGTCTAGAATACAAAAAGTAGTAGTGCATAACAAAATTTCTTGTACAGATGAAAAAAAAAAAAAAAACACAAACATAGAAAAAAGAAAAACAAACAAAACCACACCTGGGCCGGAAAAAAGCAATTACCAAAAGCCCAGAGGAAACCTCAAAAAGGGGAGGATTCTGATAGGCATTTTTAATCCAGTAAAAAACTATTTTGTTTTTCCTTTTTGAAAACAAACTCGCTGGGAGCCAGCGATTGCAACTAAAGGCTGGAGAGAAAAAAAATAATAAAACAAAACAAAACATAAAAAACAAATGAACAAGAACAAGCTATACTAACTTCGACAGTACAAGGACATCACAGCACAGAAAACACAGCGACTGAAATCTATTCTGCAGTGTCATATCCAGTCAGATTGTCCCCAGAATTCAAAACATAGGAAGAAGATTTTTAAAAAAGATTTACATGGTCTTGCAGTCACTGTGTGTGTTTATATATTACTATCTGCAGCCCAGGAGTGAATGCTAAAAAAGTCCATGTGGTGCTAGCAGGGTTTCATTCTGTTCAAGCTTTACAGGATAAATCCAGGAACTAAGTAGTTAATCTCTCATCCAGACACCAGCTCTGCCCAGGCCACCTTCTTTTGTACAGACATTTCTTTAGTGTCACCATCACGCGACTTTCTCAAAGATGTGCCTAGTTTGTCAGTCTGACAACTTATGTCTAGATACTGTATATATTCTTAGTGTTTGTAAGCTAAGATGAGCTCTTTGGTTTTCTGGACAAGGTCTGAAGCTATATAAAATGGTGCAAGCACTAGAGGGTCTTAACTAAGAGCTCATGTGTTACTTAGTAATATGACCAGCTATGAATGGTCAAGTTTGTTAATGTCTGACAGAGGCTTTAAAGAGTTAAGCTTGATCACAGTTAGACCTAATCACTTTACTATATAAGTAAACTGCACAGCACATCACAGCACCGTGGGTACTTCATCTACCACCCACAGACTGGCTCCAAGAACGCCCTACACCTAGGTTTGGTGTTGGATGTAATGTAGGTCGTCCCGCTCTGGGCTCTTCCTAGAAGCATTCCACTCACTGAGGCATGCCTTCCTCCGATCGGCTACCAGTTCTCTGAATGAAAGAAATCTTCTTTTAAAAAATGAGTATTTTATAGCTTATATAGATTCTTAATTTGTGCACTGTGGGGAAGGTTTTATACTAGACATTGGATATAAGATCTATTGCATGCAGCAACCTGATTAAGTAAACATGCAGTCAGAAGCAGTGACCTTCCGTTGAAGCTTTCTCAAGTCTGCTCTCATCTCCTCTCAGCAGCTGGCTCTATCCCTAAATCACAAAGTGTTGTTGGGCTTTTGTTTTTGTTTTTAATTGATACCTTAGCCTGAATAGAGTATTATGGTATTGACAATACCATTTTAATAGCAGCAAAAGCTATTGCAGCATAAATTTACATAACACTAAAAGATTAACTAAAATCTTCAGCAAAACAAAAATCATACATGAAGGAAAAATGAAGATCCTCATGAGGTATCCTTACGAGTCAAAATACAGAGCAACTAAAGGCTGATTTCATTCAGGATTTTCCTTATGATACATGACCCCAGCTCATGATTGCTGAATGGTGAAGTTTCTGCTACATCTGTCACTTACTTGCCAGTATCACCTTTGGTAAACCTTGTCCTGGGGGCAACTCTCTAAGCTTCTGAAAATAAGTGCATGCTCCAGTTTCAAAACAATCAGAGCAACAACACAGCAACAAACAAGAGTCACACACATCAACCTGATGGCCGCTGATGAGAATGGCAGTCTACCATACTGTCAAGGTGACAGGTCGGGTGTAAGAAATGAAGGTACCAAGCAGACAAAGGTGTGAATCAAAGTGCAAATCAGTACCGTTATACACTCTGCAATTTTGCATTCTACTGGACACTGAGTTCAGTAATATGACTGTAAATAATAATAATAATAATAAAAGACCCATTTCTTCTTTAAAAATCGAGAACAAATGCACAGATTTCCAGAACACCGTGAGCCCTGAGGCAGTGCCCTCTCTTTTTCCTCCTTGTTAGCTACTCCAGTACTTATGGCTGGGTCGGCCCCGGGCTCAGCTCCAGCGGAACGGGACGTGGCGAGGGCGGTCACCTCCCTCCTTCACCAGCGGTTTATGGAACTCGCGGCCAGCTCGGGAATGGATGCTGGCCCAGCAGTATTCGCAGTAATACTGCAGACAGGTGACGTTGGCACAGAAGAACGGGGCGAACTTCCCACCGCAGCGCGTGCCCTGGCACTCGTCACACATCTGATCATCCAGCACATACGGCTTCACTTCCACCTGGGGCCAAGGAGGAGAGGAGAGGAAAACGTTAGCATGCTTTCTCCCCCGTCTGTGTCCACAGGCTGGGTGACCACTGTGCATCAGGGTGGACGAGAGCCCCTTACCCACTAGCTGTGTGGGATCAGGCCAGCTCTTCTCCTCCCTGCCCTTCCCTGTGCTCTGCCTGCCTGCTATCTGGGAAGGGCACACCACATCTCCATCAGCTGGGAGGACAGAGGGCCAGGTGTGTGAGCATACAGGAGCTCAATCCTGAGGCTCGGGACAAAGAACATTCCAGGGAGAGGAGCCGGCAAGACACAAACCCACAAGCAGGAAAAGCTGGAGAGGTGGGCTGAAGGGATATGACTGGAGGCTCTGGGCTTCCGTGCTGCGCTGACAAGGCTTTCAGAAGCTCAGTAGCCCAGTGCTGAAGCAGACACCATGGACTGCTGGGCGACAGGTGACAAGCTGGGAATCCACTGTAGTCACAATGGTTTCTTTATCTTTTGGACTTGCTTTATTGCCTTATCTTCAGCCAGGACTGGAAGGAAGCTTTAATAAGGACATAGCCCTGCCATGAGTGGTGGCACACACCTTTAATCCCAGTACTCAGGAGACAGTGGTAGGCAGATCACTGTGAGTTCGAGCCCAGCCTGAGACTCCATAGTGAATTCCAGGTTAGCCTGGGCTACAGCAAGACCCTACCTTAAAAGATCAAAAAAAAAAAAAAAAAAAAAAAAAGAAGAGAAAAGAAAGAAAGAAAAGAAACCAGAGCCCTGTGGGGAGCATTTGAAAATCTAAACGAAGCAAAGATGTGTGACATAACAACCAAAACAAAGAACACTAGCAGTTTGGGGCTGGGGAGATGGCTCAGGGTTTCAGGTACTCGCTTGCAAGCCTGCCGACCTATGTAAAGTCTGGTGCGAAGCAGCACATACATCTGTGACCCCAGTATCCTTAAATGGGAGGCAGAGCCACGGGAATCCCAAAGTTCATGGGCCAGTTAGTCTGGCTCATGAAGTGAAAAAATAAATAACAAGAGAGATCCTGTCTCAAAGAAAGTGGAAAGAAAGGATGGACACTGGAGAGGGTGTCCTCTGACTGCTGCACATGCACACCCACCCACCCACGCATGTACAATCACATACAAATACAAAAACAGTAGTTTGCCCCACATTCCTTTCCTATAGTCTCAGAGAAGAAAAATCATTAATTTCAATTTATCCTTCTTGAATGTTAGGAATAAGCATGAGATGAAAGTCCGATTGAGCCTCTCCCACACCTGCTCCACAGCCAGCCTGGAAAAAGCAACCCAGTGGCTGGAAACAGGGACATGTGGCTTGTGACAGGAAAACTGCCTAACAATTCAGGCAGCCACTGTGTGCCATCGGGAGCTCCTAGGACATGAGTCAAGGCTTACCAGGGCTGTAGACAGTGGAAGCAGGTAGGCAGGGACCGAGGGAGCTGGACACTATTTCTGCTCTAGAGTCCGACTGCAGGCCATGAGTTCTAGTCTCAGGTCTATCTACCAATCAGACATTTCTGCATGGAAGGCCCACCTGAGAAAGCTTACACTCTTGAAGGAAATTGTCTTTACTATTCCTTCTTCCTCTTGCCTCCCTCCGTAACCTGAGAAGTGAGTGGGCTTCAGAAACCTCTTCCAGGGCCGGGCATGGTGGGACACACTGTTAATCCTAGCACTTGGGAGGCAGAGGTAAGAGGATCGCTGTGAGTTCAAGTTTGAGGCTACCCTGAGACTACATAGTTAATGCCAGGTCAGCCTGGGCTAGAGCGAGACACTACCTGGGGGGGTGGGGGGAAGAGACCTCTTCCATTCACCTCTGTATACCAATTCAAACCACAGTGGCTCTGGAATCAACATGCCTGGGTTCAAATCCAGGCCACTCTGGACCTGTTTCCTCACCTGTAAACTCTCCTGCTTTATAGACTCCCTGTAAAGAGCACATGAATCCAGTTATTCAAAGCTCTGCCTGGCACACCACAGGCTGGGAGCACAGCTGTCATTCCTCCAACAGTCCTCCCCTCCTGGTGTGCGCTCAGCTCAGCTCAAGCGGTCGGTCTCTTCTCCTGCAACAAGCCAGTCTGCGGGACTCCCCAGCCGCTCACTCTCCACCCCTGCTGTGTCTGAGACAGGCTCTCGCTGTGGATGAGGTCAGGCCGGTCAGGATCTTCCTTCTCCCATCTCAGCGTCTTCCCAAATGCATCTGTATTTTCACTTGCGCTCGCCGCCCCTCCCCCCACACATAAATGTCCACTTCCCCTTCACTGCAACACACTTCCCAGTCTTGTGCACCTAATGAGGTCCACCCTTTGTTTTCTTTTTCTAGCCTTGCATAAAATCAACAATTTTGGTGGGATGGCTGCTTGAGACAGAGTCTCATATTGTCCAGGCTGACTTTGAATTTACTATAGTAAGTTCAAGGCCAGCTTCTGTTCTTGAAATCCTGATTCTTCTGCTATTAATATGTCTGTACTTGAACCCAGGCATGTTGAATCCAGTGGTCTTAATTATCATACACAGATGAATTTAAGAGATGTTTTAGTCTACTCACTCACTTCTTCAGTTAAGGAGGGAAAAGAAGGGGGCAGTAAAGCTATTTTCCTTCAAGAGTTTAACCTAAGCCAGGCAGGGTGACACATTCCTTTAGTCCCAGCACTCAGGAAGCTGAGGCAGGAGGATTGCTGTGAGTTTGAGACCACCCTGAGACTACAGAATGAGTTCTAGGTTAGCCTGAGCTAGAGTGATACCTTACCTCAAAACAAACTAAGAAAACTATTTTTTCAAAGTGTGGTTTGGTGGCTGGAGAGATGGCTTAGCAGTTAAAGCGCTTCCTGCAAAGCCAAAGGACCTTAGTTCGATTCCCCAGGACCCACGTAAGCCAGATGTACAAGGTCGTGCATGCATCTGCAGTTCGTTTGCAGTGGCTGGAAGCCCTGGCATGCCCATTCTCTCCCTCTCTCAAATAAACAAATGAAATTTTTAAAAAAACTTTAATTTAAAAAAAAGCATGGTTTGGAGCGATGGTTTAACGGTTAAGGTATTTGCCTGCAAAGCCAAAGGATGTAGGTTCGATTCCCCAAGACCCATGTAAGCCAGCTGCACAAAGGGCACATTTGTCTGGAATTTGTTTGCAGTAGCTAGAGGCCCTGGTGTGCCCATTCTCTCTGTCTATATCTCTTCTCTCTCTCTGCTTGTAAATAAATAAATTAAAAAGTGTAAGCTGTCTCAGGTGGGCCTTCCAAGTAGGAACATGCAATTATACCACAAAGATCAACAATTTAAAAGTTAGCACTGTAGTGGTATTCAATACATTTATAATGTGTGCAAACACTGCCTTTCTCTCCTTCCACAATGTTTTCATTACCTCAAAATCACCTGTACCCACTAAGTAGTTATTTCCCTCACCCCTGCTTAGCCTCCGGCAGGTACCACTCTACCTTCTGTCAGGTGGTCTGCCTCTGCTGAGTGCACATCCCATGAGATCTGCTGTGTCAGCTTCTCTCACGCTGTAGCCTGGAAAGCAGACCAGGCTGCCACGCTTGCCTAGCACTGGGTTTCATCCAACAGCACTACCAAAACTAAATAATACCTTTTTAAAAATTGCCCACATGCAGGGCTGGAGAGGTGGCTTTACCCCAGTACCCATGTAAAGCCAGATGCACAAAGTGGCACATGTGTCTCAAATATGTTTTCAGTGGCAGGAGGCCCTGTGTACTTGCTTGTACTTACTCTGTTTCTATTCTTTCTCTCCAATAAATAAAAATATTTTTAAAAATTTCCCACACTATAGCATACAACACTACTTCACTATTTTTATGCCTAAATGAGATTCCATTTATATATGTATATAATCCAAATATATATGTATATATATTCCAGATATATATACACATATAATTATGCATTCCAAACATGCATGTATGTATGTGTGTGTGTGTGTGTGTGTGTATATGTATATATATATATATTTCTGTGAGCAGCTATTTTCAATTATTTATTATTATTACTATTATTATTATTATTATTATTATTTTTGGTTTTTCAAGATAGGGTCTCACTCTAGCCCAGGCTGACCTGGAATTCACTCCGTATTCTCGAGTGGCCTCGAACTCACGGTGAGGCTCCTACCTTTGCCTCCCGAGTGCTGGGATTAAAGGCGTGTGCCACCACACCTGGCTATTTTCAATTATTTTACAGAGATAATTGGGAATGCACCTGTTTGAGCATATGGCAAGTCACTATCTAATTTTTAATTTTTTTTTTCCTGAGGTAAGGTTTCACTTTAGCCCAGGCTGACCTTGGAACTCATTCTATAGTCCCAGGCTGGTCTCAGATTCACAGGGGTCCTCCTACCTCTGACCCCCAAGGGCTGGAATTGAAGGCATACACTATCACCCATGGCTAATATTTAACTCTTTGAGGAATTACTAAATCCTTTTCCACAGCAACTATACAATTTTATATCCCACAAGCAAAGTACCAAGGTTCCAATTTCTATAACTTATTGATACTTGCTGTCCAGCTGTAGGATTATATCCATCTTCATTGGCAAGAAGGAGAGTTAAATCATGGTTTAGGCTCATTATTTAGTAATCAAGGATGGCCAGCATCTGTTTTGTACAATTTTATTTACCCATTTTGAGAGGGAGGGAGGGAGGGAGGAAAGGGGAGAGAGAATGAGCATGCCAGGGCATCCAGCCACTGCAAACGAACTCCAGAAGCATGTGCCCCCTTGTGCATCTGGCTTATGTGGGTACTAGGGAATAGAACCTGGGTCCTTAGGCTTCATAGACAAACACCTCAACTGCTGACACATCTCTCCAGCCCATATTTTTTAAATTTTAGGCTGGCATCTTTTCATCATCTGTTCATTGGCCATTTTTTAAAGTTTTATTTATTTAGAGAGGGAGGGACAGAACAGGCACGCTGGGGCTTCTAGCTACCACAAATGCACTCCAGATGCATGCACCACCTTGTGCATCTGGCTTATGTAGGTCCTAGGGAATCAAACCTGGGTCCTTTGGCTTTGTAGGCAAGTGCCTTAACTGCTAAGCCATCTCTCCAGCCCCTTGAACATATTTTTTTTTTTTTTTGAGACAGGGTCTGTATGGCCTTGAACTTGTGATTAATTCATGATTCACTCCATTGGTCACCCAAGCACTAGGAATTACAGGCATGTGCCACTATTCCCAGCTTAGTTCTTTATATACATCTCTACTTTGTATGTTTTCTTTTCACCTTTTTGGAAATGTCCTACAGAAAAATTTTAAATTTTGATGAATTCCAAATTGTTTTTCTTTTGTTGCTGCTTCTAGCCCAGGCTGACATGGAATTCACTATATAGTTTCAGGGTGGCCTTGAACTCACAGAGCTCCTCCTACCTCGGCCCTCCAAGTGCTGGGATTACAGGTGTGTGCCACCACACCTGGCTAGTTTTTGGCGTTTTGAAACTGATCTGCAGTAGTAATATGGAAGGTTTTGAAACCTTGGACTAAGAGGCACCTTGCACTAGAGGTCTAAGCAGAGCTTCATGGAGCATTCTGGTCAGAGCTAAAAGAGTTAAATGCAGAAAGAACTGTTGGCTTATGAGGGGAATAAAGAGCTTTGTCTGAACTGAGCTATAGGCAGCTTATGTGAGAGGTAGCTGTTCTCTGCCTGTGTCCTGAGAACTTGAGCAGAGTTGAGTTTAGAAGAAATGGACTAGTCTGAGCAGGATATGACACAGAAAGAAATGAATGTTTCAGTAGAGAGTGCAGCCACTTTAGCAGCAATTGTTTGAGAGATCACCACCACTGAGATTGAACCAGCTGTTCTGCACTTGGGTGGCAGGAAGAATGCTGACTTTTTAAAGTAAGGGGCCTGAACACTGAAGGAGTGTTCTGCTCTTCAAAGTCGGCTTTATTCTGCCCTGGATTAACAAACTGGTAGCCCACCTGGTATTATGGGAGCATGACAAATGCAGAAGAGAGGGTCACTAGATTTGCAACATGGCTATTTGAAGGTGGCCCCTAGGTGATGTGGAGCAGGGTCATGGTCCCTGAACAGAGGCCTTGGGACCATGGCATGGATGACACATGGGTTTCAGTGGAGACCCTATGATTTTTTTTTTTTTTTTTTAAAGACAAACCAGGACTGCAGGATGGCTTTCAAGGAGAGCTGTTGACTTAGGATGGATTGTTCACCAAGCTGTAAGCAGCCCAGCTGGAGGGACAGAATTGGGATCCCAGACATTGTTATAGTTACAGATGTCAGACTTGGAGCTACAGGATTTATGTTCACCCTGTTTTAGATCTTGCATTGGTTCACTCCATAAAGTGCCATCTTCAGCAGTGTGAATGTTTACTCTGTACCGTTATGTTTTTGGTTGTACAGGCTCACAGTTAAGAGACCTTGGGCTATCAGGATGTTTGAACAATAGTGGGATTGATAAAAGCTATGGGGACCTTTAAAGTTGGACTGAATGCATTGTATTTCACATCATGGATGGTCATGAGTTCATGGGGCCAGAGGTGGAATGTGGTGGCTTGAATCAGATACTCCCCCATAAACTCATGTGGTCTGAATGTTTAGTTCCTAGCTGATGGCAACTTGGGAGGTGTAGCCTTGGTGGAGGAGGTGTGTTTGGGGTAGTAGGCTTAGACGTGTTATAAGCAGCTTCCTCTTGCTGGAGATCAACTTACACTCTTGCTGCTGTCTTCCATCTTGCATGGCAGAAGTGACATCAAGCCTCTGTTCATGCCATGTTTTTCCCTACATCATGAAGCTTTCTATGGAGACTG
Source organism: Dipus sagitta (assembly GCA_036346955.1). Classification (NCBI taxonomy): domain Eukaryota; kingdom Metazoa; phylum Chordata; class Mammalia; order Rodentia; family Dipodidae; genus Dipus; species Dipus sagitta. The sequence goes on along the minus strand of CM070770.1, from coordinate 44,295,803 downwards.
TAAGCTGAAATTTAAAAAAAAAAAGTCTTTCTCCCCAGGACCCACGTAAGCCAGATGCACAAGGAGGTGCATGTGTCTGGAGGCCCTGGCACACACATTCTCTCTCTCTCTCCCTTCCTCTCCCTCTCCGTCAAATAAATAAGCAAATAAAATAAAATATTTTTTTAAAAGTCTTCCCATCAGCTGCTTTTGATCAGATGCTTTGTCTCAGCAATGAGAAGGGAAATCACTATGTAGCACAGGCTAGCCTCATACTCATGACTCAGTCTCTAGTCTGCTGAGATTACATCCAGTCCAGTCCCATTTTTTTTTTTTTGAGGTAGGGTCTCACTGTAGCTCAGGCTGACCTGGAATTCGCTATGTAGTCTGAGTGTGGCCTCAAACTCATGGTGATCCCCCTACCTCTGCCTCCTGAGTGCTGGGATTAAAGGCGTGTGCCACTACGCCCGGCCCATTTTTGAATGGACTATTTTCCCACACTACTCTCAAACTCCTAGGCTCAAGTAACTGTCCTGCCTCAGGCTTGCGAGTAGCTCAGACTCAGAAAGGCTCAGTGATCCCAGAGAGGAAGCAACTACTTTTTAGCTAGTGGATAGTCTTGGCAATCATTATGAATGTCCATTTGAGGCCAGGCTTCCCTAAGTAGTCTGGTCTCTCCATCTTCCTCCCTTGGACTAAGTCCTCCATGTGTCACTCACTTGTCATTTCTGTCTACTGTCCTGCTTGTCTGTCATCTGCCCTTACCCAGAAGCCCCCCAATGACAGCCCTAGAGCAAGAGTGGAGAGTGGCAAACCCGGGGAGGAGCACCGTCTGCAGGGATCGGCAAATGCCCAGGGAGGAGAGCTTGAGAGGGTGCATTTGGCCTGGCCGCGTGTCACTTTATTTTTTACCACTCTCAACTCAGGAAGTGGAGGCAGGTAGATTAGGAGCTCAAGACCAGCATGGGCTACATGACTCTCCTCTCCACTTCTCTCCTCCCCTTCTTTCCCTACACAGACACACACACACAAGAGAGAGAGAAAGAGAGAGAGGGTGCACACACTAAAATGTGCTATGCATTCTGTCCCCTCAGGAGACATTATAAAGGTTTTCTATAGTAGTACCAGGTCATATAGTACACCATGCAGTTTTCATTTTCTTTGTCACTCCCTGGCACCTTCCAAGTACCCTTTTTAAAAAATATTTTATATTTATTTATTTATGAGAGGGAGAGAATGGGCATGTCAGGGCCTCCAGGCACTGCAAATAAACTCCAGACACATGTGCCATCTTGTGCATCTGGCTTACGTGGGTTCCAGGGAATCAAAACTGGGTCCTTAAGGCTTCACAGGCAAGTGCCTTAACCACTAAGCTCCAAAGCCCGCAACTATCCTTTTAAAAAATTATGTGTGGGTGGGTGTGTGCGTGCATGCGCACGCGTGCCAGGGTCTCTTTCTGCTGTAAACAAATGCCTGTCTGCCTTTACCTGAGTGTCTGGAGAATTGAACCTGGGCCAGCAGGCTTTGCAAACAAGCACCTTGAACTGTTGAGCCATATCCTCAGCTCACAACTACTCTTTTTAAGTTTGTGATTTCCCATAATTTTCACTTTTACTAGACATCTGTTAGATTAAGCTTACTTAATGCCAGGCAATATGGCTCTAAATAGAGCCTTTCCAGCCAAGATGCAGCCTTTGGATGCTACTGCGCTGTCAGGGACATTTCCTGAAGGCTTCTATTGGGCTGTCTTCCAGATGGGTAAGCAGAACAGTTATTACAAACCCTCTCTGAGCCACGTACACAGGTGCTGATCTGACCTGATGACAGTCTTACCCAAAGATAAGCTGAAAGAAAATCAGCACATAAAGGTCACTGGTGTTCAGGCTGGCCCATGCTCCTACAGGAAGGTGATGATTCTGCCTTACATGAATTTACCCATGTGGCTAATATTTATGGGTTCATTTGTACACTGCTTACTCCTAGCTACTATTCCAGCCTGAAATCATTTTGGTGTAAAATGCTTTCCTGAAGTCATTTCCAAACCATGTGTAGTTTGCGTCATACACTAGTTTGCGTCTGCACTACTACCTGTGATCATAAGTGACTACCCAAATCTATTTCATTTTTCTCAATAAACAAATATAAGAAAAAAGAAACTGAGCTGGGTGGTGGCACATGCCTTTAATCCCAGCACTCTGGAGGCAGCAGTAGGAGCATCATTACGAGTTCGAGGCCACCCTGAGACTACATAGTAAATTCACATCAGCCTGGGCTACAGCAAGACCCTACCTTGAAAAACCAAAAAATAAAATAACTGATTTCTCTGTTAGCCATCTAAATCACTCTGAGTATTGATTCAGCCACGACACTTTGGAGACATCATTCTATTCACATCACTAATCTATACTACCACAAAAGCCCAAATACCAAAATCCCATGCAAAGCTGACTGCCTTGCCAAGCTGACCCTCTTGTTCAGAGACACTGGTGCAAGATATGAGACACTTGGCTCCACGGTCACATGCCTGACAGGGATGACCATGCTTCAGGATGCTAAAGAACACCCGTGATTTACCAACGGCAGTGAATCCGCTTAGGTAAGGACGAGGAGAACTGATGCTACTGAGATAGATAACAGGAAGAACGCACTTAGAATGATCTAGGCAGAAAGAAAGGTGCATGTGATGGTTAATATTGACTGGAAACTTGACTGGATCTTGAATCGTTTAGGAGACAAACGTTTTGGCAAGTCAATGAACGAGTTTCTAGACTGTGGTAATTGAGGTGGGAAGACCCATTCTAAATGTGGGTGGCTTCATCCACTGGGCTGGAGTCTCAGACTGAATAAAAAGCTAAGCACCAGCATTCAGCACTCTGCTTCCTGACTGTGGATGCAATGTGCCTTAAGCTCCTGCCAACCATGACTCTGCTGCCATGATAGACTGTGCCCTCGAACTGTGAGCCAAAAAAAAAAAAAAAAAAATCCTCTTGCTTCCTTAGGTTGCTATTTTCAGAGCAACAAGGAAGGTAATTAACATACCCTACATTGACAAAGTAATTTCAATGCTTTCTTTGTTTCTACCAAGCTAGAGAAAATGTCTGAAGTCATTTTGATTATCATTTAAAAAGGTGACCACCCAAATCAGAAAATCTGATTAATTCTTAATGACAGAGAGAAGATGTTAGGGAGACATTAAATGTATACAGAATTCTGTCTCATTGAACTTGAAAAGTTGTGGTAATGAGAAGACAGACACTGGTTAAGGTCAGATGCAGTTTGACCTATGTGCTAAACGTCATATTCAGCAGAGCTGAAGACCAGTTCCAGCTGCAGTCTGCCCTTGGTGGGAATAGCTCCCAACTGCCTAGTCAGACAGCTAGTTATCCCACGGCAAATGAAGCTCACTGGTGACTGGAAGCCGATGACAAGAAACGATTTCAGATAATGAAGTCAAAGTGGACAAGCTAGAAAAAGTGGAAAAAGAGATGCAATTTAATAAAAATATGTAAGGCTTGTCTGGTCACAAAAATTGACAGGACAAATTCAAGATACGTACCAAGGTGTAAGGAAGTTGTAGTCAAATAGTGACTCATACAGGCATCAGGAGTGTGATGAGGCCAACAAAAGGACAACTTAATCTAAGGATTTGTTACAGGTCTTAAGAAGAAAAATGATGACAAGGAGATCATGGATGTGACAGGTAGAAGGGAATTTCAGGACTACTATGATATGGGTAGCAAGAGACAGACACCAGCACCTCTGTGCTTAAGAGGACTCATCTAATTAGAGGTCCAACATCAGGCAACAAACTAGACATCCGGGTGAGGACGAGAGGATGGGGAGAGGTGCTTTCTCTGGCATCAATGAAAGAATGCTCATAATCCCACTGGTAGGGAACTACTGGATACTAGTGAATGTTCTGTCTCTCGCTAGACTGCCTAGAGATCCTGGGAAAATGCTGTGAGGAGTTATGGCAATGTCAGCTTCTCTCATCAGAGGCTCAATGTTTGCACCAAATGAAGGGATAACCAGCTGAATGCTGGTAGAAAATCTCAACCCTGTTTTAGACTTCTTTTTAAAAAAATTAATTACTTTATGAGCATACAGAGAGGGGGGAGAGAGAGGAAGGGAGTGTACCAGCATGTCAGGGCCTCATCATTGCAAACGACCTCCAGACACATGTGCCACTTTGTTTATCTTGCTTGATGTGGGTACTGGGGAATAAAACTTAGGTTGGCAGGCTTTGCAAGCAAATACCTTTAAGCTCTGAGCCATCTCCCCCACCTTATGCTTCCCTTCTGAGCACCCAACTTTAGTATATGACATCATGAGAAGGACCTGACTCGCTTGGTCCTGTATGATCCTGCTAAAAGGAGGCTATCATTCAGGATAGAGGCTTCTATAGCCTTAGATGTCCACAGTACTTCTGGGTTTAGAAACAACCTCCTGGACTGGAGAGATGGCTTAGCGGTTAAAGTGCTTGCCTGCAAAGCCAAAGGAACCAGGTTCAATTCCCCAGGACCCACATAAGCCAGATGCACAAGGTGGCGCATGCATCTGGAGTTCGTTTGCAGTGGAACCCATTCTCACTTTCTCTCTCTCTCTCTCTCTCTGTCTTTTGTTTTGTTTTGTTTCTCGAGGTAGGGTCTCGCTCTAGCCTAGGCTGACCTGGAATTCACTTAGTAGTCTCAAGGTGGCCTTGAACTCACGGTGATCCTCCTACCTCTACCTCCCAAGTGCTGGGATTAAAGGTGTGTGCCACCACACCTGGCTTCTCTGGCTCTCTCTCAAATAAATTTAAAAAAAAATTTAAAAAGAGCCAGGTGTATTGGCACACACCTTTAATCCCAGCACTTAGGAGGCAGAAGTAAGAGGATCATTGTGAGTTCAAGGCCACCCTGAGACTACCAAGTGAATTCCAGGTCAGCCTGGGCTAGAGCGAGACCCTACCTCAAAAAGCAAAAAAAAAAAAAAAAAAAAAAAAAAGAAAACCAAAAAAAACCAACCTCCAGCTTGAGGCTGTCCAAGAAATACTGTTCAGTGTGAGCTCAACACACCGTGTTTTTTTTTTAATTTTTATTTATTTATTTATATTTGATAGTGACAGACAGAGAGAGAAAGAGGCAGATAGAGAGAGAAGAGAGAGAATGGGCGTGCCAGGGCCTCCAGCCACTGCAAACGAACTCCAGACGCATGCGCCCCTTGTGCATCTGGCTAACGTGGGTCCTGGGGAATCGAGCCTCGAACCGGGGTCCTTAGGCTTCACAGGCAAGCGCTTAACCGCTAAGCCATCTCTCCAGCCCTCAACACACCATGTTTATATGAGAAATAGTCTCTCTCATCCCTCTTAATAATGAGTAATGTTAGTTGAAGGAGTATAACCAATTTTGAGTTTTTAAAATTTTTTATTTATGTATTTATTTGAGAGAGACAGTTGAGTAGGGGTATACCAGGATCTATTGCCACTGCAAATGAACTCCAGATGCATGTGCCACTTTGAGCATCTGGTTTTGCCTGGATACTGGGAACTCAAACCTGGGCCATCAGGCTTTGCAAGTGCCTTCAACTGCTGGGCCATTTCTCCTGCTGTAATTTTGAATTTTTTTTTCAAGGTAGGGTCTCACTTTAGCCCAGGCTGACCTGGCACTCTAGTCCAGGCTGACCTGGAATTCACTATGTAGTCTCAGAGTGGCCTTGAACTCACGATGATCCTCCTACCTCCCAAGTGCTAGGATTAAAGGCATGTGCCACCATGCCTGGCTAATTTTGATTTTTTCTTTTTCTCTTTTTTAAAAAATATATTTGGGCTGGAGAGATAGCTCAGCAGCTAAGACACTTATCTGTGAAGTCTAAGGACACAGGTTTGATTCCCAATACCCATGCCAGGTGTACCAGGGCCTCTAGCCGCTACAAATGAACTCCAGAAGCATGTTCCACCTTATGCATCTGGCTTTACGTGGGTACTGGAGAATTACACCTGGGTCCTCAGGCTTTGCAGGCAAGCACCTTAACTGTTGGGCCATCTCTCCAGCCCTAATTTTGAATTTATTTTATTTTTATTCCTAAGAGAGGCAGGGGGGCGGGGAAGAGAAAGAAAAAGATGTAGAGAGACTAGGCATATCAGGGCCTTTCGACCCTGAAAACAAATTCCAGACCCATGTGCTACCTTGTGCACCTGGCTTATGTGGGTCCTGGGGAATTGAAAAGTCCTTTGACTTTGCAGGCAAGCACCTTAACCGCTGAGCCTTCTCTCCAGCCCATAAATTTGAATTTTTTAACTCACTAGACTACTTGGATAGATCAGCACACATGGCAGCTATCAACAGACACACGATGTAGAAAATCAGCTGCTGACAGCACAGTAAGCTGCTGACACAAAACCTCTAATAGTTAAAGGAAACAACAAAATTGTCTAGACTCAAGCTGCCCAGAGCCTGTGGGCTGTGACAGACAGTGACCCACATTGGATAATCAATACGCTGGTTAAGAGAATTGCAGGCCTGGGGAGAAGGCTCAGCAGTTAAAGGTGCTTACAGTGACAGGAGGCCCTGATGTGCCCATTCTCTCTCTGTCTGTATCTCTCTCTCTCTCTCAAATAAGTAAATAAAATTATTTCAAAATGAGGATCGTGAATACATGACTCAACCAAGCACATTTCTAAAAGGACAGGTTAGAATACTCATCCTGGCCAAAAGGGAGAAATTCCAGCCCAAGTTCACTATCTTGAAAATGCATTCCTGAAGTCTGTGGAAACCCAAAGGAACATGTCACCTCAAATAAGAATGCATCACTATGAAGGCCTCACTTAAACACCACACCTGAGACCCTTAGGGCTTTGACAAGATTCCACTTAGAAGCAGTGCAGGCCACAGTGTGAACTCACACTGGGTTCTCTCCAGCCTGTGAAGAGTCACTTTCCCCAAAGCCACAGTTCTGAATCTGCACTCAGATCACACATATCAGCAGGGCTGTCTCAGTGCAAGGGCTGCAGAGAACAGCATTTAATACTTGAAGCTTTAAAATAATTTAAAGGAAAATTGTATAAAAGCTATTGGGTCCCTGTTTGCAGACTTGGCCTTGGTGTGATCCTAGACACTCCATGAAAGGGTCTTGTATACTTGGCAAGCCATTTCCTATCACCTAGAGCAGAAAGCCCCGTTAATTGGGAGTGCTCAAAGCTTTTCCACAGAATGTGCTCACGATCTTCTTGGCACATGTCATGGACTATATTCAGCCCTAAAAACCACAGCAATCTCATTAATGCTCCCACTAAATACCATGTCTACCCACCCACGTGCTAACACAGGCAATACTAAGAATGTCTAAACATAAGGTTTTAGTTTTTCAACTGCCTATCAGCTGAAATCCTGCTGTTTCGAGAGCAGATGACAGATGGGCTGGGGAGATGGTTCAGTGGTTAAGAGCACTTGCGTAATGCCTTCTTTGGCTGGAGATCACCAAGTTCAACTGCCAAGAACCCACATCAAAAGCTGTAACTCCAACTGCAGAGGGTGAAGACAGGAGAACCTCTGAGGTTTGCTGGCAGACAGCAGCTTGAGGTTGAGGGAAAACCCATCTTAGGGAAATGCAAGGATGAGCAATAGTAGGATACAATATTCTCTTTGGCCCCCACCCTCATGTGCATAGGGTGCATCACCTGCACCCACACATGCATACACCACACATCACATCCTCCATAAACACCAAAGCAAACATAAGCTCTACACACATTCAAAAAAGAAATAAAGAAAACAGATGACAGATGTCTAAAAAATTAAAGGAGCAGTGTACAAGTAGCTTTGTGTTAGCACCAACATTATCCACAACCTTCCAGATAAATTCAGAGTTATTAATTTTAGTCCTAGAGTAAATTAAAAATAAATCTACAGGGACTGGGGAGATAGATGGCTCAGCAGTTAAAGGTGCTTGTCTGCAAACCTGCTGGCCTGGGTTTGGACCAGGTTCAATTACTCAATTCCCACATAAAGGCAGATGCACAAAGTGATACAGGCATCTTGAGTTTGGCTGCAGTGGCAAGAGGACCTAGAGTACCGATTCTCTTATTCTCTCAATCTCTCTCTGCTTGCAAATAAATAAATAAAAATATCTTTAAAAGTGATGCTATTTTTTTCTGATTACATATCTCTCTTTTGTTTTTCGAGGTAGGGTCTTACTCTAGCCCAAGTTGACCTGGAATTCACTATGCAGTCTCAGGGTGGCCTCAAACTCATGGCCATCCTCCTGCCTCTGCCTCCCAAGTGCTGAGATTAAAGCGCCACCACGCCCAGCAAGAATTTTTTTTAATTTTTATTTTTGTTTATTTTTGAGAGTGACGGGGGGGGGGGGAGAGAATGGGCGTGCCAGGGCCTCCAACCACTGCAAACGAACTCCAGATGCATGCGCCCCTTGTGCATCTGACTAACGTGGGTCCTGGGGAATTGAGCCTTGAACTGGGGTCCTTAGGCTTCACAGGCAAGCGCTTAACCGCTAAGCCATTTCTCCAGCCCAAGAATTTTTTTTAAGACAGAATCTCAGTATGTTGCCCAGGTTGTCCTCAAACACTTGAGCTCCTGCCTCAGCCAGCCTCCTCAGTAGCTGGGACTGTGAGCCTGTACCACTGTGTCCAGCAAGAAAGATACTTTTTAACTCTAAAACAGTGCACATATTAAAATGTCCATAATTCAGGCCAGGGATGTAGCTCAGCTGAAAGAGCATTTGCTTAGTATGTATGAAGCCTGGGTTCAACCCTCACCACACAGCACAAACCAGGGATGGTAGAGGTAAGAGAATTATAAGTTCAAGGCCATCCTTAGCTAGAAAAATCATAATTCCAAGGGAGAAGACATGGAAAGACAGGACAGAAGAAAACAGGGTTCATGACTAGGGAGGGGAGAACATTGACAAAAAGGCCCCACTTCATTCAAAGATCTTTCTTTCACTAGATTACCTAAATAAATTCCCTTTAGAAAACTATTTCTAGTCAAAGGCTATGAGGCTCTCAGTGTTTCAAAAGAAACCCAGATAGGATTAGCTCAGCACTCCTGGGTGTTGATGCTTCCCAAAGGTCCAATTAAACTCAGCTAAAGCTTCAGCTTTCAAGCCAGACAAGTGATAGCAACAAGATTCAGGCTGGGTGACAGGAGCCCCAGAGTAAAGCTCCCAGCAGAAATAGTCCCAGAGCAAGTCATCAGAGGCCTCCAGCCTTTTGAGATTGAGTCATCTTATGTATTCCGGCTGTGACTGGCCAGAGACAAGCTGTAATAAAAACATTTCAGTGAGACCAGTGCCACGTCATCTTAATCGTCATACAGCTAAAAATGCAATGCTGTTGGTGGTCTTTGGCGGTTTTAGACCCCACATATTTCCAGTACAAAGAGAGGGGGAAAGGATTTAAATACATGAAATACTTAAGGTGCTTGCAGAGAGGTGCAATGCATAACATCTCATTAAATGGAAAATAGGATATTTTAAAGAGCATGCTATTCAAAGCAAGTATGTGCTATGGCTTAGCTATCATAATGTTCTCTAAATAAAAGTATTAAAAATCCCCATCTTGGGTAATTGAAAGTCTCTCTGGTCCTCAATATGACACTAAAATCGATTCGAGAAAACATTATTTGTCAATGGTATGTCAAGTCTAATTTTTTCTTCTTTTTCGATGGAGATCTCTTAGGGGCTAGGGCTGGAGTCCAGTTAACAGAATGCTAGCCTAGCATGCATGAAGCCTCAACACCACATAAAACTGGGTGTGGTGGTGCATACCTGTAATTCCAGAACTCAGGAGTAGAGACAAAGAGGACCAGGAGCTCAAGGGTACTCAGCAAGTTCAAGGCCAACTTGAGGTATGTGAGAGCTTGCCTCAAAAATAACAAACACATTTCAGATACTTTGATGTAGAGCAGCTGTGTCCTTGCCCCACCTGAGCCATCTGCAGATGGAAAGGATGTTGAAAACCAGACACACCTGGGGAAAAAAAGGACTGAGGAAGGGAAAACAACTGCTTATTAAACTGTATGATTCTTTCACGTAATGTGAACAGGAGAGGAGAGAAAGCTGAAAACATGGTACATTCCCTGGAACATTATTCTCAAGATATATTTTAAGCTGGGTGTGGTGGTGCGTATCTTTAATCCCAGCACTCAGGAGGCAGAGGTAGGAGGATCAAGGCCACCTGAGACTACGTAGTGAATTCCAGATCAGCCTGGGTTAGAGTGAGACCATACCTCAAAAAAACAAGAAAAAAAAGATATATTTTAGAAGAGTTCTATGGTAAGAAAAATTGTGAATATGTTTGGAAAAGTCATAATGGAGCTCATTATTATTTTAGTTATATATCAACTAAAAGAAACCAAGTAATAGGAAAATTTTTGTGAAAACTTGTATATGATTTCCTTCTCATATCTTCAATGATTCTAGTATGATCTAGAATAAACTAGCCTACCTAACTTTATGCATGCATTTTCAAATGTATTTTGCACAGAAATGTTTTTTTTTTTTTTCCAGGTAGGGCCTGTCTCTAGCCCAGGCTGACCTGGAATTCACTATTCTCGGGTAGCCTCGAATTCATAGTGATCCACCTACCTTCGCCTCCCAAGTGCTGGAATTAAAGGCATGTGCCACCATGCCTGGCTAAAAAGAAAATTTTAAATCAGTAGAAATTCGTATTTATAGAAAACACTTTAGGAAATGGTAGGTTAGGGGAATTTTAGGGATCTTCCTGGTCCAATAGACCTTTTAAAAGCTTCTCCTGTTTAAAAAACTCAAATCATCAATCAACTTTATCCCTATCTTGCCAGAAATGTTTAACTCCCTTTATCACCTGAAATTCTAATTATAGCCTCTAAGGGCTGGACAGATTGCTCAATGGTTAAGGTGCTTGTCTTTATTCGTTTTGTTGTTTTGAGGTAGGGGTTCACTCTAATCCAGGCTGACCTGGAATTCACTATGTAGTCTCAGAGTGGCCTCAAACAATTCTGGGATTAAAGGTATGCACCACCACGTCTAACTTTGAACATCTTTTTTATGAGACAGAGAACAAGAATGAGTGAGACAGAACTGGTGTGCCAGAACCTCCAGCATGTCAAACTCCAAATGTGTGTGTCACCTTGTGCACATGCGTGACCTTACATATGCATCACCTTGTGCATCTGGCTTATGTGGGATCTGAGGAGTCAAACATGGGTCCTTAGGCTTCACAGGCAAGCACCTTAACTGCTAAGCCATCTCTCCAGCCCTCTAGTGAACATCTTTTAGGAAATTTCAAATATCAACCGCTCATAGTTTCCCATAAATCAGTGTGTTACTAGAATTGCTACATATTGACCAAATACGTTACACTTTTCAAAAACTCTGGTGCACGCTGGGTGTGGTGGCACACACCTTTAATCCCAGCACTCGGGAGGCAGAGGTAGGAGGATCACCGAGAGTTTGAAGCCACCCTGAGACTACATAGTGAATTCCAGGTCAGCCTGAGCCAGAGTGAGACTCTACCTTGAGAGAAAAAAACAAAAAACAAAAAACAAAAACCCTCTGGCACATGCATGCATCCATGCATGCGCGCACACACACACACACACACACACACACACACACACACACAGCATCCTTCCTTCAAGGTGTATAAGTAGTAGAGTCTAGATTGGTTAATTCTTTTTTTTTTTTTTTTTGTTAATTCTATCCTAGTATTTTCTGCTAGTGAAAGGTTTTTTGTTTTTGTTTTTTAATACTTATTTATTTTCAAGCAAAGAGAGAGAAGAGACAGAAAGGGCATGCCAGGGCCTCCAACTGCTGCAAACGAACACCAGACACATGTGCCACTTTGTGCATCTGGCTTTATGTGGGTACTGGGGAACTGAACCCCGGCTGTTAAGCTTTGCAGGCAAGTGCCTTAGCCACTGAGTCATCTCTCCAGCCCATGAAAAGGTTTTTATAAGTGGAAATGGGAGTACATTACCAATGTCTACAACCTGATGCCTTTCAATTATAAAAACCTGACAGATTTCCAGGAGACAATATGTCCAAGTTGTCTAGCAACAGTGTCAGTGGGCTCAGATTTTCATAAGCAGACTGTTGTATCAATCTAATCATAGCTTTATTGCTAGACTAAGTGAGATTCAAGTGATTCTTACTCTAGATGTTTTCTCTGGACCACACAGTAGACAAAAGAGTAGAAAAAAAAGGCCATGTGAAAAAATTTCCTCTTTTCGGTGATCTTGTGGTGGTGCGCCTTAAATCCCAGCACTCAGGAGACAGAGGTAGAAGGATTGCCATGAGTTTGAGGCCACCCTGAGACTAAATACTGAATTCCAGGTCAGCCTGGGCTAGAGCAAGACCCTACCTCGAAAACTGGGGAAAAAAAAAAAAAAGAAAGAAAGGAAGGAAGGAAGGAAGGAAGGAAGGAAGGAAGGAAGGAAAAATCAATGATGTCATCTTCTCAGGCTGAAAGTATCACATGCCTAAGCGACCTAGTCTTGAGTTGCAAAGAATGACTTAGCCGCTTTCACATGGGAAGTGTTCATCTGCTATCACTTCCAAAATACCGTTAAGACAGAATGAGCACAGGTGCCATCTTTTGCTCTTATTATACTTCAAATATTTTAAACTTAGTTTCCACAAAAAGCATAGAAGCAAAATATATACTAAATCCTAAAATCTATTCCAGTTAAGGTTCAAAATCTTTTCATTATCAGAGAAAAAAAGTAGTGGTTAAAACACTTCTTTATAGACAAAAGGGGGGAAAAAAAAAACCCTCCAGCCCTTTAAATGGAAAATGTATCCTGGTGTTTACACCTATAAAAGGAACTTTAAATCTCCACATGTGTATTTTGGCTAACATCCAAATGCTAATTTTTTTTAGTGCAATCTTTATTTCATTATCCTTATGTTAAGGGACTGAGTGGGTACATTAAAAGAAAAACAAAGGGCCCATTATTAGCCTTGGACTATGGTTAGGCACAATTTAAGTAGACCAGGCTCATCAATAACACAGATTAACATCTGCGCAGCCTAATAAACTCCCAAAGCACTTCTTCACCTGCCAGTTTTTATCTCTGCAACAAGCTGTGAAATACTTAGACCGGTATTCTTAGCACAGAACAATCAAATGGAGCCTCTGAAAGGTTAAGGAGCTTGCTACCGGTCACACTGTGACAGAAAAAAGAACTAGGGTAGACTCCCATGTCCCAATTCTCAAACCAGCATGCTTTTTTTTTTTTTTTCTTCCTGAGGTAGGGTCTCACTCTGGCCTTAAACTCACAGTGATCCTCCTACCTCTGCCTTCCGAGTGCTGGGACTAAAGGTGTGCGCCACCATGCCTGGCGTTGCAGTCAGGTTCACATTGCTGGTAGAAATCACCCAACCAAGAGCAACTTGAGGGAAAAAGAGGATTTATTTTGGCTCACAGGTTCAAGGAGAAACTCCATGATGGCAGGGAAAATGATGGCATGAGCAGAGAGTGGACATCACCCCCTGGCCAACATCAGGTGGACAATAGCAACAGGAGAGTGTGCCAAACACTGGCAAGGGGAAACTGGCTATAACACCCATAAGCCCACCCCCAACAATACATTCCCTCCAGGAGGTGTTAATTCCCAAATCTCCATCAGCTGGGACCCTAGCTTCAGCACACCTAAGTTTATGGGGGACACCTGAATCAAACCACCACACCTGGCTTTTTTTTTTTTTTTAAACACTAAAGGAATGGTTCTCTGGGGAGTAGAAATGGGAATGGAATATACTCAAGTGGTCATGCCCTCCAGAATGAGTGCTGTAGGGAGCCTCTGTTACTCACAAGAGGGTATAGGGAGCCTCTGGCATGCTGAAGCAGAACTGCTGTCCTAAGAATCATACAACTTGGATTTTGCAAACACAGGACAAGTTACCCATAACCAGTGAAGGTGGGCTATGATGCATGGATAACTTAAGCCTTAACTGGCTTAGTTCAAGATATTATTAGTTTTTCATTGGTAGTAAAAAGTGAAGCAGGGCTGGGCGTGGTGGCGCATGCCTTTAATCCCAGCACCTGGGAGGCTGAAGTAGGAGGAGGATCTTCATGAATTTGAGGCCAGCCTGGACCTACAGAGTGAATTCTGGGTCAGCCAGGGTTGGAGTGAGAGACCCTGCAGCAAAAACCCCAAAATAAATAAATGAATAAATGGCGAAGCAATAATTCTATTTCATTTGTGTTAATTATTTTCCTTACCAAGGCTTACTATGACAGTAAAAATGCCAACTATTTTCACTAAATGTTATAACCCATCGTAGGTGTCATGCTGATTTGAAAAATAAAGTAAATTAAGCCTGCTTTAAAAAAACAAAAACCTCAAACAAACAAAACAAAAAAAAGATAAAAAAGAAGAAGATAAAAGACATAAAAGTGAAATGCAAAATGGTCAATAATGGCCCATACCTGTAATACCAGAACTGTGGACACTGAGGCAGGAGGATTGCAGATTCAAGCCCAGCCTGACAAGACCTTGTCTTAACAAAAAAGGAAAAGCAAGCTAACCCAAAAGCATAGACAACCTTTGAACTGGTTTCGTTAATGCCCTAGTGCAGAGTCACATAGAAACCCTGATGGCTCCAGTGCTCCTTCTTCCTCCAGTGCATGTTTTTCAAAACTGTGTTGCTCTTTTGTTCTGTTTTGCTTTTCTTTAAAAAATATATTTATTTATTTTCAAGCAGAGAGGAGACAGAGAGAGAATAGGGGCACCAGGACTTCCAGCTGCTGCAAATGAACTCCAGATGCCTACGCCACTTCATGCATCTGGCCTTACGTGGGTACTGGGAAAATGAACCTTGCTTGTCGTTAGGCTTTGGAGGCAGGTGCCTTAACCACTGCTCCACCCGCCCCCCATTTTGCTTTTTGAGACAGTGTCTTACTATGCAACCTAAACTGGCTTTGAACTCATAATCTTCCTGCCTCAGCTTCCCCAGGACAGGGATTATAGGTATGCCTTTGCAGACAGCTAAATAAGGATACAATTTATTTTTTTTTTATTTTTATTTTTTCTAGCATGTAATTAATTTTATTTGTAAATTTGACTGGGCCACAGAATGCCCAGATATTGGATCAAAGATGGTTTGGGTTTGTCTACAGGGGTGTTTCTGAAGGAGATTAATAATTTGAGTCAGTAGACTGAGCAGAGCATGTTTCCCTCATGTTCATCCAAGCAGATGAAGGCCTGAGTGGAACAAAAAAGCCATGTAAGAGAGAGCTCATAAGGATACAATTTAATAAGGAGTCTATAAACTTAAAGCTTTTTAAACTGGGCTTGAGGCAAAAAGATTTCATGGAAGGTTTGAAAGAATATGAGGTCTTGAGGGCTAAAGATGTAGCTCACTGACAGAATGCTTTGATCCCAGCACTGGAACAAGGAAACCAACATAATCAAGAATCATACCCTAGGTGAGCAGCCTGGCTTAGGAAGGTAGTTAACTGAAGCAGCTCCATTTCACCCTTACTTGGTAGGTATCTTGGGGAAGCCTCCAAGTATCTCCTAGATTCTTTCCCTCAAATACAAGGAGTTAGATGAAGTCATGCTTAAGGTTAAGTCCAGGTTTAGAAAAGGAAAGCTGTGTAAAGTGTGGTCTTCTGGACAGATGCCAAAGGTTAGAAGAAAAGAATTTCCCATCTGAGCTACCTCTCAAGAAATCAGCATTTGGGCTGAGCATGGTGGCCCATACCTTTCTTTTTTCATAAAGTTTAAAAATTTTTTATTATATTTTAAAGAGAGAGAATTGGTGTGCTAGGGCCTTAGCCACAGTAATCCAACTCCAGATTTTTTGCGCCATCTAGTGGGCTTGTGCAACCTTGTGCTTTCCTTACCTTTGTGCATCTGGCTAAGGTGGGATCTGGAGAGAGATTAGACATGGGTCCTTAGGCTTTGCAGGCAAGTGCCTTAACCACTAAGCCATCTCTCCAGCCCACACATACCTTTTTTTTAAATCCCAGCAGTCAGTAGGCAGAGGTAGGAGGATTGTTGAGTTCAAGACCAGCCTGGGCTAGAGCGAGACTCTACTTTGAAAAAACAAACCAAAACAAAAGTTGTACTTTCCCCATGAAGTACACCATCTAAAATGTTAGCAACAACAATAATAATCATCTATGTCTTTGTTGAAAAAAACTGGATACAAAAGAGGTAAAGAGGAGTTGGGGAGATTGCTCAGCAGTTAAAGACACTTGCTTACAACCAAGGTTCAATTCCCCAGTTACTCAGGTAAAACCCTATGCAACGTGGTGCATGCTTCTGTGATACCAGCCTACTGATGACAGGAGGTAGAGCCAGGAAAATCCAAAGCTCATGGGCTAAATTCTTTCCAGCGGCAAGGGATCCTGTCTTCGGGCTGGAGAGATGGTTCGGTGGTTAAGTGCTCTTTCTGCAGAAGCTCAAGGGCCTGAGAGTAGTGGAGTTGGAATTTCCAGATTCCACATACGATAGTGGGTATGGCCACATGGGCCTGTGACCACAGTCTCCAAGGGAAGCAAAGACCTAAGAACCATGGGGTCCTAGCAAGCTTCCAAACTGGTAAACTGACTTCAGCTCAAAAGAAGCCTAAGGGAAGAGTGCTGAAGTGGGACACCCCAAGTACTGCTCTGACTGCTGCCACAGGTGAGCATGTGGGATGCCACACACCAAACACACAAAACAGAAGAAAGACAGAGAAAGAGAAAGTGGAGTGCAGACACCTTGAGGTTGTCTTCTGACCTCCACATGTGAGCCATGGTATGCATGTACCCATTTACACACCACTAATAAATAAACAAAAGTAAGAGTTTTAAAGCATCTGTGGTCTGGAGAGATACCTTAGTGGTTAAGGCATTGTTTGCAAAGCCTGAGGACACAGGTTCGATTCCCCAGAACCCAGGTAAAACCAAATGCACATGGTGGTGCATGTGTCTGGAGTTCATGTGCAGTGTCTAGAGGCCCTGGCATGCCCATTCCCTCCAATAAATAAATAAATAAATAAATAGATAAATAAATAATCAATCAATCTGTGGGGCTAGAGATGGCTTAGCAGTTAAGGTGCTTGCCTGCAAAACCTAACTACTTAGGTTCGATTCCCCAGTACCCACATAAAGTCAGATGCAAAAGGTGGTGCATGAGGTATCTGGAGTTCGTTTGTGGTGGCTAGAGGCCCTGGTGCACCCATTCTTTATTTTTTTTTTTCCTTTTTCTTTCTCTCTGCTTGAAGATACATAAATAAATAAAAATGACTTTTATCTTTTCAGGTGGTGACCACTGGGGTGACTCAAAACTCACCAAAGTGCTAATAAGAGTGACAGTGGAGTGTTCAGCACTGCATGAGACATCTCCAACACCCCCAAGACTCAAGGACCATTGAAGAAGAGGTGGAGAAAAGAATGTACAAGCCAAGAGTAGGGAGGAGTGATTACAATACTGTCTTCTAGACACAAAGTGGCCTTGATATTCATGGCCTCACACTGGCGGATGTTACCTACACAAGACCTGCATAATAGGAGGGGAAAAAAATAAGATAAAATAGAAGAGAGACTAGTTGGAAAGAAAGGATTTAGTGTAAGGGGGAATTTGGGGAAAGGAAAAGAGAGGATGGTGGGAGGAAATTATGATCATGGTATAATTATTTATATGCTAATATAAATAATTGTCAATAAAAATTAAATTTATTTTTATTTTTATTTTTTTGGTTTTTCGAGGTAGGGTCTCACTCTAGCTCAGGCTGACTTGGAATTCACTATGTAGTCTCAGGGTGGCCTCAAACTCTCCAGGATCCTCCTACCTCTGCCTCCCGAGTGCTGGGATTAAAGGTATGCGCTACCACACCCGGCTAAAGTTAAATTTATTTATTTATTTATTTTTAATTTGTTTATTTATTTATTTTTATTTATTTGAGAGCAACAGACAGAGAGGGAGAATGGGCGTGCCAGGGCCTCTAGCCACTGCAAACGAACTCCAGACGCACGTGCCCCCTTGTGCATCTGGCTAATGTGGGTCCTGGGGAATCGAGCCTCGAACCAGGTCCTTAGGCTTCACAGGCAAACACTTAACCGCTAAGCCATCTCTCCAGCCCAAGTTAAATTTATTTTTTAATTTACTTATTTTTTAGTTTTTTGAGGTAGGGTCTCACTCTGGCCCAGGCTGACCTGGAATCCACTATACAGTCTCAAGGTGGCCTCTAACTCATGGCGAATCTCCTACCTCTTGCTCCTGAGTGCTAGAATTAAAGGTGTGTGCCACCACACCCAGCAACTTTTATTTTTTTTTGAGACCCTACCTCAAAAAAAAAGAAAAAAAAAAAAAGGTAGGGCTGGAGAGATGGCTCAGAGGTTAAGAATGCTTGCTTGCAAAGCCTAACAACCCAGGTTTGGTTCCCTAGTATCCACATAAAGCCATATGTACCACAACGTGGTACATGTGTCTTGAATTCATCTGCAGTGGCAGGAAGAATCCTGGTGCAACCATATTATCTTTCCCTCTCAAATAAATATTAAAAATAAAAAGAGAGCTGGGCTTGGTGGTGCTTACCTTTAATCCCAGCACTTGGGAGGCAGAGGTAGGAGGATTGTCATGAATTTGAGGCCACCCTGAGACTACATAGTGAATCCCATGTCAGCCTGGATTAGAGGGAGACATTATCTTAAAAAACAAAACAATAACAAAAAAACACCTAAAAATAAAAGGTAATAAAAATGTATAAGTTGGGCTGGAGAGATGGCTTATGGGCTGGAGATGGCTTAGCGGTTAAGTGCTTGCCTGTGAAGCCTAAGGATCCCGGTTCGAGGCTCGATTCCCTAGGACCCATGTTAGCCAGATGCACAAGGGGGCGCACATGTCTGGAGTTCGTTTGCAGTGGTTGGAGGCCCTGGCACGCCCATTCTCTCTTTCTCTCTGTCTGTTACTCTCAAATAAATAAATAAACAAAAAAATTTTAAAAATGTATAAGTCAATTTCTTTGTGCACTCCACTGATTACACAGGGAAAGTGCCCTGATGGCTAAGCTGACACTTTTGCCACCCTCTCATGGGATAAACAGTGCAAAGGTAAGAGTTACAAATAGTGCCCTTAAAATGCCATGATTCCCCTGAATCTCCAGTAACATGGTTGCAGAGAGCAAGAGCAGTAAGAAGGTTGATATTACTTAAAATAGCCCATGCCATGGCTTGAAGGCAACTTGAGAGGTGACTGGGCTCACATGAGGAGGACAAGGGGACTGAGGGGACTGGAATCTGCCCAATTAAGGGCGAAGTGAACCCCAGTGGACATGGGCTTTGACCTTTGTATGTTTCAGGATCTACACTAGGAGACCACTGCTAAAGCCCTGGAAAGGCCATAAATGGAAGGTAAGACTAAAGACAGAAACTCTGCAGATGATCATGAGCATCTGAAAAGAAAAGGGCATTATCTAAGAACACTCATGTGCTGGGCATGGTGGCATACGCCTTTAGTCCCATCACTCGGTAGGCAGAGGTAGTTGGATCGTCACGAGTTTGAGGTTACCCTGAGACTACAGAGCAAATTTCAGGTCAGCCTGGGCTCAAGTGAGACCCTATCTCAAAAAACAAGCAAACAAACAAACAAACAAATCCAAGAATACTAATGTGCTTGTATATAATGGGAGCTTTCTGGAAAGTTGGATTTTGTTTTTGTAGGAAGATGCACAGAAAAGAATGCAGTTAACAAAGGCTCAGCAAGTCAGAGACAGGCGTTGTGCTTGTTTAATTCAAGAGGAAAACAAAAAATAGTTTGGGGCAAGGGAGTTGTAATGGTTACAGATGAACAGTGGAAAAGGAGCCCAAGTCAAGATGGACGCTGGTTCCACACACAATGAAGGGAAACAAGGAACATGCGTGGACCAGGGCCCCAAGAGAAAGAAGGGGCTTGCAGGGACTCGGCCACTTTTTTGTTTTGTTTTGTTTTTCAAGGTAGGGTTTCACTCTAGTCCAGGCCGACCTGGAATTCACTATGTAGTCTCAGGGTGGCCTCGAACTCACGGTGATCCTCCTACCTCTGCCTTCCAAGTGCTGGGATTAAAGGTGTGCGCCACCATGCCCGGCTGACTCTGCCACTTTTGATGATTTCCAACGCACCCATTCAGATGACTATGGTGGGGCCCAGTCCTCCCCTTGGTTCTCTTGTATCATCCATCCTAGCAATGGGCACTGAAAGCTCCTGGGTTAGTTTTACTGCCCAGGTTTACCAGTGATGGGCGGAGTTGCAGGCTCAAGGTAAAGAAGCCGCTGAGTCAGCTTCCTGGTGCGCAGGCGCAAGCAAGCACGTGCCTCAGCAACAGCAGCAGGTAAGAGAACCCTCCACAAAGCACCTCAGACTGCAGGAAGCCATGGGTGTGTACTGGGATCTGGCAGCTAATGAGACACTGCACCCTTCTCTGAGGCACTTACAATCTTGTGGAAGGATGACTATTAGAAACCAGGAAGGCGGGGTTGCTATGGGTACTTGAAAACCAAGGATCTTTATCATCTCTCTGTTTCCATTAATTCAGAATGTTTCAGTATTGTGAAACAGTAATTTACTTATTTCTTTTTTTTTTTTGAGGTAGGGTCTCACTCTAGCCCAGGCTGACCTGGAAGTCACTATGGAGTCTCAGGGTGGCCTCGAACTCACAGCAATCCTCCTACCTCTGCCTCCCGAGTGCTGGGATTAAAGGCGTGCGCCACCACGCCCAGCTTATTCATTTCTTATTTAAAAAAAAAAAAAAAACACTACCCCTTACTCTCAAGGAGCCTGTAGAATATCATTTTAAGAATTGGCTTTTATAGCTGGGCATGGTGGTGCATGTCTTTAATCCCAGCACTTGAGAGGCAGAAGTAGGAGAATCACTATGAGGCCACCCTGAGACTACATGGTGAATTCCAGCTAGAGTGAAACCCTACTTTGAAAAACCAAAAAAAAAAAAAGGGGGGGGGGCTTTTATGATCCAATCAGATGTCTCAACAAGAACATAACCTTGTTGAATGTAAAAACTCCATCACCAATTGAAAATTTCACTTCCTAAGAAACTTGTCTGCTACAAAAAATTTGACAAAGAGGACTGCAACTAGCTGAAACTTCATAAAACTTGCACACTTACTATTAATTCCAATCTATTATATGCCTCAAAACATCCTTTAATTTAGAAGCAATAACAGCTACCATAGAGTCTAGCCTGGGCTAGAGCGAGACCCTACCTCAAAAACAAATATTTTCACCTGCACACGTGTGCGTGTGTGCATATGCACACCAAGGTATCTTGTCACTTCACTACAAATGAAATGCCAGAAGCTTGTGCCCTTTTTCACATCTGACTTTACATGGGTGGCTGGGGAACTGAACCTGTGCCAGCACTTTGCAAGCAAATGCCTTTAACTGCTGCTATCTCCTCAGCCCCCAAGTTTATTGTTCTAAGAGCAGCACATAGGTCAAACAGGTCGCCAGCTCTCCATCTTTGTTAAAGGCATTTCTAGTGTCATTTGAACAGCACTGGTTTGCTAAGCCAAATTCTGCAGATTTGCTTTCATAATTATAACAGCACCTTGGAGATAAGTAAAGCAGAAGGCCCATTAATACCTTAAAAAGCAGGAGGTGATCTCTTTCTCACATAGCCTACACACACTCACAGACTAATGCCATGCAAGGAATACCGGCTCTCTTAGGACTGCAAAGTGCTTTCCTCTCCTTTCCAGGGGTTCACAGAACGTGATGTCATTGCCTTCCCACAGCAATCCATCCTGAGCAGTTGCTTACCCGTTTATCAATGTCATTGTGTTGAAGCTGCACAAAACGCGCACTGATTGCTGCAATGTAACTCTGCTGATTGGAGAATGCCACACGGCCGGCACCTTTGGGGTACTTCAGCTCTGGGTCTGTGTCAATGCCAGCATAGCAAACACCACCATACAAACGGTCCATGATCATTGCCAGTTCAACTGCAAGAAAATAAGCATGTCTATGTATAGATGTTTGGAAATCCCCACAAGGAGGAAGATCATGCGATGTGATTAAGAAAAGGAAACCCACGTTAAGCATCATGAAGAATGTCCCCATCAGTCTTACAATTCAATAGGGGAGCTACTCACTGGATATATAAAAGTAAAATTTAAAAACCTTATACACATATGCAGAGGAATTTACCCAGTCATAACATAAAACAAGAGTATAAGAGGAATAATCTACCAGTAATCCTGTTCTAATTTCCAATTACTTAACCCATTGGAATGAGCCCTAGGTAGGTGTAGCATTTCACAATATGCTAGCAGGTTATGAAGAAACTTCAGTCTAGGGTTACAGTCAGCAGCAGAGCATTTGCCTAGCATGTATGAGGCTGAGAGCAAGTACTAATGCAACACTGCCATGTTACAACTAAGCTAGAGAATCAACTCCTCATTTTATCTAAAGACAATATGCTTATAAAGCAAACTGCTATAGAAATAGAAAATTATAGATTAGCCCAACTGAGAAATTCCATGGCAACGCTAACCATGTCAGTTGCTGACAAAGGAATCAGCATTTATTGAGCACTTACAATGTGCCAGGAAGCTGCTACCTAAGCAGTGAACACATCACCCTGCACCTTGCTCTAGACCAAAGGTCTGGTCTGCACCCTGGCAATATTTCTTGCCTTTATTTTGTTATATTTACAAAATACCCATGGAGAAAGTATTTGGGAACTGGACAATTCTGAAAGCTTGATATTTAAAAATTATCCCCACCATCAAGGTACCATGACATGTAGCACTTACCTGCATTGCAAATTGCCTGGAGGTAACTTTACTTGATAGCACCTCATCCAGTTGTGACCATTCATATCAGGCCACGGTATAAATCCAAAGACTCAGGCCTAACCCTGGGAAGTGACCCAAACATTTATTTTCCTTCAAAACCTACATCTGGTATTTGGAAAGAAGACAGGTTGATGACCAGGGCCAAAGTCAGTGATGCAAACACCACCATGCGGGAGAGCGCACAGGAGGCTGTATCTGGGGAAAGGAAACTGCCACAAGCTGGTGGGGCGGGGGAAAGAGTTCTGCAACAGGTGCAAAGGCTGAAGGGCTCCAGGGTGTGTGAGGAACCCCTAAGATTTCTACAAATAGATGGAAAGCCAAGTATTACTTCTACAAAAGCGCAGAGTAGAAAAATTTTCTTTCTACTGTAAAATTTCCATACTAGACTGTCCATTCTTAGTTACTGCTTTCTAAATGCCTATTTTTTTTTTTCTTTTGAAGCAGGGTCTCACTCTAACCCAAACTGTCCTGAAACTTATTCTGTAGCTCAGGCTGGCCTCGAACCCACAGTGCTCCCTCCTACTTTGGCTCTCCTGAGTGTTTTGATTATAGATGTGATTTCTACCACACCTGGCCACGTACCTATTTTTTAGATGAGATCAGGTGCATTCATATTGGCATGGCTGTAGGCATAAGTACCTATTTTTATTAGGAAGAATGCCCATCTGATAACTAATAGGCGATTTTCAAGTGAGAAAATAAGCTCACAATAACCAGCCCAAGAGTCAGTGCTATGAAAAGAAAACCATCCCGACAGTCCCATTATGGTCAGAAGTATTGAGTCCCACCAGCCAAAGACCACTGCTAATAAGAGCCAGGTGGACTGTGCTAAAGTCCTGAGAGCTGGAACCCCACTACCTGACACAATGCAATAAGAGCCATAGCCCCCCCCCCCAGACACAGATCAGTGGTTCCTCAACAGCCTCTGATGGTGTATGTTTCTTCTCATATAGTTGTTATTCCCATGACAAAAATCAGGAAATCAATGGGAGACTTCATTGTTATTTATAGTCATTAAATGAATTTCTCTTTTTGGCAAAATGGGCTTAGTGAAACAAGTAATCTCAGGGCCGAGGAAATTAAGTACTAATTTTCCAAAGACCAGGTTAGCTCTGGAACAGAAAAAGAGATGAAGTGCTTTGGTCAGGAAAAGAATGCTGGCAAGGGACCAAAATGACACAAGTCTTCCACAGAAGGTCTCGAAGGGGTGTCTGGTTCACAGAGGAAGCTCATCAGCTGTAAGCTTGAAGTGCCACTTGAGCAGGGCTGAGCGCTCACCACGGGTTCTTCTACACCATAGTAGTTTCCAAGGAAACGTTAGGGACCTTCGGAGAGAAGGCTCCTTCCATAAGCATAAACATCCCATTAATTTGTGAATCCACCATCTTCATGGGCTGAAGAGTAGACTAGATAGATCATGACTGATATTACCAGCAGTTACTTTTAAATAAATAATTTCCATGGATGAATTAATATAGTCATTTTTTGGTCATCAGAAAATTTGCAGACATCTGAGCCCATAATGTTTTATTCAGGTGAAGGACAATTTGTTGAGAAACTGGAAGAAACAAAACTGGCTAAAGGAAACATTTTTGGAGGATGCTCTGAAAAGTTCCCATTTTTCTAATATATATAGCCCCAGGCTGGCCTTGAATTAATTCTCTATATAGCCAAGGATGACCTTAACCTCCTGATCCTCCTGCCTCTACTTCCCAAGAGCTAGGATTGCAGGTGTGCACCACCACATCCAGCTTATGTGGTCCTGGGAATCAAACCCTAGGCTCTGTATAGGCAATGCAAACACTACAACAACTGGACTACATTCTCAGACCCCAAATCTCTATTTTAAATGCAGTTAATCTAATGTTATGATCATCATTGAAGAGAAATAAATAATAGTCAATTAACCATTCATAGTTGGTCTTTTCCTGCAGGCTGAACTCATGCTATGCTCAATCACCACAGTGAAGCCCTTTAATGTTTCTCATTACTGAGATATGTAACCACTTTTTCAACAAGTAACCCATTTTCAGTAATTTTAATGCTGTGAAGACAGTGCTAAAACAGAACTAATTTAATTCATCCTCTACTGTAACAGAAACAAAGTAAGCCATCTTCAAGTTCTACAGCTTTCCAATCTAAGATTTGCCTTTTTCTATTTTTTATAGATCATCTAAGTTTACTGACAAATGTCAGAATGTACAGCTATTTTTAGAGACTAGGTTTTCTCAAACTTTTTAAAAAAATTTACTTGAGAGAGAGAGAGAGAGAGAGAGAGAGAGGGAGAGAGAGAGAGAAAAAACGGGTGTGCCGGAGCCTCTAGCCACTGCAAATGAAGTCCAGACACATGCCCCACCTTGTGCATCTGGCTTACGTGGGTCCTGGGGAATCGAACCAATGTCCTTTGGCTTTGCAAGCAAATGCCTTAAACACTAAGCCATCTCTCTAGCTCAGAGACTAAGTTTTAAAGTTTTCTTTAAAATGAATATCATTAGTTAATGCAGGTAAGTCCTATATAAATTCCTTTCCTCTGATGGGAGGAAAGAAGATAAGAGGGACTACCATATTGACTTTCTGGAAGGTAAAAGCAGAAGAAAAGCAGAAAAGGTCTGGCAAGAGTTAACTAAGTCTCCATGGATTCATCAGTATCTTGTGATCTCAGCCTTGCCCATGAACTCTATGTTAAGGGTTTGTGTCACTGGGAGTGTGGAAAAGCCTCACTAAGCCTAGAACAGTGACTGCTCAGTCTGAAGCACTCTCAGCAGAGGAAGGGACAGCAGAGCTCCCTGGAGCATGTTCACAACATTCAGTCCAAGGAAGATAAGGGTTTGAGAGGACAAACTGATGTCTAGAATTCACACACATGAGAGTAGGCATAGAATCTACAAGAAAGTCAGGTCTCTCCAAATTACTTTTTCCTTCTCTCAGACCCTGTGTGGTCACCACTGGAATGAGAAGTTGGCAGGTCATGTCCAAGGGCATAGTGTATTTTGGACAACATGCTCTATACTCCTAAATCCAGTCATTTCCTGAAGTACTGTGAGCCCAGTCCCCATGTTGGTTCTCAAGACAAGCTTCACGTGCTATAGACTAGAGAGGAAAACAAGAACAGTGCTGCCAAGGAGCCCCAACATCCTTATGAATTCTTGATTGTGGTGATCATCCTTCTGAAGTCAAAGCTGAACCCCAGTTATAGTTCCTTGGATTTGCTCCTGATTCTTCAAAGATGTGAAAAGTACCTTCATTCACCAGAAGAGAAACCATGGTGATTTTCCAACTCTACTCTACCCCAGGGTGCTATTCCTTTAGTTTAATTACCTTTCAAAGCCAGCCTGAAGGCAATGTCTAAACCCGGGACAGAGAGCCAAATGGGGCAGCAGAGGAATGTGAATTCCTGAGGGAAATATCAACACAACCATCTTTATAGATTCCAAACTGTGACTCTCGAGAAGCCTTTTTTCTATTCTATGGAAATAAGCCCAAAACAGAGAGGAACGAGGCCTGGGTCACCTCAAGATGACAAAGAGGTCTGCATGTGTGCAGGGAAGGAAGATGAACTTGATGACGGAGACTCTCTAGGTTCCCCATAATTGTTAAGTTAGTTCACAAGGGCCTTTTACACACCTCAAGAGGAGATGTACTCACACACTTCCACTCTGTGTCAGGTGTTAGGAAGTTAAGGATATTTTTTGGTGTATGTTTGTGTCGTATGTGTGCCATGTGTGTAGATGTGCACACATGTGCAGAAGCCACAGTAGTATGTTGGGCATCCTCCTCTTGCTGCTCCTCCCTATTTCCCTGAGACAGTCTCAGGGAACCTGGTGCC
Source organism: Dipus sagitta (assembly GCA_036346955.1). Taxonomy (NCBI): domain Eukaryota; kingdom Metazoa; phylum Chordata; class Mammalia; order Rodentia; family Dipodidae; genus Dipus; species Dipus sagitta. Next base: position 44,269,239 of record CM070770.1, on the reverse strand, counting down.
AGACGTTTTTCAGTTAGACTGGCTGAGCAGGAAGGCCCAGTGATCCTCCTGTCTCTTGTTGCCCTCAGGGCTGGGTTTACAAACATGCACAGCCAATACCTAGATTTTTATGTGGGTCCTGGGGATTGAACTCAGGTCTTCCCGTGTGTGTGTGGGGGGGGGCATGCAGTAAGTGCTCTTACCCACTCAATTATCACCCCAGACTGAAGCACATTTTTATTTTTATTTTTATTTTTTGGTCTTTTGAGGTAGGGTTTCACTCTGGCTCAGGCTGACCTGGAGTTCACTCTGTAGTCTCAGGGTGGCCTCGAACTCGTGGCGATCCTCCTACCTCTGCCTCCCGAATGCTGGGATTAAAGGCATGCACCACCACACCTGGCCTGAAGCACATTTTTAAATGGATGGTACAGACAACCGAATCAAACAAGTAATGAATCTTTAAGTTTATTACACTGAACTGGTACCAAGCTGACCATTACTCTTACTGAGGTGCTATTCCAGATCTTAGCTTGATAAAGCAGCTTCCTTCTGTACAGAAGACCAAAACTTGAACTGTGGGGATATGAGAATGACTCAGGGCCATTTCTTTTATGGTAGACTTAGTTAGACTAGTTACCCCACCTGAACTCTGCCGCCTCATTTCCGTGGTTCATAATCTCACAAACATTAAACATAAATGAGCTCCGAGTACACTGCCAACTACAGAGTGGCACTTGAACATTTAGTTTTGGCCAGGACTTACTTTCTCCCCTACCATATAAATCTTTGCTTTACATTAAGTTGGATTGGTTTCTGCTCTATAAGCACATTTACCCCAGGCTTATTGTGGCTTTGTGCTAATATTTCTCAATCTGTCACAGAAATGGAAGTTTGATAGAATCTGTGGGTAAGGATTTGCTTTGGAGAACAGTGGACAGCAGAACATGAGAAAGTCTTGGCCCGGGCTGGAGGGATGGCTTAGCGGTTAAGGCACTTGCCTACAAAGTCAAAGAACCCAGGTTTGATTCCCCAGGACCCACATAAGGCAGATGAACAAGGGGGTTCATGCATTTGAAGTTCGTGTGCAGCAGGTGAAGGCCCTGGTGTGCCCATTCTCTCTCTCTCTCATAAATAAATTAAAAAAAGAGAGTCTTGGCCCTTCAGGCAATGTAGTCAATCAAGCTAGTATGTCAAATCTGGAATTTACTGGAGACATTTCAGACTGAACTTGGGACTGGATGAAAAAGCTTCTACTGCTGAGAAACTTGATACAGGACCATTTTAGCCAGTTACTACTTCACAAAACAACAACAAAAACATATAATAGTATTTCCTACATCACAAATCAGGCCGTCATTCCTCATTCTTGTGGACTATAAGAATGTTTGTAAAGAGTGTCTGAAATGAGTGCTCTTGAGTACTTGAGATATATGTTCTTGCCACCTGACATGTAACACTGAATATCTGTCTCAGGGTTCCTAATCTCCCAGCACCGGGAGTGTCTCTCTGTGGTAAAGTATATGCCTACCATGCATGAGGCTCTGGATTCAATTTTCAGCACTGTAAAAAGTTTTTAGTTAGAATGAAAACTTATCATAACCGAGTGTGGAGGAAGAATGCAGAGTAAGAAATTTCAGGATCTATCAGAACACTAGTAAGGAAGAACAAGGGAAGAACAAGATAAGATCAATACTTAGGAAAGACAAGAGATCCAAAAATGTGCACACAAATAATGGGGTCCAAGAAGTCAAGAGAGTAATTTAAGTTGATTTTGAAAAAAAAAATATTATTATTATTATTTTGTGTTTTGAGGTAGGGTCTTACTCTAGCCAAGGCTGACCTGGAATTCACTATGTAGTCTCACGGTGGCCTCAAACTCACAGCGATCCTCCTACCTTTGCCTCCCAAGTGCTGGGATTAAAGGCCTGCACCACCACAGCAGGCTTTTTTTTTTTTTAATTTTAAAAAACATTTTACTTATTTATTTAATTTTATTTATTTGAAAGAGAGAGAGAGAGAGAGGGAGGGAGGGACAGAGGGAGAGAGAATGTGTGCACTAGGGCCTTCAGCCATTGTAAACAAACTTTAGACGTATGCACCACCTTTGTGCATCTGGCTTACAACGGTCCTGAGGAATCAAACCTGGGTCCTTTGACTTTGCAGGAAAACACCTTAATTGCTAAGCCATCTCTCTAGCTCTAAGTTGATTTTTTTCTAGAAGGCCTGGTCTAACAAAACACTGGCCAGAAATCATAAAGTCAAGAACATACTTTTGTAAGCCTGATCAAAAAGGAATGGATGGATCCCAATCTTTAGTCACTAAGGCAAGTCCTAAACTAAGAAGGTGGAGTGAAAGAAATCCTCATGTTGATAAACTAGGGAGACCAGAGAGATCAGACATTTTAATCTCTACTTCTTCCTGGTGGTCTCTTCAGAGACCCCATCTTGGCAGAGTGAGGAGGTATACAACATGGAGTGGTCCTGATGCCACAGGGCTATGCAGCCGTGGGGCTTTTTCTGTATGCACCTTCAGGAAAACATGTTGCTTACATCACTTGACTGAAGAGTGTCAACATGCTATGCTCCCATTTCCAGGTAGACAGAGAACCAGACAAATGCCGTGTTGACTCTCTAACAAACATGCACGCTTTAGCCACATGGTGGCAGAGTGAGTCTATGTATAGCCTTTTCCTGCAGGGGAATGGGATGAGGTGGGAAATACATAGACATGTAGACCTAAGAAACAGAGTTCATACAGCAGACCATCCTTGGCTGGCTGCTGGTACAGGATGAATGGAAAAAAGGAACAAGAGACAACAGGACTGCATGTTACTTGATCTAGACCCACACTTTGGTAATGAGAAAACACATCTAGATATAGATTTTTCATTGTTATTTTTTCATTTTCAGGTTAATTTTACTAGGTCTACCATTTTTCCTCCAACAGGAGTTGTTTTTTTTTTTTTTTTTAAATGCAGATTTGACCAGAGCCTGGTGGTACACGCCTTTTGTTCCAGCACTCAGAAGGCTGAGGTAGACAATCGATTGCTGTGAGTTTGAAGCTAGCATGGGGCTACAAAATGAGTTCCAGGTCAGCCTGGACTAGAGTGAGACCCTAACCTCAAAATAAACAGTATAAAAAGGAAGGTTTGTGGCCATTGCCGAGACCCTTGGTTTCCCACCAGGAATAGATGGTAAGACCCTAATGCTGAAGACTCCACATACTTGGGCTGCAAGGCCACTGAGAAATCCTGCTGGAACTGAGCTGATAACCTCCTCCATGTAGACCAGCTGACAGAAAGCTGGAAGAAGCCATTCTGTATGCAGTTCAATGGGAGAAAGAGAAATCACCAGTGAAGATACTCAACAGTGGACACTGCAAGCCTTATATTTGACCAGCCAGGCCAAATGAGCCAACAGGTACAATAGTGGCATGTCTATCATGGTGGAAACCAACTGCCCTCTAATTGGACTAGAGGCCCGCTCCATGGGAGGGAACACATCTTAAAACAGGGGTAGTCATGAGCCCTAGGGGTGTAACGTCTGCTGATGTCTGGATAAATGTATATACTATGCTTATCAAACTGCCCAGTAAGCACTTCTCTTAGTATTCATACCCTTATATTAATGCTACTCTCACTTTGGGTAGAGAATCTTCTCTTTTCAGATGGCAGTGTCCATGGGAAGGTATCACGGTGCTGGAAAGAAGTGACTGGAGTACTGAGTAATATCTTGATCACACCTTCCAAGGCTCAGGGTCTAATGCAGAAGAGGTGGCGGAAAGAATGTAAGAGCCAAAGGAAGGGTAGGACTCCTTACAACGTGCTCCCTCCAGACATAAAATGGCCTCGATATCCATGACCTCATAGTGCCTGACACTACCTACCTACACAAGACCATCATAAGAGGAGGAAAAGATCATGACATCAAAATAAAAGAGAGAATGATTGAGATGGGGAGTGGATATGATGGAGAATGGAATTTCAAAGGGGAAAGTGGGGGGAGGGAGGGTATTACCATGGGATATTTTGTTTGTTTGTTTGTTTGTTTGTTTGAGGTAGGGTCTCACTCTAGCCCAGGATGACCTGGAATTCATTATGGAGTCTCAGAGTGGCCTCGAACTCACAGCAATCCTCCTACCTCTGCCTCCCGAGTGCTGGGATTAAAGGCATGCGCCACCACACCCGGCTTCGGATATTTTTTATAATCATGGAAGATGTTAATAAAAATTGAGAAAAAAAATTAAAGATAAAATAACTAGTTAAAAAAAAGGAAGGTTTGCACTAGGGTGTGATGGTTCACACCTGGCAAGGGGATCATGAATTTGGAGCAAGCTTGAGCTACACAGTGAATCCTGTGTGAAAAACAACAGAAAAGGTAGGTTTGTGAAAGGTAAAAGGAGATAGTCTAGCTAGAGACGACATCCTAAACTCAGAGTGTTGTCCTGACAACCTCAACTCAAGCAGGTCAAAATTGATGAAAACAAGTGGCCTTGTCTCTTTTGAGGGTTCTGTATTAGGGTAAGATAAAGACTGTACTTAGATTAACTATTAGTGGTATAGTCTCTGTCTTACAAGAGGAACTTTCAAAGGTAAGAAACCTTGTAAGATCTAAAGCAATAACTTGGGTGACAACATTTCAATCACACTGACATGTTAAAGGACAATTTTTGGTCAAGGAAAACGTGAAAGGAAATTTGGACACCAGTACTTTCACCTATTGAATGTGATAAATCATATCTAGTTCAGGGTCACTAGTGTCTGAAGTAGTTTTACAACTTTTTGGAATTCTATCATTAAAATATTCCAAAACTAAGTTTCAAAATTGTATTAAAATATCATTTAGCTGACAGAAAGCTGGAAGAAGCCATTCTGCATGGAATTCAATGGGAGAAAGAGATATCACCAGTGAAGATACTTATCAGTGGACACTGCAAGCCTTATTATTGGCCAGCCAGGCCAAATGACCCAACGGGTGCAAGTGGCATGTCTGTTATGGGGGAAAACAACTGCCCTCTAATTGGACTGGAGGCCCGCTCCATGGGAAGGGAATACATCCCTGATACTGAAAACTTAAAACAGGTGTAGTCATGAGCCCTAGGGGTGTAACGACTGCTGTTGTCTGGCCAAATGTATATACTATGCTTATCAAACTGCCAGTAAGCACTTCTGTTAATGTTCACACCCTTATGTTAATGCTACTCTCACTTTTGGTTGAGAATCTTCTTTTTCCAGATGGCAGTGACCTTGGGACGACTCAGACGGTATTATGGTGATGGAAAGAAATGACCGCAGTGCTCAGTACTGCAATATCTCTATCACACCTTCCAAGGCTCAGGGTCTAATGCGGAAGAGGTGGTGGAAAGAATGTAAGAGCCAAAGGAAGGGCAGGACTCCATACAACATGCTCCCTCCAGACACAAAATGGCCTGGATATCCATAGCCTCACAGTGCCTGACATTACCTGCATAAGACCATCATAAGGGGAGGAAAAGATCAAGACATCAAAAGTAAAAGAGAGACTGATTGAGATGGGGAGGGGGTATGATGGAGAATGGAGTTTCAAAGGGGTAAGTGGGGGGAGGGAAGGTATTACCATGGGGTATTTTTTATAATCACGGAAGTTGTTAATAAAAAAATTAAAAAAATATCATTTACCTTTAAATTAATTCTGTTAGCATTCTATAATTCTATTTCTTGTGTTTTGTTCTAAAAGCTTTGCTTATCTATTTATGATAATAAGCATAACATGATAATGGGATATTTATTGAATTTTTTTTTTTCCGAGGTAGGGTTTCACTCTAGCTCAGGCTGACTTGGATTTCACTACCTATTCTCAGGCTGGCCTTGAACTCATAGTAATCCTCCTACCTCTGCCTCCCAAGTGCTGGGATTCAAGGCGTGTGCCACCACGTCTGGCTTTGAATGGTGAATTTTTAATAAATGTTTATTATTCAGGTGAACTGCACTGTACCCAAGTTAATATTGTCTAGCAAAGTGAAAATGAATTTCTTTAAAAAGTCTTATATCCCAAACACATGGGATCCATAAAGCTTAGTGTGTTCCAAAAAAGGCCATGTCTGTGCACATGTACAAAAACTTCAGACATTAACTCGGTCTGTCTAGGTTAACCTCCAGAAGGTTCATGATAGACAGTAAAATTCTAAGACACTACTATAGATCATCTAGTCACTCAGCAACCAGCTACACTGTGGGAAGTGTTGGAAAGCAAGTAATTCTATCAATTGGATTAAATGACTGACTGCTACACATACAACTATAGTAACAAAACAATTTTAAGGGCTGGAGGGATGGCTTAGTGGTTAAGGCACTTGCCTGCAAAGCCAAAGGACCCAGGTTTGATTCCCCAGGACCCATGTAAGGCAGATACACAAGGTGGCACATGCATCTGGAGTTCGTTTGCAGTGGCTAGAGGCCCTAAGGTGCTCATTCTCTCTCTCTCTCTCCCCCCTCCCCTTTCTCTCTCTCAAATAAATAAAAATTAAATTTAAAAAATTTAAGATAAAAATTTTATCTTAGTTTCAAAAACAAAAACTTCAAAAAGACAAAAGGGCAAAAATAATAAAGAACTTTGTAACTTATAAGGTATATTCTCTGGGAAAAGAACATAAAATTCTATTCCTGACTAAATGAATATATATATACTTGGCTTTAAAATATTTTTATTTGCACATGTGTGTGTGCTCCAGAGCCTCTTGCTGCAATGCATCACTTTTGTATCTGGCTTTACATGGGTACTGAGAACTTGAACCCAGGCTGGCAGGCCTTGCAAATAAGGGCTGCTGAGGTATCTCACCAGCCCTATATTTGGCTTCTCTCTCTCTCTCTCTCTCTCTCTCTCCCGGTTTTTCAAGGTAGGGTCTCGGTCTAGCCTAGGTTGACCTGGACCTAGAATTCACTATATAGTCTCAGGGTGGCCTTGAACTCATGGCAATCCTCCTACCTCTGCCTCCTGAGTGCTGGGATTAAAGGTGTGCATCACCACGCCTGGCTTACATTTGGCTTTTTGAGACAGGCTCTCATGAAGACCAGGCTGTCATACATGTTTTTACTATGTTAGCTAAGGATGACTTTGAACTTCTGATTGCCCTGTCTCCACCTCCTAAATTCTGGGATTATAGGAATATGCTACCATGCCTGACTTGATAACTGGATATAATTCTTGCCTGATGCTAGAACCTGTGGCATCTTGCTGACACAGAATGTTAAAGACACAATTTACCTTATAAACGAAGTTTCTGTAATTTTAAAATAAGCCTAGGAAGGTTAATCCAGTTCTATTACTTTGTAGTGATGGGACTCTTTTCAATAGAGGGGTTAGAATATTAAAAGAAATTTGTGGTTATAGTTAGTTGCAAAAGATATAGCAGTGAACTCTGCATTTATGCAGTTAACAGAGTCCCAAGGAGGATTTTCTCATCTTTTTTTTTTTTTTTTTTTTTGGTTTTTCGAGGTAGAGTCTCACTGTAACCCAGGCTGACCTGGAATTCACTCTGTATTCTCAGGGTGGTCTTGAACTCAAGGCAATTCTCCTACCTCTGCCGCCCGAGTGCTGGGATTAAAGGTGTGCACCACCATGCCCGGCTCATCTTTACTCTTAACACAGGTCAGAATATGTCAGAAATATTCCACGGTAATCTCACTCACAATTATGATTTCTTCCTTTTTAAAAAAATTTTATTTATTTGAGAGTGGGAGAGGCAGAGAGAGAGAGAGACAGACAGACAGACAGACAGACACAGACAGAATGGGCCAGGCAAATGGACTCCAGACGCATGTGCTGCCTTGTGCATCTGATGGTTTACGTGGGTCCTGGGAAATGGAATCAAGGTCTTTTGGTTTTGCAGTCAAATGCTTTAACCACCAAGCCATCTCTCCAGCCCCACAATTATTTTTTCTAAAAACACACATTTAATTTGGAAACGAAGGGTGGCATTTGCCCTCACCCAGGATTTGCCACTTACTACACTTCATTATCTGACAGTTAATAAAGAAGAGGCATCTGGGGCTGGAGAGATGACTTAATGGTTAAGTGCTTGCCTGTGAAGCCTAAGGACCCTGTTGGAGGCTCGATTCCCTAGGACCCACGTAAGCCAGATGCACAAGGTGGTGCATGTATCTGGAGTTTGTTTGCAGTGGCTGGAGGCCCTAGTGTGCCCATTCTTTCTCTCTCTGCCTCTTTGTCTGTCTGTTTCTCTCAAATAAATAAATAAAAATAAACAAAAATTAAAAAAAGAAGCAGAGGCATCTTTGCTGTTGCTTTTTTTCTTTTGGCACTTTTTTTTTCCCTTTTTTGTGTGTGTTTCTGAATTGAGCATTTTAATACATAAGCGTATTATAATTTGATAGGTTTCCCCTCCTACTGTTCTCTTTAGTCCCCTCCCCTCTGCCTATTCCACTGAGCTACCTCCTCTTTCCAAGTATTCCTTGTTCTGTTTTGATGTTTTGTTCTTTTTGTCCTCTTCCTTCCTCTAAGCCAAATTGTTGAGCTCAATGTTGTGCAGGTCTTCTGATGCAGAGATCTCCACCGTGAGATCATGAATGCACCAGTCAGGTCATTTCCAAAGGATTGGCAGTTTTCAATAGCATGAAAATAAGACCCAGCAATTTTTTGACTTTTAGAAATAAGGTAAAATTATAAGTATCACAGACACAATGCTTAAAAAAATTCTTCAAAATAGAATTATATTTTGTTTACTGAGATAGGATCTTGCTAACAAGCCCAGGCTACCCTGGAACACAAAATCCTCCTGTCTCAACCACTCGAGTCCTAGAATTATAGGTGTGAGCCACCAAACCAGGCTTATGTAAATATCTTTACATAGGTCTAAAGATAACTTTCATTTTCAGACTGGAGTTGGAATTTGAATAAATACATTTGAAATGTTAAGAAACCTTCAGAATTTTGCTATGTAGCCCAGGCCAGCCTTGAATTTGTTCTGTAGCTAAGGAAAGCTTTGGACTTGAAATCCTCCTGCCTCAGCCTCCAGAGTGGTGGGATTACCATCATGTTCCACTAGGCCTGGCTTGTCTTTGAGTTTAAATATCAAAGTCAGCAGCTCAGATCACTTCAGCTCAAGTCAATGATTCTGCTTACTCTCAATCACTGGAAAAGAACTTTAAGAAAAACTGACAAATGGGCTGGACCAGGTGATACAGGCCTGCAAGCATCCCTACTCAGGAGGCTGAAGAAGAAGGATCATAAACTGATGATAAACCCATAAACCCACCTGAGCTACAGAGAGAGTCTAAGGTCAGCATGGGTAACTCAGTGAGTCTCGGTCTCAAAGTGAAAAGTGGGCTGAGCCGGGCGTGGCAGCACACGCCTTTAAATCCCAGCACTCAGGAGGCAGGGGTAGGAGGACTGCTGTGAGTTCAAGACCACCCTGAGACTACATAGTGAATTCCAGATCAGCCTGAACTGGAGTGAGACCCTAACCTGGAAAATAAAAAGTGGGCTGAGGATGTATCTCAGTTGTCTAGTAATTGCCTGCATATGTGAGGCCTTAAATTCAACCTCTAGTACCAAAAAACAAACAAACAAATAATCCCTAACCAAACAAAACCATAAAACAGGAGCTTCTATAAAGTCATAATAAAAAAATGGCCCAATATTTAAGACACTTCTCAAAGTCCATAAGAAGGAACAGGACCCTGCCTCAATGGGAAGTATGATTCCCAGGGTACAATTCCCAACAGTGGCTTGGCTTCTCACAGACTGGGCACATAGCTGCACTAGACAGACTTCTGACAGCATTGTTACATATGACAGAATTCATCCTAACAGGCATAAGAATATACTCTTCCAGAGATATTATTGTTGTTGTCGTTGTCTTAAAATGTATGGTTAAATTAGAAAGACTAGGAGTTTATCCTTTCAATAAAATGGTTTAGTTCAACTCACTCTTGTACCATAAGGATATATATATAGCATTTTGAGAGAAAATTGTTAATCATGAAAAAGTGGGCTCAGTGAACATGACACGATAGACTTCTTTCTGGAGACTGTGTGTAAGCTGCCTGGAAACTAGAACACAATTAAGACTAAGTGCACTGGGGTTTGGTTGGTGGTTTTGTTGTTGCAGTGTTACTATTTCCACTCACCAGCTCGAAGGGGTCGTGGAACTCCCCCAACAAAGATAGTTTTTCTGGGGTCCAAAGGCTGAGAACCATCCATTACAAAGTCACTGTCACTTAGGTTCCATGGTCGAATTTGCACCTGAAAAAAAGTTGTTTACTTGGTCCTTCATTTCCATCAACCCCAAATGAGAATAGACTAAAGACAAACCCACTGATTTGTGCATTTTACCACATCCAAGACCCAAACAAATCCAGTTCATTAGTTCATGGAATCTGCAGTGTCTTTCAGTAGACCTCTAGGGGAAGTCACTGATACTCTAGACATACGTCATGAACCTTCGGAAGCCACCTGTTTTGTTTTTAGAGGAATATTTAACAGACTCTGGGCTTTGGATTCAATTCATTTTAATACACCACGATCTGCTTAAAAGCCTTGTCACAGTACAGCATTTAAGTTTTTTCCTGAACCCACGGAAATGAATAGGAACATTAGGAATCTCTTCTAAGAATCATCTGTATGTCTGCATTTAAATTCTCATCCCTCCCCCAAGTTAAAACACTTTATCTTTCAAGCAATATGAAGTAACAGATCAGTAATCATTAAGTTAGCAAACAAGTGCAGATATACCAACACTCAAATATGTAGAATATCACCTAACTTGATGACTAATCTGATTTTCCTATACAGGTTGGTTAAATAAAGGTAAGCCTAGAAATCGAAGTAAAATTTAAGTAGAAAAAGAACCCTTTGCAGCATTTTTTTTTTCTACTTGGTAATTTCTCTTAACTAGGACTCTAATTTTCTACCCACAGTTTGCACTACTTCACCAAACACTAGAAAATGAAGTATTATATCAGTTTAACCTTTAAACAAATTCCTTTTACTCATGGAATTACCAAGCTTAAAGCAAAACAAGAAAACCAAAGCAAAAGCAAAGCCACCTCTTCTACCATAAAGGTGAGTTTGGCATTGCAGGAAACCAACCAGTGGGGCAGGTGGGCGGCCATGTGGTCTGAGAGCCGGCTGGGTGCTGAGGAGGGCCAGGTGTCTGCCCCAAAGGAGCATGCCTGTACCCCTGCCCCTCCCAGATAGGAAACAAGACAGTCAGTAGAATTCTTCATAATCCCATCACTCAAGCATCAACACTTCACATGTGAACACGCATGAAGTATCTTTTTATGTGGCCTGGTTCTTCGTTCCCAGTTCTCCCACTTATAGGAGTTCCCCTGCCAACCACTCTCCCACGTGCCTGGAGCCTGCACTAAGGCTGGCACTGCTCCTAAGACACAATCTGCACGCTCCTTCAAACTGCTACCAAATTTACCCCAACCTCAGCTTTTGCCTTTTACACCATTGTTGCCCTCACCAGCCAGCCAGAAGCCATAACCATTTTAATTTTTTCCTCAGACTCTGAAAACTCAGACTTGTTAGCAATTCCTTTCTTGCAAAATTGGGTCTGCTTGGCTGTTCCTCCAACATTTCCCACAAAGGCAGACTCACTAGTACCATAAAGTGCTGCTTTGAAACACCTTCAAGAGGACCCATTCCTCATTTTCAACTTAAAAACACAATAGTTTCTGGATACTATAAGAACAAAAGATTCTAATGTTATCAATTAAAGAAAAAGGATGTGTCTTTTGCTCTATTGACCCCTTCCTTCTTATTTTCTTTATTTAAAGATTTTATTTTTATTTATTAGTTAGAGACAGAGGGAGAGAGGGAGAGGGAAAGGGAGAGGGAGAGAAAAAGAGAGAATGGATACAACAGAGCCTCTAGCCACTGCAAACAAACTCCAGATGCATGTGCCAGATGTACATCTGGCTTACGTGGGACCTGGAGACTTAAACCTGTGTCCTTAGACTTTGCAGGCACGCATCTTAACCGCTAAGCCATCTCTCCAGCCCCCTTCTTTCTCATTTCTAACAAAGAAGTTAGGACAATTTCAGGCCCTAATTAGGAGGGATTCCAATCTCTTTATGTTAACTGAGTTTGGTCAGGGATCACCCCTCCCCCCACTTTCCACTTGTGATGGAGTCTTGCTATGTTGTCCAGGCTAGTCTCAAACTTTTGGACTCAAAACAATCCTCTGGCCTCAGCCTCCTAAGTGCATACTACTGTACCCAGATGGTCCTGGATCACTTTGTTTCTAAAATGAAAATAAGTCCTGTGCAGTTTCCACAGTGATCTGGCTTCATTTCATCAAATTACAATAAGCAGCCTCTGTGGTAGCTTTAGGCTCTGGCTGCGCAAAAGAACACTGCAGAAGACCTTAAGCTTTCCTGGCAGAGCTTTCAGCACTGACTGCTCTCCCCGTCCACTCCCTCCCTCCAGCCCCACATCATCGCGGCACACACAAGCCATTCCTTCACCCTATTCTTGGTGATACAGATTAGGTAAAAATACAGGAAGAAGCCTCAGTGCTGATTAACCCTATTCATAAAACCTACATTTCCCAGCTGCTACCGGAAAACAGCTGTTCTGAGCTGGCACCTCTGCAGAACTAAAGAAATGTTGACATTGGCCAACATCGGTACACTCTACACACTAAGCAAAAGTAACACTGTGCACTGTTTATACTAAGAACATCCTCTCTCTCTCTTTCTCTCTCTCTCTCTCTCTCTCTCTCTCCCTGGATTCTCTGAGATATAAGCTCATTTCCACACAGCTGTTTCCCCATCTTCTTAGATTTATTCTCAGGCAAACCTCAGGACCTGATACAGACATTCTTTTTCTGGACTTGTTCTTTGGATGCCCTTTTTGGTACTGATTTTTATTTATTAGAGGAAGAGAGAGACAGGGAGAGGGAGAGAAGGACAGAGAGAGAGAGAGAATGAATGGGTGCACCAGAGCTTTATGCTACTGCAAACAAACTCCAGATGCATACGTCACTTTGTGCATCTGGCTTTACGTGGGTACTGGGGAACTGAACCTGGATCCTTTGGCTTTGCAGGTAAGTGCATAAACTGCTAAGCCATCTCTCCAGCCTGTACCTGATTGTTTAAAACTTGTTTTTGTGTGGGGGCTCACAGGTATGCACATGTTATATATACCTATGGAGGTTAGAGGCAAACCTTGAGGCAATGGCTCTCTTCTTGCACCTTGAGACAGAGTTTGTCTTTTTTTTTTTTTTTGAGGTAGGGTCTCACTCTAGCTCAGGCTAACCTGGAATTCACTATGTAGTCTCAGGGTGGCCTTGAACTCATGGTAATCCTCCTACCTCTGCCTCCGAGTGCTGGGATTAAAGGCGTGAGCCACCACACCCGGCCTGTGTCTTGTTTTTTGCTGATGTAAAGGTCAGACCAGCTGGCCTGCAAGCTTCTTTCTCCCTGCGCAGTAGGCGCACTGGGGTGGCAGATGTGTGTGCAATTGTATTTACCATTTACATGGGTTCAAAGGACCTGAACTCTGGTTCTCAGGCTTGCATAGCAAGTGCTTCTAACCATTGAGCCTCTCCCCAGCATCAGCAAAGTGACTCCTGTTCCCAAGTACCAGGATTATAGCACATCTGGCTTTGTCCTGACTTTCATTATGCACTTCATTCTAATTTTGTTCTACATCATTTCCTGCTGGCAACATATATAGAGATCTGTGGGTGTGTACATGTTAAGCATTCTAATATGCTGTCAAAGAGGCCATACTCTATAGACAGTCGCATTTCGAGGACAAGAATGGAGCTGAAGCTGGACATGGTGGCACTTGTCTTTAATCCCAGCACTCAGGAGGTGGAGGGAGGAGGATCACTGTGAGTTCAAGGCCAGCCTAAGCCTACAGAGTGAGTTCCAGGTCAGCCTGGAAATAATAATGTAACTGAGTTGTGTAGCTATTTCCTTCAAATCGAACCATTCTGACCTGCAGGGAACAGCAGGTTCATAAGACCCAGGAAGCTAATGAAACTTACAATTCTCACCAAATCTCTAAGACTCAGGGAGCTTAGAAAGTTACCAGAATCACAAGTCAGTCGCTGGGGAGGAATTCCTTCCTACATGCTCAGGTACGAACCCCAACAAACTCAACTGCTTTGTTGGTCTGTCACCTGTAGACATTTTGTTCGTGTCTCCCTATAAAAAGTCATGAAACAAATGTCATACAGAAATGCTCAAGTGTCCTTTAAATAGGCATGACCATGAATGCAGCTTTCCTTGGAGTGATCTGACCACACTGGCTTATAAAGGTGACTCTAGGAAGAGCTACTGCAGTATCACGTGGAAGGCACTGGCCCTTTGACCATGACATGACCTTACACAGGGTCACACACAAACTCAAATGTCTGTAGGGCTAGACAGATAGCATTAACTATGTCAGGCCACCAAGACAAGTGCTATGTTAGTAAGCAGAAAGTGACACACTGAGAAAGACACTCCTCCTGGGGGAGAGAAGCAGGCACATCTCAGTGCTTGCAAGGATACACCACTTGTGGTATGTTTTCAAGCGTCCTTTATTTTGAGTGCCTAGAAATTCAGATCTTTATGGGAAACCAACATTATAAAATGTTGAGAACTAATGCAAATTTACATTCATCATACACAGCTTTGGTGTGGTGGTGCACATCAGGACTCTCAGGACTCAGGAAGCTGAGACAAGGGGACCGTGAGTCTCAGGCTAGCCTAGGCTACACAAGAAGACACTGTCTCACACCCTCAACCACAGAATCACTGTATCGGCTAAACACAATGCCAGGTCTATCCTGTGGGCCCTACTCTACAATCTTTGGCTCAAACAACTTAGGTAGCCCTCAGTTCACAATGAAATGGTGGGTTGGAGAGATGGCTCAACAGTTAAGGCGCTTGCCCACAATGCAATGGTATTTTCCCCCATGAGCATTTATGAGATTAAAAAATATAAAAATAATCTTTATTTTTAGATTCTTGTTCTAAGGATATGTTCCTGTGAAAGCCCTCCTGAGAACCATGAAACCTACTTTTGGCTGAATTATGTGTCTTCTAAATTCTTATCTTCTGAATTAGTAAGCTGTTTTTATAACTGCTCCTCTCCAAAGATTAAATCTTTTTAAGGATCAAGGCAAAATCAAACACAAAGCTTGCTCATATAAATATACTAACTTATTGCACATGGTGGCTCTTGACATCAATGACCATGAAATCTGAAAGAATGAAATGCTAATAACTTTTCTTTTTGAGATTTCCCAAGCTGCCTGCTGTGGAATGCAGGTCCCTCAGGTTGGTATGTCAGACAAGTACTTCTTAGGAAAGCTATAGATTCTCTTCTTTTGTTTAGGAGTTTCAAAGCACCAATTGATGAATTTAAGTAAAGATTTTTAAGGAGCTGGGAGTGTAGCTGAGTGGAAGAATGCTTCTTTAGCAGGCAGGAAGCCCTGGGTTCAAGCACAGTATTGAAATTAAAGAAAAAAAGACTGGAAGGAAATGTGTGAACAAGAATCTGTTTAATGTTTTTTTTAAGCCAGTATTTTCAAGGCTTTTGTTTTTTTTTTTCAGAACATCTATTAATGTCCAAGCTTCCAGTAATACTGCTGGGAAATGGCTCAGCAGTTAAAGGCACTTGCTTGCAAAGTCTGCTGGCCTGGGTTCAATTCCTCAGCACCCATGTAAAGCCAGACACACAAAATGGTGCATGCATCCAGAGCTTGTATGCAGTGCAAGAGGCCCTGATGCATCCATTCTCTCTCTGCTCACAAATTTTAAAAAATTTTTAAAAAGAAATTAACTTCAAATGATTAAGAGAAAATTTAATATTAAAAAATTGAGGAGCCGGGCGTGGTGGCACACGCCTTTAATCCTAGCACTCAGGAGGCAGAGATAGGAGGATTACCGTGAGTGCAAGGCCACCCTGAGACTACATAGTGAATTCCAGGTCAGCCTTGGCTAGAGTGGGACCCTACTTTGAAAAAACCAAAATAAAAATAAATATAAATAAATAAATAAAATTTTTTTAAAAATTGAGGGGTACTGGGGAAATGGCTTAGCAGTTAAGGTGTTTGCCTGCAAAGCCTAAGGACCCCAGTTCAATTCCACAGGACCCACATAAGCTAGATGCACGGGGGCACATGTGTCTGGAGTTCGTTTGCAGTGGCTGGAGGTCCTCGCACACCCATTCTCTCTTCCTCTCTGCCTCTCTCCCCTCTCAAATAAATAAAGAAATAAAATATTTAAAAAATGGAGGGGGGCTGGAGAGGTGGCTTAGTGGTTGAGGTGCTTGTTGGTGAAGCCTAAGGAGCCATGTTCATCTCTCTTCAGATCCCATGTAAGCCAGACACACAAAGGTGATGCAAGCACAAGGTTGCACATGCACACTAGGTGGTACAAGTGTCTCTGGAGTTCAATTGCAGTGGTTGAGGCCCTGGTGCACCAATTCTATCTCTCATTCTATCTAAAAAAAAAAAAAAAAAAAAATTAGGACAGGGTCACATGTAGTCCAGGGTGGTCTAGACCTCCTGATCCTCCTGCCTTTGCTTCCTGAGTATTAGTATTACAGAAATGAGTCTCCATGCTCAGATAATTTTTGCTATCAACAAAGAACAAAATAACTATAGATCTAAATATAAATTAAAATTTCATCTTCTTAAAATTAAAGGTTATTAATAGGAAAATATAGGCCAAGGGTTATGGAAAAAATCATGAAATACAGTATGAATCATTTCTCTAGACTGAAAGGCATGTAATATCACTGGCTAAGAAGAAACTTCAATGAAAATTTACAAAAGCTTTCATGTTTAAATATAAAACTGCATTTTTGCATTTTGTATCTTTAGTAACAGAATAAAAGAAAATAAGAACAGGACTTCAAGTTTTTGAACATGACCTACCTTCCCTATAGTTCTAGAATTCTCTGGTTAGACCATAAGAAAGCATTTAAATATTCATTTATCAATAATGTTTTTTGGAGGCTTATTTTCAACATCTCACCCTCCATTTCATTCCTTCTCATTTCCACCTTAGGTAAACACCCACCATGTGAACATCCTACTGCCTGGTGCTGGCTTCCATCTGCTCATGCCAAAGCAATTCTAAGAGACAACAGTGCAACCTGACGGTCAGCTCAGGTGCCCGAGCCAAGCCTCCCTCCAGCCAGCTAGCTGGCTATTTGGTAGCACAAGGCTGTAGCTCAGATACTGTCCCTCACCATCCTCTTTCTGATTTCCTTTTTCTTCTTTTCAAATTCCTACTCAGGCTCTTTGGGAAAAAGACTATTTTTCTCTCTAATCCTGCAACAATCCCTTCACTCTACATGAACCGGAAAGACAATAGTGCAGAACCATCAGGACTGCTCTCCACAGAGAGTAGCAGCATCCCAGCTCATCCCCACAGCTAGGATGAGTCAGCTAAACCCAGGTCAGCTGACTTACAACAGTTCAGTGGTAGTAGTGATGAACTCAGACCCACCCCAGCTGTCAGCAATTCTATTTTAAATACCACAGACCTCACACATGAGTAGAGTGCACCAGCAGTATCAGAAATTATTCATGGTTTGTAAGGTATCTTTACCCTTTTCATGGTGTAAGAGATTGTTTTAACCTTAGCCACCAAAGCTAGCAGCCACAGTAGCAGTATGTGTGGTTGGGACTTTTTGTTTTGTTTTTCGAGGTAGGGTCTTGCTCTAGGTCAGGCTGGCCTCGAACTCATGGTGATCCTCCTACCTCCACCTCAAAAGTGCTGGGATTAAAGGCATGCACCACCACACCTGGCTTGGTTGGGACTTTTCAAAACACATTCATATTTGGTATTTCATTTTGACCTAACTTTTATCTTACAAACCAATTATAACAGAGTTTAGATGCTATTATTCTCAAGAGATACTCTACCCAGTGAAGAGGAAAAAAGAGATGCCCTCCCAGTATCTCCTGGGACCAGTAGAGAGAAAGGAACCTGATAGATGATCACAGCCTTTGGCCTGGATAAGACTTCTGCATTTTGGGTAGCTCTGGGGCCACAGGCAAAAGGCCATAACTCTTACATTGATGATTTCTCAGATACTAGAAGGCTTCCAAGTCCTCATCTAAAGAGCCAGGATTTGTTCTAGATAGGCTGCCAAAAATAATTCTGTGAAATGCTATCGTGTTCTCCCAGGACGTACCACATTCCCCATCAGGTTTAGAGAATAGTTCACGTACAAAGGGTAAGCCTTGCTACCTGCACTGAGCTGCAGAGCTCACCTGGTGCAAAGGTGTACAGTCCCCACATGACCTTCAGCTACTGATGAACAACGCCAGCATTGCATTCTGTGTACTCTCTCATGAGGGCACTCAGTGCAGAAACTATAGCACAAATCCTTATGCATATCCTCCCACTATAGTTGATTTAATCAAGCCATTAGCAATTAACTGCTACAGCCAGAATACCCAAAGTCAACACTTCCTATAAAGGCTCTACTGATAGAAACATGTGAACAGTCGCCCCCTGATAACTCCCCACTTCAAATACTTCTTCACTTTCTATGTGAGTGTCTGTAGTTCAAGTTCCCAGTCACATGGCCATTTCCCTCCCTTAGACTTCAGGTTCCTCCAAGGCTGAGACCTACACCTGCATGAGCTGCAGTTGCCCAGTAAAGTGATCATCCCCCAGTGAAAGGCCATGTACAGATGAAGAACAGCTTCCCTTCTTGTTTTTCGTGTTTTTAGTTATTTAGACAAGTTGTCACTGGATAGCCCAGTCTATCCTTTAGCTCAGCATCCTCTTCCTTCAGCCTCCTGGTGCTGGAATTACAGCCATACACCACTGTGCCTTGCTCAGCCGCTGCCCTTCCACAGCTCCCAGGTAACACTGTTCACTCTACTGAGTTCCACCTTCAAGGGTCACAGTGTTCTGTTGGTCACAAGTGGGTGCTCTAGGACTCAGACTTAATCAGCTCAAATTTCTGGTGTCAACAAGACACCAAGTTAATCACAAATAACCAGAATGACCTAAGGCTCACCATCATGGCTGATGCTGTGAGATCAGGATGAGGACCAACTGCTTTTGAAAAGCAAGAAGTACTAGTACCTTGTGCTATATGCATTTTCCATATCACGCTTCAACTTCATTACAACCATGTGCTATAAAGCTCATTTCTGCTTTAGAAACAAGGCATCAAAGGATCAGAAAAAAATGAAATCACTTCAGGACTGAAATTCATGTTATCTGATTCCACACACACAATGCTGTCCACTCACAGGTTCTCTGGCTTTCCTGGTGGGCCAAAGATGCAGTCTTACCAGTGATGAAGTAACTGTTCTCTCCAAACTCAATCTGCCTATCTTCAATACATTAAGAAAAGACCAATAGCAGTTAAGAGTGGTAGAGTTCAGTAGTAGAGTACTTGCCTAGAATGCCCAAGGTCCTGCATACAATCCTTGGCACTGACAAAAAGAAGAAAACAAACTGGCCAGTAGACTTTTCTTAGACCAACAAAGCTGTTAGAAAATCTCAAGAAAGGGCTGAGAGATGGCTTAGTGGTTAAGCGCTTGCCTGTGAAGCTTAAGGACCCTGGTTCAAAGCTTGATTCCCCAGTACCCATGTAAGCCAGTTGCACAAGATGACGCATGTATCTGGAGTTCATTTTCAGTGGCTGGAGGCCCTGGTGCACCCATTCTCTCTCTCTCTCTCTCTCTCTCTCTCTCTCTCTCTTTCTCTCATTCTCAAATAAATAAATAAAATTTTTTTTTAAAATCTCAAGAAAGAATGATTTGGCTATTTTAACCTCTAAGTGCATAATCTCAAGCAATTTTGTACCCAAGCTACATAGTTTAATCCAATGTCTACTTGCATGTGTATTTTCAGATCCAAGGTGCTAGGGCAGGATGTTATTATTGGCATGTGGATTACTAAAGCCCTGAGGAGTTTACACATAAAGTTCATGTTACCCAAGTGTCTCCTGAGAAGAAGCCTGTTCTTTGAGCGCTTTGTGGAGTGACTAATTCCACAGAAATTTGCATGAGCATCAGCCCCAAAGCAGGTCTGTAAAATGTTGCATTGAATAATATATTACACAAATTTACATATTGTAAGATGCCCTAGAACGTTGGTATGTTACTACTACAGACTATTTCTCAAATGGTTTGGAAATATGAAACTTTTCAATAAAGGAGAAAATTTATATAAAATGCACAAAGCAAATACTCAATAAATGGCACCTATTACTGTTGGGAGTTGTCTATGATGCTGTCAAGATAGTTTCTGATAGGTGCTCTTTAGAAAACACTGTGCTAGACACTAAATACAATCTCTCAAGGGACAGCATCGACTGCATTCCATTTAGCAAACTGGATGTGCAACAACTTTTAGATCTCTCTGGAAAAGGAATATGGCTTCCACAGACTAACACCCTACGAAACTCTGGACCCACATAAAAATCCAGAAACTAAGAGCAAAACATAGTGTTTATTATGAATAGGAGGCACTTTTCTTATTTCAGAGGAAGAATTCATTCTTTGGAGCAAGTTCTGTGGTAGGAGGCTCCCAAATCATGAATTTAAACTAAGACATCAAGGAACAAGTAAGTAAATCAAGAAGATCAGAGATGCCAAAGATCTCCCAGGTGGGAGCGTGTGCCAGTGTGGCAACATGATGAGATGCCTCAGCCAGGAACTTGTAAGATAGACACAACACGAGAGTTGACTGGGCTAAGATAAACTTAGAGTTAGGGGTTAGGAGGGATTAGGACAAAAACGAAATGATCTTGAAAAATACACCATAAACAAAAAGACTGAAGCAGTCAGTCAAGGCCCTCGGTAACTTAGCCTTTACCTATTTTTCCTAATTTAATTTTTTGGTGCTCTTTTTTTTTTTTGTTTGTTTGTTTGCTTTTAGAGAGGGCCTTTCTATGTAGCCCAGGCTAGCCTCCAACTCATGATCCCCCTACACCAGCTCTTGAGTGTGGAGAGTACATATTTTTTGAGTTTTAAGTGGATGACTGTGTTGCCTGAGAAATAACCCGAAGATTTTGCAGAAACATGCTTCAGTGAGTAATAGTTTTAAAATACACAACAACATCAATCTGTCAGATTTCAGGATATAATTGTGAAAAGGAAAGGAGAAAACTTCTCTGATACTCCTTCCAAGTTGTTTCCTGTTCCACACCTGTGGCCAAAGTGTTCTAGAAGGGAAGGATCATTAATCTTTCCTCCTCTGCCTCTGTTCAGTGCCTACCTCTGCCGGACTCTTCCAGGCTTCTTACTCTGTATGCTTGTAGTTAAAGGTTCAACTTCAGTTTATTCATATATGCCTAAAGTAGAGTCACCATGATGGGAGGGACCACTGTGCACAGTCTGCCTGCTTCTGGGAGGCCTGGGACATGTGAACTGTAGAATGACCCTACCTGGAGGAAGAAAAAGATCACAGACCTAGGGGCTTCGCAATGACTTCTGCTTTTGTCAGTTTTTCTTTCTGTTCTTTGTAAATAAAGAGGCAATCTCATATCTCATAGCAAATACAGTTGTTTTTTTTTCTGCCATCTTTCAGGACTAAATCTATATCCAGAATAACTTAAATAGAATCATTTAATGTAAAGTAGTTATTGACTAAAAATAAGTCCTTAATATGTCCTGAAATCCATTAATTTGGGATTCTTTTGAGTTTAAGAAGAAAGCACAACCCTAGACAAGACAGATTAGAGCGCACAACAGTATCAAGTTCTGCATTAGGAAAAAATCTAATTGATCTGACCCACTCCAAGGGAGAGGTATTTGAGCTGAGGTAAAGAAATAAGGCAGCATAATAAGAGGAAAAGATGATGACATCCAAACAGAAGCGAGACTAATTGGAAACAAGGAAGGTACTCAATGGGGGGTTGGATTTGAGATGGGGAGGGCGGGGGTGGGATGGGAATTATGTTTTACTCATGGAAGCTGTCAATAAAAAATGGGAGAAAGAAAGAAAAAGGAGAGAAAGAAAGAAAGGAGGGAAGGAGAAAGAAGAAAGAGAGAAAGAAAAGAAAGGAAGGAAGGAAAGAAGCAAGCAAGCAGGACAAAGGATAGAAAATCTTCAAGGCCCTCTTGAAATGTGGTATATCTTCAAGGAGAAATCAGAAAGAAAGAAAGAACAGAATGAGGACACTGGGCTCCTGAAGGTAAAAAATGAAAGCCACCAGCCCAAGCATGGGGCCAGGGAAGATCCACAGCCGAGCTACATAAAGCTGCAAAGAGGGGGACAGAGGCGCTGGAACCCAGAGTGAAACTGAGTTCATTTAAATGACAGGTGATGGGGCCATGTGTTTTCCATTCCAAGTTTTATTCTAAGTAAACCTGGGTCAAAGAGATGTCTGGTCACCATCCAGCATTCATCACACTGCAGAAAGACTGCTCCTCCCCAGCTCAGAAAATAAACGCTGTGATAAGGTGGAAAGTTGAAGAAACACAAACAATGAACATTAGTTTCCCCATAAACATTTCCAAAGTAGTTAATGACACATATTGTTTACAAAAGTCCTTCGAGCCAAGGGAAATACATGACTTTATGATGAAAACACTGAAAAGCATTGGTGCTACCTCCACACCACCTACATCTGTAATCACTGAAATTTGCTCCTCTCTCAAGACATGTCTTGTCCAGGTGAGAGCTTCACCTTATCCTCCCTTCCACTGCAGAGCTTGTGACAGGCACCTTCCAGGTACACAGCCTGTCTGTTCACCTCATTTCTTCACCTTAGTTCAACAGCCTCTTCTCTACTGTGGGCAGAATTACTTCAATGGCCTTTGCCCTTTTATGTTTGTTTGTTTTGTTTTTCGAAGTAGGGTCTCACTCTGAACTAGGCTGACCTGGAATTCACTACGCAGTCTCAGGGTGGCCTCGAACTCATGGTGATCCTACCTCAGCCTCCTGAGTGCTGGGATTAAAGGTATGCACCACCACGCCTGGCTTTGGCCTTTGCCTTTTTATATATAACATAAATAAAAATGTACTTGTTTTTTTTTTTGAGGGAAGGTCTCACTCTACCCCAGGATGATCTGGAACTCACTCTCTAACCCTGACTGGCCTCAAACTCACAAAGATCCTCCCACCTCAGCCTCCTGAGTGGTGTGATTAAAGGAGTGCACCACCTCACACTGCCATAAAATATATTTGTAATCCTCTCCTACAATGTAGGCCTAATTCAGCCTTAATCCTTCCTACTTCACTCCTACTCTCCTCCCACATGGCAAGGACTTCTCTGAAGGTTGGCTATCATCTTTCAGACATCCGACTGCCATATCTGGTGGAAATGAAATTTTTTCTTTAGTTTAATTTTATTTGAGAGAGAGAGAGAGAGACAGAGAGAGAGAGAGAGAGGAAAGCGCCACTGCAATTGAACTCCAAATGCATATGCCACCTTGTGCATCTGGCTTACGTGGGTACTGGGTAATTGAACCTGGGTTCTTAGGCTTTACAGGCAAGCACCTTAATAAGTGCCCCCCTTTTTTGAGATAGGGTCTCACTCTAGCCCAGGCTGACCTTGAACTCATGGGTGATCCTCCTACCTCAGCCACCTGAGAGCTAGAATTAAAGGCATGTGCCACCATGCCTAGCATTTTCTCTTCTTTATTTCCCATTTTATTCCCTCCTGTATGTGTGCTGTGTGTAGGTATGTTTATATGTGTGCACATCAGAGACAACCTTGGGCATCATTCCTCTGATCCACCATCTGCCTCTGTTTGAGACAGGGTCTCTCAATGCCTTAGCTTGCCAAGTGGGCTGGACTGCATGGCCAGCAAGCCCCAGGGATTCTCCTTTCCCCACCTCCGCAGTGCTGGAATTGTAAATGTGCACCACCATGCCCAGCATCTTTGCTAGGCTCTGAGTATCAAACTCAGACTGCTATGGTTGTGAGGCAAGCACTCTGCCGCCTGAGCTGTCTCTCAGGCCATAGTACAAATTTTCTAATCTCACAGTACTCCAAAGAGATGTCAATCCTTTCAGATATGCCATTTATTTAGATTGCACATGTCTAAGTCAGTCTTCATGTCTCCCACATCATACACAGCCACTCTGTTAAACAGAGTTCAAAGGTAACACAAGTTCCCTATTTTCCCCATCTATTGTTTCCTCACCTAGATAGCTACTCTATTCAACACTATCACTGTTGTAATAAAAATATGGCAATGGGCCCAGAACTTGATAATTAAAGTGATACTTTCACACTGGCTAAAATCCTTATTTCCTTTTCAACATTCACTTCTCTCCTATGACTCAATATCACCCCATTCTGTAGCCATGATCTCTTATCCATGAACTCTGTACACAGCACATTTGTTTACAGTTTAAGCCCCACATTCTCTGTCCTTCCCTCCTCCAGAACTGCTGGAACCATCCATGTCAGAGTACAAACTCTTGTCTTTGGTCTGACATAATGTCAGAAACCAGCTGCCAAAGCCACCAAGAGCATTGTTTACCTCAGTTCAGAGTTACTGAGTAGGAATCAGCTTATCAGGGCTGTAAACTAGATGGCAAGGACACATTTGTTTACCTGTGGCCCAAAGTGTAGCATGAAATTTGAGTGATTTGTTATAGCTTCTCATTACCAGAAAGTCAGCTCTACACAGCAAGGTCAACCCAGGTAAGAGGATCTTAGTTTCCCGCAGCCCCATGACAAGAGGGGTCAGCTGGTCAACTGCATATGTGCTCTGGAAAAGCACCAGATGGCTGCATATTACTTACCGGTTTGTCCTTAATGGTGGGGCTGGACACACACAGGTACAGTTTCCCATCTTCCTCTAGGCAGGCATCTATTAAAGCTTGCACTGAACTCTCCTCCTGGAACAGCAGAAAGGCATAGCCTTGTGGGGAACAAAAACAAAAGTGTTGAGGAGGAATCAGTACATCAAACTCAAAACACCAGTCAAAGAAAACATTATTTACAGATGACATGATAGTTCACACCTAGAATCCCAGCACTCAGGAGGCAGTAGTACTGCCACAAGTTTGAAGCCAGCTTGGGTTACAGGATGAGACCCTATGTTAAAAAGAAAAACAAGCCAGGTATGGTGACACACACCTTTAGTCCCAGCACTTGGGAGGCAGAGGTAGGAGAATTGCTGTGAGTTCGAGGCCACCCTGAGACTCCATAGTGAATTCCAGGTCAGCCTGGGCTAGAGCGAGACCCTACCTGGAAAAGCAAAGCAAAATAAAACAAAAGAAAAGCAAATGTTGCATCATTTTAAACAAATTTTTACTAAAGTATAAGACATTGATGTGGGGCACAGGGACTTTAGATCCTCATGTGCCAAGTACTGTGTTAAGTGCTCACATGCTTCATGAGCTGAGCTAGCTGAGAACTCCCACATGACCTTGTTTAATTCTTATAACTATTCATGGGAGCAAGTTTAGAACACCTCTCTGGATTTCCACAAATCATAAGTCTTGTCATCACTGATGAGAACAGGCAGACTCAGAATGGGGCCAAACCACAATTCACAGCCAGAAAATAAGCATCATTTGTCCTCCAGTTTCCAGCAAGCAACAACCTTGACTCGTGCACAACACGCCGGGACTGCAAAAATACTGTGCTAAGGAAAAGAAGCCAGACAAACTACCGTGTCCACAGGAGGCAAATCAAGACAAATAATAGACTAATGACTTCCTATAAGTAGAAGGGCTGGTGGCGGGGGGATAGGAACAGGGTTTCTTCTTGCAGTAGATTTTCTAGAACAGATACTGACAACTATGAGTTGTACATTGTCTATGAATGTACAGAAAAACCAGTGAGTTGCACATATTAATTGGTGAACTGTATGGGATATGAAGTACATCTCACCTAATTGTTTAAGTTTACAGAGATTTTATTAGATTCCAGACAAATTTTAAAAGAAAGCAGAACTCTTGCCAGAGGAGCCAAGACAAGAATTTTTGGAAATGGAAAAGCCCAGAGCTTAAGAGAAGGAGGTAGGAATATAGAGCTCTTGCCCAAGCAATGACAAGAAAGAGTTGTGAAAAATAGGAAAGCCCGCCTCTAGTGCCCACTTAGAACCTTTTCTACGTCTGGTTGAAGCTGAATTGATCAGTCCCAAAGCTTCAACACAGGGGATCAGGTTTACTCCTCCCAGGAATCCAGGAGAGGGAGCTATTCTAGGAAAGGGGAACTCCTTCCTAAGAAGCAGATCTAGGGAACTCCTAGAGAAGCCAGATCCTCCTCTAACAAAGCTACATTTTTTAAAAAATTTTTATTTATTTGAGAGTGACAGAGAGAGAAAGAGGCAGATAGAGAGAGGCAGAGAATGGGTGCGCCAGGGCTTCCAGCCACTGTAAACGAACTCCAGACGCATGTGCCCCCTTGTGCATCTGGCTAACGTGGGTCCTGGGGAATTGAGCCTCGAACCAGGGTCCTTAGGCTTCACAGGCAAGCGCTTAACCGCTAAGCCATTTCTCCAGCCCCACAAAGCTACATTTTTAAAAAGCTCAACAAGGGCTGAAGATATGGCTCAGCAACTAAAGGCACTTGCTCCCAGCCTGTTAACTCAAGTTCAATTCTCCATCATCTGCATAAAGTATACATCTGTAGTCCCAATGTGACTAAGGCAATGGGACACAGACCAGGAAAATCCAGAAGCTCACAGGCCGGCTAGGCTGGTGCCCACAGTGGCAAAACAAGAGAGACCTTGTCTCAAAAGAAGGTAATAGTAGAAGACTGACATCCCAAGGTCATCTTCTGACCCCCACATGGGCGTGTACACACACACACACACACACACACACACACACACACACACAGCTCACAGCTCACAGTGACTATGTGTTTTTACATGCTACTGTTTCTGTAAGGAATACTTTTTTGTCAGAATAGACAATTCTAGAAACATCAGTATTAAATGCAGGATTTTCCATGGACATTGCTGGGTTTCCTTCTTTTTTTTTTTTAAGTGGGCGTACGTGTGTGTGTGTTTTCTTTGATTTTTGTTTCTTTTTGAGATGTAGTCATGATAAAACTGGCTATGTAGTCCAAGCTGACCTAAAATATCTGATCCTCCTGCCTCAGCCACTTGAGTGCTATGATTACAGGCATGGGCCTCTCCATCCAGCCTGCAGTATGCTTTTTTTTTTGGTTTTCTGAGGTAGGGTTTCACTCTAGCCCAGGCTGACCTGGAATTCACTATGTAGTCTCAGGGAGGCCTCGAACTCATAGCGATCCTCCTACCTCTGCCTCCCGAGTGCTGGGATTAAAGGCGTGTACCACCACACCCGGCTTATGCTTTTTAATTGACATAATAATTACATAAATTTGTAGGGTACAACTTGATTATTTGATAGACAATCCCCAGCACCAAAAACTAAAATAATATATAATAAATTATTGGGAACTGGAGATAATCACTGACAAAATCAGTCTTTTAAAGTTATATTCAGTAACTTTCACTGATTGTTAAAAGTGGAACACAGGAATGGAGACATGGCTTAGCAGTTAAGGTGCATGCCTGAGAAGCCAAGGGACCCAGGTTTGATTCTCCAGGTCCCACATAACCCAGATGCATATGGTGGTACATGCGTCTGGAGTTCATTTGCAATGGCAAGAAGCCCTGGTGTGCCATCCTCATTCTCTCTCCCCCTCTAGCTGTCTCTAATAAATAAATAAATAAAAATAAAATCTTTATGGCTGAAGGGATTGCTTAGTGGTTAAGGCATTTGTCTGCAAAGCTAAAGGACCCAGGTTCGATTCCCCAGGACCCACATTAGCCAGATGCACAAGGGGGCACATGCGTCTGGAGTTCGTTTGCAGTGGCTGGAGGCCCTGACATGCCCATTCTCTCCCTTTCTCCCTCTCTGTCAAATGCATAAATAAAAATACATATTAAAAATCTTTTTAAAAAAGTGGAACATAATATAGACTATGAGAATGCTAAAATGAGTAAGATCAGAGTCCTGCTGCCCAGCAACTTGTGTAGCCATTAATTTAGACAATTAACTACTCACTACCAAGCTGAGGAAAATGGACAAAAAGTGCCACAGGAAGCCAGAGGAGCAAGGACTCTGACTTGGGAGGACCAGAAGACTTCAAAGAAGAGAGGGGAGATTCTGAAGGCAGGCTTTGGTGCTTGCTGCACACTGGCATTCGTGAGTGGCAGCTAAGCAAAGGCTTCTCATGGGCTCATCTAAGCTGGAGCCCACAAGATTTAGCCTCTTCACAACACTCACAGCTTTGCTGTCTCATCTGTCATCCCCACTGCCAGTCCTGCTACCGAACACAAAGGGAGCCATCGCCAATACTGCTCTCCTCTGGTGCACTGTGTGCCAGAGTGGTGTAAACGGGGGAGAAGCTGAAGCAGCCCGTAAATACAGGAGATTCTCACACAGCAAACAAAGGTGTTTAATTCATAATCAGGTGGCTAGGAATCAAATTTCTATGTGGTTCTGGGCAGGTAATATCCTCTCATAATGACAGTAATGAAATAACAGTGAACATGGTTATTCTGTTTTTTTTTTTTTTTTTTTGTAATTCTTTTTATGAGAGAGAGCGAGCAAGAGAGAGAATTGGTACACCAGGGCCTCCAGCCATTGCAATCAAACTCCAGACTCGTGTGTCTTGTGCATTTGTGTCACCTTATTTGTCTAGCTTATGTGAGACCTGCAAAGTTGAACATGGGTCCTTATGCTTCACAGGCAAGTGTCTTAACTGCTAAGCCATCTCTCCAGTCCTGTTTTTTGTTTTCTGTTTTTGTGGCCCAGGCTGTCCTTGAACTCACAGTGAGTTTCCCAGCTCAGCCTCCTGAGTACTGGATTTAGAGGTATGCACCACCATGCCCAGCTTGAATATGGTTATTCTTTTTTAGTCTTTTCTCCATCTCTTCATCCACTGTACAGAGCTCTCAAGTACAGAAAGCAGAGGAAGGCCACCTACTGCACAGCACATTAGACAGTGGCCAATAAAGCAGGCAGAAGGGATGAATGGGAGGGGAGGTAATGCCAAGAGATCACTGACGTGGTAGGGCTTCTGCTTTCTGGGCTGTGCTGCCAGGCTAGATAGGTCAAAGGTTATAGCAAGTGGCTAGACAGAAAAAGAATTGCAAAAGCAGAAAAGATAATACCTCATTTATGTGCATCTTATCTATTTTGTAAGCAGTATTAAACTATTACCAATTCCTAAGGAATCTGTTGGAAAGTCAGTGTTCTCATTTAACGTGAGAACATTAATTCTCCTTGCCAAAGAGACTATGAGAGATAAACAAGCTTAAAATGTATCACAAAAGGACGCTCTCAGCAGGTTCCCTAAACTTCCTGCCACTCTCTCAGGGTTAAATTCTGGCACAGCTCTTCCACAGTGGACATAAGAAGCATACACTGGACATCCTGCTCTTCAAGAGAAGCCTGTCTGTTTATACATTATATACAGCACATCAAAAAGGCCTGGTGCTGGGGTATGCTCAATGTGCTGGGCTTTCTCTACCGTGTCACCTCTGGAATGCCTCCAAGTTGACTGCCTTTTTCTTCCACACCATTGCCACCCTCTGCCATCTTCTACATAAGGCCAGTTTTGAGTTGACCTTGGGCATCAGAGGAAAGGGAGGTTGTCTTCCCATAGCAGCTGAATCATTACTATTAGAGCATATAAATGTTCCTGTGGCCTAACTCCTAGGCATACAAATCTACGAAGGCTGTGGGAGTCATGAGTAAAAGTCTGTTCCAAACATTACCAAGAGAAAGAAAGTATATACAAACACTTCCACCATTCTCAGGGAATGGTCTATAATTGGTTATCATAGGCAACCAGTTCCTTCCTCCGCCTCCTCTCTTCTTTTTCTCTTGAGATGGGATTCCACTAGGCCCGGCTGGCCTCAAACTTGCTATGCAGCTCCTGATCCTTCTTGCTCGTACCTCCCAAGTGCTGAAATTACAGACACAGCCACCATGTCTGCCTGATATTGAGAAATGTAGGCCCAAAGTAAACAAAGTAGTAAAAAAAAAAATCCCCTTAAGGATAAGGTCAGGGCTGGAGAGATGGCTTAGTGGTTAAGGAGCTTGCCTGTGAAGCTTAAGGACTCAGGTTTGATTCTCCAGTACCCACATAAGCCAGATGAATAAAGTGGCACATGCATCTGGAGTTTGTTTGCAGTGGCTAGAGGTCCTGGTGCACCCATTCTCTATCTGCCTTTCTCTCTATCTCTTTCTCTGAAACAAACAGATAAATAAAATATTTTTTAAAAAAAGAATAAGGTTAGCTGAGCATGGTGGCACACATCCATGATCAATCCTCAGGAGACAGAGGCAGAAGACTGAATGTTTGAGGCTAGTCTGGTCTACATAGTGAGTTCCAGGCTTGTCAGGCCTACATAGCCAGACCCTGTCTCAAAAATAAAGAGAAGAAAAGAATAACAAGTTTAATACAAAGTGAAAATTAAATCAATGATTTACTAAAAGGTAAATTCTACATGGAATGATGAAAACAATTTTGAACCAGGAGTCAGGAGGCTGGATTTGGGTACAAGTCCTAACATTCATGAGTTGTGTGATAATGATAGCTAGCAGCTAATATTTACTGAGCACTTACTATACACTAAGCACTGACCTAAGTGCCTTGTGATTTTTCACTTCATTTTCATAGCCTATGAGGTAGACACCATTTTTAATTCTGTTTTACAGTTCAGGAAATTGCAAGGTGACTAAGTGGCTTGTTTAATGTCATCCAATAAATGACAGAACTGTGAACTTGAATACTAAACATTTATGAGTCTCAGGTCATTTCTTTATAAAATGAACATATCTGTCTGGATTAGTTTACAGAGATGGGAATATTAGGTTGTAATAATATACATAAAGATGCTTTGTAAATTGGGGTGTCATGAAAGTGTTGACTTTTTAATTTTTAAAATTTACTTTTAGTTTGTTTTTTTGAGGTAGGCTTTCGTTCTAGCCCAGGTTGGCCTGGAGTTCACTATGTAGTCTCAGGGTGGCCTCAAACTCATGGTGATCCTCCTACCTCTGCCCACCAGGTGTGGCTGTTAATGTGTCCACCATACCTGGCCCTTTGGGCTTTTTTTTTTTTTTTTTTTTTTAGGTAGCGTCTCATTCAGTCCAAGCTGACATGGATCTTACTCTGTAGTCCAAGCTGGCCTTGAATTCATTGCAATCTTCCTCCTACCCCTAGCTCCTGAGTGCTGTGGTTAATGGTTTGCACCACCATGCCTAGAAACTTTTTTATTTATGGTATTTCCAATTATTTATGTGGCGTGTGAAATTTAAGTTCAGTCATCGCATGTGGCCTGGAGGCTGGAGAGATGGCTCAGCAGTGAAGGCACTTGCCCGTAAAGCCCAATGACCTGAGTTTGACTCCCCAATACCCACATAAAGCCAGATGCACAGTGGTGCATGCATCTGGAGTTCCTCTGCAGTGGCTGGAGGTCCTGTTATACTCTCCCTTTCTCTCTGCTGGGTGTGGTGATGCATGCCTTTAATCCCAGCACTTGGGAGGCTGAGGTAGGAGGATCACTGTGAGTTCTAGGCCCCCTTGAAACTAATTCCAGGTCAGCCTGGAGCTAGAGCAAGATTCTACCTTGAAAAACAAACAAACAAACAAACAACAAAAAAAGAAAGAATGGCACATACTTTCTACTTTGCATTTACAAATATTTGGTGAATAAAATAAAATAATACAGATACTAAAGAAAAGCTCAAAGTTACTTGGCAAGCTGAAGGTTACCACAAACAATAAAGGGACTGAGCACACATTTTCATATATCATTAGCTATTTTCACCCAAAGAGAATGGACAGATATAGTATTAATTTTAACACATTCTCTGAATAAAAGCCAATTACACCTATGTTATAATAGAGTTTCTGTAATCATAACTTTGATGGCAGGTTCTAATAGTATGAAAGGCCAAAAATTAACTCCCTCCATTCTCCCTAATGCTGAGCCAGTTAACAGATACTGGATTATAAAATGCCTCCAGTTTCAGAAATGGTGATGTAAGAAGTGTGATGAGCTATGGGAGTGGGAGGCTTCAGCTCAGAGCCTGTCTGTGGGAGGAGTAGGTCATGGAGTGAACAGCAGAACTCATGGTCACTGCCACCCTCATGATCCTAGGCAACAGGCAGGATGGACAGAGGAAATTCCTTGCTTTCCCACTGGTGCCAAATAGGTCGGAAGAATAAGAGTACAGCAGTGAGGGATTTTTTTTCACACAAGCATGGAATGTCAGTGTGATTTTCTTAGAGAAAAAGGAACAGGAAGGTATGTAAGAGGGGTTTGGGGGGATTCTATTTTATTTGGCTAGGTTTTTGCAGGGTAAATTTAATTTAAAGGTTTGTTCTTTCAATACCTGAGAACACACTAAAATAACAAACTCTAAAATGTTCTTAACAACCCTTCCAAACCAAAGATTCCTAAAGTCTTAAGTACATACTTTTTCATATTACATTGTTTTAATACTTTATGACTAGTAAGAATAGCAACCCCTGCCAGGCCTACAACCACAGCTTGCAGACACTAAGTGTTCACAGTGTTTCAGGCCCTTTGCTAATAAGCGTATGTATTAGTGCATTCCACCTTGCAGTACCTGTATGAGGTAAACACATTTGTTATTATTACCACTTCACAGATGAAATCTTCAAAAGGTTAAAGGGAATTCTCAAATTCAAGCCTAAGGATTGTATTTGGGATTAAAATTCAAGCCAGATTCCAGAGCCCTCACTGTTACACACTCCTTTATACTGGCTCACCTAAGAATAACAAGATAAAAATGTCAATGTCAATGTCAATAGAAAGGAGTTGCCTTTATTTTATAGATGACAAAAGTCTTCAGTGATTATCAGCATGTCAGATAATAATAGGTCACATGTCTTTGAGCCCTATCATCTAGTAATTTTGATGAAATTAAACTAAGAGTAGCCCAAACAAGTATACCAGCACTCATGCTCTCACCCTTAGCCACAGCACACTGCTCTGCTGGCTGCTGCTTCATACAAGTGACAAGTAATTATTCACTACTTTTTTCACAAAGCCCTGACCTTCAAGAAAACGGAAGAATTGGGTGTGGTGGTGCACGCCTTTAATCCCAGTGCTAAGGAGGCAGAGGTAGGAGGATCACCATAAATTCGAGGCTACCCTGAGACCACATAGTGAATTACAAGTCAGTCTGGTCTGGAGTGAGACTCTACCTCGAAAAACCAAAATAAATAAATAAAAATAGAAGAGAAAAATTATTTAATTCCCTCTTTTCTTCAAAGAACTGGTTTACATGTTGCTTAAAATAAAGCACCTAAGGGGCTAGAGAGATGGCTTAGTGGTTAAGGCGTTTGCCTGAAAAGCCAAAGGACCTTGGTTCAATTCCCCAGAACCTAGGTAAGCCAGATGCACAAAGTGGCGCATGTGTCTGGAGTTTGTTTGCAGTAGCTGAAGGCCCTGGTGTACCCATTCTCTCTCTCTCTCCCTCTTTCTCTCGCTCTGATAAATAAATAAATAAATAAAATTAAAAAATAATAAAGCACTTAAGAAAGCAGACAACATATATTCATTAAAGCGCTAAGAAATCTGAGGCAAGCCTAGTGGTGCACATCTTGAACCCCAGTATGCGGGAGGCTGAAGTAGGAGGAACATCATGAGTTACAGGTCACCCGGGACTACAGAATGAGATGCTACCTCAAAAAAAAAAAAACAACAACAACAACAACAACAAAAAAAAAAAAACAGAGGGGCTGGAGAACTCAGTGGGTAAAGATGCTTGGTTGCAAAGCCTGTCAGCCTGGGTCTGATTCCCAGTACCCATGTCAAGTGAGATGCCCAAAGTGTTGCAAGTGTCTGGAGCTCCTACGTGGTGGCAAGAGATGCATCCTCTTGCAAAGAAATAAAAATACTTCTTAAAGAAAACAAGGGCTAGAGGAATGGCTTAGTGGTGAAGGCGTTTGCCTGCAAAGCCAAAGGACTCAGGTTCAACTCCACAGGACTCACATAAGCCAGATGCACAAGGTGGTACATGCATCTGGAGTTCGTTTGCAGTGGTTGGAGGCCCTGGTGCACCCATTCTCTATCTGCCTCTTCCTCTCGCTCTCTCTCTTTTTTCTCTGTCTCCCTCTCTCTCTTTCAAATAAATAAATAAAATATTGGTGATTTACATATGTCAAGTAACAAATACAAATGGCAAGGTAATTCCAGCTTGTGTGGCTGCATCCTGGTTTAAAGTGGTGGCAGACCAACAGATGGGTTTCTGCTCAAGTGAGAGCAGCCCCAGAAGGAAGGGTGCTTGGATAGGCAGAGGACTGTCCTCTCACAGAATCTAGACTCTAATTACCAATGACCTTCCTAGAGAGACCTCAAGGACGCCTCTCCAGTCAGAGCTGCCCGAGTTCAGTTTTTTTTTTTTTTTTTTTTTGAACACAAGCAGCCTGTTCCAAACATTCTCTTTAACCTTGGCTTTTGGGTCAGAGGACTTACCTGGTTTGCCTCAGGAAATCTGTCTGTGGAGTCATTTCAAGAGAGCTAAAATTATCTAGAAGTACAAGGCATGATGGTAGTCACCGAAGCTTACAAAGAGGAGAGAGTCAAAGAATCCTGCCTAGGAGAAACTAAGCTGTAAATAAATGATGAAGAAGATGAAAAGTGCTAAGCTGGGGGGATGTCCTGTAGAACACCGCACCGGAGCAGTTGTCCAAATATGAGGGAGTCACAGCAAAATCCATATCTAGCTTTTCCAGGAAGTAAGGGAATTGCAAGTTCAGGAGAGAGAACAGGCTGTGGCATGGAAAGGGCAAAGGGTAGGCTTGCTTGGAGAGCACTGAGCAGTTTATGAGTGAGAGCACAGGACTGGAAGTAAATGAACCATCTCATCAAGCCCTGTCGCTGCCTAGATAGCACTGCGGGTCTGTGACCCCAACCCTTACTCACTCTCCTGTTGGACTAGGACAGCTGAATGCCTACATGCCTCAGGCACTGCAGAGGCAAAGTAACAAGATCAAATCCTGGTCCTCTGTGAATTCACTAATACAAGGAAGTAAGTCATGAGAAATAAGGACACAGAAAACGCCAACCTAGAAACAATGCGTTAAAACCCCTAGGAATTACTTTTTTTAATATTTTATTTTTATTTATCTATTTGAGAAAGAGAAGCAGAGAGAGAGAGAGAGAGAGAGAGAGGGAGAATGAGAATATGGGCACGCCAGAGCCTCTAGCTACTGCAAAGGAACTCCAGAAGCATGTGCCACCATGTGCATCTGGCTTACATGGGTTCTGGGGAGTTGAACCTGGGTCCTTGGGCTTCATAGCCAAGTGCCTTAACTGCTAAGCCATCTCTCCAGCCCTAAGAATTTTATGTTTTATGATTATCTGTGTGTTGGTGGGGGGAGGAGAGAGGGAGAGAGAAAGAGAGGGAGTATATGGGTGTACATATGGAGGTCAGGGGACAACTCATAGTGTCAGTCCTTGCTATCTACTTTGAGGCAGGGTCTCAGTGTCTCGCTGCTGCGTGCAAGCCACTCTGGTTGGCTTGTAAGCTTCCAGGATTTTCATCTTACCTCCCATCTCATCACAGGAGCAATGATGGGATTATAGTCATTTACTACTGAATCCAATTTTATGCAGTTTCAGGGGACACAAACTCATGTGGGCATAGCAAGTGCTAAGCCATCTACTCAGCCCCTCTAAGAATTATTACTATTATTATTATTATTGGTTTTTCAAGGCAGGGTCTCACTCTAGCCCAGGGTGACCTGGAATTAACTATGTAGTCTCAGGGTGGCCTCGAACTCACAGCGATCCTCCTACCTCTGCCTCCCGAGTGCTGGGATTAAAGGCGTGTGCCACCACGCCCAGCTCTAAAAATTATTTTTAAGCATACTTTTAAAAGTTAAATTTAGGCTAGAGAGATGGCTCAACTGTTAAAGACACTTTTTATTTATTTATTTATTTTGCAAAGCCTGATGGTCTGGGTTCAATTTCCTAGCACTCATGCAAAGCCAGGTGCACAAAGTGGCACATGCATACAAGTTCATTTGTGGTGTCAGGAGCCCCTGGCATGCCCATTCATTCTCTCTCTGCCTCTCTCTCTTTCTCTTCCCTTGCAAATAAGTACATAAAAATAAAAAAAGATAGGGCTGGAGATATTGCTTAGTGGTTAAAGTATTTGTTGGTAAAGCCAAAGGACCCAGGTTCAATTCTCCAGTACCCACATACAGATATACAAGGTGTGCAAGCATCTGGAGTTCATTTGCAGTGGTTAGAGGCCCTGATGTGTCCATTCTCTAGCTGCTCTCTCTCTCTCAAATAAACCAATAAATAAATAAAATTTTAAAGAAAACAATATAGATAGATAGTTGAACTTTCTAGAATGAAGATGATGTGGACGGAGAAATATGGACTTTCTGTAAGTGGTGGCACAGGAGCCAGATCTGAATGCATACACAGGTAAAAACAAGGAGAGGGCATCCAAGGGGAGAAATAAGCCCAAGTTAAAAGGTAGAAATGGGGACTGGAGAGATTGCTTAGTGGTTAAGGTGCTTGTCTGCAAAGCACAAGAACCCAGGTTTGATTCCCCAGGACCCACGTAAGTCAGATGCACAAGGTGGCGCATGTGTCTGGAGTTCGTTTGCAGTGGCTGGAGGTCCTGGAGTGCCCATTCTCTCAGTTTGCCTCTTCTTCTGTATCTCTCTTGCTCTCTCTCTCTCTCTCTCTCAAATAAATAAATATATATTTTTTAAAAAGGTCAAGATAATTCGGGAAATGCATACTTGTTCAGGCCCGTGGATTCCTAAGCATTTCCCTTGGAGTCAGGACCAAACACATTTATTCCTTCCTTCCTTCTCTCTCTTTCTTCTTCTTTTTTTTTTTTTTTTTCCTTCAAAGTAGGGTCTTGCTCTAGCCCAGGCTGACCTGGAATTCACTATGTAGTCTCAGGCTGCCCTCAAACTCACAGTGATCCTCCTACCTCAGCCTTCAGAGTGCTCTGATTAAAGGCGTGCGTTACCATGCCTGGCCATATTTCTTTTATTGCATTTACTACACAGAGCTGGACAAATACTTTGGTTCTAGTCCACTTTGTTTCCTATCATACCAATAACTGCTTCTTTGTGGGCTGGCTGTGGGTGGACAGGGGTAGGGATAGATGGGAACAAACAAGGAAACAAGTTGGCGGAGTGGAAACACCTCAGAGATAAAAACGACTAAGTTTTGAGTAAAGTCCTACAGTCCGAAGTGGTGACCTGGTGGTTTAGGCTTAAAATCTGCTCTGTTTATGTAATCATGAGTCTCTGTATAAAGAGAGCCTTGTGAAATCTGCTAGTCTGTAGTTCTAGTCACAGCCAGTTCTAATAAGCACCTGACCAAGGAAAGCTGAGACCAGATTGGGAGTGTAGAAGAAACTGGTCAAACCAGTAGAACAATGTTATTATTACTAAGTATTACATTTTCATGGGAGGGGGGGCTTGCTAATATTATTTAACACCTAATACTCCTAAGGACTGTAGTGGTGCTTAACAAACCAATGAGAAGCATTAACTCAGATGAGTAAACTGAGGCTCCAAGATTATTTTTCAATGTCATTCATCTAGTAACTGCTAGGGCCCATTTCTGAGTCTAGAAGTTAAGTCCTATCCCACTCCTTTCTGCTTTCCTTCACTTCAGATGACTGGTGAATTGTTTTAACCCAGAGATGCTTCCCTATAGACAGATTCAACTTCAGCCAAGCTCCGCTCATACACTGCCTTAGCTCTGACAGTCCAATTCTTTCTCTTCTCTGGGCACTGCAGGCATTAGTTCTTGATTCAGCTGACAATGTATTTTCTCTGACAGTTTCCCCTTCTCAGGTCTAAGTCCATTCACTCTATCTGAAAGACAATCCAGGTCTGCTGTCAGCCAGCTTCTAACTGTCATGTCTCACTCTTTCACATAACCTACCCTCTCTTGCTCATAGCCTTAGTCCTGTCCAAACCCCACCAGCCAGTCCAGACCAGTGCTGAAATATCTTCCCCTCACTGGCCCCCAAGTCTGCATTTCATTTCAGTTTCTGAAATCTACCCTCTTCCAAAGAAAGACAAAAGTAGTTACAGTTTCTCTGAATTAAACAAAACACCTGCCCTTTTCCTAGCACCTCTGCCTGGGCACAGAACAATGTGTACTGCAGGTGACCTTGCACAAGCTGTCTCTGTTATTTTCGTAGTTGCTCAAGCTTTGTCCCATGCCTGTATAAGCTAATGCCTTCTCCTTTCGGTACAGTGCCCCAAAGTAGAAATGCTCTGCAAGTAAAGACTCACTTCACACTTCATCTTCCATACATGGCTGAAAAGATAGGTGCTTAATAAATATTTTACATGGGTACATGGGAAGTGTGCTAACATTTAAAAGCAAAACTAGATGCTGCTCCCTCTGTCAGAATAGAACAAGACAAAAAGTCATCTTTGTTACTGTATAATATGGCTTCCATGTTTTCAAAAGGAAAACATTTCTTTGAATGATAACTGCAACCAAATAAAATATTTTTAATTCATAATTCAGCTAGGACCTGAATTTATAAAAGGAAAATAAAAAGAATATTAGTCAAAATACTACAAATTACAAAAAATTAAATACATGTTCTTTTTCCCTATGCTTCTCAACTGATCAGTTTATATAAGCCAGAAGGTAGAAAAATATGGAATCTGGGCCTAAAACAACACTGACTTATTTCCATTTAAATTATACTACAAGGAAAAAAATGAAGTTTGAAAATTTTCTTTTCCAAAGCCAGATTTAGACAAGCTGAAGGAAAATGAAAGAGATGCTCCACTCCAGTACACAGTGACCCATCCTCGGCCATTTACAGAAGAATCCTTATCTCTCAGACAGAATCCTTTCACTGGCTGGCCCAAAGCCAATCCAAATCCCACGTGGCCTGCCTTATGCCAGGCTTACAAACCATGTTGGCATTATACAAACATCTATAACAGTGTGACTTAGTCCCAAGGACCAGCAGGCAGGCCGCCTGGCCAGTGCAGAGGAAACACAGGATCACGCTACAGCAGCCACTCAGAGTGCACAGTGGAAGGGAATTGGCAGTGCCACAGCTGGGTCATTCCTGTGTAAAGTGCCATGCCTGTTACTATTCCTGTTCACCTGGCTGTGCACCTGGATCCATGCCCTCGACTGCCAAAACTAACACCAGCTGCCCAAGTAAGCAGAGGATGCCAGCCTCCCCCACTGCACTGCCAGGTTCACTTCTGAACACTTTCAGGTGCATGGCCACCTCTTCCTGATGTGTGGAGTTGGCTGCTGTCCTTGCTTCTCCCAGAGGCCTCTGTCAATGGTGGCAGTACAGATGTTTTTCCAGCTCTTCTCCGCACCACAGGCTCTGCTCCCTACCCCATGAATGGAGAGATTACAGCTGCTCAGTACAGATGCAGGGATAGAAGGTTCAGGGTGGGTAGTTCCAGTGACAAAAAAATTTGGATGTTCTCCCAGGAGACAATGAGAGGGTTACGCTAAACATATTACCATTACATCTGCCATGTCAAGTCATCTTTCTAGCTGTTGCATTCAGCCCTTGTTCAAGGGAGCAAAACTGAACTCTTTTGTATAAAGCAGTCAAGGAATCCAGGGCTCTACCTAAAGGATGACTTATAGCTAACTAGACAATCAGATTCCCTCTCTCTGGAATTCAACTAGAAATATAAAAGCATTTTGAGCTGAGCCATGATGGAGCATTACAATGGAAACAAGTGTCTTTAACGCTGAGCCATCTCTCCAGCTCCTGCAGTGGAGAACACGAGCTCCATATATTCAAATCTGTGCAGCATGTCAACTCCTAGGGCAGCCTCCATGACACCTGGTCATATCAAAGGTCCTGTTCTTAGCCAGGCACGGTGGCACACACCTTTATTCCCAGCACTTGGGAGGCAGAGGTAGGAGGATAGCAATGAGTTTGAGGCCATCCTGAGATTACTTAGTGAATTCCAGGTCAGCCTGGGCTAGAGTGAGACCCTACCTTGAAAACCCCAAAAAAGGTCCTATTCTTGGGCTCCCCTTGTCACTATAACCACACCCTGATTTGAGGCAACATAAAGAATACCTGAGGGGGCTGGAGAGATGGTATAGTGGTAAAGGCTCTTGCCTATGAAGCCTAAGGACCCAGGTTTGACTCCCCAGAACCCTGGTATACCCATTCTCTTTCTCTCTAATAAATAAATAAATGAAAATAAAATCTTAAAAAAAAAGAATGTCTGAGGACCCATGTAGTCAAAACAAAACCAAACATAACTACAAAGCATCTCATCCAGGTCCAGGAATGGTGAGGTATCACCAAGGAGGTGGAGTGCCACAGGTAAGTGAGAACTAAAAGGCAGCTCAGATCTACAGCGCCAGCTTAAGGCATCTCTTTGGGAAGACTCCAGGTTTGTGAGTGTGACAACCAGAATCCTAAGACTCAGGAAGAAGAGAAGGGCCACTTTGGTTTTCAAGTAGCTGTGAAAATATGCCTGGGTCGTACAGTTTAAGTTTTAAATTTTTAAATAAATTCTAGCTAATAACACATCATTTATCAGATTGTGATATAAATCTGTCTTCTTTTCCCCAAATGATAGACAATGAGCAAAAGCAAGTTTTAAAAATCAATTCCTGAGCTAGAGAGATGGCTTAGCAGTTAAAGCACTTGCCTGCAAAGCCAAAGGACCTTGGTTCAACTCCCCAGGACCCACATAAGCCAGATGGATAAGGTGGTGCATGTGTGTGGAGTTCATTTGCAGTGGCTGGAGGCCCTGGCATGCCCATTCTCTCTCTCTCTCTCTCTGCTTCTCTCTCGCTCACAATTAAATTAATAAAAACACAACAAAAATCCTTTATTTACCAAGCAAAATTAAAAAAAAAACTATTGTTCTCCAGTTTCAAGTCTGACTAATAAAAGCTGTGTACATTAATGAAAGGACACCTACCTTTGAGTCTTAGTTTAATTGGTCTCAGTTTAAAATGGACTACAGTAAGATGATCTTTAAGGAACTTTTTAGCTCTAAAATTTGGTGAGTTCTACTCTCTGAACATGTAATGAGCTCATTTATATTTTGCAAAGGTTTGATTCATTATTTAATAAATATCTGAGGACCACCACAGCAGGCTTAGGAGGCACTTGACATATACAGAACAGTAAACAAAAAAAATCCTGCTCTATTAAAACTTACATTCCAGTCTAAAAACCAGACAGAAAAACACATATAAGTTTTTTCAGGCTTGATAGGTACTTAAAAAAAAAAAAACAAAAAACACAAAGGTAAGAAAAAAATACAACGAAATCTGGGCATGGTGGCGCACACCTTTAATCCCAGCACTTGGGAGGCAGAGGTAGGTGGATCGCTGAGAGTTCGAGGCCTCCCTGAGACTACATAGTTAATTCCAGGTCAGCCTGGACCAGAGTGAGACCCTACCTCGAAAAACCAAAAAAAAAAAAAAAAAAAAAAAAAAAAAAAAAACAATGAGGGGCTGGAGAGATGGCTTAGTGGTTAAGGCGCTTGCCCACAAAGCTGAAGGACCCTGTGGTTTGATTCCCCAGGACCCATGTAAGCCAGATGCACAAGGGGGCACACGAGTCTGGAGTTTGTTTGCAGTGGCTGGAGGCCCTGGCATGCCCATTCTCTCTCTCTCTCAAATAAATAAATAAAAATAAATTATTTTTTAAAATGAGGGTAAGGGGACTAGAGGAAAAGAGAGTAGAGGGGCTACCATTTCAGACAACAAAGTCAGGATTGATCTATCTATCTATCTACCTATCTATCTATCTATCTATCTATCTATCATCTATCTATTTGCTACGGTGATATCTGAGCTGAGGTCTAAGGGAAGAAAGGGAGCATGCCATTCAAAATCTGGGGAGAGAGTTTCAGACAAAAATAAGTCTACTACTCTGGTCAGGAAGGCAGTACAAAGAGCTGCACATGGTGGCCTATATCTATAATCCAAGTATTCTGGAGGATTATGAGTTCAAGGTCACACTAGGAAAAACAAAGAAATCAGTATGGTCAAAATGGGTAACAGAGAAATTGATAGGTAGTGGCAGCAGAAAATAACTAAGATTTAGCAGATTAGAGCTGAGAAACAGGACTTAAACATTTCAATTACATGGCTCATGTCAAGGAGGTCCCTAGCTTCTACAGAAGTCCACTATATACTAAACAAAGAAGGAAAAAGGTAAAAGGCTGCACTGTGCCATTTATCTGGCTTGGAACTAACTCTACTTAAGTAACTTCTCACTTAGCCTAGTGAAAACAACATGAAAGCAAAGAATAGATTAACAGGAATATTATACTAATAGTCAGAACAACCATCAGGCATATGGTATAGGACAGACAGTTTCTGAAAATATGAAAAGTCATACAGAAACAAGGAGGAAAGAGAAGGTAAGGTGAATACAAAATTGTATCTCTGCTGTCACTATAACCCCCACCTCTACACACACCAAGATATATATGAATAAAGACTGAAAGGAACAGAAACAGTCATTCTTAATATCATTCATAAAATAACACTTGCTCAATGAAAACTAGATGGCTCTGTTCTGGTTCTACTACTCCACCACACTTCAGAAGGTCTAGAATTAAGGGGACAATAGGAATTGCCAGAGCAGGTATTTCACAAGAGGGTCACAAAGATCTGTTACAGGACCTCAGTAACTGTTCCTAACAAACCAAAAACTGAGTTTCTCCAACCCAGAGTCTCTGCTCCCAAATGGCCTGACCGTATGTCCAGCTCCCCATTAGGACTCTCCTTTCAGACTGGATATGAGTACACAGCAAATTGACTGTCCCTCTATTGACTCTCCTATACTTAGCAGTGGCATGAATCTATAATTCAATGGAAGGAATTATAATGCAACCCTGACATCAAGTTTATTCCTACCATGATCTATTACATCACTAGAACCCATGATCCCTTTCTCTCCTAACCAATAGCTCACTGTTAGTATTCTAGGTCTTCATAACTTCTTATGAGCTTGAGCACAGGTATCTCCTAATGGTTTTTCTGGACTTGGCTAAAAAAGTAAAACCATGGGCTGGAGAGATGGCTTAATAGTTAAGGCACTTGAAAGCCTAAGAACCCAGGTTCAATTCCGCAGGACCCATGTAAGCCAGGTGCATAAGGGGGTACATGAGTCTGGAGTTTGTTTGCAGTGGCTGGAGGCCCTGGTGCACCCATTCTCTCTTTCTCTGTCTCCCCTCAAATACATACATATACACATAAAATAAAAAAAAATTAAAACCAAAACCAATCATGAAAACCTCTCTCTTCTGTTTAAAAAAGGCCCTCTGTTACAAAGAAGGATACACAGTATTCTGTGTGTAATTTCTAATTTAATCTTATAAGAAAGCACATGTGGACACTATTATATTATGATTCCCATTTTTAGGTAAAGTGTAGAT
The DNA here is from genome assembly GCA_036346955.1 of Dipus sagitta. Taxonomy (NCBI): domain Eukaryota; kingdom Metazoa; phylum Chordata; class Mammalia; order Rodentia; family Dipodidae; genus Dipus; species Dipus sagitta. The sequence goes on along the minus strand of CM070770.1, from coordinate 44,225,943 downwards.
TAGTAATTGGTCAGCAAGGTATGGAACAGGAATTCTCTTTTTGTGGTTTATTCTAGAATCTGCCTTCAGGATCTTGACTTACTCAGATCAAGTCAGGATCCCACATCACCCAGCTGCTTATAAAGACTATCTTGAACCTACCTCTGGGCCACTCTTATTCCTAATGAGAAGAGTACATGCAGTTAAGAACCATAGACTCAGAGGTCAGTCTCTTGGTTTAAATCTCAGTCCTACCCATGACCTTGGACAAGTTACCCTCTCCTAAACCTATTTCTGCCTCTATAAAACAGGAACTATGAGCCGGGCATGGTGGTGCACGCCTTTAATCCCAGTGCTGGGAAGGCAGAGGTAGGAGGATCGCCCTGAGTTCAAGGCCACCCTGAGACTACATAGTGAATTCCAGATCAGCCTGGGCTAGAGTGAAACCCTACCTTGAAAAAAAAAAAAAAAACTTAAAAAAAAAAAAACAGGAATTATAATGGTGCCTATCTTGTGGAATTAGGACAATTAAATGAGATCAAGCACAGAAAAGAGTGAGCCACTGCCTGGCTCACAGCGAACATCAGCCAATGTAAATATTACAATTCCACCCTCCTGCATTTCCTGCCCCTTCTTTTCCTACCTACCTCCAAAGATCAAGGTTTCCCAAAGTAATATGTTCTTCTGGATGCCTCAAATATTTTTTGCTACCTTATTATAGACTAAAAATTAGTCTACATTTTAATAAAACAATACCATATGTAGGGGCTGTCTAAAGCACTTCACATGAATTTCCTCATTTTAATCCTATCACAATGTTACGAAATAGGTACAATTATTCTTCCTTTGCAGGTGATGAAACTAGGCATAGAAAGGTTAAATAACCTAAGGCCATATGACTAATCAGTGGGAGGACCCAGAAAGCCTAGCTCCAGAAGCCTCACTCTTGACACTTGTATTTTCAAATCTCTGGCGAGAACAGCCTTCCCAGTCAGGAATGCCTCCTTGTCTAGATCCCCCACTGGCCCACAGACTTGCAGAGACTCACGCACCATACATACAGTGACTCAGATTCCCGCTGCCAAGTGGCCACTTGAAGACGCATCTAAACCTCCATTTGCATTTACTCTGCTTCTTCACCACCTTTCTTACTAGTAACTGAACCCAGGTCCTCACATACTCTTGGTAAATGCCACACCAATGAACTATATCGCTACTCCTTTTTGTGTTTTTTATTTTACTTTGAGACAGAGTCAAACTTGAACTTTCATAGGCTTTGAATTTATAATCCTCCTGCCTCAGCCTCCTGAGTAGCTGGGATTACAGACCTGTGCCTGCCTTATAAGTGCCCACCTTTTTTTTTCTTTGTTTTTACCATTCCTTTTTAATAACTCTCTTTAAACTAATTTTACCCACACCAAAATGACATAATGAGTGATATCTACATGAGCCACACTACATTTGGGATTTGGTTCATGCCCTAACCTTTAGGACAGTCTTTCTTTTCAGGACTCCACTTCAACTCGACTATTGCAGAACTTCAAATCATGTGAATTAATCATGGGAAAACTTTCCCTAATATTTTGACTAGAGTTTCATTTCTTTTCATCATTATCAAGAAACACTGAAAGCACAGAGCAAGACTTTGATTCAATTTTACCAGTGGTTCTTGTTAAGTATTTTTAAACTGATATTCCTTCCTTTATTTTAATTAAAACAAATCTTTTTTGAGGCAGTGTCTCACTCCAGGTCAGGTTGACATGGATCACCTCTGTAGTCCCAGGCTGGCCTCAAACTCACAGTAATCCTCCTACCTCTGTAGCCTAAGTGCTGAGATTAAAGGTGTGCACCACCATATCCAGCTAAACTGATATTTCTATTTGATCTAACTCTTTTTTCCTTTTACCCCCAAATATTATATATATACATATATATATGTTTTTGAGGTAGGGTCTCTCTAGCCCAGGCTGACCTGGAATTCACTACATAGTCACAGGGTGGCAAACTCACAGTGATCTCCTACCTCTGCCACCCAAGTGCTGGGATTAAAGGTGTGTGCCACCACGCCCGGATGGAGGAGCATTTTTAAGAAGCCTCTGGACAGTTTCAGATGAACAACTTAAATGTTACAATATTATAAACAGTGGGTAAGAATTCTCAAAGTTAAAACTGGGCATGGTGGCTCCCATCTATAATCCCAGTACTTTACAGGCAGTGGTAGGAGACAACCTGGGCTACAGAGTGAGTGCCAGGTTCCAGGACACCTGGGCTAGAGTAAGATCCTCCCTCCCCCCCCTACCAAAAAAAAAAATCTTGCTGGGCATGGTGATGCACGCCTTTAATCCCAGCACTCAGGAGGCAGAGGTAGGAGGATCACCATGAGTTCGAAGCCACCCTGAGACTACATAGTGAATTCCAGGTCAACCTGACCTAGAGTGAGACCCTACCTCAAAAATCTTGAGCTAACACCAAATCTTTCTTTAAGTTCTTCTAAAACAGGTCAACCTTAAGACTTTAACTGAGAGAAAAACACCACAGGAACCAACAGGCTAATAAGTATTTCTCCTCTCTGACCTCAATCATCAGAAAGGCAATTGATTCTCAGAGGACTCAAGCTTACAAGCCAGAATCAGGAATATTCCCTTGTCAGCCTGGCTCTCACAGGTCCATCTCAACACATAACCTTGGCCATGAAGTGAGAGCACCAGCAATCATGTACGGTACAGGTCTGCGGTGCGTGCCGTTGTGTAGAAGCGGTACTCACGACCAAAGCGGCTGTGGAGTTGTTAAGCGCCACTGCTCAGATGAGCCTCTGCATTTCTTTCAACGGTCAGTAACAAACTGAAGATGCGGAGGGTAGGAGAAGTGCTGTGAGATCAACGTCAGCCTGGACTAGGGTGAGACCCTGCCTCAAAAACAAAAACAAGGGCTGGAGAGATGGCTTAGCGGTTAAGCGCTTGCCTGTGAAGCCTAAGGACCCCGGTTCGAGGCTCAATTCCCTAGGACCCATGTAAGCCAGATGCACAAGGGGGTGCATGCATCTGGAGTTCGTTTGCAGTGGCTGGAGGCCCTGGCATACCCATTCTCTCTCTATTTACCTCTTTATCTGTTGCTCTCAAAGAAATAAATAAAGATAAACAAAAAATTTAACAGAAATAAAAACAAAAGATAATAATAGGTAAAGTTTATTTTACTCAATCTATCAAAAATTATTTTACCATGTAAACAAGATTACTGAGGCCCTCTATGTTAAAAAGAAACTAACAGATTGAAATCCAGTATATATTTTACATTTAACATCATATCTCAATTTGAGCAAGTGCTCACTAGCTACATGTGGCTAGTGGATATCACAGTGTACTAAGCAGTTCTTAAAAACCTTAGTTAATTCTAAAGCTGGGCATGGTGGCGCACACCTTAAATGCCAGCACCTAGGAGGCAGAGGTAGGAGGAGGATCACTGTGAGTTCTAGGCCACCCTGAGATTATACAGTGAATTCCAGGTCAGTCTGGGCTAGAATGAAACCCTACCTCGAAAAACCAAAACCAACCAAACACTTGAGTTAATTCTAATAATTAATGAGGAAACAATTAATGAAGAAAAATTAGACTAGCTAGTAAATGGTATTGCCACCACTGCAAGCTACCTGAGAAAAATACAGCAAGATTCTTTTTAATCCTTTGCTACTATATAAATTCCAAATCAAAACAAGAAGCCAATATAAAAAGGAAAGTAATAAAATAAATAGGAAAAAACTGGGTAGCTTTTTTTTTCTGTCTTTTGAAATGGAAAAGCCTGGGTGTTTTTTTGTTTGTTTGTATGGTTTTTGGTTTTGTTTTTCAAGGTAGGGTCTCACTCTATAGCCCATGCTGACTGGGAACTCACTCTGTAGTTCTAGACTGGCCACGAATTCACAATGATCCTACCTCTGCCCGAGTGCTGAGATTAAAGGCATGTACCACCATGCCCAGCCAGAAAAGTCTTTTTTTTAAAAAAAAATATTTTATAGGGGCTGGAGGGATGGCTTAGCAGTTAAGGCACTGGTCTGCAAAGTCGAAAGACCCAGGCTCAATTCCCCAGTTCCCATATAAGCCAGAGACACAAGGGGGTGCACGCATCTGGAGTTCATTTACAGTGGCTGGAGCCCTAGCGTGCCCATTCTCTCTCTCTTCCTCTCTTTCTCCCTCTTTCTCTGTCAAATAAATAATAAAATATTAAAAAACACATTTTATTATTTATTTATTTGAAAGAGAGAGAAAAAAAAGAGGTAGGTAGAGAGGGAATAGGCACACCAGGGTCTCTAGCCATTGCAAACGAACTCCAGATGCATGTGCCACTTTGTGCATCTGGCTTACATAGGTACTGGGGAAATCAAACCTGGGTCCTTTGGCTTTGCAGGCAAGCACTTTAAGCACTAAGCCATCTCTTCAGCCCAGGAAAAGCCTTTTAAAACATGTTACAAAACCAAAGAAACCATAAAGAAAAAGGCTGGTAACTTTTCTTACATAAAAATTTAATGTTGGAACTGCAAAAAACATTAAGTATGACTGAAAAGTAAATGATAAATGGGGAGAAATATTTCAAACATAGGTCAAAGTACTTTTTTAAAATCCCTCACTTGAGGAGATGGCTTAGTAGGGTAAAGTGCTTGCCTTGCAAGTATGAAGACCCAAATCCAATCACTAAAACCCATATAAAAAAGAAACTGGATGTGGTGACATGTACTTGTAATCCCAGCACTGAGGAGACAGGTGTATCTCTTGGGGCTCACTGGCCAGCCAGTCTAGCCTACTTGGAGAGTTTCAGGCCAGTGAGAGAGAGAGGGACTGTCTCAAAAAAAGTAAAATATAAAAAGAAGCTTTAAAGCCAGGCAGACCTATAATCCCTGTATCCCAGAAGCTGAGGTAGAAGGATCTCCAGTCTGGACTTACTTAATGAGTTCCAGGTCAGTCTAGTCTAAAGTGAAACACTGTCCCCCCAAAAAAAGCTTTCAAAAAAAGACAAATACTTAAAACAAAATTGGAATAAGTACAGTAGAAAGTATATATTAACAAGATAAGAAAATAAATGGACCAGTAAAGGAAAAAAAAAAATACTTAGGGCTGGAGAGATAGAGATGGCTTAGCAGTTAAGATGCTTGCCTTGAAGCCCAAGGATCCAGGTTTGTTTCCCTAGTACCCACATAAGCCAGATGTACATAGTGGCACAAGTGTCTGGAGTCTGTCTGCAGTGGATAGAGGCCCTGGCATGCCCATTCTCATTCTCTCTCTCTCTCTCTCTTGCTCTCGCTAATAAATAAATAAATAAATATTACAATTGGCAGAATTAAAATGGAGTAATTTCCTTAGACTCTAAACAAAACTGGAATTTGTAAGCCAAGTACTACTGAGAGGAACAGGAATTCATGGTAAGTGCTAATTAGAAAAAGGCAACGACTAGGGCTATGCCTCTGTGGCAGAGCATTTGCCTCATGTGCACAAGGTCCTGGGGACAATCCCTAGCACTGCCTGCTCCACCTCCATCTACATTTACAACACACAACAAAACAGAGAAAGGTTAAGAAAAAAAAGGCGAAGGCATGAGAATAATTACTAAAGCATCATTTTGAGAGAAAACAACTTAAATACCACCAACAGGCTTGATTAAATAAAACTATGGTCCTTGATAAAGGTTTTGTTCTTGTTTATATATATATATAATTTTGGTTTTCGAGGCAGGGTCTCACTCTGGTCCAAGCTGACCTGAAATTAACTATGTAGTCTCAGGGTGGCCTCGAACTCATGGTGATCCTCCTACCTCTGCCTCCCGAGTACTGGGATTAAAGGCGTGTGCCACCATGTCTGGCTTTATTTTATATTTTATTCTTATTTATATATGTGTGTGTTCGAGGAGGGGGAGAGAGGAGAAGGGAGGGGGAGGGGGGGAGGGGGAGGGGGAGGGGAGGGAGGGGGAGAGAATGAGCACACCAGGACCTCTAGCCACTGCAAGTGAACTCCAGATGTATGTGCCAACTCATACGTCTGGCTTTACGAGGGTACTGGGGAATCAAACCTGGGTCCTTAGCCTTCGGAGGCAAGTGCCTTAACCACTAAGCCATCTCTCCAGCCCCTGTTCTTGTTCTTGAGACAGATCTCATGTATTCCAGTCTGGCTTTGAACTCACTATGCAACTAAGAATAACCTTAAACCTTTAATCCTCTTGCCTTCACCTCCAGAGTGTTCAGATTACAGGCATGTGCCAAGTCCAATTTATTCCATGCTAGGGACTGAACCCAAGGCTTTGTACATGCTGGGCAAACACTGTACCAAGTAGGCTCCATTCCTATCCCAGTGTAATGTACATTTGCTATTACACTACTAGGAAGAAATGCACATTATAAAACAACATGTAGGGGCTGGAGAGATGGCTTAGTGGTTAAGGTGTTTGCCTGCAAAGCCAAAGGACCCAGGTTCAATTCTCCAGTACCCATGTAAGCCAGATGCACAAGGGGGTGCATGCATCTGGAGCTCGTGGCTAGAGGCCCTGGCATGCCCATTCTCTGTCTGTCTTCTCTCTCTCTCTCTCTCTCTCTCTCTGCTTGCAAATAAAAAATAAAATAAAAACCTTTTTAAAAAACTTTAAAACAACATGCATAATGCTGTAATCTATAAGTAAATTTTTAAATGTCATATAAATATGCATAAAGAGAGTATTTGGAAAATAGTGATTATCTCATAGACATAAATTTGGAATAATGATTTGGATATGAACATATAGACACACATATTATATCGGAGACCTTTCTTTTGTACGTGTGATGCATATGTGGTATGTGTGTACTGTACAAATGTGAATGTGTAAATGCACATGCCTGTGTGTGCATGTGGAGGACAGAGGAGCATGTCAAGTGAACCACTGCCCCACTGCTAATCCACATGTTTCCTTGAGACAGAGTCTCACTGATTCCTGAGCTTGACCTTTTCATAAGCCCCAGTGATTTTCATCTGTGCTCCTTACAGGGCTGGGGTTTCAGACATGGGTGGCTACACCCAGCTGTTTATATGGTGCTGGGGAATTGAACTCAGGTGGTCTCAGGCCCTCTAAGGCCCTATGCTTGCATGGGAAGCACTTTTATCTGCTGAGCCATCTCTCCAGCCCTCAGAATCCTTTTTTATAGTCTCAGTATGTTATTTTTGGCATTGCTCTTAGTTAGAAATGTCTTTCATACATGCCATTTTATAAAACATGTTACATGAATGACAGTGAGATAAACTTATTCACTCACTAAAACATGCTAGGCCTAAAACCACACCACGTGTGACCTAAAAACATCTTTTACACACATATCTTTACATGGTGCAGTTCATATACCACAGGTGAGTATATTCTTCCCCTGAAATCATCAGCATGATGATTTGTGTCTCTTCTGATTATCTATTTTCAGTGTAAAGATGTTCTGAGCCAGACATGGCTGTGCATGCCTATGATCCCAGCACTTGGGAGGCTGAGGCAGGAAGATCCTGAGTGCAAGGCTAGCCTAAGCTAAGATTCCATGTCTTACTAAGAACAAGAAAAGAAAAAGGGGCAGGGATGGCCCAGGGAATAAAGAGGGGTGGGGGGATGGCTCAGTGGATAAAGCATTTGCCATGCAAGTGTGAGGACTTTAGTTTGGATCCCAGCACCCACATAAATGCCTAGTAGGCATGGTGGCCCACCTGCATTCCCAGCGTTTAGGGGGCTGAGACAGGGAACCCATGGGGAATACTGGCTCACTAAACTAGCCCAATTGGCAAGCTGTGGCTTCATGTGAGAGACCCTGTCTAAATAAATAAGGAAGGCCTCGAAGAATGCATGAGAAGGATACCCCATGTCAACCCCTAGCCTCCATATACATGGGTACACACGAGCATGTGTACTCCCACAACGCAATTATGACCACAGACATGCACAATACAAAAATACAAATACTCTGGAGGAAATTAACGGAAGAATGCTAAAAGCATGTATTCCTCTAATAAGTAACTAATTTCCATAGATTGTAGAGTGGGGAGACAGAGAAGTGACAAAGAAACCTAATGAACGAGACATAAAAGGAAGCCACGTGCCTTCCTTACTTGAGCACTACTCTGCTTCCTGTTTAAGGCACAGGAAGGACCAGCACTGAACTCCATCTTCTTGTGATGAGTGGTGTTACATGATAACGCATCCCAAACACCATTTTTTGAGATGAAAGGAATCCTACCCCCAACCCCCACAAAAAAAAAAAAAAAAACCACAGCTGCAGAATCTAACACAGACACAACTTCCTCTGGAATCCAAACACATCCATATCAATCTAAACACACCTCAGGAGGGAGCTTCACCAGAAAAGTTCCCAGCATCCTGCAGAAATGACAGACTATGAGCAGAAAAGTTGATGTGTTTTCCTCCCTGCATAAATGAGTACCAGTGCCGCCCAGAAGTTAAGAGAAGCAAAACTGTGGGGTATCTCTTGTTAGTGTGCCCTCCACTCCTGAGCAGGCTAAGTCACCACACACAGATGTAGCTAACGGTCTTCTGGCACAAAGTCATTCTTCAACCACAAGAGTTTATAAAATTGATAAGACCACAAAAAATCTGACCTTAGGTAATCTTTTCCTTTACCATTGCTGACATTTCTCAAAACCCTACCATCTTTACTCTAAAATAATAAGGTTGGCAGACAGCTCATCCACAACAGACTCACAATTTCGTGAAACAGGTGGTGCAGTGCGCTCCTGGGATAGTCTGTAAGTGGAAACGGAGCACATAAAATGATGACTGTTCCCCTACACAAAAAGCGATGTCAGTGCTCTTTTACATAGAAAGTGGTGATCTGTGTTATCCTACTTAGAAAAAAACTCAGCAACAGCTATTTCAAGAGTTAAGGCTGCCATAGGCTGGAGGGATGGCTTAATGGTTAAGGCACTTGCCTGCAAAGCCTAAGGACCCAGATTCAATTCCTTAGTACCCACATCAGCCAGAAGCACAAGGTGACACATGTGTCCAGAGTTCGTTTGCAATGGCTAGAGGCCCTGGTATGCCCATCCTCTATCTGCCTCTCATAATTAAATAATTAAATAAATACTGCCTTATGACTGAACTATCAAGAGAGCTCTCCATCAGGCAGGGAGTGCAGACATTTTAAGTGCATTACCTTTAGGAGGAAAATACGACTTGCTTTCTGCTTTATGGGGCCAGTCTACCACAAGAGGTCCAAACCTGCGAAAGCTGGCAGTGATCTCATCTACAAAACAAAAAAGGAATTTAGCCTAAGAGGGGAAAAGAAACCTGCACTCAGAATAGCACAAAATATGCCTTTTATTTAAAAACTGTTTTTAGGGATATTTTCTAAAGCATTTTTACAGAAGTCAAATCCACAGAGTGAAATACCATTGCTTGGGTATACATTTGCTTATTCACTTTTAACCATGTAACCAAGTACTCCTAACTATAATTCATTTCCTTTTACTGCCAATAAACTGAAGTGAAGAATTTGGAAGAAAAATCTCTATGTCAAGCAAAAAGGAAATTTCAAAAGTAAGAATGTTTTCTGTTCCTTTTAAAAAAAAAAGGAAAGATGCAGGAAATGTTTAAAATATAATTTTACTCATATGTACTTGTATGCAATCATTAAGATTATTTTAGAAATAAATATGATTCTATAAATGAGCAGGGACAATAAAGTAGGCAACTCTATTTGGTGATAAGGAAATGCTGAAAGTACATAGCACATATCTTTCTCTCTACATCTACATACTACTGACTTTATCTCTTAGGACTTTTGACTCAAAGCAGAAGTTTGTAACCTGGTTACTACTCAGGTATAGGTTGCTATACTCTTAGTCATAATCTAGTTGATAGATGATTTCAACACATATTTGTGAACAGTTTGCAGCAAAGTGAGTCTCCAGTGATATGCAAGTTTAATGTGGCAAGTCTAAAATAAAACTATTTTTAGCAACTTTTTTCATCTCATTATGGAATAAAAAGATGATTAAGATAAATTAGATAAGTATTACAGTATTACTGGCAAAAAAAAAAAAAAAAAGTCTGTATTAGGGGCTGGGAAAATGGCTAGGCTTCTTTGCAAAGCCTACTGGCCTAGGTTTGATTCCCCAGTACCCATGTAAAGCCAGATACACAAAGTGGTGCATGTGCATGGAGTTTGTCTGCAATGGAAAGAGAGCCTTACATGTCCATAGTGTCTTTCTCTCAAATATATAAAAATGTATTTTAAAACAAACAAAAAATATGCTTTGATAATATTTTTATAGCTGATACAAAGGTGATCAGAATTCAAGTTGTTTCTTTCTTTAAGTTAGCTTTGTCATTAATTCTTCTGCATTTATGCACCAACAAAAATTCATAGACCACCTACTATGTGTTGAAGTGACACTTTTTTTTTTTTTTGAGGTAGGGTCTCACTCTAGCCAAGGCTGACCTGGCACACACAGTGATCCTCCTACCTCTGTCTCCCAAGTGCTGGGATTAAAGACAGATGCTACCATGCCCAGCAGATTATTTTTAGTTTTGTTTTTGTTTTTATACTGGTATTACCTCAAAAATAGGATCAAAAAGTCCAAGTTGTCTTATTCATTTAAATGTTAGAGGGAGAATATGTTTTTCATGAAATGTTTATATTAAAATATAATGGTTTTATGGACATGAGCAAAAGTTCTGTAATCAGACTGACTTTGGATTCTACCTGTACCATCAGCTCCCTAACATTAGACAAATTATTCCTATCTGAACTTCAGTTTCCTTTCTCATAAGATGAAGATGATAGAGATACAGCTTATAAAAAAAGTTATAAGGGTTAAATGAGAAAATAAGAACTGCTTAATCCAATAATGTACTTAGAGTAAGAATGCCTTAAGTATTAACTCTCATTATTCTAAAATCTATCCCTAAGTTGACATTAGGAAGTGGGAAGCTTCTAGAAGACTACTACATGGCTTCACATGACTAACAGGCCTGATGTATTAAATATAGTACCTCCTCACCTCCTACACAGTAAAATAGAAGTGTCCTAAAGCTGACATGGAGAGCAGTAGGCTGACACTGCACAAAGGGTTGTCTACTGTACCTTCATCAATGTCAGGAGGAAGGCCCCCAACAAACACCTTCCTAGAGTAGCGTTCCACTCGCTCCCCATTCTGACAGCGCGTGGGAGAACTTAAGCCAGATGACAAGGCCTGATCGCCATGGCTGTCATCCAAGAAGGCGTCTTCAAAGGGAAAGAGAGAAGATCGACCTGAAACAAAGTAGGGGTTCATATAATTAGAATGGTTCTCCTGCACAGTAAGTGCTACGTTATAAGCCCAACATGTAGAGTGAAACATATGAAAAAATGTGTCCCAAGCTGTGACTTTTCTGACAGAACATGCACCTGAAGACCACCAAGTACAGACACGCTCACACCATTTTCATCTGAGAGGGCTGAAAGAGTATCTAAGGGAGAAGCCTCAAAATGCAGCCATTTTCCTCATTTAAAAAAAAAAAAAAATCAAAGCTGAGCGTGGTGGCACACACCTTTAATCCCAGCACTTGGGAGGCAGAGGCAGATGGATCACCGTGAGTTCGAGGCCACCCTGAGATTACATAGTGAATTCCAGGTCAGCCTGGGCTATAGTGAGACCCTACCTCAAAAAAAAAAAAAAAAAAAAAAAAAACAAACAACAACAACAACAAAAAAACATTACATCTGAACCCTTGAGGTCACCATCAAAAACAGGTAACAATCTGTGATACTGCTTTTTTCATGGATTTAAGAAATTATTAGCCAGGCACGATGGCTCACACCTTCAAACCAACTGCACTCAGGAGGCAGAGGTAGGTGGATCATCAGCCTGGGCTAGAAGGAGACCCTACCTTAAAAAAACAAAAAACAAAAACAAAAACAACAACAACAACAAAAAATCATTACAGGGGCTATGAGATAGTTCAGTGGCTAGAAGAACTTACTTGTAAAGCCTGCCAGCACAAATTCAATTCCCCAGTGTCCAAGTAAAGCTAGATGTACAATGTGGCACAAGTATCTGGTGTGCTCATGCATAAACATACTCTCCTCCCCCATCTCTCACAAATAAATATTAATATTTTTTAAAGTATCATGTCATTTCACTCACACCATTACCATCACAGCTGCTAAAAATAAATTCAGCAGTTATTTTCCCTTTCTTCAATAACTTCTTTTTTTTCCCCCTTCTTTTTCTTTTTTGGCTTTTTGAGGTAGGGTTTCACTCTAGCAGAGGCTGACCTGAAATTTACTATGTAGTCTCAGGGTGGCCTCGAACTCATGGTGATCCCTCTACCTCTGCCACCTGAATGCTGGGATTAAAGGTGTGCACCATCACGCCTGGCTAATGATTTCTTAAATTCATGAAAAGCAGTATCACAGATTGTTATCTGTTTTTGATGGTGACCTCAGGGTTCGGATGGAAAAACTTGGCCCTGAGAACCAAGGGAATATCACACTGCAGACAAAAGCTAATGACGTCTCTTCTAATGACAGGACTAAATATGGAGCTTTACCTGTCATCATGCAAAACTACTCCAGTTTGAAAATAAACACGTAAAACAACAGAGAATAAATGAAAGTGCCCGCAATGAAGATGCATGGTAATGAGGTAAGTGTGGCACGACACAGCATTGCTGTAGGCCAGATTCCATACTACTCAAAAACATACGACAAGACCACAGATTTATTCCCACTGTTAAATTTCATAACCAAATAAAGTTTATAGAGTGAAGGCACCTACCCACTCCATATGACTATAAGAAATATAGCAGCAGTTAGTCTGTTAACAAATATAACAAAAGACTGCACTACATAATAAACCCCAAATTTAAAAAAAAATACATTTCCAATTGGAGTCTGTGAGTACTTGGTAGAACTTTCCACTATAAAAATGAACTGTCTTGGGCTGGAGAGATGGCTTAGCTGTTAAGGTGTTTGCCTGTGAAGCCAAAGGACCCAGGTTCGATTCCTCAGGACCCATGTAAGCCAGATGCACAGGGAGCACATGCATGTGGAGTTCATTTGCAGTGGCTAGAGGCCCTGGCATGCCCATTCTCTCTGTCTGTCGGTCTGTCTCTGCTTGCAAATAAATAAATATTAAAAAAAGAAAAAGATAAATCGGGCTGGAGAGATGGCTCAGTGGTTCAAGGCACTTGCTTAAGAAAAAAATGAACTGTTTTGGGCTGAGGAGATGGCTTAGCAGTTAAGATGCTTGTCTGTGAAGCCTAAAGACCCAGCTTTGACTTCCCAGAACCCACCTAATCCAGACGCACAAGGTTGCGCATGTGTATAAGGTGACACATGCAACTGAAGTTCGATTGCAGTGGTTAGAGGCCCTGGGTGCCAATTCTCTCTCATAAAAAAATAATTTAAAAAAACTTCAAAAATTGTATTTATTTATTAGCCAGGCATAGTGGCACATGCCTTTAATCCCAGCATTTGGGAGGCAGAGGTAGGAGGATCACTGTGAGTTCGAGGCCAGCCTGAGACTACATAGTGAATTCCAAGTCAGCTTGTGTTAGAGTTAGACCCTGCCTCAAAATAAATAAATAAATAAAATTTATTTGTGTATCTGTGTATGTGTGTGTGTGTGTGTGTGAGAGAGAGAGATAGATATAGAGAGAGAACACCCAAACAAGCAAGCACCAGGGCCTCTTGCTTCTATAAATGAACTCCAGCTGAATGTGGCACTTTGTGCATCTGCCTTTCTGTGGGTACTGGGGAATTAAACCTGGGTCCACAGGCTTTATAAGCGCCTTTAGCCACCGAGACATCTCCCCAGTCCCCCAACTCTAACTATTGAGAAAAATAAAATTTCCCTTCTAAGATAAATCTATGCACTTTTTAAAGAAAAAGAAAAGTGTCTTCCCATTTATTCTATCCTAGCTATATTTTCTTGAATCCTAGCCAGTACTCAAAAACAGAATATAAACAGCCTTAGAAAAATGCTGAACATTTCTTTTACCAAAGAATAAAAAGTTGCTAATATCTGGGTTTATTTTATGAATAACCCAATGGTATAAGAAAGGTACTATTTTTGATGTTAGGAGTTAATAAATAAAAGAGTCAAAGATGGAGTTGGGGGAGATCAAAGGATTTTTTGTTCAGTATTTTTTTCTAGCTTAGCTACAAAGAAACTGAACAAAATGTGTCCACTCATGCAACCTATCTTTTTTTAACCTGGCACAAACAAACAATGCACAGTTAATTCTCATCCCTTGATGTTTGTTTTCATCACCTGGGGTAAAAGAAAGAGATGTGCCACAGTTCCAAGCAAAATGACTCCCACAGATACTTTCCATCAGCAGGCAGGCCAACATCATGTGGTCCACAACAGGGAGCCTCATGTCTACCCAGTGTCAGGCTAGGTGTGCATGGGGAACAGTCCTGTAGAATATTCCCATTCTCCTCCTTCACCCTCAACAGCGTAACACGAGATGTTCACAAAACAAATGCTGGTGGGGAGGAGGGGGAAACGAAATAATTTGGGGAAATGTTGCATGCATTATGTCTTCCCAGATATTCTAATTCCACACTGGAAAGCAAGGCTGTTCTGCTATAAAGAAACAACTCACTCCCAGCCTTACCCAGACTTAAGTAGACACAGCTTTAATATATAAAACCCAGTGCAAATCACTTTGAAGACATATTTATCTGGATTTCAAGAGCACAAAACAAACAAAATACTCCTGACATAGGAATCACAGTCTGATGAGGGGACCGGGCAAGGACACAAGCAATCATTATAAACCAGGAAAGAACCGAGCCTATAGTCTTCAGCAGACTCTTATGGGAGGAGGGAGTTCCTGGGGTGAAGACCAACAGTCCTCCAAGCAAATATCTGCGCTTCAGCTCCTGACCTCCCCTCCAAACCTGCTCTTCTCCACAATTCCCTAAAATATCAGCAGAAGGACATTTACCCACACCTGATTCAATACAGTAATCTAGGAATTATCCTCCCACCTCCCCTCTCTCTTCATGTTAAATCCATTTTTAATTCCTACCAATTCAAGCTGCAAAACACATCTTCGTGGGCTGGAGGGATGGCTTAGTGGTTAAGGCATTTGCCTGCAAAGCCAAAGGACTCAGATTCAATTCCCTAGGACCCATGCAGGCCAGATGCAAAAGGTGGCACATGCATCTGTAGTTCATTTGTTGTGGCTGGAGGCCCCAGTGTGCCCATTCACTCTCTCCCTATCTCTCTCTCTCTCATAAACAAATAAAAATTATAACCCCCTTCACTCATAGTCTGAGTAGCTCTACATACAACCTCTTTTTCACTCCCACTAATGTCCACCTTGTTTGTACTCCACAATATTTTCCCCATAAAGCAGTCAAATTAGGTATTTTCAAACATTAATCTGACCATGAAATCACATTCCATACTCCTGACTTCTAAAGCTCTCAATGACCTTCTATTGTTTTTGGATAAAGTATAAAAACATTGCTGTGAACTGCTGCCTGCTCACCTCTTCTTCATCACCAGTTGCAACCTCTCCCTTCTGCTCACTAACCTCTAATCACACAGACCTCCTTTGTAAATCCTGATTATTCTTCCTTGCCACAGATGCTAAGGACAAGGTGTCCCCTTTAACCTCTAAACAAACACTCCTTTCTCAAGTCCCCAGTTTCATAGTTAATCCCTGATTCTTCAGGTCTCAGCTGAAAAGTCATTACCTCAGGTGGAACTTTGCTGAATCTTTAGGTTATGTACCCCTTTCTATCCATGCACAGCATCCTGTACTCCTCCCTCTAAACAGTTTCCCCAATTAACATCAAACCATTTGTGTGGGGTTTTGAGTATCTTTTCTTTTTTTTTTTTAATTTTTTTTGTTATTTTTATTTATTTATTTGAGAGTGATAGACAGAGAGAGAAAGAGGCAGATAGACAGAGGGAAAGAGAATGGGCGCGCCAGGGCCTCCAGCCACTGCAAACGAACTCCAGACGCGTGCGCCCCCTTGTGCATCTGGCTAACGTGGGTCCTGGGGAATCAAGCCTTGAACCGGGGTCCTTAGGCTTCACAGGCAAGCGCTTAACCGCTAAGCCATCTCTCCAGCCCCCTTGAGTATCTTTTCATAACCCCATTATATTGTAAGCTCCACTAAGAGAGGGACCAATTTGATCTTGTTCAGCATTGTATATGCCTGCCTTAAATTAGAGCCCATTAGAGGCACTCAAACCCATTAAATGTGAGGCAACATCCAACGAAGGAAAGCAGCATGTGCCAAGATGGGCATGATGGTTCACTCCAAGCAATCCCATGCTCAGGAGGCCAAGGAAGGAGGACTGGGAGTTCAAGGCCAGCCTGTACTGCATACTGAATTCCCAGTAAACCTGAACTACATACAGTGTGGGACCCTATGTCAAAAAACAATGTGTACACACACACACACACACACACACACACACACACACACACACACACACACGGCTGGAGAGATGGCTTAGTGGTTAAGCACTTGCCTGTGAAGCCTAAAGACCCCGGTTCAAGACTCGATTCCTCAGGACCCACGTAAGCCAGATGCACAAGGGGGCGCACACATCTGGAGTTTGTTTTCAGTGGCTGGAGGCCCTGGCATGCCCATTCTCTATCTATCTGCATCTTTCTCTCTCTGTCTGTCTGTCGCTGTCAAATAAATAAATAAAAATAAACAAAAAAATTGGGTGAAATTATAAAAGCCTGATTATAAAATTATACACACACACACACACATAATTTAAAAGGAAAAAGTATGTTCAAAGACAAACCACTGAGAACATGTTCAGGCATATAACTCGGGTTTGAGAACATGAGAAAAGTTGAGCCTTCCCTATTGCTTCTACTTACTCAGGCAGTATAGTCTATATACATTTTTTTCTTTTTCTAAGTTTTTTTATTTTTTGAGGTAGGGTTTCACTCTAGCCCAGGCGGACCTGGAATTCACTATGTAGTCTCAGGGTGGCCTTGAACTCACAGCGATCCTCCCACCTCTGCCTCCCAAGTGCTGGGATTAAAGGTGTACACCAACACGCCTGGCTCTATAGTCTATATTTTATATTACAAAAACAACAGGAAAATTTCCTGCTTCCCAAATTCAAGTACTGGTTCCCCACCCCCCTCAGATATTGTCTCATGTAGCCCCAACTGGCTTCAAACTCTCTCTGCATCTGCGAATATCTTCTCTAAACTACCAGTGACCATGTCATATGCAAAATCCTACAACTGTTTCTACTATCTCCCCCAGCAGTTTCAACCCAGGGAGTGGGGCATGAGTTGAGACTGTAAAGATATCAGCAGCCATCCAGAGAGATGAGGACATCCTTGAACCAGAGGATGACGTTTAGGCAGATATTGAAGACCTTCTAGAATAAGTCAAACCTTGTTTCTCCTGACTAGAATAGCCACATCTTCCCCAGACTGTTTTGGCAAGGAAAATAGAAGCAAGAGTTGTAAAACCTTGGACAGTTTTCAAATTGGTTATGGATTAAGACACTTCTCAAAATTTAAAAATAAAATTCTGAACCAGGCATGGTAGCTCATGCCTATAATCCCAGCACTCCAGAGGCTGAGGTATAAGAGGATAACTGGGAGCTCATGGCCAGCCTGGGCTAGAGGGAGACTTTGCCTCAAAATACAAAAATAAATAACAACAAAACCATCTGTGTTATTAGTAGTAGAGTACTATAGACCTTAGCAATAGACTACTAGTAATTAACATATAAATAATGCTTCTCTGTGAGTAGGGACTAAGAATATAGGTTCCAGAGCCCTATTCCAAAATCTACTAATCTGACTCTGGAAGTCAGGCTTGAACACCTGGACTTTGCAGAGACTTCCTCAGTGATTCCTGTGCAAGTTTAAGAGCCACTGAAACGGGTCTGATCTGCCTGCAGCAGACAGCCACAGCAAGAGATACAGCATGACGGGTATGGAGCTTGTTAACATCCAAGCTCAATCAAGTTAACAAAAGGATATCTTCACCAAGAGTGGCAATCTGTGTTTATAATCCCAGCATTAGGGAGACTGAAGCGGGAGGATCATCTCATATTCAAAACTAGCCTTGGCTAATAATAAGTTCCAGGACAGCCTGGGCTTTAGAGTGAGACTTGATTTAAAAAAAAAAAAACACAAAACAACAAAAGAAAAGCATATGTTCATGATCAGAATACAAAAATTTTTAAGTATTTTATTTATTTATTTGAGAGAGAAAGAGAAAGGGAGATATATATAGAGAGAACAAGCATGCCAGGGCCTCTAGCCAATGAAAATGAACCCCAGATACATGCATTACTTTATGCATCTAGCTTCCATGGGTACTGGGGAATCAAACCTGGGTCCTTAGGCTTTGCAGGCACCTTAACCACTAAGCCATCTCCCCAGCTAAGAATATGAACTTTATACTCAATCTTACTGTAACATGGCTTCCTGAAGTACTGATGGAATCAAAAGTCTGCAGGGGGCTGGAGAGATGGCTTGCTTGCTTGTGAAGCCTGATGACCTAGGTTTCGATTCCCCAGTACCCATGTAAAGCCAGATACACAAGGTGGCACATGTTTCTGGAGTTGTTTTGCAGTGGCTACAGGCCCTGATGCATCCATACTGTCTGTCTGTCCGTCTGTCTCTCTGCCTCTTTCTTTAACTCTCTCTCAAATAAATAAATTTTAAAAATTATTTATTTATTTATTTATTTATTTATTTATTTATTATTGTTTTATTTTCTAAGGTAGGGTCTCACTCTAGCTCAGGCTGACCTGGAATTCACTATGTATGCACTCATGGCAATCCTCTTACCTCTGCCTCTCGTGTGCTGGGGTTAAAGGTGTGCGCTACCATGCCCAGCTTTATTTATTTATTTATTTATTTATTTATTTATTTCTAAAAGACAGTAGGGGTTGAGGGTGTAGTTCAGTGGTAGTGCACTTGCCAAGGATGTAGGAGGTCCCAGGTTCAATTCCCAAATCTTCCTCCCAATGAAAAGCCAGGCGTGGTATTGCACACCTTTAATCCTAGCACTTAGGAGGCAGAGGTACGAGGATTGCTGTCATAAGTTTGAGACCACCCTGAGACTACAGAGCAAATTCCAGATCAGCCTGGGCTAGAGTGGGACCCTACCTCACAAAACCAACCAACCAACAAACAAAAAAGACAGACTTGTCAATTTTGTACCTATAATGAAGACCATTAGGACTGTATCATACTGGAAAGGATGACTCTTGGAGGAGCAGAATGGCTCCATCACCTGAAAACCATCTGTTTCCTTTTGTTCTCATCATAGGCTCTTGAAGGACTATTCTGTTGAGGAATCAGACACTTTGTTGTGAAGGAGTGAATCTTGAACTAACAGACAAGTAACAGCAACAGGCCACTGCTCTTTTTATTTCTCTATACTCATCTCTGTGGTAGTTAACACATTGCCATGCTGAGTTGTCCAGTGAACCCTTGGGAGGTTACTATTCATGCTGTCATTGACATAAATCCATGCTCAAAACAAACTGTCCGGGTCAGGAAGAGTGATACACACCTACAACCGGGCACTTGGGAGGCTAAGGCTGGAGGATCTTATGCCTGAGGCTAGCCTGAGCTACAGAATGAGTTCCAGACCAGCCTAGGCTAGGAAAACCTTGTCTCAAAAACAAACAACAGGGCTGGAGAGATGGATTAGCAGTGAAGGTGGTGCTTGTCTGTGAAGCCTAAGGACCCATGTTTGACTCTCCAGGTCCCACATAAGGCAGACATACAAGTTGATGTAAGCATGCAAGGTCGCACATGTGCACAAGGTGGTACACATGTCTGGAGTTCAATTAAAGTGGCTGGAGGCCTAGTGTGCCAATTCTCTCCATCTCCCTCTCTCTCTCTCAAAAAGAAAGAAAGAAAGGAAGAGAGAGAGAGAGAGAGAGAGAGAGAGAGAGAGAAATCATGCCAGGCATAGTGGCACACATCTTTAGTCCTAGCACTTGGAAGGCAGTGATAAGAGGATCACTGTGAGTTTGAGGCCAATCTGGAGCTATGGAATAAGTTCCAGGTCAGTCTGGGCAAGAGCAAGACCCTATTTTGGGGGAAAAAAGAAAGAAAAAAATCATTCCTAGGAAAACTACTAAAATTTTAGTTTCTGGACGTGTGTTAAGAGTAATTGGATTTTTTAAATCTCTCTCTCTCTCCCTGTGTGTGTGTGTGTGTGTGTGTGTGTGTGTGTTGGTTTGATTCAGGTGACCCCTATAAACTTAGATATTTTGAATGCTAGTCTCCCCAACTGATGGCAATTGGAAATTAAAGCCTCCTGGAGGCAGTGTATTGTTGGGGGTGGGCTTATGGGTCTTATAGCTGGTTTCCCCTTGGCAGTGTTTGGCACACTCTCCTGATGCTATTGTCTACTTTATGTTGGCCAGGGGGTGATGTTCACACTTTTGCTCATGCCATCATTTTCCCCTACCATCATGGAGCTTCCCCTTGAGCTTTTAAGCCAAAATAAACCTCTTTTTCCCACAAACTGCTCTTAGTTGGGTGGTTTCTAACAGCAATGCAAACCTGACTGCAACAGTAAAGTGGTACCAAGAGTGGGGTTGCTGCTAGATACCTGACTGTGGCTTTGGCCTTTTGGAGCTGATTTTCAAGAGGAATGTGGAAGGATTTGAAACCTTGGCCTAAGAGATGCCTTAAAGTGCTGTAAGTACAGCTTGATGGACTATTCTGGTCAGAGTTGAAAGACCTGAATGCAGTAAGAACTATGGGCTGTGAGGTTTGGCTTATGAGGGTAAGACAGAGCTTTACTTGGACTGTGTTAGGAGCAGTTTGTGTGAGAAGCTTGCCTGTGTCCTGAGAAGTTGTCCAGGGTTGCATTGCATAGAAATGAATTGGTGTGAGCAGAGGAATATGGCACAGAAAAAAAAAAAATCTTTGGGTGAACTATTGCCTGTTCAGCTGCAATTGAGAGATTATAACCTTTGAGATTAGGTCAGATGACCTGCATTGGGACAACAGGAAGAATGTAGACTCTTTTGAAGGGGACTGAGTGCTCAAGGAGTGTCCTGTTCTTCAAAGTCTCCTTTATTCCCCCCTGGTTTAACAAACTGGCACCTACCTGGTATTGTGGGGTATAAGAAATGCAGGAAAGAGAGGGTCATTGAGTTTGTAACATGGTCTTGTCTTTTGGAAATGACCATGGGCAGTGTGAAGCAGGTTTGCTGGATGCCTGCATGGAAACCCCATGGGGCCGTGAGGATGAACCATGGATTGCAGTGGAGACCCAGTGGAGATGCTGGGACCACGAGACAGCTGCCAAAGAGGGCTGCCAGCCCTGGATGAGGTTTTCGAGGACTGTGAGTAGCCTAGCTGGAGGGGTGTAATTGGAACTTCAGAGACTTTTGCTGGTTAGAATTATTGGGTTTGGAGACTTGTTATTGACTAGAGTTGTTGGACTTGGAGCTACAAAGTTGATGTTTGCCCTGGTTGTTTTAAAGCTTGTATTGGTTGAATATTTCTTTGCTATGTCCAATGCCACCTTTTGCAGTGTGAATGTTTATTCTGTGCCATTATGGGTTTTGGGGGGATTTTCTTTTTTGGTATTATAGCTCTGTTAAAACTATGGGGGTGTATAAAAATCATTGAAATTGCTAAAAACTATGGTGAATTTTAAAGTTGGATGAATGCATTGCATTTTACAACATGTTTGGTTATCAATTTATGGGAGCCAGGGGCGGAATATGGTGGTTTGATTCAGGTTGCTGCAGTCTGGTTTGCATTGCTGGTAGAAATCACCCAACCAAGAGGAGCTTCTGGAAAAGAGAGATTTATTTTGGCTTACAGGCTCGAGGGGAAGCTCCATGATGGCAGGGAAAACAATAGCATGAGCAGAGGGTGGACATCACCCCCTGGCCAACATAAGGTGGACAATAGCAACAGGAGAGTGTGCCAGACTGCCAAGGGGAAACTGGCTATAACACCCATAAGCCCATCCCCAACAATACACTGCCTTCAGGAGGCTTTAATTTCCAACTGCCATCAACTGGGGAGACTAGCATTCAGAATACCTAAGTTTATGGGAGACACCTGTATGGTGGTTTGATTCGGGTGTCCCCCACAAACTTAGGTGTTCTGAATGCCAGGTTCCCAGCTGATGGATATTTGGGAATTAATGCCTCCTGAAGGGAGTGCATTGTTGAGGGCGGGCTTATGGGTGTTATAGCCAGTTTCCCCGTGCCAGTGTTTGGCACACCCTCTTGTTGCTGTGGTCCACCTTGTGTTGGCCAGGGGGTGATGTCCACCCTCTGCTCATGCCATCGTTTTCCCCTGCCGTTGTGGAGATTTCCTGTGAGCCTATAAGCCAAAATTGACCTCTTTTTCCCTCAAGCTGCTCTTAGTTGGGTTATTTCTATCAGCAATATGATCCTGACTGCAACTGTGTGGGGGGGGGGGGCACACGCGGGCGTGTGCGTGTATACACTGTCACAGCACATGGGTGGTGGTCAGAAGATAACTTTTTTGTTCATCCTCACTTGAGACAGGGTGTTTTATCATTCAGCACTTACTTCATGTGCCAGGCTAGTTGGTCCACAAGATGCCAGAGATTCTCTTTCCTCCACCTCCCATCTGGAATTTTAAGACACTCTACCACATCTAGCTTTACATAGGTTCTGGGGATTCAAATTCAGGCTGACATGCATGCACAGGAAGCACTTTTACCCACTGAGCCATTTCCCCACCCCTAGTAACTGAAATTTTTAAGAGGATACACCTAACCATTCCCTATGAGTCCTATTTCACTAATGCTTCTATGACATATTTCTTTTCTTTAAAGAAACATTTCCCAAGAACAAAATGTTTTGCACAATTCACATTACTTGTCAAATGAATTGAACTCTATGTGAAAAGAATATAAATCTGAATTAGAACCTATAACACTTCCACAGGAAATATTTACATTCAATATTTCTTTTTTTTTTTTTTTTTTTTTTTGGTTTTTCGAGGTAGGGTTTCACTCTAGCCCAGGCTGACCTGGAATTCACTATGGAGTCTCAGGGTGGCCTCGAACTCACGGCGATCCTCCTACCTCTGCCTCCCGAGTGCTGGGATTAAAGGCGTGCGCCACCACGCCCGGCTTTACATTCAATATTTCAACAGAATGTGAAGAAAGGTTTCTCCATGCTGCAACTTGGCAGTTTGGCTTTCCAGCAATGGTCTCGTCCTCTGATAACTACTTTCAGTTGCTGCTCAGAATGTAGTCTTTGGTCCAGTAACTGGACTACTGTCTTTGAGTGTGGCAATGACTTAAAACGAAAGGAGCTGTACAAGAAAATTACCAAACAAGACTTGCAAACACTAGGTAGACAAGAGAGAGCTTGTTCAAGATACTCCTACCCAGGAAGCTCTCTTTTCTAGAGCAAATAATGGGAAAACAAAAGCCCATTGGTCTTGCTGTGCTTCCAAACGAGCTGAGACCTCACCCCTGAGCTCCTGCCAAAGCCCCTGCCATGACCCCAGCATCTCGGGGTGCTTCTGGCCCAATATGTCTGTTTTCTGACCCTTTTCAGCTTAGTCTTACAAATAGGACAGAGATCACTTTAGAGGTTTCCCAAAAATGGACTGGCGGCTCAGTAGATGCGTCAGAGAGTGCTTACACATAAGCCTAGGGACCTGAATTTGGATCACAAGCACTCACATAGCATGCTGGGCATGCTGGTGCATGCCTGTGATTTAGTACTAGGGGAAGCAGAGACAGGCAGATCCCTAGGGCTTGTTAGCTAGCTAGTCTAGCTGAATCGGTAAGCTCTAGGCTCAATGAAAGACCCTGCTCAAAGAGTAAGGTGGGGAGTGATTGGGGAAGACCCTGACATTAACCTGTGGCCTACACACACACATATAAACAGCACACAGGTATGCACATTACACACACACAAATGTAAAAAAAAAAAAAAAAAAGGGTGAGAGGGCTAAAGAAATGGCACTTTTTTTGCAAAGCCTCCAGGCCTAGATTTGATTCCCCAGTACCCACATAATGCCAGATGCACATAGTGGTATATGTCTGGAGTTTGGTTACAGAGGCAGGAAGCTCTGCATGGTCCCCCACCTCTCTTTCCCCATTTAAATAAATATATTTTTTCAATATTTGAGAAATGACTTACTAAAAATAAATGAGCCGGGTATGGTGGAGCACATGTTTAATTCCAGCATTCAGGAGGCTCACTTTAAGCATGTAGGAGGATCACTTTACGTTCAAGGCCACCCTGAGACTACACAGTAGATTCCAGGTCAGCCTGAAGTAGAGATCCTACTTCAATAAATAAATAAATAATATATGAATAAAAAAATGTCAATGGAAAGCCAGTCATTGAGGCACATACCTTTAATCCTACCCAGCACTGGGGAGGCTGAACCAGGAGATCTCCATGAGTTCAAGGCCAGCCTGGAGCTACAGATTCTAGATCAGCCTGGGCTGTACTGAGACACTACCTCAAAGAAAAAAAAAAATTCTCAATTTCAAAATAGTTTCTGGCTCGGCATGATGGCACACCCCTTTAATCCCAGCACTTGGGAGGCCGAGGTAGGAGGATTGCCATGAGTTTGAGGACACCCTGAGACTACAGAGTGAATTCCTGGGCTAGAGCAAGAACCTACCTCAAAAATGGGGGGGGGGGGCCTTAGGGATGGCTTAATGGTTAAGGCACTTGCCTGCAAAGCCTAAGGACCCAGGTTCTATTCCCCAGGACCCATGTAAACTAGACGCACAAGGTGGTGAATGCATCTGGAGTTTGTTTACATTGCAGTGGCTGGAGACCATGGCACACCTATTCTTTCCTCCCTCCCTCTCAAATGAATAAAAAAAGAATTCCAGTAGGTTTTTCTTTTCTTTTTTTTTTTTTTTAAGTTTCTACCCTAATCTCTAGTGTGTGACTTTGGACACAAGAAAGTTCACATATCTGTGAGTTGTGAGTTGATAAGAGGATATAAATAAGTCATATAGAAACCTACTTTTTTGGATTATGGTACACCCAAAAGCCATAGATGGTTAATAGAGAATTTTCAGTGCCAGTGATAGGATACCTTCCAGTGAGTTGTTGGCCAGGGAGATCCCTGATGCCCCTCAAAACATTACAGGCCCTTGCTGAGGCTCTAGGTTTCCAACCAGGAATAGATGGTAAGACCCTATTGCTGAAGACTCCACATGCTTGGGCTGCAAGGTCACTGAGAAATCCTGCTGCAGCTGAGCTGAAAACCTCCTCCGTGTAGACCAGCTGACAGAAAGCTGGAAAAAGCTATGCTGCATGCAGCTCCATAGGAGAGAGAGAAGTCATCAATGGAGATAAACAACAGAGGACACTACAAGCCATAAATTTGGCCAGCCAGGCCAAATGAGTCACCAGGTGCAATAGTGGCATGTCTGTTGTGGGGGAAACAAACTGCTCACTAATTGCACTGGAGGCTCGCTCCACAGGAGGGAATACATGTCTGACACTGAAAACCTATGATGGGGGAAGTCATGAGCCCTAGGAGGGTAACGTCTGCTGGTGTCTGGCTAAATGCATATATTATGCTCACCAAACTGCCCAATAAGTATTTCTCTTAATGTTAATACCCATATATTAATGCTGCTCTCACTTTTGGTTAGAGATCTTTTCAGATGGAGGTAACCTTGTGATGATTCAGAAGGCACCACAATGCTGAGAAGTGACAGAGAAGTGCTCAGCACTGAAACATCTCACACCTTCCAAGACTCAGAGTCCATTGCAGAAGAGGTGGTGGAAAGAATGTAAGAGCCAAATGAAGGGTAGGACTCCTTACAATGTGCTCTTCTAGACACAAAATGGCCTGGATATCCATGACCTCACAGTGCCTGACACTACCTACACAAGGCTATCACAATAGGAGGAAAAGATGATGACATCAAAATGAAAGACTGATTGAGAGGGGGAGGAGATATGCTAGACAGTGGAGTTGCCATGGGGAAATTGGGGAGGGGGAGGGAATTACCATAGTTTATTATCTATAATTATGGAAGGTGTCAATAAAAAAAAAAGTTGAGCCACATGAAAGGTTTCAAATCTCTATAAACAACACTTTCCTTAAATTACATAGAAAAGTTTTTGATTGACTTTGGTTTTTGTAGTTTTAAGATGGGGTCTCACTATGTAGCCAAAGGTGGTCTTAAATTTGTGACCCTCCTGTCTCAACCTCCTCAGTGCTGAGATTACAGGCATGTACCATGATGGTCACATAATAAAAACTGACCCTACTTTATAAGGTGGTGTATCTTAGGCATCATAAACCTAATGTGTTTATAAATGAATTCTTGATTATTTTCCCTAAATTTATGTTTTTCCTACTCCTATTTCAATAAGTACCATTACAATTCACCCAACTGCTCTAGCTAGAACCTAAACACAATTGAGTTTTCTTTCTTATCTACTTGTAACAATCCAAATTCTGTTGATTCTACTCTTCATAACATATCTATTATTTTTTCAAATTATTTTTATTCATTTATGTGCAAGAGAGGGGGGTTATGGGTATGAGCACATGTGGGCCTCCTATAACAGCATACAAACTCCATATGCATGCAACACTTTGTGCATATGGCTTTACGTGGCTGCTTGGGAGTTGAAACCAGGCCATCAGGCTCTGCAAGCAAGTGCCTTAACCACTGAGAAACCTCTCCAGCTTCATATATGGTTATTTTGTTTTTCTTTCCAGTCCCACTGCCACTGTCCTATCTTAACTTCCATCATCGGCTGCCTACATTGACATCATCTCCTAACTGCACAACCCTCTTCTCTTCCCAGTCCACTGTAAGCAGCCAGCACAGTGCCAGGTTAAAAGCATAAACCCAATCACTTGACCCTGCTTTAAAGAGTCAAAGATTTCCTCTTGTACTTGGATCAGGCTCAAAACCCTTACCAGAAGTGAAGGGCCAGTAAGATCAGATTCCCTTCCTCCCTCCAAACTCATCTTGAGATACCCATCACTTTTCAGCCATTCTCAAGTAAGCCCTTGCTTGCCTCAAGCCTTTTAAAGAAAATAACAGTTTTATTGAAATATAGCTCACATGCCATCCAATTCACGTGTTTAACCCATCTATGACGAATTTCAATCTCCCCAACCTCTCAGCCCTAGGCAACCACTAATCCCCTTCTTGTCTCAACTGAGTTTCCTAATCTGGACATTTATGTAAGTGGACTCATACATATGGTTGGCTTTTTTCACTCAAGGTTTATCTATGTTACATTGGGTATCATTGCTTTACTTCACATCTTACACAAGAGTACCTCCCACCTTCCTCTTTTGAAATTTCCTTTAAAATATTCCAAGGAGAAAATGGAGAGTACATATATGAAACAAGATTGGTCAAATGTTGGTAATCACTAAAGCTGAATGACAGGTATGTTAGGGTCCATTAAACTACTCCATATTTAGAAGCCAGACGTGGTTGTGCATGTCTTTAATCCCAGCACTTGGGAGGCTGAGGTAGAGGGATGGCTATGAGTTCAAGGCCAGCCTGGGCTAGAGCAAAACTTTACCTCAAAAAACAAAGACAAACAAACAAACAAACAAAAAAACTTCCATATTTGCATATGCTTGAAAATTTCTTAACTAAAAAAATTAAAAGCTAGTCATGGTAGTACATGTAATCTTAGCACTCAGGAGGCTGAGACATGAGGATCCGGAGCTTGAAGTCAGTCTTGGCTACACAATGAGTTCAAATCCAACTTGAGATAGTGAAACCCTGCCTCAAACTAAAGAGCTGTCTTTGTACACTGTTTTACCTCGTTGAGGGAATCCTCTATTTTTTCTGCCTAGAAATTTTGTTGTTGTTGTTGTTGTTTTGTTTTTGTTTTTCAAGGTAGGGTGTCACTCTGGCCCAGGCTGACCTGGAATTCACTATGTAGTCTCAGGGTGGCCTTGAACTCATGAAGATCCCCGTACCTCTGCCTCCCAAGTGCTGGGATTAAAGGCTTGCGCCACTACACCTGGCTTCTGCCTAGAATTTATTTAAAAAAAAAAAACCACAACTTTTTTGTTGTTTTTTTTTTGAGCTAGAGTTTACTATAGCCCAGGATGGCTTTGAGTTCCTTATATGGCCTCTACCTCCCAAGTATGGGATTACACCCCATATGTCACCACACCCTGCTTTTAGCAAAAGAACAAAAGTTTCACTTACTTATTGTCTATCTGCCTATCTGGAGTGAGACCCTCTGTGTGGAGTCTAGCTCAGGGCAGTCACACAACCGCGAATGAACAGAATTTGGCTGGGAGGCCCAAAACTCCTCCTTCACTGTTCCTTGTGGCTCCGCCTAGACCAGTTTCTCAGGAGAAAAAAGCTAGTGCTCTGATTCTCCCCTTGCTATCTTCTGTGTTCAGATTTCCCATTACGATGACAAGCTATACCACCTTCAGCTACTGTAACCCAAACATTCAAAATCATTCCCCTCATACCATGGTTTACCCCAGAACTATCCCTATCTTTAAGTAACTTCCACATATAGTTTGACTTAGCAGGGTATCATGCTTTTCACAAGCTGACTGCTTGTACTTGAGTTGGCTTTTCAGAGAAAGATGACCTCAACTCAGTATACCAATTTATTTTACTGAACTTTAGAACTTCTATTATCAATTAAACCATCCAGTAAAATCAATACTTTTTTTTTTTGAGGTAGGGTCTCACTCTAGCCCAGGCTGACCTAGAACTCTGTAGCCTTAGGCGGTCCTTAAACTCACAGTGATCCTCCTACCTCTGCCTCCCAAGTGGATTAAAGGTGTGAGCCACCACGCCCAGGTCTCTAATCATTCTTTGTATTTGCTCATTTATATGGCTCAAAAGGCTGATTTTGTATCCTCTTTGCTGCTCTATAACTCAGCAGTTCTGTTAACATCAAGAACACTTGCATAGAGCTCAACAATACAGCATATGCTTAATGTGCATGGGTCCTTAGCAATGCACACACACACACACACACACACCCCCTTCCTGTCTCAAAATAAAGAATAAAGAAAAGAAAAAATTGTATAAGCACTAGAAATGGTGGTGTACGCCTTTAATCCCAGCACTCACATGCAGAGGCAGGAGGATCGCTGTGAGTTTAAGACCAAGAGTGAGTTCCAGGTCAACCCGGACTAGAGTGAGACTCTATCTCAAAGAAAGGAAGAAAAGAAAGGAAGGAAGGAAGGAAGGAAGGAAGGAAGAAAGAAAGAAAGAAAGAAAGAAAGAAAGAAAGAAAGAGAGGGAAGGAGGGAGGGAGGGAGGGAGAGAGAGAAAGAAAGAAAGAAAAGAAGAAAAAAGAAAAGAAGGAAAAGGAAGGGAGGAAGGAGGGAAGGAAGGAAGGTTGGTTGGTTGTATAGCTCTCTTTCTCTGCTATTGCCGGGTCACAAGGAGGTGGAGGTGGAGGTGGAGCCTCGGGTGCTTTCAAGATTTGGCTTCATCTGTAACCCGCCACCACAGCCGAGGAAGGCACTGCTGTTGGAAGTGTAATGGCGTGACACTGCTCTGCAAGAGGTGCTGAAGAGCGCCCTCATCCAGGATGGTAGCACGTGGGGTTCCTGAAAGCCTTAGAGAAGTGCCAAGCCCATCTGTGTGTGATAAGCCAACGGATGTCAAGTTGGAGGGGCCCTTTGCGCTGAGCACCAAATCAACCTAATTGAGGTTAATGACAACAAGAAACTAGAGAAATGGGTAGCTCTCTGCAAAATGGATTGAGAGGAAAACCTTGCAAGGTGGTTGGCTACAGCTGTGCAGTTGTTAAGGGCTATGACGAGGAATCTCAGGCCAAGGATATCATCCAAGAGTACTTCAAATGTAAGCAATGAAAAAATAAAAATATGGCTCATTAAAAAAAAAGTTGGGGCTGGAGAAATGGCTTAGCAGTTAAGGCGCATGCCTGTGAAGCCTAAGGACCCAGGTTAAATTCTCCAGGTCCCACATAAGCCAAATGCACATGGTGGTGCATGCATCTGGAGTTAGTAGTGGCTAGAGGCCCTGGCACACCCATATTCTCTCTCTCTCTCTCTCTCCCTCCCTCCCTGTCTCTAATAAATAAATAAATAAAATAGTTTTTAAAAAGTTGTATAAGCAAAGATCTTGTGTGATACTACATGGTTAATTAGCTTCTAACAAGGGTTATAACTGTTTAAGGGAGCACATATTAAACTTGTTAAAGGAAGAATACTTCTAAAAGAAAACATTATAATTCTTTAGTATAGTAGAAAATACCTGTCTCCTATAATGAAATAAAAAATGAGTATTAATAGAAAAATGACTGAATATATATACATATATATATATATATATATACATATATATATATATACATACTGAAATCTCTATGGGCTAGAGAGATGGCTTAGTGGTTAAGGTACTTGCCTGCGAAGCCTAAGGACCCAGGTTCAATTCTCTAGGTCCCACATAAGCCAGATGCACAAGGTGGCACATGTGTCTGGAGTTTGTTTGCAGTGGCTAGAGTTCCTGGTGGGCCCAATCTCTCTCTCTCTCTCTCTCTCTCTCTCTATCTCTAATAATAATAATAATAAAAATTCTATGCACACACCCCCATACCTACGTACCCTGCCCCCTCTCAGGCTAGGGATTGAACCCAGTGCCTCACACATGACAGGTAAACACTCTGCCACTTTAGCCACATTACTAAAATGAATTGGTCTTCAAAAAGTCTCCCTCCAATACCCTCTCTTCCAAGCCTTTGGTTGATATCACAGTTCTTTCCTGCTTTCATTGACTGCCTCATTGGAACCTTCTTTCAAAGACCTGGCCTATTTCTAGAAGTTCAGAGTCTCACCTTCTCTTCCACAAGTCATTCATCAAGACAGCATAGACCATCTCACTGCTAAGTTTACCTCTCCAATTGGCTCCATGCACATACTCAGGAACATATGCACTGAGCAATGGGTCATGCTAATTTTACCTCTAAGTGGTCTTCTAAGCTGAATCACATATTAGACACCTTTTCATCCTACTTCATCTTCCAAATTCCTATTCTAGGCATCTATCCCAGATTTATGCCACTAGCCTAATTCTTGCTGACAATACTCAAATCTCTCACACATATTTTTACCTCCTATTCCCAAAGAATAGAAATTTAAGGAGCTGGAGAGATTGCTCAGAAGTTAAGGTGCTTACCTGCAAAGCCCAGGGACCCAGGTTCAATTCCCCAGTACCCTTGTAAGACCAAATGTATCTGGAGTTTGTTTGCAGTGGCTAGAGGCCCATTCTCTCTCTCTCTCTGCTCCTCTTTCTCTCTCTCATAAAGTAAATTTTAATTTAAAAAAGAATAGGAGATGGCTTAGCAGTTAAGGCATTTGCCTGCAAAGCCAAAGGATCCTGGTTTGATTCTCCAGGACCCACGTTAGCCAGATGCACAAGGGGGCACATGTGTCTGGAGTTCATTTGCAGTGGCTGGAGGCCCTGGCGCACCCATCCCCTCTCTCTCTCTATCAAATAAATAAATAAATAAATAAATAAATAAAATATATATATATTTAAAATAATAGGAATTTACCAACATATGCATGTTTTGGCTTACAGACTCAGGGGGAAGCTCCATGATGGCAGGAGAAAACGATGGCACGAGCGGAGGGTAGACGTCACCTCCTGGCCAACATCAGGTGGACAACAGCACTAGGAGAGTGTGTCAGACAATGGCAAGAGGAAGTTGGCTCTAATATCCATCAGCCTGCCCCCAACAATACACTGCCTCCAGGAGGCTTCAATTGTCAAGTTTCCACCAGCTGAGGACCTAACATTCAGAACACATAAGTTTATGGGGGACACCTGAATCAAACCACCACATTCCACCCCTGGGTCCCATAAACTGATAACTATTCATGATGTAAAATGTAATGCATTCAGTCCAACTTTAAAAGTCCCCATATCTTTTATCAATCCTAATGATGTTCAAACATCCCCACAGTTCATACTCTAAGGTCTTTTAACTAAGCAGTACTACCAAAAGCAAAGCAAAACAAAAAAAACATAATGGCACAGAATAAACCTTCATACTGCAGAAGATGACACTGGACATAGAACCAATACAAGATTTAAGCAGGGCAAACATCAAACTCTGTAGCTCTAAGTCCAACAACTCTATAACAGTGACGAGTCTCTTAAGTCCAATAATTCTCACCAGTGACAAGTCTCTGGAGTTCCAACTCTACGCCTCCAACTAGGCTACTGACAGTCCCAGAAAACTTCATCTGGTCCTGGCAGCTCTCCTTGGCAGACATCCTGTAGTCCTGGCATCTCCACTGCAACCCATGGTTCATCCTCATGGTTTCATCAGGCCTCCACAAAGGTAATCCAACAAGTCTGCTTCACACTGCCCATGGCCATTTCCAAAATACAAAGCCACGTTGCAAATTCAATGACTCTCTCTTTCTTGTATTTATTATACTCCATAATACCAGGAAGGCTACCAATTTGTTAATCCAGGGGGAATAAAGCAGACGCTGAAGAATAGGACACTCCTTGAGCACTCAGGCCCCTTCAAAGGAGTCTACATTCTTCCTGTTGTCCCAATGGAGGTCAGCTGGCCCAACCTAAATAGTTGTAATATCTTAAACAATTGCAGCTGAACAGGCAGAAGATTCAGCCCAAAGACTTAATTTCTTTCTGTGCCACATCACTTTGCTCACACTGGTCCATTTCTATGCAATGCAGCCCTGCACAAGTTCTCAGGACACAGGCATAATAGCAAGCCTCTCACATAAACTGCTTCTAGCAGTCCAGGCAAAGATCTTTCTCACCTTCATAAGCCAAACCTCACAGTCCACAGTTTTTACTGCATTCAGGTCCTTCAACTCTGACCATAATGGTCCATCAAGCTGTATTTACAGCACTACAAGGCTTCTCTTAGGTCAAGTTTTCAAGTCCTTCCATATTCCTCTCAAACATCAGCACCAAAAGGCCAAAAGCCACGCAGTCAGGTGTCTAGAAGCAATAATTCCACTTCTTGGTACCAATTTTACTGTTGTAGTCAGGTTCACCTGCTGGCAGAAAACACCCGACTAAGAGCAGCTTGTGGGGAAAAAAGAGTTTATTTTGGCCTACAGACTTGAGGGGAAGCTCCATGATGGCAAGGGGAAACGATGACATGAGCAGAGGGTGGACATCACCTCCTGGCCAACATCAGATGGACAATGGCAACAGGAGAGTGTGCCAAACACTGGCAAGGGGAAGCTGACTATAACACCCATAAGCCCACCCCCAGCAATACACTCCCTCCAGGAGGCTTTAATTGTCAAGTTTCCACCAGCTGACGACCTAGCATTCAGAACATACATTTACGGGGAACACCTGAATCAAACTACCATACTAATAACATTTCATTTGAGTCAAAAAAGATGATGGGGCTTGAGAAATGCTTAGTGGTTAAGGCACTTGCCTGCAAATTGCCTTCAATTCCCCAGGACCCACGTAAGCCAGATGCATAAGGGGGTGCATGCATTTGGAGTTCGTTTGCAGTGGCTAGAGGACCTGGTGCACCCATTCTCTTTCTGTCTCTCTCTCCCTATTTCTCTCTCTCTCTCAAATAAATAAAGAAAAATAAAATATTTTTAAAATTAAAAAAAATGGAATTAAGAAAAAGATTATGGCATTTGAAAATACTAAGGTCACATCTTACAAATAGCTACAGAGAAGTTAATGTAGAAACAGGAAACTTTTTTGCGGAGCTTAGAAACTACTGATGAATTTATGTTTTATGTTTAACATTTAATCTGCTAATAATTATTTTAAAATTGAGCTTGAGAGATGGCTCAGCAATTAAGGGCACTTCCTGTGCAAACATGAGCTTTAGGGGGAGTGAGACCACCTGAGTTTGAATCTCTAGAAGCCACGTAAACAGCTGGGCTTGTCCATGTATGCATGGAACCCCAGACCTGCAGGGGAATAGAGCTGGAGGAGGTAGGAGGCAACAAGCTCTGGGATCACTAAGAGACTCTGGCTCACGTAAGAACAGGTGAAGAACGATGGAGTGGGCCACTCAGTGTTCCACTCTGGCCACCACAGGCAAGCACATGGAGCACCACAGAGACACATACACATGCATAATACACATGCACACATGCAGAAAAATAAATGTAAAAGAGAAAAAGCATTTTTAAAAGTTTTTTTTTGTGTCAGAGTCATGCTATGTATCCCAGAGTGGCCTCAAACTTGTAGCAACCCTTCTGCCTCAGCCTCCAAAGTGCTGAGATTACAGGTGTGTGCCACCATACCTGACAAGTAATTTTTAAAAATCTTAATATTTAACATTTAGTGTTTTAATCATTTTAGAGATGGGGCTTGTTATGCTGCTTAGTCTGGCCTAGAACTCCTGGCTCAGACAATCCTCCTGCTTCAAGTGCATACCACTGTGCCTAACTAATAATTTAAAAAAATATGTCAACTGTTTGACATAGATATGAGAGCATTATATGAAAATGGTCTTAACAAGCATTTAATAAGAGCTGATTACACATAGGGCATAGTGGGCACAAGACACTATTGTCCTCAAATAATGTATCTCCAGCTGAAGAACCAGAACAGATAAAAGAGGAGGGATTCAAGGCAGCAGAATCAGAGGAAAACAGGCCACTGGGCAAGGCTTCCTAGAAAGGATGAGGCTTGGATTCAGCTTGAACCAGTGAACTAAGATCAGGCCTTGGTAAGTAGATAAGAGGACGGGTGGTCAGTACTTGGCCACGACCAGTGAGTAGAAATGCATGTGGACTGATCAAGGGATATGATGGGGAAAAATGATGATGATGATGATGATGATGATGATGAAGAAGAAGAAGAAGACAGGGAAGCCTGGAGGGAGCAGGTCATGGGGACCCTAAATGGAGAATGAAAGTGACACAGGCAAAGCAGTATCTGAGCAAGATGAGTCAGTAGAAATGGAACAGCAGAAATGAAAGCAGTTGACATGAGAAGGACCAGACTGGCAAAGCCAGACAGAAGTCTTGAGAAGAGAGGTAGTCCCTGATGTCTACTCTCCAAGTAGTCTCTAGTTTCCATGTAAAATGGCCTATTCCCTATTCCTTCCCTCAGGGATCAGTTTTCTACCAACATGAAAAAAAGAATGGTACAGAAATAATTTTTTAAATATTTATTTGTTTTATATTTTTTAATTTAATTTATTTATTAGAAACAGGGAGAGAGAGTGTGTGAGAATGGGAACACTAGGGCTCTAGCCACTGCAAACAAACTCCAGATGCATGTGTCACCATATGCATCTGGCTTACGTGGGACCTGCAGAATCAAAACTGGGTCCTTAGGCTTTGCAGTCATGTGCCTTAACCGCTCTCCAGCCCCAGAAATAATTTTAATAATATTTCTAAAACTCAACATCTTACAACTAAAAATAAGAAAGGCAAGGCTAGATCACTTGCATAGTGTATACAAGGCCCTGGTTTTGATCTCTAGCATCACAATAAATAAGAAAGACAGGGGCTGGAAAGATGGTTCAGCAGTTAAAAGCACTTGCTTGCAAAGCCTTACTGCCTGGGTTTAATTCTCCAGTACCCATGTAAAGCCCGATACATAAAGTGGCACATGTATGTGGACTTCATTTGCAGCAGCAAGAGGCTCTGACAAGCCCATTCTCATTCATTCTCTCTTTCTTTCTCTCTCTCTCTCCCCCCATAGATAAATATTTTAAAAATTAAGTGAGAGGGCTGGAGAGATTGTTCAGTGGTTAAGGCAATTGCCTGCAAAGCCTAAAGACCTGAGTTTGATTCCCTAGTACCCATGTAAAGCCAGATGCACAAGGTGGCACATGTGTCTGGAATTTGTTTGTAGTGGCTAAAGGCCCTAGTATGCCCATTCTCTGTATCTGCCTCATTCTATAAACAAATAAATAAAGCAAAAAGATGGTATTTATTTCCATTGTTCCAAAATAAGGTACATAACTGCTTTTCCCAGAGCAAAAGTGATTATTTAATCTACCATACAAACATGTTAGGCTTTGCTAATATTTAGTGATTCAACAAATACTATGGAACAAATAATTGAATGCTATCAATTTAATATTACTATTTTTCTTCATGGTAATTGCAAAGTCAGATAACCTGGTAAATACAAACAAAAAAATTGATTTGAATCTTGGCTGTAACTTTAACTTGAGGTCACATATCAAGTAAACTACTTCATTCCCCCAACTTTGCTATAAATTTATAGGTTTTTCTGTTCCTCTTTTTTTAATTCTTTTTTTGTTTGTTTGTTTGTTTTTCGAGGTAGGGTCTCACTCTGGCTCAGACTGACCTGGAATTCATTATGTAGTCTCAGGGTGGCCTCAAACTCACAGAGATCCTCCTACCTCTGCCTCGAGTGCTGGGATTAAAGGTGTGCGCCACCACACCTGGCTTCTGTTCCTCTTTTTTAAAAACTACAACTTTATTACTAAGAACTTGGACAATGCTGGCTTTATTACCTCGTAATTCACAGATGAGGATATTACATCTAGGTCATAAGGTTATGACTACAACCTAGGTATTTAGTCTAAAATCCTATTTTTCCCATTATATTAGGCTTTCTCTTGCTACTTAATAAAATTTGAAATGATTTATAGATATGAAAATATAGTAAAATGATTACAGCATTACATAAATGAAAGTTATATTTTTGTTTGGGTGTTTACTAGGAGAGAATATAGGTTTTAAAACAGACCTAAGTCAATTTTGTGGTTCCTCTTTAAGAAAAAACACAAAAATTATAAGTAAAGACCTTGGAAGGAGCCTATGCATGTGTAGTCCCCTGACATTTAAAGCTTCTTTTAGCTTTAGGACAAATTTGCCTTTGGATGTAAGAGAAAAAACAAATCACATGCCAACCTAGTAAAATCAAGAATTTCCCTTCAAAACTTAGCCCCTGCCTTCAAATTATATGAAAAGAACATAGGAAACAGAGTGTAGAAAAAAACATGTGTTTTCCCTTATGTTCATTCACAATATTCCACACAACAACATCTAGTTACAAATAATCTTTGACAGATTTTTATATGATTTAAAGAACAAATTATCAACAATCAGCAAAAGTAATTATAAAGAAAGTCGTAAGAGAATTATTTCCCTAAAATAATTAAGCTAGAACAGCACATCATACAATGACTATTTTATACACACACACACACACACACACACACTTGTATTTACTCACAATTCGGCAAGCAAAAGATCTAATTAAAAAATTTTTTTTACCTCGTCTCCGCCCATAGCTCCTGGCTGCATGTAAACACAGAAGAAAACCATGGGTATTTGTATCAAAATAGTAATTTTAGAAATTGAAAAAAAAAAGGTTCACACAAATGTTTTCAAGTGTTCTTGGAATCATTCATCTGGAGGTACTGTTCAACTTGAGCACAAACATTTTTCAAAAGCTTTTTTGTAAGTACAAGCTAAACCACAATTGTAAAGAGAACTCAGCTGGCTATGGCAGCCACTGGAACAGAGGCTGAGGTGCTGAAGTCCCATGAGCCTTATGAAGAATGACAGTGAGGCCTAATATCTACATCAGATATAGGTAAGAGATTTCTAAATCTTCATTTGTGCTTTATATCACCATCAGGCATCACTCAAAGAAAAAAAAAAAAAAACACATGCATTCTCCATAACTGAAAATTGTGGCACATGGTAGACCTCCTGAATCTGATACTATACATGCACACATACACACTTCATAAACAGGGGCCCTGCAAATGTACAGAAACTGTATACAATCAGCTCTTGCTTTAAGAAG
Organism: Dipus sagitta; assembly: GCA_036346955.1. Lineage (NCBI taxonomy): Eukaryota > Metazoa > Chordata > Mammalia > Rodentia > Dipodidae > Dipus > Dipus sagitta. The sequence goes on along the minus strand of CM070770.1, from coordinate 44,188,253 downwards.
CTGTTTCTGTAAAAATTTTTCAGTGACATTTCTCTTATTCTCTCCATTTGCTTTCCATGCTGTATCACAGGTAGGAGAAAACACTATCTTCTACATCTATGAAACGAGCCTGAACAGTAAAAAGGGGTGAGGTCTCTGCACCCACCCAGGGCCCTGGTTAGTAAGATATTTTGAAGGCTGCCTGCCTCACAACGCAAGACCACAGAATGCCCATTATCATTTCCTGGAGTGAGGCTGTGCTATCAACACACTTGGAGATCCTGCCCCACACACTAATTTCATTTCTTAAAGTGAAACCTCAAGTGCTATAAAAATAAGTGAGAACTGTACTTAGATCTATTCTTTCAATGTAAAATGTCATAAAATTCACTTACACTGAAAAAGGAGAGTAATTTGGAGTCACATTTGTAGTATAGTAGTAAGCAGGAAAGAAAACTATTTCTCCTCGAAGGATTTAGACTTTTCAGTCACATTGCTAAAATATTGCTTAGACAGTCTCTATTTTCCACTTCTATTCAGACATCAAATTCGCCCTTAGCTCCACACCTTTAATCTCACTCTACCGTACTCAAAACTCAAATATTAGAAGGATTACCCAGTTCAAGCCTGATTCCCCTTTCACCCTTTCTCCAATCCTACCACAATCCATCATCATCATCATCATCATCATCATCATCATCATCTCCCCAAATCAGGTGTAATAAGTGGCTGTTGGCTTCCAAGCTTGACCTAAAACACAGCTTGTGTAATAACATGGATGAATTAAAACTGATGGATAACACTTAGAGATGAAATAGGTTTTGACATCATATTACTTGTCTCTGCTGCTCCTTCCCATAACCAATGATGCTTGTTTGTCATGCTGCCTGACACAACGCTGAAAAGCCTCTATTGAGAGAGAAAACCCAAACACTCTACTTCAAAATTACTCAATATTCTCCCAAACAACAAATCCCCCTCCCCATCTCTGATTTCTGGCCAGATATTCAATGAAAAACTATCTGATTACAATACTAAGGTACCAGTGACCTACTGGTGCTTACTGCCTTACTATGTAGTCTCCAGGTTGGCCTCAAACTCACAACGATCCTCCTAACTCGGCCCCGAGTGCTTGGGATTAAAGGTATACACCACCACACCCAGCAATGGCATATTTGGATAAGATTAAACATCTTATCAAAAAATCACACAGATAGCGAGGAATTCAGAATATGAGTCTAAGGGCTGGAGAGATGGCTTGCAGTTAAGGCCCTTGCCTGCTAAGCCTAAGGACCCAGGTTCGATTCCCCAGTACCCACGTAAGCCAGATGCACAAGGTGGCACATAGATCTGGAGTTTGTTTACAATGGCTAGAGGCCCTGGTGCCTCCACTAAAAAAAATAATATGAGTCTATATAGTCTAGATCCAGAGTTCACACATTTAATCATCTTCCTATAGAATTCTGAGGGGGACAAGGCTCATATCTTATTACTGCTTTTTAGTATCCACCAATACACCTAGCAGAATAGTCTATACCAGTTTGGCATGCAACAAATACAGCTGATTAGCTGAAGTACAATTAAGGGAGGGAGTAATAATATATGCCTCAGTAGCCTGTAGAATGTAGGCTAACTGATGGTAGTTTAAAATCTGATCAAGTTGCTTATATGAGGATTGTTACAAATACAGTACAGTCAAACTCCTGTACTAGAGAAAGGAAATGAAATAAACAATGAAGAGGGGAATTTGGGATTACAAAAGTAGTGCTTTCACCTGGAAATAAATATGACATTAAAATAATGAAAAAGACTGAATATATAAACTTAAAATGAGCCCAATGTAAAATTATCTCACACAGGGGAATGGAATGAAAGGAACAGAGACCATATCTATAGTGGGGGTTGATGTAGTCTCTCCTCTCATCCATTTTCTGTTTCAACTAACAAAGGCTGCTTGTACCACTACAAAACAAAACAAAACAAAAACACAGAAGGTAGCTAGGCCTGGGGGCTTATACCTGCAATGCCAGCACTTGAGAGGCATAGGCAAGAGGATCACAAGTGAGGCCAGCCACATGTATATACTGAGTTCCAGGCCAACCAGGGCTGCCTCTTCCTCCCAAATGCTAGGATTACATGAATGTGCACCCACACCTGACATGACTAATCTTATCTTTATCGTACGCCATCTATGTTAGGAGGGATTAATACCACCCACAACAAGATTCAATTTGTTTCCTTTACCACTCCCAGAATTTACTTACTTTATTTAGGCTGGCTTATTTCACCTAACATAATGGTCTCCAGATCTATCCATCTTCCTATAAATGTCATAATTTCATTGTCTTTTATGGCTGTAAAGTCTCATTTTGCATCTGCTCCACATTTTCTTTATCCATTCATCTATAGGCTGGTTCAATTTCCTAGCTATTACTAATAATACACGGATGTGGAAATATCTCTGTGGTATGTTGATTTAGGAGTCTATTGGGTCTATGCCCAGGAGTGGTATACCCAGATCATATAGAAGTTTTGTTTTTAGTTTTTAAAGAAACCTCCATATTGACTTCCATGGTGGCTGCACAAGTTTACAATCCCACCAGCAATATCTAAAAGTTAATTTTCCCCCTGCATTCTCCCTAGCATTTGTTTTGCTTTTCCTTCTCTTTTTCTTTTCCTTTACTCTCCCTTCCCTCCCCTGCCTTCTTGCTCTCTATCTCTCCCCCTATATTTCTCCCTTCCTAACCTTCCTTTTTACTCTTTCTCTCCTTCTGTCCTTCCTCATTTTTTTCTTTTCTTCCTTTCCTTCCCTTCCCCTTTCTGCCTCTCTCTTTCTTTCTATTTCTCTTTCTTTCTCTCTCTCTCTTTTCTTTTCTTTCCTTCCTTTTCCTTCCCCTCCCTTTCCTTTCCTTCCCCTTCCTTCTCTTTCCTTCCTTCCTTCCTCTCTCTCTCTCTCTCTCTCTTCCTCCCTTTCTTTCTTTCTTGAGACAGGCCTCACTTTATACCCCAGGCTGGCCTCAAACTCATAGGATTTTCCTTCCTCTCTTCCAAGCATTAGGCAATCCCTTACAGGTATGCACTCCTACACCTAGCTATTGCTAGTTTTTTGTATAATAGTCCTGATGCTGAAGATGGACTCTCAACAGTTTCCCTGTGTTTTTTTTTTTTTTTTTTTTTTTTTTTTTTTCGAGGTAGGGTCTCACTCTAGCCCAGGCTGACCTGGAATTCACTATGGAGTCTCAGGGTGGCCTCGAACTCACGGCAATCCTCCTACCTCTGCCTCCCGGGTGCTGGGATTAAACGGCTTATGTGTTTTTTGTTTTTTTTAAGAGAGAGAGAGAATTGGTGCACCAGGGCCTCAGCCATTGTATTTGAACTCCAGATGCTTGCACGTGTGCAACCTTGCATTTGCGTCACCTTTGTGCATCTGGTTTATGTGGGATCTGGAGAGAGATCTAACATGGGCCCTTAGGTTTCACAGACAAGTAAGTGCCTTGACCACTAAGTCATTGCTCCAGCACTCAACAGTTTTAATTTGCATTTCCCTGATGACTAAGGTTGCTGAACACTATTTCAAATATTTATTGGTCATTTGTATTTCTTCCTTTCAGAACTGTCTATTAAGCTGTGTGGTAGCACATGGCTTTAATCCCAGCACCCAGGAGGCAGAAGTAGGAGGATCACTGTGAGTTCAAGGCCAGCCTGAGACTAGAGTGAGTTTCAGGTCAGCCTGGGTTAGAGTGAGACCCTACCTTGAAAAAAAAAAAAAAACTGTCTATTCAATTAATTAGCCAATTTATTTATTTTTTATTTTTTTATTGTTTTTTTTTTTTGAGGTAGGGTCTCACTTTAGCCCAGGCTGACCTGGAATTCACTCTGTAGTCTCATGGTGGCCTCGAACTCATGGCGATTCTTCTACCTCTGCCTTCTGAGTGCTGGGATTAAAGGCGTGCCCCATCATGCCTGGCTAATTAGCCAATTTACTGAGTTGATGATTTTTCTGTTGTTTCTTTTTTTTTTTTTTACTTCTTTATAGATTATAGATATTAATCCCCTGCTGGATGTGCACCTGGAAAATATCATTCTTCATTCTATAGACCATTTTTTCACTCTGTTGATCGTTTTCTTTACCTTGCAAAACCTTTTTAATGACAATCCTTTTTTAATGTCATGTAATCTATTTGTCAATTGTCAGTATTATTTCCTGTGCTTTTACAGTGCTTTCCAAAACGTCTTTGCCTATGCCTATATTGTTTTGACGCAGTTTTCATTGTCATGTCTTACATTATGGTCTTTGATCTAGTTTTCCTAAGACCATTTGCTAGCAAAGCCGTGTTTTCCCCCAGGCATGTTCTTGACACCTTTGTCAATGATTAGGTAGCAGTAGTTATGTGAGGGGGTTTGCTTTTCCTTCCTTCCTTTTTTTTTTTTTTTTTTTTTGAGGCAAAGTATTGGCACTGTGTAGTTCAGGCTAGCCTCAAACTTTTGATCCTCCTATTTCCACCTCCAGAATTCTGGGATGATAGACATGTGCCAATGCAGCTGGATATATATATATATATATATATATGTATGTATATATATATATGTGTATATATATATATATATATGTGTGTGTGTGTGTATGTTTATGTATATATGTATATGTATGTATGTATTTGTGATGGAGGGAATGAATGAATATGGGCAAGCCATGGGCCTTCTGCCACTGCAAACGAACTCCAGATAAATGTGCCACTTTTTGCATCTGGCTTTACATGGGTACTGGGGAGTTAAACCTGGGCCATCAGGCTTTGCAAGCAAGTGCCTTAACTGTTAAGCCATCTCTCCAGCTCCACACCTGTTTTTTGTTGTTGTTGTTTGTTTTTGTTGCTTTTTTTTTTATTTTTGGAGGCAGGGTCTCATATTATGTAGCCCAAGCTACCCTCATGGCAATCCTCCTGCTTCAGCCTCCTGAGTGTTGGAATTACAGGCATGTACCAACCTGCCTGGCCTGAGTCACCTATTCTATTGCACTGGTCTACATGTCTGTTCATGTACCAGTTCCATGTTACTATGTTACTATGTTACTATGTTACTATGTCTTTGTGGTATTGTGAGATTGAGTACTGTGATGTCTATAGCATTGCTCTTTCTGCATAGGATTTGTTTTCACTATTTAGGGTCTTTTATACTCTTATATTAATTTTAGTTTTTTTATTTTTAGTTCTGCAGAGAATATCATTGGAATTTTGATGGGGATTGCATTGAATCTGTACATTGCTTTTGGTAATACAGTCATTTTGACAACATATTCTGCTTATCCCAGAGTATGGGAGATCTTTTTGTGTTCTAGTGGTTTTCTTCTTCAATTACTTTCTTCAGTGCATTAAAGTTTTCATTAAGTTCTTTCACTTCTTTGGTTGGGTTTATTCTTAGGCATTTTATTATTTATGTGCAAGCAGAGAGAGAGAGAGAAAGAAGAGAAACAGAGAGAGAGAGAGAAGAGAAACAGAGAGAGAGAGAGAGAGAGAGAGAGAGAGAGAGAGAGAATGGGCATGCCAGGGCCTCTAGCCACTGCAAATGAACTCCTGAAGCATGTGTCACTTTGTATATCTCGTTTATGTGGGTACTGGGAAATTGAATCTGGGTCCTCTGGCTTTTCAGGCAAGCACCTTAACCATTAACCCATCCCTCCAGCCCTATTATTTTATTTTTAATGTTTTTTATTTATTAATTTGCAAAGAGAGAGAGAGAGAGAATGGACACACCAGGTCCTCTTGCCACTGCAAACAAACTCCAGATGCATGTGTCACTTTATGCACCTGGCTTTACATGGGAACTTGGGCTGGCTGACTTTGCAAGTAAGTGCCTTTAATACTGAACCATCTCCCCAGTCCTCTTTTTTAAAAATTCTTAATTTTTTTTTAAAATTTATTTGCAAAGAGAAAAAGCAAGCAAGCAAGCAGAAGGAAAAAGGGTCTGGAGAGATGGCTCAGTGGTTAAGGTACTTGCCTGCCTTAGGACCCAGGTTCAATTCCCCAAGACCCACATAAACCAGATGAACAGGGTGGCACATGCATCTGAAGTTTGTTTGCAATGGCTGAAGACCCTGGCGCACCTATTCTCATTCTCTGTCTCTCTCTCAAATAAATAAATAAATAAAAATAAACTTTTTTTTTCTTTTTTTAAAGAAGAAGAAAGAAAAGGAACACCAGGGCCTCCCACTGCTGCAAATGATCTCCAGACACATATGCTACTTTGAGCATTTGGCCCTGTGTGGGCACTGGTATATCAAGCTCAGGCCATCGGGCCTTGCAAGCAAGCACCTTAACTGCTGAGCCATCTCTCCAGCACCCTCCTAACCCTATTTTATTTACTTATTTAGTGTGTATGTGTGTGCATGCATGCGTGCCAGGATCTCTACTGCTGCAAACAAATATCTATCTGGCTTTATGTGAGTGGCTGGGGAATTGAACTTGAAGCAGCAGGCTTTGTAAATAAGCACATTTAATCACTATCCCATCTCCCCACCCCCAGTATTTTATTTATTGAAGATATTTTAAAAAATATTTTCATTGGGTTGGAGAGATGGCCACTGCAAACAAAACTCCAGACACATGTGCCACTTTGTGCATCTGGCTTTATTGTGGGTGCTGGGGAATTGAACCTGGGCCACCTGGTTTTGCAAGCAAGCACCTTTAACCACTGAGCCATCTCTCCAGTCCATAAACTTTAATTCTTGATTATCAATTATCACCATTTGTACAGATAACATTCTTTTTCTAATATCAAAGACATTGTAGTGCAGGTCAAGCAGCACTTGGAGGAGAGAGGTAGAAAAGATCAGGAATTCAAGACCAGCATAAACTAAGTATAGAGATCAATCTGGACTACACAAGACTGTCTACAAGAAAATAAACCATGTGCTGGGAAGCTAGCTTAATGATTAAAGGCACTTGCTTTTTTTTATAATAAATAAACATTTATTTATAGCATATTACAGTACAATGTAGAAAATACAAAAATGTCATTTATCTTATTTACCAAATGATTAGCAATAAAGATACAATTATTGTCTTGTAATTTAAGGGGGGGGGGACTGTTTGTTTTTTGTTTGTTTGTTTTTTACTTATTTGAGAGAGAGAGAGAAAGAGGCAGATAGAGAAAGAATGGGCACACCAGGGCCTCCCACCACTGAAAACGAACTCCAGATGCATGCACCACCTTGAGGCACTTGCTTTTTAAGCCTGATGGCCCTGGTTCAATTGCCCAGTATCCACATAAAACCAGATGCACAAAGTTGTGCATACATCTGGAGTTGCAACAACAAGAGACCCTGATGTGATTACTATCTCCAAAATAAATAAAAATATTAAAAAATGGACTAAAGAGATGGCTTAGCCATTAAGGGGCTTACCTTTGAAATATAAGGACCCAAGTTTAATTCCCCAATACCTATGTAAGCCAGGTGCAGAAGGTAGTGCATGCGTCTGGAGTTCATTTGCAGTGGCTGGAGGCCCTGGTATGCCCATTCTCTTTCTCTTTCTCTCTCTCTCTCAAATAAATAAATAAAACATTTAAAAAAAAAAAAGAACCAGGTATGGTGGCATACACCTTTAATCCCAGCACTCAGGAAGTAGAGGTAGGAGGATTGCCACGAGTTCAAGGCTAGCCTGAGACTATATAATGCATTCCAGGTCAGCATGGGCTAGAGTGAGACTCTACCTTGAAAAACACCAAAATAAATAAACAAACAAGCAAACATGTAGCACATTGGAAGAGTGCTTGCCTAGCATGTGTGAGGCCATGGGTTCAATCTCCTGAATGACAAGAAAAAGGAAGGGAAATAGGGAGGGAGGGAAAGACACTGCTGGTCCTCCACTTATGTAGCCCTCGGCTGGACATTGTCTCCCACTCTTCCCCTCTCAATTGCTTTACTAGTCTTAGTGTTTACTAAGTGTTGTAGTATATATCAGTAACCCCAACACTCAGGCAGGAGGCAGAAGGACTGTAAATGTGAATCCAGCCTCAGCTACCTTAGTGAGGCCCTGACTAAAAAAAACAAAAGTTAAAACTAAAAAATTGAAGCCGGGTGTGGTGGTGCACGTCTTTAATCCCAGCACTCGGGAGGGAGAGGTAGGAGGATTGCTGTGAGTTCGAGGCCACCCTGGGACTACATAGTGAATTCCAGGTCAGCCTGGGCTAGAGTGAGACCCTACCAAGAAAAAAAAAAGAATTTATTTCCAGTCTATCAGAATAAATCTTAAAAGGTACATATATGGAGTAGGGAGATAGCTTGGTGGTTAAAGGTACTTGCTGCCAAAGCCTGATGTAAAGGGGCACATGCATTTGTGATCCCAATGTCCCTTCAACAATGGGAGGCAAAGCCAGGAGAATCCAGAGGTTCCGGGCCAGCTAATCTGACATTTGTTTGTGGTCTGGCAGTTGGTTTGCAGCAGCAAGAGACCCTGTCTCAAAGAAGGTGGAGTACAGACACCTCAAGTTGTCCTCTGACGTACGTGTGTATGTGTGTTTTGAGTACTTCTGTTTGGTTTGAGGCAGGGTCTCTAGTCCAGGATAACCTAGAATTTCCTCTATAGCCCAAATGGCCTTAAACTCACGGCAATTCCTACCTCAGCATTCCAAGTGCTGGTATCACTGGTACGGGCCACCATGCCGGCTTGCCATATATCCTCTAACTCCATCCTTGCATGTTCTCCCCATTGTCCAAGTGCCCCACAAATGTGGCAAATACGACAGCACTCACAAACCTATTGCTATACATCATAATCACCCAACTCCACAGTTCACAGCACGACTCACTCTTTGCTCTTGTACATTCAATTTGCTTCCACAAATGTGTCACCGTTATTGCACAGTATAGAATAGTTTCACTACAGTGAGAATGCTCTGTGACCCATCTGTTGATTTCTCCTCTAGCCATGAAACCCTAGTAAGCAGTGACCTTACTGAAGCCAGTTTGGCCTTTGCCAATGTCATATAGTTGGAATCACAAAGTACGGGACCATTTCAAATTGGCTTCTTTCTCTTAGTAATATGTTTTTAAAATTCCTTCATGTCTTTTCCTAATATTGAATACTGCTCCATTATCTGGATTTATTTCAGCAATTTTGAATAAAGCTGCTATGAACACTCATGCATGGGGTTCTCGGAGAGGGCACATTTTCAGCTCCTTTGAGTAACTACCAAAGGACTACACTTGCTGGATAGTTGGCACATGTGTGTTGAATTTTGAAGCACCTGAAAAACTGTCCATCTGGCTTGCAAATCTGCATTCATTCTTCTGCTTTAAGGATTCATCTCAATGTGCTGAATGGCATATATAGATTCTACCACGGAGCCTCAAAAAAAATGAGCCTCTTGCTGGACATGGTGGCGCACACCTTTAATCCCAGCACTTGGGAGGCAGAGGTAGGAGGATAGCCATGAGTTCAAGACCAGCCTGAGACTATAGAGTGAATTCCAGGTTGGCCTGGGCTGAGCGAAACCCTACCTGGGGCGGGGGGTGGGGGGGAAGGCAGGGAGCCTCTCATATTCTGAAAGAAAGAGAAAGAACACACACCAGAAACAGGAAAGGAGTAAGAGAGTAAGAGTTACAGACAGGAAGGTGTAGATATTTACTGTGGATCACATTGGCACATACCACTTTAACAACATGAGCAAAGACCCTGGAATGCTGGATCTGATGAAAAAGAAATGAAAATCAAAGACCTTAACATAACATTTTACCAAGTGGCATATAAATATTTGTCAAGGGCTGGGCGTGGTGGCACACACCTTTAATTCCAGCTCTTAGGAAGCAGAGGGAGGAGGATTGCTGTGAGTTCCAGGTCAGCCTGAGCTAGAGTGAGATCCTAATTAAAAAAATAAAAATAAAAAATAAAACAAAACAAAACCCCTCTCTGTATACCTTTGAGCTGGAATTCAGATCCCAGTGACATACCCCCTGTAGCAGGAATCTGTTTGACTTCTTGGGGCTAAAGCGGCAAACTCAATACTCAATTTTAACAAAACACCTGAGTGTATGGGGCCATACATTCAAAATACCACACTATCAGAAGTCACTATAGGCTGGATGTGGTGGCAAACACCTTTAACCCCTGCACTCTAGGGTAAGAAGTAGGAGGATCACTGAGAGTTTGAGGCCAGCCTGGAACTACAAAGTGAGTTACAGGTCAGCCTGGGCTAAAGTGAGACCCCACCTAAAAAATAAATAAATAAATAAATAAAACAAGATAAAAAGATTTCAAAAAAAAAAAAAAGGCACTATGGGAACAAATTGTTATTCTACCCCTGTCAATAATAAGTAGTAAAAAAAATAATAATAATGGTTATGAAAACAGTGGGAGAGCTGGGGCTATAGCTCCCTTGGTAAAATGCTTGCTTGACATGCATAAAGACTGAGTTTGAAGACTTTTTTTATGCAAGTCCCCAGAAGCCACATTTTTTAAAAAGCCAGATTGATAGCAGGCATCCGTTGTCTCAGTGCCTGAGGGGTAGATAGGAAGATCCCTAGACTGTTTAGCCAGTCTAGCCTACTTGACAAATTCCAGGCCAATAAGAAATCCTATATTACTGAGTGTGGTGGTTGTATGACTTTAATCCCAGCACTTGTAAGCAGAGGTAGGAGGGTTGCTGTGAGTTTGAGGCTAGCCTGGGGCTACAGAAGTGATTTTTAAGTCAGCCTGACAGACATGGTGGTACTTGTCTTTAGTCCCAGCACTTGGGAGGCTGAGGTAGGAAGATGGCCATGAGTTTGAGACCAGCCTGAAGATAAAGAGTGAGTTCCAGGTCAGTCTAGGCTAAATTGAGACCTTGCATTAAAAAAAAAAATCTGGACTAGAGAGATGGCTTAGCAGTTAAAGTGCTTGCCTGAGAAACTTAAGGACCCAGGTTTGATTCCCTAGGATCCACATAAGCCAGATAGATGTTCAAGTACAAGGTGTGGCATTCATTTGAAGTTTGACCCATTTTCTCTCTCTTTCTCTCCCCTTCTCCCTCTCCCTCTTTCTCTCTGTGTCTCAAATACACAATATTTTTTAAAAATATATTTCTTTTAAAAGATGGACCATAACATAAATTTTAAAAAAGGCAAGGGAGAGATCAATGGTTAAAGGTCCTTGTTTGCAAAGCCTGAAGGGGGTTTGATTCCCCAGCACCCATGTAAAGCCGGATGGACAAAATGGCACATGCATCTGGAGTCTGTTTACAGTGACAGGAAGCCCTGGCATACCCATTCTCGTTCTCTCTGTCTGCCTCTTTCTATCTCTGTCTCTCAAATAAATAAATAAAATATTTTTTAAAAAGGTGGACCATGCCTGAAGAACACCTTCCAAAATTGTACTCTGGTTGCTCCACGCATGCACACACAAGTGCATACACATCCACACATGTGAGTACCTGCACACAAACACACACACACAAACACAAAAATAAAATAAATATTAAAAATGTAAAAAAAAAACCCAGCTTGCTTATTGGATATAGTGGTGCATGCCTGTCATCCTAGTACTTGTGAGGTACAAGGAGGATTAGGAGTTTAAGGTCATCCTTGGCTCTATAGCAAGTACAAGGACAGCCTGAGCTACATGAGGTCCTGTCTCAAACAAACAAACAAATGAACAAAAACCTTGCAAACACTGTGTATGTGGTGTGTGTGTGTGGGGGGGGGTGCACATGTGCCATGGCACACACAGGTTTCAGTCCTCACCTTCCACATTGTTTGGAGCCTGGTTTCTTCTTTTAATTTTTATTTATTTGCAAGCAGAAGAAGAGGAAGGGGGGGGGCACACCAGAGCCTCTTGCCCATGGAAACAAACTCCAAGATACACGTGTCACTTTGTGCATCTGGCTTTACATGGGAACTGGGAATTGAATGTCTATAAGCAAGTTCCTTTAACCACTGAGACATCTCTCCAGCCCCAGAAGCACGGTTTCTGGCTTGCTGCTGCATGTGCCTGGCTAGCTGGTCTGCATCTGTTAGTTCTCATCTCTCACCTCACTGTAGGAGCACTATGACTACAGATCCTCATGCTATAGCATCCAGCTTTACCTGGTATTGTGGTTTGAATGTAAAATGCCCCCATAGGCGCATGTGTTTGAACGATGGTGGTGCTATTTGGGGAAGGTTGTAGAACCTTTAGAAGGTAGATCCTTGCTGGAAGAAGTGGTGGGGACAGGTCTTGAGGTTTTATAGCCCATCTCACTGGTTCACCCTTGACTTCCTGACTCTGGATGCAATGTGACCACCTAGCCTACTGCTCCTGTTGCCTTGCCTTCCCCAACAGGATGGAATGTAGCCCCTCGAAAGTGTAAGCTAGAATTAAACAAACATGATGGAATGCAGCCCCTCAAGACTGAAAAAGCTAGAATAAAATAAACAGGATAGAGTGTATCCCCTCAAAAACTGTAAGCTAGAATAAAATAAACAGGATGGAGTGTAGCCCCTCAAAACTATAAGCTAGAAGAAACCCTTTTCTTCCTTAAGCAGCTTCTTGTTAGTTATTTGGTCACAGCAGTGTGTAACGTAATACACATGGGTTCTAGGGTTCTGAATTCAGGTCCACATGCTGGCATGGCCAGAACTTGATCCATTTACCTAGCCTGTAGTCTCAGGTAGCTCAAGATGGCCTCAAACTCACTATCTAGCTGGGAATGACCTTAAACTTCTTCTGTTTCTTTGAAGCAGGATCTTACTCTAGCCCAAGCTTACCAGGAACTCACTCTATAGTTCAAGGCTAGACATGAACTCACACTGATCCTCCTACCTCAGCCTCTTGAGTGCTGGGATTAAAGGAATGTGTTACCACACTAGGCTCGACCTTGAACTTCTAATCCTCCTATCTCGACCTCCCCAATTCTGGGATTATAGCTGATTAAACCCAACACAGCAGGTATGCCAGGCAAGTATTTTGCCAACTTAGCTATATCTCAGCCCAGCAAACTTATTTTTTAATCTCCATTTCAGTAACCAGCAAGCATTAAGTTATATTCAATGGGCTGGGAATATAACTCAGTAATAGGGAGCTTGCCTAGCAGGCATGAGGCCCTGGGCTGACCTTCCACATGGCAAAAAAAGAAATCACACATGTATTGCTGTCTTTCAGCATCTACTAGATGCAAAAATTCCACCCTGGATGAATTACAGTCCTAAATTAAGATCAAAATGTCCCAATTCCAATTCTTTCATTTACACTGAAAATTCCCAAAGAGCTATAGTATTGGGGTTTGTCCTTAAATGTTTCTCCTATATATTTGTCATAATAGTAAGATACTTTTAGCTGAATGATTCTCAAACCAAGAAAACTATAATTGAGAAGCTCAGTTTCTCCATAGACATCATAAACATAGCAGATAAAAATAATATTTAAGGGCTGGAGAAATGGCTTAGTGGTTAAGGCACTTGCCTGCATGCCTAAAGACCCAGGTTTGGTTCTCCAGTACCCACATAAGCCAGATGCACAAGGTGATGCATGCGTTTGAGTTTGTTTGCAGTGGCTGGAAGTCCTGGAACACCCATTTTCTATCTGCCTCCCCCCCCCATACACAAATAAAATGATTTTTTAAAATGAAATTTAAAGGGCCAAGGAAATGGCTCAATGGGTGAAGTGCTTACCAAGAAAACCTGAAGAACTGAGTTCAATCACCAGAATCCACACAAAATGCCATGTGTGAGGGTACATGCCTGTAACCCAATGCTGGGGAGGCAGAGACAAAGATCCCTGGGGCTCATGGGCTAGCTAGTCTAGTAAATCAGTGAGCTTTGGGTTCAGTGAGAAACCCTGTCTCAAATAAGATAGAGGAAAACATATAAATAATTGAAGAAAACACTTGACATTGCCTTCTGTCCTAAACACGCATATGCACCACACCCACACCCACACATACAAAAAATGAAATAATGTAAAATGAAGCTTAGGTGAAAAAAATACATTTTAAAATTTGTATTTGTGTGTGTGTGCGTGCGCGTGCATGAGGTCTTGCCTGCAAACTGCCAGGTGCTTTCACCACTTTTTATGTTTGGCTTTATGTGGGTGGCTGAGGAGTTGAACCCATGCCAGAAGGCTTTACAACCAAGTGCTTTTAACTTCTAAGCCATCTCCCCAGCCCCAAGAATACATTTTTATCTGATATAAGTTATTTGGACATTTCAAAACTTCTTTTCAGCCAGGCATGGTGGTGCACACCTTTAATCCCAGAACCTGGGAGGCAGAGGTGCGAGGATCGCCCTGAGTTCAAGGCCAGCCTGATACTACATAGTGCATTCCAGGTCAGCCTGGGCTAGAGCGAGACCCTACCTCAACAGACCCCCCCCACAGAAACTTCTTTTCCTTTTCTCTGAGCCTTATTCATCTTTCTCAAGAAAATCTTCCCATCTCACTTGCAAACTTCAAAAGGAACGATAATGACCAACAAGCATAATACTAGCATTAATGAGATACTTTATAAGAGAAAATTTCATAAAGTAGAGTATTTCCGGTGCTAGGCTGTGCAGCTGAAAAGAGCAGATAGCCTACTGATTATTCATCATGCTCCAAGCATGGAATGCTAAGTGCCTAATATGTGTCATCTAAGTAACCAACAGTAAGAGAGAAAGAAGAAAGAAACTCACTAAGGACTCTTAGTCATATCTCAGACAAAATTTGTATTTTTAAAAATTAATTAATTAATTAATTTTCAAGCAGAGAGACAGAGAGGGAGAGAATGGGCACACCAGGGCCTCTAGCTGCTGCAAAGAACTCCAGATACATGTGCCACTTTGTGCATTTGGCTTTACATGGGCACTAAGAAATCAAACCCAGGTCATTAGGCTTTGCAGGTAAGCACCTTAATGGCTGAGCCATCAATCCCACCCCAAAATTTGTATTTTATCTGACTGACCTGTCCAAATCAGGCCAGAAGTTGCCTACTATACAGGTATACACTCACACATCTAGCCTCTAATCAGGTGCAATAGCATATTCCTACAATCCCAGCACCCAGGGAGAAGGATCATGGCTTCCAGACCAGCTTGAGTCACAATGCAAGACGACCCTACCTCAAACAAACAAATCTAGTGTTTGGGAGTGGAGAAATGGCTTAGCAGTTAAAGATGCTTGCTTATAAAGCTTGATGGCCTGAATTCTATTTCCCCAGTACCCATGCAAAGCCAGATGCACAAAGTAGTGCATACATCTGCAGTTTGTTTGCAGAGGCTGGAGGCCCTGGTGAGCTCATTTTCTGTCCCTCAAATAATTTTTTTTTTTGGGGGGGGGGTTCCATCATGGTCTCACTCTAGCTCAGGCTAGCCTTGAATTCACTATAAGTCTCAGGCTGACCTTGAACTCACAGCAATCCTCCTACCTGTGTGTCCTGAATGCTGGGATTAAAGGTATGGGCCACCATACCCAGTTCAAGTTAAAAAAAAATTTTTTTTTAATCTAGCATCTGTTTTCAACAAACCATCTTCTCTGAATCACTATGCCAAAACTCTCATGAGGTCTCTTCAAACTTTATTTAAGTACTCAACCTTTGACTATTCAGGATAGCCAATATGTGCTAATTCTATATTTCTGAACCCTAAAATAACATAGAGAATTATAGAGAGAAGAATAGGTAAACAAAATGGATGCTGGTGTGTTCAGGAGTCTACACAGAACCAATGCTGGACCCCTTAGTCAGTGTTGCAAGTCTTGTACCTACTACAGGGCTTCTCTCACAAGGGATTACAGTTCCTTCATGGAAAAGAGTTACAGAGAAGAACTGACTCGGGAATTGGGAGTAGGTGCTGTCTACATCAAGAAGCTCCTCCTTTCCCTCACTGCTGTGCTGACCCTTAACCTTAACACAAGCTAATTCCTGCCTTCTTGAAGCATTCGTAGTAAAGACAGCCACCAATATGAAACAGTTCATTACATTCCAGGACTGAGATCATGCAATAGTTGTCTTTGTGTGTCTGGCTTATTTCATTTAACATGTCTTCTATGTTCATCTATATTGTCACAAATGACGAGATTTCACTGTTATATGGCTTAATAGTATTCCATACCACATTCCCCACCCCCATCCTCCGCTTCCATCCATTGATGGACACCTGGCTATTGTAACTAGTGCTGTAATAAATATAAACATGCAAAAGTTCCCTTGGACACACTGATCTCATTTCCTTTGGACACATACCCAGTTTTGAGATTGCTGGATCACATAGTAGTCCTATTTTTTAAGGAGCCTCCATCCTGTTTGGAGTTGTTCCATTAGTGGTTGTACCAGTTCATGTCACTGCCAGCAGTAGGGCCTTTCTCCACATCCTGATGAACACGTTATATTTTTGATAACAATCATTCCAACTGAAATACAGTGCTACTTCCTTGTGGTTTTGATTTGCAATTCCTTGTTGATTAGTGAAAGCGAACATTTTCCCCCAATTTCTGCTGGTTATTTACACGTCTGAGACAAGCTGAATAAGAGCTTTTGTCCATTTTTAATAATTTGGTTTTTTCCCACTGAGGTGAGTTCCTTATATATTCTGAATAATGATCCTTGTCAGATGCATAGTTTGGTAAAATTGTCTCTGATTTTATAGTTTAGCATCTTCCCTTTGATGCTTCTCTTGCTGTGCAGATATTCAACTGTAGTTGTTCCCCCCCCCCCCCCCCGGAGGTAGGGTTTCACTCTAGCTCAGGTTGACCTGGCATTCACTATGTAATCTCAGGGTGGCCTCGAACTCATGGCAATCCTCCTACCTGTGCCTCCGCAGTGTTGGGATTAAAGGCGTGCGCCACCACGCCCGGCTCAACTGTACTTATTTTAAGACAGGGTCTCACCAATTTTCCCAGAGTGATCCTGATCTTGCTCTGTAATCCAGGATGGCTTTGAAGTTATGATCCTTCTGTCTCAGCCTCAGCCTCCCAAGTGGCTGGGATTACAGGCCAGTGCCACATGGCCCAGCAGTGATCAGATTTTGAACATTTTCACCACAAAGAAACAATAAATGTTTGAAGGGAGGGATATGCTAATTATCACAAATTGATTATTACATCATGTAAAAATGTATCAAAAGGGCTGGAGAAATGGTGTGCTCATTCTCTCTCTCCCCCTCTTTCTCTCTCAAATAAATAAATAAATACATATTTTAAAATATGTATTTTTTTCTTAGAGACAGATGGAGTAACTCAAATCAAGCCTGTAATCCTACCACTAAGGAAGCTGAGGCAGGAGGATTGCCACAAGTTTTAGGCTATATAGTGAGTTATAGGTAAGCTGGAACTATATTGCCAGACCCTGTCTCCAAAAACAAACAAACAAAAAAGTATGTATGTATGTATTACTTATACACACTCACAGTGAGCAAAAATAACAATGTGCTCATCTAGCTGGAAAATTCCATTTGGAAGTTTAGCAAAGCTGGCTGTCTTCCCATTCTGGCACAAATGTATCATGTGCTCAGCTCGCTCTGCCACTTCCTCTCAGCTGAGCTTCTCCCCAAGGAGCTCACACTCAGCAAAGCATGAGAGGGGGAGGGAAGAGAGGCAGCTCAGCGGCCACAGGAATCAGCCCGCACCAACTCTCTACCAACACCCTTTGGGTTTCCTCTGTTGATTGAACAAATGTACTGGCAGCCCTCAGTGCAAACACAAATATGAGCGATGTAGAAGATGGCATAACTTAAAGATCCAAGCTTCTTAGTGAATAAGCTATGCACAGAATGTTTAACTTCTTAAGCAGGTCAACGTCTTTTTCATTATTTTTGTTGTGGCTGTATGGCTGCTTATTGTAGACCTGGGGACCAAACCCAGGGCTTCAAGATTGGTAAGCACTGAGCTACAACCCTAGAACCACCACCTCTCCTTTTGTAAAATACTAAAATTTTACATTTTCAAACTATCTAAATTTTATATTAGGACTGTTCAATTTGTAATTATTTCAGCTACTTTGATAAGGAAGAATAGGGATAATTATCTTATCCTATCAAAAGGCAAGTAAGCCAGGGAGGGTGGCACATGCCTTTAGTCCCAGCACTTGGGAGGCAGAGGTAGGAGGATCGCTGTGAGTTCGAGGCCAGCCTGAGACTCCATAATGAATTCCAGGTCAGCCTGGGCTCGAGTGAGACCCTACCAAGCAAAACAAAATTAATGGAAAAAAAAAAAAAAAGCCGAGCGTGGTGGCGCATACTTTTAATCCCAGCACTCAGGAGGCACAGGTAGGTGGACTGCCGTGAGTTCAAGGCCACCCTGAGACTCCACAGTGAATTCCAGGTCAGCCTAAGCTAGAGCGAGACCCTACCTCGAAAAACAACAACAACAACAACCAAAAAAAAAAAAAAAAAAAAAAAGGAGTGAAACTTCAGATTTTCTATTTACCTCTTGCAGCCTCACATAGACTAATTACAACTTGAAAGATCTCAGAAAGAAACAACAGCACTAGATGTTAAGATCCTATTGCTGAAGACACTGCATGCTTGGGTAGTAGGACACTGAGAAAGAATCAAGTCAGAAGCCTCCACTCCGTTGACTACTGTCAGGATGCTGGAAAGACCTACGCAGTCTGTTGGGGGAGAAAAGCCATCACCAATCTTGACCAGCAGTGGACTCTATAAACTACATAAATGACTTATGTCAGACGTTCCCACCATTGCAATAGTGTCATGACTAATTTGGGGGAAACTAAATGCTCTCTGATTAGATTTGAGGCCTGCTCCTTGTTGAAAACCTAATCAGAAGCTTACGGCTGGGGAAAACTACTATTGTTGTTTGGCTAAATGGATATATTACGGGCACCAAACTGCTCTCAAAATACTTATGTTTATATTCATATATTAATGTTACTTTCATTTTTAGTTAGAGAAGATTCTCTTTTCAGATGGCAGTGACCACTGGGATGACTCAAAACTCACCAAAGTGCTGAGAAGAAATGACAGTGGAGTGTTGAACACTAAGACAGACATCTCTATGACACCCTCTAAGGCTCAGAGACCATTGCAGAAGAGGGGGCAGAAAGAGCATAAGAGCCAAAGGAAGGGGAGGGGTACTTTGCCATACTATCTTCCAGATACAAAGTGGCCATAACATTCATGACCTTACAGTGGCTGATACTACTTAGAAAAGACCTGCATAATAGGAGGGAAAAATGATGACATCAAAATAGACCATGGACTAGTTGGAAGATGAAGAAATTCAGTGAAGAGGGGATAGTGAGGGGAGACAAAACAGGGTGGTGAGAAGAGATTATGATTATGGCATATTGTGTACATGTATGGTGATTATCAATAAAAAGTTTAAAAATACAGGGCATGGTGGCACACACCTTTAATCCCAGCATGTGGGAGGCAGTGGTAGGAGAACAGCTGAGAGTTTGAGGCTACCCTGAGACTACATAGTAAATTCCAGGTCAGCGTGGCCTAGAGAGTAAGACCCTACCTCAAAAAAACAAAAACAAAACAAAAAAAAAGTTATAAAAAAAGGCAATGAAAGATTAAAAGTTGGATTCTAGGTGTGCAGTCTATAAGCCCTGCTATCTGGAGGCATGTTCAAAGCCAGTCTGGGTATACAGCAAGACATTGCCTCAAAAACTAAAAATATACTAGAAAATTTTCTTTTTCTTATTTTTAATTTTTTTCTTTTCAAAAAAAATTTTTTTATTAACAACTTCCATGATTATAAACAATATCCCATGGTATATTAGAAAATTTTCAGTGTCAGGGATGTGATACTTTCCAGTGAGTTGTTGGCCAGGGAGATCCATGATGCCCCCAAAGCATTACAGGCCATTCCCGAGGCCCTTGGTTTCCCACCAGGAAGAGATGGTAAGACCCTATTGCTGAAGACACCACATACTTGGGCAGCAAGGTCACTGAGACATCCTGCTGGAGCTGAGCTGGAAGTCTCTTCCATGTAGACCACCTGACAGAAAGCTGAAAAAAGCTATGCTACATGCATTTCAATGGGAGAGAAACCACCAGTAGAGACTCAACAGTGGACACTGCATGCCTTAAATTTGGCAAGCATGTCTGTTATGTGGAAAACAACCACCCTCTAATTAGACTGGAGGCTGACTCTATGGGAGGGAATACATGCCTGATACTGAAAACCTACGACAGGGGTAGTCATGAGCCCTAAGGGTATAATGTCTGCTGGTGTCTGGCTAAATATGTATACTATACTCTCCAAACTGCCTGGGGTAAGCACTTCTCTTAATGTTCATACTATGCTACTCTCACTTTTTAAAAACTTTTTGTTGATTTATTTATTTATTTATTTATTTGAGAGCAACAGACACAGAGAGAAAGAGGCAGAGAGAGAGAGAGAATGGGTGTGCCAGGGCCATGAGGCACTGCAAACAAACTCCAGATGCATGTGCCCCCTTGTGCATCTGGCTAACGTGGGTCCTGGAGAATTGAGCCTCAAACTGGGGTCCTAAGGCTTCACAGGCAAGTGCTTAACCGCTCAACCATCTCTCCAGCCCCTACTCTCACTTTTGATTAGAGAAGCTTCTCTTTTCAGATGGAAGTGACCTTGGTATGCCTCAGAAAGCACCATGGTTCTGGGAAGAAGTGACAGGAGTGTTCAACATGGAAACATCTCTACCACACCTTCCAAGGCTCAGGGTCCATTGCGGAAGAGGTGGCAGAAAGAATGTAAGAGCCAAAGGAAGGGTGGTACTCCTTACAACACGCTCCTCCACACACAAAATGGCCTGGATATTCATGACCTTGCAGTATCTACGACACTGCCTACACAAGACCATCATAATAGGAGGAAACGATGATGACATCAAAATGAAAGAGAGACTGATTAAGAGGGGAAGGGGTATGATGGAGAGTGGAGCTGCAAAGGGGAAAGTGGGAGGAGGGAAAGAATTACTATGGGTTATTGTCTATAATTATGGAAGTTGTCAATAAAAATAATAAATTTGGGGCTGGAGAAATGGCTTAGTGGTTAAGGCACTTGCCTGCAAAGCCAAAGGACCCAGGTTCAATTCCCCAGGACCCAAATGAGCCAGATGCACAAGGGAGCATGCACCTAGAGTTTGTTTGCAGTGGCTAGAGGCCCTAGCACACCCATTCTCTCTCCATCTCCTCTCTCTCTCTGCTTGCAAATAAATAAATAAATAGTTTTAAAAAAGAAAAAAAAAACTAAAAATAACCAATGAATATAAGTTCATATTTTAGAACTATAACAAGTAAAATAAGGCCTATCTTTAAAAGGTGGCCACAAAGCATCAGCCATGGACTTGATCCACAAGGCAGGCACATCACTCAGCTCCATAAGAACCACGGAATCATTTCATTCATCACTATTTCCATCTCACAGGTGAAGCCATCAGAGACAGTGAGGAGTCAAGAATGTGGTCCTAGCCGGGTATGGCGGCGCACACCTTTAATCCTAGCACTTTAGAGGCAGAGGTAGGTGGATCACTGTGAGTTCGAGGCCACCCTGAGACTACATAGTGAATTCCAGGTCAGCCTGGACTACAGCGAGACCTACCTTGGGGGAAAAAAATGTGGTCCTCAGGTTAGATGGCTGGCAGGAGGTGAAATGAGATTTGCCTGACTCCAGACAATGCCTTCACTGCTGTGCTAATTAAGTGAGGCATCTTCAGGTTTCCGGCCTTCCAGCTGGCTTGGAAGCTATTTGGCTGAAAGGCACACTACTCTGTTTCTAGCTTTGCACTCATCCAGCAGCTTTCTTACATTTGTCTGACAAGTCAGCAGGAATGAAGTAGATGCACTTGGCAGTGATAGTTCTTAAAGTGGTACCAGGAATCCAGGTTTTCAACATTAATCTGATCATAGATTTGGTTCATGTGGAGCAATTATAGCGGCACCAATATCCTCTACTGAGGATCAATAGATAAAAAGTCACCAAGACAGACATTAATTGCATAAAAGACCCCAACTGCTAAAACAACTATCTATCTGCAGTGTAAAACAAAACACAACAAACAAACAAACAAAAAAAAACACGAGCTACTATTAGGGCAAGAAAAGTATGGCTGGTCTAACTACTACAACACATGTCGCAGAAGCACTCTCAGCAGGAAAAATAAAATATATGATAGAAACTTCTAGTGCTTTTGATGGAAAGGTAAAAAAAAAAAAAAAAAAAAAAGATGAAGAGATGGGCTAGAGAAGTGTCTTAGTGGTTAAGGTGCTTGCCTGTGAAGCCAAAGGACCCAAGTTCGATTTCCTAGTACCCACATAAAGCCAGGTACACAAGGTGGCACATGCGTCTGGAGTTCATTTGCAGTGGCTAGAGGCTCTGATGTTCCCATTATCTCTCTCTCTCTCTCAAATAAATAAATAAAATATAAATAATTCAAAAACTAAAAAATGATGAAGAGGTGATGGTAATACTTCTTAGGTTAAAAAGAAATGTGTCACATATTTTAGTGGAAAGGACACAGTGTTTCAGAATTATTTTGGAAATTCTGGACAAGTCTTACTGATGAATTAAGAGTTCCTTCTCCCTACTTACTCTTTTGTAGTCTACAATACTTGAAGACCAAATTATTTTTTCACATGTGTGTGGTATATGTAGCATGTATGGTGTGGTGTGATATGATATGTGTGGTATATGTATGTGTGTGCAAATGCACACAACCGCTGTGCACACAGAGGCCAGAGGACAAAATTGGATGTCCTCTTCTTGTTCACTCGGCTGAGTGATGACTTACTGATTCCATCAGTGAGATGGAGTCTCTCATTGAACCTCAAGCTGTCACTGTTTTTTCAGTCATATTGGCTGACCAGTGAATCCCAGTGATTTTCAGTCACTGCTCATACAGACTGAGGTACTAGCCATATGTGGCCGTGTCCATCTGTTTATGTGGTCATTAGGGAATCGAAGTCAGCATAAATCAGGCCCTCATGCTTGTGCTGAGCCATCTCTCCAACCCAAGGACCTGACTTTTTTAGGACAGGCCACAATTTGAGCTGTGCACCTCAGGCTCCTGCTCCAAAGCTGGCCTGTGCCCTGCGTAGTGGCGCATGCCTTTAATTCCAGCACTTGAGAGGCAAAGGATCATTGTGAGTTCAAGACCAGCCTGAGACTACAGAGTGAGTTCCAGGTCAGCATGGGCTAGAGTGAGACCCTACCTTGAAAAGCCAAAAACCAAGGAAAAAAAAAAAAAGCTGGCCTGCCAATTCTTAGTAGATTGATAGTCTTGAAGAGGATCAGTGGATTCTCGATTTATACAAACCTTCCCTTATCCTTAAGTGTCTACAGGTTTACTGCTAATTCCTACTTGTTCTCCACAGTTGGTCTCCTATCCTCCTCCCTTAACTTTTATTTTATGTCTGCTAGATAACATTAACAATGGTGATTCTCAAGGGAAAGTATAATTAGAAGGCACTTACTAGGAACAGCAGAGAGAGAGAGAGAGAGAGAGAGAGAGAGAGAGAGAGAGAGAGAGAGGGAGGGACTTGCCCAATGGTCCAGTGGTACTACTGACAGGTGAGAATGATCACCACAGCATCTCTGTCCTGTCAAGTAGAGAAAACTGAGGATATGGTCATCTTCAAGTTTTGGTGAACCAAGGAATGGAAGAAGAATGGAAGATTTTTATTTTTTAGGGCAGTTTTTTTTTTTTTTTGCTACAACTAGGAAACATGGATTTTGTATAATAAAAAAAAAAAAAGGTAAGAAAGAAGGAACTATAATGGACACATTACCTTTTCCTCCTCCCCTGTCCTATTAAGCAGGGTCTCATTGTGTAGCCCAGGCAGGCCTCCAACTTGCTGTCCTCTCCACTCAGCCTCCTAAATGCTGAGATGAAAGTCATGTACCAAGTTATGTACCACCTAGCTTCTCCTCAATTTTCTTAGCCAGTCCATTCTTTCCTTAAAGCCCCTTCTTCTAATGATCACAAATTCTGAATTAATCAAGTTCTAGCAATCTTGATTTTTATCTCATTCCTATACAAAGCCTGAGAGGAAGGAAGGCAGGCAGAGCAATCATAGGACAAGAATGCTAGGACACGACTGGGAGACTTGCCACATAATCATGAGGACCAGGATTCATATCCAAGCACCATGACAATGCTTGGTGGGCAGCCTGCCAATAACCCCACTGCCCAGGAGGTGGAAAAGGGGTTCCTTGGGCAAGCTGGCTAGCCAAACTAGCTGAATCAATGAGACACCTTGCCTGAGAAAACAAGATGCGCAATCAAAGAAGACACATACACATGTGTGCATGTGTGAACCCACATACACACACATGCATGCAGATCACATGCACATATACACAAAATGATAACAAAAAGAACACTGGAATAGAAAATGGTAAGGGAAAAAAATAATTATTATTTTGGGGCACAGGGCACATGCCTGTGATCCTAGTACTTGGGAGGCTGAGACAGAATTGAGGGTTCCAAGCTAGAGGCTGGAGAGATGACTTAGCAGTTAAAGGCACTTGCTTGCAAAGCCCAAGGGCCCAGGTTCAATTCTCCAGTACCCAGTAAACCAGATGTACAAGGTGGCACCCGTTTTCTGTCTCTAGTTGCCTCTTTCTCTAATTTATAAAATATTAAAAAAAAAAAAAAAAGAAGAAGAAGAAGAGGGAGAGTTCTAAGCCAGGCTGAGGCCATACTGGGATACATAGTGAGACCCTGTCTCAAAAATGCCAAAAGTCAGTGACCTTGGGACGACTCAGAAGGTATCATGGTGCTGGAAAGAAGTGACTAGAGTACCGAGTAACATCTCGATCACACCTGCAAGGCTCAGGGTCTAATGCGGAAGAGGTGGTGGAAAGAATGTAAGAGCCAAAGGAAGGGTAGGACTCCTTACAATGTGCTCCCTCCAGACATAAAATGGCCTCGATATCCATGACCTCATAGTGCCTGACACTACCTACACAAGACCATCATAAGAGGAGGAAAAGATCATGACATCAAAATAAAAGAGAGACTGATTGAGATGGGGAGGGGAGATGATGGAGAATGGAATTTCAAAGGGAAAAAGTGGGGGAGGGAGGGTATTACCATGGGATATTTTTTGTAACCATGGAAAATGTTTTTAAAAAATTGAGAAAAAAATAAATTTAAAAAAGGAACATAAAAAAAAGAAGAAGAAATGCCAAAAGTTGGGGGAAAGGGTGATAAAACTGGTATAGTGACAAATGCCTGCAATCTTGGCAGGAGAATCTCAAGTTACAGGCCAACCCAGACTCCATAATGAGACGCGAATAGAAGGGGAAAGGATTTACCTATGTGCTACATACAAGTCACTAATTCACAAAATGAGCTGGTCAACTATGAAAATGACAGAAAAGCTCAGGGCTGGAGAGATGGCTTAACCATTAAGGTGCTTGCCTCTGAAGCCTAAGGATCCAGGTTCGATTCCCCAGTACCCACGTAAGCCAGATGCACAAGGTGGCACAAGCGCACAGAGATCATTTGCACTGGCCAGCCCATTCTCTTTCTCAAACAAATAATATAAATAAATATAATAATTTGGGCTGGAGAGATGGCTTAACAGTTAAGGCATTTCCCTGCAAAGCCAAAGGACCCCAGCTACAATATGGAAAGCTCTTAAATGAATTCTCTTATTTAAAAGCAGAAAATTAAAGAAAATCAAATCAAAGATAATCCAAACATCTTAAAAATAAAAATGTCAGCTGAGCATGGTGGCACAGGCCTTTAATCCCAGCACTCAGGAGGCACAGATAGAAGGATCACTGTGAGTTTGAGGTCACCCTGAGACTACATAGTAAATTCCAGGTCAGCCTGGGCTAGAGTGAAACTCTACCTTGAAAAACCAATAAATAAATAAATGAATAAATAAATAAAATAAAAGTTAAAATGTTGGCCAGGTATGGTGGCACATGCCGTTAATCCCAGCACCTGGGAGACAGAGATAAGATGACTGTTGAGAGTTTGAGGCCAGCCTTGAACTACAAAGTGAGTTTCCAGGTCAGCCTGGGCTAGAATGAGACTCTACCTTGTATCAGGGGTGAGGGGAAAAATAGTATATAGTCTATGTGTATGTGTGTGTGTGTGTATGTATGTATTATGTATGTTTATATGTGTGTGTGTGTGTGTGCTTTCTTTAAGAAAAAAAATAAAAAATGTTGGGGCTAGGGAGATTGCTCGGTGGTTAAAGGTGCTTGCTTGCAAAGCCTGACTGCCTGGGTTTGATTCTCTAGTACCCAAGTATAGCCAGATGCACAAGGTGGAGCATGTATCTAGAATTCCCTGGCATGCCCATTTTTTCTCTCTTTGCTTACAAATAATAAAATATTTTTTAAAAAGTAAAAATGCCTTTTAGTTTGTTTTTATTTACATAGAAAGTCACAAGTGATCTCCTCTCCCTCTTGCAGAGGACAACTCATATGTCAAATCAGGTCACTTCTCAGATACACATAACTGCTTCATGCAGACAGCACTACCATATCACTCTTCGGTTCAACCCAAAATCACACCATCTAACTGAAGTCTTTTCACAATTATTACTAGTGAGGCTCACCACATTAAGCATGTTTATAATTTTCCTCTCACCAAGAAAATGAGAGGTAGCATCATCTAACTAACTGCAAAGTGACCTTTGTTTTAGAGATTAGAAAATGAGAGGTGTATACTTTGCAATTGGCATCAGTTCCAATCCCTCCCAGGGAAAATACTGCCTAAATAGGAAATATAGATAGCAGGGATGAGGGCCTGTGTTACTGGGCACTGCCAGTGGTTCTCAGCAGCATGTTTCTGGAAATAGGCTGCAGGTCAGATCCAAGAAAATGGAGAATATATATTTTGATGGTAACCTTGAAATCTGTCTCAAGGAACTTCAATGGCATCTAAATATCCTTACTCAAGAAGAAAAGGGATATTATGTACAACTCTACCTTTGCACAGTACATCTCTTATGTGTGTCAGGAGTTAGGTAACACATCTAGGAAGATGACAGGAGACAATCTGGCATCACTCAGTTGCCAAGGATATTTAAATGCTGACAGATTCAATGACTTGTGCAGATTCCTCGGACAACAAACAATTTTAAACTAGGTCTTTGAGCCAAGTTATTTGGTCTATAGATACAAGGAAGGCAAGGTGATGCTAGTCAGGCATCCTTCCAAGGCTTTTTTGTTTTATGTATTTATTTTTTGAGATAGGTTGTACCCTGTTCTAAGTTATTTCATGTTGTTTGAAACAGTGGTTTTCTGACTGTGCCTTGCCCTGAGTGACTCCATTTTGGAAGCAGCATTGGGCTTCGCTTTGGGTGCAAGTGCAGAGGCAGAATGACTCTGCACTTCACCATGCACATAGACACCACCTGTCCAGCACCACCCACAAGACACATACTGATGAGTAACTTACTCCTAACACTAAAAAGGTATCTCCTGTTAACTTATCAAAGTAAAATGAACACAATGCACATTAAACTCATATAAAAAACAAACCCCAGGGCTGGAGAGATGGCTTAGCAGTTAAAGCATTTGTCTGCAAAGCCAAAGGACATCAGTTCGATTCCCCAGGACCCACGTAAGCCAGATGCACAAGGTGGCACATGCGTCTGGAGTTCATTTGCAGTGGCTGGAAGCTCTGGCATGCCCATTCTCTCTCTCTCCCTCTTTCAAATAAATAGATTTAAAAAAAAAAAAGAAAAACCAGGGCTGGAGAGATGGCTTAATGGTTAAGCGCTTGCCTGTGAAGCCTAAGGACCCTGGTTTGAGGCTTGATTCCTCCAGGACCCACGTTAGCCAGATGCACAAGGGGGCACATGTGTCTGGAGTTCATTTGCAGTGGCTGGAGGCCCTGGCACGCCCATTCTCTCTCTCTCTCTGTCACTCTCAAGTAAATAAATAAAAATGAACAACAACAACAAAAAAAGCAGCTGGGTGGCACACCTTTAATCCCAGCACTGGGGAGGCCAAAGTAAGAAGACTGCCATGAGTTCAAAGCCAGTCTGAGACTACATAGTGAATTCCAGGTCAGCCTGGGCTAGAGCGAGACCCTACCTTAAAAGAGAAAAAAAAATTATTTAAAAACAACCCAAAACTTATTGAACACACCAGACTAAGGAATGGTGCAGCATCCTCACCTGGACCCCATAAAGAAGAAGGCACTAAACACTGCACTGAAAATGAACCCCCCCCCCCACTGTCTGACACAAGACCACCCAGTGTGTGCATCAAGGGACTGAAAGAGAACTCCCGATTTCAGCTCTGCTTGGTCAGTCCACACTGCTGATGTCAATACTCAAATTGCCATCCATCTAGACTTGGTCCCACACCTTGCCTCTATGGCCTCCATAGTCCCACAACTCCCCTCTGCAGTTCATCCCAGCAAACCTGCAGCTGAGCTCTGTGTAGCTCCAGCCACTCTGGGCTCCTTAATACCAAACCACTGCAGGAACTGCTTACATATGTATCAGCTCTCTGCCTCCAGTAAGGTCCCTTTGAACTCCTTCAACTTTGCTGTGGCCAGGTTAATACTTTCATAGCCATTCTGTAACCTACATATACACATATTTAAAATATTTTATTTATTTGAGAGAGGGAAAGAGGCAGAGAGAGAGAGAATGGGCACGCCAGGACTTCCAGCCGCTGCAAATGAACTCCAGATGCATGTGCTGCCATGTACATCTGGTTACGTGGGTACTAGGGAATTGAACCGAGGTCCTTTGGCTTTGCAGGCAAGTGCCTTAAGTGCTAATTCAACTGTCCAGCCCCATATACATATATTTATAGATATAACTACTATGTGATATATCATGTGTGACTTTAGAGTTAATATTAATATTAAATTAGGGTTGGAATAAAAAAACCTGTGCTTGCCAACAGCCAGCTATCAAGGGGAAATAGGGCACGTTGGCAAATTACAGCCAATAAAACCAACACGAATAACAAACTTATTATTATTAAACAAATCCTAACATTGTAGAAAGAAACAAATGTTTCTATTTGTTTCTGGCATAGCACACATGACAGAATTTCAAGTAGTTCAGGCTGGCCCAAGACTTTCTGTGTGGTTGAAGATGACCTTGAACTAATCCTCCTGCTTCCATCTCCCAACTGCTAAGACTACAGGTGTGTGCTACCTGGCTCTTTCAGCATTAACACAATAATGTACTGGTTAGTAACTTTTTACTGCTTCTAGCTTAATCTAATAATTATGACAAGCCCAGTTCTGACCAACAAAGCTGCTGACACCTATAACATGCAAATTTCAACTAATGGAAATCCCTGTCACATCTGTCCGTCACAATGAGAAAATTCTTCATTATACATACACCAGCTCATTTATTTATTCATTTGTTCTACCCTACTCCCTCCTCTCTCCCTTCTTTGCTGTTTTCATTATCTAACCCTAACAGTATAGAGGAGGAGCTGACAAACATATTCAGTTAAAGGTTTGAAACTTCATTCATAAAAAGAGGCATTAGGGCAGACTTAATTTGCAGGGTGGAATATGCGAATGCTGGTGTGCAGCAACTCCCATCAGAATCATCTACAGAACCTGTTCATACACAAGTATTTCTGGTACATCCACAGTTCTGGCCTAAGATTTTGCACTTTCAGCAAGTTTCCAAACAGTGTGATGCTCCTGGTCCAGAAGCCTCACTTTGAGAACCACTGGTATAGAATAATGGTCTATACTATATCTAGAGCAAGATTCAAGTTCAGTGAAAATTTAATTAAGAAACATGAGCAAACAGATGGCAAACTTACTGCTACTTTTATAGAATATTTTATATGAAGACTTACTGTTAAGTGCCATAATGTTATCTGTTCCTGGGTGATGAAAATTTATTCCCATGCGGCCTGGAAAATAAAACGATTTTATTTTAAGCACAAAGAATGCTCAGTGTGATCATTTCAAATACATGGTAAAATACAAACACTACAAAAACTGGAACAGATTAATCTATAAGGATGTTATCAAAGAACAAAGCACTTGCAACAACTTAAACCAAGTCATAAAACATATACATGAAAGTCTTAAAACACAGCCAAAATCTTAACACAAAATACAACAAAACAAAAAAGAAGCTTCCATTATACTAGCCTGAAATTTGCACATCTCTCATATTCAAATTTAAGCATGCCAATTTCCTGGAAGGGCATTTTACTTAAATAATCATTCATACTGCCCTTCAAATTTAGGGATCAAAAAATTAAATTCAAAGAAGTATATAAATTCCCAGTTTTAGAGAGAAGATACAGGTTTCATAACGGCTCAAAATTGCAACATAAGTATCTAAATGGCAAACTGAGGCAAAATGGTAAAATTTATGTAACATATGAAGTAGGGGAAATAAGTGACCTCAAAATTTAGAGTTCTTTAGCTCCTCTACCACTAGCTACTCTATGACAGTGTGCATAACGCAAATGTCCAGGCCCTTATCCTTATGAATATACATGAGCTAAAACTTCTGAATACATGGGCTGGCTTCAGGCTTTTGTATACCTTGGAGTTAAAAATCATTTTTATATTTTAAAGGGTTGAAACCAAACAAAAACAAATGATAATATGCAACAGCACTCATATGTCCTATAAAGCCTAGAATATTTAGTTGTTAGTCCTTCAAGAAGCTTGGCAACCTCTGAACTACTGGATAATAAATTGGAATCAGATGTTTCAACTAATGGCTAGCAGGGTAGAGAGTGAAAGACACCAGCATTTGATGTTGTTTCATTAAGTATTAGAGACAAGGTGGTGGATGTACAAAATACAATTAAGCAGAGAGTCTTATATGGGATAAAACATACTTTAGAATATTTCTTGACCAAATTCCTCAACAAATAGTTACGTAAGCTAGGTATGGTGGCTAGCCACTTTAATTCCAGAATTTGGGAGGCAGGAAGATTGCTAGGAGTTCAAGGTCTCTACGGGTTATATAGTGGGTTCCAGGCTGGCCTGGGCTACAGAGTAAGATTCCATCTCAAAAAGAAAGAATAACTAGCTGGGCATGGTGGTGCATGCCTTTAATCGCAGCACTTGGAGGCTGAAGTAGGAGGATCACTGTGAGTTCAAGGCTAGCCTGAGACTACATAGTGAATTCCAAGTCACCTTGGGTTAGAGTGAGACCCTACCTCAAAAAACAAAAAAAAAACAAGGTTGACCTGGAATTCACTATGTAGTCTCAGATTGGCCTCAAACTCATGGTGATCCTTTTATCTCTGCCTCCCAAGTGCTGGGATTAAAGGTGTGTGCACCACACCGGGCTGGATTTTTTTTTTTAAGGTAGAATCTCTTTCTAGACCAGGCTGACCTGGAACTCACTCTAGTTGTAGGCTAGCCTCAAACTCACAGCAATCCTACTACCTCTACCTCTTGAGTACTGGGATAAAGGGGGGTGTGCCACCACGCCCAGTTTTTTGTGTTTATGTTCAAGTGTGTGTGAGCTCACATGTGTATAGAGGCCAGAGATCAACATCAGGTGTCTTCAACCATTCTCTACCTTATTTTTGTGACAGGGTCTCTCACTGAACCTGGAGCTCATTGATTCAGCTAGATAAAGCCAGTAAGCCACAGGGATCCTCCTGTTTCTACTTCCCCAACACTGGGATTATTGGAGCATCCTACAATGGCAGCTTTCAAGAGATGCTGGGATCTGAACTCAGGTCTTCATCTTGAAGGCAAGCATGTTACCCATGAGTCATCTCCCCAGCCCTCAGAAAGGGCAACAAGTATACTTTTGTTAGAAAACACATTGAATGAGCTACAGAGATGGCTCTGCAGTTAAAGACACTTGCTTACAAAATCCTGGGTTCCATTTCCTAGTATCACGTAAAGACAGATGCACAAAGTGGCACACTTGGCTGGAGTTCACTTGCAGCAGCACAAGGCCCTGGAGCACCCATACCTTTTTTTTTTTTTTTTTTTTTTTTTGCCTCTTCTCTCTCTCTCTCTAATAAAAAATAATATATATTTAAACCAGGTGTGGTGGTGCACACCTTTAATCCCAGCACTCAAGAGACAGTAGGAGAATCAAGTGAGTTCCAAGACACCCTAAGACTACATAGTCAATTCCAGGTCAGCCTGAGCTAGAGTGAGACCCTACCTCCAAAAACCAGTAATAATAATAATAATAATAATAAAATAAAAAACAACCACATTTAATATATCTGCATGCATAATTGCTCTACATATACCTTATAAGTGTCCCAGGGCCTCTAGCTCCTGCAAATGAACTCCAGATGCATGCACCACCTTGTGCACCTGGCTTTATGTGGACACTGGGGAATCAAACTCAGGTCCTTAAGGCTCAGCAGGCAAGTGCCTTAAATGCTGAGACAGCTCTCCAGCCCTTATTATATTTTTCTAATTCTAAATTGTTTTAGAGTCCCTGAAAAACTATTATCCTTACAGAAATGTCCAACCTTCGGCCTGTGGGCTGCATGTGCCCCAGAATAACTACAAATGAGACACACACACACACACACCAAAATAAAATCAGCTGGGCGTGGTGGGGCATGCCTTTAACTCCAGCACTTGGGAGGTAGAGGTAGGATCACCATGAGTTTAAGTTCACTTTGAGACTACAAAGTGAATTCCAGGTCAGCCTGGGCTAGAGTGAGACCCTACCTTGGGAAAAAAAAAAAATCATAAATTAGGGCTGAAGTGATGACTCAGCAGTTAAAGGAACTTGCTTGCAAAGCCTGACAGAACTGGATTTGAGTTCCCAGTACACATTTAAAGCCAGATGCACAAAGGGGTGCATGAATCTGGAGTTTGTTTGCAGTGGCAAGAGACCCTGGTGCACCCATGCATCCCCCTCTTCTCTGTCTCTCTCAAATAAATAAAATATTTTTTAAAAGTTTAAAAATAGATAATAATCATAAATTAAGTCTGTGAGAGTTTTTTTTTTTCACAGTTCTCAAGCAGGTACTTTGTTGATGACAGTGCTGTGTTGTAAAAGGCTGACCAATCATGCAATAATGAGTTCTGTCTTCTACCCCCATCAAAACCCGCCATAGAAAAACTCGTTACCATAACAAGGCTTTGGTTCAGTAGGGTGAATTGTCATTCTGGCTTCAGTTGTGTCAATGTTCTGCTATTTCCACATTATCAAGACCTAATTTGGACTCCTGATCACCAAATACTAACATCCATGAAGACTAGGTATAATATAATCTAGCTTCATCAAATTACAAGCTATTCAAAAAGTTAACAATTAAACAGCTCCTGAAACATTTACTTAAAACCCCCATTAGGACTTAAAATTCACTGCCATTGGAATTTAAGCATATTACAGTTCCATCTTAATGATATCAGAGAATCTCTTCAGCTATGTGTGATGGTTCATGCCAATAACCCCAACCCATGGAAAGGAAGGCAAAACAAATGTCAAATTCCAGGCCAACCTGGGCTATGTACGCAACAAGTTCCAGGCCATCCAGATATGCATGTCTCAAAAATCAAAGCCCAAAAAATAAAACAAACAAACATAAAAAAATCCCAGGATCTCTTCAGTCCCTGACCAAGGAGCATTCAGAGGAAGGTACGGTAGCTAACATTAGCAGAATAGAAAAGGGTTGTCAAGGAAATCAAGCCAATGCACATGTAGCTGATCCTCGATCAACTACTATTTCCTGTATCTGCATTTAAGGAGAGAATTATGGACTCTGCAGCCACTGCAATAAGTAATTTTTGTACATTTCTAGCAGTACCTATCTTCCCTTTTGTCCTCTAGAATTTGACACAGCTACACACTGAGCCTTTTTAGCTCTCTGCAGGAGGTGTGAGGAATAAGAAATGGGAAAGGAGCTGTGCTGTTTCCTCATCATCACTTTCCACCCTATGCGGATTACTTCCAGGTCAGTCTTAAGCGGCAGAACAACAGCCTCGGGCAGTGCTTTGCAGAAGACAAGCATCACTAATTCAGAAAAGCAGAGCACTTTTAACCTTTTATGGTTGCCTTAATTGTGTTTTATCTTCAATGGATCTTTGGATAAAAAACTTTATAGGAAATTCTAGGTCAATACTATAACTCCAGACTAAGTAATGTAAAGATAATCTAATTTTTCCCTCCAACTAAAATTTTTTGTAAAATTACTTATGGCCTTAAAGTTAGTTTCTTTATACTGCTTAAAAACCTAATGTTTATGCTATAAAATGTAATCTATTTTCACTGAATAAAAAATTATGCAACATGGAAGAATAAAGAAAATAAAGATCACCAAAGCCAGTTAGTCTTCTGACGGATACTTTCAGTTTTGGGAGTGCATAAAGGTTTCTGTTTTATAATCGAATTACTTTGTAATTTTTTTCTTAATGTGTTTTTCATCTTAAGTTCTATACTGAGATTTTAGGAGAGAAAATATGTGACAACAAAAGATATTCTGATTCCAAATTCACATGAGGCCATTTCTTTTTTTTTTTTTTCCTCCTTTTGTCCAACAAATACTGCTGTTTAATCAGCTGTGAAAATAGAACCAAGTGTGTGACATCTGGTGATTTTTGTTAATGCAGTCTGGTGCTGCCAGCGTGACATTTTGTCACCTGTCCATGGGTCTGCTATTTTTAAATTGTTCCTGTCAGCTAGCTATCTTTTAAGTATAGTGTAAAATATAAGGTTTCAAAACCTGGAAGGCATGCATGGTTTTACTGAGTTAAATGATGCTGTGGGAATCTGAGATGCTGCCCCACTTTGCCCAATGCAGACTTGTAAGTCAGGATGGAGAGGGAGGCTGTAGAATGCGGTGACATTTGGTTAGAAAGTAAAATCACAGCTTCATAAACTTAATTCACATTCATACCTTTTTTTTTTTTCCCCAAGGCAGGTCTCACTCTAGTCCAGGCTGACCTAGAATTCACTATGTAGACATTCATACTTTAAAATCTAGTTATAAAATCTACCTCATAGCTATTCAGACTCTATACTTTTTTTTTTTTTTTGTTTGTTTTGTTTTGTTTTTCGAGGTAGGGTCTCACTCTAGCTCAGGCTGACTTGGAATTCACTATGTAGTCTCAGGGTGGCCTCTAACTCACTGCAATCCTCCTACCTCTGCCTCCCAAATGCTAGCATTAAAGGCATGCGCCAACACACCTAGCTGATTTTGCTGGGCATGGTGGCGCAAGCCTTTAATCCCAGCACTAGGGAGGCAGAGGTAGGAGGATTGCTGTGAGTTCAAGGGCCCCTAACGTGAAAAAAAACAAAAACCAAAAAATGGAATTTCAAAAACTTCATAGATAAAGCCAGGTGTGGTAGCGCACACACCTTTAATCTTAGCATTTAGAAGACACAGTTAGGAGGATCATCATGAGTTTGAGGCCACCCTGAGAATACATAGTGAATTCCAGGTCAGCCTGAGCTAGAGACTCTACCTCGAAAAACAAAAACAAAACAAACAAAAAAAATCATAATTAATTATGAAAGCCACTTCACCACTTTTGCCATATGTTCTATGAAGGGAATAAACACTGTATTTCCCTCTAATCACCCCCTTTATTCTACAAAATCAAAGATGTCAGGGAGCTCTACCTGACAGGATGTTAATGCAGTGTTGCAGAAAGAGCTATAACATAAAATGCATGTCCTACTGGATTACTTCCCACCAGTTTCCACTACAGAGATACATTTCTTTAGAAAAAGTATACATCGGCTACAATAATATGTACAAAATATAATAAATTTGGGGTTGGTGGCACATGCCACCCATGTAATCCCAGCACAAGGAGCCTGCTGAGGCAGGGGAATCATACATTTGAAGTCAGCATGGGTGATATGGTGTAACCCTATGTTAAAAAAGCCAAAAAACTGGGGGTAACAAAAGAGCCAATCATGCCAGGCGTGGTGGCACATGTCTTTAATCCCAGCACTCAGGAAGCAGAAGTAGGAGGATCACTGTGAATTCAAGGTCAGCCTGAGACTGAATAGTGAATTCCAGGTCAGCGTGGGATAGAGTGAGACTCTACCTTGAGAAACCAAAAAAAAAAAAAAAAGAGCCAATTGTTTATGGTGGCACATGACTATAATCCAAGTACTCAGGCTGCCTGAGGATCAAGCCTTTGAGGTCAGCCTGGGCTACATAGCAAAATCCTGTGTCAAATAACAACTGTCAGATGGTTAAAATGCTGAATTTAAACCCAGCATTAATCCCTGGGAAGGTCACTCATGCCTAGAAGTTTAAAGGTAGTTCAGACAACAAAGTGAAACTGTATCTCAAGAAAAAATAAAATAAAATAAAAGAACATCACTTCTTGGTCCACCAACAGTTTATAGCTCCCCGCCTTTTTTAAGGCCTTGGGGATCACAATGAGGGTCTCAATCATGCTAAGCAATTACTCTATCACTGAGCTACACCCCCACCTAGGATATCTGCTAACTTTTATTCAAAACAAACAGATACAGGCCCAAAGGTGGTAACACGAAGAAAATGGAGCAATGATGCAAGCTACAAAAGAAACAAACAGTATTTTTCTGGATGATCAAGCAAACAAAATGTTATGAACATGCATTTTTTTTCTGAAATAAGGGAACCTAAAAATTCCAAAAAATGGGACCAATTTTGTGCACACTTCTGTGATACTAAATTTAAACTGTGATGAAGAGAAAAAGATCTCTATAACAAAAAAAGGATGACATTCATTCCTTTCAAGTTTCTATCAATTTAAATGTGTTAAAACACTATTAACAGAAGATGAGCTATTTTTTTCCCTCAGACTCTTTGGTGTATCTTTGAAAAGCAAGCCCTTCAATATCAGTTCTCAAATGACACCTGCTCTTTTCATCTTTCAAATCTCAGTTCCACGAATGATGGAGGAAGAGATATTCAAATATATCAACAATGGTC
This sequence comes from Dipus sagitta, assembly GCA_036346955.1. NCBI lineage: Eukaryota > Metazoa > Chordata > Mammalia > Rodentia > Dipodidae > Dipus > Dipus sagitta. The sequence goes on along the minus strand of CM070770.1, from coordinate 44,151,564 downwards.
CTTTAGGCACTACCCTCATCGGCCAGACCTATTTCTCCGCTGTAAGAGGGAGATGTGCAGGATGGAGCCTCCCCTGTTTGTCTGCCTGGATCCCTGCTGTATGGTGCCTCCCCAGCCAGAGGGTAGGGTCTTGCTTCCCAACAATCACCTTCTCCACCCAGTGCACTGTAGCTAGAATTTCCTTATTTATTCAGAGAAGGGAACGAATGACTGATCAAACCAAATGACACAGGTTTTCAAGTCAGGACACAGCCTCATACAAACTATAGAAGTGAATATTTCCCCCTTCCCTTCTGCTACCTTCAAACACCAGAAATGCACTTCGCCTTCACAGTTATGAGCAGACTTGGATACGTCTTTGATCCACTGCAGAGAAAGCAGAGACCAAGCTTCATTCCTAGCTGTGCTAATCCAATAATTTCTATACTTAAAAATGAAGTAAGTGAGCCGGGCATGGTGGCGCATGCCTTTAATCCCAGCACTCGGAAGACAGAAGTAGGAAGATCGCCATGAGTTCGAGGCCATACTGAGACTACATAATGAATTCCAGGTCAGCCTCAGCTACACTGGACCCTACCTCAAAAAACTACAGAGAGAGAGAGAGAGAGAGAGATTGAGTAAAGGAAAGGTGGAGAGAGGGCTAATCAAAATCTAAGAGGATATAAATAAATCATATGGAAACCTAGTTGTTGGACAATGGACCACACAGGAGCCATAGATTGTTGCCATAAAATTTTCAGTGCCAGGGATGGGATACCTTCCAGTGAGTTGTTGGCCAGGGAGATCCCTGATGCCCCCAAAACATTATAGGCCATTGCCGAGGCCCTTGGTTTCCCACCAGGAATAGATGGTAAGACCCTAATGCTGAAGACTCCACATACTTGGGCTGCAAGGCCACTGAGAAATCCTGCTGGAACTGAGCTGATAACCTCCTCCATGTAGACCAGCTGACAGAAAGCTGGAAGAAGCCATTCTGTATGCAGTTCAATGGGAGAGAGAGAAATCACCAGTGAAGATATTCAACAGTGGACACTGCAAGCCTCATATTTGGCCAGCCTGGCCAAATGAGCCAACGGGTACAATAGCGGCATGTCTGTCATGGTGGAAACCAACTGCCCTCTAATTGGACTGGAGGCCCTGCTTCATAGGAGGGAATACATGCCTGAGATACTGAAAACTTAAAACAGGGGTAGTCATGAGCCCTAGGGTTGTAATGTCTGCTGATGTCTGGCTAAATGTATATACTGTGCTTATCAAACTGCCCAGTGAGCACTTCTCTTAGTATTCATACCCTTATATTAATGCTACTCTCACTTTTGGTAGAGAACCTTCTCTTTTCAGAAGGCAGTGACCTTGGGATGACTCAGAAGGTATCATGGTGCTGGAAAGAAGTGACAGGAGTGCTCAGCACTGCAATATCTCTATCACACCTTCCAAGGCTCAGGGTCTGTTACAGAAGAGGTGGCAGAAAGAATGTAAGAGCCAAAGGAAGGGTAGGACTCCTTACAACATGCTCCCCTGACACAAAATGGCCTGCATATCCATGACCACACAGTGCCTGATACTACCTACACAAGACCATCATAAGAGGAGGAAAAGATCATGACGTCAAAATAAAAGAGAGATTGATTGAGATGGGGAGGGGATATGATGGAGAATGGAATTTCAAAGGGGAAAGAGGGGGGAGGGAGGGTATTACCATAGGATATTTTTTATAATCATGGAAAATGTTAATAAAAATTGAGAAAAAAAAAAGTCATCCCAATTGAAAAAAGTATTTATATTCCACTATGGTGAGGTTACCTGCCTTACCCTATGCCAGTGCTACATTTAAATTGCATAGTAGCTTCTGCTTTACCTACATATAATTTAAAGCTATAATCTAAGATTTTTTTCATAACCTTTTACTGAAAGAAGAAAAGAATACAATGTGCATTCCTGTAATTCCAGTTCTTGGAAAGTTGAGGCAGGAGGACTGCCATGATTTCCAAAGCCAGCCTGGCTACACTGTTCATTCCAGGCCAGCCTGAGCTACACAGTGAGACTTTTGTCTCCAAAAATAAAAACAGAAAGAATTTTTAAGGAAAACAAAGAAAATAATACAGATCAAAATAATAGATTTATGCACAAACAACCAGAGTTAAATATCAGAAAGATTAGGAAAGGCTACTAGCTATTCATGGTGGAACGAGAAAAAAGTCTAAAAACACAGAATACGTGAATTCACATTTCTAAGTGAACTGTGCTTTAAACCATGTACCTAATCTTTAACTGAAGAAAGATATAATAACAGTGACTAAACAAAGATTAAGTTTTTTTTTTCCTTTTCTAAAGTCTTAAAATCTAAGCTTTGCTCAAAGTTATTCTTTATTGCCTATTGTAACTATTTCTTTTCACTAGAAAACAAAAAAAGCAGGAGAAAATTATGAGTGTGACAAGAGCATGATGAAATGGACTTCTGGTATGTCTTAGGGAAATGAAATCAGATGTTTACCAGTCACACCCTATAGAATCTAAGGGTCTAGAGAGCCAGAGAGGATCAAATTCCTCCCACTTCCAGAAGACACAGGGCTCATTAAGATGGGCATTCCTGTGACATACCTTCACAGTTTTTAGAGAAGATATTTCCACAGGTAATTTGCATTATAGTATTTAAATTATCATAGAGGGCTGGAGAGATGGCTTAGCAGTTAAGGCATTTGCCTGCAAAGCCAAAAGACCTCGGTTCGATTCCCCAGGACCTATGTAAGCCAGCTGCACAAGGGGGCGCATGCGTCAGGAGTTCACTTGCAATGGCTGGAGGCCCTGGTACACCCATTCTCTCTCTCCCTCTCTCTGCCTCTTTCTCTCTCTCTTTCTCTGTCTCTCTCAAATAAATAAATAAATAATAAGTTTAAAATATTATAGGATCCTTAAAAAGCCCTATAATCTACAAAAAGAACTATCTGGGGCCAGGCATCATGGCACATGCTTTTAATCCCAGCACTCAGGAGACAGAGGTGGGAGGATCACCTTGAGTTCGAGGCCAGCCTAAGACTACATAGTGAATTTCAGGTCAGCCTGGGCTAGAGCAAGACCCCACCTTGAAAACATCCTCCACCAAAATAAGATCTGTAATTATGAATGTGATGTTAATACTGACCCTGAGTTTACATGGGCTCTAAAAATACTAGCCTCAGACTATGCAAAAGGTCACCAGATGCTCTTAAATCTATCTTTTGATACTTTCTGGACAAGGAATGTGATAATATGTTCGTGAAATGGAACCTTTTCATACAAACTTTTCTGAAGTAGTCTTTGGGGATTGATTTACTAAATTTCATACTTCCTTGAAGTATGCCTGGACTTAAATGAATTATCCAGATTTAGCTAAGGATTCCAAATGCACAAACCCAGAACTGGCTTTGGTATCATGCTATAACCATGACCTCAGCTACCCAACACATGCTTTTTCCAGATATAGCTGATAAAGCAATCAGCTTTGATTATTGTAGGTAGCTGAACTCGGGTTAAAAAAGAAAATCAACTTTAAATACATTCCACAATGCTTTACAGAAGCAAAACAAACAAAAAACAAACAAAAACACAATTATTTAAAAAGCTGATTTTTGCTTAAAACACCAAGCAAGGAATGGACATATGAATAGTCCTAACCTGCAAAATGATTCCTCCACATTATATCAGCGAAACTCATTGGTGGGCCACTGGGAGGGTAGTGTTTACCTTTCAGAGGCTCATGATCAGTCCTTATCATATCCATTAAGGAATTCTCCAACGAGTGCAAGTTAAAAGTGTCATAGGGCCTACTCCGGTCCTAAAAACAAAAACACAGAACAAGACGATACAAGTTACTTCATTAAATTAACATGACATGCTCTGTTTCCTGCTGTTGACTGATGACATGAATGAAATGCACAGATAGTTCTAATTATACAGTCACTCTTTTCATTGAGAATAATGACTTGGTGCCATAAGGTTCAATGAGAGTTTCCATGATTACACTGCATCCTTTCCATAATATTGTACAACATAAACAGCCCACTCTTTCAGTCTGGCGTTCTCGCAAATGAACTATAAAAGTAAATTCAATATGAAGAGTTGAGTAAAGACTAGATTTCCCACCTTCCAGAAGAACCACAATTAAAAATTCAGTCTATAAACATCACTTTTCTTCTTTCTTTCTATTTTTGTTTGTTTGCTTGTTTTGTTTTGTTTTGTTTTGAGACAGGTTCTCACTCTAGTTCAGACCAACCTAGAACTCACTCTGTAGTACAGCTGGCCTTGAGCTCAGGGCAGTACTCCTACCTCAACCACCCAAGTGCTGCATTAAAGGCCTGACCCACCATACCACAGCTCAAAATCACTTTTCTGAAAAGTCAAAAGGTGATGGTAGCAAGAGACTATGGCAGGAGGTTCACCAGCCTGGGACTATCTAGCCCCATACAAACCAACTTTATCTCAAAAACAAAACAAGGCCGGGTGTGGTGGCACACGCCTTTAATCCCAGCACTCTGGAGGCAGAGGTAGGAGGATTGCCATGAGTTCAAGGCTACCCTGAGACTACATAGTGAATTCTAGGTCAGCCTGAACTAGAGTGAGACTCTACCTCAAATAAAATAAAATAAAATAAAATAAAATAAAATAAAATAAAATAAAATAAAAACAAGCACAGGGCTGGAGAGATAGCTTAGCGGTTAAGACACTTGCTTACAAAGCATAAGGAACCAGGTTCAATTCCCTAGAACCCACATGGTACACATGGCACATGTGTCTGGAGTTCATTTGCAGTGGCTAGAGGCCCTGGTGAACCCATTCTCTCTCATAAATAAATAAATAAATCTGTCAAAAACACAAACACAAATTTTAAAAGTGATAATTTCAATAAAACTGTAATAAATACTTTTACTATTTTTGACCAATAAGTTTCAAACATTGTTTTTATTTTATTTTTATTTTTAAAACATGGAAATGCCTAGCATGGTGGCGTACACCTTTAATCCCAGTACTTGGGAGACAATGGTAGGAGGATCGCTGTGAGTTCGAGGCCAGTCTGGGCTACAGAGTAAAGTCCAGGTTAACAAGAGGTAGGGTGAGACCCTATCTCGAAAAAATAAAGCAACACAGTAACAACAACAACAACAACAAAAGATGAGATGTTGGGGATGTGACTCAGTAGCAGAATGCTTGTCTGGCATGTTTGAGGCCTCTAGACCACAGAAAAACAAAATGCTAGAAACACAATGCATAGAAGAAAGGACAATAAGGAAAGCAGAATGAAATATAGTACTTCAGAAAGACATCAGAGAAAGAGTGAAATTGTTCTTTCAATTGGAAATATAGCCTTACTTTGAAGATTATCCTAAAAAACAAACAAATCATGATAATGTGTCCAAAGCACTTAAATTAACTTTTGCAAAGTACTCATGATAAAACTTTAATTCAAAGTAGTGTTTTTATTATGTTAGATTGTTAGAAACTGAAAACAGAACACTAAGGCAAACTAAGTGAAGAAAATCATAACCGTTCATTATATTTCACTCAAGCCCAAGGTTGACTATCACCTATAAACTCAGTGGTCCAAACCTCGAGGGAAGTTACAACTCATGGCTGAGGTTAATTCTACAGGATAGTCCTAATGTTTTGATACAAAAAGCAAGAGAAACAAATATCTCAATAGGCAAGCCAAATCGAACTACAGCAATGAGAGATTATTTTCAGCACTTGAATAATTTATCCAGTCTTGCACTTGGTGACTAGCCCTCTTTAATGGACAACTCATCAGTTGCCTGTCTCTACGCTTAGATAGGAAAAAGACATGGAATATTTACTTTGTTTATCCATTTTGCTTTTCATACAATTCAAGAAGTTCTTGGGGCTGGAGAGATGGTCCAGTGGTTAAGGTTCTCGACTGAAAAGCCTATCAACCTGGGTTTTGATTCTCCAGTACCCATATAAAGCCAGATGCACAATGGTGCACACATCTGGAGTTCGTTTGCAATGGCTGGAAGCCCTACTGCACCCATTCATTCTCTCCCTCTCTCTCTCTCTCTGCTTGCAAATAAATATTTTTTTAAAAGTTCTTTTCTTTTACCCTTAAGGTCTTCCTACAGATCATTTGTTTTGCTCTAGGTACCCATGCTTAATTTCTAGAAATATAGGTTTATCTGTCACGTAAGTATCATATTTTTTGCCCAAGAAAAAAAGCCAGAAATTTACAAAAGTATAATGAGGAGAAGAAAAAATAACAGCGTAGTTTTGGCACTGAGCATTGCAGAATGAATATCTAAGAGCCTCCTATCATATCTGCCTTGCTGACTGGAGCCTTACAGACACGAGACCTCTTTAGAACAGGCTGACAAGGGAAAAAACAAGAAAAGGAAGGCTATCTGACAGGGTGTGGTGGTGCTGTCTGGAATCACAGCACCCTAGGAGACTGAGGAAGGAGTTTGAAGAGTTCAAGGCCAGCTTGGGTTACATAGCAAGACCCTAACTCTGTCCCCACGTTGCCTCAAATGATGGTCTGATAGTATTCAAGAAGCTTTATCCAGCCAGAGAGGTCTGTTTATTCATTCACTTCTTAGCTATAAATTTCAAAGTATTTAACAGCATACCCATTTTATATATAAGGAAGGTGGGTTTAGAGAATATGGAAAACTCAAAGCCAATTTACTAAGAAATATAAAAATCTAACTAAAAAAGCTGGGTGTAGTGACACACACATTTAATCCTAGCACTGGGGAGGCAGAGGTAGGAAGATGGCTGAGTTTGAGGCCAGCTTGGGATTACATGGTGAATTCCAGGTTAACCTGGGCTAGAGGGACAGCACACTTTGAAAAAAAATCAGGATTGGAGAGATGGCTCAGTGGTTAAAGCACTTGCCTGAAAAGCCTAAGGACCTGGGTTTGATTCCCCAGTACCCATGTAAAGTTAGATGCACAAAGTGGCACATGTATCTGGAGTTCGTTTGCGTGGCTAGAGGCCCTGGTATGCCCATTCTCTCTCCCCCTCTCTCTCAGTCTCTGTCTCTCTCTGCTTGCAAATAACTATTTTAAAAAAAGCCAGACATGATGGTGCACCCCTTTAATCCAGAGGTAGGAGGTTCACCATGAGTCTGAGGCCACCCTGAGACTACATAGTGAATTCCAGGTCAGCCTGGACTAAAGCAAGACCCTACCTTGAAAAACAACAACAACAACAACAACAAAATCTGTCCAAAGAAGTTGACCCAATTCATAAGGGGTAGTAAACAAACCCTTCTACAGAAGCCCAGTATTGTGTCTAACTACTGATGAAGTGCCTTTACTGACATGGTGGTCATCAGTTTTTGATACAAGAGGATCTGAGAGATTCAATAACTACCTTCCAGGAAAATTGGTAAGGGTATTAGGAGAAGGTTTCAGGTATATAAACTGACACAGTCCTCAAACTAGTGGAACTGTCAAAATTTGCATGCAGAAGTAGTGGCATATGCTTGGGCTCAAGCTCAAACCCATTTAATCATAGTTTAAAAGAAGTGAGCTGGGCATGGTGGCGCACACCTTTAATCCCAGCACTCAGGCGGCAGAGGTAAGAGGATTGCTGTGAGTTCGAGGCCACCCTGAGAATACATAGTGAATTCCAGGTCAGCCTGAGCTAGAGTGAGAGCCTACCTTCAAAAACAAAAAACAGACAACAACAAAAAAAAAAAAAGAAAGAAAGAAAGAAAGAAAGAAAAGAAATGAATGCTCAGTTGAGACTGGGGATTCTTGTAAATAGGACTTTACTTTATACCCATAACTCTGTTCAGTAACCCTGGGTAACAAAGTGAAGGCAGGACTAGCAGAACAGCAGCTGCAAGAAAACAAGTGCAGCCATGTTTGCAGAGTCTAATCGAGAACCTCACACTTGGCTTTCTTGCTTACTGGCATGACAAATTTTAAGTCTTGGTTATCTTTATAAGCTGGGGACACTAATTCTCTATGGGTAATTTTCAGTACTAAATAAAAGAATTTACAACAACTATCTGTATGGTACCTACTATAATAGCAAAAAGAACCCAAGAAGTTTTCTTTGGTACCACACTTGAGTATTGGGACATAGATCTGGAGACCTAGAAAATTCATGGATACAAACCTAAAAGGGCTCCTAAGGCTCAACAGATGAAAACATATGACATGTGAAAGGCATAACAGAATTTTCACATGCTTCTTAATTTAACAAACTGCAATCCCCTAAGAGACTCGTTTTCTCATTAAAATGAATTCTATTCATGCCTCATCAACTTATATTTGCTGCATACCATTTCATTCATCCTTTTGGCTTTACAGGTAGTAAGCAATGCTGAAACAACTGATTAGCCAGGAAGCCAGCAAGAAACAGAACACAAAGACTGAAAAGTTGAAAACTTTGCAATGAAGTTCAGTGGAAATTATGCATAAAGAAAAGCACATCAAGGTGAAGCATATGGCTCACACCCATAATCCCAGCACTCAGGAGGCTGAGATGGGAGAGCTGCTGTGAGTTCAAGGCCAGTGTGGGTTACAGGATGAGTTCAAGGTCATCCTGGACTAGAGTGAGACTATGACTCAAACACAAAGCAAACCAACGCCCCATAAAACTTTTAAGTAGCACATCTCATTACTGACTCTTTTTAAAAAAATATTTTTTGGAGCTCTATTTTATTTATTTAGTTATATATTTATTTATTTGGAAGAAGAGAGAGAGAAAATATATGGGTGCACCAGGGCCTCCAGCCCTGCAAATGGGCTCCAGATGCATGTGCCACTTTGTGTATCTGGCTTTATGTGTGTACTGGGGAATTGAATCCAAGTCCTTGGGCTCTGCAGGAAATTGCCTTAACTGCTGAGCTATCTCTCCAGCCCTAATTCTTTCTTTAAAGATGACCAAAGGCAGATATGATAGTATCAGTTGCTTATATACATAGTGGCAGCTTAACTATACTGTGTAAGCCCTGCTCTCTCTCCTCAGCTTGCTTTAATATTAATAAATTTATCAAGTATTCAAAATTACTCTCACAACTACCTGAAGGAAGTCAGGCATGGTACCACATGCCTGATAAGCCCAGAACTGTCAGGTGACTAAGGAGGATGGACAGCTCAAGGCCAACCTGTACTGTATAGCAAGACCATATCTCAAAAAAAAAAAAAAAAAATCTGGGCATGGTGGCGCACACCTTCAATCTCAGCACTTGGGAGGCAGAGGTAGTTAGGAGGATCGCTGTAAGTTCAAGGCCACCCTGAGACTATATAGTGAATTCCAGGTCAGCCTGAGCTACAGTAAGACCCTACCTCGGAAAAAAAAAAAAAAAAAATCCAGGAAGGAGGTAGTTCTTCCCCTCTCTTATAAAGGAAACAAGTCTTAGAAAGGTTAAGTAACTAGCTCAAGGATACAGTGGTGGTGCCAGGCTCCAATCCAGTCAGCTCTAGATTTGTGCTCTGAAGACTCTCACTGTACTGCCTTCCTGACTCCTAGTCTATCCAGCCTTAAATCTTTTAAACAAGCCCCTCCCACCCCCTTTAACTTAATCCTGACATAATCTAGAGAGGTCCCTTTGACCTCACCCCAGCACACAGGCAAACCTGACTCACTTGCCCTTGGCCAATTACCCTGTCCAAAAGTCAGCTAATTAAGAAGTTTGATCTACTCTCCAGCTCAACCCTGGCTTTGCCTCTATCTTTCCATTTACTTGCCCTTTTCTTGGAAGAAGAACCCAGGACCCATTTCTGGCTTATTTGTACTCATGAATTTCCTCACATAGAGACACAAAGTAGAAGGTTGTAAGGTTGTAATGACCAACGGTATCTGAGGATGGGCAGGTGGCGGGGGGGGGGGGGAGCCTCAGAACCAAGTGATGAAATTAACCATGATGCCTTCCTGGGCTAAGTGCCTATATCCAAGATCTCGATCTTCTGCCAGCTGCATGGGAAGTATTGTCCCTGTAACCTGGAAAGAACACCTGAAGCTCCCATAGGTTTTGTAACTGCTCAAAGACAGTCAGAAATCAGGAAGCAACCCAGTGTTTCTCATGTCCACACCAGTAATGCGCCACTGCTTTCCACTGGTAATCTGCAGTGTGCCTCATATGTGATGTGGGCTTAGTTGGGAAGAAAGAACCAAAATGTTAAAGGTAGATGGAGTTATTGAGAAATCTAAGAAAGAATAAATGTGGTAACAAAATAAATATAGAAAAACAAAAAGGAATTCCTAAAGAAAGGTTTTTCTGCTTTTTGGTGGTGGTGGTGGTGGTGTGTGTGTGTCTGTCTGTCTGTCTGGTTGGTTTTGGTTTGGAGACAGGGTCTAAAACTCACAGTAATTCTCCTACTTTAGCCTCCTGAGTACCTAGATTAAAGATATACACCACTATGCACAGTGGTTTCTCTGTTTTGACTTCAACATATGTAGAGAGAATGTTTCAAATTTAAATGTACCCAACAAATAGAAGACTACCTCATGAAACTAGTCACTTTTGAGTTTCCACCTCACCATTTGAAAGATGCTTGCTTGCAAAGCCTGTCCATCCAGGTTCAATTCCCCCATATTCACATAAAGCCAGATGCACAGAGAGAGAGAGGACAGAGGCAGAGACAGAGACAGAGACAGAATAGGTGGACCAGGGCCTCCTGCCACTGCATGCGACATTTTATGCGTGTGGCTTTACATGGGTACTGGGAAACTGAACCCAGGCCATCAGAGTTTGCAAGCAAGTATCTTTAAGGCCTCTGAGCCATCTCTCCAGTGCAAATGAAACTATTTTTTAAATTATTTTCTGATATTTTTACTTATTAGAGAGAGAAAAAGGCAGAGATAGATAGATAGACAGACAGACAGACAATGGGCTCGGTATAGCCTCCAGCTGCTGCAAACCATCTCTAGATGCATGTACCACCTTGTGTATCTGGCTTACGTGGGTTCTGAGGAATCGAACCTGGGTCCTTTGGCTTTGCAGGCAAGTGCCTTAACTGCTAAGCCATCTCTCCAGTCCAGAACTATTTTTTAAAAGGCATCTGTACATTCTCTCCCTCTCCCTCCCTCTTCTCTCTCTCATAAATAAATTAAAAAGAATTTAAAGGGCTAAAGAAATGACTTAGCAGTTAAAGCACTTGCCTGCAAAGCCAAGGACCAAGGTTCAATTCCCCAGGACCCATGTAAGCCATATACACAAGGTGGCGCATGCATCTGGAGTTCATTCACAGCAGCTGGAGGCCCTGGTGTGCCCATTCTCTCCCTCTTCCTCCCTTTCTCTCTCTACTTCTTCTCTCTCTCATAAATAAAATAAATTAAAATAAAATAAAATAAAATAAATAAAATAAAATAAAATAAAATAGTTTGTTTTTTTAAAGGCATCTGTAATCCCAGCAATTGGGAGGCAGAGGTAGGAGGATCACTGTGAGTTTGAAGCCAGCCTGGGACTATAGAGTAAGTTCCAGGTCAGCCTAGGCTACAGTGGGACCCTACCTCAAAAAAACAAAAGACATCTGTATTGTAACACACAGATGTCCCCTCCCATTCCTAACAATACAGTATAACAACTATTTACACAGCATTAACATTGTATGGGGTACTATGAGCAATCTAGAGATGATGTAAAGTAAAAGTAAAACCAAGATGCATGTAGGCTATATGCAAATATACCATTTTATAAATATGGATTTTGATATCTCTACAGAGATCCTGAAACCAATCCCCCACAGGCAGTAAGGGATATTTCCACAGATGTGTTCACAGAAAATATAGACTGTTCTGTATTAATTTAGTTTTTTTTTTTTTTGAGGTGGGGAATTCACTATGTAGTCTCATGGTATCTTCAATTCATGGTGATCCTACTACTTCTGCCTGATATTAAAGGTGTATGCCACCACGCCCAGCTCATAAGGACATTTTTTTTTTAAATTTTGTGAGTTTATTTATTTATTTGAGAGTTACAGACACAGCGAGAAGGAGGCTGAGAGGGAGAGAGAGAATAGGCATGCCAGGGCCTCCGGCCACTGCAAACGAACTCCAGATGCGTGTGCATCTGGCTAACATGGGTCCTGGGGAATCAAGCCTCGAACTGGGGTCCTTTGGCTTCACAGGCAAGCGCTTAACCGCTAAGCCATCTCTCCAGCCTATATGGACATTTTTATATATGTGTAAAATTAATACAAAATAGAGCCAGGAGAATTGGAGGATAGGAGGATAGGAGGATCATCCTGAATTCAAGGCCTCCCTGAGACTACACAGTGAATTCCAGGTCAGCCTGGACTAGAGTGAAACCCTATCTCAAAAAAAAAAAAAAAAAAAAATGGTCAGGCATGGTGGTGCATGCCTTTAATCCCAGCACTCTGGAGGCAGAGGTAAGAGAATCACCAAGAGTTTGAGGCCACCCTGAGACTACATAGTGAATTCCAGGTCAGCCTGAGCTAGAGTGAGGCCTTACCTCAAAAAACCAATAGAAAAAAAAAATGTCCTTATTGATCTATACCTTGCTTTTCTTTGACTAATACTATGCTTCTCAGATAGCTCCCTTTTTTAATAGACTATGGTGGGCTGGAGAGATGGCTTAGTGGTTAAGGCACTTGCCTTCGAAGCCTAAGGACCCAGGTTAGATTCTCCAGTACCCACATAAGACAAATGCACAAGGTAGTACATGCATCTGGATTTCATTTGCAGTAGCTAGAGGCCCTAGCATATCCATTTTTTTCTCTCTCTCTAATAAATAAATAAATAAATAAAAATATCTTTAAAAAATAGATTATGGTTCTCTCTCTCTGTCCCTCCCTCCCGTTCTCTGTCTCAAATAAATAAATAAAATAAAATAAAAAAATCTTTAAAGGGCTGGAGACATGGCTTAGCAGTTAAAGCGCATGCCTGCAAAGCCTCAAGGACCCCGGTTAGATTCTCCAGGTCCCACGTTAGCGAGAGGCACAAGGGGGCACATGTGTCTGGAGTTCATTTGCAGTGGCTAGAGGCCCTGATATGCCCATTCTCTCCCTCTCTCCCTCTCTCTCTCTCTGTCTCAAATAAATAAATAAAAATTTTAAAAATAGATTATGGCTGAGCATGGTGGTACACACCTTTAATCCCAGCACTTGGGAGGCAGAGGTAAGAGGATCGCCAGGAGTTCAAGGCCACCCTGAGATGACATAGTGAATTCCAGGTCAGCCTGGGCTAGAATGAGACCCTACTTCGAAAAAAAAAAAAAAAAAAAAAAGATTATGGTGTTGCCTACCCTCCTCAATCCAATCACAACTATATCCTATCTACAAAGTAAATATGTACTAACTACTCAAAAAAAAAATCAAGTCATTATCCCAGTGTGCATTCTATGAAATGATTTCTGATTTTGAGATTTTATCTCTTCCCCACAATTCTCTCAAGATTTCTATTCTATCCTTTAACTTCATCTCTCTTGTGCTTGCTCTATCTTGGCACAATGGTTCCCCAGCCCATGGTTTCTATTAAGGATATCATAATAATGAAACACAAAGATCTATGGAACATGCCAGCCTTCAGTGAAAACCAAAAAGAAAATGCATAAAAGCTCACATGAAGTGACTTCAAATACAAAATCTACTTTAAAATACCACAAAGAAGGCTAGAGAAATGGTTCAGCAGCTAAGGTACTTGCTTACAAAGCCTGACAGCCTGGGTTTGGTTCCCCAGTACCCATATAAAGCCGGATGCACAAAGTGGTGTGTGCATCTGGAGTTTGCAGTGCTAAGAGGCTTTGGTGCACCCATTTTCTTTCTCTCTTTCCCACTCTCCTTGAAAACAAATAAATAAAAATATTTTTTAAGCCGGGCGTGATGGCTCATGCCTTTAATCCCAGCACTTGGGAGGCAGAGGTGGGAGAATCACCATGAGTTCGAGGCCGCCCTGAGACTACATAGTGAGTTCCAGGTCAGCCTGGGCTAGAGTGAGACCCTACCTCGGAAAAAAAAAAAACCAAAAAAAAAATATATATATAAAGAATATATATATTTAAAGATATAAAATAAAAAATATATATATTTAAAGATATAAAATAAAAAATATATATATATATTTAAATAATATATATATTTAAAGAAGAATCCCACAACAGGACACAGACAGGTGCAGCAAAAAAATAAAAGGATAAGTAGTAGCATAACATTTCTATGCATTAGAAAACAGAAGCCTAGAAGTGGGGGGGGGGGTACTACCATGGGATATTTTTTATAATCATGGAAAATATTAACAAAAATTGAGAAAATAAAAAAAGAAAATAGAAGCCTAGGAATCTGCACTTTTAAACCAATTACTGCAGTTATTTGTCATAACTTGCCAAAAATATGAGGTTCTTACATCACATTAAATTTTACTGAGGTGGTAAGCAGCCTGGCACAGATCTGTCCTAACATTTAAATCTTTTCCAAATAAAGGGAAACCTAACCTTAGTAACCTGCAGGGAAGAGGAAAAAACCTTTTCAACTGTAGAGTCTTTTCTAAGTATCAAGTCCTTCAGCCAATGGCATATTTTATCCATCCCCAATGAGACCGTTATTTTTGCAGTCCACTGGAAAAGGTGAATCTATATTTTCCTTTAATTAGTCAATGACAAACAAATGTCTCTTCTATCTAACCAACATCCGTATCAAGTCGAAACTTTTTTTTCTGTCCTGGGATGGGAGAGAGCAAGACCTGCCGTGGAGTTTAATATTCTATTCTTTAAAATTGTTAACTACTGTCTTCAATGCACCACGTTCTCAAGAATCCTCAATATATAGCCTTGAAGAATATTAGGCCTACACAGAAATTATGTGTTCCCATCTTTTTCTTCTTGGGGATGACTAATTCCAATTACTCCCACCTTTTTAATCTTATGGTATTTTTTTCTTGCTGTGTAACAGCAAACCAAGATAACTAAAGTCTAGAAAGGATCTTCTGTTCTGTTTTGTTTTTTTGGTTTTTCAAGGTATGGTCTCACTCTAGCCCAGGCTGACCTGAAATTCACTATGTAGTCTTAAGGTGGCCTTGAACTCACAGTGATCCTCCTACCTCTGGGATAAAAGGCGTACGCCACCACACCCGGCTGTTTTTCTGGTTTTTTTTTAAACCACCAGGCTAACTTCATCTGCTCTGAGAAATGTTCAAAAGTCACATGGAAGCTAGGCATGATGGCAAAGGCCTGTAATCGCTGCATTTAGATAAGAAGGCAGGACAACTTCACAGGGAGCTACAGGTCACATTGGCCTACATGAGACCCTGTCTCAAAAATAGAAAGAAAAGTTACATGGTCATGACTTAACTGGAAACACTTAATCTCCTCCTGCTTCTGGAGTTCTGATTTTCCTTCACAGCGCCTTTTCATTGCTTCTGGCCAAGGCAGGTCAGGTAAGAGGCTCAGTTTATCAGATATAGGGAAACACACTCTTGGAAGCCCATATTCAACTGAAATAACCCTACATATTGAGTCCTGATCCCATAGGGAAAATTCTAGATGGGCATGCTGTACAAAAAATACCACTTGCTGCTGCTGACTGTGGTGAACTGCTCACAGTGGTAGTATATGTATGTACACTTTGTACAAGAGTGATTATAATAGATGCTTGAGGTGGACCTCAACAGAAGAGGGATTGTTCTGCATGCAAGAGAACTTGTTCAATCTCTAATGCCACAAGAAGAGACAAAGACACAAAGAAAGCAGAAAGAAAACAAATTGAAGGGATGGAGAGAGGAAAGGAGAGGGGCTGGGGATGTAGGTTTAGTTGGTAAAGTGCTTGCTTAGCATGCATGAAGACCTGGGTTCAATCCCCACCACCACATAAAATGTCATCCTCAGCTACATAGCAAGTTTGAGGTCAGCCTGGAATACTAGACTCTGTCTTAAAAAATAAAATAAAGAAAAGAAAATGACGGGTGCAGTGGTGTATAGGACTATAATCTCAGCACCTGGGGGACTAAGGCAGGATATTGCCACGAGTTTGAGGACAGACTGCACTACATAGTACGTTCCAGACCAGCCAGGGCTATAGCATGAGACCATCTCAAAACCCAAACCAAACCTGAGAGAAGGAAAGGGGAAGGGGTAGAAGGAGGGGATTACAAAGATGGGCCTTATGCTAAATAAAAAGCAGAAGCCAGACCTAAGGAGGGTGCAAAATGGGAAAACAGTGACTGCAAAGCTAGCAGGCTTCAAGGACCTACAAAAAGTAAAGCTGCCCCTTTCCCTGTTGGCTACTGTGCACATGTGACTTTTGAAAATGATGTCCATCCAAATTACTGGGTTGACAGCCAACAGACTATCTCAAGCAGCTTATTAGGCATTTCTTTATTGCGTATTATAATACTAGAAGATCTTCACTTATGCTATCAAAAACATTATGCAAAACAGACATGCACAATGCTGGGCATGATGGTGCACACCTTTAATCTTAGCACTTGGGAGGGAGAGGTAGGAGGAGCGCCTTCAATTCAAGGCCACCCTGGGACTACACGGTGAATTCCAGGTCAGTCTGAGTTAGAGTGAGAACCTACCCTGAAAAATCAAAAAAAAAAAAAAAAAGTGGGGGGACATGCAGGGGCAGGAGAGATGGCTTGGCAACTAAGGCACTTGCCTGCAAAGCCAAAGGACCCAGGTTCAATTCCTCAGGACTCATGTAAGCCATGAGTCTGGAGTTCGTTTGCAGTGGCTGAAGGCCCTGGTGCACCCATTCTCATTCATACTCTTTCCCTCTCTCTCAAATAAATTTTAAAAGTGTTTGCTTGTGCCAGGCGTGGTGGGACACGCCTTTAATCCCAGCACTCGGGAGGCAGAGGTAGGAGGATGGCTGTGAGTTTGAGGCCACCCTGAGACTACACAGTGAATTCTAGGTCAGCCTGGGCTAGAGTGAGACCGTACCTCGAAAAACCAAAAAAATTAAAAATAAAAAAAAAAGTGTTTGCTTGTAAAGCCTGGCAGCCCAGATTTGATTCCCCAGAAACCACATAAAGCCAGATGCACAAAGTGGAGAAAACACCTAGAGCTGTCTGCAGTGCCAGGGGGCCTGAACTCGCCCATTCTCTCTGTGTGTCTATCTCTTTCTCTCTGTCTCAAATAAACTATTTTTAAAAAGGACATGTGGGGGAGGGTGCATGGCACATGCCTTTAATCCCAGCACTCAGGAGGCAGAAGTAGGAGGATCACTGGGAGTTCCAGGTCAGCCTGGATTAGAGTGAGACCCTACCTTAAAAAAAAAAAAAAAAAAAAAAAACAGGGGCTGGAGAGATGACTTAGGCTTAGTGTTTAAGACACTTGCCTGTGAAGTCTAAGGACCCAGGTTCAACTGCCCATACACAAGACAGCATATACATCTGGAGTTCATCTGTAGTGGCTAGAAGCCCTGGTACACCTTTTCTCCCTTTTTCTGTCTCTCTCTCTCTCTCTCTCTCCCCCGCCTTTCTCCTCCTACCTCTTATCAAATAGATGAATATATAATTTAAATAAGAAAAAAGGACATGCAGCTCTTCACTATGTTTATTAATCATAAATGTCAAAAACCTTCTACAACATGGACCACATCCATGTACTACTAGACATTCCTTCCCAACCCCAATATTCCAACTGTGGGTATTAGTTAGCTCTTAGCATACTTAGTAGTTTAGTAAACAGCCTTTTTTTTTTTTTTAAGACAGTGTCTCATAAGGTTGCCCAGGCTGGTCTCAAACTCCTGGGATCCACCTTAGCCTCCCAAGCAGCTGGGACTACAGCTCCTATTTCATCTACTTCCCATGTCTTTCCATGTCTGTCACCCTCACTAAACTTAAATCCCATGAAAGCAAAGATCTTCTCCCATTTCTATGTATCATTACCTAGAGGGCCTGCAACACAGTATTCAGTAACTGCTTCGTGTTTAAATTGTCATTCTGATGATTTCATTTTGTAAGATTTTTACTTCAAACTGACAAACCACCACACACTTACTAGCATGGCTAGAAAAAAAAAATTCAAGAATAGCTTTCGGGGCTGGAGAGATGGCTTAGCGGTTAAGGCTCTTGCCTGTAAAGCCAAAGGACCCAGGTTCAATTCCCCAATATCCACGTAAGCCATGTGCACAAGGGGGCACATGCATCTGGTATTCATTTGCAGTAGCTGGAGGTCCTGGTCCATTTTCTCTCTATCTCCTCTCTATCTCTCTCTGCTTGCAGATAAATAAATAAATAAAATTTTAAAAAAGAATAGCTTTCATCAACTGCTAGAGGGAATGTACAGTGGCACAACTACTATCTATGGAAAAGCTATTTGGTAATTTCTTACAAAGTTATACACTTAGTCATACCATATCACAGTCCACTCCTAAGTGTCCAGGATAAATAAAAAATACACAGCTACACAAAACTTGTACATAGTTCTTTATAACAACCTGATGAAGTTTTTCTAAAAACTGGAAGCTAGGGGCTAGGAAGTTGGCTCATCAGTTAAAGGTGTCTGCTTATAAAGCCTGCTGGCACAGGTTCCACTGGCCAGTACCTATATAAAGCCAGGTGCAAACATCTAGAATTAGTTTGCAGAGGCAGGAGACCCGGCTGCACCCATACACACATGCATGCACACACAAATAAATATCTAACTAACTAAATGAAAATTTAGGGCTGACAATGGCGCACCCAGAAGCCATAGATTATTACTAGAAAATTTTCAGTGCCAGGGATGGGATACCTGCCAGTGAGTTGTTGGCTAGGGAGGTCCTTGATGCCCCCCCCCCAAAATTACAGGACATTGCCAAAGCTCTTGGTTTCCCACCAGGAATAGATGGTAAGACCCTATTGCTGCAGACTCCACATGCTTGGGCTGCAAGGTCACTGAGAAATCATACTGGAGCTGAGCTGAAAACCTCCTCCATGTAGACCAGCTGACAGAAAGCTGGAAAAAGCTATGCTGCATGCAGCTCCATGGGAGAGAGAGAAGTCATCACTGGAGATAAACAACAGAAGACACTGCAAGCCTAAGTTTGGCCAGCCAAGCCAAATGAGTCAATGGGTACAATAGTGGTATATCTGTTATGGAGGAAACCAACTGCTCTCTAGTTGGGCAGAGGCCTGCTCCACCTGAGGGAACACATGCCTGATTCTGAAAAACCCATGATGGGGGAAGTCATGAGCCCTAGGGGTGTAACACCTGCTGATGTCTGGCCAAATGCATATATTATGCTCACCAAAATGTCCTGTAAGCAATTCTCTTAATGTTCATAACCAAATATTAATGATATCTCACTTTCTATTAGAGAAGTTTCTCTTTTCAGATGGAGGTTGACCTCTGCAATGTCTCAAAAAGCACCATAGTGCTGAGAAGAAGAGACAGAGGAGTGCTCAGCACTGAAATATCTCTATCACACCTTCCAAGGCTTAGGGTCCACTGTGGAAGAAGTGGCAGGAAGAATGTAAGAGCCAAAGGAAGGGTAGGACTGCTTACAATGCAATCTTCCAGACACAAATCTGTCTAGATATCCATGACCTCACAGTGCCTGGCACTACCTACACAAGACCATCATAATAGGAGGAAAAGATGATGACATCAAAATAAGAGAGAGATTGATAGAGGGGGAGGGGCTATAATGGAGAGTGGAGTTGTAAAGGGGAAAGTGGAGGGGGGAATTGTCATGGTTTATTGTTTATAATTATGAAAGTTGACAATAATAAAAAATTTTTTAATTTAAAAATCTAGGGCTGGAGTGATGGCTCAGCAGTTAAGGCAATTGGCCTACAAAGCCTAAGGACCCTGATGTGATTCCCCAGTATCCACGTAAAGCCAGATACACAATGTGGCACTTACAACGGGAGTTTGTTCATTTGTAGCACCTAGAGGCTCTGGAGTGCCCATTCTCTCTCTCTCTCTCTCTCTCTTTCTGTCTCTCTCTGTCTGTCTCCTTATCCTTGAAAATATAAACATATATTAAAATAAATAAAAATTTAAAGATAAAAATGAAAAAATAAAAATTGGAAGCTCCCCAAGTATCTATCAACTGGCAAACAAACTGAGGTCCACCCATGTAACTATATGTTACTAAGCAATAAAAACAAATTAAGACCCAGGAGTGGTGGCGCATGCCTTTAATCCCAGTACTAGGGAGGCAGAGGTAAGAGGATTGACATGAGTTCAAGGCCACCCTGAGACTGCATAGTTAGTTCCAGGTTAGTCTGGGCCAGAGTGAAACCCTACCTCGGAAAACCAAAAACAAACAACAACAACAAAAAATATATGAAGAGTCAGGCATGGTGGTGCACACCTTTGATCCTAGTCCTCAAGAGCCTGAAGTAGGAAGATCATCATAAATGTGAAGCCAGCCTCAGATTACAAAGTGAGTTCCAGGTCTTCCTTGGCTACAGTAAAATGCTGCCTCAAAAACACAGGAAGGGCTGGAGAGATAGCTTAGCGGTTAAGGCGCTTGCCTGTGAAGGCTAAGGACACAGGTTCAATTCCCCAGTACACACAAAAGCCAGATGCACAAGGTGGCGCATGCAGTGCCTGGAGGCTATGGCATGTCCATTCTCTCTCTCTCTTTCTCTCTCTCAAATAAATAAATAAATATTTTTTAAGCCAGGTGTAGTGATGCACGCCTTCAGTCTCGGCACTAGGAGGTAGGAGGATCACTGTGAGTTCAAGGCCATCCTGAGACTACATAGTAAATTCCAGGTCAGCTGGACTAGAGTGAAACCCTACCTTGAAAAACCAAAAACAAACAAACAAACAAAAAAATTATGTATGCTTTAATGCACAATAATTTAAAAAAACACAGGGAAAAAAGTAGTAATATGTGCTACAATATGGATGAACCTTAAAAACATGATGTGAGAAAGAAGCCAGCACAAAGGATCACATATTCCATGATTTCATCTACAAATGATTCATGAACATAGAAAGACGCTGGACATTGGATAGGACTGGTGTAATTACAGCAAAATCAAGATGGACTACTAATGGGCATGGGGTTTCTTTTAGTGGTGATAAAAACATTCCACACTGGAACAATGATTAAGGCAAAATCATAAAAATATACATTTTAAAAAGATGTACTTAAGCTGGGCGTGGTGGTGCACATCTTTAATCCCAGCACTCAGGAGGCAGAGGTAGGAGGATCACTGTGAGTTCAAGGCCACCCTGAGACTACAGAGTAACTTCCAGGTCAGCCTGAGCCAGTGTGAGATCCTACCTCACAAAAACAAACAAACAAAACAAAACCCAGGCGTGGTAGTGCAGGCCTTTAATCCCAGCACTCGGAGGCAGAGGTAGGAGGATCACCAAGAGTTCAAGGCCACCCTGTGACTACGTAGTGAATTCCAGGTCAGCCTGGGCCAGAATGAAACCCTACCTCAAAAAAACAAACAAACAAAAAAAAAGATGAACTTCATGGTGTATGAATTATATCTTGATAAAGTTACTGCAAAAATAAAGGGCTGGTCAGGTGTGGTGGCACACACCTTTATTCCCAGCATTTCGGAGGCAGAGATAGGAGGATTGCCATGAGTTAATGGCCGAGGCCACTCTGAGACTACATAGTTAATTCCAGGTCAGCCTGGGCCAGAATGAGACCATATGTTGGGAAAAAAAAAGGGGGGACTGGAAAGATGCCCCAGTGATTAAAGGCACTGTAAAGCCTGACAATCTGGATTTGGTGCCCCAGTGCCCATGTAGGCCAGATGCACAAGGTGGCACATGCATCTGGAGTTCATTTGCAGTGGCAAGAGGCCCTGGCACATCCATACTTTCTCTCTCTTCTTGGAAATAAATTAATTAAAAAAAAATAAATGAAGCCAGGGGCTGGAGGGATGGTTCAGTGGTTAAGGTGCTTGCCTGCAAAGCCTAACATGACCCTGGTTCTATTCTCCAGCACAAAGTCTCACTTGTATATGGAGTTCATGTGCAGGGCTGGAGGCCCTGGCCATCTCATCCACTTTCTCTCTCTCTCTCTGCTTGCAAATAAATAAAAATATCCTTAAAAAAAAAAAAAAGCGGCTGGAGGGATGGCTTAACGGTTAAGGTGCTTGCCTGCAAAGCCAAAGGACCCAGGTTCGATTCCCCAGGACCCATGTAAGTCGCTCTCAAATAAATCAATAGGGCTGGAGAGATGGCTTAGTGGTTAAGCGCTTGCCTGTGAAGCCTGAGGACCCGGGTTCGAGGCTCAACACCCCAAGCCAGATGCACAAGGGGGCACACGCATCTGGAGTTCATTTGCAGTGGCTGGAGGCCCTGGCGTGCCCATTCTCTCTCTCTCTCTCTCTATCTGCCTCTTTCTCTCTCTCTGTCTGTCGCTCTCAAATAAATAAAAATTAAAAAAAATTAAAAAATAAATCAATAAAAAGAAAATTTTAAAAAAAAAAAAAGCCAGGCGTGGTGGCGCACACCTTTAATCCCAGCACTCAAAGTAAGAGATAGGAGTATTGCCATGAATTTGAGGTGACCCTGAGACTACATAGTGAATTCATGGTCAGCTTGGGCTAGAGCAAGATTCTACCCCCAAATAAACAAATAATAATAATAATAATAATAAAATGTCTTTTTGTTTTTTTTGTTTTGTTTTGTTTTTCGAGGTAGGGCCTTGCTCTAGCCCAGGCTAACCTGGAATTCACTATGTAGTCTCAGAGTGGCCTTTAACTCATGGTGATCCTCCTACCTCTGCCTCCTGAATGCTGGGATTAAAGGCATGCGCCACCATGCCCAGCTTTGTTTTGGGTGGGGGGAGTTTTTAAGGTAGGGTCTCCCTCTATCCTAGACTGACCTGGAATTCACTATGAGGTCTCAAACTCATGGGTATTCTTCTACTTCTGCCTCCCAAGTGCTGGGATAAAAGGCAGGCATGACCATGCCTGGCTAAGATGTCATTTTTAAAAACTTAAAAATTTTTAAATAAATAAAAATTTTAAAAGGGCTGGAGAGATGGCTCAGTGGCTAAGGCGCTTGTCTGTAAAGCCTAACAACCCAAGTTTGATTTCATAGTAGCCATGTAAAGCCAAATGTACAAAGTGGTACATGCATCTAGAATTCATTTGCAGTGGCTAGAAGTCCTGGCATATCGGTTCTCATTCATCTCTCTCTCTCTCTCTCTCTCTCTCTCTCTCTCTCTCTGTCTCTCCCTGCAAATAAATAATAAGGGGCGGGAGGGGGAAAAACTTAAAAAAAAAAAAGCCAGGCTGGGAAGATGCCTCAGCAGTTAGGCGCTTGCTTGTAAAGCCTGCTTGTCCTTGTTCAATTCCCAAGCCACCCACATAAGCCAGAAGCAAAAAGTGACGCAATCACCTTGTGTTCATTTGTATCAGCAAGAGGCTCCAACAACACCCATACACACATGTAAATAATTAAAAATTAAAAAATGAAACCAACACATCTATAATCCTAACACTCAAAGCTGAGGCAGTATAAGGATAGTAAGTTGGAAGTCAGCTTAGGGTACAAAGTAGATTCAAGGTCAGCCTGGACCAATAATAAGACCTTAACTAAAAAAATTAAAAGCATTTCTAAGGCTTTACCAGGAATGATGACAACTATGATACTCCCTACAACAATCTACTACATCATAAGCCCTAATAACTTTTTGGAGCTCTGACTAGGGAAAAGCCTTGATTCAAACTGTTCAAGACTTACTAAAGAACATATGGAATGAAACCTAAAGCAGACAGCATTAAAATCCAAACGTCAATGCTACTGCCTGCCAGTCAGAGACATGTGTCACATTTCGGAGGATGAAAGATGTCCTTAGTGATCCTTCAGGAACCTACAAGTATAACCACACTATCTACAAATGACAAACAGGCATCTTCTCTTGTCTCCCCGTGCTTCTGCTTGTTTTTAATTCCACAGTCTCATGTTTTATAATGTTGCACTCTGTCCTTCAGTGACTCAGTCATCCATCCCATTTATGACCAGGGAGTGTCTTGCTACGTTCCTGCATCACCTAGAGGCGTCACGGGAACATGACTGACATTTTTAGTCTACCATCCTGCTGCTCTCTTCAATTACATCCTGCTGGAGGGTGGGAGAGGAAATGTGCAGCAGAATTCGCAGATTCGCCAGAATCTGACAGGGGCCGCGACGTGAACGCTTCTGCTGTGGCCCCCTGTTAGCCTCTGGACCTTGGAGTTCAGAGTGGAGCAGCTGCTTTGGTGCATACCACCCTTTGGCAATGGGAGAAATAAAGCAACAACTCTGCCAATGTGGCTGGCAGCTTTCTAGGGTTCTTTTCTCTCCCTCCCTCCTTCCCTCCCTCCCCCCTCTCTGAAACCAACAGACTGGTCTACCCAGTGTCCAAACACAATGAGATATATAGCTCCTCACCATTACTCCCTGGCCATCACTGGAAAAGTCACCAGTGTACACATGTGCGTATTTAATGTAAGGAACCTGGTAAATACCAAAGAATTTCACTGCAAGTTGATGGAACAGGGCCAGAGAAACAAGAGAATTACTTCTCAGCTTCCAAACCCCTCTCTTCTGGAGGAAGGGAAGAAGTAACCAAACAAAAATTCACCATCTCAAGTTTACTGTCCAGTACTGATTCCAAATAAAAAGCAACACACAGGGTAGTATATCCAAGAACCCAAACTCTCTTAACCAGCTTTATTATTTTTCAATTTGAACAGGTTTACTGTCGAACTACCTTCATTCAGAACTCACCCCTGACACAAAACGCTGGTTTATTTTTTTTAAAGCTACCAGTTTGCCCCTAGGAAAGGGAAGTGGGTGTACATATTATTTTGCATAAATGCCTCATAGAACTTAGTAAGTCATAGCTATTACAGAATGGACGATGACTGTGTACCAGACCCCATACGGCATTCCTCATTTAATTGCATTATCTCATTTAATTTTATGAGGTTGATATTATAATAGCATTTTTACAAATGAAGACACTAGATATTAAATTCAGTCTTTAGGACAAATCAGGTGTCTTTGAAGATAGCTAACCACACAAAATTGCCACTATGCTTGTTTTAAAGAATATTTTTTAAGTTTTCTTTATTACTTTTAAATATTAGTGCTAACAAAATTTTGCCAAGTAAACCAAGAACTATTTTCTCCTTCTTCATTTATTCCACCTATGTTCACCAGGAACCTTTATATACCAAGCATTACAGATAAAAAGATGAATGAGGCATATTCTCTGACTATAAGCAGCCATCCATCTAGTGAACAGATAACCATGGGGTAAATGCAATGACACAGCTATGTGCTGAGAATCATGGAGCACAACCAAGAGAAGCAAACTAGCTTCCATGAAAGGAAGGTCAGAGGCAGGAGACTGACCCAACTACCTCAAGAAATAAGAACCAAGAAGAGATTCTTTGAAGCTTTACAGGCTGTATGTTACAAATAGATAAGGCTTGCTTATAAGGTTTATAAATAACAGTTTATTTTTATGTACATAATATGTATACATGCAAAATTCTTGAAAATTACTAACATTAGGCTGTGCGTGGTGGTACACACCTTTAATCTCAGCACTCAGTAGGCAGAGTTAGGAAGATATGAGTTCAAGGCCACCCAGAGAAATTACATAGTCAATTCTAGGCCAGCCTGGGATAGAGTGAGACCCTATCTCAAAAAAAAAAAAAAAAAAAAAAGCAGGCTGGAGAGATGGCTTAGCAGTTAAGGTGCTTGCCAAAGGACCCAGGTTCAATTTCCCAGGACCCATGTAAGCCAGATGCACAAGGTGGTACATGTGTCTAGAGTAGAGTTCCTTTGCAATGGCTGAAGGCCCTGGCACACCCATTCTCTCTCCTCTCCTCTCTCCGATCTGCTTCTCTCTCTCTCTCAATCAAATAAAATAAATAATTTTTTTGAAAGTGAATTTCAGGGCTGGAGAGATAAATGGCTTAGTGGTTAAGGCACTGCCTGCAAAGCCTAAGGACCCAGGTTCGATTCCCAGTGCCCACATAAACCAGGTGCACAAGGTGGCACATGCATGTGGCGTTCATTTGCAGTGGCTAGAGACCCTGGCACACCTATCCTCTCTATATCTGCCCCTCACTCTCTCTCAAATAAATAAATAAAAGTGAATTTCAGCCCAGCATGGTGAAGCACACCTTTAATCCCAAAACTTGAAAATCCTCTCCTCCAAAAAAGTGAATTTTATTATAATAAGAAGAAAAAAAGAAGGAAGGAAAGAAAGAGAAAAAAAGAAAGCAAGGCATGGTGGCTCATGCCTCTAATCTCAGCACTCTGGAAGCTCATGGAAGTCACCATGAATTCTGAGTCAGACTGAATTACAGAAGGAGTTCTGGGTCAACCTGGGCTAGAGTGAGACTATGCTTCAAATTAAAAAATTTAAAAAACCACAGCCAGGCATGGTGGCACACGCCTTTAATCCCAGCTCTTGGGAGGCAGAAGTAGGAGGATTGCCATGAGTTGGAGGCCACCCTGAGACTACACAGTGAATTCCAGGTCAGCCTGGGCTAGGGTGAGACCCTACCTCAGAAACCCGCAACCCCCCCCCCCCAAAAAAAAGGGCTGGAGAGATGGCTCAGCGATTAAGGTGTTTGCCTGCAAAGCCTAGCAACCTGAGTTTGATTCCCCAATACCCATGTAAAGCCAGATGCACAAAGTGGCACATATATCTGGAGTGCAGCAGCTGAAGGCCCTGGTATACCCATTCTCTCTGTCTCTCTTCTATCTCTCTCTGCTTGCAAATAAATTAAAATATTTTAAATAAAATAAAATAATTAACATTAAGGATGTAGTTTCTCCAGGATATAAGCAGGTTAATTTGTGTGTGAATGAGTACACTATCAGAGTAACATTCTACTGCAGAAGACTTTGATTTAATTTTAATGACATTTTTGGCATGTCCTTAAATCTGGTATTCAACTTTGGGACCTTAAAGGTTAATATAATCATTATCTGTTGAGCTAAATGTTCAATCCACAGATACTCAGGCTATAAATCATACATTTTCCTACCATTACTTGTATTTATAGTGTACTCTGTAGATCATAAAGCATTTTCAAATACAGTCTGGCTTATATGAATCTCATTAAGGTGTCCTCTTGAACATTCCTTAGCATGCTCTAGCTCTGAAATACAACCCCCATAACCTTTCTGCTGTTAACAGGGCTATGAAAAACTCTTGGCACTTGAGGCTCAGAGATGTAGTTCAGTTAGTAGAGCACTTGCCTAGCATGCCTAAAGCCCTGGGTTCAATTCCTAGCATCCCATAAAAAACAGTGTGGTGACACATGCCTGTAATCCCAGCACTTGGAAGAGGGCTGAGGCAGATGAATCACCATGAGTTCAAGGTTAGGAATAGAAAGTCCCAGGCTAACCAGGGCTAAACAGTGAGGCCCTGTCTCAAAGAAAAAAAAAAAATTAATATGCTTGAAGTAATGCTTTGTTTTAAAAATCCATTGAATTTGCCCTCCTTGTTTGTGTTTTGGGTTTTTTTTTAATATTTTAATTTTCTTTACTTATTTATGAGACAGAAAGAGAGAATGGGTACACCAGGGCCTTTAGCCACTGAAAACAAACTACAGGCACATGTGCCACCATGTACATCTGTTTTATATCAGTTGTGGGGAATTGAACCTGGTTCCTTAAGCTTTGCAGGCAAGCACCTTAACCACTAAGCCATCTCTCCAGCCATCCCTGTTTTTATTTTTTGAGGTAGTGTCTTGCTCTAGTCCAGGCTGACCTGAAATCCACTATGTAGTCTCAGGGTGAACTTGAACTGGAGAACT
This sequence comes from Dipus sagitta, assembly GCA_036346955.1. Classification (NCBI taxonomy): domain Eukaryota; kingdom Metazoa; phylum Chordata; class Mammalia; order Rodentia; family Dipodidae; genus Dipus; species Dipus sagitta. Next base: position 44,123,922 of record CM070770.1, on the reverse strand, counting down.
CACAACACTTCTACCTCTGCCTCCTGAGCGCTGGAACTAAAGGCTTGCACCACCACATGCCTGGTTGTCTTCCTTTTAAGGTAGCTACCTGGAAGCTATTAAACTATTTCAATTAACAAAAATGAGTCATGCTCCCCAAATGTCATAGAAATATTTACTATCTGATAAGAGATATCAATACAAAGAATAGATATAAATATAAACATATAAGCATAAACGTGTTTGAGAAAATATGTGTGTGTGTGTGTGTGTGTGTGTGTGTGTGCACGCACGCGCGCACGCATATTTCTTGTGGACCAAACTGTCACTAGAATATATTAAAGCTAAGCCAGGAATGATGGCACACACCTTTAATCCCAGCACTTGGGAGGTGGAGGTAAAAGGATCACTGTGAGTTTGAAACCACCCTGAGACTACAAAGTGAATTCCTGGTCAGCCTGAGCTAGAGTGCGACCCCTACCTTGAAAAACCGAAAAAAGAAAAGAAAAGAATAGAATAGCGTATATTAAAGCTTTCTTCAGGCAGAGAAAAAGACAAGTAAGAAGACGTCAGTATTATGATTATCTTTTTTCAACCAGACTATGAGGTGCATACAACAGATGAAAGCAAAATTCGAAAGATTTGAGGAAGGAAAACAGAGAAGTAAGAAGAAATAAGAGAGGAAAGGCAGAAGGAACTTATTTATACAACTGTAGACACAAGATATTCAGTCTTTTCACTGGGATGACTTGTGGTAGCCATCACTATGAGACTCTACTACAATGCAAGTAGATAAAAGTAAAAAGACTAAGTCACAGTACAGCCTGCAAATTTATTGAACATGTTACTTGGCCTCTATTTCAATTAGTTTTGTCATATAAAAAATGGGAATGAAAAAAACCTAATGCCTACAGATGTTAAAAGACTTGTACAGGGCTGGAGAGATGGCTTAGCGGTTAAGCGCTTGCCTGTGAACCCTAAGGACCCCAGTTCGAGGCTCAACTCCCCAGGACCCACGTTAGCCAGATGCACAAGGGGGCGCATGCATCTGGAGTTCGTTTGCAGTGGCTGGAGGCCCTGGCGCGCCCATTCTCTCTCCCTCTCTCTATCTGCCTCTTTCTCTCTGTCTGTCGCTCTCAAATAAATTAATAAAAATAACAAAAAAAAATTTTTTAAAAAAGACTTGTACAAAGGACTGGAGGGATGGCTTAGCAGTTAAGGCATTTGTCTGAAAAGCCAAAGGACCCAGGTTCGATTCCCCAGGACCCATGTAAGCCAGATACAAAAGGAGGGGTGCATGTGTCTGGAGTTTGTTTATAGTGGCTGGAACCCTGGCACACCCATTCTCTCTTTCTCCCTCTTTCTCTCTGTCAAATAAATAAATAAAATATTTAAAAAACAACAACAACAACAAAAAAGACTTGTACGAAAGCACTCCAACATGGTGGTATATAAGCTCAGAACAAGGGCTAGAGAGATGGCTTCATGGTTAAAGCACTTGCCTACAAAGCCTAAGGACCCAGATTTGATTCCTCAGGACCCACATAAACCAGATGCACAAGGTGGCACATATGTATGGAGTTTGTTTGCAGTGGCTGGAGGCCTTGGTGTGCCCATTCTCTCTATCTGCCTCTCTCTCTCCCTCTCTCTTGTCAAATAAATAAATAAAATATTTTTTTAAAAGTTCAGAATGAACTTCAATTCTGTTTTAATGAAGAAGCCATAGATAAAGTCAGACATGGCTTAATGGCAAGAAATCATGAAACCATCCAAGAAGCAGGTCATCTAAGTGAAACTGAATATCTATGAAAATTCACAGCAACTATTTTAAAACAACAAGAAGGGCTGGAGAGATGGCTCAGCAGTTAAGGTGCTTGCATAGAAAGCCTAATAACTAATACCCCAGGTTAAATTCCCCAGTATTCATGTAAATCCATATTCACAAAGTGGCATGCACATCTGCAGTCAGAGGCCCTGGTGCACCCATTCTCTCTCTCTTTTTGCTTACAAATAAATAAATATTTTAAAAAGCACAATAGGGATACTCGAGCAGATTACTGGGGGTGGAATGGCCAAGGTAGGACCAGGGGGAGGGACTAAGTAAGGTGAGAGAAAGGTTAAACAAAATTTAAGATGTTAGGACTGGAGAGATGGCTTAGTGGTTAAGGCATCTGCCTGCAAAGCCAAAGGACCCCGGTTTGTCCCCAGGATCCACGTAAGCCAGATGCACAAGGGGGTACATGCATCTGGAATTCGTTTGCAGTGGCTGGAGGCCCTGACATGCCCATTCTCTCTCTGTCTCTTTTTCTTTCTCTCAAGTAAATAAATAAATAAATAAAAATTATATATATATACTTTTAAATTTTAAGATGTTAAGAATAAACCATATGGAAACCACTTCTTTGGATAATGGTATACCTAGAAGCCATAGATTACTACTAGAAAAAATTCAGAGCCAGGGGTGGGATACTTATTTGGCCAGGGAGGTCCCTGATACCCCCAAAACATTAGAGAACATTGCCAAGGCTCTTGGTTGCCCACCAGAACTAGATGGCAAGACCCTATAGCAAGACTCCACATGTTTGGGCTGCAGGTCACTGAGACATTAAGCTGGAGCTGAGCTGCAAATCTCCTTCCTGTTGACTAGCTGTCAGAAAGCTGGGAAGAGCTATGCTGCATGCAACCCTTTGGGAAAGAGAAGTCATCAACGGTGTTAAACAGCAGTGGGTCTTGCAAGCCTTAAGACTGACCAGCTGGGCCAAATTTGCCAACTGGTACAATAGTGGCATGTCTGTTATGGGGGGAACAATTACGCTCTAATTGGAATTGGAGGCCCTATGGGAGGTAATAATGCCTGGTACTGAAAACCTAGTCAAAAACCTATGGCTTGGGAGGTCATGAGCTCCAGGGGAGTAATGCCTGCTGTTGTCTAGCTAAATGCATTTATTGTACCCACAAAATTGCCCTGTAAGCACTTTTTAAAATGTTTATACCCGTATATTAATGCTACTCTCACTTTTGGTTAGAGAAGCTTCTCTTTTCAGATGGTGATGACCACTGAGATAACTCAAAAGTCACCATAGGCTGCAGAAACAGCTTAGTGGTTAAGGCACTTGCCTGCGAAGCCTAAGAACCCAGGTTCAATTCCCCAGAACCCATGAAAACCAGATGCACATGGTGGCACATGTATCTGAAGTTCGTTTGCAGTGGCTAGAGGCGTGCCTGTTCTCCCCCAACCCTCTCTCCCTAAAGTAAATAAATCAAAATAACATATTGCCAGGCTTGGTGGCGCACACCTTTAATCCCAGCACTTGGGAGGCAGAGGTAGGAGGATTGCCGTGAGTTCAAGGCCATCCTGAGACTCCATAGTGAATTCCAGGTCAGCCTGATCTACAGTGAGACCCTACCTCATAAAATAAAAATTTTTTAAAAAATTTTTAAGTCACTATAGTGCTTGGAAGAAATGACAGTGAAGCTTTCGGTACTGAAAAATCACTATTATACCCTCTAGGGCTCAGAGTCCATTGTGAAGAGGTAGCTGAAAGAATATGAGCCAAAGGAAAGGTTAAGACTGCTTACAATACAATATTCCAGACACAAAATGGTGACCTCAAAGTGCCTGACACTACCTACAAAAACCTTCCTAATAGGAGGAAAAGATAACGACATCAGAAGGGGAAGGGGATTCAATGGCGGTTGGGCTTGAGAGGGAGAGTATGGAGGTGAAGGGAGGATATTATCATAGTTTATTGTCTATACTTATGAAGGCTGTCAATAAAAAGTTTTAAAGAATGGGGAATAGAAAAGTTGCTGGAGACCAAAAGAAATGAGGGAAACACACACACACACACACACACACACACACACACACACGACTATTCAACAACCTGTAGTGCCTTGGAAAAAATTAAAGTATGAACACAATTTTGATGGTTATACAGTGCTTTATATAATACTTTGAATTTAGATTAAAATATTATGATTTATTAACAACCCACCTCCCTCCCCTTCTCTCTTTAACTTTTTAAAAAATTTTTAAATTTTTTATAATTTTTTATATTTATTTTTCTTTTCTTTTTTAAATTTTTTTTGTTATTTTATTTTTTTATTTGAGAGTGACAAACAGAGAGAGAACGAGGCAGATAGAGAGAGGGAGAGAGAATGGGCGCGCCAGGGCCTCCAGCCACTGCAAACGAACTCCAGATGCATGCGCCCCCTTGTGCATCTGGCTAACGTGGGTGCCGGGGAGTCGAGCCTCGAACCGGGGTTCTTAGGGTTCACAGGCAAGCGCTTAACCGCTAAGCCATCTCTCCAGCCCTGTATTTATTTTTCTTTGAGAGAGAGAGAAAGAGGGAAAGAGAGACAGAGAGAAAATGGGTACACCAGAGCTTCTAGCCACTGCAAACAAACTCCAGATGCATACACCACCTTGTGCATCTGGCTTACGTGGGTCCTGGGGAATCGAACCTTGGACCTTTGGCTTTGCAGGCAAGTACCTTAACTACTAAGATATCTCTCCAGCCCTATTTTCATTTATTTATTAGAGAGAGAAAGAGGTAGATAGAGAATGGGCACACCAGGGCCTCCAGCCACTGCAAACGAACTCCAGATACATGTGCCCCCTTGTGCATCTGGCTTACGTGGGTCCTGGAAAGTTGAACCTGGGTCCTTTGGCTTTGCAGGCAAATGCCTTAACTGCTAAGATATCTCTCCAGCCCTCTCTTTAACTTTTTATTGTTGTTGAAGCAAGGTCTCTCTATGTTGCCCAGGCTGATTTCAAATTCATGGGCTCCAAGACACTGTGGTGGTGTACACCTGTAATTCTAGCACATGGGAGGCAAACTCCACAATTTTTCCCTTCAATAGACAGTGTTTTCAAGCTAAGGCAGAATCTCCTAGCATACAGCTGGATATAATATGGCAAATTAGCTAAAGTGCAGAGTGAATCACACCTTACACTGTGACTCCAAACAATAGCCACATAAAAACTCAAGAATTTCCCAGGTGTGGTGGCACATGCCTTTAATCCCAGTACTTAGGAGGCCAAGGTAGGAGGGTTGCTGTGAGTTCAAGACCAGCCTGAGACTACATAGTGAATTCCAGGTCAGCCTGGACAACAGCGAGACCCTACCTTGAAACCCCCCCCCAAAAAAAAAACCCTCAAGAAATATAGGCCTTATTTATGAAAAGCTATGGTTTGAATATGAAATGTTCCCATGAGCTCATGAACTGAAGGCATAATCCTCAGCTGGCAGCACTATTTTGGGAGGTTCTGGAAACTATAGGTGTTAACACCTAGCTAGAGGAAGTGGGTCACTGGAATCATGTCCTTTCCTTGCCCTTCTGGTCTTCCTATCTTAGGTTCCTAGACACAACTAGCTAAGTAACTCTATTCAGCACATACTCTTGCCACTATGATATTCTGCCTCAACCACAGACCCACAGCAGTGGAGGAATATTCTGCCTCAACCACAGACCCACAGCAGTGGAGGAATATTCTGCCTCAACCACAGACCCACAGCAGTGGAGGAATATTCTGCCTCAACCACAGACCCACAGCAGTGGAGGAATATTCTGCCTCAACCACAGACCCACAGCAGTGGAGGAATATTCTGCCTCAACCACAGACCCACAGCAGTGGAGGAATATTCTGCCTCAACCACAGACCCACAGCAGTGGAGGAATATTCTGCCTCAACCACAGACCCACAGCAGTGGAGGAATATTCTGCCTCAACCACAGACCCACAGCAGTGGAGGAATATTCTGCCTCAACCACAGACCCACAGCAGTGGAGGAATATTCTGCCTCAACCACAGACCCACAGCAGTGGAGGAATATTCTGCCTCAACCACAGACCCACAGCAGTGGAGGAATATTCTGCCTCAACCACAGACCCACAGCAGTGGAGGAATATTCTGCCTCAACCACAGACCCACAGCAGTGGAGGAATATTCTGCCTCAACCACAGACCCACAGCAGTGGAGGAATATTCTGCCTCAACCACAGACCCACAGCAGTGGAGGAATATTCTGCCTCAACCACAGACCCACAGCAGTGGAGGAATATTCTGCCTCAACCACAGACCCACAGCAGTGGAGGAATATTCTGCCTCAACCACAGACCCACAGCAGTGGAGGAATATTCTGCCTCAACCACAGACCCACAGCAGTGGAGGAATATTCTGCCTCAACCACAGACCCACAGCAGTGGAGGAATATTCTGCCTCAACCACAGACCCACAGCAGTGGAGGAATATTCTGCCTCAACCACAGACCCACAGCAGTGGAGGAATATTCTGCCTCAACCACAGACCCACAGCAGTGGAGGAATATTCTGCCTCAACCACAGACCCACAGCAGTGGAGGAATATTCTGCCTCAACCACAGACCCACAGCAGTGGAGGAATATTCTGCCTCAACCACAGACCCACAGCAGTGGAGGAATATTCTGCCTCAACCACAGACCCACAGCAGTGGAGGAATATTCTGCCTCAACCACAGACCCACAGCAGTGGAGGAATATTCTGCCTCAACCACAGACCCACAGCAGTGGAGGAATATTCTGCCTCAACCACAGACCCACAGCAGTGGAGGAATATTCTGCCTCAACCACAGACCCACAGCAGTGGAGGAATATTCTGCCTCAACCACAGACCCACAGCAGTGGAGGAATATTCTGCCTCAACCACAGACCCACAGCAGTGGAGGAATATTCTGCCTCAACCACAGACCCACAGCAGTGGAGGAATATTCTGCCTCAACCACAGACCCACAGCAGTGGAGGAATATTCTGCCTCAACCACAGACCCACAGCAGTGGAGGAATATTCTGCCTCAACCACAGACCCACAGCAGTGGAGGAATATTCTGCCTCAACCACAGACCCACAGCAGTGGAGGAATATTCTGCCTCAACCACAGACCCACAGCAGTGGAGGAATATTCTGCCTCAACCACAGACCCACAGCAGTGGAGGAATATTCTGCCTCAACCACAGACCCACAGCAGTGGAGGAATATTCTGCCTCAACCACAGACCCACAGCAGTGGAGGAATATTCTGCCTCAACCACAGACCCACAGCAGTGGAGGAATATTCTGCCTCAACCACAGACCCACAGCAGTGGAGGAATATTCTGCCTCAACCACAGACCCACAGCAGTGGAGGAATATTCTGCCTCAACCACAGACCCACAGCAGTGGAGGAATATTCTGCCTCAACCACAGACCCACAGCAGTGGAGGAATATTCTGCCTCAACCACAGACCCACAGCAGTGGAGGAATATTCTGCCTCAACCACAGACCCACAGCAGTGGAGGAATATTCTGCCTCAACCACAGACCCACAGCAGTGGAGGAATATTCTGCCTCAACCACAGACCCACAGCAGTGGAGGAATATTCTGCCTCAACCACAGACCCACAGCAGTGGAGGAATATTCTGCCTCAACCACAGACCCACAGCAGTGGAGGAATATTCTGCCTCAACCACAGACCCACAGCAGTGGAGGAATATTCTGCCTCAACCACAGACCCACAGCAGTGGAGGAATATTCTGCCTCAACCACAGACCCACAGCAGTGGAGGAATATTCTGCCTCAACCACAGACCCACAGCAGTGGAGGAATATTCTGCCTCAACCACAGACCCACAGCAGTGGAGGAATATTCTGCCTCAACCACAGACCCACAGCAGTGGAGGAATATTCTGCCTCAACCACAGACCCACAGCAGTGGAGGAATATTCTGCCTCAACCACAGACCCACAGCAGTGGAGGAATATTCTGCCTCAACCACAGACCCACAGCAGTGGAGGAATATTCTGCCTCAACCACAGACCCACAGCAGTGGAGGAATATTCTGCCTCAACCACAGACCCACAGCAGTGGAGGAATATTCTGCCTCAACCACAGACCCACAGCAGTGGAGGAATATTCTGCCTCAACCACAGACCCACAGCAGTGGAGGAATATTCTGCCTCAACCACAGACCCACAGCAGTGGAGGAATATTCTGCCTCAACCACAGACCCACAGCAGTGGAGGAATATTCTGCCTCAACCACAGACCCACAGCAGTGGAGGAATATTCTGCCTCAACCACAGACCCACAGCAGTGGAGGAATATTCTGCCTCAACCACAGACCCACAGCAGTGGAGGAATATTCTGCCTCAACCACAGACCCACAGCAGTGGAGGAATATTCTGCCTCAACCACAGACCCACAGCAGTGGAGGAATATTCTGCCTCAACCACAGACCCACAGCAGTGGAGGAATATTCTGCCTCAACCACAGACCCACAGCAGTGGAGGAATATTCTGCCTCAACCACAGACCCACAGCAGTGGAGGAATATTCTGCCTCAACCACAGACCCACAGCAGTGGAGGAATATTCTGCCTCAACCACAGACCCACAGCAGTGGAGGAATATTCTGCCTCAACCACAGACCCACAGCAGTGGAGGAATATTCTGCCTCAACCACAGACCCACAGCAGTGGAGGAATATTCTGCCTCAACCACAGACCCACAGCAGTGGAGGAATATTCTGCCTCAACCACAGACCCACAGCAGTGGAGGAATATTCTGCCTCAACCACAGACCCACAGCAGTGGAGGAATATTCTGCCTCAACCACAGACCCACAGCAGTGGAGGAATATTCTGCCTCAACCACAGACCCACAGCAGTGGAGGAATATTCTGCCTCAACCACAGACCCACAGCAGTGGAGGAATATTCTGCCTCAACCACAGACCCACAGCAGTGGAGGAATATTCTGCCTCAACCACAGACCCACAGCAGTGGAGGAATATTCTGCCTCAACCACAGACCCACAGCAGTGGAGGAATATTCTGCCTCAACCACAGACCCACAGCAGTGGAGGAATATTCTGCCTCAACCACAGACCCACAGCAGTGGAGGAATATTCTGCCTCAACCACAGACCCACAGCAGTGGAGGAATATTCTGCCTCAACCACAGACCCACAGCAGTGGAGGAATATTCTGCCTCAACCACAGACCCACAGCAGTGGAGGAATATTCTGCCTCAACCACAGACCCACAGCAGTGGAGGAATATTCTGCCTCAACCACAGACCCACAGCAGTGGAGGAATATTCTGCCTCAACCACAGACCCACAGCAGTGGAGGAATATTCTGCCTCAACCACAGACCCACAGCAGTGGAGGAATATTCTGCCTCAACCACAGACCCACAGCAGTGGAGGAATATTCTGCCTCAACCACAGACCCACAGCAGTGGAGGAATATTCTGCCTCAACCACAGACCCACAGCAGTGGAGGAATATTCTGCCTCAACCACAGACCCACAGCAGTGGAGGAATATTCTGCCTCAACCACAGACCCACAGCAGTGGAGGAATATTCTGCCTCAACCACAGACCCACAGCAGTGGAGGAATATTCTGCCTCAACCACAGACCCACAGCAGTGGAGGAATATTCTGCCTCAACCACAGACCCACAGCAGTGGAGGAATATTCTGCCTCAACCACAGACCCACAGCAGTGGAGGAATATTCTGCCTCAACCACAGACCCACAGCAGTGGAGGAATATTCTGCCTCAACCACAGACCCACAGCAGTGGAGGAATATTCTGCCTCAACCACAGACCCACAGCAGTGGAGGAATATTCTGCCTCAACCACAGACCCACAGCAGTGGAGGAATATTCTGCCTCAACCACAGACCCACAGCAGTGGAGGAATATTCTGCCTCAACCACAGACCCACAGCAGTGGAGGAATATTCTGCCTCAACCACAGACCCACAGCAGTGGAGGAATATTCTGCCTCAACCACAGACCCACAGCAGTGGAGGAATATTCTGCCTCAACCACAGACCCACAGCAGTGGAGGAATATTCTGCCTCAACCACAGACCCACAGCAGTGGAGGAATATTCTGCCTCAACCACAGACCCACAGCAGTGGAGGAATATTCTGCCTCAACCACAGACCCACAGCAGTGGAGGAATATTCTGCCTCAACCACAGACCCACAGCAGTGGAGGAATATTCTGCCTCAACCACAGACCCACAGCAGTGGAGGAATATTCTGCCTCAACCACAGACCCACAGCAGTGGAGGAATATTCTGCCTCAACCACAGACCCACAGCAGTGGAGGAATATTCTGCCTCAACCACAGACCCACAGCAGTGGAGGAATATTCTGCCTCAACCACAGACCCACAGCAGTGGAGGAATATTCTGCCTCAACCACAGACCCACAGCAGTGGAGGAATATTCTGCCTCAACCACAGACCCACAGCAGTGGAGGAATATTCTGCCTCAACCACAGACCCACAGCAGTGGAGGAATATTCTGCCTCAACCACAGACCCACAGCAGTGGAGGAATATTCTGCCTCAACCACAGACCCACAGCAGTGGAGGAATATTCTGCCTCAACCACAGACCCACAGCAGTGGAGGAATATTCTGCCTCAACCACAGACCCACAGCAGTGGAGGAATATTCTGCCTCAACCACAGACCCACAGCAGTGGAGGAATATTCTGCCTCAACCACAGACCCACAGCAGTGGAGGAATATTCTGCCTCAACCACAGACCCACAGCAGTGGAGGAATATTCTGCCTCAACCACAGACCCACAGCAGTGGAGGAATATTCTGCCTCAACCACAGACCCACAGCAGTGGAGGAATATTCTGCCTCAACCACAGACCCACAGCAGTGGAGGAATATTCTGCCTCAACCACAGACCCACAGCAGTGGAGGAATATTCTGCCTCAACCACAGACCCACAGCAGTGGAGGAATATTCTGCCTCAACCACAGACCCACAGCAGTGGAGGAATATTCTGCCTCAACCACAGACCCACAGCAGTGGAGGAATATTCTGCCTCAACCACAGACCCACAGCAGTGGAGGAATATTCTGCCTCAACCACAGACCCACAGCAGTGGAGGAATATTCTGCCTCAACCACAGACCCACAGCAGTGGAGGAATATTCTGCCTCAACCACAGACCCACAGCAGTGGAGGAATATTCTGCCTCAACCACAGACCCACAGCAGTGGAGGAATATTCTGCCTCAACCACAGACCCACAGCAGTGGAGGAATATTCTGCCTCAACCACAGACCCACAGCAGTGGAGGAATATTCTGCCTCAACCACAGACCCACAGCAGTGGAGGAATATTCTGCCTCAACCACAGACCCACAGCAGTGGAGGAATATTCTGCCTCAACCACAGACCCACAGCAGTGGAGAAAGCTGCAACTTATGAAACCATGAGCCCAAATCTTTCTTCCAACTAAGTTTTTCTCTCAGGTTTTTGTCACAGCCAAAAGTATAACACAAAAGCTGATGTGTTCCCTATAAGAAGGGTGGAGGGAAGTAAAGAATGACTCTGTTTTCAACTCTTTACCACGACACACATCTTCTCTCATCCTAAAACAGCCATGCACCCACCTGTAGTGACCTAAACATACCTGAGAGTCATGGGGTGAAACTGAATACTTTTGTTTTGTGGTAGTGTTAAGAGGTAGGGTCATTTCAAAAATGATAAAAGGGCCAGGCATGGTGGTGCATGCCTTTAATCCCAGCACTTGGGAGGCAGAGGTAGGAGGAGCGCCATGAGTTCGAGGCCACCCTGAGACTACATAGTGAGTTCTAGGTCAGCCTGGGCGAGAGTGAGACCCTACCTCAAAAAAAAACAAAAACAAAGAAAGGGCTGGAGAGATGGCTCAGTGTATAAAGGCACTTGCTTGCAAAGCCTGCAAGGCCGAATTCAATTTCCTAGTACCCATAAAAAGCCACCACACAAACTGGAGTTTTTTTTGTTTGTTTGTTTTGAGGTAGGGTTTCACTCTAGCCCAGGCTGACCTGGAATTCACTATGTAGTCCCAGGCTGACCTCAAATCTATGGCAATCCCCCTACCTCTGCCTCCCAAGTGCTGGGATTAAAGGTATGTGTCACCACATCTGGCAAGAATTTGATTTTTTTTTTCTTTTCTCAATTTTTATTAACATTTTCAATGATTATAAAAAATATCCCATGGTACTACCCTCCCTCCCCCCACTTTCCCCTTTGAAATTCCATTCTCCATCATATCCCCTCCCCATCTCAATCAGTCTTTTGTTTTGATGTCATGATCTTTTCCTCCTCTTATGATGGTCTTGTGTAAGTAGTGTCAGGCACTATGAGGTCATGGATATCCAGGCCATTTTATGTCTGGAGGGAGGACGTTGTAAGGAGTCCTACCCTTCCTTTGGATCTTACAAGGAATTTGATTTTTTTTACTCAACTAAAATTTAACCTGCCGCCTGAAGTAGCATAATTAGCCTGTTTTATTTTGTTTAAAATCCATGCAAAGTTTAATTTAACAAATAATACGGAATAATGTTTCATCAGCATTTTAATATGGCTCAAAGTACTTGGGGTTTTTTTTTGCAGTGCAATAGCAAACTATTTTTTTTTTAATTGTTTAAAATTTATTTGAGAAAAGCCGGGCGTGGTGGCGCACGCCTTTAATCCCAGCACTCGGGAGGCAGAGGTAGGAGGATCGCTGTGAGTTCGAGGCCACCCTGAGACTCCAGAGCGAATTCCAGGTCAGCCTGGGCTAGAGTGAGACCCTACCTTGAAAAAACAAAAAACAAAAAAAAAAAAAAAAAAAAAAAAATTTATTTGAGAGTATGAGAGAGAAAGAAGCAGAGGGGCGGGGAGGAGAATGGGCGTACCAGGGCCTCCAGCCATAGCAAACGAACTCTAGATGCATGTGCACCTTGTGCATCTGGCTTACGTGGGTCCTGGGAAATTGAACTGAGGTCCTTTGGCTTTGCAGGCAAACGTCTTAACCACTCAGCCATCTCTCCAGCCTGCAAACAATTTTCTAACTAGATTCAACTAGTTAGTTAAGGTCATTACCTAAATTTAAATACAGATGGCTTTTTTAGCCTGATGTGGTGGCACATGCCTGCAATCTTAGCACTTGGAGGTAAAGGGAGGAAGATCAGGAATTCAAGTTCATTCTCACTACACACTGAGTTCAATGCCAGCTATATAAGACTCTGTCTCAAAAAAGCAAAATAAATAAACAAAAGTGCTTTTTTATTACCAGATATGTTTTACCTTTGAGTGAGCAACACCTTAAAGTGTCACTTTTAAAAAATATGTTTTACTAGGCATGGTGGTATACGCCTTTAATCCCAGCACTTGGGAGGCAGAGGTAGGTGGATTACCATGAGTTTGAGGCCACCCTGAGACTACATAGTGAGTTCCAGGTCAGCCTGGACTAGAGTGAGACCCTACCTCGAAAAACCAAGATAAATAAATAAATAAATAACATGTTTTATGGGCTGGAGAAATGGCTCAGCAGTTAAGGCACTCGCCTACAGAGCTTAACGACCTGTTACCCATGTAAAGCCAGATGCATAGAGTGGCACATGCATCTGGAGTTTGTTTGAAGTGGCTGTGGGCATTGGCATGCCCATTCCTTCCCTCCCTCCCTCCCTCCCTCCCTCCCTCTCTCTCTCTCTTTCTCTCTCTCTCTGCAAATAAATAAATAATATTTAAAACAAAACAGGTTTCAATTTTTAAAAAATTTTTAAATTATTTGTATGTGTGAGGGTGGGTGGGTGGGTGTGCATGCCATGTGCAAGAATGTTCATAGCTCCACCTCCCACCTCACTACTGGTGTCAGCTGCTAGATAACAGAAGCCTAGCATAACTTCTGACCTTTAATTTCAGGTCTAGGGGTCAAATTATGGTACTCCAGCTTCAGCTGCAAAGCCCCTAATCCACTGAGGCATCTCCCCAGCCCTAACAAAACAAACCTGTCAGTGGCTGCGGAGATGGCTCAGTGGGTAAAGCACTTGCCACACAAACATGAGTTCAGATCCTGAGTTCAGATCCCCAGCACCCACATAAAATGCCAGAAGTGCTGGCACACACCTGTAACCCCAGCACTGGGAAGGTGGATCCCTATTACCTAGTCTAGTGAGATTTGGTGAGTTCTGGGCTCAGTGAGAGACCCTGTCACGAAAAATAAGAGTGTAAGAGCTGGGCATGGTGGCACACGCCTTTAATACCAGCACTCGGGAGGCAGAAGTAGGAGGATCACCGTGAGTTCGAGGCCACCCTGAGACTACATAGTTAATTCCAGGTCAGCCTGGGCCAGAGTGAAACCCTACCTCGAAAAACCAAAAATAAATAAATAAATAAGAGTGTAAGATAACTGAGGTTACCCAATGTCAACCTCTGGCCTACACACACAAACACACACATGTGCATGTGTAACTGTAAACACAGTTGTGCCCACACATATACGAACATAATACACACATGCATACCACATACTCATATATATGCAAAAAATGTTTTTTAAAAAAAAACCCTAATGGCTGGAGAGATGGCTCGGCAGTTAAGGTACTCACTTGAAAAGCCTGACGGCCTGGGTCTGATTGCCCAGTACCCACGTGAAGCCAGTTGCACAAAGTGGTACATGTAGTTAGAGTTCGATTACAGTGGCAGGAGGCCCTGCAGCCATACATACACATATACACACTCACAATCCCCCCCCCTCTCTGTCTCTGTCTCTGAAATAACTAACTAAAAATATTAAACAAGAAAAAGAAAACCACCAAGCTCTGGGCATCATGGTATGTACTTATAATGTCAGCACTTGAAAGGTGAAGACAAGCTCAGGAGTTCAAGGTCATCTTCAGCTACACAGTAATTTCAAGGCCAGATAGGCTATATGAGACCCTGTTTCTGACAGGGTGAGAAAGAAAGAAAGAGAAACTAAGCCTTATATTAATGCAGCAGAACTAAACACCATAAGGGCTAATCTTAATTTTGTTAAAATTTTATTAATGCTATCTTAACTAGCCAATAACATCCAGGCGAGCTTATGCAACTTAAGTATGCCAAGTTTCATTTCTTTTATTGCCTGTGATCCTGCCACTTGATTGACTGGTTACCAATTCCTTATAATTCTTTGTGATGCTAAGCTATAATCTACAAACAAGATGAATGCTCAGCTAACACAGACTGTAATTCTCAGGGTACAATATAAAAAATTCAGGCTAGAGTCAAAAAAAACCTCTTGACTTAGAATGGCAGCTATTTCTCCTCTGAGACATAGCATTCTGAGAAGTAGGCCACAAAGTTATCTGCCCTAGTAAGGTTTTTTTTTTAATTTTTTTTATATTTTTATTTATTTATTTGAGAGCGGCAAAGAAAGAGGGGGAGAGAGAGAGAGAGAATGGGCACGCCAGGGCCTCCAGCCACTGCAAACGAACTCCAGAAGCATGTGCCACCTTGTGCATCTGGTTTACATGGGTACTAGGGAATCGAGCCTCAAACAGGGATCCTTAGGCTTCACAGGCAAGCACTTAACCACTAAGCCATCTCTCCAGCCCTTTTTGAATATATTTATTTGTTTGCAAACGGAGAAAGAGAGACAGAGAGAATGGGCATGCCAGGGCCTCCAGCTGCTGCAAATGAGTTCCAGATGCATGTGCTACTTTGTGCATCTGGCTTTACGTGGGTACTGGGAAATCAAACTCAGGCTGTTAGCCTTTGCAGGAAAGTGCTTTAACCACTAAGCCATCTCTCCAGCCCTAAATATTTTTATGTATTTATTTGTAAGCAAAGAGAGATTGAGATGAGAGAAAGAGAGAAGGACCTCTAACCCCTGCAAGTGAACTCCAGATGCATGTGCCACTGTGCATCTGGCTCTACATGGGTACTGGGAAATCAAACCCTGGTTGTTGACAGCCCCCAGTAAGGTTTCCTTCTCACTTGAAGAGAACTACACAAACGCATGAGTAGATAAGATGTCAAATCACTTTTACAAATTTCCGAACATTAAGTTGCTCTTCTAAAGTCTGACTGGTCATGAAAATTCTTATCTGCCACTATTTAGCGCTTTCACTTCTAGATTAAATTTTCAGTTACCTAAACCAGGAGTCATTAGAGATTCCTCCCTGTCCTTTATTCCCAATGTCCAAATAATCACCAGCTGACCTCCTAATTATTCCTCAGGTCTGTACCTTCCCTTCAATTACCTTAAGCCCTCACAAATTAATTGATTTTCTCTTATGTTTGGCTCCTGGCATCTATATCACAGAGTCATCTTTCTGAAATAAAAATATGATCATTTCATTCACCAACTTAAAAGGCTTACAGTGTGTTTGCTTCTTAGTTTAAAAACTCCTTCAGTGGGAGTTGGGGAGAGATGGCTCAGTAGTTAACAGCACTTGTTGTGCAAGTATGAGGACCTGAGACCACCCAAGTGCAATTCAGAAGCACCCATGTAAACAACTGGATGTGGCCATTCATGTCTGTGACACCAGTCCTGCAGTGGGCGAACAGTGAAAGAGGAAGACAATGGGCCTTCTCCTCTGACTTTGCACGTGTATGCACAAGGTCATGCATCTGCACATGCACACACACACACGCGCGTGCGTGCGCGCACATGTGTGAGAGAGAGAAAGAGAGAGAGGGAGGGAGGGAGGTTGGGAGTGTGGCTCACTGGTAGAACACATATGTAGCATTGCAATTCCTTGCTTGGGTTTAACATTCAGTACCATAGGAAGCTGAAGGCACAGAATGGCAGAATGTCTTTTGTGATCTGGACTCGTATTTTTCCAACTCAACTCTCATTTGCCTACCCCTACCCTGAATGTTTGCTCTCTCAGCATACCATATCTGGCTTTGTTTTCCTTTTTGAGGCAGGGTCTCACTCTACCCCAAACTGACCTGGACCTCACTCATAGTGATCCTATTACCTCAGCCTCCCAAGTGCCGGGATTAAAGGCATGTGCCACCATGCCCAGCTCCTATGTTTTTTCTTGCTTGTGCACTTGCTATCTTTTTTGCCTCACAACAACAACAAAAATTGCTTCAATCTCTAACCCATTCCCTGTCTTTAGAATCTTGTCCATTCTTGAAGCCAGGCATGGATGCAAGAAGAGGATGGCCAAGTTCCCGCCAGTCTGGGATATACAGCAAGACAGCCTCAAAAAACCAAAAACTCGAGCTGGGTATGGTGGCGCAAACCTTTAATCCCAGTACGCAAGACGCAGAGGTAGGAGGATCGCCAAGAGATCGAGGCCACCCTGAGACTACATAGTGAATTCCAGGTTAGCCTGGGCTAGAATGAGACCCTACCAGAAAAGAAAAAAAAAAAAATCTTATCTATTCTCTAAATAAAGCACTAAAATGACTGAAGATATTTATGAGAGCACTATGTTTAAGGGATGTTTAAAGGTTAAAATCAGATTAAGCCAGGTATGGTGGCACATGCCTTTAATTCCATCACTAGGGAGGTAGAGGTAGGAGGATGGCTGTGAGTTCAAGGCCAACTTGGGACTAGAGTGAGTGCCAGGTCATCCTGGGCTAGAGTAAGACCCTACCTTGGGGGCGGGGGAGAGGTTAAAATCAGAAGTCTACATAAGTAAGACTTCTTGGGTTTAATCTCTAGCACTACAAAAAAAAAAAAATTACTTGAAAACAACTTAAATACTCAAATATGGAGACATTTTGGTAATAATAATTGATTCCTGTGATGAAATAAGCAATGTAAAATCAAAATCTGTGAATTTGCTGGTGGCACAAACCTTTAATCCCAGCTCTAAATTAGAGACCAAGGTAGGAGGATTGCTGTGAGTTTGAGGTCAGCCTGAGACTACATAGTGAATTCCACATCAGCTTAGGCTAGAGTGAGACCCTACCTCAAAAAAAAATCTGTATTATTATTATCATTTTTACACAGGCAAGACTTTAATGAAATCACAAATAGTCCAACTTTAACTATTCTTACATTATGTGATCAGTGAAAATCTTACACCAAAAGGTAGAGAACATAAGTAGTTTTACAGTAAGTTGAATTTGCTAAATATTTGCGATGATAGAACTTTTAACAAAAATTGTTCACTGTGCACAGAATCACAGAAATGATGAAACAAGATGTCTGATGTTAGAAGCTGTGTGGGAGCTGGGCGGTGTGAGAAACTAAGAATGGGTAAGGATCTTCCAGAGCAGAGCCACTTTTTAGAGAAACCAAGACAAATTGAGAAGTCACCATTTTGGTCTCACTAGGGACTCTATCTGATAAGAACTGAAGACCATTTTACTATTATAACTCATACTGCAAAAATGCAGGGTCGGGCGTGGTGGCGCACGCCTTCAATCCCAGCACTTGGAAGGCAGAGGTAAGAGGATCTCCATGAGTTCAAGGCCACCCTGAGACTACAAAGTGAATTCCAGATCAGCCTGGACTAGAGTGAGACCTTACCTCGAAAAACTAAAAAAAAAAAAAAAAAAAAAAGTGGGGAGGGAGGATATTACCATGGGATATTTTTTATAATCATGGAAAATGTTAATAAAAATTGAGAAAAAAATGCAGGGTCACAGTATTTCCAAAAAGATTCATAGGGCTAAAGAGATGACTCAGCAGTTAAGGTGCTTGCCTACAAAGCTTAACAATCAGGGTTCGATTCCCTAGCACCCAAGTAAAGCCACATGCACAAAGAGGAACATGAATCTGAAGTTTGTTTGCAGTGGCTAGAGGCCCTGGCACGCCCATTCTCATTCTCTCTCTGTTTGCAAATAAAAAAAATTAAGGGAGCCAGGTGTGGTGGCGCATGCCTTTAATCCCAGCACTAGGTAGGCAGAGGTAAGAGGACCACCATGAGTTCGAGGCCACCCTGAGAATACGTAGTTAATTCCAGGTCAGCCTGGACCAGCGTGAGACCCCACCTTGAAAAAAAAATTTTAAGTGGCTGGGGAAATGGCTTAACAGTTAGTTAAGGCACTTGCCTGCAAAGCCAAAGCACCCAGGTTCAATTTCCCAAGACCCACATAAAGCCAGATGCACAAGGTAGCACATGCCTCTGAAGTTCATGTTCAGTGGCTAGAGGCCCATTCTCTATCTGCCTCTTTCAGAAATAAATAAAATATAAAAAATTAACATATAAAACAAATATTTACTATATTTCTAAAATATGCCAGGTTACTGTTACAGCCTGTGGGGACACTTTAGTAAGAAAGTCCATGCCCTTAGGACGTCTACATTCTAGTGCAAAGAAACAAAACAAAATAAACCAGTTCATTTCAGAGTGTGAAGCACCATAAAGACAACGTAGGATGAGGGGACTCAGAGGTCTAGAGCAAGAATGCACCACCAAAGCACACTGAGGGATGACACGTGACCAGATCAGAGGCACACAGCCATAGCAGAACACAGTGGATACGGAGTCACAGGTCCTGAGCTTCCATTCCTGCTGTTATCTTACTAATGAGGTCATATTCTGAGTTTTAATTAGGATAATAATCCCTAATTCACAAGAATATGCAAGAACTGAATAAGGCAATTTAAGCGAAAAGGGTGAGGCCCATGCTTGGCATTCTGGTCCTCTGCATTTGTGTTACTGTCTGGACAAGAACCAAAATGGTATCATCGCCAAAAGCTAGAGCACATGCATCAAGATTTTGAGTAAAGATACCAAAAATAATGTAAATTCCATCCCTTTGATCAGGGGAAACTTTTTTTTGCAGGTGTATCTGTGTGTGGTGTGCTTATGTATGCATGTGCACCTGGAGGCCAGAGGTTGACACAGGGTGCCGTCCTTGATTGCTTCTCCACTTTATTTACTGAGACAGTGTCTCCTGCTTGAACCCAGAGTTCACCAATGCAGCCAGCCTAGCCAGCCAGCTTGCTCTGGGGATCCCTTATCTCTGCCTCTGGAGAATTGGGGAGACAAGCAGCCTACCACACCCACCTACCTGAGTGCTAGAGATCTGAACTCTAGTCCTCATTCTACATCCACTAAGCCATCTCTCCAGCCCTGTGATCACAAAATTCTGTAATAGTTTTGCACTTAAAAGTACTACCTAAGAGCCACATGTGGTGGTTCATACCTTTAATCCCAGCACTCAGGAGACTGAGGTAGGAAGATCACCATGACGAGGCCCTGCCTCAAAATGCCAAAAACAGGGCTGGAGAGATGAATCAGTGGTTAAGTGCACTTCCTGCACAAGCACAAATGCCTGAGGGGGTCTGAGACTGCCCAAGTTCAAATCTCCAGATCCCATGTAAACAGTTGGCCATGCACACCTATAACCCCAGCCCCAGGGGAGCAGAGACTGACACATGAAAAGCTCCAGAATTAGTTGAGAGAGTGAGTCAGCTTCAACACAAGAAAGAGCAGAAACCCAAAGGCTCCACTCCAGCCACTGCAGATGAGTGGCTTCTCACCATAGGCAAGCATATGGGGCACCACAAGGGCACACACATGAGCATACACCACACTACACACATACACAGAAGCAAAAAAAAAGCCAAAACACAGCTAAAGTAGGAGGATCACAGTGAGTTGGAGGCCAGTACCACAAAGTTCCAGGTTAGCCTAGGCTACAATGAGACTCTTTCTTAAAAAAATAAAAACAGGGCTGGAGAGATGGCTTAGCGGTTAAGTGCTTGCCTCTGAAGCCTAAGGACGCTGGTTCGAGGCTTGATTCCTCAGGACCCACGTTAGCCAGATGCACAAGGGGGCGTACAAGTCTGGAGTTCATTTGCAGTGGCTGGAGGCCCTGGTGCACCCATTCTCTCTCTCTCTCTGCCTCTTTCTCTATCTGTCACTCTGAAATAAAATAAAATAAAATAAAATTAAAAAATTAAATTAAATTAAATGAATAAAAAAAGGAGGTTTTAAAAAACCCTACTTAAGCTATTCTTGACTGTTTATCTGACCTCAGGAGACTACTAGAGGTCTTGACTGTTTTAAACAATGGTGTGGCAAAGAGTTGAACAGGGGATTGGGCATGTGGCTCAGTTGGCAGAAGTGCTTGCCTGGCTGAAAAAGCTCTGGGTTGGATGCCCAGCACTGCATAAAACCACTATGGTGGTGTATACCTGTCATCCCACACTCAAGAGGTGGAGGCAAGAGGGTCAGAACTACAAGAGTTCCTATCTCAAAACAAAAACAAAACAACAACAACAAAAAAAAGTTGACAGTAGTTAAGGCACTTACCTGCAAAGCCTAAGAAATCAGGTTCAATGTCCCAGTACCCACATAAGGCCAGATGCACAAAGTGGTGCACACACCTGGAGCTCATTTTGGTGGCCGGAGGCCCTAGAGTGCCCATTCCTTCTGTCTGTCTCTTTTCTCTCTTTCTCTGTTTGCAAATAATTTTTTTAAAAAATATTTTTAAAACATTTAAAAAAATAATAAAGCCAGGTGTGCTGGTAGACACCTTTAATCCCAGCACTTGGCAGGCAGAGGTAGGAAGATTGCTGTGAGTTCAAGGCCACCCTGAGACACCATAGTGAATTCCAGGTCAGCCTGGGCTAGAGTGAAACCCTACCTCCAAAAACCAAAAAATAAATAAATAAAAAAGAGATGAATATTTTACCCATAAAATCAAATGCAAGCATAAAAACTGATTTGTAATAAATGATCCAAAAATTGTCTCTCAGCTTTTAACTCATAATCTCATAAACTTTATAGATCTTCACTCTTTTTCATTCGCTGCACATGTAGGCTAGATTTCTCTAGCCCAAAAGAGGAAAGAAATTTTTACACTAGGTTGTAAATCAGAGAGGCACTTGTGGGCACATTTACCTCTTCCCTTGTTTAGTGCTGATCTGAACTCTTAGGACTGGAGTTTGAGTAGGGGGTTAGATTATCAGATCACTTAAATATTTCCTCTAAAATATTTCTAAACCAATCTTTAAGCCCTACTACATCTAAGATATAATTTTTTTTTTTTCGAGGTAGGGTTTTGCTCTAGCCCAGGCTGACCTGGAATTCACTATGTAGTCTCAGGCTGGCCTTGAACTCACAGAGACCCTCCTACCTCTGCCTCCCAAGTGCTGGGATTAAAGGTGTGTGCCACCACACCCGGTAAATATGAAATATTTTTAAGAATACATAAATATTTTGTCTGTTACATCTTTGCTTTCCAATCTCACAACCCAATGTGACGGATGACAAGCTGAATGGCCCTATCACCTTCTCTCTATCAAATTCTTTCGTTTTGTTTTGTTTTTTCAAGGTAAGGTCTCACTCTAGCCCAGGCTGACCTGGACGGAATTCACCATGTAGTCTCTGGTTGGCCTTGAACTCATGGTGATCCTCCTACTTGGGCCTCCTGAGTGCTGGGATTAAAAGTATGTGCCATGATGCCCAGCTAAAAATAATTTTAATGAAAGCTGTAAACTATTGTTCTCACCTACTGGCTGCTATTATCCTTTTACTGATTTTTTTTTTTTTTTTTTGAGATAGGGTCTCACTGTAGCCCAGGCTGACCTGGAATTCACTATGTAGTCTCAGAGTAGCCTTGAACTCATGGCGATCCTCCTACCTTTGCCTCCCAAATGCTGGGATTAAAGGCGTGAGCCACCACGCTGGGCCTTCTACTGATTTTTGATTTAGTGCTAGTACGACTGTAGAGAACTGAACCTAGGGCCTCACCCATGTTTGAGCAAGCACCCTGCCCCTGAGTCTCATCTAAAAGTCCTTTTAATCTTTTCTATCAAAGCAAGAATACTGCTGGGTGTGGTAGAGGATTGCCATGAATTCAAGGCCAGCCTGGGACTATAGATTGAGTCACAGGTCAACCTCGACTAAAGTGAGACACTACCACCCCCCCCCCCAAAAAAAAAGCAAGAATCCTGCTTTATGGAGCTTCTTGTATAGCTTAGGTAGAAGGAACAGGTGAACAGGGAGCATGTTCAAGACTCTGAGTTTAATCCCAGGAGGGGGAAATACCTCTGTTTAGTTCTTAGCAGAACAAACTTATTGGGATCTCAGCCCAGAAATGATAGGGTATTTATAAAGTATAGAAACACAGTGATTTTTTATATTTTACAAATAATGGATGTCCTTTAAGATATTATATATATTAATCTGTTACCATATTCCATGGATAACTTATAGAAAAATACTAGAATGGAAAGTGTTTCACAACTGTTAAATATATACATTGTTGCAGAGGTAAAGGACAGAATGTAACAACTTGGGTTTATATTTCAATTCACTTAATGAAGATGTGCTATCAGACACTTCCAGACACTGGTTAACATGTAGCACTGACCACTGAACTAAATGCATTGAGTTACTAAAATAGGGAGCTCACTTTTCCAGCTGCACTTGATACTGGCTTGAAATGATTCTGAATGCTTGAGGAAAGCTATTTGCTATATAATAGTTTCATGCATACTTAATCAGTATACCATGTTTCCTTCTCTTTGTGTATATTAATTCTACAATCACTTCAAATGATATAAAGGTTGTTTGATGTCCATTCCTGTTCCGCTCCTCTGAGATCTGCCAACAGTGATTTATATCATAATCCATATTATTTCTGA
Source organism: Dipus sagitta (assembly GCA_036346955.1). Lineage (NCBI taxonomy): Eukaryota > Metazoa > Chordata > Mammalia > Rodentia > Dipodidae > Dipus > Dipus sagitta. Next base: position 44,100,606 of record CM070770.1, on the reverse strand, counting down.
GAATTATGTAATTGGGCTTCTGGAGAAAGAAAAATAGACTATTTCAAGATGCTAAATTAACTGCAGTATTTTAATTCATTAGTATTTTTCAATTTCAAGTCAAGTCAAAATGCAAGTATTAGGGCTGGACAGATGGTTTAGCAGTTAAGACATTTGCCTATGAAGACTAAGGACCCAGGTTCGATTCCCCAGTACCCATGCAAGCCAGATGGACAACAACGTAAAACATACATCTGAAGTTTGTGTGCAGTGACTGTGGGCCCTGGCACACCCATATTCATTTATTCTCTCTCAAATAAATAAAATAAATTTAAAAATTTTTTAAATTTAAAAAATGCAAATATTAGAATGGTTTCAATTGCTTCTCAGCCTTTTGGCTAAGATCAAGTGTAGAATGGTTTCATATAAGGATGTTTACAAGCCCCACCCCTGTAAAGACCACTAAGAGAGGTGGGTGTGCTAGAGCAGGCTATAATCCCAGGACTCAGGAGAAAGAAGTAAGAGGATTGCTGTGAGTTCAAGGCCAGCCTGGGATTACATAGTAAATTCCAGGTCAGCCTGGGCTAGAGCAAGACCCTACCTCAAAAAGCCAAAAACAAACAAAAAAACCATTACCTCCCCAGGAAAGTCTTCTTGAATCTGTGACTATGTTACCTCAACTCCCACACTGTACAACTTGTCAACAGTGGAACTCAAGGCTCTATCCTATAATTGTGTCTCTGACAACACTGACCAAGTCCAACCAAGAGCCAGGCTAGCCTCTTGGCAAGCAGCAGTGAGGAACTTCACATCAGAGCCCATATCTCCAGAGCTATCAAAATCAACACATGCGCTAGAGAGATGACTCAGAGGTTAAGGTATTTAACTGCAAAGTCTAACGACCTGGGTTCAGTTCCCTAATACCCATGTAAAGCTTGATGCACAGAGTGGCGCATGCATCTGGAGTTTGTTTGCAATGGCAGGAGGCGCTGGCCCACCCATTCATTTTCTCTCTCTCTCTCTCTCTCTTCCCCTCTGTCTCTTTCTCACACTTGCATTAGTGAGTTGGCCATATAGAGAAGCAAGCAGTCACCAGCCTGAACCACTTTTGTAATATAAGTTTATACTATATAGCCTTCAGAGCACCATGACTGGCTCTCTGAAATATGCAGTGATTGGCTTTCTAAAATATGCAGTCACTCAGTGGTAGTATGCTTGGCTAGCATGCATGAAGGAAGAAAGGAAGGGAGGAAAGAAAGAGGGAGGGAGGGAGGGAGAAAAAAAGCTGGCTATGATAGCTCACACCGATAATCCTAGTACTCTGGAGGACTGCTGTGAGGTCAAGGCCAGCCTACACTACATAGTGAGTTCCAGGTCAGCCTGAGCAACAGTATGCATGAGATCCTGTCTCAAAGGAAAGCTATGTATGGCGGTGCATGCCTATTATCACAGTACTTGGGAGGCTAAAACAGGAGGATCACAAAGGAAAACTGCACCTGTATCAGTGAAACACCACACTTAGAAGAGCATACTTTTATATCAATTCACTGTAAGGTTGTAGAGTTATATAAAACGAACTGAACTTTTTTTAACATGCAATTTTGGAGTATGCAACATAAGTAATTGCTTTCATTAGCATAGAAAACCAAGCATTTCCTAGCAGGGCGTGGTGGCCTTTAATCCCAGCATTTGGGAGGTAGGAGGATTACCATGAGTTCAAAGGCACCCTGAGATTACACGGTGAATTCCAGGAAAGCCTGGGCTAGAATGAGACCTTACCTTGAAAAACAAAACAAACAAAAAAATCTTGCATTTCCTAACCCTCAAAGAGACTATAATGACTCTTTGTTGTCATTCATATCAACCATGCCATAGTACATTCTGAAACAGTTTGTGGGGGTTGGTTGGATCTTCTGTGCTTCTGGATTAGAGCAGTAGTTAAAAAGCCAGGCGTGGTAGGGCATGCCTTTAATCCCAGTACCTGGGAGGCAGAGCTAGGAGGATCACCATGAGTTCAAGGCCTCCCTGAGACTACATCCAGGTCAGCCTGAGCTAGAGTGAAACCCTAACTCAAAAAAAGAAGAAGAAAGAAAGAAAGAAAGGAAGGAAGGAAGGAAGGGAGGGAGGGAGGGAGGGAGGGGAAAAGGAAAGGAAAGGAAAGAAAGAAAATCAAGGTAGGGCTCAGTGGTTAAGACACTTGCCTGCAAAGCGTAAGGACTGGAGTTTGATTCCCTACTACCCATGTAAAGCCAGATGTACAAGGTGGCACATGTGTCTGGTGTTCATTTGCAGTGGTTGGAGGTCCTGGCATGCCCATCATCTCTCTCTCGCTCTACCTACCTCTTCCTCTCACTCTTTCTCAAATAAATAAATGAAATATTTAAACAAAAAAGAAAAAACCAGGGTAGTGATGCATGCTTCTAATCCCAGCACTTGGGAGGTAGAAGGGTGAGAAATTCAAGGTCATACTCTGCAACACAGCAAATTTGACACCAATTTGGGTGAGATGAGAGCCTGTCTTTTAAAAAAAAAGAAAGAAAAGAAAAGAAAAGCCCTGGCGGGGCGTGGTGGCACACGCCTTTAATCCCAGCACTAGGGAGGCAGAGGTAGGAGGATCACAGTGAGTTGGAGGCGACCCTGACACTACAGAGTGAATTCCAGGTCAGCCTGAGCGAGAGTGAGACCCTACTTTGAAAAAACAGAAAAAGAAAGCAACTTGAGTTTTAAATCTATTATTTAAAGCATGTAGAGACTAAACAATTTATATTGTTTTTTGAGAGGATGGTTTGTGTTTAGCCTTCTTTTTAATTTGCTGGGCATGATGGCATAGGCCTTTAGCCCCAGCACTCGGGAGGGTGAGGTACAAAGATCATTATGAGTTCAAGGCCAGCCTGGGGCTACAAAGTGAGTTCCAAGTGGGAAGGGGGTAGAGTGAGACCCTACCTCAAAAACCCCAGTCTCAAAGAAGGTAGAGCACAGATACCTTAAAGTTGTCCTTTGACCTTAGCATGTACCTGGCTTGAGACAGGGTTTCTTCATGCTGTAAATGAATCCACACTAGCTGGCCCATGAGCTTGGATTCTCCTGGCTCTGCCTCCATTGTTCCAGGCATAGTGGGATCATGGAAGCATGATCTACTTTGCATCACACTTTTTATATGGGTGCTGGATATCTGAATCAGGGCCAGCAAGCTTTTGTAAAACAAGTACCTTTAACTGCTGAACCATCTTCCCAGCCCTGTTTTGTTTTTTTTGGGTTTTTTTTTTTTTTTTTTTTTTTTTGAGACAGAATCTTACTCAGAAGCCTAGGCTGGCCCAGATCTCAAAACAATCCTCCTGACTCAGTTTTGCAAGTGATAAGATCAGAGACATAAAGCTACTCTGCCTGGATAAAAGATTTTCAAAGATATTTTTGTTTATTTATTTGAGATAGTATGAGTGTGCCAGGATTTCTTGCCACTGCAAATAAACTCCAGGTGCTTGTGCCACTTTGTGCATTTGGCTTTACATGGGTGCTGGGAAACTGAACCCAGACTGGCAGGCTTTGCAAGCAAGTGCCTTTAATTGCTGACCCATTTCCCCAGCCTCTGACTGAAAGATTAAAAAAAAATAGTTGAAAAATGCTGATATTCCCTAAAATTTATTGTAACTAGGCATATTCTTATTTTATGTTTTGTTTTGTTTTGCAAGGTAGGGTCTCATTCTAGTCCAGGCTGACCTGGAATTCACTATGTAGTCTCAGGGTGGCCTCAAACTCACAGCAATCCACCTACCTCTGCCTCCCAAGTGCTGGGATTAAAGGCATACGTCACCATGCCTGGATGGCATATTCATATTTAATCTCTTTATTTTATGGTACTGGGGGAAGAACTTGGGCTTCATGCACACAAGGAAGCATTCTTCCACTGAGATATATTCCCAGCCCCTTAATGTCATTTTCATTTGATAAATTCATGTAAGGAAATTCTTTCTCTATTATTGGTAATTCAGCAAGAAAGTCAATACTAAGTGACATCTAACTAGGCACAGACCAGAAAATATAAAATTTCTTAACACTGATTTTTAAAAATTTACTATTTTGAGGTTTTTTGTTTGTTTTTTCAAGGTAGGATCTCACTATAGCCCAGGCTGATCTGGAATTCATTATGTAGTCTCAGGCTGGCCTTGACCTCAAGAGATCCTCCTGTCTTTGCCTCCCAAGTGCTGGGATTGAAGATGTGCACCACAACATTCTGTGTTCTTAACACTGACTTTAAGTTGTAGTAAGAAAAGTGATAATGCAGAGATGCAGACAGAAAACAGAAATTGTAATTTTCCAAAAATATAGTAAGTAATGGGGGAAATATTGATGATTTTTATTTATTTGTGAAGAGAGAGATTGAGGGCATTCCAGAGCCTCTGATGCTATAAACGCACTCCAGATGCATCAGGCTTTATGTATGTACTGGGGAGTTGAATCTGGGCTGAACCCAGGCCAACAGGCTTTTTGCAAGCAAGCACTTTTAGCTGCTAAACTAGACTCCTCTTCTTCCTTTTTTTTTTTTTTTTTTTTTTTTTGAGGTAGGGTCTCGCTCAGGCTGATCTGGAATTCACTATGTAGTTTCAGGGTGGCCTCCTACCTCTGCCTCCCCAATGCTAGGATAAAAGGCATGCGCCACCACGCCCGGTTTCTTACTTTTTTTTTTTTTTTTTTTTTTTTTTTTTTTTTTTGGTTTTTCGAGGTAGGGTCTCACTCTTAACCCAGGCTGACCTGGAATTCACTATGTAACCTCAGGGTGGCCTCCAACTCAGGGCAATCCACCTACCTCTGCCTCCCAAGTGCTGGGATTAAAGGCGTGTGCCACCACGCCCAGCTCACGTTTCTTACATTTTTATACAGACCAATGTTAAAGAAATCTCCCAGCTATCTCAGAAAGTCAAGTACAGATTCAGTCTAGTCACCTGCACCTATATTGCACTGTTAACTGATGTCAAGAAGAAGTATAGACAAAGGGGCAAAAGCCTTCAGCTCTGGAAGCTGAGCCCAGTTCCAAATTCCAACTCAGCAATGTGCTACCCATGAAGTAGCTATGTATGTACAATCAGCACACAATAATAAGTGCACAGATCCTGAATTTCTTTGTCAATGTGATGAGGATCATAGTCATCTGCCTCGAAGGAGTTTCAACGAGGAGCTAATTGTAAAGTGACTAACACAGGGCCTGACCCACAGGAAAATACTGAATGATCAGTTTACCAAGGAAACTAGAGGGTAATAACGAAAATAAGCATGTAGCGAAAAAGAATAAGTGGAGGCTTTATTCCCGCCTGCCTTCTCATAGGCAGAATTCCTTCATACCCTCTCCTCTTCCCTTCTCTTAATCTAATAAAGTCTCTCTAAACTTAAAAAAAAAAAAAAGGACAAGTAGAAATTTGTGGATATTTAGAGTATGCTATATTATGCATTTATTCTATGATGATTACATAATCCTAGACATAAAGAAAAAAATAATAACACTACATAAAATTCTAGGATCATTCAGACTGTACTAAATGAAAAAGTTGGTCATGCTTCCGTGACAAAATCATACAGAGGCTCTGGTCACCATTATAATAGTAATCATTATAATCCAATACTTACTCATTGTAAGTTCTTATCTCCATTTTTTTAGATGAAGAAGTTGCAGGTCAGCATGTTCACATAATTTACTTGACTGTGAAGCCAGTAATTGACAGTTGACATTCTGCTGCCACACCCTATTTTGTTTGTTTGTTTGTTTTTTGAGGTAGAGTTTCACCGTAGTCTAGGCTGACCTGGAAATCACTGTGTGTAGTCTCAGGGTGGCCTTGAGCTCATGGCGATCCTCCTACCTCTGCCTCCCAAGTGCTGGGATTAAAGGCGTGAGCCACCACACCTGGCTGCCACACCCTATTTTTGACAGAAACTACCCACCTGAACTTGTCACATACTGGAAATTTTGATTTTCTCCTCTAAAAAATGGACTGTGATGAGTGCTTTCAAAATTCCCTTCTAAGCTTCTTTGGACAACACTGCTTAAATCTAAATTTCCTACATAGAGAAAACATCCCTTCTCTAGTCCTTTTATATATGCAGGCTTCTCTCTTTTGTAACCTGGAATGGTATGTATGTATAATTCTGTGGTGTCCTCGCTACTCTCAAGCTCTGTGCTGACAGGCACATAAATCAGGAGATACCAGCTGACAGAGAAGCTCAGAGAAGTCAGGTGTAGTGGCACACAACCGTAACCCCAGCAATAAGGAATCGGAGACAGGAGAGTACTAAATTTGAATCTAGCCTGGACAAGAACTGTTTGCTTCACTTTACCCCTCAGAAAAGAAGCTACAAGTGATAATGGTACACACCTGTAATCCCAAAGCTTGGGAGGTGGAGGCAAAATGATCAACAAAGTCATCCTCAGCTACATAGGGAGTTGGAGGTCAGCCTGGACTATGAGGCACGCCATGTCTCAAACCCATCCCTTTCCCTACCCCCGCCCCCCCCCCCCGCCAGAAAAACACCATAGCCTCACTAAACAGTTCCATCACTAAATCTCTCTGAATGGAGCCCAAAGAGAACCTAATTTCCTGACAGACACTAAGGCTATGGCAAAAGATAAGAACACACCAATGAAATTAGCCAGAGTTCCAGGAGCTGACTGAAGTCACCCTACCTCTCAGGACCTTATTTTCCTTATTTATAAAACCCCTTTTAGGTACGAGTGCTCCCTGAAGAAGCAACCACCTCAAGCCAGGAAGCCAACCAACTTTATGAGAATAAAAAAGCCTCTGTGGTTTGGAAAGCCACATCAAAATACAGTTACTGCTTTTACAAAACAAACCACAGAAATAGGACTCAGGAAAAAAAGAAAAAACTGTGTAGGTAGGAAATAGCAAAGGGAATAAAGAACCACTCTCAAAGGGCACGAAGTCTCATTTTCTCATTTCCCCCACCTCTGCCCATCATACACTAGAAGCCACGTGCTCTGGAGGCTAAGGAAGGAAGACCAAGACATTAAGGTCAGACTTCTCCATACAGTGAGTTAGAGAAAGCCTGAGTTACATGAGACCTTGTCTCAAAAAAATAAACAGTGGCTGGGATGTAGCTCAGTGGCAGAGCACTTGCCTAGGGTGTGTGAGGCCCTAGGTTCACTCCCCAGTACTGCCAAAATAAAGATACACTGAAGCCAGACACAGTGGTGCATAACTATAATCCCACACTCAGGAGGCCAAGGCAGGAGGTTCACTGAGTTCAAGGCCAGCCTGGGCTACAATAGTTATAGATCCATCTGGGCTGTAGTGAGACCCTGCCTTAAAAAAATAAAAAAATAGCTGGGCATGGTGGTACACGCCTTTAATCCTAGTACTCGGGAGGCAGAGGTAGGAGGATCGCCATGAGTTCGAGGCTACCCTGAGACTACATAGTGAATTCCAGGTCAGCCTGAGCTAGAGGAAGACCCTGCCTCAAAAAACCAAAAAATAAAAATAAGAATAAAAATTAAAAAAAAGATACACCAGAGTAGATCACTCATTATGGACAGCTCCTTTTAGCTCATAGTCTATTTTTTTAAGAGTCAGGAGTGGTAGTTCATGCCTTGTAATCAGCACTACAGAGGCAGAGAGATTGCCATGAGTTTGAGATCAGCCTGGGCTACTGAGTAAGACTCTTTCTTAAAAAGACAAAAAATAAAATAAAAATGACATAGAGGCTGGGGAAATAGCTCAGTGGGTAGGGTGCCTGCCTAGCATGTGTGATTCCCTGCCCTGCATAAACTATTGGCATGATGACGCTCACCTGTGATCTCAGCACTTGGGAGGAGGCAGGAGATCAGAAATTCAACATCATCTTCAGCTACAAAGCAATGGTCAGCCTGGACTACACAATACCTTGTCTCAAAAGCAAATAACAAAAAAAAATTTTTTTTAAATAACAACAACAACAAAAAGGTAAAGTTGGGCTAGAGAGATGGTTCAATGATTAAAGGCTCTGCTTACAAAGCCTGACAATCTAAATTTGATTTCCCAATACCCATGTAAAGCCAGATGCACAAAGTGGCGTATGCATCAGGAATTCATTTGCAGTGGTAGGAGGCCCTGGCGCACCCATTCCCTCTCTATCTTATTCTCTCTCTCTCTCTGCTTGCAAATTAATTAGTTAATTTAAAAAAGGTAAAGTTGATATTCCATGAAATAAACTCACTTTAAAGTAAGTGTGGTGGTACACACCTGTAGCCTAAGCTCTCAAGAAACAGATGCAAGAAGAGGATGGCCAAGATCCAGCCAGTCTGGGATTTACAGCAAGATAGCCTCAAAAAACCAAAAACAAAAAGCGGGGCGTGGTGGTGCATGCCTTTAATCCCAACACTCAGGAGGCAGAGGTAGGAGGACTGCCGAGAGTTCGAGGCCACCTTGAGACTACATAGTGAATTCCAGGTCAGCCTGGGATAGAGTGAGACCCTACCTCGGAAAACCAAAAAAAAAAAAAAAAACTTCTCAATTTAAAGATAAAGTTTTCCAGACTGGAGAGATGACTCAGTGGTCAGGATGTTTGCCTGCAAAGCCTAACAATCTTGGTTTGATTCCCCAGTACCCACATAGACCCAGATGCACAGTGGATCATGCATCTGTAGTTTGTTTGCAGTGGCTAGAGGCCCCAGTGTGCCCATTCATTCATATATTCTCTCTCTCTCTTCTCTCTCTCTCTCTGTTTGCAAATAAATAAAAAAAAATATTTAAAGAGGGCTGAAGAGATGGCTTAGCGGTTAAGGTACTTGCCTGCAAAGCCAAAGGACCCAGGTTCGATTCCCCAGGACCCACATAAACCTGATGTGCCCAATCTCTCACTCTGTCTCCCTCTCTCTGCCTCTTTCTTCTGTCTCTCTCATAAATAAAAATTAAAAATATTTAAAGATAAAGTTTCCCTAATTAACTAAATTTTTAAATATTTAAGATTATTTTCTTCCTTTTTAGAAACATAATATTCTGTGTGTTCACATATGCATTGAGGAACTGAGGACAGAATCTAGGGGCCTTGTGTATGCCACCGAGCTACACTTCCAGTTATAGAAAAATAATTCAAAGGCTGGGGAGATGGCTCAGCAGTCAAAGACACTTATGCCAGCCCAGTACCCACGTAAAGCCACATGCACAAAGTGATGCATGCATCTGGAGTTTGTAGTGGAAAGAGGTCCTGGCATGCCCATTGTTATTCTGTCTCTCCTCTCATTTGCAAATAAAAATGTAAATTAAAAATTAAACAAAGAAAAATGATATAAATAAATGCACACCGAAACATTCTACACTCAAAGTTAGGTGCGATGGTGCACACCTTTAATCCTGGCACTAGGGAGGCAGAGGTAGGAGGATCTCTGTGAGTTTGAGGCCACCCTGAGACTACATAGTGAATTCTGGGTCAGCCTGAACTAGAGTGAGACCCCACCTCAAAAACAAAAACAAACAAACAAAAAACAAGAGTTCAAGATCATCCTCAGCCACCTGGGATGTTCCAGGCCACCCTAAACTACATGAGATCCTGTCTCAAAAACATACCAACAGCAAGGCCTGGTGGGGATGCCTTGAATCCCAGCACTTAGGAAACCAAGGTAGGAGGATCACTGTGAATTCCAGGTCAGCCTGGGTTAGAGACCCTACCTTGAAACACCAAGAAAAAAAAAAAAAAAAGACTAAATATTAAAATCTGCCAATGGGGCTAGAGAGATGGCTCAGTGGCTCAGGTGCTGGTTCCCCAGTACCCATTTCATTTAAGCCAGACGTACAAAGTGGCACATGCATCTGGAGTTCACTTCAGCAGCAAGAAGCCCTGGAGAGCCCTTTCTTTCTCTCTGTCTTTCTTTTTGCTTGCAAAAAAATAAAAATATTTTTTAACAAAAATATTTTTAAAAATAAATAAAACCTGCTATTCCTGGATGTCCCTGTGATCCAAAAGATAATAATTATTATCCTATTGTGACCATGGCATGGTGGTACACATCTTTAATCCCTGCACTGAGGAGGCAGAGGTTAGAAGACTGTTGTGCATTCAAAGGCAGTCTGAGATCTCAGAGTGAATTCCAGGTCAGCTTGGGCTACAGTAAGATCCTAACTCGGAAATAACCCCCACCCCCCAAAACTTCTCTTATTGTGGCTGAGGAGATGGCTCAGTAGTTAAAGTGATTGCTTGCAAAGCCTGTCTTCCTGGGTCAGATTCCCCAGTACCCACATAAAGCTAGGTACACATACTGACATGTGTATCTAGAGTTCACCCTGGCACACCCATTCATTTTCTTTCTCTCTCTCTCTCTCCTCACAAATAATTTTTTTAAAATTCCATTATTCCCAGCATGTAGGAGGATCACAGGGAGTTCAAGGCCAGCCTGGGACTACAGAGTGAGTTCGAGGTCAGCCTGGGCTAAAGTGAGGCCCAGCCTTGAAAAAAAAATTTTTTTTCCAATGCAGCCAGCCATGGTGGCACATGCCTTTAATCCCAGGCTCAGGAAGCTGAGATAAGAGGATCATGGTGAGTTCGAGGCCAGTAGAGGACTATAGAGTGAGTTCCAGGTCACCCTGGACTAGAGTAAAACCCTGGCTGGGTGAGAGGTGGGACCTTCTCCTACAAAGTTAAGACACTGACTCAGTGGTAGGTCTGCCTAGCATGTGCAAGGCCATGGGTACTATCCCCAGCACCATACACACACACACTCTGTCTCCTACACACAATTTGGAGGTTTCATGAACTTCCTGGCACCTTGAAAAACAAAAACCTTTGCTTTATCACAGATAGTCTCTCAATAATGGCATCTCCTCCTTCATGAATGCAACCCACCCCAAACATTTACAATGTACCAAGCGACAAAAGGAAGGCTGCAATGGCTTCCTGACTGACTCTACCTCAGTTCTGACATCTTTCTACACTGCCCAATGGAGTCCTTTTCTTTTTTTGAGACAAGCTCTGGCTAAGCAGCCTTGGCTGGACTGGAACTCCCAATCCTTTGGCTTCAGCCTTGGTGCTGGGACGACAGGCTTTCACTACCACACCCAGTTTCTCTGCTTGTAGACAAATCAGTTCACAGGGGAAGGGGAAGGGCAAGTGCAAGTGCAGATCAGAGAGCAGAGGCCCCCAGTGAACACAAGCACCCTCAGCAGCTCCTTTATAACACCACCAACTGCTGTGGCTGTGGACCGGGTCAGAAAGCAAGAAGAGAAAGAAGGACACTCTCCATTCAATTTCTGTCTGGGGCACTTCCTGGATTTTTTCATTGGCATTTAATACCAAGGCACAAGACTCATTTTTCATTAAAGTTGCAAGACTTTCACTTTGCCCAGTTTCAAATGCTGTAATTGATCTGCATCATCTTCTTAAATAACCCAAATGGGGAAGGACACTGCAGCTTTAAATATTTCAGTGCTAGCTAGCTAATAGACTCCACTGCAATATGGCTCTGAAGGTCGTGTCCTATTGTCTCTTTCCTCTGCAAAAAAACCCCACACAATTTCTAATTCCTCTTTTAGGTAACATGGGAATGATTCCCCCTAGAAGTTCCACTCTTCCACCACAATCCATCACAGTTCTGGGTGTTTATTGGAATCTCACACTCATAATTTTCCTGGCAGGGGCAATATGCTGATTGTTATTAATGATCCCAGAACCTTAGTGAGACATAAACACATGTGTTCACATTAGTTTAATTGAGCATATGCAACTATTTGAAATAGCACCACTCAAGGGCTGTTAACCTCCTTGAGAGTAAAGCCAGGGTGGTTTGGGTGTGGATGGCTTTCAGGTGGCACCCAGTGCCTAGGATTGCATAACCTGAAATGTGTAGCTACTTAAAATGATAGGAATCTCAGCCTACTCATCCTGGGACTATGCAGGCACCTTGCCATACACTTGCAGCTTTATTTGTCAAAGAAGGTCAAAATGAAAGTAGAAGCACAGCGAAGGAGAAAATAAATGAAAGGAAAAAAGGCCCTTGTCTACCCTGAGAGAACGTATAAGTACAATCCCCCAAGAAGTCACAACGTCCCCCCAGCCTCATCCCTCCCCCTGGTTCCCTCAGGAATGGAACAGCCCCAATGAACTGGAGGCTTGGAGTGTGAAGGGAAGTTGGACATCACTGCCCTTTCAAAAATGTCAACGGATGGAACCATAAGAAAAGCAGGGGCGAAGGGAGAAGGCGTGTGCCAGTGCGGCGGGGGCATTACCTGAAATGGCAACAGATTGTTACCATTATCGGTCCGGAAAGCGTTATCCTCCATCCAGGACTTGGAAGTGAGCGGGGCCGCACGAGGGAACTTGGGCGGCGCGATCACATTGCTGGAGAAGGGCTTTTTGAGCGGCGAGATGGGGTTAAGCGGGGATGGTACCCCCACGCCCACGCCCACACCGACGGCCCGGCGAGGGTCCCGGCCCGCCTGCAGGCCTCCCCACGGGTTAGACGGTGCGCTCCACGCGGCGTTCACGCTCTGGTGCGTGTTCCAGCTGGACGAAGCCGAGGAGGCGGCGGCGGCGGCGGCTGCGGCGGCCACGGCCGACGAGGAGGACGGCTTGCTGGTCATGATGGGCTGGTGACCGTAGGCGGCGGCGGCGGCGCTCCGGGGCGCGTAGGGCGCCTGGCTGGGGCTGGCGGGCGAGCGGCGCTGCTGCGGGGGCTGCGCCTGCGGGGGCTGCGCGGGCTGCGGCGCCGGCGGCGGCTGCTGGTGGTGCTGGGTCTGCGCCAGGCCGATCTGCGGCGAGAAGGTGCCTCCGAACACGGGGTTGACGTGGTGCGGGAAGTTCTGGAAGAGCATGGTCCCGTTGACCGGGGTGATCCCCTGGAAGAAGCTGTCCTCCACCGCGTTCGTCGTGCCCGTGGACCAGGTGCTGCCGAAAGACGGCGACAGGGACGCTCCGGGCGCCGCGGGCTCCTGGGGCGGCGGCGGCTGCTGTGGGGGCTGATGGAAACTCAAGCCCGGCAGGAGCGGCGACTCCATCTGCATCTTGTCGGGGCCGTTGGGGGCTGGCGGGGCCGAGGTGGGGCTCAGAGCCGGCACTGCGCTGCTGTCCTCGGGCTTGGGGGTCTCGGAGGAGAGGGGCGTGGACGGGGCTTCGGCTGCGCCGGGCTCGGGCTGGAGCTGCTGCTGCTGCTGCTGCTGCTGCCGCTGCTGTTGCTGAGACTGGGGCTGGGTTTTGCTTTTGTCCATCAGTAAATCATCCTGCATGGTTTGCGCAGCTGAAACGGGAGAGAAAGAGACGCGTTATTGTCAGCGTGATCATTAATGCCCCTCACTGAAGCCGGCGGGCGGGCGGGCGTTTTACTAGCGAAAATCCAGTGCCATCGCCACCAGCCAATTGCAGTGCAAATCCATAATCTCCCATTTAGAAGAACAGGTCGGGCTGGGGGGAGGGGGGACTCGAGCAAGGTCTCTAAAAATACTGTGAGAGCGTCTTCACCCTTTCTGATGTCGTGGTTCCTTTTCTGTATTAGTGAGAGATGTGCTTATAAGACAGAAAGACAGCAATTTCGCCACGTCTCTTTTTCCCCTTCACCGGAACTCACAGCGTTCACCCTGCAATGAGAAACTGATTCTGGTTCCTGTTTTTTCCCAAGCACCACCCTCCCCCAGTTATTTGCATACGTCAATAAATAGTGCTGCGTCCTTCAGCAAGGTTAAAAAGACACCGCACACGACCCTTTCCCCCCCTTCCCCAGTTCGAGCCCTTAAAAAAAAAAAAAAAAAAAAAACACGCCGAGTTATCCTTCTTGATTAGCAAACTGCCTTCTTGCCTGAGATAATTGTTTCATTTAGCTGCAGTGAGGCACGAGAGAGGAAATCTTTGGCATTTGTTAGAAGGACTCAGCTGCACAATCATGCTCTGGCTTCAGAAGCGGCAGCTACTCCATTTTGTTAGGAGACGTTTTAATTTAAAAGAAAACTCCCGTTTTTAAAAGGTCTCGGGAGGTACAGGCAGAAAGACCAGAAGTTCAAGGTCATCCTTGACTAAATAGCGAGTTCGAGGCAAGCCTACGCTATGCTATATGAGATCCTCTCTCTCAAAAAAAAAAAAAAATACTGAAAACGTTAGGAAATTCTTGCTTTTTGTTACTCTAAAGATTATGGTCTTTCTGCTTATTCTCCAATTTTCTCGTCTGCAGTTCTACCACACAAGAGATTTCTTGGCTTCTCAATGTTTCAGGTCTCAACAGGAGCCTGAGAATTTCTCTGCAGAGTAGAAAAATGCTTCTGGTTGGATTTGAGGTCAGAGAGAGGGAGGGAGTGTCTGTGAGATGGAGTGGGGGCGGGACTTTAAAAATGCATCTGAGATTTAAGTAGACAGTCAGTTAATTCTGGGGTTGCCAGATTTTCATTTTCGAGTCCTCCTGCTGCTGCCTTGGTCACAAGACTGGCAAATTTAGAATCCATTCTTTTATCACCAGTATTAGCGGTGAACGACTATGGTTTGGTGACCCTGAATTACCATATGCTAGCAAGTGTTAAAAATAGAGGAGTACAAAGTCCCAAATCCTCATACATTGTAATTATAGTGTATCGCCATCACTGTCTCATTTAGCCATATAAGGAGTGTATGGTATTTTCCACTTCACATAGCAGGGCTATATTCACCTCTGTCATACAGCCCGTTTTCTTATTCAAGGATGAAAATAGTAATCACTCAAAGCTAGGAGATTTCCATGCGTGCAGTTATCATTGAGTTTGCTTGTCTCTTAGAATATGTTAATTGCTTTAAATATATGAATATTACAGGGCTGAGACCCCGAGACAAATATTTTGACATGTTAAAGGAGCAGATGACCAAACATGCAATTATTTTTAGATGATGATTCAGTACAATTGCAACAAAGTTATTAATACATTTAATACAGCTAATTAACTCATACTGGAGAAGCATCTTTCTCAGGACATTTGTGGAAGGGCATTCAGATATACACAGAAGCTCTGCCTTGGACATCCTCACTATAACTCTTAGAAAATGGAGGTACGATGCACTCGACTATTACACAAAAGATAGCAGGCCCAGAAATTAGATGAAAAGTAGTTCTGTTTTATTAAAAACTACTATTAAGATAGATAGCTTTCATTTCAAAGTTTCATATACAAAATAGTGGGCTGAAGGAAATGCTTAACGGCCACCTTACTTTATTTCTCACATCCCTGCCGCTCCCCTTCCCCTGGAAGAAACCCCAACCCAACATAACATGAATCACAAATTCCCAGCTACTACCAATAAAGCCTACTTAAGATTGCTTTTATGGTCCCCAGTTCCCTCCATCTAAAACAATGCCTTTGATTAATATTGTAAATATAGCACAAAGAGGCAAGTGAGCCTTGGATTCAGACAACAAAGTTCCATCACTGCCAAAGAAGATGGTCACAGAAAGACATTTTCCTATTTGGTTTAAACAGTGCTGCAGTAAACCATTGTAATTCTGGAATTTGAGTGGCTTCCAGTGAGCTAGAATTATCTTTACAATAGCCATATCATCATGGCTGAAATATGCATTTGATTAGAATTTTAATATCACCCAGCCTTTCTTGCTTGTCTTCAACATTGTTCATTTCTTTAGTCTAAACTGCATGCTTTTGGTGGAAAAAAAAAAAAATACTCTACTACAGCAAAAAAGTAGCCTAGACTCAGAATATTTTATAAAGGCTGTAATTAATATTAATATATCATTAAATTCTTAACACTCATTTCTCAACACTCCTTAAACATACAAATTTCACTTTCTGCACAAATTCACTCTGTCAAGGTCAAGACCCACCTTTTTAATAAATAAGACCTTTTAAACAAAAGGTGAGCCAAGCATTAAGATAACATTGACTAAGCAAATATGCAGTAGCTCTCAATAACTGCCTATATGGTTTGCTTCATTTGAGGGTTTTTTGCTTAGATATAGCAAAGTCTGAGAAATAGATACCTCCTTCCCCTCCCCCACCACACACACAATAGACCGTCTTTTACATGCACTCACCCAATTTCAAGTAAAACATTTGTAGTAGCAGTTACCTTTGAGTGTCCAGTTTTTAAGGATCGATAAAATTTAAAAGTGAACAGTATTTATTTTCTTCTTTCGGGTTGATTATGTGACCGCTCTGGCAAAAGCACTTTGACAACTGTGAGAAGAGAGGGCATGCGCACACAGAGAACTGTGGGGGCTGAAGTCCTTCACAAGGTACTCGCCCGACTTCAACACGTTCAGCCAGGAAAGGAGGAAGCCTGGCAAACACCAGTTCCAAGGGGAAGAGGCTGCGCCTGGATTACATTATATCCTCCTAACCAATCTAAATGAGGAGTTGTTGAAATGAAAAGAATGAAAAATAAACTGGGTTGTCAACTTGATTTAGGAAGAAAGGCTAAAAGAGAAACCCAATTGTGGGACTCAGAATAAATACATCTAGCAGAGCTACCTTAAATGGTATTATGATGGTAATGACGGGGTAGCCAGCAAAAGGAACCTTAGGGAGAAAGGCTGAGGTGAAGAGGAAAAAGGGAGGGGAAGTACAGAAAATGTTAATCACTAAATTTGACTGCAAGTAAAGGAAACTCTTGTTTCTTTTGTTTTTATTACTGTTTCTTTGTTTTGCTTTATGATACTGAGTCTCTCTATATATGCTGGACTAGCCACTCTTCCAAATACTGGGATTGCATGTCTGTACCACCATGCCTGCCATAGGAAAAACTTTTTTTTAAATTTTTTAAATTTATTTGCACACACATTTGTGTGTGTGTGGGGGGGAGCCAGGGTCTCTTGGCACTGTAAATGAATTTCAGAGACATGTGTCATTTTGTGTATGGCTTTATATGAATGCTAGAGAATCGAACCTGGGCCACCAGAGTTTGCAAGCCTGTACTTTTAACCACAGAGCCCTCTCCCCAGCTCCAACACTTAATGTAGACTAAAAAAAAAAAAAAAAAAAAAAACTAAAAATCCTTGTGGGCTGGGGAAATGGCACTTTAATACCAAATGTGTTATTAACCTTAGAGGTCAAGTAGAAATAGGTTTTCATCACAAATGTTTGACATCTACCAGGATTTTATTTATTTACTCACTTATTTTGAGACAAGATCTCACTATGTACCCCAGGATGGCCTCAAAATTGCAGCAATCCTGCCTCTGCTTGCCAATGCTGATTTTAAGGCACGAGCCACCACAGCCTGCTCAGGTTTCCCTTGTATCTGAATTTTCATCACAGAAGCAAAGCTAGGCATGGTGACATTCGAAAGGCTGAAGCAAGAGAATGGCCATGAGTTCTGCCCGGGGGCGGGGGGGGGGGGGCGCGGCAGAATAAATTCCAGATCTATCTGACTTACAAAAATGAGACTGGGGCTGGAGAGATGGCTTAGCGGTTAAGGACCCAGGTTCAATTTCCTAGGAGCCATGTAAGCCAGATGCAAAAGGTGGTGCATGCATCTGGAGTTTGCAACAGCTGGAGGTCCTGGCATGCCTATCCTCTCTCTATGTCTGCCTCTTTCTCTCTCTCTCTCTCTCTCAAATAAATAAAAATTAAAATGTATAAAAATATATAATTATATAAACAAGAAATAAAAATTTAAAAAAACAAAACTTCTGGGTGTGGTGGTGCACACCTTTAATCCTAGCACTTGGGAGGCAGAGGTGGGAGGATCACTCGCTGTGTGTTCAAGGCCACCCTGAGACTACACAGTGAATTCCAGGTCAGTCTGGACTAAAGAGTGAGACTCTACCTCAAAAAACAGCAACAACAACAAAAAACAAAAAAAAACTGTGCCTTTAAAAAAAAAGTCCACTTAGCCGGGCGTGGTGGCGCACACCTTTAATCCCAGCACTCGGGAGGCAGAGGTAGGAGGATTGCCGTGAGTTCGAGGCCACCCTGAGACTCCATAGTGAATTCCAGGTCAGCCTGGGCTAGAGTGAGACCCTACCTCGAAAAACCAAAAAAAAAAAAAAAAAAAAAAAAAAAAAAAGTCCACCTAAAATCCTGAATAAACACACTTTACACTATTCATATAATGATTAATAAGATAAAATTCACCTTTACATACTGAAATATTTGGTAAAATATTAATTAATAACTTGAAATCCTTAGACTTTAACAGCATTGTACAGTGATTTCTTGGTTTAAGACAAAAAGTAGATGAGGGCTGGAGAGATAGCTTAGCGGTTAGGCACTTGCCTGTGAAGCCTAAGGACCCCGGTTCGAGGCTCAGTTCCCCAGGACCCACGTTAGCCAGATGCACAAGGGGGCGCACGCATCTGGAGTTTGTCTGCAGTGGCTAGAAGCCCTGGCACGCCCATTCTCTCTCTCTGCCTCCTTCTCTCTCTCTGTCACTCTCAAATAAATAAATAAAAATAAACAAAAAAAAAAAAGTAGATGGTTCCTAAGGTTTTTTTTAATTTGTTTTGAAATGAAGTCTCTTGTTACCCAAGTTGGCCTTGAACTTGCTAGGTAGCTCAGGATAATGCTGAACTCCTGATACTCCTGGCTTTACCTCTCCAGTGCTAGGATTACAGGCCCTACCAAGTTTAAATTTCTATTTCCTTTCCTACATGTGTGCATACACATGTGCATGCACACACACAGATGCCCACATCCTATGTGCATGCATGCTGAGGTCAGAGGTGAACAACATGGTGTCCTCTTCTATTGCTCTTTCCACTTTATTTCCTTGAGACAGCGTCTCTCTACTGAGCCCTGAGCTGCTGTTTCCGGTCAGACTGGCTGATCAGCAATTTCCTAGAGATTCTGAGGAGTCTACTCCCCATAGGATGGTTACAGACCATGCTTGCCTGTTTATATGGTGCTGGGGAATGGAACTCAGGGTGAATCAGGCCTTCGTGCTTATAGCAAGTGCCCTACTCAGTGAACTACCTCCTCGGCCCCAGTTTCTACTTCTCTTAAATTTGTTATATGGGTTTTTGTTTTTTCTATTTTAACCCAATGATTCCATGGCTGGATTTGCACAACTATTAACATCAACTGTTATGATGCAGAGCTTCTGAGAGCAACAGCTCAAGAGCTGGTTTGCTCACGTAGGCACAAGATAATATTTCTTGTGGGATCTGGTTCAGTGCCATTCACCCATGAGGTTCAGGGTAAATGTCAGTTATGACTGTGCTGACTGAACTTGGAACTGAAAATGTTAAGCATCATTTACAATTGTTTTAATATTCTATTTCCCTCCTTTACCACTTATAACTAAAGTATTACTATAGGCCACTAATTTGCAGTTTTTAGTAGTCTCTGTTTCTAGTTGTGAATTTTCTGTTTTATTTATTTATTCTTGGAGTTTTTCTTTTTCTTTTTTTTTTTTTTCTGAGGTAAAGTCCCACTCTAGCCCAGACTGACCTGGAACTCACTCTGTAGTCCCAGGCTAGCCTTGAACTCACAGCAATCCTCCTACCTCTGCCTACCGAGCGCTGGGATTAAAGGCATGTGCCACCATGCCTGGTTGATTCTTATTTTTTTCAGGCACAGTCTCATGTAGCCCTGTCTAACCTCAAAATCACTATGTAACACAGGATGACTTTGAACTCCTGATTCTCCTGCCTCCACCTCCCATGTGTTAGGACCACAAGCTGATACCACTGTTTATGTAGTAATGAAGACCAAACCCAGGGATTTGTGCATACTAGGCAAGTACTCTACCAACTGAGCTATATCCCCAGCCCTGTTTCTAGTTATTTCTAAGGAGTGGGGGAAACCCTATCAATTTAGAAGAATAAAACAGGTAAAATGGTGCACACCTATAATCTTAATATTCAAGAAACTAAGGCAAGCCTGGTGTGGTGGCGCACACCTCTAATCCCAGCACTTGGGAAGCAGAGGATGGCCGTGAGTTCAAGGCCAGCCTGAAACTACATAGTGAATTCCAGGTCAGCCTGGGCTAGAGTGAGACCCTACCTCAAAAAAAAAGCTAAACCCCTGCAAGCATTACCTGCAAAGCCCAGCCAGGTGGAGATATAGTCCCAGTTACTTAAAAGGCTAAGACAGGAAAATCAAAAGATCAAAAGATAGTGAATTTGAGGCCACCCTGGGCTACAGAGTGAGATCCTGTCAAAAAGAAAAAAGAAATGGGCTGGAGAGATGGCTTAACAGTTAAGCGCTTGCCTGTGAAGCCTAAGGACCCTGGTTGGAGGCTCGATTCCCCAGGACCCACATTAGCCAGATGCACAAGGGGGTGCACACATCTGGAGTTCATTTGCAGTGGCTGGAGGCCCTGGTGCGCCCATTCTCTCTCTCTCTTTCTCTGTCTCTCTATCTGCCTCTTTGTCTGTCTGTCGCTCTCAAATAAATAAATAAATAATAAACAAAAAAAGTTAAAAAAGAAAGAAAGGCAGGGGAAATAATTCAGTGGTTAAAGGTGCTTGCTTGCAAAGTCTGCTGGCCGAGTCTGATTCCCCAGTACCCAATAGCCAGATGCACCAATATGCATGTGTCTGGCATTTGTTTGCAGTGGCAAGAGGCCCTGGCATGCTCATACTCACCCTTACTTTCTGTCTGCCTTTTTTTCTCTGTCTCTCTCTCTCAAATAAATAATATTTTTTTTTCGAGGAAGGGCCTTACTCTAGCCCAGGCTGACCTGGAATTCACTCTGTAGTTTCAGGCTGGCCTTGAACTAACAGTGATCCCTCCTACCTCTGTCTGCCTCCTGGGGGCTGGAATGAAAGGTGTGTGCCACACCCGGCCAACCAGTCCTCTTTTTCTTAATTATTATTTTTAAAGTATTTATTTTTATTAATTTATTTATTAGAGAGAGAGAGAGAATGGGTCCACCAAGGCAAACTGCAAACGAACTCCAGATGCGCCACCTTGTACATCTGGCTGACGTGGGACCTGGAGAATCAAACCTGGATCCATAGACTTTGCATGCAAGCCCCTTAACTGCTAAGCCATCTCTCCAGCTCACCAGTCCTCTTTTTACTTGTTCTGGACAAGGTCTCATTAAGTTGCCTAGGCTGGCCTTGATCTTTTGAGTTTCCTGTCTTAGTCTTTTAAGTAACTGGGACTATATCCACCTGGTTAGGCTTTGCAGCTAATGCTTGCAGGGCATACACTGTGTACTAAATATAATACTAGCCTTCCATGTATTAATTCTTTTATTATTATTGGGGGGGAGTGTTTTGAACAAGTTCTCACTATGTAGTCCAGGCTGGCCTTGAACTCTTCAGCCTCTTGTTTCATTTGTATGAGTACTGGGATTACAGGAATGTATTACCATAGCTGGCTTAATTCATACACTAACCCTTTGAGGAAACTATTGTTATTGATACTCATAGCAGACGACAAAATGGAAATTTATATGGTTTAGCCCCTCCGTCACAAAAGTCATGGCAGAACAAGGGCCTATTTCAGTTTTGACTCCAACAAGGTGCTTTTGTTGGTGACTCACACCAATAGGCCCCCTTCTATTTGAGTCACAAAGCCATAGGAACAACTCGGGCTTCAAAGATGTGGCAAGAAGGCAAACTGGGGTTCAGCAACTTCTCTTCCTATCATTGAAACCAAGCTTTCAAGTAAATATCTTTGCCTGAAAATCGGAGTTTAAATAAACTTTAACCAAAAAATTCCAAATTCCACCCATGGGCAAGATATAGTCTCATTCTACAGTGCCCTAAAATAAGGCCGGGCATGGTGGTGCACGTCTTTTAGTCCCAGCACTTGGGAAGCAGAGGTAGGAGGATCACTGTGAGTTTGTGGCCACCCTGAGACTACCTAGTGAATTCCAGGTCAGCCTGGGCTAGAGTGAGACCCTAATTCAGGATTTTTTTTTAAAACAAAAAGGTTAGCTAAGGTAACCATGACTGCCTTTAAGACTACTCATCAAAGTCAGGGATGGTACACAGCCCAAGGTCATCCTCAATTGCATAGTAAGTCAAGGCCAGCCTAGGCTACATGAGACCCTGTATCAAAAAGAGGACGACTCATCAAAATAACTGATTTAGAGCAATTAACAGGTTCTGTTCAGTCTGATAAGTAATAGGGATCATCACAACAGGAAGGTGAAGGTCAGTGTGTCTGTGTAGTAGTCACTGTTCCTCCACTTTTTCTTGTCTCACCTGATGTTAAAGCCTGTGCAATAAACACAGTGCAGAACCCTCACTTCTGCAGATTGTGAGATATCGTAGCACCAGAGACTGAAA